>CM070715.1:78970544-80215373 GCA_036346275.1 Otatea glauca | reverse complement strand
AAAATTTCATATTTCCTCAAGGGTCCGAAGACAAGGCCAAGAAATTCGCTTTGAAGAAGATGGCAACAATGTTTCAGGCCTGGAAGACGTCTCTCAGCCGCAAGTATGTGCGAAGGAGAAAGACCCGACTTCAACCAATTTCTAAGTTGGCGGATCACGGGAAGCATTCGAGGAGTTCAAGGTGTCAGCTGAAGGCCAGGCCGCGAGTCAGAAGAACAAGGCCAATTCACAGATGAAGAAATACCACCACCATCTTGGCACCGGTGGTTACATCAAGGCTGTACCAAAATGGGAGAAGCGGGAAGAAGAATTAATGGCGAAGGGCGTCACACCGGCCATTGCTCTGGGGAGCAGCGCCTCGCAATTGGTTCATGGGTCATGGGGAGCCTTTCGGATGATGGCGGTTTGGTGATGGCACCAGAGTACAAGAGGTGGCCAAAGGATTGTACAAGTGTTGAGCGGTCTCGAGCGGTACATTGGTGCGGACAAGGAGAATGATGAGCTAACACATGCCCTTGAAAACCCTGAGCACCCAGGACGGACACGAGGTATGGGCAAGCTAACACCGTGGAAGTATGGTTTCGCTAAGAATGCACATACGTACAGGAGCCGGCATAGAAGCAAATCAAGAGAATCACGTAAAGTGTACTAATTGGAACAAGAGCTCAGAGCAACCCAGGCTAGCATCGGCGACATAGTTGCGCAACAAGTACAAATTGCCCTCAACAAGCTTCAAGAACTAGGTCCGAGCAATCGTGGACGCCGTGATCGATCCCTCCGCGCGCGAAGTAGGCTGGCGTCCACTGGGGCCCCAGGCGGACACCTTGCTATCCGTTATCCGTGGATGACATAAGGGTTCGCCGCCAGTGTGAGCTACACGTTGATGCGCGTAACCTCTCCATCAAGGTGGCTTACGGCATGGCATATCCGGTGGAGCTAGGCCAGATGTTCCACTGCAACGAGATACCCCCGGGTTGCTCAAAGGTCGCGGTGGAGGAGGTGCTGAGAGGATTTGAATAACTTCACCTCGATATTGCTGGAGGCGACGACGTGACCAAGCTTGGACAGGCCCTCCACAATATCATCCTTTGGCGCAAACGGTACATCATATTTCCAGCTGCTATGGACGCGTCATCTCCACCACGGCAACCCACGCCTCCTCCAACATCACCGCCACGCAATGCCTCGCCAGTAAAATAGAGCAGAAGCCCTACTCCACCACCACCAGCTCCTGTGTCTCCATCCGCTCCACGCAGAAGCCCTACTCCACCACCAGCATCTCAAACAAAAAGGAACCCCCCAATGAAAACCACGCCTCCACCATCTCCTCAGGAAGAAGCTCGATAATGAATTAAGGCTCCCCACCGCTCCCAAGAAGGCGGAGTCCAGCCGATCGACCAAGGTAAAGGAACCTCCAAAGGGCATATGATATGAATAAGGAGGAGAGTGGCGCGGTCACTAAAGCGTATGGCTGCACACTTGCGCGAGAAAGAAGGTAGAGCCAAAGGCACCAATCGATCCAAAAGCGGCGGAACACTTCGCGACATGCCGTGCAAAGCCGCTACCGTGCCATCCAACTATGAGCGGACAATAATTAAGGCTACGGAAGAATAAACGTGGTGGCGGCAATGCAAAGAAGAAGAAGAGAGACCAAGATCGGAGAACCTCGAGAGGTTTTGAAGGAGGCGGGACTCGGCCCACAGTGCGGCTCTTGGATTAACAGATGATATCCCAATGGCAACAAAGGTCGGATGGCAATTTCGGTTGGGCCGGAGCCGATTGACCCAAATGAGATAAAGGATCGCCAACCAAGATGCGGCAATTTCACGAATGGTACATGACAGAGTCCGCTCAAGGAAGAACGATGTTCCCCCTCCGTTTCAAAGAAGATGATTTCACTACCTTGAAAAAGGCCATCAGTGGCGGTTCATAACTGCCATCAATCAGATTTAGTGCCACTGATAATCGAGGATTATCAGTGGCGGTTCTAGAACCGCCACAAATAACACTATCGTGGCGGTTTTTGGCTAAACGACCAGCGATATTCGGTATCGATGGCGGTTCGAGCCAAAAACCGCCATTAATAATAGTCCTATCAGTGGCGGTTTTTTAATAGAATCGCCACTGATACTCAAATATCAGTAGCAGTTCTATCCCAAAAACCGCCACTGATACTTGGATGATTAGTGGCGGTTTTGGCTCGATCGCCATCGATAAAACTATCGATGGCGGTTGTATATAAAGCGCCATCGATAGGACTATTATCGATGGCGGTTTTTGATAGAACCGTCAGCGATATTACGTCGAGAGCGGTTTTGGCTAAAACCGCGTGATAATCCCACACGAAAATAAAAAATGGCATTTGTGGCTAGCCTCGGCGGCGCTAGCCATGCCGAGATTTATGTACATTGTTGTTTGATTGACATCACTAGTTCAAATGTAAGATTTATTAGCATAATCATTTTATAAAAGCTCACATACAAGAGAGATAAAAGCGGATCTTTGGGCATAGAAGACTTGGAGATAACACAAAATAGCTAAGATTCTATCTACTTACTAATCACTTGAAGGTTTTATACAACTCTTTGGCAACTTCAAGGAACGAAAATCACTCAACTCTTCCATGTGCACATTGCCAAAATGAAATCAACCTTTGCTAAGAAAAGGAGATACTCGAAAAAGTGTACTGATAGAAGTTACGAATTTATAGAAAGAAACAATAAATAATCAATGACCAATGGATGAAAATAATATATCAGTAGCATAAGGGTCAAATTAAAACTAGCTTCCCAAATTCTTTAGGCGACTAATGAGGTCTAAAAGAAAAGAAATCACCATCTTCATGTCAAAAAAGAACCAAAGCTAACTTTGTGGGTCTTGTAACAAACGACAAATGATCAACCCACTCTAAAAATGGAAGGTCTAGATATTTACAACATTAAGAAACTACTGTGATTGCAATTTACAACATTAAGAAACTACTGTGCTAGCAGTCAAAGTAATGCATTTGCCAACAGTTTTATAGCACACAGGCCCAAAATTACATTCCTTTATATGATAGTTTTGACATATTACCATATATACACCTGCAAATAAGCTATTTATTAAGGTATGACAATGACTGCTAATGGAACAAGTAGCCAACATAACCCAGACTACAATCCAGATCATATGTGCTAACATGGAATGGTGCTTGCTCATGATCTGGATTATCCGTTCAGATTGAATGTAAGGGGATACTAGCACCGACTTCTATCAAGTTGATATTCTTAAAATGTTTGTTCATGTTATCACTCACTTCAATCAAAATTTCCTTTCTTAATGTTGTAAATTGCAATCACATGGTACATCCCTTCAATGTAGACTTGCCTTTTCCAAGCCACAGATGATGATTCAATTGTTTCACAGAAGACAATTTGGACTAATCGGGGTAATAAATTATACTTTTACTTGACATAGAAATTAGATAGGAATATGTTTTTCCATAACATACCTCTGTGTGGAGTTTTGCCATGGGCATCAATCCCCAGGACCACAGAGGTCGATAACACTATGTCATAAATGATGACACGACTTCCTTCTCTTACATTTGCAAGATGTGTTGGTTGTCCATCTCCTGTCACCCCTTGATCTCATTTACGATCTATTATGCGCACAAACAAAAGAAGCCACTTGAGGTCGATCAAACAAATATCTCACCATGTGTGGTAAAAATAACAATTTTGGTCTTTCAATGGACATAGCACCAAACAAGCAGAATCTGATATGAGTTTTCAAAATGGAAGATCCATAATTGCAAACAAGAACAAGGGATAGCAGACTTTACACCATACCATTTACTAATTTTAGTTCTTGACTTATCTTTGTTGTGCTATAGTGATAGGAGTAGCCTAGGTCATGCATTTAATTTATTGTTGGATAATCGGACTAAAAGAAACTTAGATGCAATTATATTTGCACATCGACACGCATGAAGATGTGTCCACTCGGATATAAAAGATATTGTTCTTACAGAATTGCTTTTCACACGAGATTTGCGATAGCATGTAGATAATGCCATATCCTTGTGCCATGCATGTAATCGCTGCATCATGGGTGTACCATGCATCATTCGAGAGTACGTCTTGGTGCATCATTCGAGTACGTCTTGGTTGGATCGATCCATGTACCATGCATGTAATCGCTGCATCATGGGTGTTAGACTTTTTAACTTGAGCGGTGACTAAGAGCTTCCCTACATCTTGTGCATGATTCTCAAGACATGGATTTGTGGCAGGAATTGATGGCGTTTACCATAAAAGTTGAGTTCTGAGCATAGACCTTGCCAAATTCGCATGATGTTTATCTTCATCGATGACCATGACACTAAGCCCATCGATAGTGCGTCATACATTCTTGAGCCATGAGTTTCTCCATGCTAGAGTTATTACAGTTTTGGGATTTCTTTTTGTGTGTGAAGCACTTGATCCTGATGAGCAATTGTTTCTAAGAAGAAACCAGCATGATAAGCAAGAAAAGCATGATTCACTCAGAAAGTACATGCTACACTAGCACAACCACTAAGAAAAGAAGTGGCATTGACGAAAGTACATGCTACACTCAGAAAGTATATTTAGAAGTGTCACTCGCATGTGTGTGTGTTCCTGAAGAAGACAAAAGTACATGCTACACTACCACAACCACTGACAAAAGAAGTGACATTGGCAAAAGAAGGGGTTCCCATTTGAAAGGAACAAAGAGTTATTTACACTTTGTAATGAAACAGAATTGAAGTAAAAAAGCCTAAACTAGTGGAGGTAAACTAGAAGCCTACGAGTCTTCGGAGGTTGAAGACACGTGATTTGAGACAATAGTATGGATGACTGGATCGTTGTTGTCTTCGTCATAAAACTCGCCATTTTTGTTGATTATTTCCTTCATGATGAAGTAGGCGAGTGGCCCCTGAATGCCTTGGATTTCGGAAGGAAGCAGTCCTACCGTAGACAACTTGAGGTAAGTAAGTATAAAAACAAAATTAAGAGAGAATATAGAAATTGAGTGGTGTGAATCAATGTGTCATGTCGGCATGGTGACCTCTACGTCATTGTCTTTTATTGTGCATGATAAGATTTCACGCATGTCTTGGCACACAAGTACCCACATAAATTTGTTCCTTTAATTTGCTTGTGACTTTGCAAAAATCGAATGAACTAAGATGTCGTCGAAGGAGCTATTTACTATGAAATATGATATAAGAGTATTCCTTTCTTGCGTCTGGAAACTTCGCACGGATTGTAAGGGATTTGTGGTATGGGCGGTATCTCGAGCTCTTCGACAATATCTTTTGAGCGCCTCATTCACTAAATATGTCATCTCTTCAAAGTCTTTTTAGGTTTATCCGGTGGATCCATGATCGACATCTTGCTCTTTTCGGATGAATTATTACGAGAATCAATGGAAGCTACATACACATGCATGATGCGGTCATTAGTCCTTACATCGAGTAAATAACGAAATAAGCGAGTAATTTAACTAGCTAGTGAGCAACTTACTTAAAATTGTATGGCAAAAGTATAAACTCCTTGTCTTGTAGTTTAATCAAAACTTTATATCGTACTCCTCGACCTCCTTTGGTGCTCTTTTGATTTCATGTTGGCAAACCGTTCCCGGGTCGAGGAATCCCACTGGCCCCTTGGTTCTTCGTACTTCAATCATCTCGTATCTATATAACGAATTAGTTAGACATGAAATTTATCGGTATTACGTGAATGTAGGCCAAGATTAATATATTAGACACTTACGGTGACAAACATCTCAAAAAGATATGTCGAGGCGTCGTGATAGAACAAGTTGTGCAAGTTATCGAATTCTATTAAGAAGTAGCCATGGCCCTCATGGTGAAAATGTTCCTCACGGAAAATTGCAGTGATCATCTTTGGGAGTACGTCTTGGTTGGATCGATCTAAGTACCATGCATGTAATCGCTGCATCATGGGTGTTAGACTTTTTAACTTCGGAGCGGTGACCAAGGGCTTCCCTACCTCGAATTTCAATCTTTGTTGATCATCTTGGTCATCGATTGCGCCTTGCCCTTACTTTTTGTCGTGCGACATCATACTCGATCTGGCCTCGCTGATTTGGTGTCTGACTTGTCTAATGTGCCAATTTTTGGGATCAGAGGTTGTAGGTTTGTCATTTGAAGTACCAGGTGTTATAGGTTTCTGCTTTGGAGTACTAACAGTGGCCATCTTGATGGGGTCCTCAATGCATTTCTTTTCTACCTCATTTTGCTTCTTCCCCGTTTCACTCTCGAGTCTTTGGTGACGGATCGAGGATTATCTGCGCAGGAGAGGATGGCACTGTATGGTCCAAGACGATGTCACGCTTGCGCCATTGGATGAATGAGTGGACGGCACTTCCTAGAGTAGTTATCTCATCATTGGCGGGTTTTTCCAGTCCGATCTCAGCAAACTGTGCAAATACCGTGTCCACTTGGACCTTTGCATAACCTGGCGCTATCGGGGTATTGTGCAGGACACCCCCTTCTTGGCACGGATAGACTACCCCTGTAGCAGCCTGTACAAATATGTTCATCACGGGCACGTTGAGCTGACAGGGTGTGGGGTCCTGTATGTCGTCCACAGGATAATGGTTGTTGTCCGCTTCTGCCAATGGCGTGGACGCGCAACTGCTGCGACGACCTGTAGGACTGGAGAAAACGTTGTGGGCCTGCGACTGACTCAAGGCTTGTTGTACTTGTCGTTCAACTTGTTCTTCAATGGTGCCTTGTATTTCTCGCAGAACCCTTTCCTTCATCATTTCCATTTCCTTCTCAGCCCGCTCTTCTTTAGCTCTCTTCCGACTCCTATAAGAGTCTCCGTGCTCAGGGGATCCACTCCTCCATGGAACCTTGACCCGACGCCTCGTGTCCGACTGTGGTGCTCTTTGTTTCCTAGGGCATTTGTTAGCTCGTCTTTCTCCTGCTCGGGTGAAAAGATCCTTGGGTGGGTGGGCGTGAAACTCATGAACTCGTTGCGTCATTGCTTCGTCTTCATTGCTCTTGAATGATAAACCCCGAGACAACATATCGCCCTCGCTAGCACGTAGTGCTTCACTCGATCCGTAGTCCGATCAAGGGACTTGTGCCGACCAATTGGACCGCTTCTAATTCTTGCCTCTCCCATTGAGCAATTTTACGCGTACCCACTCGTGCCAAGTGCGTGGGGTGAGTATTCCTTCTTGCGATGCTAATGTGGTCCTCACTTTGGACTTCCTTGTCGCTTCCGATTGCTTCATCGCCACAAACTCATCCCAATATGGCTCCAATCTTGGGTACTCTCCGATGGTGACGGTTTTGCTTCACATAATTTATGTTCACCCGCCTTGAAGTTTCTCCACGCCGCATCCATGGTCATCAATGCGTCGCGACGCACAAGATCTTCGGCTCCTTCGGGAATTGAAGGTTTCTTTGAGCTCGTCCACAGATCCTCTTTGGTGGCTCGGGGCACTTTATGCCAATCCGAATAGGTGATTGGCACTTTATCCTACGATGCACCCGCATGTTGACCTATATTTGGTCTTGATTTTCTCGGTGCAACAGGGCCCGATATCTAAGACCTCTAAGATGGTGTACCGGCCTTGAGCTTCTTAGTTTTCCTCGTCCTCGGCGTCTTGCAACAGGAGCATCATCGCAACAGCGGTGGAGGCCTCGGCACCTTCGGTGGTTGGGTGGAGGGTAAGGTACCTGCTTGGGCTCTCCTCCACTATAGGATCGGTTTCGGGCTCCATTAGAACTACAATTCGACCAGAAACATAATTTCCATCAATTACTACAGAATCATCTCACGGAATTTCAAAGTACAGAATCATCTCATGAAAATTATTTTGCAAGTACAATTATTTGTATGTGGAAGGGGAGCTTTTTATTTGTATGTGTAACAAGTGGCGTACTTGGACGAAGAAAAGGGAAGGGAAGGTAAGGAAGTTGGAGAGAGGGAAAGAAGGATAGCATGCATGTGGGTCCTCTTTAATAATTAATTCATTTTGAGTCTTTTAAAAACAACCTTTAGTAACAAATTGTTGGAGTTTTTTTATCTAAAATCTACCTCTCCTCTCTAATATATAGCAAACATTGTTGACATGTTATCTTCTTCACGGGGTTCTAAGTTTCTTTATTAAGGCAAGGAAATGCCAATTATTATTTTTGTATTACAATCTAGATGAGTTGAAACAAATTATTTATTCCATTCTTTTGTGATTAGGTATTAAATACTTTCATAACATGACAATTCTATTAGTACATATCATGTGTGTAATATTGTGTGGTGCTAACATGAAAATGATTTTGCAAGAGCAAGAGACTTAATTAGATCAGAACAAGTGGAAGAATGCAAATTTTTACTTAGCCAATTAAAAGCTATGTTCATTTTAGTACCTTTGTCGAACTAAGACAACGAGGCCATCTGCGGTCATTGATCATATAGTGCAATGACTTCTAGTCCGATCGCCACGTATCTTACCACTCAAGGATATACCAACCGGCCAAAAGGATTACAATGTCTAAATTACAAGAGCTACTCCTAGTTGTTTGATTGATTGTTGGTTTTGGCTCACCGGATCCACTTTTTATAGGGCATGGACCAACTATGTCCTTCTTGATCATTGTAAATCATAAACCGTGTCGGCCCTAACCTCTTAAAGATAAAATTCCTTATTTAACCCGATATTGGCTAAATATCCAATTTTAATTTGACTTTGCAAATCAACGGCATATCTTGCCTAATTTTGGTGCTAACAATTGCTTTTCTTTTCACTAGAAAAGCTTGAACCATACATTGTAGTAAGGGTAGAAATCACCGCATATCTTGCCAAATTTTGGTGCTAACAATTGCTTTTCGTTCTCACTAGAAAAGCTTGAACCATACATTGTAGTAAGGGTATCGTTTGGTAGTTATCTTTGTAGATTTTTATTTACGTATGTTTGTCATAATTGTGTGGAAAAGCCTTTATTGCTTCTTCTGCTTGTCACTAACATGTCTTTGGATCTCTGACACATTGGACCGATGATGTGTCGGTGTTTCATTAGTAATTATTTTCGTCTCAATGAATAAATATATTATTTTATATTTTAAACAAAGGGAGTGCTCCTTTCTTACATATTGATGTCGATATTGAAATGCAAATTCGAGTATAAGTCATTAGCCAAATGTCAAAATAGGTGGAGCAGGACTTCTCTGCAGCTTGTCTCAAAAAGAAATATTAGCGTCGTCTGAAATTTTGGCAAAAAGCGCGGTAGAAACACAGGTCGACTTATATAATTAATGGTGATCTTATACCATCAACACTGGATCCAACTTGTAAGGTTCAACCAAAGTTTATAATGTTTGACCACGTAAAAAAGCGACTTCCTTTTGTGGGCCAAAGTTTATAATGTTTGACAACATAACCAAAAGCGACTTGTATTGGAGGATAATTGCACTTTTACGGTAGCAAGTTAATTCTTTATTGTTCTTTGGTTTCTAAATCTGGATCAATCCTATATAGTGTACTTATGCTTGATTGAAACTTTTCCCTTTGCAACAATGTTATAGAAACATTTCGACCTTAACGGGACGGCGTCGGCGCGGCGGCGTCGCAAGAGGGCGTGGGCGGCGATCGTCGCGGCGGCGTCGCGAAGCGGCGTCGAGGAGGGCGGCGGCGGCGAGCGGCGCGGCGCGGCGCGGGCGGCGACCGTGGCGGCGTAAAGTGGTCTGGCGTCGTCGGGCGAGCGTCGCGACGGGGCGGCGGCGTTAGGAAGCGGCGTCGTCGAGGACGACGTCGGGCTCGGAGGCGAGGGCGTCGGCGGGGGCGGCGTCGGCGGGGAAGGCGTCGAGCGCGGGAGTTTAAGGGTTTAGGGTGCGGGAGAAGGCGGGAGTTTAAGGGTTTAGGGTGAGTTAGAAGCGGCGGTATCTATTATTTATAGGCGGAGCATTATCGATGGCGGTTCTAAAGCGAAACCGCCATCTGATTATCTGTGGCGGTTCTTTATACGAACCGCCACAGATATTATCGATGGCGGTTCTTTATACGAACCGCCACAGATACATATATTATCTGTAGCGGTTCTTTATACGAACCACCACAGATAACTGTATCAGTGGCGGTTCTTTTTAATAACCGCCACTGAGAAATATATTATCTGTGGCGGTTCTTTATTTGAACCGCCACAGATAATATATCGATGGCGGTTCTTTGAAGAACCGCCAGCGATGTGCCTCTATACACGAAATTTATTTACGAATCTTATCTGTTGTATTGTCGAATAGCGTGGCGAGTTGAAGACCTAGTTTTGGTCTTTGCGCAATTGCGGCGTTTTACGATTTTGTCTAATACTTGTAAAGCAAATACATAAGCGATTTCTGAGAAAGAATCAGACTCCTTTCACTGACGGACTCAACAAACTCTCCAAACTTTCAACCGGATAGAACACTATTTTGTCATCAAGCAAAACAAACAAGTACTCTTGAGACACTAAAACAATCACCAAAACTAGCAAAGTCCAGCCCGACTCAAAGACCGGAAAAACTAGCACATAGCTAGGAAACAAAACCAAGCAGACTTTAAACTACCATGCACAAGATTATCTTCAACGATGGTCATCATTAGGGTTGATTACATAGAAGAAGACTTGTGCGGCACTCGGTCATCGCCGGCGAATCCGGAAGGCGCCATACGCTTGAGGAGCTAGCTCCGCCTCGATATTTTGCCATTACTCGTATATAGCTAATTATTTTCTTTCACAATTTGCCCTTCTTCATGATCGTCGCGATGATAGGTAGCTTCTGAGTGGTTTCTTCCTCGAGCACGATGTTGCCATCTACGAAAGGAGGCAACTCATCAAGCTGGTTGTACTCTTCCTCATCCACGACATTCTCAACTCCGACGATCCTTCTTTTCCCTGAAGAACTACATGGCGCTTCTTATCACGGGTCGATTACATAGAAGACTTGTGCTACTTGCATCGCAAGTACGAATGGTTCATCTCTGTATCCGACATGTTCGATGTCCAAAGTAGTGAAGCCGTACTTGTCCACCTTGACACCCTTTGGGAGTTGTACCCAACGACACGAAACATTGGGATCTTAAAAATACGATGAGTCGAGCTCCCAAATCTCTTCTATGAACCCATAGAAGCTACTCTTCTTCTTGCTGTGTTGTCATAGGCATCTATCGAACACCACTATTTTGGTAAGTGCTTTTGCTATCCCGAGATCTCGTGTAAAAGGTATATCCATTTATGTCGTATCCTTGCCATATCAAGATTGTACCGATGGCCCTTTTGCGACCACCTCAACATGACACTCGTTTCTTTCCAGTCATATGCTCTTTGAACCAATGATTGAACAAGCGGTTATGCTCTTTTGTTACCCAAACCTTTGATCGTCCACGATTTTCCTCTCGTAGCTTATCCTTGTGCATGTCCATATACGAGGACACCTCAAGCGATTGTTGCAAGGCGTGAAATGAGCTTTTGAACAATCCATGATCGTAAGAATTTGTTGATTTCCTTCCAATCGTCCCTTTCCCAGCTAGCCTACCCTCATATCGAGATACGGGCACTCCTACGGTTCCACCCCTCCATGTAATCCACATAAAACTCGATAACCTCCTCGGTTGCATAACCTTCCACAATGCAGACCCTCGGTCGAGATCGATTGCGTACATACTTCTTGAGATACCCATGTACCTTTCGAGCAGGTACATCGATGCGAGAATACGGGGCCACATACATTTATCTCGTTCACAAGGTGAACAATGAGATGAACCATTATATCGAAAAATGATGGAGGAAATACATCTCTAGCGGCATAGTGTCTTGACCACATCATTCTGCGATTCGAGAAAGTCCGATGGGATCGATGACCTTCTGTGGAATCGTGTTGAAGAAGAAACACAACCTCATGATTGCCTCTCGGACCTTTTCGGGTAAAATACCTCTAATTGCAATAGGAAGCATTTGTGTCATCATCTAATGACAATCATGAGACTTCATGCCGTTAACTTCAAATCTTTCATCGAGACCAGTTTCTTGATGCTTGCGATGTAAGGACGGAACTTTCACACCATGCAAGCATTTGCAAAGTGCATTCTCTCTTTCTTGAAAGAGTGTAGCAAGGCGGGGAAGGTAAAGTTGCCCTTTCCGGTGTCACGAGGATGTAGCTCAGCTCGATTTTCATATCTTCCGGTCCCTTCGTGCCTTGATCCGTCCTTAGTTTTGCTAGGAATGTTGACAAAAGACCAATCAAGCTATCACATACATTTTTCTCTCGTGCATGAGCGTCTATGCGATGTCGAACTTCTAAGTCCTTCCAATAGGGCAAGTTCCAAAATATCGATCTCTTCTTCCATGTGGTCTTCTCGATGCGAGACCTCGATGTATTATTACTATCTCCCTTTCCAAGTACGACATTAATATCCTTAACCATATCATATGCCTCTTCCCACGCGAGGCCTTGGGGCTATACCATATTCTTTTGTCCCGTCTAATTGTTTTTCATATTGCGGTAGGGGTGATTCTGCGAAGGAACCTACGGTGATGCATGTACAGTTTTCCTCGAGTTATTGAGCCACACACTAGCGGTTTCATCCATGCTTTGGGGCATGCTTTGGCCCCTTTACAAGACTGACCGGATAGGTTACCAAGGGCGGGAAATCATTGATGGTGCAAAACAACAATGCCGTAGGATGAAGTACTCTCGCTTGTACTCATCCCATACCTGTACACATTCGTTCCACAGTATCACAAGATCTTCCACCAATGGTTGTAGGTATACATCAATATCATTGCTAGGTTGTCTCGGCCCTTGGATAAGCAGCGACATCATAATGTACTTTCGTTTCATACACAACCAAGGAGGAAGGTTGTAGATACAGAGAGTCACGGGCCAAGTGCTATGAATACTACTCATGTTACCGAAAGGATTCATTCCATCCGTACTCAACCCAAATCTTATATTCCTCGGTTCATTTCCGAAGTCCTTCCTAAAGAGCCTATCGATGGTTCTCCACTAAGCAGAATCAGCAGGGTGTCTCAGCTTTCCATCCTTTTTACGCTGAGAACCATCAGTTGGGCATGCTTTTTGTTTCCAAATAAACGCTTCAACCGAGGAATTACTGGTAAATACCACACCACTTTAGCGGGAGCTCCTTTCTTCACCACGGTGCCCTCGCTGTCATGGCCTTTACACTTGTATCGCGATGATTTGCACACCAGGCATACATGCATGTCTGTATACTCTTTGCGATAGAGTATACAATCGTTTGGACATGCATGTATTCTTTCTACTTCCAACCCCAATGGACATACAACCTTCTTAGATAAATAAGTGGTTATCGGCAATACATTTCCATCTGGAAGCATGTCCGCTAAGAGATGTAATAGCGCCGTGAAACTCTTATCGGACCAACCATTGCTTGCCTTCAATTTTAGAAGTGAAAGCACGGTGTGCAACTTTGTGTATTCCTCCTTGCAACCCGGGAACAAAGGTGTGTCCGAGTCGTCCAACAAACCCTTGAATTGATTAAACTCTCTCTGACTAGTATAGTTCCCTTCTGCATCGCGCAACATCTGAGTAAGATTATTATCGTCATCAATGTCCAACCTATCCTCATCAGATCCATTACTAATGTCAGCTGCCATATGCCTTCTCCATCATCCAATACGTTATCACCTTCATGTATGTTTTCCTCTTCACCGTGACTTGTCCAACGTGTATAGCCAAGTACAAAACCTCTTCAAATCAAGTGCAAGTGGATGTGCTCTTTGTCTGAAAACATTTTCTCATTCTTGCAATCAATGCATGGACAATGTATTTACTCTGTTTTCTTGTGCAACTTGTTCTCCTCAGCGGCTCTTAGAAAAGTAGATACTCCGTCGATGTAATCTTGACTGTAACGGTTCGCATTGTACATCCATCTCCGGTCCATCTAAAATTAATTAACATATAAAATTTGATTAAAAAACTAATCTAAATACTTATCTTGTAAAGAAGCTTGATAATAAATTCATCATCTAAAAATGATGAGCACCCACCTACCAAATTAACTAAAATTTCATGTATTTTAATATCCACTAATCTTAAATAAATAAATTTAATATATGCAAGATGTATATTATACGTGCACACTAATGGAACCAAATTAATAGTAATTAAAAAACTAATCTAATTACTTATCATCTAAAGAAGCTAGATAATAAATTCATCATCTACCAAATTAACTTAAAATGCAATTTATATTAAATATATGCTTGATCATAATTCATCATCTATAAAAGGAACACAACATCATCTAATGAATCTAGCTAGGAAATAAATTCATCAACTACAAAATGGTAGGTAAATAAAAATAAACAAAATCTAAACTATTCATCTCATCTACATATAAACCTTAATTGAACTAGGTTTAAAAATTAAATTGCAACAAGATTAACACAAATCAAGAGAGGAGAAAAAATAACTCACCAAGGAACAACTAGAGGAAGTACAACACAAGAATTGGAGAAAACAAAATCTGAAAATTAGAAGTTTTGGTTTGCTCTCGGGAGGAAGAAGACCAGTGCTGCTACTGACCACCTACTTATAGGAGTATTATCAGTGGCGGTTGTTAACTAGAACCGCCACTGATAATATTATCCGTGGCGGTTCTATCCTCCAACCGCCACGGATAATGAATTATCAGTGGCGGTTGGAAGATAGAACCGTCACTGATAATACAATTGTATCAGTGGCGGTTGGAGGATAGAATCGCCACGAATAACCTAGTTATCAGTGGCGGTTCTATCCTCCAACCGCCACTGATGATATATTTGTTATCAGTGGCGATTCTATCCTCCAACCGCCACTGATAATGAATTATCAGTGGCGGTTGGAGGATAGAACCGCCAATGATATTATTCCCGCCATTTTCAATATAGAACCGCCACTGATAATTATATTTGTGGTGATTCAAAAAAAACCGCCACAAATAGACCGTCACCTATTGCAGGTTTTGGCGTAGTGTTTTTATCGCGGGGACAACAACATATGGCTCGAATTTGACGACTTATACAATATTTACCATGCCGACTCCATCAACGTGTCTCTCATGAGCTGCTGGTGCCTGTAAGTGTCAAGCTCATACCTTTACCGTGTGCTTCCTCGTACAATAAAATTGCAACTCTTAAACTTATACCTTTCTATGTAGAATGGAGATACAACGATGTAGAAAAGAGAATATCTTCAACGTGGGCTTCATCGACCCAGAGATTGTTAACGAGTTCGTCTTTGGATACAACCGAAAGGATGTTGAAGATTACATTCTCGATGCATTCTTGGGACAGCACTACAAACCGTACATACTTCTGCCCTTCAACTTCGAGTACGTATATATACAACCTCTCGTTCTTATATTTTCCAAGGCATTTATAATACTACTAGCTAGTTACATATATGTTGCAATACATGAATATGTTTCACTGGATCCTTCTTGTCATCAAGCTTGATAGCAGCCAGATCATTGTTTAGGACTCAAAAAGGACTCCGGTGAAAAAATATCAATTTATCATTGACACCCTAAACAGGTATATAGCACATATATATACGATAGTTTTCCTTATTATATATATTGAAATACCTTGCTAATTCCAACTCTGATAATTACCATTCATACTAACGCATCACACAGGGCATTCGCACGGTTTCGAAAGAAGCAACAAGGAGATTTCGAGAACGAATTTGATGTACAATTAAGCACTCGAGTACGTATTAAAGAATATTAATATGCCGTAACAGTTTTTCATCCCAATAATCGTGTTCTTTTCAAATTTCATCGCAGGTTCTACAAACGCGGGTGGAAACAACTTATGTGGCTATTATGTGTGCCACTATATGCAAAGTATTCCCACGGTGATGTGCCGACAACCAACGCCGAGGTAGTGTGCACATGTCAATTTCTTAGTACTTACACTTTAATAATTACATGTCCGAGATTTATTTACCTCCCGCTTTGTCACCTAGCGTCGATGTGCAAGGCGTGATCCCGCCGCACCGGGTTGCAGCAATCCAAGAACAACTCATCGGCTTTATTGTCGACGAGATTGTATCCACCAAAGGCGAGTTCCACGCAAATAGTTGGAGAGATTGTCCTAAAATAAGGACAGGTGAACTGATATCAACGTCGACCAAGGGCACAAAGAGAAGCGTATACGCAAGAAATGAGCTCAAGATTCGCCCTTTTATTCTTTGAAACTTGTAAAAGTGGCTTATTTTTTCATGTGTTCATCAACTTGTTCATTTTTTAGTCTGTAATTATCTGAATGAATACTCATGACTAATATATATATATTTAAGTGTGTCAAAAAAACTCATGAAGTTCTATTTATTTTAATTGTCAAAATCTATATCAAAAACCCCTCTGAAAACATATTCTATATTGAATATAATCAAAACACTATGCTGTCAGACTCTTCACAAGCGGTTGGTAACTCCAACCGCTTGTGGAGACTTCTTCACAAGTAGTTCGTAACACCAACCGCTTTTGAAGAGAACATCTCCACAAGCGATTGGTAACACCAACCGCTTGTGGAAATGTCGAACCACAAGCGGTTCGGGGAACCGCTTGTGA
The DNA here is from genome assembly GCA_036346275.1 of Otatea glauca. Lineage (NCBI taxonomy): Eukaryota > Viridiplantae > Streptophyta > Magnoliopsida > Poales > Poaceae > Otatea > Otatea glauca. The sequence continues at coordinate 80,198,753 of CM070715.1, read as the reverse complement.
TACCCGACGGGGTATCACTCACAATTGCTTACGATCGGTTCTAAAACCGCTTTTGAAAGCGGTTTCGAACCGCTTGTGCATGACCGATCCGTAATAGTGACACACGTGTGCACCACTTATACATACCAAGCACAATGATATTTTCTCCCTTTTTATCAGCTTATCTTTGAACCTGGGTAGTATGATTGCATAATTCGAGACTCTATTCGGAACACGTAAATAATCTGTATATTAAACCCGGAAGGTTTGTGATCGTCGTACGGTAACCCGTTCCGTTGAACGCGGTCGCAATGTTAGACTCTGCCCATGCGCGTGTCGCCTCGGACTATTTTTTTGACGCGCGACGTGTGGCGCACACGCAGGTGCGAGTGAAGCGGGCTCACGCCGGGCTGCGCGCCTGCCGTGTTGCCGCATGTAGTTTGCATTGAAGTCCGGAGAGACCCATCATGTAAAGCTCCTATAAAATAAATTCTCGTATTATAAGTAGGTCCGAAATCTTACAATTACGCGTTGTAACACGTGATCACAAACTATTGGATCGTTTTGGAATGCAGGAATTTCTCATGATTTTTGCGGAATTTGAACTAAGCCGTCCGATTTACGAAAATATAATACCCTTTTTGGAACACAGAAATTCTACAAGGATTTTACATGAAAAAAATTCGATTTTCACATCAATCAGGATAATTCCCATGTAATTCTATGCATACCGAAATTCCTGCGTTGCAAGCGCCGCCTAGAACATATTTCCTTTGATTTTCCGGTGTTTTTGTTCGTTGCAAGCAAGACTTCGTAGCAACAGTTACAACACACAGCTACTGCGGATCCTTGTCGATCTTTCCGCGCACGACCTGTGCCAACGAGCTGTAAGTGCAAAAGAAATCTTTGACAAGAAGCTTGTACTCTCTCTTAAGCAGTACTGGATGTCAGTCTACCTATTGAGACAATCATAAAGATAATTGTATCACTTCTTATATTTATAAAATAGTATAATTATTTGTCTTTTAAATAAATATTAATTGGATTAATCAACAAGTAAGTGACTTGTTCGTGCAATTTTTTCTATATATCGATGTTATTCAAGTTATCCCTCATCGGTTATCATAATATAAAACAATTATGCTTCATAGATCAGCGCATGTATTGATTGATAACTAAGTTTCACGGATCATAGAGATATGGAGATATCTAATCAATAATGTGGACATATGTTAGAGAATATGTGTTGGATAGACCCATATGACACACTGTGAGAATTGTTCTTATGTGTCATCAGTTGATCCCATGCATAGTGTATGTATGATCCTTAGACCTAAGGTTGTCATTGGTTTTCTAGATGTGTAATGGTTCACTTAGGAGCTCCCAAATACTACTCTTTAACCAGGTAGTTATAAAAGAATCTTTCGGGTTTACCATGAAACATGCTGAGGTACATGAATGATCAAGATAGAATTTGCTTCTCCTATATAACAGAAAGATATCTTTGGGCCCCTCAAGGTAGATGGATTAAGGAAGTGTATGGCCATACCGAATGTGATTGAGAGTCAATCCAGATAAATTATTCCACTACGGTATGAATGAAGAGATCGAGCTGTCATAGGATGACACGACTCTCGCCTTGAGCTCGATCTGATATCGTGAAGCAAAGGGAACATTACATTATCACACTATAGTAGGTTCGTCCAAAACTTTATGGATATTTGAGAATCGATATGTACTGCTATCGATTATCGGTCGGAAAGGTGTTTTCGAATCGTGTCCAAATATAAATGAACCTACATGATCACACATTTAAGGGGTTGAAATATAGTGATACGGATTGGATACGTCACTAATTAGCCAAGTGGGCTTTATCCTTCAGTTGGGCTCTAATGTAGGGTTCCATCATGAGGGAGGGGGTGGCTATATAAAAGGGTTCGTGATTGCAATAGAACATATAAGAGGGCGCAGCCATCGAAACCCTAGCCGTCACCACTTGAGCCTTCCCTTGCGCTCTAGTGCTGGCACACCGACGCATGGTGTTCTTTTTCCCGAACATGTGGACACCGGTAAAGGTGTTGCTACTACTGCAACACTGTTCGGGATAATCGACCACCGCGCGAGGAGGATCGACCACCGCAACTGGACGTGCACTTCGTTGATTCGGGCTGCATCAATTTCCTTCCGCTGCACTGCGCGTATAGTGGTAACGATGCATGATAATCTACTTGTGTGGCTTTCTGATTTACGAGGTAGAAAATTTTATTGTGCGCCAGTGTAGCCTATCCGTATCCCTTCAGTTGTGCCGTGCCCATAGTCCAGCATGGGCTTGAAACTGTTTCGACGCATGGCATGTCATGCTGGACTAATTCACCTCCTGTGAGGTCTAGGCGCAGTCCAGGGCACATCATGTTGTCGTTGTGATGTTCCGGTCTAGGCATTGCTTTGTTCCACGTGTGGAGTCGTAGACGTCGTCGCCGTCGATCTATCATCGTGGACAGCACCAAGGCCGAGAAGCGAGCGGCAACAGCTAGTGAGGATCCACTACACACAATTATTTGGGTGAAAAGAACTAAAAATTATTTATTCATTGGAGAAAACGACTGCTAGATCCACCACCGATGTGGTGAGGATCGTTGAGCTCTATGCCATCGCCGTCTTCTTCCTCACTGGTCGTTGCCATCTTCTTCCTCAATGACAAGGATTAAAGGCCATATTTTATTTAGGGCTATAACGGTTAAAAGCTATACACTATTTTTTTCCCGCAACTTATAAGGAAAAGTCCATAAAGAAGAATAAGGTCCACATTCAGATACTTGGTTACGTCTTCGACCAATTTACTAACGTGTCCTATACTTTGCCTCACACTGGTCGTGTCCGACCAGTAAAACACCTGTCCCGACCAGTGATACTGGTCAGAGCAGGTAGTTATCTCTGCACAGGTGTACCGTACGGATAGTTTTTATTTACATGTACGAATATCTATTTGGAAGTTATTCCGAAAAGGCATCACTTGGCGGGAAGACATATTTCGGCCATATGACACCTTTTTAAAGCCCAAGTGCCACATCTTCGTTCTATATAAATAGAGAGGTCATTTGTACCGTCAAGGATGGATCGATCAATGAGGCATTAGATATCTAGTATTCAAACTATGTAGCATTTATACTCTATTAAGCCGCTTGGCTAATAAGAAGCAATATCTTGTCCCTCTTTTCGTAATCTTTGTCCACGGAGGCTTGCAACCAGTTTTAATTCATAAGCTCTATCGAGAGACCCTAGGTCTTGAATATGACACTCAACACGACCAGAAAAGCTAGTAGTGCGCGCGTTGCCGAAAGGCTATATCCGAAGGTTGCTGGATTTGGCATCGAAGCGAGGGATGGTGAGGAGGGGATGGCGTGGGACGTCGGGGGAGGTGGCAGTGCGGGGATGAAGTAGGGGTGGAGAAGGGCGAGAGGAGACGACAAAGATACGATGAGATAGTGATTGCGCCGAATGGATCATGGGAGAAGGCAAAGAGGAGAGGTAGTATTTGATGATGGGCTAAACCGTTGAGGTAAAGTAGCTGATGATGTGTTGGACTATAGATAGGATTTTTTATGAAAGAGTCGCCTTCGTGTCGAACTGGCTCAGTCGATCATGTCGTACCGCCTATCGTATCGAGTTAGCACAACCTATCATTTATGCATGCCAATCTAACCTAACGAAATTCATATCATTTTACTCAGCAATCCTAGCTTATTGTCTAGGTCTAGGTAGTACTAGATAGTATAGCGCGCTACGCTGCGCCGCGCAAATCTCACGACGGAGTTTTTTTGTTGCAAAAATGGTAGAAGGACCTAAATATAATTTTAAATATTTCGAACTTAAAGAACCGACGCCCATGTTAAATTTGCGGCAACCACTGGTTTTTTGTGTAAAATAATTGGACCTAAATATAATTCTAAATATTTTGGGTTTAAAGAATCGGAGTCCGGGATGACCTAAACGTAATTTGAAATCTTTCGAGTTTAATGACCAGTACTTGTGTCAATTTTGCGGAATCACAGGATTTTTTTCGCAAAATAACCAGACCTAAATATAATTTTAAATCTGATGGGTTTAAAGAATCGATGCTCGAGAGAACCTAAACGTAATTTTAAATATTTTGAATTTAAAAAATTAGCGCCCGTGTTCACGGGAATTTTTTTATGTGGTGCGAAGGATGCCTTTGTTGACCGTGGCTCATGCACGGGGAATGATCTCCGGGTTATTTTAAACCGGAGCTCCCGGCTCCTTCCCTTCCCTAGATGATACAAACCAGCAGGAAAGAGTCAGGCACAGTCAGTCTTGTCAGAGTCCACACCCCATGCAGCTAGCTCAGCCTCAGGATCAGGTCCAAGGAAGTGATTCTTCCCTACTCTCCATCGACTCTGCCATCTTTTATACTACTACTGCACCGCTAGGTGTACGACTATTTTAAGGTTAACTATATAACTAATAAACTTAAAGATACTTTTCTAACATGTTATATATCATCTTCTCGTTGACCTCCCTCTTTTTTTTTCAACTCACTTCTTTGACCCTTTCTCCCTACTCTAACTGTCTAACATAAAATTTTAAAATTAGAATATTTAAACTTTGAAAATTTTAAATAGGAAGTTTCAACTCGAAAAAAAAATCAACTCAAAATTTAAAACTAAAAAAATCAGAAAATTTCAAATCAGAAAATTTCAACTCGAAAAATTTCAACACAAAAAGCTTTAAATTAAAAAGTTTCAACTCGAAAACACGAAAAATTTCAAATTGAAAAGTTTCGATTCAAAAACTTTCTTTTCAAGAAGTTTTGATTCAAAAAATTTTTGTTTCAAAAGTTTTGATTTAAATTTCAAGTTGAAAATTTTCATCCAAACAAATTCAAATCGAAAAAAATTCAAATTAAAAAGATTCAACTCATTTTTTTTTCAAATCGAACTGTTTCAACTCCAAAAACATTCAATTCAAAAACTTCTAGATCCAAAAGTTTGTTGAAGTTCGAAAAAGTTTGTTTAAAAATCTTTCGAAAATGGGTAAAAAAATACTTGTTTTCATAAACCTAAGGGAAAATTTTGAAATATAAAAATCATGTTAAGTATGAAGGCAAGGAAACGAAAGAGGAAAGGGGGATAAAAGAGATTATGCTACTTTCACAATTAGAGGACCTATGAGGGAGAAGGAATGAGGTGATGCAACTTGTCAAAAGAAAAGAGCCTTTGAGAGGCAGGTGTTATCATTTGTTATAAGAAAAAAAATCCTCACGAAATCTTTTAATAAAAGTGACCTTAAATTAACAATTTTCACTACAACACTATACTACTCCATTAGCATATTTCTATGGTCTAGCCTAGGGATGGCAATGGCCCCGATCCCCGTTTTTCCACGGGGAATTCCCCTATTAGGGGACGGGGACGAGGGAAATCTTGCCCCGTGGGGGGTTTATCGGGGAAAATGTTGCCTCCGTCAGGGATCGCGGGAACGGGGACGTTCCGCCGTTCTCCATCCCCGATCCCCGTCCCTGTCCCTGCATTATCACTACTAGGTGGGAGCAAATGATTATTTTCAAAAGGAAAAAGAATATATGTGAGGTCATTATTAATAAACATGCTAAATATGAATTACTCTCGTGATTCACTCACACTTAATTACACATGCACCATTAATCTAGTGATTTATTCATGTAGCATGTGATCTTTTATATAGCATTTTTGGGGATTAGTTCCCGTCGGGGATCGAGGACGAAAGAGAATTAAGCCCCGTGTACGGGATCGAAGACAGGAACGAGAAAATTTTACTTATCGGGAATCGGGGATGAAAAGGTGCTCCCCGTGGGGATTTTCTCATTGCCATTCCTAGTCTAGCCGTCTAGCGTACCTTGCGCCTTGGTAGTTGGTATACATAGAGTTAGGGACGAACCAAATCTACGTGTCTATCCATCTATACATTTACTGACGGGAGGTTCCTCTCAAAATCACCACAATAATTTTAGAGATAAAATGGTAAAAATTTCTATATTTATTGGAGAAAAAGGAAAAGCTAGAAACTCTCATTTTAAACGTAAAAAAAAGGAGAAAATCAAAAGCGTTGGTCCTTATCATCTATGGCATGATTCATATATGATGCATGAGTCCACGGCAAATAAAAAATGTGTCAGTGTACAACTTTTGTATGCATGACTACGTGTATCCGTTTAAGAAAAAGAATGAAAAACTGACATGCCTTATATAAGTCGGGAAAAAAAAGAAGAAGCAACAAACTCAACCATGCAGTACATACTACATACACAAAAGACCGAATCCGTTCAAGATGTTGGAATCTTAGCCCAACAATGCAGCTCGCAATCTCGCATGGAAGCTATGTGCAGCTCAAATCACAGTATGTGGCCAGCAAGGATTCAAATTTCGTTTTCGATGAAATTTCGCCGGTGACAGAAATCTGAAATCTCGCTGAGATCTCGGAATTTCGGGTAAACCTCGGCCGAAATTCAAAAACAAAAATTCAAATTCAGTCTTATTTCTACTTGAAAAAACAAAATTTCGGGCGAAATTCCCGAAATCTCGACGAGATTTGCCGAGATTTCGGTGAATTTGCACTGAGCGAAAAATGGCTCAAATGATGTTGAACAATGTTGAACTTTTTTGGAGGTTATTGACACATCAGTAATGTTCTCATAAAAATTTCAGATGATTATCAAATCTGAGAAATTTTTAAAAATTCAAACATTGCTACTGTCCTGATAAAACGCTGACCGACAAATTTGAACCGAATGAAAAATAGAACAAACTAGGATAGAAAATTTTGATTTCTTTTGTGCATAGTTATGACATATGACTAATATTCCCATAAAATTTTCAGGTGATCATCAAACTTCATGAATTTTAAAAAATTAGGATTGTACTACTATCCTGTTAAAAGCCTTACCGGCAAACTTGAACAAAATGAAAAATGGTTCAAATCAAGTTATAAAATTTTAATTTTTTTATGGTCTTGATGTATCATTAATATTTCTATAAAAATTTTATAGGATTATAAAACTTCAAGAAGTTTCAAAAATTCTGACAGTGCTACGTCCTAATAAAAGCCTGATGATCATTAGCAATCAAAAAAGGTTTAGAATTTTTTAATTTTTTACAGAAGGGTGCTAAGAAAATGCTTAAGATCTCATAAAAATTTTGAATCATAATCACAATCCAGTGAATTTATAAAATTCTTACAAGGCACTGTACCATTTATGTTCTTTCTCTTTTTTATTTTTGAAATATAACAAATGAAGTTCAATGCTTACATAGATTTGATTGAGCAAACATAAAAAGTTTAATTTTTTTAAAAATTTTATATGATATTATTGAGGCAATTATTAAGCTCTCATAAAAATTTTGGATCATGATCACACACTAGAAAATCAATAAAATTATGACAAAGTTATTGTCCCAATTATGTTCATTCTATTTTTTATTTTTTAAATATTACAAATGAAGTTAAATTATTTTGAAACTATTTATGTATGATGAAAACCTACTATATATAGTACCGTAAATTTTTAAGATCATTATAAAGCTTTTAAAATTTTATAAAAATCTGACAGTTTTTGTGCTAAAATTTTAAAATGTCTAAAAAATTCGGCTTTTCAATAATTTTTCAGGGAATATGGCTTTCTTAAGGGTTATTAGACCAAATCCGGCCATAAAAGTTTAAAAACCGGTCAAAAATCCTGAGATTTCAGTGAGATCTGGCGCAATCTCGCCGAAATTTCTGAGATACTGTAGCAATTGAATTTTTCTGATTCGGACGGGATTTTGAATCTCGTGGGGGTACGAAATACGAGATTTCGATGAAATTTTCCGGTTTTCGGCGAAATTTCTATCCATGGTGGTCAGCATTCATTGTGGCGCAATCATCTAAGGAACTAGTTGGCCTAGAGGGGGGTGAATAGGCAACTTTTGCAAATTTTAACTTCTTAGAGACAATACATTATTCTCTATATGTGAATAGCACAGTACAATATATATGACAGAAGCAAAAAGCAAATACAGATAACAACGAAAGCAATAAAGCGAAATAAAACACAAATGAGACAGAGATTTATCCCGTGGTTCAGAGCCGCACTCCTAATCCACGTTGAAGCACTTCTTCCGAAGTATTGCTTCTCCAAAGCTAGTCGCAGTAGCCCTGGTGATCACTTAGGTAACTCTTTCACTGCTCCAGTGAGGTGAGTTCCGAACCTCTCACAATCATAGTGGCCTTCCACAATCACCTTTAGACAGGTCACACTGTTCACTTCCTCCAAGCTGTCTAGGATCACTAAGATCCAAGAGTAATAAACTTTGCACAAGTTCTGTCTCTTGGTTCACTCGCTAATTCACACAGCTAGATTTCGACTTGGAGCTAAAACACGAAAGTGAAGCACAGACTCCTTTTTAGAATGAGAGCTATTTTCAATGTTAAAAGGTCAAGGAGGTCATTCTATTTCTTGGTAGATGGCTCAGGAAATGCTTATATAGCCATTTGGAATAAATATAGCCGTTACACCTGCTACTGTAGCTGTTGGATGTGTCAGAATGTCAGAAATATCAATATATACGTTTATAACGGACTAAGCAACAGAACCTAGCGATACTGATCATGTGTATGACGGACCAATTTAGGACATATACGACGGACCAAAATATTTGGTCCGTTGTACATGGGAATTTCAGAGAGTTTGGTCCGGCAAAGGAATGAGTAAGTCACATGTATGCCGGACCAAATCATACATGGGAGTTTGCAAGATCAGTAGCTAAGGACCTTATTTGACAAGAAAAAAGTTTATCCCAGAGATTTGCTTTAGTGACGGACTGAAATTTTAAACAAGAATATTTGGTTCATCAACAAAGCAAAAACCTTTGAATAAGAAAGAATATCTATCCAAGGTTTTAATAAATAGGACTCCAAGGTTTGGTCCAGCAAAAAGGCTTATAATCTGAAAGAGTGCCGGACTAAAAATATTTGATCTGTTGTAGATGGAAACAAAGAAGATTTTTTTTTGGTCTGTCAAAGAAGAGATTTTATATGTATGCCGGACCAAATTCTTTGGTCCATCATACATAGAAAAACACTTTGTTGCAAGATGTTTTCATGGAATTTTCACCAAGGACTAAAGAATGTGAAAACAAGACGTTTGGTCCGATGAGCAGATGCCTTGATAGGAGTTTTGACAAAGAAGATTTTTAATGCTGGACCAAAGGATCTGTTGACTTAAAAGAATTTTTGCTGTGTATGCAACAGACTTAAGAAATAGATAGCTTAATTTTAGTCCGTCGCATATTTAGACTATTGAAATGAAGGGGAATTTTCATTCAAAGAGCAATGACTAAGAGTCTTTTACTCCAAGCAATCTAATTTTGTCTTTGCCTTATGATCCAATCCACTACCTTGTGCAAAGTCCCTCTTTAGATAGCCAAACTGAAAATAATCCTAGCTATTTGACTTGAATCAACTCCCAAGTCATAAACTAGTAACAGAATACCTTAATCTTATTAGTCCAACTTGCTTCTCCATTGATTTTAGCACCAGCTCTTCAAAACTTGAGCATTATTAACTTAGTCATCAACACCAAAACTAAAATAAAACTTGATAATAAAAATTGAGGGGGCCTAGATGCTATCAATCTCCCCCTTTTTAGTGATTGATGACAACATACCTTTTCAGTTAATAATATCTCGTTCATTCTGCAAAACAGAGTTAGCTAGACAGAATATTATGCAGAAGATGTAGATATATGAGCTCCCCCTTAATAAATGCATGATCTGAACTTTGACAGTTATGATATATTAGGACTATATTAGATCCTTAAAATACATTACTTTTAATTTGTCTCATTAATAACCAGAGGTCAGATCAAAAAAGAGTTAGAGGAAGTAATTCCAGATAACCAATAATACCAATAGGAAAGTATTAAAAAAGGTATCAGTATCAGAGCATAAGTAAACCAGATGAAGGCCAGAGATACTATTAGTACCAAATTACAATAATAGCCTTAATAGTTTGAACATACTTTGTTCAGCCTATAGAACAGAACTTTAGGAATATTCTCCCCTTTGGCATCAATAGCCAAAAAGGGTCCTATTTGCGCCGAGAAAAGGTCCTTTTGAGCTGACCAAGAACTGAGCTCTTCCTGGGGGGTGAAACAATCTAATCATCAGCTGCTTCTGATTTTTCTTGAGTTTGAGTACTTGGCCCTTGGGACATGGCTTGATCATGCCAGCTCGGATAATCTGGTTCGCCAGTTGAATGGTCAGATTATGAAGATCAGACTGCATTTTGTTCAAGGACTCATTTAAGGTATCTGTTTCTGCGAGGATCTGACCCACATCATAAATGCAATCTTGTGCCAGTTGAGTATGGTGTAGAAGGGCATCCTCAGTGAAGTCCATGAGATGGTCCAGATTTTGTCTGATCCATATATGATTACTTCTATTTGATGTGCTTGCAGCCTCAACTTGATTTCTTAAACTCTTGTGATGATTATCAATTTTCTGATTCATGTCATATAGTCTGTCCTTTAACAGATTCTGATTGTTACCAAGCTGCTGGATCCATTGTATTAATTCCCTTGATTGCTGTTGAGGTGATCAAATCTAGAGAGAATTTCATTTTGAAATTTTGCTTGTTCTTTATATCTCTGAGCTGCTATTGCTTGATCTCCCATGTATCTTGCTTGAAATCCTCTTTGGTCGGCAAAATATTGTTGTTTAAAAGAGGAAAACCATGCAAGTTGAGAGTCAAGAATGTTTTCTCGAACCTGAAAAGTATCTTCTTGTGCTTTCTCTGCATGCTTTTGAGGAGATGAAGGAGGGTACTGAAAATCAAATAGACTCTACCAACCCGAAAAAGTATCCCTCTGATCATGCTTAGGATGAACAGCTGATTGAGGATAATATGATTGAAAATTTTGGGGTATACCAGATCCTCCTGCCTCATAATCATTTGCTCCTGACCTGAAGTTTTGAGCTTCCATGAATCTTGCTGCTGCTGACTCTTGAAGATGATAAAGCTATTGCCCCTCATTAAAAGACTTATCAACTGAGCTTGAAAGAATTTGAGTTGCAGCATCATCCTCATTCCAGGATTCACTTCGAACCACTTCTGTTGCTTCTAGAGTAGGGGCTAGAGGTTGAGTGAAAGACCTTGGATAAGCAGACTCATGATGGCTTGAGGCCTTACTTTTATTTCCACTTTGAGCACTAGGCTCTCTGTCATTTCTAGATATGGTCTTGCTTGCACTGTGAGTACTTGGCTCTTTCCTTTTTCCAGACTTGTTCATGCTGCTGCTATGATGACTTTCATATGCTTGAGACTGATGTGAATGATGACTATTAAATGAGGGCATATGGCTTCCATAAGATTAATGCCAGCAGTCACTGCCCTTATCCTGTGAATACCCTCTTCGGCTGTTGTTGTCAAACTCATTTTTAGATTCTGCACTTGATTCATTTTCTCCTTCTTCTTGATCAGGCAGTCCTGGTTCTTCCCTTTCATTAGGTTGATTTTCTTGCAATCCTCGAAGAAAACCAGTGACCCTCAAGTTTTGTCCAGTGGATTTATGCATATTATATTTCTTTGGGAAACACTTAAATTCCCTATTTAGATCATCTTGGGAAATTATACCTTGTGCCAACAGAACTTCAGTGATTTGTTGAGCAAACGGTAAAGGGCTGCTAAAGTTTCTGTAGACTGCCTCCTCCATTTCCCCAAAGATGTAATCAACCAAGTTTATAGGTTGTTTTGATAAAATGAGATGCAACAGCCATGCTAGGGTTGGAGTCACACCTTCCCTGTATCCAGACTTGGGAAAAATTGTATGTCTTAATACTAACAGCAGTACCTTTGCTTCTTCTGATAAACAAGAGACTCTGTTGGGATTGAAATCTGTACTGGCGGTGTTTTTGTATATATGCGCAAATATTTGTAAATCAGGCATATCACCACTCAACCTTCATCTCTGACAAGGATACATCTTTTCAAATATTCTGGTTCTATTTACTAATGGACTTGAGGCTCCAATTGCAGACTCAAACTGAGTAAATATGATTTTTCTTATCTTTCCATTCATAGTGAACATAATATGTTTTCTCCGTTTGTTCACTAATAAGGAAGCATAGAACTCTAGTGTTCTTGAGATACTCTAAGGTATTTTCTTGTTTGATATTACATGAATTAATCCAAGAGTTGAATTTATTCAGTCAAACAATCTTGTTGAGTTAATTATGAAGTTTACTTGATACCAATCCACAAACTGATGATTTGACAAGGCTGATACCATCTTTCCTTTTCCATCTTTTCTATTCAGATAACCATTATATATGTTTTTGTGAAGAAGAGACACAAAATTTTCACCCAAAGCTGGTCTTGACTCAGGAAACCAAACTTTCTCATTAACCAATCTTACTGCCCTCAGTTTCTAGCCTCTTAGGTCAGCTAATTCTTCGCTACTCAAAATATCAACCTCAGCAAGCAGCTTAGTATTTTCTGAAGATGATTCACTGCGAGGCTCATAGGCACTATCTTCAGAAGATGACTAAGAATCAATTACTTGTTTATCTCTTCCTTTTCTTGGATGAGAAGTGACCAATTTTCTATTTGTTCGGGCAGCATTATGAACATCTTAAATGAGCACAGGACCTTGAGGTTGTCTAGGTAATGTTATTCCGGGAGATGAACTAGACACCTTCTGTTTCTTGCCTTTTACTTTATCAACAATTTTTCCAATCAGTCCCCTTTTATCTGGGTTCTTCGACCTCATCTTGACTACCCACTGAAATTCAACTCTTGCTCAGACTCAAATGCAAACCATTTTCAAGCACAATGACCAGACCTAAAAGACAAACACTAGAGTCTAAGATCTAGGTCTAGGGTTTTTGACAAGAAGAGAAAAGATGAGAGTTTAAGGAAAACTTACTGAGCCTGAAAGAGATTCTTGCGCAGAATGCCAGATGAACACCGTTGCCAAGATCCGATTAGGGATTTGCTTCGGTGCTAAGATGGTTTTTCTGGCTTTGAGGAGTTTGCGCAAGCAAGAATGTACCAAAGGGGAAAATTTTGATGTAAGAGGTTACTGCATTGAATGAGGAAAAAGAATGTAAAGGTATCTTCGTAACTGACACCTTTAAACAAGGTGGTTGAAGGGAACAGGTGTCCTGGTAAAAAGGTAGTGGGCCCCTTTAGATACATCGGTTTGAGCAAATACAGGGAATCCCAAAAACAAGGTCAGGTTAGCAGAAGATAAGTCCTAAAGCAATGGGCAAGATTTTGAACAAATTTTGAAATTTGAGAAGAGAAGAAAAAGTTTTATGAAATAGATAAAATCTATTTGAATTTGGATAAGAATCAGACTTAGAAACATTTGAACATAAGTCAGACTTATTTTGGCTGTAAGATCAGAGAGTTTACCAATTGAGCCAGACCAAGTTGATTCAAATACAGACTAGACTAATTTTGGTCCGTGGTTGAAGGGTTTTGCTCTGGACAATGTCGAGACCAAAACTTCCTTTAATGACAGACCAAATTTTTAGTCTGGTGACCATTGATTTTCTGTTTTAGATTGGTCCGACGCAAATGGGTACTTGCTATTTCACTTCAATTGATCTTAGTCTGCAATATGACTATGTTTCTGAATATTAGAAATAAGGGATATTTCTAAGATTAGCAACCAAACCAATACAAAGAGAAATAAACTGGAAGAATTGAGTTTTCAAGAAATGTTTGAGACTAATATTCAAATGAGCATAAGTAATTTCAACTTAAGCTCAGCTGAAAGACTCGAGTGATGAATAGAGGTATTTAGCTAAATATTTCCACCAAATTTGAGGAGAACATAGATTTTGACTTAGTTACTATATTTTGGATTGGATAAGAAAGAAGCATAGTAAGGTAAGTCTTATAGCAGCATTTTCTCATATTTAGTTAAGAAATTCATTTGAATTAGAAAAGAAGCATTTTATTCTTAATTCAGCACTTTTGAATTTATTTATTCACACATTGGGTATCAAGAGATGCATAGCAGGCAAACTTGCTCCCCCTAAGTGTGACATCATCGAACAACATTTGAATACGCAATGATATTCAGTTCATTTCTTAATTTTGAGAATTTGGCCTCATCAAGTGGTTTAGTGAAAATATTAGCCAATTGGTCCTCAGTTCTTACATAACTAAGCATAATATTTCCTTTAGCAACATGATCACGAATAAAGTGATGTCGAATTTCAATATGCTTAGTTCTGGAATGTTGGACCGGGTTGTTTGCTATTTTCACTGCACTTTCATTATCACAAAATAGAGGCACATTATCAAACTTTATCCCAAAATATAGAAATGTTTGTTTGATAAATAGAATTTGAGCACGACAACTGCCTGCCACCACATATTCAGCTTCGGCAGTGGACAGTGCTACAGAATTTTGTTTTTTAGAACACCAAGAAACTAAAGATCTTCCAAGCAAATGACAACCCCCTGAGGTGCTCTTACGGTCAATCTTGCAGCCGGCATAATCAGAATCTGAGTAGCCAAGAAGCTCAAAAGGAGCACCTTTAGAGTACCATAAACCAATACTAGAAGTTAACTTAAGAGATCTAAATATTCTTTTTACAACACTTAAGTGAATTTCTTTAGGTGCAGCCTGAAATCTAGCACACATACAAACACTAAACATGATGTCAGGCCTAGATGCTGTCAAGTACAGTTATGAGTCAATCATAGATCTAAAAAGCTTTTGGTCAACAGGCTTACCTCCCACATCTTGATCAAGATGAGTATTAGTTGCCATGGGAGTCTTTATTGTCTTGCATTCTTCCATTTTAAAGCGCTTGAGGAGGTCTTTAGTGTACTTTTCTTGTGAAATGAAGGTTCCCTCCTTCAATTGCTTGATTTGAAATCCTAGAAAGAATGTCAGCTTCCCAATCATAGACATTTCAAACTCTTTGGCCATCATGTCACTAAATTCTTTGCAAAGAGAATCATTAGTACACCCAAAAATGATATCATCTACATATATTTAACAAATCATTAATGTTCCATTGATGTCTTTTAGAAACAAGGTTGGATCAACCTTCCCAGTTTTGAAGTTCTTATTTAGTAGGAAATCTCTAAGGCGCTCATACCATGCTCTAGGAGCTTGTTTTAGACCATAGAGTGCCTTAGATAATTTGCACACATGATTTGGCAAATTTGGATCTTCAAAACCAGGTGGTTGCTCAACATAAACAGTTTCATCATTGAATCCATTAAGAAATGCACTTTTCACATCCATTTGAAAAAATGATATTAAAATGAGTAGCAAAAGCAAGAAGAAACCGAATAGCTTCAAGACGTGCCACTGGGGCATAGGTCTCTCCATAGTCCAGCCCTTCTACTTGAGTAAATCCTTGAGCTACAAGTCTAGCTTTATTCCTTATTACCACTCTATTTTCATCTTGCTTATTTTGGAACACCCATTTTGTACCAATAACATTGTGATCCTTCGGGCGTTTTATTAAGCTCTAAACTTTATTTCTTTCAAAATTGTTAAGTTCTTCCATAGCTATTGTTCAATCAGCATCTTCTAGAGCTTCTTCCACTGTTTTAGGTTCAATACAAGAGACAAAAGAGTAATGTTCACAAAAAGAAGCTTGTCTAGAACGAGTTTGGACACCCTTACTGATTTCGCCAATGATTTGGTCTGTGGGATGATCCTTAGCAATGGCATAGTGACTTTTGATGATGACTGGCCGATCTTGTTCCTTTTCTTCTTCTCCTTCTTGTGTTCCATCATGTGGCATCATTGATTGTGTAGGAGATTCATCCTTATCTTCCTTGGGTTTAATGTCACCCACTTCCATCTTTCTCATTACTTGCACCAATCCATCATCTTCTACATCATCTAAATTCTCATGCTCACCTTGTGAGCCATTAGATTCAACAAATTTGACATCATAAGTTTCTTCTACTAGCCCAGTTGAATTATTAAATACCCTATATGCTTTGGACTTAGAAGAATACCCTAGCATGATGCCTGTATCACATCTAGTTTGAAATTTGCCCAAATGAGTTCTCTTTTTGTAGATATATACCTTACAACCAAATACACGAAAATATGATATATTGAGTCTTCTACCTACCAATAATTCATAAGGAGTTTTCTTAAGCAATCTGTGAAGATAAAGTCTATTTACAGCATGGCAAGCAGTATTGATAGCTTCAGCCCAAAAAGCATCAGAAGTATCATATTCATCTAGCATAGACCTAGCCATTTCAATTAAAGTTCTATTCTTTCTTTCAACCACACCATTTTGCTGAGGAGTATATGTGGCAGAAAGTTCATGTTTAATTCCTAATTCATCACAGTTTTCAATAATATTTGTATTAACAAACTCAGATCCATTGTCACTTCTTATTTTCTTGATGGGACAATCAAATTCATTTTGGGCCCTTTTAGCAAAAGTTTTGAAAAAATTTCCAACTTCACTTTTATTATGCAAGAAGAATACCCGAGTTAATCTGGAGAAATCATCAACAATTACCAGACAATACGAGTTACCACCAATGCTAGCATATGAAGTGGGGCCAAATACATCCATATGCAGAAGCTCAAGTGGTTTAGTGGTGGACATGATATTTTTGATTGGATGAGAGTTCGCTACTTGTTTGCCTGCTTGACAAGCACTACATAGCTTATTCTTTTCAAATTTAATATCTTTCAAACCCACCACTAGCTCATTTTTGAAAAGCTTTTTAAGATTAGACATACCTATATGCCCAAGACACCTGTGCCAAAGCCATCCAAGAAAAACTTTAGCTAACAGGCAGGTCGAGATGCATGAGGAGTTAGATTTAAAATCTACTAAGTAGATATTTTAAAATCTGAAACCTTTGAATATAAGCTTTTTATTTTTATCAAACACAGTTACCCCATCAGATGAGAAGTTACAATGGAATCCAAGATCACACAATTGGGCAATAGATAGTAAGTTGAAATTTAAGGAATCAACAAGAAGAACATTGTCAATTGAGTGATCATTTGATATAGCAATCTTACCAAGACCTTTTACCTTTCTTTTGCTATTATCTCCAAAAGTGATTTTGTGACTTGGATCACTTTCTTCTTCAATTGAAGTAAACATTCTTGAGGTCCCGGTCATGTGTTGAGTGCAACCACTGTCAATTACCCAATGTCTGCCTCCACTTTTATAGTTCACCTACAAATTTATTTCTTAACTTTAGGTACCCAAATACTTTTGGGTCCTTTGGTGTTAGTTACAGCAAGTTTAGGTCTAAAAGGATTTAACAACATGGCCTTTGGTACCCAGACAGCTTTAAGTTTCTTATCAAGATTTGAGGAACCTACATATTTTATATTCATTTTGCCCCTAAAATCCTTAAATAGCATGTAATGTGCATCCACCATAAAATCCCTTTTGCCATGAGAAACATTTGCAAGATAGCAATTTTTTGATTCATGGTTTGATTTATGACAGTAATAGCATTGAGTGCTTTTCTTGACAAAAATCTGTTTGAAGTGATTTGATCTACTGTTCTTGGGCACACTGCTGGGTTTATACCCTAAGCCTTTTTTGCCCAAGTTGGATTTCTATTCAACAAGAATTTTGTCAAGAGTAGCACTACCCAGAAAATATTTTTCTAAACCTTTATCAAACTTGGCTACCTTGGCTTTTAGTTCTTCATTCTCAATTTTAAGCTCCTTAGCACAGGAAGCATATTTGCAATTATCATTACAAGCACCAGAAGAACTAAAGGTCATGATTTCAGCTTTAAGTAGGTCACATGAAACTGATGCATCACATAAAGAAACATGGTTAGACTTGTTGGCTAGCATTTCATTTTCAATTTCTAGCTCATAATATTTAGTCTGTAAATCTTCATGATTCTTGCCAAGCAAAACATGACTTGTGACTAGATCATTATGAGTTTGTACAGACTTTTCATATTCATGCATAAGCTTATCATACTTGTCTGTTAGCAACTTTTGGTCATTAAACAAGCCAGCAATAGTCTTCTTAAGAGCTCTTGTTGAATTTGTTTTATCATGCAAAGCATTATTTAGCTCTTCAACTATTTCTACTAGCTTATCATAAGAGGGTGAGTCACTAAACTTTTCCTCATCTGATCTTGCCATAAGACACAGAGGAAATGAAGGTGGTGGTGGAGTTGACTCATCTAAGGCAAGTCCAGCTAGCCCCTTTGACTTTGTATTTTCATCATCCGAGGATGAATCTTCACTTGAACTTTCTTCATCAGTGATCCATTCTCCTATGTGAGCCTCTCCTTTTCCTTTCTTCGCAAATTTCTTGGAGTAACCCTTTTTGAAAAACTTCTTCTTGGGTTTTTCATGAGTCTTCTCCTCATCCTCATCATCCTTGCTCTTGAACTTGCTCTTCTTCTTGATTTTGTTGGGGCACCGAGCAGCTATGTGTCCCTTTTCATTGCATTCAAAGCATATAACATTAGCAAAATGATTTTTCTTTGAGTAGTAAGAGTTTGACCTTCCTTTGTCCTTGAAATTAACTTTTCTCATGATTTTGTTAGCTCTTCTCATGAGTAGAGCTAACTTCTTCACATCTTCATCCTCATCTTCACTTGACTCATCATCATCCGAGTCAGATGAGTCTTGTAAAACTTCCTTGGATTTGAGTGCAATAGATTTCTTCTTTGGAGCATCTTCTTCGGCTAATGTGAGCTCATGAGCAGATATTTTACCTAGTAGCTCGGTTGGAGTAAGCTTCTTGAGATCACCACTATTGGACAGATATGTGATCAAACTGTGAAACGCTCGAGGAAGCACTCTAATCATCTTACTGCATACCTCAACATCAGAAATTTTAGTTCCTAGGCCTTTTAGTTCATTGACAATAGGGTTTAGCCTAGAGAACATGTCATTAGCATTTTCTTGAGGAAGCATTTTGAATTGATCAAATTTTTCTCGAACAACATAATATTTTTCTTCTTTTACATCAGAAGTACCTTCATAAATTTCTTGTAATGTTGTCCATATGTCATAAGCAGAAGTAAGATTACTTACTCTATCAAAAACTTCTAAGCTAAGACAGGAAAATATGGCATTTCTTGCTTGAGCATCATACTGCATATTTTGAATCTCACCAGGAGTGGGTTCACCATACACAGATTGTCCCTTAGGCATGACACGAGGAGGCAGAGGCTTCTCTGTAACCCTCCACACATCATACCAACAGCTTCTAAATAACATCTCATTCTAATTTTCCAATAAGCATAATTTGTGCCATCAAAAACTGGTACTCTACCAATACTAACAGTTGCGGATCCATTTCCCTTGGCCATTTACCAAAGCTATTAAGCTAATAAAGGTAAACCAAGCTCTGATACCACTTGAAGGAACTAGTTGGCCTAGAGGGGGGTGAATAGGCAACTTTTGCAAATTTTAACTTCTTAGAGACAATACACTATTCTCTATATGTGAATAGCACAGTACAATATATATGATAGAAGCAAAATGCAAATACAGATAAAAGTGAAAGCAATATAGCGAAATAAAACACAAATGAGACGGAGATTTATCCCGTGGTTCAAAGCCGCACTCCTAATCCACGTTGAAGCACTTCTTCCGAAGTATTGCTTCTCCAAAGCTAGTCGCAGTAGCCCTGGTGATCACTCAGGTAACTCTTTCATTGCTCCAGTGAGGTGAGTTCCAAACCTCTCACAATCACAGTGGCCTTCCACAATCACCTTTGGACAGTTCGCACTGTTCACTTCCTCCAAGTTGTCTAGGATCACTAAGATCCAAGAGTAATAAACTTTGCACAAGTTCTGTCTCTTGGTTCACTCGCTAATTCACACAGCTAGACTTCGGCTTGGAGCTAAAACACTTAGAGATGTTGAGGATTTTGGTTTGAAAGTGAAGCACAGACTCCTTTTTAGAATGAGAGCTATTTTCAATGCTAAAAGGTCAAGGAGTTTATTCTATTTCTTAGTAGATGGCTCAGGAAATGCTTATATAGCCATTTGGAATGAATATAGCCGTTACACCTGCTACTGTAGCCGTTGGACGTGTCAGAATGTCAGAAATATCAATATATACATTTACAACGGACTAAGCAACAGAACCTAGCGATACTGGTCATGTGTATGACGGACCAATTTATGACATATACGACGGACCAAAATATTTGGTCCGTTGTACATGGGAATTTCAGAGAGTTTGGTCCGGCAAAGGAATGAGTGAGTCACATGTATGCCGGACCAAATCATACATGGGAATTTGCAAGATCAGTAGCTAAGGATCTTATTTGACAAGAAGAAAGTTTATCCCAGAGATTTGCTTTAGTGACGGACTGAAATTTTAAACAAGAATATTTGGTTCGTCACTAAAGCAAAAACCTTTGAATAAGAAAGAATATCTATCCAAGGTTTTAATAAATAGGACTCCAAGGTTTGGTCCAGCAAAAAGGCTTATAATTTGAAAGAGTGCCAGACTAAAAATATTTGGTCAACTGTAGATGGAAACAGAGAAGATTTTTTTTTGGTCTGTCAAAGAAGAGATTTTATATGTATGCCGGACCAAATTCTTTGGTCCATCATACATAGAAAAACACTTGGTTGCAAAATGTTTTCAAGGAATTTTCACCAAGGACTAAAAAATGTGAAAACAAGACGTTTGGTCCGATGAGCAGATGCCTTGATAGGAGTTTTGACAAAGAAGATTTTTAATGCTGGACCAAAGGATCTTTTGACTTAAAAGGATTTTTGCTGTGTATGCAACAAACTTAAGACATGGATAGCTGAATTTTAGTCCGTCGCATATTTAGACTATTGAAATGAAGGGGAATTTTCATTCAAAGAGAAATGACTAAGAGTCTTTTACTCCAAGCAATCTAATTTTGTCTTTGCCTTATAATCCAATCCACTAGCTTGTGGAAAGTCCCCTTTAGACAGCCAAACTGAAAATAATCTTAGCTATTTGACTTGAATCAACTCCCAAGTCATAAACTAGTAACAGAACACCTTAATCTTGTTAGTCCAACTTGTTTCTCCATTGATTTTAGCACCAGCTCTTCAAAACTTAAGCATTATTAACTTAGTCATCAACACCAAAAATAAAATAAAACTTGATAATAAAAATTGAGGGGGCTAGATGCTATCATCATCGAATGGAATTCGGGCTTCACTACATTAGGCACAGGCCAACACAAGAGTGTCCATACTAATTAAGTTAAATAAATTAACAAAGTTGAGTCGTATAATATATGGAACACAAGATATTAATTAAACAATAAAGATTCAAATCCATCATTAATATCATTTTTAGTTAACTTAAAAGTATAAAACAAAATTATATCAGGAATTATATAAAAATTGGAATATAAGCCCATATGAGGAATTAAATTTAATTCAGACATAAAATTAAATAAAAAATAAATACAATTTGAAAGTAATTAAATTGGAATTTGGGTTACCATTGAACCTTTGAAATTAATTTAGATTTGTAAAACAATAACTCAAAATTTAAATTAAATTCAGAGAAAACATATTCCAAATCTTGAATTAAAAATGTCATATAAAAATTATAATAAATGTATAAGTATTAAAATTGTAACTCCCCTAGAAATTCCAATGAAAAATATAAATTTTATATAATTTTAGAACTTTGAAGTTGTACATGCAACTAGAATTTAAGTATACAATATGATATTATCTTTTTAATAAAAACAGGAATTTTTTGATAAAAATATAAATTAATATAAATATGTAAAATAAGTCAAAAATTCCAAATCATCTCACTTTTTTTTTATGTTTGTAGACTGTGAATGATATTGCGTTCGAAGGGGTCATCCAACTAAATAAAAAGTTTAAACATTGCATAGTGTTGAATATGGAAGCCCATAATGCTTAGACTATGGCAATAAAGTTTAATATCTTTAAAATAAGTACAAGGCTATGCTTCTTAAGGTTTTATGCCACTCTCCATTCTTTTTATTTTTCACTCTCATGGTCTCGAGGTGAAAATTTGACCATTACTGTTAATAACTTTATATTAAGATCTTCTAATAAAAGTATAATTTTATGAAAGCACTTTTAACAACTAATCTAATGATATACCTTTCATATAGTCAATCTATGTAGTTTTAAACTTATTGACGGTCAAACTTTACAAGTAAAAAAAGAATATATAGTGTAATTCGGTTAGTAGTCGTGCATGTGCTTTTAACGCTAATGAAATAACTTGAAGCTCATATGTAGCCGGTGCATATGGACGGATTGATGACTAATGCTACAACCATGCATGCATGCAAGATGTAGCCTAGAAAGCGATGGATATTCTGAAGTTTATATAGATTATATAAGAATTTCAGAATAAATAGTTTTATTTCTATAAAAAGATAAAATAATTCTCGTATTGCCAACGAGCACTCGTATTGCCAACGAGCACTCAACTTCTCATGTTCATCACTGCAAGCTGTTAGAAATCGACAAGACAAATAACAAAGATAATAAAAAAAACCATGATACATAGATTTTAACATAACAACCCCTTAAGAAAAAACAGAGCACAACCGACTACGGTCGCCATACGATAATGTATGGCTACAAGGGTACATAAGAGGGGTACATAGTGACTTGAAATCGATACGTAAATAAATCCAAAAATATATGGCCGATTAACATGGCCAATTTCAATAGCCGATTTGAGCTGGCTTTGTCTGGGGCCTTATCGGTCCTCCGCATATAATCAATAATATTCATCTTGAGACGAATTTTACCTATAACAAACAAAGAATTATCAAGAACTCCAAAAAAGAATCATCGTGCGCCAAAAATCCATATGATTAAATTGTGACACCAACCAAATCTAAGTAAAGCCCAATGTTAGTAGCAGGAACTGGCTTTGTCCAGGTCTATTAGCCCTCCGCTAGTACAAATCGTCCTCTCTTGACCATCAACCAAGAATTCGGATAGTATAATCAACACAGGCTATTGCACAGAGTAAGAACAAGATAAATGCAAAACTAACGAGGATATCTGAAGGATCGAGATGGCGAATAGAGGGGGTGAATGGTCGCAAATAAATTTTCCTCCAATATACTCCAACAAAAACCTCGACAAGATCGCTCAAAGGGAATCGTGAAAACCCGAAAAACTAGACAACTATGTGTACCCCTAGCTTGCATGGATAAGTACCATAAAATATGTGGGGATTTTTGAGTCACAATCCTGGTTGTCTAGTGTCCAAGATAAAGAGGAATCAATCCAACTCTTGCTTTTAGAAAGGACATCAATTCAAATCACAAAAGTCACTTTCAGAAAAGCAAAAGCAGAATTTTCAGAAATTATCCTCAATTTGAACAGGAGGTTGGTGGGTTTATGCAGCTCAAAAAATTTTGAAATTTTTTATCCCTATGAGCAGAAGAGTCGTGAAGAACTCCACCAAATTTATCCTCAAAAATCCTTACAGAAAAAACAGGAAAAATCGAAGAACACAGTCAGTCAAGAACTTCGAGCATAAAGTTTGGGGCTCGGTTTTTACCTCATGGCGCCCAAACGGTGCAACAAGTGAACTCTAAAATTTTTCTGCAGGTGGATATCAGAGTCCCGCACCTCCTCCAATAATAATCACTTAAAAAGGATTTTTCTAGATTTTTATAAAAATTAAATATTAAATGCTGCGCAAAGAACAAGTTCTAAGCAAAGTTGGAACTTGAAAGAAAAGATGTTCTCTACTCAATCCAAGAGTGCAAAAGTGATGTAAAACCATATGAACACACTCAAAACATCTAATATCAACATTTAGAAGAAGGGGAGGCAAATCCAAATTGCGTGAAAGTAAATTGCGAGAATGTAATTGCGGAAAAGGAAATGCTGAATTTAAATTGTGTAAAGTAAAGACATAATGTAAATGCGCAAAATAAATTCAGAGTTGGATTTATAAAACTTTCATTTCTAGAAAGAGAGGTTACAAAGCTTTACTTTCATGTGGGCAAAGCTCAAAGGAGCATTCAAAAACCTCAAAAACTTTCAAGGGGAGGAGGCTACTCCTCCACCCCTATTTATATTACTCTTGGGCCACCTACCACCCTTGGATGAGTCCCTCAGTCCTAGAGCACTCATCTAAGGGCTAGGATTAACTCACACACACAGCCATGCAAGGGCTAACCCAAAACCCACACACATACCGGGTTTTCTTTGCACGGTTTTCAAAGCATACTACTTAGATCCGCTAACCTATCAACTAGACCTCAATCCGACGGCCCTTATTGATTCACGCGGCATCTAGCTAGCATCATCTCCTTTCCTTGTCTTCTTGACTTGCCCGGACTCCATCTCCGATCATCTTCCGGCGATCTCCTAACCGTTTGGACCTCCGACGCTCCTCGCCTAGTCCCGATCATCCTCCGCCTCACCATGACCTAGCACCGTCGCCCTGCAACTATCAAAGACAAGGAAAAACCTTTCACATAGCAATGCCTACAAAGATATTCAATGATTATCCTAAAATCATTAATCGATCATAATTACTCTCAATGGTCCGGTGCTACTACCCCTAGGCCGGTAGCACTAAGAAGAGCAACCAACACTCAAATTGCTTCAAATCCAATTCAATTCAAAACAAATCAAGCTCAAAACTCGTCAATTACTCATTACACACAAGGATATACCTCCACATGGTCTTTCAATATCCTCTAATCCATCAAAGATGAGATCGTAATCTGGATTATTGCGGGTGCAGCTCATCTAAAAAACCTAACCGACAGACTTGATCTCTCCGCTCCCCCCTTTCCTTGTAAACTTCCTTTATATCTCTCCTGATGCAATATCCTGCATTATGTACTATTTTAGTACTTCCTATATAATTTAAATCACAGTTCTGCTGCTTTTTTTTAAAAAAAAAGCAAGATCAATGCCATGTTGGTTAGTGAATTCCAAGCATGCGTTTATAACCGGAAATCTGATCCATTTGCAGCGTACCATTTGTCAAGTCAGACAGGTACGTTACGTTCACTTGTGCGGTTGTGGCCTTATCTTCAGAGAGAGAGAGAGGGGGAGAGACTGCTTGCTGCTGGAGCTCCACTATCCAGTCGAAAGGCAATGATCGATTCGTAACACACAGATAGATAGAAAGATATACACAGTTCTAACTTTGAAATTTTTAAAAAAATCTAGTTCTATCCTATTTTTTTAAAAAAATACTCCACTCCTCAACCACGAAAGACGACACGTGTCCCTTACCACGTTCGAAGAGCGCGAGAGTGTGGACGGGCGCACAAGCGACGTGCGTGGGTGGGCGTAGGAGGGCACGAGCAGGCTCCGGTGAGCGTATGGTCAGGAGTGCACGTAGGTGTGGGCGAACGCTGCGGCCACAGCTGGGCAGGTGGAAGCTCGTCCTCTTACGCTCGCGCGAGCTGCTACGACACCAGCGAGCTTCCGTTATCACCAGGCGCGTCAGAGGCAAAGAGAGAACCAGATTTGCAAATGTGCTACGAGAGAGCTAAATTTGCAAAAAAATTTGAAATTCAAGGTCTAAGATAAACCATGAATTCATTTTGCGAGACCACTGGACCAGCAGCCTACCAAATATTTTCCTGTGAATCTCGATAGGTTTTCGGACCTACGACTAACCAGCCACCGGAACTACTTAGCATGGTGAACTTAGTAGGCTTGCTATTGAGCGTGGGGGCGGAGCGTGGCACCGAGATGCGCCAGCGCTGTTGCCATGAGCCCGAAAGTCTACCGACGTTTACCCAATGAACCACTTCTTTTGTAAATACGAAGAAGAGTATTTTAAAAAATTTATTTGACAAGATATCAGGTTAAAAAAAACAGTTTATAAGCGGACAGACAAGCGAATAACTCATATATGTGCGCCTCTCCTCTCTCTCCCTCCATGTGCGTGACCGCAGGCTACTGCTACTGCTAAAACTAGAGTCTAGCTAGACCAGACAGAGAATGGCAGCTCCACTCCACGCATCCCTTCGTCCTCCCGAGTCCCGACCCGACCCCCGACGCTATACTCTGTCCCCTCCGCTGCTGCTCTCTCTTCTCCGGGTTTTCGGGTGCGAAATATCATACTCGTCATCATACCCATACCTCTGCCTTGCCTTGCGCTGCGTTGATGCCGGATTTTCTGTGATGAGATCGGATGCTGAGATATATACATCGCTGGGAACCACCTGATTTGGTGGACTGCTTCGGTGCAGCACGTGATTTCGGTATTACTGGTAGCTTCGGTGTAGCACGTAGTTTCGGTAATGTTAGTAGCTTCGGTGCTGCAGGACGATCGTCGAAAGAGATGTCCCTCGTGGGCTACTGGATGAATATGTAGATGGCATCCCCTAGTATCACAATATCGTCGTTTGGGGCATCTCCAGTGTGACGGCTTTGCAAATTTCATGTACACTATCGATATGGACCTTCGCGTAGCTCGGAGCTACCGTGCGATCGCGCACAATCGCCCATAGACCGGATGGATACACGCGCGCCCAAACAGCATACAGGAGAACGAAATCATTGGCAAGCCTCACTTGGAGATTACACAGTGTGGCCATCTACATAAAGGTACACAATTAGTTAATACGTTCAACAGGTCCATCTAAGTAGCATTGAAGACATGTACATTGCCCGGATGTTATTGACAGGAAATTTGACGTCGTCCACGCCTGTCTCAGGGGCGAACGCGTAGATGCTCTGATGGTTAGTTGGGATGAATTGCGTTTGTGCGTCTAGGGCTTGTACGTTCCGTACGTGTCTCTCCGCAGCCACCCTTTACTCCATCTTTTTCTCAAGGCTTCTTAGCTGATCATCGAATTGTGTTCTCAGCCTTTCCTCAATGAGTGCTACTAGTCGTTCGTCACGCTCGGCTTTGCTACTCCTGTACGTGTCGGAGTCTTGTGAGAATCCCATTTTTTAGGGAACAAAAACAACTTTGCCTTATGTGCGATCCAGGTGCTCCTTGTTTCCCAAGGTCATGGAGAATATATCTTTCTCTCTGTCTGCAGTGAAAGAACCCTGGAAAGATTTTGTATTCAACACTATTTGCATCCAAGATCCCAACATGTTATTTCACTTATGAAGTTATATATGGTCTTCCTACAAACTATGTAGTTAGATATCTTACCAGGTGTTGGGATACTTCATCGTCTACGGGGTTGGCAAAAGACACATCGTCCGAAGACGTGGGACGTGACATCGCTCTTACCCAGTTTCAGACGCTCGTGTCTAAGATCAAGGAAATTGGCGGCAAGGCCTCCTTCTGGATTGCCTCGCTGTCCTCCCTCCTCTATTGAACGATCTTACCCGCGTACCCAGTGGTGCCGAGTCTGTGCGAGTGAGTATTTTTTGCTCGAACGGTCTTGTGCGTTGCACTTTGATGCACGAATTCTTTCGTCGTCTTCATCTCAACAAATCGTTCTCACACGTCTTTAGTGATGAACTCGTACTTCTAGAACGGAGTCATTTCCTTGTTCACGTAATTACTAACAAGGGTGCTCTTGAAATTCTTCCACGCCTTTCCCGTCACTAGCAACGCATACCGTCACAGTGCGTGCATGGTGTCTTCTGAGAGCTCGAACGATGCGAAAAATTCTATCACCAGGTTATCGCACTCCTCATCTATCAGCGACTTCCATGATGGATAGGTGATGGGGACTCTTTCCCATCTAACTATTTCGCACAATGTCCGAAATGTTACCGTTGCCTTAAGTGGTGCGGTAGGGGCCCTATCCTGCGGATTGACCTCCGTGATGGTATATTGGTTCTGAGACCTTTTACTTAGCTCTCTTGGACCGCGCCTCGATTTTTTTATCTTCGGCTCATCAGATCCATTCGACGACTAGGAATGAGGGGACGTCGTCTTCTTTTCAACTAGTTTGTGTCAGGTCTTAAAAGATTAGACAAGTTGGTAAATCAACAATTCACAGACGGTGGTAGAAGAGGAAATAAAGTAAATTTAAGAGTATTGTTAGAACAAGGAAATCAACGATCAAAAAGGGTTTTTTATTCTTTAGAATAAGAAAAGATATTAGATCGCTCCGCTCTCTTTGTAAGAAGAGTATTGCTCATAGTAGAATTTCCTTCCTTTTTTAACAGCATTTTATACGAGATCATATTGGACGGTTATTATTATTATTAGCACTTTATTTGTGGGATGAGAAATATTTTTGTCTGCTAGGGAGATTATAGTTCTAAAAAGATTTTTTATTTTCAGAATAAGGAATGAGAAGAGGTCACTTCGCTCTTTTTTGCCACAAGCAAGGTCCCAAAGTCTATAAAGTCTAGCCCCTTTGCACAACAGTATAGATTATGGACAGAGTGCTCTTAGATGTCGAGCTGCTAAAGGTCATTAGACCTTCAACCTCCTTACCACAAGGTGTAGGGCTGCTTGAGATTAATCTCTTACCTCCACTACACCTAGGGTCAAGTAATCACAATTAAACTCAAACAATTAACTAAGAAAATAAGGCTTTGAACTCTTACCTTCCTAAATTATGCTACGAACAGAGCAATCAATATACTTAGCAGTAATCTAAAATGCATCACAATTAGGGATGGCAACGGGGGAAATCCCCGCGGAGAGCACCCTCCCATCCCCGATCCCCGATAAGCAAAATTTCCCCGTCCCCGTCCACGACCCCGTACACAGGGCTTAATTCTCCCCCATCCCCGATCCCCGACGGGTTTGCGGGGCCCCGACGGGGACTAATCCCCGAAAATGCTATATAAAAGATCACATGCTACATGAATAAATCACTAGATTAATGGTGCATGTGTGATTAAGTGTGAGTGAATCACAAGAGTAATTCATATTTAGCATGTTTATTAATAATGACCTCACATATATTCTTTTTTCTTTTGAGAATAATCATTTGCTCCCACCTAGTAGTGATAACGCGGGGACGGGGATCGGGGACGGGAAACGGTGGAACGTCCCCGTCCCCGCGATCCCCGACGGGGACAATATTTTCCCCGATAAACCCCCCGCGGGGCGAGATTTCCCCCCATCCCCGTCCCCTAATAGGGGAATTCCCTGCGGGGAAACGGGGATCAGGGCCCCATTGCCATTCCTAATCACAATGAGTGCTGAATAAATTGATCAAGCTAAAAAATAGTGAATCAATACTTTCTAGCACTATCAGTTCAAGGCTATATTTACAACTTTAATTGTTTTAGTTCATCAAGAACCTATTGCATCATAGAGCATACAAAAGGGTAGCAAACAGTGAGAAGGTCCCTAAGACAATTAAATCGTTTGACCCCTTCACGTGCAAGGTCCCCAAGACAATTAAATTGTCTGACCCCTTTACGTGCAAGGTCTCCAAGACAATTAAATTGTCAGGCCCCTTTGCAAGATAGTAAAGAGTATGTAGGAATATTAACACATGAAGAAAAGTAAATAACCAACTAACCAACTGACAAAAACATATTTGTCTGAAAGTATGTCAGAAATCCAAACAATAGATAATGGAAGCTTGTTAAACTGTATAATCAAACAATACCAGAATATTCCATAAAGCCATACTCCCTCCGTCCTTGAAAGTAAGGGAGAGAAGCATTCAAATTGTGTCCTCCAATATTAGGGATTGAGAACTCTCACACCTTAAATTGTGTTCTCAAATTGTGCCCATGCATGCATATGCACGCAGATACATGCGACCACACATATTCCAAAACAAAAATGAGGCAAGTCATTCCCTATAATCGTGATTAATCAATGCATGCATGTTGCCAATTAATAGAGACACAGTATTAAATAGGGGCATTAGAGTCTTTTGGCAGAAACCATAATCTGTCCTAAAATTTCTTCTGTCCCTTATTTTCCAGGACGGAGGGAGTACTACATATTCAAGATTCCCTACATAGAGTTATGGCATGTATTAAATACCATTGATATTGTTCATATTATTTTGAAGATATGTAATGATAATCATTTGAACATCAATCTCATAGTTTAAGGCCTTATTTGCTACTGAAATTGTTTAATTCAACTTCTAGAGACCCTAATTACATCATTGAGTATTCAAGAAGGTAATAAAAATAAGAAATAGAACATCTTTTAGTTTAATTGTTGGAGGGTAAGATTCTGTAATGCCTAAACAAAGAGACTTGAATATGGACACATAGATGCTTTAATCATTGGTGAGCTGTGTTTAAGTGGATAGGAGTCTTTCAGTAAAAAGGCTTCTTATTTTAATTCCTTTCATGAGAAAATACCTAACTGAATTTTGCTATTGTTAATCTAATGTATAGACAATGACATTAGCATAAAATTCTCACACCTAAGTTGGCCTTAAATTGGTAGGTCGCTGAACATGTTTATTTTATTATTATTAATTGGACTCTTCTTGTTTTGATATTTAAGTAGTGCTACATTACCAATATATCTAAATTTAGCTACCTTAGGCTGTACTCATAAGAATAAATTGCTAGATGGAGTGATAACAACAAGGGGAAAACTATTTTTAGTTCTAGTGAGTCCTATAGCATGTTTGTAAGTACAGCCTGAAATGTGGAAGTTACATAAACCCAGGAGATATGCTCATAAAAAAGAAAAAGCAGTAGAACAGAACATGGAGAGGGTGACGAAGCTATTGAAGTCATACCGATCTACTCAGATTACCATGAAAATAAGTGGCATTGGCATATATTACATAGAAGACATAACTTGCATCTATTTATTCTACACAACCCATTCATCGTTTCAGAATCCTAACACAACCGAGAAGGAAGACCAGCTAGCTTCATCCCAAATCAGACCATACTAGCACATCCAATAAACCCTAAAACCCGAAACACATAATTGGACCATATTGTCCAATTCTTTGTAACAGTCATGCTTGTTATTTTTCTCAAAATCAGTTGATTTATGCACAATCTAAGAATGTATTAATAAGAAAAAGGAGTGGACATAGTATGCACCAGAAGCTATGAAACTCATAAATTGTTAGAAACCATTGAAACATCACTGCACAAATAAATGAGGCCCACATCATTGTAGTTCTAGGTAGCTGAAGAAAATCAGTTGCAATGACCAACGTAGTCTGCACACAGAAGCTATGAAACTCACAAATTGTTAGAAACGAAGCTATGAAACTCACAAATTGTTAGAAACCACTGAAACATTACTGCACATAGAAATAAGGCCCACAAGCTTAGGATGGTTGATGGAGCAATATTGACAAGTATCATCAGTTAATCCAAATGTATTGACCCATTTTTGACAAGGAAAAACATGTGGAATTCAATGTCTAAGCAATAAGTTGACTTGGAAGGATCATACCTCTAAAAGTTTTATCATAATGCCCATTTTTGACAAGGAAAAACATTTCAATATTATCCAAAAATAACATATCAATTGTTCAAACCACAGTCCATCAAATTCAAAATATTATACCCCATGAACTATACCAGGAACGAGATTAATACAATAAGCACTACACCAGGAGGGGTCATCGGCAACAATGTGTTTAGCAATAAGGCTGCAGTTATTTGATCAATTATAACAATGTTGACCCTTCTACTTTGAATAGCCTTTTCAATGAAAGTATCGATATCTATCAGTACAATCAACAACAGATATCATATCGCATGGGTTGAAAATATTTTCTGAAGAAATCATTGCATCAAATTGTCTCACTGCAGCTATATAGTTGAGAAACAGACAAACAATTTTTCCAAGAATAACAATAAGAAGAGGAACAGTTAGGCATTAAAAATATATACCTTAGCAACCGAAGGAGGATGAGGTGGTAGATTTGAGTGGGAAGGGTCTGGAGGAGGAGGAGGCAAATCTGCTTGGAAAAAGGGCCGGTGGAGGCGACGGCGGCGGATTTGTGCGGGGAAGAGACTGGAGGAGGAGGCTATGGTAGAACTTCGTGGGGAGCGGCCGGAGGTGGAGGTGGCAGAGGATTTGTGAGAGAGGGACGGGGGAGGGGGAGGGGGCGGTTGCCGTTGAGGGGGAGGGATGGGGGAGGGGCGAGGCCGCTGTCGAGGGGGAGGGGCGGTCGCCTCCGAGCTAGGGTTACCGAGATGGACTGAACTGAGATGTATGCGGTTTGGAGTGATGAACACGCTGGTAAGGATGGAAGCAAAGCCATCACAGACGATTCTAGCCTTGAACCATCAATTTCTGGTGATGAACAAGTAGTTTTGACGTAAATTCACGCTTGCGGAGCGGATTTGGCATCAATGTAATGGCCGCTTTAAGAAGCGTGTTTGTGTGAGTGGAAAACCCGTTAAGAGTGTTGGATTTCGAGTTAGCCTATGTAAGAGTGGATGGTATCCACTTGTGTATCCAGATCTAGGGTTAGGGTTACCTCGACTATATATGGAGATGTAGTTGGAGGTGAAGCTCTAAGCATTCAAGTTTTTGGACTCTAGATTAGGGTTTCCACAAGATTTTGGTTATTTTTGTGTGTGTGTGTGCGTGCTCCTTAGAAGTTTTGGCCTTAGGTGAAAGGTTTTGTAATCCATCCTCATGCTCTAAAATAAAGATCAATTTCGTGCTCAAGATTTAGCTTTTGTTCTTAACCTTCTTTTTTCTTGATTCTTGATCTTGTTGGTTTCTTTTTCTCTTGATCTTGAGTTGCCAAGGATGAGTGATCGATGGATGTATTATTTGGAGATCATCAATTAATTATGTAGGCAAGCTTTCTCATGATATTCAAAAGATTTATGAAGAAATCGGATTTTTACTTAAGAAGAAGGATTTGAAGTCGATTGTGATCTTGCACGTTTGAGGGCAATCTCTCTGGAGTTCTTATTTGCTGTGATATGTGAGAGACCATCTAGGTTCATCTTGATTATTATCGGGGATCGGCCATCCTGACACATGTCCGTGCCCCCCGGGGGGAAAGGGGGGCTTTAAGCGGTCCTCCTCTGACCTCGGGGGACTGTTTCTGGGCCCCGACTCCTCTGGCCCGGACTCCCATGTAAAACGGTGGCCCGGAGTAATGAACGAACTGCTTCAAGCCCGCCTCCGACCAAAGGCCCTGCGAGGCCACGAAGGACACTCATCCCCCGACCTATCCGTCTGCTCCGAGCTCATCCCGACCAAGTAGGACGTCCGACCTCCCTCGCGGGTCGGACTCCCCCGACTCTCCGACCCCGAGGTGACCCCACCAAAGGCCGTATCGGGCCCTCCGCCGCCACCACCACGTGCCCTATGACCACGACCGCTGAAGTGACCACACGGGAGCAGTCGCTCCTTCCCTAGGTGCGCAAAGTTGCCAAAGTCAAAACTCCGGTCCCATTGTCCACCACGCGCGCGATGAGGGTACGCTCCTCCCGAGGCGAGCCAGGACCACGCATTGCAACGTCGATGATCCGACAGTCCACAGAGGGCGTGCACGATGTTTCCTAAGAAAACGGCAGACTACTCGCTCGGTGAGTCTACCAACCCGTGTGGGCGAATCGACGGCGACCAGTCATCAAGACGGAAGACTGGGGTTCCTGGGACATTCTCCATCCTTCCCTCTCCCAATTCTCCATGTAACCTGCCCCCTCCGGCTGTATAAAGGAGGGCAGGGTCTTCTTTGAGGGGGGCTCTCCCTTTTTCCGGCTAAGTCTTCGTGAACCGGCAGTAATACTTGTACACCCCCTATTCACCGAGCTCTCCTCGATCATCGCTCTCGAACGATCCCGAGGTCGAGCTCCCTTTGTAACACTCCCCGGAGGAGCCTTTAGTTCTTTTTCGCCCACGGGCAGGACTGGAGTAGAGCTGTTACCCGATCTAGGGGGCTCGAACCA
Source organism: Otatea glauca (assembly GCA_036346275.1). Lineage (NCBI taxonomy): Eukaryota > Viridiplantae > Streptophyta > Magnoliopsida > Poales > Poaceae > Otatea > Otatea glauca. The sequence continues at coordinate 80,165,018 of CM070715.1, read as the reverse complement.
GTATAAACATTGCGTCCCCTGTTTGGTTGTCCCTTTTTTCCGTGCTGCGCGCCAGCCGAGGTCCCTCCCCGGACGAGTGAGGCTCTAGGCCTCGCTCCCTTGTACTATCCTTCCCCCTTTTCTTTGCGGTCGACGGTCCCGATCGTCGACAGCTGGCGCCCACCGTGGGGCCCGAAGTTTCGTTCGTCCAAAGCTCGTTATCTCGGCGGCATCAGCACCTCTAGCTCCACCGCCGGCATGTCGCGAATAGCAAACCTGGGCTCGAACGCTGTCCCCGAGTGCCAAGGCTCCACATCCATGCTCTCGCCCTCCTTGCCGCCTCGCGAACGCCGGGCCTTCGTGGCCGACGAACATGAGGCGACTCTCGGGGCGGACGACGGCAGCCCGGAGACTCCTCGGGAGGTGCACCGGCTCGCCCAGGTTGCCATCACCGCTATTCGACGAGAAGAGCGTGGTATGTCCCGCTCCCTGTCTGGCCAGCTCAGCCCTCCCCGTCCGGACGAGCCTACCCAAGAACGCCTGTGGGCCATCGCTCGGGTCATGGCTGACCCCGCCCGGGCCGGCTCGGCCCTCTTCCGACGATCCCTGGCCGAAGAGCTCAACAAGGCGACCGACGATGTCGCACCCCGACGACGAGCAGGCTCCTTGGGCTCTCGATCTCGCCCCATGGTGGCCAGCGGTCCCCCGCCGCATGATCACCGGCCGTTCCACCGGCAGGTTCCCCGTTCACGGGCTCGCACCCCAACGCCATCTCCTCCGCCTCGCCGTCAGGATGAGGTGGAGCGCAGAACCGCCCGCCGTCAGTGGCATAATAACGATGCTCGCTCGAGCAGCCATACTTCCGGAGACCTCTCCCCGGACGTTTCACCCAGGCGCCAGAAGATCCGTGACCACCCGCGCCACCACCGTAACAACGCTCCTACCGACCGACGTGGTCGGCGCGGGGTGCGCCGCAGGCTCGAATTCCCCCTGTCGGCTGATGACGACTCTGACGCCAGCAGTGGCAGCGGTAGCCTTCTGGCCTACGGCTGCCCGGCGTACTCGAGTGACCTCCGTCGGGTACGCTGGCCGGCCCGGTTCAAGCCGGCAATGATGGAACGGTTCGACGGGACCAAGAACCCCGCGGAATTCCTCTCCATATACTCCACCGCCGTCTTGGCGGCCGGTGGGGACGAGGCCGCGATGGCCAACTATCTCCCCACCGTCTTGGATGGGGCCGCCCGCACCTGGCTCTTCAACCAGGCGCCCGACACCTTCCGGTCATGGCTCCAGTTGCGGAGCGCCCTCCACTCCAACTTCCAGAGCTGCTATGAGCGGCCTGGACGAGAAATAGACCTGGACCGTGTTATCCAGGGAAAGGGGAGCACCTGCGAGACTTCGTGCGCTGGTTCACCCGCGCGCGGAACTCGATTCCCAACGTCTCTGATGAAACCGTCATCAAGGTCTTCAAATTCGGTGTCCGAGACAGACGCCTTACGGAAGACCTCAAGATCGCTACAAGGCTCACCATCAACAAACTATTCCGCATGGCGGAACGATATGCAGACGCGGACGACGCCGTCCGCTGGAAGCACGACTACGATCGAGGCAAGCTCGGCCTCGCCTTCGGCGAGGCAGGGCCGTCCGGCTTTAGGGAACGAGACCCGGCCCCGCGCGACAAGAGGCGAGGAAAAGACCGCGGCGTCGAGGGCGACCAGCTCCACGTGGTCGCCACGGTCGACAACAGGCGCGGAGGGGTGGAGGCACGCCAGCCTGATCGCCGGGGCCCGGCCACAGAACCGCCGCGACCGCAACAGCGCCGCCCCGGCCCAGGCGGGGCCGGCGAGCCCCTCATGCGAACGTCCGACCCTGGGGCAATGAGGAACAGCCCGGCTTCGACGCCAACAAATTTTGTCTGTTCCACAAGATCCACGGCCACGATCTGCGAAGCTGCAGGACGTGGCTATTCAAGCTGGACACCTTTTATAGGAGGCTGGAGAGATGCCCACGCTCCCGAAAGGCGACAAACAGCCTGGTGGGGTCGGTGCTGGCCAAGCTCAAGCAGGCCCCGACCTGGAATTCCAGCAGGGTGACCGTCGTGTGGATGTGATCTTTGGTGACTCTTCAGCATACCGATCTCGGCGCGAGCTGAAGGATGCCGCGCACACCGTCTACCAAGCCACCGCCGGGAAGCCCACCGACCAACCCTGCAGGTGGGATGGCGTCCCCATCACCTTTTCTCGAGACGACGCTCCTCCGGGGTTGTCCCGAGACTTCAAAACCACTCTGGTCGTCGCCCCCACCATAAGCAACACCGTCGTTGGCCGAGTCATGGTCGACGGGGGCAGTTCCCTCAACCTGCTCCTCGCAAGTGCCTTGGATCGGATGCAGATATCCCGGTCGAAAATCAAGAACATAGCGATCCCCTTCTTTGGCATCGTCCCGGGAAGCTCGACCACCCCGCTTGGGCAAGTGGTCCTCCTCGTCACCTTCGGCAATCCGTAAACTTCTGCACTGAGCTGATCACCTTTGAGGTCGTGGACAACGATCTCCCCTACAACGCCATCCTCGAGCGCCCCGCCCTGATCAAGTTTATGGCCGCGAATCATTACGGGCACCGGTGCATGAAGCTCCCGGGGCCCAGCGGCGCCATAACGGTCCGCGGCGACCTCAAGGCGGCGCACGGCTGTGAGGAAAAGGCCCTGGCGCTGGCCGGCATACTGCCCCAGCCGGGTCCCGAGACCGCCCCGAAGGGCACCCGTCGGAAGACGGCCATCTAGCCGAATGGCCCGACCAAGGCCGTGCAGCTCGAGGAAGGGAATTCGGGCAAATGCGTCTGCATTTCCGCCCAACTTGACCCTAAATAGGAAGACGAGCTCGTCACCTTCCTCCAAGCTAATAAAAGCATTTTTGCATGGGGACCGGCGGACATGCTAGGGGGTCCCACGGAAGGTGATCGAGCACAGACTACAAACAAAGCCTGGCTGCAGGCCCGTGCGCCAGAAGCTACGGCGCTTCTCCCTCGAGAAGACGGCAATAATCAGGGAGCACCTCGACAAGCTCCTCAAGGCCGGTTTCATTCGCGAGGTCAACTACTCCGAATGGCTGGCCAACCCTGTAATTGTGCAAAAGAAAGGCGGGAAGTAGCGAATGTGCGTCGATCACACGGGTTTGAATGCCGCATGCCCTAAAGATAACTTTCCACTTCCACGCATAGACCAGATCGTGGATTCCACCGCCAACGCTGAAATGTTGAGTTTTCTCGACGCCTACTCTGGCTACCACCAGATCAAGCTCGCCATGGAAGACGAGGACAAGACCGCCTTTATCACGCCGTTCGGAACCTTCTGCTATACGACCATGTCGTTTGGCCTCCGCAACGCGGGCGCCACGTTCTAGCGGCTGATGACTAAAACCTTCGACCCGCAGATCGGCTGGAACCTCGAAGTGTACGTCGACGACATCATCATCAAGAGCCCCTCTAAAGCCAGCCACATCAATGACCTGGCCGAGATCTTCGCCAACCTGAACAAGTTTGGCATCAAGCTCAACCCCGAAAAGTGTGTCTTTGGCACGACCTCCGGAAAAGTGCTCGGCTACATGATCGGGGGGTCGGGCGTGGGCCCGAACCCGGAAAAAATCGAGGCGATCGAAGAAATGACCGCTCCGACCTCGGTAAAACAGGTACAAAGCCTCACCGACCGCATCGTCACCCTCAGCCGCTTCATCTCCCGGCTCGGCGAGCGAGGGCTGCCCTTCTTCAAGATCCTACGCAAGCACGAGGGTTTTGAGTGGACCCCCGAAGCCCAGCGGTCTTTCGACGAGCTCAAGGCGTACCTCTGACGTCCGCCTCTATTGACAACTCCATAGCAGGGCGAGGTGCTGTTGCTTTACCTCGCCGCCACGACCCAAACCGTCAACGCGGTCCTAGTGGCCGAGCGGGCGGGGCGACAACACCCGATCTACTACGTTAGCAAAGTGCTCCACGGGCCGAAGGAGCGCTACCCCTTGGTCCAGAAGCTCCTCTACGCCCTCTTCATGGCCACGCGGAAGCTTTGGTACTACTTCCAAGCGCATACAGTGGTCGTCCCGAGCGGGCTTCCGCTCGGAGAGATCCTCAAGAACCTGGAAGCCGGAGGTCACGTCGCCAAATGGGCCATAGAGCTGGCCGAATTTGACCTCGTTTCATGGCCCGCACCGCCATCAAATCTCAGGCGCTGGCCGACTTTATGGTAGAACAGACGACGGAACCTGCCCCTGAGCCCGAGGTCGAGGTCGAAGATCCTTGGACCATGTTCTTCGACGGGTCAAGGTCCTTTGAACGCTCGGGGGCCGGTGTTCTCATCATCACCCCTCAAGGCGACCACTTGAGATATGTGATCCGCTTCGGCTTCCCCGCTACCAACAACGCGGTGAAATACGAGGCCCTATTGGCCGACCTGCGAGCTTGCAAGTCCCTGGGCGTCCGTCGCCTAATTGTGAAAGGGGACTCCCAGCTCATCATCAATCAGTACAACAAAGTTTACCAGTGTTCGGACCCGCTGATGGCCAATTACCTCGCCGAGGTGCGCAAGATGGAGAGGTGGTTTCGGAACCTGAAGATCCAGCACGTACCTAGGAAGGACAATTCCACTGCCGATCTCCTTTCCAGGCTCGGGTTGTCCGGCGATGAGCTCCCACTGGACGTCATCCTCGAAGCCTTGGCCGCGCCATCCGTCGCCGACCAGGAAGACTCGGTGGCCTTTCTCGAAAGCATTCCGTCGTGGATGGACCCGATCATCAAGTTCCTCGACCAAGGGGAGCTCCCCGCCTCTCCGGCCGAAAGGAGCAGGCACCGGCGGCGCGCGAGCTCGTACAGGCTCGTCGGTGGGCAGCTCTACCGTCAAGGGGCCCTGGGCGTTTTGTCAAAGTGCGTCACTCCTGAAGAAGGTAAATACTTGCTCAATGACATACATTCCGGCCTATGCGGTGCTCACTCTTCTTTCAGGACCATGGTCGGGAAGGCGTTCTGGATGGGTTTTTACTAGCCAACGACGTCAAGATGCCTGTGGCATCGCTCGGCTCGCCAGCTGCGCCAGCCACGCCCGGAAGGCCCAAAGAACCGCCTACGCCTGCGGACCATCCCCTCGTCCGCCGTTCTCGACGTGGGGCCTGGACATCCTCGGTCCCTTTCCGAGGTCGGTCGGGGGGGAGAAGTTCCTATTCGTGGCCATCGACACCTTTTCGAAATAGATCGAGGCGGAGCCGGTCTCCGCTATCATTGCCAAGGCCGTGGTAAGGTTCTTCCGTTCCTTCGTGGTCACGAGGTACGGAGTCCCTTGCAGGATCATCACCGACAACGGGACGCAGTTCACCAGCGAGCTGTTCCAAGAGTTCTGCGCGGATATGGGGACCAAAATCTGCTATGCCTCGGTAAGCCATCCCCAGAGCAACGGAGCGGCCGAGCGCGCCAACGGGCAGCTCATCCAAGGGCTCAAGAAGCGAGTTTTCGAAGAGCTCGGTCGGCACGGCCGGGCCTGGGTAGAGGAGCTCCCCACCGTCCTTTGGTCCGTCCGCACCTCCCCCAGCCGGGCAACGGGGACGAGCCCTTTCCAGCTCATCTTCGGGGCCGAGGCTGTCCTGCCACCTGAGGTCACGCTCCGCTCCGTCAGGGCAAGCTCGGTCGATCAGGTCAACCTCGAGCAGGAGCGGTCCCTCGACCTCGCCTTGGCAGAAGAAGTAAGGTGCCGCGCACTGCTGTGCTCGGCACGCTACCTGCAAGATCTCCGCAGGCACGCCGCCCGAGCCGTACGACCCCGGGGCTTCCGCGTTGGGGACCTGGTCCTAAGACGAATCCAAGATCGTTCCCACATCAATAAGCTGTCCCCGCTGTGGGAGGGCCCCTATAGAGTCGTCTCGGTAAGCTGCGCGGGAGCTTACCGTCTGGCGGCCCCCGATGGCAGGGAGCTCTCGAGCTCGTGGAATGTGGGCCAGCTCCAGAAGTTCTATGCCTAACGCTCCTCCATCCATGCTTGAGTTAAGATATTTCTTCTTGCTGCCGTGCTTGTTTCTTGTGTCCCGAGCAATCGCGACCCGGGGCGTGACCTGGACGCTTGTGTCACCACACTCTGGTTCGGCCCAGGTATGCGCCTATAATATAAGTCCCCTTCGCCTCCATCGCTAACCTCTTTTAGTTTATGGAGGGGGATGGCGCTCCGCCACGACCCCGAGCTGCAGGTCCCTTCGTCAAGGGTCGCGCCATCTTAAAAGTCCTCGGCCCCAGGGCTCCGCCTGCTTTCTCGCGGCCTTAGTTCTCCTTTCTTTTAGGACGCCTCGAGCGGCGCGACCTCGCGGCTTGACCATAAGGTCACACGGCGAGCCCGACCTAGGGGCGTCCATGCGTGTTCTTTTTTGCAGCGCCTAGGGTCGTGTTCTCTAGGTTCACCTCGGGGATGAACAACCCGAGCCTGGGCATTCCCAGGATCGGGGGCCGCTGTAAAATGATCCTTATCGAAGTAAGCCGGCTATTCCCCCGTGCTGCCAACCATTGAACGTTCTCAGATGGCGCCCCGAGCCCGATGACGTTTCCCGGGCTCGGAGGTCGCAGTTTTAAAATTCACCACCGGGGATGACTCGGTCGCAATAAGCCGGCCTGCGCAATAAGCCGACCTTTCCCCCGAGCCTGAGTGGCCAGGTTCGAATTTGTAAACCGCCCTCTGAGGGGGCCTCGCCGAGCTTGAAGCATTCCCGAGCTCGTCGGCCGCACCGAGGCCTAAATCTGTCTCGAGCTCGAGCTACTCCAGTGGCGCACCCGAGTTGTGCCCAAACTCGAGTATCGCCAGCGAGGCCTCGGCTGAGGACGCGTTCTCTAGGTTCGCCTCGGGACGCCGATCCCGAGCCCGATGCATTTCGGGCTCGGAGGGTCAGAAACGATCCTTATCGGAAGTAAGCGGCTATTCCCTGTCCGCCGACCATTGAACGTCCTCAAGGAGCACCCCGGGCCCGATGGTATCCCCAGGCTCGGAGGTCACGATCCCCAAAATTACCACCAGGGACGATCTCGGTCGCAACAAGCCGCCCTGCCGTAATAAGCCGACCAATTCCCCCGTGGCCAAATGGTGAAGACCGATCAACCCGAGTCGTGCCCGAGCCCAGGTGATTCCGGCGAGGCCTCGGTTAAACTGACCTTGAGCATCCTTTAGCTCGGTCAGCCCAGGCTAGGTGCAAAGTCTACAAAGGCGACACGGGCCAGCAAGCGAGCTAAGTCTTCCAAAGAAATGCGACTTTACAAAATTAGCAGAAAGTTACATTGTCTTCACAAGGGGGTGCGAATCCTTCGCCCCCTGACCCATCCACTAACTTTAAATTTTACTCCACAGACATATCTCGGGCAAGCTTCTCCCGCTCTAGATCGGAGACCCTCCGCCGCAGCGCGATAACCTCGGCCTCGGCCCTGTCGACCCGGTCGCGGTCGCTCTAAAGCTGAGCCAAGGCACTCTTCCCCGCTCGAGCCACCTGTGCCAGCTTCCCCTCAAGCCCGGCGACCATGGCCTCGGCCTCGGCCGCCTTAGCTTCTGCTCCGGTGGCCCTCGCCTCCAATCCACCATCGTCTTTCGAGCACGCCGTCGCCGCCGATCGTCGTCGCCTTGGCCGTGAGCTCAGCCGCCTCGGCGCGTGCGGAGATCGGATTCCCCATCTGCGTCCGGAGCCCCTCCGCCTCCTTTCGCGCGGCTGCAAGATCCTTGAGCGCGGTCGACGCGACCGAATGGCTATCCTCGTGGGCCCTATGGGCGACCTCAAGGCGCTCCCAGAGTCCCTCCGTCTCCTGCCGCGCGGCCTCCGCCTTCGAGCGAAGGTTGGAGACCTCGAGCTCGAGGCGCTGGATCACCACCACCGCGCTCGCACAGTTCTCGTCTAGAATGTCCTGCGCCTTCCGACGGACTCGGGCGAGGGTCTCCTCCGCCTTCTTCTGCTCCTCCTCGACGGATTCGGAGAGCGCCGCAGCATGAAGGTCCCTCTCGGTGTTTAACTCCCGCTCGGTCTCTCGGGCCCCGCGCTCCGGCTCGGACTCGACGGCCCGCGCGAGCTCAAGGGCCCAAGCCTCTCTCAGGCGTGAAGTTTCCTCCCGACCACGCATCGCGGCAGCTTCGAGCTTAGCAGCCTCCCTCTGGCTGACTTCGATAGCGTCACAGAGGGACCAGAAGCTGAGCACGTGGCTGCGCACGACCCCGTACCCCTGGGAGATCAGCCGTAGGCCCTGCGAAGAGAAGGAAAAAATCACCACAACCACAAGAAAAAGGGAAAAAGAAAGAGAAGGAAAAGTCATCACAAATGCGCTTACCGCCGCTAGTCGATCCTCCAGCGTCGACAGGTCGATGGCGCCGTCAGAACACCGGGGCAGTTCGCCCGCAACGACAACCTCGGCGGCCCTCGCCGCCGCGGTAGCATCGGCACCCGAGGACCTGTGGTAATCCGCCGGTCGTGGCGACGGTCGAACCCCGAGGTCGGGCGAGGCTCGAGGACTCCTCGCCGCCTCCGGGCCACCGTCGGTCCGAAAATTATCGCCCACTCCTCCGGCAACTCCAACACCGCTGGGGACGACTCCACCTGGGGCAAGACGACCACCCCGGTATAGGTACTGCGCACAACAAATTGTTAGGGGTTGCTCGGACGACCCTACCACCACAAAAGTTGAGAGCGTAGGGTACTTACTCTTGCCGAGCGGATGCGGCGCCTCGCTCGCTTTGCGGACCTCCTCGCGGAGGGGAGTCGGCTCTCCGTCTCCCCGGGGACGCCTCCACCGGAGGCGCGACGATGACGGCGCCCTCGACCGCGGCGCCCTCGACTACAACACCTCCGACCGCGGTGTCCTCGACTACAACACCCCCGACCACGGTGCCCTCGATCGCGGCGCTCTCGACCGCTCCCCCCTCGGCCACTTCGTCCTCCTCAGAAGACGCGGCAAGTAGCACCCGCCGCGTCCTGGGTCGCGGCACGAGGCGGTCGTCATCCTCCTCCTCGACCTCGCCCTGGACCACAGGAAAGGTCGGTGCCCCTCGGACGCTCGAACGCCGCGACGGGGCGTGATGACGAAAAATGTATGAAAGCCGTACCTGGCGCGACGATTCCACGACAGCAGCGGGAGAACTCCCCCCTCGGGAGCTTAACGCCAGAGCTCGTGGCTCCGGCTGCATATCCGGGGCCCGTGCGGCGGAAGCCGCCTCCTGCTGCTGACAGAGAGGCAAGGATCAGCAAAAGAAGGACCAAGGAGGCAGAAAGGGGGAAGCAAGCTCAGGCTCGGATGTCCCCGAGCTCGGGGCGTTCGAACTTACCACGACCCGGTTGCCCCACTCGACATGGGGCTTCTTGGCAACTTGCCTTGGGGCGTCAGGAGCTGGCTTCTTACTCCCCTTCTTGCCCTTGACCAGACCAGGGAGCGGCAACAACTGCTTCGCCGTGTCCCAAAGCTCCCTGGTCGCCTGCGCGAGCTTATCACGATAAGCATCCGAATCTGAGCCCCCAAGACCAGGGTCAAGGCAAAAGCTATTACCTCGTCGCTCCACCCCAAGATGTTCTTGGGGACGTTGCCGTCGAGATCGTAGGAGGTGGCAGCCTTCCCGAAGATCTTCTGCATCCTCGAGGCGATCCAGGCCGCCTTCGGCGCTGCAAGAAGCCAAAAAAGAGAGCGTCAAGAAAACAAAGGAACTCCGACCAAGGCCCAAAAGAGCTTAGGGTCGGGCAATGCTAACCCTCGTGGCCTTCCCGGGTGGCGTCGTGCCTCCCGGTGATCTCGTAGAAGGGATGCAACCTCTTCCGAAGAGGAAGCACCCGGTTCCACAAGTAGTCGTAAACGACCACTTGCCCCTTAAGCTCGCGCGTGGCGCAGATATGGATAAAGGTGACCGCCGCTTGGTCAGCCGCCGAGTCCTCAGGCTCCGAGGTCTCTCGCTTCCCGTCGATCGCAGCACCAATGTAAGCGAGCCCGCTTTGCTCGCCCTTTTTCAGATAGAACCACTTCTCCGTCCACGGTCCGAGCGAGTCTCGGGTCGGGATTTGGAGGAAGGAACAAGGGAGTCCCGCCCGCAGCCGGAAGTAGAGACACCCGACGACAGGGACCTTCGCGGTACGGGACAAGGAATAAAAGCGGAAGAACAACGACGGGGTGGGAAGAACGCCCAAGAACCCCTCGCAAAGATGAGCAAAAATGGAAAGGTGGAGGATAGAGTTTGGTACCAAATTAACAAGCTCGATCTCACATTGTGCGAGGACCGCAGCCAAGAAATCGCTCTCCGGGGTTCGCAGCCCGAAGAGCATATACTGCTCCGTACTCACGATCTCGTCGTCCCGACGTTGCGGCACATTCTCCCCGGACGGGAGCCGCCAGGTGAACGGATCCAGCAGCCCCAAAGTCTCCATCTCCTTCATCCGCTCCATGGTGAACGTACTCCTCCCGAACTTCGCCATAAGGACAGGGGGCGGGTTTGAAAGCAAAGGGCAGAAGGCACCAACGCGGGAGAAGACAAGAACACGAGCGGCCGTGGGGGGGAGGGGAGGAACCCCGAAGGCAATGCCCCCCGGTCTTTAAAGACGCCTCGTCTACCGACGTCACCGTCGCCTCAAAAGGCGCGCCCATAGCCAGCGGGCGGTAACCAAGGCGCCAAGGCCCTTCGAAACCCCTGCACGGGCGCCTTTCCACGCACCCGCCGAACCGTCCCTCCAACTTCCCCGTCCGCGGGACCCCCAGGCTTCCTGAGCCCACTCAGAAACAAGGTGCTGGAGTTCAAGTGTCGCCAAGAACGATCTCCCCAAAAAAACACCCCGGAGCGGCCTTCCCCAGGTTTGAAAGGGAGCTCAAGAAACTCCGAACCCGGCCGAAGGGGTGATCCCTCCTTGAAAGACTTCAGACTCAAGAGCGCCTAGAGTCTCAGATCGCTTCTTGAGCCTCGAGGGCTGGTTGTCGGGGATCGGCCATCCTGACACGTGTCCGTGCCCCCCGGGGGGGAAAGGGGGGCTTTAAGCGGTCCTCCTCTGACCTCGGGGGACTGTTTCTGGGCCTCGACGTCTCTGGCCCGGACTCCCATGTAAAACGGTGGCCCGGAGTAATGAACGAACTGCTCCAAGCCCGCCTCCGACCAAAGGCCCTGCGAGGCCACGAAGGACACTCATCCCTCGACCTATCCGTCTGCTCCGAGCTCGTCCCGACCAAGTAGGACGTCCGACCTCCCTCGCGGGTCGGACTCCCCCAACCTCCGACCAGTCTGAGGTGACCCCCACCAAAGGCCAGGTATCGGGCCCTCCGCCGGCCACCAGCCACGTGCCCTATGACCACGACCGCTTGAAGTGACCACACGGGAGCAGGTCGCTCCTTCCCTAGGCAGCGCGAAGGTTGCCAAAGTCAAAACTCCGGTCCCATCGTCCAGTCACGCGCAGTATGAGGGTACGCTCCCTCCCGAGGCGGAGCCAGGACCACGCATTGCAACGTCAGCATCTGACAGGTCCACAGAGGGCAGGTACGATGTTTCCCAAGAAAACAGCGGACTTCTCTGCTCAGTGAGTCTACCAATCCGGCGTGGGCGAAACTGGACGGTGACCAGTCATCAAGACGGAAGACTAGGGTTCCTGGGACATTCTCCATCCTTCCCTCTCCCAATTCTCCATGTAACCTGCCCCCTCCGGCTGTATAAAGGAGGGCAGGGTCTTCTGTGAGGGGGGCTCTCCCTTTTTCCGGCTAAGTCTTCGCGAACCGGCAGTAATACTTGTACACCCCCTATTCACCGAGCTCTCCTCGATCATCGCTCCCGAACGATCCCGTGGTCGAGCTCCCTTTGTAACACTCCCCGGAGGAGCCTTTAGTTCTTTTTCGCCCACGGGCAGGACTGGAGTAGAGCTGTTACCCGATCTAGGGGGCTCGAACCAGTATAAACATTGTGTCCCCTGTTTGGTTGTCCCTTTTTCCGTGCTGCGCGCCCGCCGAGGTCCCTCCCCGGACGAGCGAGGCTCTGGGCCTCGCCCCCTTGTACGATCCTTCCCCCTTTTCTTTGCGGTCGACGGTCCCGATCGTCGACAATTATCAAATCACCACGAGCAATCTCAGGGCAAAGTTTTTGTATTTGATCCCGTTTTGTTGCAACCTTTGGTAAATTCGAAAAAGATCAAAACTTTGATATCAATCTTTGCGATTGAAGGTTGGAATAGGTTCCTGACACCCGTTGGAAGGTGCATACAAAGTTTTCGCGGGTTTTCGATCAGCTGATCAAAAGATACACTGATTTTTGTTTTAAAGTCGTGCTGATTTTACTCTTCACCGGCACTAGTGGGAGCGCTGTAGCACGGTAGTGCTGCTGATACTATTTATTCCGGCACTACCGCCCATTTAACACCGGTAGTGCCGCATTAGATGTGAAATTATCTGAAAATTTATTCTTCTGCACATATTTGATCTAGTAAGACTTTGATCGATCCTTTCTAAGGAGAAAAAACATATTTTTATGATTATTCACGCATTGATCGCTATTTTCGTCCTTTCAATTTATATAGGAATCTCTTGTTCTTAATTATTTGGGTGGTTTTAATAATATTAGTGTTATGCTTGTATGTGATGGTTGGAGATCGAGCGTGCCACCACATCTACCCGTTCCCGTGCCGATGAATGAGGCGGCTGGGTAACTTGCAAAACTAACTCCGTGTCCCTTCAATATTCCCTCAATTCTTTTTTACATCTTTTAGAATGTCAAACTTTAAAACTTTTAACATCTAATATAATATATACATAAAAATATTTGAATTTGTTACATGAAAACAATATTTCTAGATTTGTTATCAACAATATTTTCATGTTATTATGATTTTAATATTTTTTCTCTTACAAATAAGAGTAGTGATCAAACGTGTGTGCCGAAGATTAAATGCCATTCCATTGGCAAAGGGAAAAGTAGTGATCAAACGCTGATAATCAGCTAGAATGCACTTAAGTAGAGCGTATCCTGACTGCCCCATTTCTTTTCAGAAAACAAATCCAGCTTCGTCTCCACTCGCGAGCTAGAAATTCCCTACAAAGCCACTCCAATCCAAGCCTTTTGATTTGACCTGGAAAAGAAAGCCCCCACAAACACACCACTCTACCGTCTACACTACGGGTGTGTTTGGTAGAGCTTCAACTCCATTAGATCCGTGGATCTAGTGGAGCTGGATATTCCTAATTTCACCAAATTCGTGAAGCTAGAGCTGTGAATACATTAAGAGTGTTTAGATAGATCATCTTGTTTATATTTTAGATTAAAAATATAAACTTAGTTTATTTTATTTTTATCTACAAATTTTAGATCTCAATAAAGTTGAGATTTGAAGTTCTACCGAACCCTACATCATCACGACACCATGCTACACTACACTGTCTCTCTCCAAAGGCAGGTGTATTGGCTTCCAGCTTTTCCTCTCTCCGTCTCTTCCTCTCCTTCTCTCTAATGATATCTTGAGAGGGGGGAGCTGGAGGCCTAGCTCAAGGCAGGCACCCTTCTCCTTCCCCCAAACCCTTTTCCTCTTTCTCTTCCCCCAAGAACTTCACCCCAAACTCAAAACGTCTCCTTTTCCGCAGGAGCTCGGGGACAGTAGCGAGCGGAGAGCTCGATAGCTGCACCTGCACCACTACATCACTAGAGATCGGCCCCTGTCCCTCATGGAGGAGATCTCCCACCACTTCGGAGTTGGAGCGAGCAGCCACGGCCACCACCACCACCACCACCACCCATGGGGGTCTTCCCTCAGCGCCGTGGTTGCACCGCCGACGCAGCCGCCGTCCACCGGCCTGCCGCACACCCCGCTCACCCTGAACACGGCGCCCACTACTGGAAACAACGGCAGCGGCAGCGGCAGCGGCAACCCGGTGCTGCAGCTGGCCAACGGCAGCTTGCTGGACGCGTGCGCCAAGGCGAAGGAGCCCTTGGCGCCGTCGTCGTCCTACGCTGGCGACGACGAGGCCATCAAGGCCAAGATCATCTCCCACCCCCACTACTCCTCCCTCCTCGCTGCCTACCTCGACTGCCAGAAGGCAAGTGATAGTAGTAACAGTAGTACTGCAGCTTCTGCATGAGAAGCTTCCCCTACATCTCATGTCAATACATGACGCATGCTGACTTGCTTGCTTTTGCGCCATAGCTACTATAGTGTATGCATACCGCTTCTGTACATCTAGGGCTTTGTAGTACTTCTGAGTGTCAGTGCCTACGTGTTTGCAGGTGGGGGCGCCGCCGGAGGTGGCGGCGCGGTTGACGGCGGTGGCGCAGGACCTGGAGCTGCGGCAGCGCACGTCGCTCGGCGGCCTCGGCACCGCGACGGAGCCGGAGCTGGACCAGTTCATGGTGAGCCAATCGATGAGTGCTCCTGCGAAAAAGAACATTTTTTTGTCTTCTCGGGTTGTACGCTTGTACTTCACTACTTATACATGGCGACTTGTTTGTTCTTGTGCTCGATCGTGTGTGCAGGAGGCGTACCATGAGATGCTGGTGAAGTACCGGGAGGAGCTGACGAGGCCGCTGCAGGAGGCGATGGAGTTCCTGAGGAGGGTGGAGTCGCAGCTCAGCACTCTCTCCATCTCCGGCAGATCGCTGCGCAATATCCTTTCCTCCGGTAAAGAAAAAGAAATCGCTGCAGCCATACGCATGCACAAATCCCACATTCCTAGCTAGATGGCTCTTCTTGCATGATTTCTTCGGTTGTCCCCTGTTCTTTGTGCTTCCATCTTCTTGCTCTCTTTCTTGGCGACATAGTTGCATCAATCTAAATGAGATTTCTCAGCAACTAAGCATCTTCATCGATTTTTTGTTCTTGTGCATCTCATGCTTATGCATGCATGTGAACAACTATGTACATGAATAACTTGTTTGTTCTCTTTATGCGCTAATGTTGCAGCATTCCTAATCAGGGTTTCCAAAAGATTATTTTCCCAGCTTCTTGCTTTTCCTGGTCATGCATATGTGAATTCTTCCATGTGGGCTTCCATCGATCTTTTCTCCTGTTGGAAAGGAATAATCCTTGCACATGTGCATCAGTGCAGTGCAGCTAGTACTGATGATGACCCCTGATTCTTCAATCTTCTCGTACTTATTTTCCCCGTTAATCCTGATTATGGAAATTAAATTATTCTGGTTTCATACATCTCTCCCTCTTGAGTAGTTCGTGGCTTCGTGCTCTCTCTGGTTCTTGTAGTTTATGCTTGATTCCCTTTCCGTAGGAACATGTGCATGTGACTCCCCGAGTAGTTCTTGGTTCAGCCATCTTTTCCCCATGATGGAAACACACGGAGAAGAGTTTTCCTTCCCTTGCTCTAGGGTTGGGGTAAGGGACACTGTACAAGCAAACAGTGCATGGCCGAGGAGTCTCCCTGCCGTATGTCAGTGGGACAAGTACACACATGTAGTCATTGTAGTGTTATGGGAGGGAGGGAGGGAGGGAGGAGAGAGAGAGAGAGGTTCATCCCCCATCTGTCACGCAAGCCAGAACAACATTCTTGTCATCTTTCTCCCCCTCAAGAAATGTAGCTACCTGTTGTCCTAGAATCTCTTGTTTCATGGTGTGGTCTTCCAGATGTGTTGTTGCATGATGTATGCAGAGGGCCGGCAGTCTGATTGTGTGTTTGCTTCTTAGTCTTTGCTAATTTTAAAATACTCATCATCAGGTGATTCGATACGATGCCAGGGGTCTTTCTAATGACCTATCACGAGGCTATAGTAGCTAGTAGTACTACCATACAGTTCCTCATCAGTGTTCAGAGTTTTCACTCTGGTCGGAGCTGCACTGGTACTATATACCACACATTACACAATCACTTCATTATAGGAGCATGTAGGGAAGAAGTTGCCATCTGATGTAGTAGCGTCAACAGTGCCTTAAAATTTCGATGAACCCTCGCAAGTTAAGGTCAATCCTGCGCGTAAGATAAATGATTAGATAGATGCATAGGTAGACTGACTAGTAAATTGCATATAGTTTTTTGTGTATTCTAACCAGTGCAATGGCATGGACAAAATGGTCTGTTTGCCTCGAGAACAATAAGGTACAGTTAAGCAAGTGCCAGCCCCATTATTTGATGTGAGATCTCCAGCAATGCATGTATGATCTCGTTGGTAATATTATATGCATGCTATGATCTACTAGCTAGATTTGTTCGTGTATTTTATGACAGCCTTCTCTCCCGTCTCCATTCTCTCTCATAAATAATGGTGGTCAAGAAACATTGGATGCTTTCCGAGGCAAGTCCAAGTTCAACTTCGTCTGTATTTTTCAGCTGTCAACTCATATTTCTTCTCAGGTTCAATTGTTCTCTGTCCTACTTCTTGGTAGACTACATGTCTATATGTGTTTTCTTTTCTTTTCTGAATAGATAGGCAACCTCTTGCCTGATCTCACAAGCCAATCGAAGACCACAAGGAAATGAGAACAAAATGTCTAGTAGATCTCCTGTTAATGACAACTGGAAACATAAGTCGAGTTAATCCACAAAACAACACTGCTTTATCTTTTTTCTGATTGATGTTGCACCTGTACTCCAAGATTCTTCGTTGCATGCATTCTTTCAAGGCCATGCAAAAGCAGGGGACACAGATATCACGAGTTTCCGTTTGTCTCGAGGTAAAAAGACCAAAAGAGATACTGAAATTTGCTTGGTAAAAAGCAAACAAAAGAAAACAAAAGGATAAAAAAAGCTGGCTGATTTCGCAATGGAACGTCACTGGAAAAGAGGTGTGACTTGACGAGTTGGTACTTCCATCTACATGTCATTAACTAATCTTTCACATAATCATTTGCATCTCATGGTTCTTGTGATTTCTGGGTTGTGTCAGTTTCATTCCAAGTTTGTCTTGATGGTTCTGTGTTTATTCTTTGGGTATCTGAGGCCTGAGGTTGTCAACTGGCAAATGAAGCCATCTTCATTTGCATCTGTTCTTAGCTTCATGAGCTTAATGCATTCACATTTTTTAGGTTAATACACATTACAACATACAATACGATGTTTACCAAATTCTGTAAAATGTGCGAGCTTATACAGCATTCTTTTATCGTTTTTTATAACGCATGTAAAAGCAAGTTCTTAAATGTTTGTTGCATCACCCTAATACAAGTTGCACAAATCTTGAATCAAACGAAGGGGTAAGTAATCATCATCTATCATTTATTCATACTTTAATATTTGTACAACTTTTAAAAAGTGATGCATAAAAGCACTGTTTTAAGTCTTCTTTAAAAGTTGGTTTGTTTGATAATATTTTTGTTCAATACAATATTGTAATTAAATTTAGCCATTCCTCATGTGACAGTTTTAGGGCATTTTGCCTGCAAATTTTTCACGTCAAGTACTTGTCTTATTCCTGTGAGTAATCGGGGAAGGATCATATCCAAATTAGTTATTGTTTTTCAGTGAACAAACAAATGCTTTACGCTACTTTCAAAAACGTATCTACACATTTTGGCATAAGCAGTGATCAATCCTCTTAAACTCCTTTACTGTACAGTTTTGTTACTATGCCAAATGTGGCTTCTTACGTTATGAATGTGTGCCAATACCAATAAATTTGAAAATGTCATGAAGTGGCACGTCTTCGAAAGACATTTTTCATAAATAATAATAATTCTTTATCAGTTATCTGCAGAAATACACAGATACAAAATTACTATCTTCTATTTAGACGCAAAACTGCTAATTAAGTAATTGACTTGATTTTTAAGGTCTTACATCCTATGTGTAGAGGAGTGCATCTAAATGCTTGATCAAGTGAAAAATTCACAAATTTCAAGCCTTCTAGAATTTCTAATAGGATTAGCATTTGCTTAGCAAAATTATGAGTTTTCGATTAGCATCATTCTCTCTCTCTCTCTCTAACTAGTCTAGCATAGTAGCTTGCTTGCACATAAGACATTGACTCCCACTAAACGCTCATGTCTGAAAGTTAGAAGATTAACAAAAGTGATATCCTGTGCACTAGTTTGACAAAATTCTACTGAAGAATGACATCAGCAACAGCATGCCACTCCATCAGAAAGTGCATATACACTCTTTCGGTCACTAAATATATGAAAGCATGCTTTTTTATAATAATATACTAGTATAAATAGAAAATATGAAAAGTTTTTTTGAAGTGAAATCTAATAACATTATTTACACTTGTTCAATCGATACAATTTTACATATATAAAAGGTCAAAGTTTCATAGGTTTTACCACACATCAGTGTCAATCGGATACTCGTGTCCAAAATATTTTGTCGAGTAGGACTCCTCAAATCCGAGTCGGATTCTGACACCCGTATCCTATTTCTAGTAGCATTTCCCGTGTCCAAGTCACACTACCACACGGACCCTAGGACGAACCGATGTTTGGTGGAGTAATGGAGGATTAAGAGCAAAGCCAATGCTCCACCAAAATAAATTTTCACTTTTTTTTTCTAAGTATACACGTTTTTACAACTGACCTGTTCTAACCCATTAATTACTATCTATACATGCTCTTGGAGTTGTGCCATTTTCATTTGTTCAAGCATGGACATAACACTTCTGAATTCCCCAAGTTCCATCTAAGGAAACCTTGTCCAATACTATTTTAGCCATTTTATATGTTCATTGAGACCACATTTGGAACATTGGATGTTCACGAAGGCCTCGTAATGTAATGCTGGAATTCCTGAGGCATTTCATATGAAAGGAAACATCCACACTTGATGGATGTGGGGGCAATTGATGGATGTGGGGTTTCTCATGAAAATCTTGTTGAAATTCTGCGTTTCCAAATGAGGCTTGAAGGTTCAAATGCCGGTTCACATCTAATGAACTATTACCATCTTTGCCCTAAAAGAATACAAAAGGTTGATTAAACTTTAGCTATTCTATTTATCATTTATTTTGGTCATATCTATAAGGGGAGTTGTCTAGTGTGTCCCTTATGCATTGTACCCTAAAATGCTTTATAAAAAGGGGTAGTTCCTTATTTGCCATTGCAATTTTGCACAAGGGATTTGGGAATTTTGTTGTGGAATACTGGCATGTAAGAATTTATCCCTTACAAAAACTAAAAGAAAAAAAATCCTTGGTTTATTTGTGGGGGTTCTCATGTCCACACTAATTTTGTGGAACTTTGTGCATAGTACCAAAAATGCTTTACACAAACTAAAAAATAACTGCGTTTATATGTGGTGGTCCTCTCTTTCACACTATTTTTCTGGAACTTTATGAATCCTATAATTCTTGGATTTGATTTTTAAAAGATTTATATGAAATTCCATATTCTTTACACATATTAATTTAATATTTATTTTCCACCATGGATGCACCGAAAAATGCAATCACATACTCTATTTACACCCTATTCCTTTTCTTATTTCTTTCCTTACATCCTAAAGTATTATCATACAATGTTTCCCAAGGCGGTAGGCGCCAGCCTCCCACCTTGACTGCCTCTTCGACTTTTTCTGTCTAGATGGCCGCCTAGCCTTCCTACGCGGCGATTAGGAGCTAGGCGCCGGTCTGCCGCTAGACTAACACCTAGCACCTTGGTGAACATTGATCAGATAGGTATTGAATAAGTAATGGTCAGGCCAATGGTAAGTTGAAGATGTTTGTTTTTGAGAGGGTCGTGCATGCATATGTCCATGCTTATTTCGTGCGCATGCTTATTGACCGGCAAATGCTACCTTTTTCCTTTAGAAAAATGCTACCTTTTTATTTTGACGATATTATTTTGAACATTAGTCCTTATAACATAGTGCATGTTTATTGACTAGCAAATGCTACCTTTTTTTGGGGATGGTATTGTTTAAATGTTAGTCCATGCAACATAGTTTTTATATTTTTGAAGAGAATGTAGAATAGCACTGGTCCATGCAAGTTGGACAACCATACCTTGTACACTAACACATTATTTTATATGAAAACCACTTTTCATATTGGCACATAATATTTAATAGACAATAAACTACCACAGTTAAGTACATAGATGGTACTCCCTCCGATGATAAATATAAGGCCTATAGTTTGAATGGTCTTGTTGAAAATATAAGGCGCGCATGTAGATTTAATGAACCTTTCCTCTTATACCCCTATTTATTCTCTCTCAACCATATGCATTTATTCATTATCTCTTATCTTTCAAAACAATTAAGATGGATATGTAAGTCATTTCTTCTCATGCCTTTCTCAATTTTACCACAACCTTAATCCTTGTGCAAAATCAAAATACGCCTTATATTTATCAACGGAGGGAGTATACGATACAGATGTAACTTACTAATCCCCCAAGAATGAACTCATGAAAAATGATCCCAGTTTTTTCACTTTCCACAGGTGCAGTGGCTGTTACGTGATTGTGCGTGTTACACATAACATTTAGATAAAAGGAAGTAACCCAGCTTTATTTAAGAAAGCTAGAATAAGATAGTATTTGCTGGGGTTTCCAGCTTATAGAGGAGCACAAAAGTAATTAACAAAGCAAAAAACCTCTCCACTGGAATTTCACGTGTTACAAAAACTATTATTTGGTGTATCTATTGTACCTAAGCATTCTTTGTCTTAAGCCCGTAGGCAACTATGCATCTGACTGCATGCCTTGTAATATAGTAGTAAATGTGAACATATGTATTGTGCCAGTTTGGTGTCTGCATTAATCTAGGTATGTGAATGTGAGTCCATGTGTTATTTCTTGTTTACTAACAATTTCATGTGATATGTTTGAAGGCTCTTCTGAGGAGGACCAAGAAGGTAGCGGAGGGGAGACAGAACTCCCTGAGATTGATGCACACGGTGTGGACCAGGAGCTCAAGCACCATCTCCTGAAGAAGTACAGTGGGTACCTGAGCTCCCTGAAGCAAGAGCTGTCAAAGAAGAAGAAGAAAGGGAAGCTCCCCAAGGATGCTCGCCAACAGCTCCTCAACTGGTGGGAGCTGCACTACAAATGGCCTTACCCCTCGGTATACGAATCTTCTCAAGTTTCCATATTATGTCATGAGATACATGATGTTTAACTTCACATAGAAGCTACTTTATAGTTGGCACCTATGATACACGGACACGGATACGTCGACATGACACCGACATGGAATTTGCTATTTTTTCAAAAATGCCGACACGGTGACATGGCTATATATATTGAAATAATAATAATAATAATAATAATAATATGTATTATTTTTCATTTTTCTAGGTGTTTGTAGAACTGAAATAATGTAAAGTGTAAACTATGAATATGTACCATAGCCTTTGCAACTTCACCTCTAAGTTGAAAAAGGAAAGGTATTGTCAGCTTAGAATATATCTTTCAGTTACCATTAGTAATCTTCAGCAAGTGCGCTTTGACTCTAGAGTAGTTACTAGTACTAACGTATTTGCAATACTTGCATCTCCATTTCACATTTCCTCTAAACGGATCACCCTTATCTAGAACGTCAACATGATTCCATAATGGAGCCTTAATATTGGTGTTTTGCTCCTCTCGGGTGGCTAGGTTAATGTTTAGGTTGGTGAACTGGGCTGGGCTATGTCATCATGCGTCAGATACGTGTCGAAGAAGTGTCGAACATTAAAATTATTCATTTTGGCTATCTAATTATCTAATATGTGACCGATACATATCGAGTGGTGTGTTGGTGTCGTGTCGAGTGGCGTGTTGGTGTTGTATCCGTATCCGACATGTGTCAGACACCGATACGGCACCAAACCGATGTGTCGGTGCTACAGAGGTTGGCACTCATGATCTGTACACTGGACTTATGTTTAGGTATAGTGTTATGATAACTGAAGCTAGAATAAAATATTCAACAAGAAGAAGAATATTGTGCTCTATGCGACACATAACACACTTTTGGTGCATACAAATCTACTCTATGTTCTCTCATTTTCTAGAACCTTCTATAACATACATTTGGAAAATCCAATGCCACTCTATTTAAAACTTTTTTTGAGGGCACCTTAATTTTGTAGAATCTTTTATGCACCACACAGGCTTCTATTTTTCTGTTACTTGTATGCTATGAAAAATTCAGCATTTAGTTTCCAGCTTAACTGTTCACTTTACTAAGCAGGAGAGTCAGAAGGTGGCCTTAGCCGAGTCAACCGGCCTTGATCTGAAGCAGATAAACAACTGGTTCATCAACCAGAGGAAGCGACACTGGAAGCCATCCGATGAGATGCAATTCGTCATGATGGACGGGTACCATCCGACGAATGGTGCCTTCTACATGGACGGGCATTTCATCAATGATGGCGGGCTATACAGGCTCGGGTAATCGTCGGTCTCCATGACCCAGATCGACTCTAATGTCTGCAAGTGTCTTCTGCTGAAGTACTGAGGACCTAGTTATCGTTGTATGTCGCATGCGCTGGAAGGAGGCCGTGTGCTTATTTTGTTACTACGTATTATGCATGCATATGCCTATGCATGGACGTGCTTTTAGGAGCTGCTGCATAATGTGGTGGCCAGTCAGCTTTTGTGTGGTTTATCAGCGCGTGACGCGACCATATGGATCACTACCTGTTGCTACGTGCATGTTTGAATAATTTGCATCTAGTTAGTTTCTGCCTATTCTGCTCTTTCTGGCCGAGTTTCCTGATCAATATAACATATTTCTTACCTGCTTGGTCATGTATGTTCTTTTGAATGTCTTTACCTTCGAAGGATTGACCCCGGTTGCTAGCTAGCTAGCTAGCTATCTCGAGTTTATTTTTTGTTGGCCGTTGGTTAGCATTTTTTTTTTTGCTGAGCTAAAGTTCACAAGATGATACCTTGATGATAGAATTACATGTTATTTGACTGCTTTGGTGTTATTTAGATGACATGGAAAGTTTTTCACCCATTACATTGTAAAGAGAACACATTATTTTGCACTTAATAGAAGATTACACCCTTCCAGTCTTCAGTACACTAAAAACTACCCAAGTTTTTCTATTAAGACCCGATCGGTAGAGCTTTGGTTTCTGGATTCTCCTCTCACTGGAATCGGAATCGGCGTGGAGCGATCCTTATTTTTACATGGCGAGAGAGAAGCAGTCTACACTCCGCTCCTCCGGATTATTGCCCTCCTTGGGTCCCCGCCTCGACCTCCCATGTTGCCTGAGCTAGGCACGAAGTTAGTCGACCCCATACATATATATTGAAAAATTTGTATGGTAGTTAACTCTGGTATTAGCCCTCGCCTCAACGGCGATGGCGATTATGATTAGATTAATCCTAATGCTAATCAAGAATAGTTAGAACAATCACGGAGCACACACAATATAGGAAGACAAAACTCTTCTCTTTATTAGATGTATACATAGGGGTGCCATATTTATAATAGAATGCAGCAAAAGATATATTCGGATTCGTCCAAATAGAGATAGAGTCCAACCATTTTTGGACAATTAGGACTCAAAGTCCATCCATATCTCAACACTCCCCCTTGGCAAATACCGCGTAAGTCACATGTCTCATGAAAACTCTCCTAAAAACCCAATGGGAAAAAGAGACGGAGAAAAGAGTACATTGCACTCGTATACTGTGTTACACAAGTTGTCTCATTAAAAACCTTCATGTGAGAAAACTTCAGAAAAACTTACTAAGGGAAAAAGAGTACAACTTATAATCTTCTGGATTTACATTAGAATCTTCAGGATTGTACTAAGGGTTATGGTTTAGGGATTTACTCCCCATAAACTCAGCATATATCTAAGTCGTCTCATTTCCATTCCACACATACATCTTTAAAAACTAGATGTTGGCAAAGACTTAGTGAACAAATCTGCTAGATTTTCACATGACTTAGTTTGCAGAATCTTTACCTCATCATTCTTCTGGAGTTCGTAAGGATAGAAAAGTTTAGGGGCAATATACTTCATGATATTGCTTTTAACATAACCCATTTATATTTGTGCATCACAAGCAACATTATCTTCATAAATAATTGTGGGGTACTAACGGTGTTAATGCAACATGACTTCTGGATATGGATAACGACATGTCTCAACCATACACTCACGTGAGGCTTCATGTAATACTATAATTTCTAAGTGGTTGATAGAAATAGCTACCAAAGTCTGCTTAAAAGACCGTTAAGAAACGGTTGAACCACCGTAGAGAAACACAAAACCAGTCTGAGATTTAGCACTGTAGGGATCAGACGGTATCCAAAATCCATATATAATACCATGGTTAAGTCTTGGTCCTTCCGGTAAAATAATTCAAAATATTGTGTACCTTAGAGGTTTTTGAGCAAAGTCTTAACACCAGTTCAATATCTTCTGGTTAGAGCTGCACCGTGTCTAGCTAGTAAATTTACTACGAATGCAATATTAGGCCTTGCGCAATTCGTAATATTCATAAGTGCTCCAATGGTGCTTAAGTATGGGACTGCAGCTCCTAAGACTTCCTCGTTTTCTATCCTCGATCTGAAAGGGTCTTTATCCACTTCAAAGGATTTACTACCATGGGGTCTTAAAAGGATGAGATTTATCTATATAGAATTTTTCTAATACCTTTTTGTTATAGGTAGACTAGTGTATAAAAATCTATTTTGAAAAATGCTCTAGCTGCATGCCTAGGCAATGATTGGTTTTACCCAAATCTTTCATCTCAAACTCCATTATAAGGTAAGAACTTGTTTCCTTTATCTTCTGTTTGGTTCCGATGATATTTTGATCACCGACATAGACTAAGATGATACAAAACCATTCTGGCGTTTCTTTATGAACACACAGGGGTATTGGAGTGCCCTTCGTCAGGAGGAACTCACTAAATCGGTTGTATCACACTCTCCCCGAATGTTTTAATCCGTATAGCGATCTCTATAGTTTGATGTTATACATGTTGCGATTACTTTTATTAGGATTCGGAATTTTAACTTTTTCAGGAACTCTCATATAAATATACATATCCAGTGACCCATATAAATGTGTTGTCACTACATCCATCAAATGTATTGATAAGTTTAAGCTACTTGCCATTGATATGAAGTATCAAAACTTTATTCCATTCATTACATGAGAGTAGATACTATCGTAATAGATATCGGGTCTCTGCATGAACCAATGTGCTACAAGCCTCATTTTATATCTCACCATCTGTTTATTTTCATTTCTCTTCAGGATAAAAACACAGTTTGATCCTACAGGAACCACTTTAAGAGGTGTTCGATCAACAAGACTAACTACTTTCCTCTTATTAAGGAGGGAAATTTCGCTCAATTGCTTCTTTTTATTTGACCCTATTTGGACGCTTCTAACACTCTGCATTGACTTTGATTCTATATCTAGATCAATCAATTTTGAAGCCAAATATATATCTACAATTGTAGTCTTTTTCTTATACAACTCTCCTGAATCACTTCAGAGATATCTCTTCATTAATTTCTTTCAGCTCCTTGTGATTTCCCACAACGATGGAGGGGGTTCGGACTTCCAAGTGTCAAATTGTGTGCGTAAATATTTACTGGGGTTATCATCTTCAGGATGGATCTCTTCAGGGATGCGGCTACCATCTTTAGTATGGCTCATTTCAGGGATTTTCTCAACATCAGGTTGAGCTTCTTCTTCTGTCATGGATAGTGTTCTCACTTGCTCGGTTCTCTGTTTCTGCGGATGTCTTCGCAAAACAGAGTCTCATGCACCTGGAGGCCTCCCCCTCTTCTTATCGTGAGGGGTAAGAGTGGGATCAATATCCTTTTTGGGCATTTTCACTATTTTTAGGTGTGTTTTCAAGTGTGTTTACTGCAGGTAAATGAAATCTTATCACTCCTTTATGATCAGTGAAGATATTGGCAGATTATTAGCTATTTATTGCAAATTTTTTATCCCTCGAACTTCAAATTCGGATTCTTTAGTGCGTGGGTCTAAGAACTGGATGCAAGTGATATTCCAATCTATTTTCCGGCATTATCTAGTGTGGTACTTTTCTCCCCATAATACTGAGAATTTGTCCTCATATAGTCAGCGTATCGAGCCATGTTCAGATCCCGTATCATAGGCTCTAAGTATTTAATAATTAACAGAGACTCACCGAGCCATTCAATACTCCGCGCATTGAAACTGTATCCCAACTAGTAAGTGACTAATAAATACTATTTCTTGTTTGTACATGAATCTTTCTTTTTTTATTTAGCCATAACTTTGAAACGAGATTAATTTTGGTCTTAATATTTTATAGGGTTGTAGAATCTCACATCCTCTACGTATGGTAATTTTTTGAGAATTTTCAAAGATATGTACATGTGTTTTTCATAAATTTTTGAAAACACTGAATATATTGCCTTTTACTATTCAAACAAATAACATATTTCTAGCCATTACACAAAATGTTACTATACTGAAACAAAGAGTACAAATAGAACCAGCATAGTAACATCTTGTGTAATAGCGAGTAACATATTATTTTCTGGATAATAAAAGGCAACTTATCATGTGTAAACCACTTCTACCGTGTAAAATCCATTAAAATCATATGTATAAATTTTTAATTTCCTTTAAAAAAATTAACATATATAGGGGAGGATATATTCTACAATTTTGTAAAATTTGAAGAGCAAAATCAATTTCAGCTGAAAGATATGAAAAAGACAAATTCAGTTAAATAGTGATTTTTCACTGTTTACCGCTTTGTCAATTTCATATCTTTCAAATGCTATTGAGTTTGGTCTTCAAATTTTACATAGATGTATAAGATTACCTACCCTACATATGATATTTTTTTTATACTTTTTAAAATATTTTACTACGGGGATAACAAATAAAACTAAATTCTTCTTCATGAAAGCCACATATACAAGTTTTAAAAAAATTCCTAAAAAATTACCATACGTAGTGGAGGTGGGATTATATAATATTGTAAAATTTTAAGACCAAAATAATTTTCTTTTAAAAGATATAAAAATGAAAAACTTGGCCAAATAGTGATTTTTCGCTGTTTAGTGCTTGCCAGATTCATATCTTTCAAATGCGATTGATTTTGGTCTTTAAGTTTTACAAAGTTGTAGAAGCTCACCTCCTCTATGTATAGTAATTTGTTTAGAATTTTTCAAAACTTTTACATATGGTTTTTGAGAATTCTTGTTCTGATAGTTGTTCCAGTATAGTATCATCATGTGTAATAACTAGTAAAATATTATTTTGTCTATAGTAAAAGATATCATATATGTGTAAATCACCCTTATTCATAAAGATCATATGTATAAGTTTTTAAAAATTATTAAAAAATTATCATACGTAGGGGAGGTGAGATTCTACAACCCTGAAAAATTTAAAAACAAAAATCAATCGCATTCGAAAGATATGAAATTGACAAGCGCTAAACAGTGATGAATAGTAAATTTGTCTTTTTCAAATCTTTCAAATGTGATTGGTTTTGGTATTTAAATTTTACAATGTTGTAGAAGGTCATCTCCCCTACATATGGTAGTTTTTTGAGAATTTTTCAGAACATGTACATGTAATTTTTATGGATTTTACATGATAAAGATGGTTTACTGTCAAATGAACACCAAATGACTGATGTCTATAAGAGTTTTCTGTTGAAAAAACGCTTAACATTTCACAAATGGTTCTCATTTGATTTTTATCATCTATTACTGTTACATTTACGATCATACGCATAACATTTTACTAAAGGGCCGACAAACAGAATGAAACTATTGTTCTGATAGTTCACTTTGTTTTAGTTTAGTAACATCTTGTGTGATAGCTAGTAACATGTTATTTTCTGGATAGTAAAAGGCAACATATCTAGCGTTTACTGGCAAGACTTATATCATTTTGTTGCTTTTGTTGTCATTAATCTATTGATAAAAATCGTTCATGAATCGGACCTGCTAGTAAAAAGTTATAGCTAAAACAAGGACAAATAGATTCATGTACAAGCTACAGAATGTATTTACTAATGGTTGGCCACTTAATTGGTTTAGTCAATACATGGGCGTACACGGGGTGGTTTGCGCGTACTTATCCTGCTAGAGCGCAGGATAACTATTCTACGCTTGGGCGTAGAATAGCGTTATCGTGTGTGTGTGTATATATATATCCAGTATGTGAAATGGTTCTATACTCTTCCGCTTTCAATATACAGCTTAAATGATGTTGTAATACATCTTTATCCTTTTAAGCATACTCTAATGTTGATTATAAGATACTTCAAAATGATTTTCATGAAAAAATTTATGAATGTCCCCTCTTTATAGCATAATTTTGTGTATAAAATCCTTTTTTATATGCAAAAGGGTATATAACAAAACAATAAAGGGTTTCAACGAAATTTTTTCAACCAAATCACATCGGAGTATCTTAAAATTATTATTGAAGTATGTTGAAAGTGATAAAGGAGTATAACACATTCGTTTAAGTGGTATATTTGAAGTGGGAGTATGAACTCCCGAGAGTACAGAATATATATATATATATTGAAAATAGAAGTGTAATTCTTAGACAACTCGAAAAGTTATGTTGAAAGTATAGTTGTATTTCTTATAGAATCGAAACATATTTCGAATATATTTGATTGATCTACATCGTAATAATATGGATTGGCTACAATAAGCGGTGTAATTTTTTCCCCTTTGATTCACAATGATTTGGTTAACATTGCAAACAACAGATAGATTACATGTAATCTAATTGTATTACTACACCTTTGTTTGTGACAGCAAAATTAAGTGTTACAATTATGATTGTTGCTACATATTTCAAACCAAAAAATGGCGTAATTTTGTTAGTTCTATGTGTGTTTGCACCAGAATTTGGAAAGACTAGTCAAAATTGGCAAGAAAGTCAAACGTACGGAAACTAACAGACGATTTGGAAGGATTTGAAGATATTTAGTAACGGCAAGATCTTTGAGGAAAAACTATCCGAGATAAGGCCGATACGGATCAGGTTTTGAAATGTGTTGTAATAGGATACGATCGGCCGACGGGTATAAAAGAAGAGCCAAAGCAAGCTGCGAGAGATACAACACAATCAAACACACCAATTTATATTACTTTTTCCTATCGATTAGGAGTAGCTCTTGTAATTTAGTCTCTGTAATTCGATCTTGATCAATAAAGTTGCGCATCGCCGATTGTTGATCCTCTTCAAATTACGCCCCAGGTTAGATTTATTCTGATTTTGTTGCGCATCGCCTTCTTCAGAATCGGTCTGCCTTTATCCTCTGATTAGCCTTAATCGGCTAATTAGACTTACCCTGTACTTTGATCTTAATCGGCTTCAAGTTGATTAAGTCTAAGCCGATTGATCATCACGATCGGCTTTGAGTGAATTTCATATTTTTACCTTGTCGATTCCAGGTCAAATCGACTGACACGTTCTGAACCAGGTGTTCGTCTGGTGTGCTGTCGTCTGAAACCCTACTTCAAGTTTTTGACGCCAACACAATCTTGGCACGCCCGGTGGGACCAATGTCTTCATCAGGGAAGTCGATTCCGCCATCCAATCTCAACGCAGGAGCTATAATCTTTCCAACAATGGACGATTTGACACCAGAGCAACATAGAGAAATTGAAGATTGGAAAACTGCGCTAGAAGAGATGATGCTAAATTGCTATCAGAAAACTAGACGTGGCGTCACTCAAAAATCCGCCCTACCGACGGTCAATGCCCTGGGGGATGCAGGTGTCACAGAAACGGTAAACCGATATCTACCTGCTCAAGCCGAATTATCGGCTATGATTAATCAGTCTCTGCACCACGCTTTAATAAACCAATCATCAGCTCTTGTCACCACGCATAAGCCGATGATAGCAAATAGTGTTAAAACTATCGCCTAGGAATTGGCCTCGTCCGTAGTCTGCTTGACCCACTACAAGCTCTGTCTAGTTATCCTATTTTTTCAGTAGCGCAAAACACGCAGAGCACACTAGCTGATCCTAAACCATCGGCTATAACCTCACCCCCTACCATGATGCCTACTCAACCCACCATCATATTGCCTAGAGACCCTCGGCTAAGTGGGGTGAGCCATTACCATGCTTACACCGACGCCGCTAAATTAGATGCATCAACAAACCTGCCACCGTCGGCACCATTTTATGCTTTTCGGCAATCGATTTCACAGCCGATTGGGTCTGAGAGATACCCACATGATTCTACCCTGTCTAGAAATCCAGGTCCACATAGGGTAGTAACTTATTCAGAACCTTTTGTCCTTGTACCAGAACCCCAAGTCAGACATAATAGGTACGATCAGCACACTCGTCTGCCATCGGCTCAACCTAATTGGCAACCCGAGTTCGCACTCGGGGGGCAGAATGCCAACTACGACCAACATTATCAAGGGCCTACTATTCCAGTGGCCAATAATGCGAACTGGGCCGATCAAATCTCTGCCGTCTTGAGGGGTCAGCTCAGCATACAGCCAAAAGGAAAGGTTATCGGCTATAGAAAGTCGCATCCTGATTACATAGATCGCATGCCTTACCCTCACAATTTAAAAGTCCCAGATTTTGCAAAGTTCTCTGGTGACGACTCCATTACTACCCTGGAGCATATTGGACGCTTTATCGCGCAATGCGACAAAGCAGCTCAGTCCGATGGACTAAAAATAAGACTGTTCCCGTTGTTGTTATCCGGAGCAGCTTTTACTTAGTTCACTTGTTTGCCTCCAAATTCGGTCCACTTATGGAATGATTTGGAAAGCCGATTTCACGAATACTTTTTCTTAGGCAGTTTAGAGCTCAAGATCCCTGACCTAAGCTCCGTTCGCAAGAAATTTGAAGAATCGGTGACCCATTATATTAAAAGATTTAGAGAAATAAGAAACTAATGTTTTAGTGTTACATTACCCGATAACCAACTCGCTGATTTGGCTTTTCAGGGGTTAATTTCGTCACTTAGAGAGAAGTTTGGAGGACAAGAGTTCACCGATCTAAGTCATCTGCTTCATCGCGTGTCGACTCAAGAAAGCCGATTTACAGATAATAAAGCGTTTAAAGATAGATTTAAAAATAGTAGTAATAAAGAAAAGGATAAAGCCAAAGTTAATATGGTCGACTATTGTCCGAGCGATTCTTCAGAAGATGATGAAGCAGAAATAAATATAGCCGAATGGATAAAAGGGTCCAAAAATCGTTAGTCTGTTCTTGGCTCAAGCCGACTAGGAATAAGTCAGAAGTCAAATATGCCTTTGATGTCTCCAAGTGTGATCGTATTTTTGATTTGTTGTTGCAAGGAAAAATAATACGGTTTCCCGAAGGACACGTCATACCATCGGCTGACGAGATCAAGAAACGCAGGTATTGCAAGTGGCACCATTCTTTTTCTCACAATACTAATGATTGCAATATTTTCCGTTAACAGATCCAGTCGGCTATCGAGGATGGTCGGCTAAAATTCGCTGATGAGCCGACTATGCAAGTTGATGCTGATCCATTCCCTATTAACATGGTTCAATGTTCGGGCAAAGGGAAAAAGCCGATGCCTGATGAGCCAAAAAGGGATCGGCAAATTGACATTCAGTCAACTTCAAATGGCAGCCAGACATTGAAGATTACAATCGGCTCATTACAAATAGAAGCCGATCATGAGGGAAAGAATTCAAGAACCATTAAACCCAAAGGAAATCCTGAGGTGGGTAAATGGTATAAAGCCGAGAAATCACCATCAAGGCAGCCAACATAAAGGCCGGGACCGACGTTTTCTCAGTTAATGGAGAAATATGAAAGAATGAATAATCGACCACGATATCCTACTCGTCGGTCAGATAATTTATATCACACCGAAAACGTGGAAAGAGCACATAGAAGGTGTCCTTTTTGGCAATTTTGTTGGGAAAGGGGAGTAGCATTGCTATCTCCATATACCTGCCCGATGGAGTATTATCCCCAAGATGATTGGCCTAAACAATCGGCTAGAGATAGGCTGTTTGGACCGATTCGAGACCATAACAAAATTTACAGAAGGCCTGTTCGTGAAAGAATATCTAAACCAGATCAAGCATCAGATGAGGTTGTAACACGAAAGCCTAGTTCAGATCGGGAAAATTTGGTGGGCCAAATACGAAAGCCAGTAGAGCCTAAACCTAGGTGGTGTCCACCTAGCCTTAACCGATCACAGCGCAGACAGCTTCAGAGACTAAGGACTCAAGAGATCAGAAAAGCCGATGTAGAAAAACAGAGGGATGAGACTTTTAATGAGCTTCGTTCGATCAAGGTTATCAAGAAGGAATGGAGGAAAAAAGAGCAGGTCGAGGAAGATTTTGAGTCGACAGATGACCTGGATTCTCCTATGATCAGGCACGATACACCTCCGATGGATATCAATACGGTGTTCACATTGCCAGCCGAATTCAAAATCAAAACCGAATAGGCTAAAGAGACTTTTGCTCAGTCATGTTCAGGCGTCCAAAATACAATCTTCGAGAAACCAAGAGATGATCATCGGCATCTAAAACCATTGTATCTAAAAGGATACATAAATGGCAAGCCGATATCAAGGATGCTGATAGACGGTGGAGCTACAGTAAATCTAATGCCCTATACGACTTACAAGAAATTGGGTAAGTTCGGTGAAGTCTTGATTAAAACTAATATGGTTTTAAACGACTTCACAGGCAATCCCACAGAGGCCAAGGGCGTTATGGTTACAGAATTGACTGTCGGCTGTAAAACTTTGCTGACCGCACTCTTTATCATTGACACCATGGGAAATTACAGTGTTCTGCTTGGTCGAGATTGGATTCACGTCAACTGCTGCATCTCGTCGACTATACATCAAGCGCTTGTTCAATGGAATGGAGGGGAAGTTGAAGTGGTCACAACCGACACATCGGCTCATATCGCCATAGCCAGTTCTGATGCGAATTGGCAACACGAAGAAGCTGGATGTATATCGGGAAAAACTTTGGATGACTGTGACTTCATCTGTGTGAGTAAGTCAGGATTTATGCCGATCAGTGTCAAGCCAGGCACGTTTGATCGGACAAATGAAGTATTGCGCCGATGGGGACAAGAAAAACAATGAAAGCGTTACAAGATAAAATGCAAAGCTATCGGCAAATAACAGATAGTTATGAGGCTATAGAAGATTTTCAAGAGATTGAAAAGTTGGGTCAAGGCTTCACATCCACTGATCTGCTTGAAGAAGTCGATGTAGGTAGTGGTGATAGGAAAAGACTAACTTTTATTAGCACAAAATTAGATGTAAAATACAAAGAAAGGCTGATCAAAATCCTTAGAGACTATAAAGATTGTTTTGCTTGGGAGTATCACGAGATGCCTGGTTTAAGCCGACAGTTGGTAGAACATCGGCTACCTATTAAACCAGGATATCGGTCGTTTAAACAGTACCCTAGATGTTTTAATCCGGCCCTGTATAATGTTATAAAAGAGGAAATAGAACGATTGTTGGAGGCAAAATTTATTAGGCCTTGCCGATACGCGGAATGGGTTTGCAACATTGTTCCAGTCATGAAGAAAAACGAAAAACTTTGAATATGTGTCGACTTTAGAGATTTGAATAAGGCGACGCCAAAAGATGAATACCCGATGCCCATAGCTGATATGCTTATCGATGCTGCATCAGGGAATAAAATCATAAGTTTTCTGGACGGAAATACCGAATACAATCAGATATTCATGGCAGAACCGATATACCAAAAACAGCTTTTAGATGTCCTAGTGCCATAGGTTTATTCGAGTGGACGGTTTTGACTTTCGGTTTGAAGAACGCTGGGGCAACATACCAGAGAGCCATGAATCTAATTTTTCATAACTTAATCGATTATATTGTCGAAATATATATCGATGATGTTGTAGTAAAATCTGCAGATGACTTGCAACATTTGGCCGATTTAGAAAAAGTTTTTCAGAACATAAGATCGCATGGCTTAAAGATGAATCCTTTCAAATGTGCGTTTGGCGTGTCGGCTGGGCAGTTTTTGGGCTTCATGGTACATGAAAGAGGTATTGAGGTCAATCAAGCAAGGGTGAAAGCCATAGTTGAAACAATGCCGCCAACATGAAAAAATGAGTTACAAAAGTTGATCGGCAAGATTAACTATCTTCGAAGATTTATCTCAAACCTTTCCGGTCGGATTCGTGCTTTTAACCCACTATTGAAATTAAAGGATAATCAAGAATTCGTGTGGGGAATCGATCAGCAAAAGGCTTCTGACGACGTTAAAGAATATCTAGCTAATCCTCCGGTTTTGGCCGCACCACGAAAAGGGATTCCTTTCAGGTTATATATATCGGCTGAGGAGGAAACTATTGGAGCTGTTTTAGCACAAGAAGTCGATGGTAAGAAAAGGGTTATCTTTTATTTAAGCCGACGCCTACTTGATGCTGAAGTCAGGTACCCTTTCATTGAGAAATTGTGTTTGTCTTTATATTTTTCATGTACGAAACTAAGACATTATATTTTAGCATCGGCTTGTAAGGTGGTCTGTAAAATCGATGTTATAAAATATATGTTATCAGCTCCGATTTTACGAGGTCGACTTGGCAAATGGGCTTATGCCTTAATAGAGTTCGACCTGATTTACGAATTGGCTAAAGCAGTTAAGGGACAAGTTCTGGTCGATTTTATAACAGGACATGATACTGCTGCAGATTTAGTATCTGTAGCCCCTTGGCAATTATTTTCTGACGGGTCGGTGTGCAGAGAAGGTGATGGAATCGGTATTATACTCATATCACCCAAAGGGTATAATTTTGAATTTGCATTTCGATTAAACAGTCGATGCTCAAACAATCAAGCAGAGTATGAAGCATTGCTCAAAGGCTTGCAATTGTTAGAAAACATCGGAGTAAGTGCTGTTGAGGCATACGGGGGTTCCATGTTGATTGTACAGCAAATAAAAGGAGAATACCAATGTCGAGACGAAATACTACTAAAATATTTATTACAGTGCTTCGAGATTATCGGCTCGTTTACATCATTTTCTATCGGTCATATCCCTCGAGAATTGAATGATAGAGCTAACGCGCTAGCTCAATAGGCATCAGGGTACAAAGACTTTGACCGATATCAGGTGATCGAACTAGTAGATAAAGCTGTCATGTGCATGGACATTGTTGATTGGAGAACGCAAATAAAGAATTACATGATCGATCCATCTAAGCCGACAGAACGCAAGGTTAAGCAACAAGCTTTAAAGTATGTAGTTATGGATGGCACGTTGTACTATTGGACGGTGGAAGGCTTGCTATTGAGATGTCTTGGAACTGAAGAAGCACAAGTAGCAATGGGTGAAGTACATGAAGGTATTTGCGGATCTCACCAATCGGTTCATAAGATGAAATGGATGCTTAGACGAACAGGTTATTTTTGGCTGACAATGCTAGAAGATTGTTTCAAATATTATAAAGGATGTCATACTTGTCAAAAGTTTAGCAATATACAACTAGCACCGGCATCGACTTTGCACCCAATTATCAAGCCATGGCCGTTTAGAGGTTGGGGAATAGATGTAATCGGCCAAATATTTCCTGCTTCGAGTAAAGGCCAAATATTTGGCCGCGACTGATTATTTCTCTAAATGGGTTGAAGCTATACCGCTTAAGAAGGTGACCAGTATTGAAGCAATCGGTTTTGTTAATGAATATATTGTCCATCGGTTTGGAATACCGCAAACAATCATGACCGATCAAGGTACGGTGTTCATGTCTAATGAATTTCAGAGTTACGTGAAAAGTCTAGGGATTAAGTTGTTAAACTCATCCCCATATTACGCTCAGGCTAATGGACAAGCCGAGTCGTCTAACAAAATGTTAATTAAGTTGATCAAAAGGAAAATCGATGAAAGACCAAGGAATTGGCATTCAACCCTATCGGAGTCACTTTGGGCGTATCGGCTGGTTTATCACGGAGCAACGAAGCTTTCACCTTATCAATTAGTATATGGTCAAGAAGTCGTTTTACACGTAGAGATTAACATTGAATCTATACAAGTGGCCAGGCAAAATGGTTTGTCGACTCAGGAGTATAACAATTTGATGATCGATACTTGGATGAGTTAGTAGAGTTACGTTTGTCTACGCTTGACCGGCTTAAAAGGAATAAGGTCAGAGTTGCAAAAGCATATAATAAAAAGGTCGTGCCTAAATCTTTTGATCAAGCCGATTTAGTGTGGAAAACGATACTGCCTGTTGGTTCGAAAGATAGCCGATTTGGAAAATAGTCACCTACGTGGGAAGGGCCATACAAGGTTAATCGGCTAGTCTGTGGAAATTCGTACATACTGGAAACGTTAGAGGGGCATGTTTTGTCTAAGGCAATTAACGGGAAATACTTAAAGAGATACTATCCTAGCGTTTGGATTGGAGCCTAGCCGACTGAGAATTGCGTTTAAAACCAAGTTAACATGGTGCTGTTAGTCGGCTAAAAAGATTGTAGATTCGTAAAGGAAAAATAAAATTACACACAGGTAAACAGCCGATTATAAACAGGAAAGAGTTGCAAAACATCAGGACAAGTATTGTTAAGACAGCCGACAAAGTTTTGCATCTTAAAAAACTAGTATTGAATGCCTGAGCCTGGGAGAGTTGCGCCCAAAGACGAGAGAGCGCCGGCAGCCTTTGCAATCACACATTGAACTTCTTCAATGATGCAATCGTCTTCCTTTGCATTCCCTGGCACCGGTACAACCTTGGCCGATTGCTTTTTCACACTCACCACGGCCATGGCGATACCAAGCTTCTGTTCTTTAATATTCAATGTAGTTTTTTCCATGGTTTGTTGGCCTTCTTGGATTTGTTTTTCAGTCTTGGCCAACTCTTTCAAAAGAAATTTATTTGTATTCTCGAGCTTGGAGAGGGACTCTTTGGTCGACTTCAGCTGCTGCGCATCGGCATCGAATTTACGTTTCTTTGCCTTTGCGTCAGCAACCAACTCATCCATGAGCTTTTGATCGGCTTCCTGGGCTTCACGGCGATTGATTCTGGCCTGCGCTGTCTCTACTTCAGACCTCCTCTCGTCCAAGTGAAAGACGTTTAGGAGGGTTTCCATGGCTTCAGGAGGCAGATCGGCTTCAACCGCCGCCATAGCATCACAGATCGGCTGGTTGTTCGCCAGGATCTTTGATTGCGGCCTCATAACCAGATCAAAAAGCTTGTTGAGTTTTTCTTTCATGCCTGGAGCAGAGGTGACGGAAGTTGACGCTTCCTTCGACACTTCGAGGATCTTCCTAATCTCTGCATCATAGTCGTCGGTGGCCATGATCTCAGGATCGTCAAGATCGGCCTGGGAAAAGCCCAACAAATTTGTCGGGTCGGAGAGCTCTGGCAGATTGGCGACCGGGGCTGTTGGCATCGGCCGTGAGGGAGAGAGTGGCGTGGATGAAATCTTGGGAAGATCGACCAAGATCTTCGCAACTTGAGCTGATTGCGTCGGTTAAAAGAAGCAAATGAAGCGTAAGCCGACGTATTGGGAAATGTGAGTTACTTAACTAAAGGTATGATTACTTACCACTACAGTAGTCGACGCATGTGGTGAGCTCTCGCTGCTCTGCTCCTGGAGCTTAGATCCCCTCTTCGCCGGAGCCTTGGTGTATTTCGCTTTCTTCTTTTCTGAAAATATAATCAGCTAATGGTCAGTTGGATCAAGAGAAAAGGAAATAATGGCCGATTGTATTATGCTTACTTGGTTGTTTTTTCTCAATGTCCGACAAGGACGGACTCTGAATGCTTAGGGTACCCGAGGTGTACCCAGTGAGGCTACCGACCGAGTGGCCTTTGGCTTGGCCATCGCCGATTGGCGTAGCGAGCTTCTTCTTGCAGCCTTAGTCTGCAGTGCGACAATAAAGGTGATTAGAAAATGTATTTGGAAAAAGAACTGATGTACAAAGAAAATTATTCAAGCTGATACTTTATCAATATCTACAAGACTTGTGTTAGTGTAACCCGATGAACTAGCTTCACTGCAGAATCGCTGTTAGACACTAAAGATGGCTCTGGCAGATCGGGAAAGAATTCCTTGATTATAAACGATGGAGTTTTCTCCATGTATATACACTCTGCGATAGCCGACCACCATGTTGTAAAGCCTTCTGCCCGGCGAGCGTTCAGATAGAAGTGAGGAAGGCTACGTAGTTGAAGCTCATCGGCTA
This sequence comes from Otatea glauca, assembly GCA_036346275.1. Taxonomy (NCBI): domain Eukaryota; kingdom Viridiplantae; phylum Streptophyta; class Magnoliopsida; order Poales; family Poaceae; genus Otatea; species Otatea glauca. Next base: position 80,127,023 of record CM070715.1, on the reverse strand, counting down.
ACTCCAAAACTAGCCCTGCTGAAGTGGCATTGCGAACCCTTGCTCTAGGTTGAAGCCGATCAAGAAGTGGTAGGCATGGAATCACCTGACCAAAGCCGAGCTACCTTGCGTAGACTGAGGGGTGGTAAAACTCGTACGAAGTCTGGAATGTCCGATTCCTAGTGTGAAGGCCAACATGGAGGATAAATGGAGAAATGAAAATTCTATACAAATCCAAGGTTTCCTGAGGCATCAAAGAACTATCGGCTTCCAAATGCAGAAATGAAGGCCAAGGAAAATCGGCTGTGGCGCCATAACTAAAAAAGTCTTGCTGTTTGAAATCCTCAATATCTAATTGCAAGAAGAAGGACAAGAATTTTCTGCAGCCAATGGGTGAAATCCTTGTCTCATTACTGGAGCACATTATGAACCTCTCACCAAAAGATTGGCATTATCTGAACTGGATAAGTGCTCCATCTGGTGTTTCTTCCCTCAGAAAAGGAGTTTCGTCGGCTAAGTCCAAATTGAAAGAACGGCTAAATAAGCAGTACAACCATATTTGCACAAACAACATCGGACCGCCTACGTTACCAACGGTAAATTTCCCAAGGCCAGTGAAAAGACGACTCCTTATCACATAAAGCATCTGATACACAGCGCCGAGGAAGATTTTTCCTAGTGCTAGCCGACGTCCTTCGATGAGCTTTTCTGCTATTACTTGATAAACTTGAGTCGGCCCAAGGGATGCCCCACAAAACAAAAAGCGATCTAGCCAAAGATTCAAAAAGGCAACGTGTTCTTCGTCCGATACCAGGCCATTAACCTTATTATTGTTTCTGATATTTGGCCCAACCTTCGCCCTTAGATCGGATAAGTTTATACTTCGGTTTTCCACTAAAGGCCGACACTTGTTCACCGTCTGGCCGAAGGCAGCACAACTCAGCAACATCCAAAAGATTTGGGCCGATGGGACCGGTGCGGAACAAAAAAGCATTAAAACAATCCGACCAAAAATAGCAGGCCGTGGCCACCAAGGGCTCATTGACTTTTGGGTTGGCTAGAGAAGAGGAATACACTCGGCTATACCCATTTTCTCCCATTCACCCCTCTTTTTGTCTGCCACTCTGATAAACCAATTTCTCCACCCCTTGAGAGCTGTCGGCCAGGCTCTAAAACTTTTATTCCAACCTTCTCTGTTATGACCAGAAGCCGATAAAGGTAAATGAGGGATTTCTTGGTTTGTGACAGTATGGACGTCTAGATTTCCCAAAGGACCCAAAAAATATTGGTCGTTGCTATGCGGGATCGGAATGAGTACCTAGCTTGGGTCCATTGCAGCCGATCAAGGAGGATGATTGAGCTAAGGATTGCTTCGGAGGTCCGTCAAACAGAAAGCTTAAGCCGATTGCGGACAGTGTGAGAGCTCGAGCGCGTGAAGAATGACCGGGTGGGGGCCGCATTATATAGCATGGTGAAAATTTGAAGCGGCGGGAAATGAATCTCAAAAGACGCAAACAGTTAAAGCGCACTACACGCATGTCAGAAAATTACGGCGCAATTAAAGAAGCAGTTACTGAGGGAAAGTTACCAACTAGCCGACAAGTCATCTCTAAAAATGGGGGCATATGTTTGCACCAGAATTTGGAAAGGCTAGTCAAAATCGGCAAGAAAGTCAAACGTACGGAAACTAACAGACGATTTGGAAGGATTTGAAGATATTTGGTAACGGTAAGATCTTTGAGGAAAAACTATCCGAGATAAGGCCGATACGGATTAGGTTTTGAAACATGTTGTAATAGGATAGGATCGGCCGACGGGTATAAAAGAAGAGCCAAAGCAAGCTGCGAGAGATACAACACAATCAAACACACCAATTTACATTACTTTTTCCTGTCGATTAGGAGTAGCTCTTGTAATTTAGTCTCTGTAATTCAATCTTGATCAATAAAGTTGTGCATCGCCGATTGTTGATCCTCTTCAAATTACGCCCCAGGTTAGATTTATTCTGATTTTGTTGCGCATCGCCTTCTTCAGAATCGGTCTGCCTTTATTCTCTGATTAGCCTTAATCGGCTAATTAGACTTACCCTGTTACTTTAATCTTAATCGGCTTCAAGCTGATTAAGTCTAAGCCGATTGATCATCACGATCGGCTTTGAGTGAATTTCATATTTTTACCTTGTCGATTCCAGGTCAAATCGACTAGCACGCTCTGAACCAGGTGTTCGTCTGGTGTGTTGTCGTCTGAAACCCTACTTCAAGTTTTTGACGCCAACAATGTGCTATTGGCAATATATATGTGTGATGATTAATTTGACAACAATATAATATATATGTGATGATTTATGTGTAAACAATATTTGTTATGGAACAAGGTACTGTGAGGGTTTGTTTTTTATTTGTAACAGGAGTTACAGTGCAGGCAACATGAGATGCATCATAGGCATACGAGATGCACATTGTAGCACAGTAACGTAGGCAATAGGAGGTGGAGTGCAGGTATACGAGATGCACGTTGCAACGCAAGTGGCGTGCAGTCCCAGGAGTAGCACGCGAGGTCGCAGGTGCAAGCACAGCACGAGAGGTCGCAGATGCAAGAGGCGCAACACGCGAGAGACGTAGGTGCAGCGAGACGAGTCTCGTAGAGTTCTACGCAGATGGACGACACAATGTAGCATCCTGTGGGACGTGCAAAAAAGTGAGTCACGTGAGAGCGGCAGGTGGGCCATACAAGTTCATATGTGTGAGTTTTGGGCTGTGTGTATATTTTTTTATGTGTAATTAGGCCAGTGAATATGCATGCATGTATTTGATTAGAGATAAGAAATTAAGATTAAAAGGAGAATAAATAAGAGGGGTACATCCTGCCTGCCTTGGAACAAAGAAAAGAAAAGCGCGTAGGACGTAGAGAGAGGCGTCTGACGGCGCGTGAAAAAGAAGAGGATGCGGCAGGCGGCTGTAGCCAAGATGAAAACAAGAGGGAGGCAAAGCAAGCACTCCAAGCGGCGCGTCAAAGCGACGAGAGGCTGCAGCGAAAGCCGACGCTTTGTGCGGCTGATGTGGAAGCAATGCTAGTCGACCTGGGCTGCAGGAGACTTCATGTGAAGGCTGTGCACAGCGCAAGAAGTACAGATCAGAGAGAGTAGAGAGAACAGGAGAGGTCAAAGGGAAGAGAGAAATGAAAAAGAGGAGATAAAGTTGAAGAAAAATTTAGGGGATTATTTGAGGTTTGTGTTTTCATGTAAAATGATCTATATACCTGTTCTTCGATGAAAATAAGAGAGTATGGATTCCGATCTATTAATTATTGTTTAGGTATAATTACTTTCTAGTTTGCATGTTTAATTTAGTTTTTCGTCATGGTCTTAGATTAATTATTCTAGATTGAATCTTTAAGTTTAATCAATATTTTATTAATTTCTAGAATAAATAAAAACAAAACAAATTAGGTTTAGGTGTTAGTTTGCACTAATTCACCCCCTTCTTGGTGCGCATCGATCCTTCAATTGGTATCTGAGTGAGTTTGCTTTAGATTTAATTTAACAATTAAAAAGCATGGCGCATGTTGTATTTTTTTCTTTGACTAAACCTTCTGTTTTTAGTTGTGATTATTAACTTTATTGGAAAGTACGTATGGAATCATTTTTAAAATCCCAAGGGTATGAATTGTGGAAAATTGCAGCTACGAAATATGTGAAACTGGAAAAATATTATCACTAAGGAAGAAAAAGAGCTTTACACCTTAAATCAAAAAGCCATGAGTTATTTTTATGATGCATTGTCTAGAGATGAATTTAATATAATTTCTACATTGACAACTGCTCATAAAATTTGGCATTCTTTAGAGATTACTCATGAAGATACTAATGAAGTTAAAAATGTTAAAATTGAATTGAACACACGTGAGTATGAGTTATTCAAGTTGAACCCTAGGGAGACAATTATGGATTTTGGTACTCGCTTTAATGAACTTGTTAATAAACTTTCTACCCTAGGAAAGGTGCTTTCATTAGAAGAATAATGTAGAAAATTGCTTAGGTCTTTAGATCAAAAAATTTGACATGTTAAAGTGATTACAATAAATGAGTCTAAGGAATTGAGCCTTTGAAACTAGATTCTTTAATTGGTTCATTGATGACATATGAGATAAGTATGAGTCAATTTAATAATGATCTTTGTAATGATACTTTCATTTCTTTAGCCACTGTTGAAAAAGAAAAAGACATTGATGATATGGATTTTGATGAGCTCTCTCTTCTGTCTAATGGAATAAACAGGGTTTTAAGAACAAAGTTTTCTAAAAACAATGAAAAAGGCTTTCAAAAAAGGAAAAGTGATCTTAGTATCATACAATGCTTTGAGTGTGATGAATTTGGTCATTATAAAAGTGATTGTCCTAAGCTTACTAATAAGAAGTCTAGCTCTTTTCGCACAAGTAATTTTTCAGGTAAGAAGATGAAACAGGTACTTCATAAGGAATTTTTGAAGATGGTGGAGGAGCTTGATCTCTCAAGTAATAGCGGTGAGAATGATCCTGTTTGCACCAAGATTTGGCAGATAGGGTCAGAATCGGCAGTCCAAAATCAACAAGATACGACCAGGATACAGGTTGAAGATATTTGGAAACGGAACAGGTTATTAAGGAAAGCATCATCCAAATAGAGGCCGATACGGATTCTACTCCTAACGTGTTGTACCAGGACTCTACCGATCGATGGGTATAAAAGAGGTCTAGAGGTGATCAGAAAAGTTGCCCAGAGCCAATCAACCAATTCGCGTCTACTTTTCATCTACTTTTCCGTCGACTAGGAGTAGTTTCTGTAATTTAGTCTTCTTGTAATTCGATCTTGATCAATAAAGTTGCGATCGCCGATTGTTGATCTCCATCAATTACGCCTGTGTTTGATTTATTCGATTTTGCTGCGCGACGCTTTCTTGTAATCGATCTACCTTTATCCTCCGATTAGCCTTAATCGCTAGTTAGATTTACCCTTTTTATCTTGATTTAATCGGCTTTGAGTGATTGAATCTAAGCTGATTGATCTTCACGATCGGCTAGTTAGATTTATCCTGTTACTTTGATCTTGATCAGCTTCAAGCTGATTGAGTTCAAGCCGATTAATCGTTACGATCGGCTTTGAGTGAATTTTATATTTTTACCTTGTCGATTACAGGTCAAATCGACTGACACGCTCTGAACCAGGTGTTCGTCTGGTGTGCTATCGTTAGAAACCCTACTTCAAGTTTTTTGACGCCAACACGCTCTTGGCACGCCCGGTGGGACCAGATGGCAGCATCAAGCAAATCAACTCCGCCGTCAGATCTCAACACTGAGGCAATAATCGTTCTCACGTTGGACGATTTAACTCCAGAGCAGCGTAAAGAAATCGAAGTTCGGAAAGCTGCTCTAGAAGAGATGATGCTGAATTGCTATCAGAAAACCTGGCGCGGCATCACGCAGAGGACCTCTTTGCCGACGCTCAATCCACTCGGCGATGCAGGTGTCACCGACAGTCCGGTAAGTCAATACCTGCCCGCTCAAGCCGAATTATCGGCTATGATAAATCAATCTGTGCACCATACTCTGATAAATCAACCATCGGCTCTCGTCACGACAGTTAAGCCGATGATCACGAATAGCGTGAAAACTATAGCTCAGGAGTTGGCATCATCTGGAGGTCTACTTGACCCAATGCAAGCCCTACCAAGTTACCCTGTTTTTTCAATAGCACAAAATACACAGAGTGCCTCAGCCGATCCTAAACCATCGGCTACAACTCCACTCCCCACTATGATGCCGACTAAACCTATAGTTATATTACCGAGGGATCCTAGGATGAGCAGAGTAACACATTACCAAACGTATACAGATGCTGCTAAGATAAACGTGTCGGCTACTTTGCCGCCGTCAGCTCCGTTTAATATTTTCCAACAATCGGTCTCACAACCGATTGAACAAATTAGGCACGTCCAGTACCAAGAGCCGATTCTGCCCAGGAATCCGGTCCCTCATAAGGTGATAACCTACGCAGAGCCCTTTGTCCCTGTACGAGAACCACCGGTTAGGAGGTACGATGGGTATGATCAAAACCAACATAATCCGTCGGCTCAGTCTAACCGGCAGCCTGAGTTTGCACTCGGGGGGCAGAATACCAGTCATGATCATTGGCAGAGCCCCGATATCTTGTCGGCTAACAACATTAATTGGGCTGATCAGATTTCTGTCGTGTTGATAGATCAATTCGGCTTACAACCAAAGGGTAGAGTCATTGGCTATAGAAAGCCGTATCCGGATTATATAGATCGTATGCAATATCCACATATTTTAAAATTCCTGATTTTGCCAAATTTTCTGGGAATGATTCAGTCACGACCTTAGAGCACGTCGGACGCTTTATCGCTCGGTGTGGTGGAGCTCGATCAACCGACGGGCTGAAAATTAGATTATTCCCCTTGTCTTTATCGGGAGCTGCTTTCACTTGGTTTAGTAGTTTACCTCCAAATTCGGTTCATTTTTGGAATGATTTGGAAAGCCGATTCCATGAGTACTTTTTCTCTGGCAGTCTGGAACTCAGGATTTCAGATCTAAGTTATGTCCAACAGAAGTCCGGGGAATCAGTAAATGATTATGTTAAGAGATTCAACGAGTGAGAAATAGGTGTTTTAGTGTTACCCTGCCTGATAATCAGTTGACCGATTAATCTTTCCAGGGGTTGATACCCCCATTAAGAGAAAAATTCGGCGAGCAGGAATTCACCAATTTGAGTCATCTCCTACAATGAGTATCAGCTCAAGAAAGTCGTTTCTCCAATGAAAAGGGCTTCAAAGATGAATTCAAGAATTACAAAGACAAGATACAATCGGCTATAGAGGATGACCAATTAAAATTTTCAGAAGAGACGACGATGCAGCTGGACGCTGATCCTTTTCCAATTAACACGGTCCATTGCTCTAAAAAGAAGGAAAAGCCGACACAAGATGCAGAGCCTAAGGATCAAATTCATATATCATCGGCTATAAAAATGACGCGTCAAGCCGATGTACAATCAAATTCTGATAGCAATAAGACACTCATGATTACTGTTGGCTCTATACAAATAAAAGCCGACCGTGAAAGAAAATTTTTTAAAACAATCACACTAAAGGGTTATCAAGCTGAGAGAGCATTGCCACTACGTAAGCCGATACAGAAGTCGAAGCCCACTTTTTCCCAACTACTAGCAAAATATGAAAGAAGGAATGAAAGGCCACGACGAAGTCCTCCACATCGGCCAGTTAATGAATATCGGCCAAGCGGCCCTGAAAGAGCTCACCAGCGATGCCCTTTTTGACAATTTTGCTGGGAGAGGGGATTAGCTTTGCCATCACCAAACACATGTCCAATGCCGTATTACCCATGTCAAGGTGATAGGCAGCGATGGTCGGCTAAAGATATAATTTCTAAGCCGACCATAAGTCGGAAACAAGACCAAGATGAAGGGTCTAGCACTGCGACTAGTATGGATCTAGTAGGAAAAATATGTAAGTCGATCGAACCAAAGCCGAGATGGTGTCCTTCAGGTTTAAGCCGATCACAAAGAAGAAGGCTTGAGCGGCTAAGGACCCAAGAGATGAGGGAAGCTGAACAAGAAAAATGAAGGGATAAAACTTTTAATGAGCTTCATCCGATTAAGATTGAGAGAAAAGAGTGGAGGAAGAAAAAACCGGATTCGGCCGATGATTTTTGTTCGACGGCCGATCTAGTCCGAAAATCATACCACCCACACCGAGATAGCCGATTTGGTAAGGGATCAACGTGGGATCATTTAGTGTGCATCGGTTTGTCCAAGGTACTGGTTAGATCTTGATTGGCTAAAACTCAAATACGAATATACGAGTTGGCCGATTACCGACCTGAAAGCCAAATTAACTCGATGCAATTAAAAATTTGGCTATGAAAAGAAAATATATGTTCAAGCCGATGATGAAATTTTTGGAAGATAACATGTTATTTCCCAAAAATGGGGGCATATGTTTGCACCAAAATTTGGCAGATAGGGTCAGAATCGGTAGTCCAACATCAACAAGATACGACCAGGATACAGGTTGAAGATATTTGGAAACGGAACAGGTTGTTAAGGAAAGCATCATCCAAATAGAGGTCGATACGGATTTTACTCCTAATGTGTTGTACCAGGACTCTACTGGTAGATGGGTATAAAAGAGGTCTAGAGGTGATTAGAAAAGTTGCCCAGAGCCAATCAACCAATTCGTGTCTACTTTTCATCTACTTTTCCGTCGACTAGGAGTAGTTTCTGTAATTTAGTCTTCTTGTAATTCGATCTTGATCAATAAAGTTGCGCATCGCCGATTGTTGATCTACATCAATTACGCCCAGGTTTGATTTATTTTGATTTTGCTGCGCATCGCTTTCTTCAGAATCGATCTACCTTTATCCTCTGATTAGCCTTAATTTTCTAGTTAGATTTACCCTTTTTTTATCTTGATTTAATCGGCTTTGAGCTGATTGAATCTAAGCCGATTGATCTTCATGATCGGCTAGTTAGATTTATCCTGTTACCTTGATCTTGATCGGCTTCAAGCTGATTGAGTTTAAGCCGATTAATCATTACGATCGGCTTTGAGTGAATTTTATATTTTTACCTTGTCGATTACAGGTCAAATCGACTGGCACGCTCTTAACCAGGTGTTCGTCTGGTGTGCTGTCGTTAGAAACCCTACTTCAAGTTTTTGACGCTAACAGATCCATTGGCATGTTGTTGGCGCCAAAAAAATGTAAAGAAGGGTTTATCAGCCACAACACACCGGACGAACGCCGGGTTTTGAAGTTTAAGGCGTGCCAACCGATTTGATCCTGCAATTGGTAAGAAAAATATAAAATACGTTCAAAGCCGATTTATCAAAATAATTGGCAAAAGATCGAAACAGCTAAAAAGCCGATCAAAACTAGGGTAACGATAAGTCTAATTAGCCGTTTAAGGCTGGTTAGATGGTAAAGGTAGATCTTCTTCGAAGAAGGTGTTGCGCAACAAAATCGTAGAAAAATCAGACCTGATTAGCATAATCGAAGGTGATCAATAATCGGCGATGCACAACTTTATTGATCAAATCAGATTGCAAGAAGTCTAAATTACAGAAGCTACTCCTAGTCGACAAGAAAAGTAAACAAAACAATGCAAGTTGGTTGATTGTATTGTGTTCTTCTCGCTTGCTTATGGCCATCTTTTATAGCTATCGGCTGATCGTGTCCATCTTCAATACGCTGCTTGCCATGATCCGAGTCAGCCTTAACTCGGACAGTTCCTCCTATCTTTAGATAAATATCGGTCATAATCCAAATTCAAACCTTTCTTTCCATATCCGATATCGACCAAAACATCTCCTGATCCTTAGCCTGACAATTTAGCCATGCCTTGCCAAAATCTGGTGCAAACATATGCCCTCTATTTTTGGGAGATAACTTATTATTTTCCAAAAAATCTCGTCTATCGGCTTCTTTTGCTATCGGCTTGACGCAATTTACACACTAATAACTGCTCCATTTATGTCACCGTAAAAATCTTGATACACATATCTGCGTTTTAACTGCACGCGTCCCTTGAAATCTTCTCCCGCCGTTTCACCTTTTTCACCCCCTATAAATATGAGGTCCCCACACTGTCATCTTCACGCGCACGAGCTCTCAGAACGTTTGACATCGGCTTCCTCACTCTGGCTGACAAGCTCCTTAGTACTCTTCATCAATCTTCAATCGGCTTTTCTCCAATCGGCTGAATGGACCCTAATCAGGTACTCATTCGATTCCTAATAATAATGATTAGTACTACCTAGGCTCAGTAGGAACCTTAGACTACGATACAGTCATAAATCAGGAAATTCCACGTCTCCCCTTATCGGCTTCTGGATATAACGTAGAAGGGTGGAGCAAGAGCTTTAGGGTGTGGCCGACGGCTTTAAAGGGATTGAGAAATTGGTACAATCAGGTAGCAGCCCAGAAGAGGGAAATTTGGGAAAGGATGGGCATTGTCGAATGCCTTCCCTTAGTGGCCACGGCCTGTTATTTCTAGTCGGATACCTTCAAAGCTTTCATGTCCAGAACTGGTCTAGTCGGCCCAACCCTTCTAGACATAGCCCAATTGTGTTGCATGAGGCCAGACGGAGAGCAAGTGTCTGAAAGTTCAAGCTCCATTAAGTTGATTTTGGTGTTAATGACAAATCTAATATTAAGACTAACTATTTTGATAATCATAATATTGATTAGTCTCAATTATTAATTAATGACAAATCTTTTATGAGACTAACTCTTTTGTTGAGCTTAACTCTTGTTAGTCTCTTTTGGATGAAAAGATGGAGATATCAAAGGTATGCATTTGAGTTCATATTATCATATTTTGTTGCAATTTTTGATGTCAAAGATGTTATGATTTTATTGATAAATCTAAATATGAGACTAATGTGTTTATTGAGTATATTTTTGAATAGTCTCATGAAAAAGAAAAATAGAAATCCAAAAGATATGTATCCAATGCAACTTTATTATTTCTAGATAAATTTCTTGGATTCAAGATAAAGGGTGAACTCCACCATTGTTTTAACCTTAAGATTTGCATTTTGTTTCTGACTCTATATATACATGAATGCACACATTTAGGGGAGTTCATGTTTTACCTTGATGTTTCAATAGTATTGATCTATTTCATCTTTCTATATCAAGGATCATTACTTTGAAACAATCCCTTGAGTATATTTAACTTGTGTAGTTGTAGTATACTCATGGCAATATAGGATAAACTCCAAAGCAATCTCAAATTGATTATGTGCATATTGATTCCAAATTCAATTATTTATATGCATATATATGCAATGGAGTTTATTCTATAATTAATTGTCTTAAGAGTATTGATCCTTTTCCAACACCCCATATAAATTGGATCATTACTTTTAGATTCCATCGAATTAAGTATATGAAACTTGTGTAGTTAATATATACTCATGACAATTTAAATACAATTTAAATTGTGTTCGGTTGCCATTCAATCAACAAAGAACTAGTCATGTGTTGATGGTTCACTTTGTTAATCCTAGGGCAATCAAAAGTTCTTGTGTATATGAAGCATTAGTTGCATTTGTATACTCAAGACAAAATTAATCTTTCAATCATTTGTCTTTGGGTTGTGGTCAATCATCAAAGGAAAAGATCAAAAGATCTTGGGAGCATCCATGATGTGTTAATGGAGTGCAATGATGATTGAGACAATCATGTGTTTTGGACTAACACTTTCAATGAGTTTGAAATAGGTTAAGTCCAAGGTTGAGATGGATAAACAGGACAAGTATGTCATCATGTGTTGATGAGCTTAAAAAGAGGATCCCGAAGCTAAGACAAAGGGAGTTCATCATGTGTTGATGAACAAGATGAAGATCCCTACTTGAAGAGAAGATAATCGGTCATCATGAAAGCTCCAAGTGGTTGCGAGAGGCAAATGTAAAACTAGCTAGGGCTAAGGATGTGTTCTTAATTTTTTACCGGTCTTGGTGTTTGGATGGGAGACCGGGTTTCTAGTATAGGTTACCGAACTATTAAGAGGGGTTGAGTCTTATAACTTGAGCTTCATCATGTGTTGATGAACTCAATCCGGTTCACTCTAGCTCACTCTCTTGTTTGGATTTTGCATAAGCTAAGTATTTGCATGTGTTGCAAATAAGGGAGCTCATGCTCGCTTCTTATTGAATCTTAATCGATTTGGTTTTTGCATGGAGCTATGGATTTGCATGTGTTGTAAAAGGGAGATAGCTCATGTAATTTGGTTTATGTGGTTTTTGCATGGAACTAAGTTTTGCATGTGTTGCAAAAGGTGAGAGCTCATGCATCGGTGTTTTAGCTTGTGATTTGATCATGTATTGATCATCACAAGGCTAAGTAAAGTTTATGATTTTTCTATTTGCAAATGTGTTTTGCAAATAATCTAGAGGTTATGGTTTTGATCCTAGATCATGTGTTGGCATTTGCAAATGCGTTTTGCAAAGTGTCGAGATCATGTGTTTATCCTTACATGGCTAGAGGGTTAATCTCATGGGTTCTCGGTTTATTTGCAAATGTGTTTTGCAAATTATTTTGATCATGAGTTGATCACCAAATGGCATAAGATTTGATCTTAGTGACTCTTGCTATTTAAAAATATCTATGGTTTCTTAAATCTTGAAAATGGGTGGAGATTGTAGCCCTCGTGAGAAGCTTCGCATAGAATCAAAAATCACCTAAATCGGAGTTCGAAGTAAAAAGTTATGACCGTTTTAGTTGCTGAAATAGTGGTAGCACCGCCCCTAGATAGGCAGTAACACCGCCCGGGGCGATACTACCGGTCCAGAGGCAGTGTAAAAACTCCAGAGAAGTATTTTTGGTGGAAATGAACAGTGTTACCGGTCCTAGATGGGAGGTAGCACAGGGTACTGTAGCAACGGCTAGGTTTTGGTATTTTTAATGCAAGAAAGTAACCGTTGGCCTAGAGGCTGGTGCTACTGGCCCTAGTAGGGCGGTAGCACCGAGTTTGCTACACTTTTTGCCTATTTTGCCCCCAACGGCTAGTTTTCTTTGGAGAGGCTATAAAAGGAGCCTTGGGGCTGGCATTTGGGTGTTGCTGGCCTTGGGGAAGGTTTGTGGGAGTTGTGTGTATGTTTTGCTCTCTTTCATTTGGTTTTTGAGATAAGAGTGAGCCCTATTTGCATGTATTGCATTTAGGAGAGGATTGAGAGCCTCTTGTGCATATATTGCACTTGAGGGAAGCCTTGTGCATATGTTGCACTCGGTGATCACCCTTGTGCATGTGTTGCACTTGGTGAGGATCAAGCTAGAGCGCTTGATTTGTTACTTTTGGTGTTTGCCGACACTTAGATAGCGTGTGGAGGCGTCGTACGCGGTGACCTTCTCAAGGAGATTGTGAGAAGGCTCGGCAAAGTTGTAAAGGTCGGAGCTCGCCTACCCGAAGGGAGAAAGAGCTACCACTAGTGGAATCGAGGCGGGTTCTCAATTCGTGGAGCCGGTCCAAAGTGGTTTGGGCTTGCCTCAACTTGGATTAGGGGAGACCGGCAAGTCTCCGAACACCACGGTAAAAAGTATTGTGTCTCCTTGTGTATACTTGCAATTCCTTATTTATATTGTTGCAATTTACATTCCTAGAATTAAATTGCTTGCTTGTCTTTAGGATTGTAATTTATTGTTAGAGACATAATTAGCTAGTGCATTTAGTGAGCCTAGTTGATTTAGGCTTTAATTTGTCAAAACCTTAGTTTATCGCTTTCGCGTTGATTATTGTTTAGGATTTGACATAGAGATCAATAGAGCGTGTATTTAGTGAGAAGAATTTTTAAAGCCGCCTATTCACCCCCCTCTAGTCGGCATCCTCGATCTTACGGTGTCAGCTTTCAGTGCCAAACCACGATATAAGCTAATCCGATCAAAGGCAAGTGGTGGAGTAAGTACATTAGCAATAACAACCAAGTCAATGGGCCAGTATCGGATGATGAGCATGTAGCCTTCCTCAATCTCTAGCTAGACAGATTCCTTTTCTGTGGTGCGTCTCTTGGGCCGACCCAGGTATATCAAAGTGTGGCTGAACAGTTGGTAGAAGGCCGTTGGTTAGCCCTAGGAAAGATGTTGCTAGGAGCAGTGTTTCAGATGATATACATCATAAGGAGTCGGCTGTTCACCGGTTTTGGTAATTTTACTGTCAGCAACATAGGAGGGCCACTCTGGTTTGTACAAACTTGGCTGTACTACACATTCAGTCGTTTTTTCAATTTAAACCCAGCCGACGATACTCCCTTTCCCCGAGAGGAAACCCTTGAGGATGCAGAGATTCAGTATAGAGCAAGCCGATCTTTCGAGGAAAGATTCATACTCTGCTCTGGGAATGAGACAAAGATCACGCCTGTTGGCTTAAGAAAATATCTAGCATTCTTCTTACAGCTCGACAATGAAGATTTCAAGTACCAAGACTTCTTTAGCTACAGCAATGCAGTCGATTTTCCATAGCCATCCTTTCTGCACTTAGAAGCCGACGGTTCTTTCATGCCTCAAGAAACCTTGGAACTTTACAAGCTATTCATCTCTCCAAGTATACTTCATGTCGGCCTTCATACAAGAAATCAGACCTTTCTGACCTCGTATGAATTTTATCATCCGTCGATCTATGCTAGACAGTTGGGCTTCGGACAAGTCATTCCAAGTCTCCAACTCCTCTATCGGCTTCAGCCAAGAGCTCGGGTTCGCAATGCAGTTGCAGCCAGTATTGTTTTGGATATAGCCGATGACTTCCAGATTGAAGACTTTCCACGTTTTTCCTTGAACATGCGTCGGGCACGGCATTTCTCTTCCTGGTGGTCAGTCATTGCAGAGGCACTATACTCAGAGAAGACACCGTTGGCCATTATCAATGAATTTTTTTCCAAATCTACCTTAGCCGACGGTAGTTACTAACAGCGACTCAAGTGGCGAGACTAGTTCTTCTAGATATACTCACACAAGTTTAGTGGATATTACCGACGAGGTATCAGCTTGAATGAATCCTTTGTTATATATTTTAACTTTCATCTAGTACTTTTTACTAATCGTCTTTGCTTCCTTTTTGCAGACTAAGGCTGTAGGGAAGAAGCCAGTATTCGGCCCATCGGGCAGTGGCCATCAAACCAAAAGGCCACACCAGTCGACCGGCCTTACGGGATACACTTATATATGTTGGGAATCCAGAACCGTTCTCTACTGGACATAGAGGAACAACAATAGCCCAATAAGTATACTTCAATCGGCTAGTAATTTTTTCAGCTTTTACAGAGACTAATACTTTAGCCGATAATATTTAGAGAAGAAGCGAGCCAAATCCAAGGCTCCCGCCAAAAGAGGCTCAAAACCTCAAGAATAGAGTGGCAAAAGTTCGCCACATGCATCGGCTACTGGCAGGGTAAGTTTTCTATAAATTTTCCTGCAATATATTAAGGTATCGGCTTAGCTTACATTGATTCCTTTTTCAACCAACCCCGTTAGGACAAGTGGCTAATGTCTTAGCCGACTTGAATACTGCTTCCTTAGAGCCTCCGCTAGCATCTTCGCAGTCGACACCGCCAGCACCCATCGTTGCTGCTGCCCCGACATCATCCGATCCGATGGATCTTCTGGGTTTCTCCTTGGCCGATCTCAACGATCCGGAGGTGGTGGCCACAAATGATTATCCTGCTGACATAAGGAAAATTCTCGAAGTGTCTAAGGAAGTGTCGACTGCGGTGACGTCTGCACCCGGCATGCAGGATAGGCCCAACAAGCTTTTCAATCAAGTAATGCAGTCTGAAGCCGATCTGCTTAATAACACCCAGCCTCTCCGCGACACCATGGCCGCTATGGAAGCCGATCTGCCCCCAGATACGATGGCTGCACTTTTGAACGTCTGCCACCTAGACGATAGAAAGGCAGACGTCAATGCTGCCAGAGCCAGGATTGCTCAAAGGGAGGCACAAGAGGCCGACCAGAAGCTGCTGAATGAACTAGTGGCTGATGCCACGAAGAAGCAAAAGTTTGATGCTGATGCCCAATCGCTTAAGGCCAACAGAGAAGCAGTGCAGAAGCTTGAGTTGACTAAAAGACTCCTCGTAGAAGAGTTGGCCAAGGTGACAAAGCAAATTTTTGATGGCCAACAACTCATTGAGAAATCTGCATCGGCTATTAAGGAGCAAAAGCTTGGAATAGCTTTGGCCGTGGCCGGTGTCAAGAAACTGTCGGCTAAAATTGCCCCTGTACCTGGAAGCACCATGGAGGATGAAAGGATTCTGGATGAGGTGCAGGAGACAATTGCCAAGGCTACGGAAGCTTTATCAGCTCTCGGCGCTCGCCTCCCTGGGTCCGGCCTGTGATTGGCTAATGTGTTTAATACTTTATGAATCTCTGTAACACTATCGGTCGGAAAATGATCTTTTTGAAAAGCAGAAGTAATCTTGATTGGTTGTTTAACCAATTTTTATTAATGCCTCAATTCTGTAATGTTTGTAATCAGTTTTATATCTTTAGCCAGAATTAACTGCATCGAGTTAATTTGACCATTCAAGCGACAAACTTTCATAGCTGATTAGGAGCAAATCCAAACGCTAGGGTAGTATTTCTTGAAGTATTTCCCATTGATCACCTTGGAAAATACCACACCTTCCAATGTTTCCAAAATGTAGGAATTTCTATCAACAAGCCCATTTTTAGAAAACACTGGATATATTGCCTTTTACTATTCAAACAAATGACATGTTACGAGTTATTACACCAGATGTTACCATATTGAAATAAAGTATTACACAATAGGTTTACATAGGATATAGTAACACATGGAGTAATACGCAGTAAAATATTGTTTTCTTGACAGTAAAAGACAATGTATCATGTTGTTTGGCACTTTGTCATTTTCATATATTTCAAATGTGATTGAGTTTAGACTTTAAATTTTACAAGGTAGTAGAAGCTCACCTTCCCTACGCGTGGTAATTTTTTGAGAATTTTTCACAGTAAAATGTTATTTTTCTTGACAGTAAAAGATAATATATCCTACTATTTGGCACTTTGTCAATTTCATATCTTTCAAATGCTATTGAGTTTGGTCTTAAAATTTTACAGAGCTATATAAGCTCAACTCCTCTATGTGTGGTAATTTTTTTATATTTTTTTCAAATATTTTACTACAGGTCCGACAAACAAAACTAAATTATTATTCATGAAAACCATATGTACGGGTTTTAAAAAATTCTCAAACAATTACCATACATAGGGGAGGTGATATTATACAATATTTAAATTTTTAAGACCAAAATAAATATCAGCTAAAATATATAAAAAAAAAGAAAATTCGGCTTACTTGTATTTTTTTCACTATTTAGTGCTTTGTCAATTACATATCTTTCAAATGCGATTAAGTTTGGTCTTCAAATTTTGCAGGGTTGTAAAAGCCCAACTCCCCTACATATGGTAATATTTTGAGATTTTTTGAAAATTTATACATATAATTTTCATAGATTTTATACTATAAGACTTCTATATATAGGATATAGTAACATATATAGTTATAGTGAGTAAAATGTTGTTTTCTTAACACTAAAAGACAATTAACACTAAAAGACAATATATTATGCTATTTAGTATTTTGTTATTTTCATATCTTTCAAATATGATTGAGTTTAGATTTTAAATTTTACAGGGTTGTACAAGCTCACCACCACTACTGTGGTAATGTTTTGAGAATTTTTCACAGTAAAATATTATTTTTCTTCACAGTAAAAGACAGTATATCCTGCTGTTTGCCACTTTATCAATTTCATATATTTCAAATATGATTGATTTTTTTCTTGAAATTTTACAGGATTGTAGAAGCTCATCTCCCCTATGTGTGGTAATTTCTTGAGAATTTTTAAACATTTTACTGTAGGTCCGACAACAGAACTAAATTCTTATTCATGAAAACCATATGTATGTATTTTCAAAAATTCTTAAAAAATTACCATACATAGGGGAGGTGATATTATACAAGCTTGTAAAATTTGAGGACCAGAATCAATATCAGCTGAAATATATGAAAAAGACAAATTCAGCTAACTACTGTTTTTTCACTGTTTATTGCTTTGTCAATTTCATATCTTTTAAATGTGATTAAGTTTGGTCTTCCAATTTTGCAGGGTTGTATAAGTTCACATTCCATACAAATGGTAATTTTTTGAGTTTTTTTCAAAACTTGTACATATAATTTTTATAGATTTTATACTATAAGATTGCTATATGCATGATATAGTAACACATAAAGTAATATGCAGTAAAATGTTATTTATTTATAGTAAAAAACAGTATAGCATGCTGTTTGTCACTTTGTTATTTTCATATCTTTCAAATGCAAATGAGTTTGGACTTTAAATTTTACATAGTTGTAGAAGTTCACCTCCACGTGTGGTATTTTTTTGAGATTTTTTCACAGTAAATGTTATTTTTTATAGAAAAAGACAATATATCATGCTGTTTGGTAATTTGTCAATTTTATATCTTTCAAATGCTATTGTGTTTGGTCTTCAAATTTTATTGGGTTGTAGAAGCTCATCTCCGCTAAGTGTGGTAATTTTTTTAGAATCCTTCAAATATTTTACTGCAGGTTCGACAAACAGAACTAAATTCTTATTCATGAAAACCATATGTACGTATTTTCAAAAATTCTCAAAAAATTTCCATACATAGGGTACGTGATATTATACAAACTTGTAAAATTTGAACACAAAAAAAGATCTTTTGAACGATATGAAAAAGATAAATTCAGCTGACTATTGTTTTTTCACGGTTTAGTGCTTTGTCAATTTCATATCTTTCAAATGCGATTGAGTTTGGTTTTCAAATTTTGCAAGGTTGTAGAAGCTCAACTCCCCTACATATGAATTTTTTTTGAGATTTTTTGAAAACTTGTACATATAATTTTCATAGATTTTATACTATAAAACTGCTTTATACATTATATAGTAACACATGGAGTAATAGGCAGTAAAATATTGTTTTCTTAATAGTAAAAGACAGTATATCATGTTGTTTGTTATTTTGTAATTTTTATATCTTTCAAATACTATTGAGTTTAGTCTTCAAATTTTACAGGATTGTAGAAGCTCACCTCTCCTATGTGTGGTAATTTCTTGAGAATTTTTCACAGTAAAATGTTATTTTTCTTGACAGTAAAAGACAGTATATCCTGCTATTTGACACATTGTCAAATTCATATCTTTCAAATGCGATTGAGTTTGGTCTTCAAATTTTACAAGTTTGTAGAAACTCACCTCCCTTATGTGTGCTAATTTTTTGAGAATTTTTTAAATATTTTACTGTAGGTTAGACAAATAGAACTAAATTCTATTCATGAAACCATATGTATGTGTTTTCAAAAATTATAAAAAAATTACTATACATAGGGGAGGTGAGATTCTACAACCCTATAAAATTTAAAGACCAAAATCATCCTCATTTGAAAGTTCTGGGTAAATCAAAAAAAGAAAGATTCACATACAAACAAGAAGCAGTATTTATTATTCATTTACTATTCGTTGCATGGGAGACGTTATTGATTGACTTACGTGAATTGTTTGAGCGCGTTTATGCCTTAGTTTTGCATGACGTCGAGTTACGACTGGGTTGCTACCAGCGTAAGGAGGTTTATGGCTTGCGTGTAGAATAGATAGCGCTATGCGCTGGCGTAGAATAGCGCTACCGTGTGTATGTATGTATGTATGTATGTATGTATGTATGTATGTATGTATGTATGTATGTATGTATGTATGTATGTATGTATGTATGTATGTATGTATAGAGAGAGACACACACCAAAGCGCTAATCTGCACTTACATACAGATTATTTATTCTACGTTTCAGTCGGAGAAGTGCAAGCAAACCGTCCCACATATGCTCGGGTGACGCATTGGTCGTAATACCGAAGAAGCGTGTCCAAACCTTCCATGTGCGATCGTTGTTGACTAAACCAATCAATAACGTGATAAAACCAACTAGTAAATTTTTTACTAGTTTGTGTATGAATCTTTTTTCTTTATTTTAGCCATAATTTTTTATTGGTAGCTCCGATTTACGAACGGTTTTCACCAGTTATTTACTAACGACGAAAGGAACAAAATAATATAAGTCATGCCAATAAAAGCCACATAAATCAGATTTACCGCCAAATAAAACATCAATTTACTAATGTATGATAGTAATATATATATATATAGTAATTTGGAGTGCATTTCGCAGAAACTTTAGAGTAAATCTATCACATGACTATAATACATCATAGTGAATTTTGACGGTAAAATCTAAAGACATGTCTAGTAAATATCAGGTCTGTGATAAATGGACCCGCGCCCGTCAGTGAGTTCAAAGCTCAACGATCAATCTGGATGCATGCATGACTAGCTAACTAGTAATGGTTAGTAACCATCAATTCTGAGTTCTAATAGTACAAGTAAGTGCTAGTAACGCAATGACAGTTTTGTATAAGTAAGATGACCTCACCTCTGCTAGCTTCACGGCCTCTTCGTAATCGGTCTCACCGTGCTTTGCAACCCCAGCCGCATAGATCTTGAGGATTCCATCCTCGATTGTTCGTTCAGGAGAGGAATCTTGATCTTTCTGTCCAGTCATCTAGGGCCTAGAAGGGCAAGGTCCAGCACATCCGGGCGATTGGCTGCCATTATCATCTTCACCTGAATATATTAAGGGAGGAAAACATGTTTGGACTGAAAATATAGATTTTGCTATTTATATATATAGATTTTATTATCATACAGTAGTAAAATGATGTTCATTTGACAGTAAGCACAAACTACACAGTCTGCTGAACCATTTGTATGATAGTAAAATCTACATATACAGATAGTAAAATCTATATATATGGATAGTAAAATCTACATATGCTGAAGCAGAGGGTTCAACAGCCTGTGTAGTCTGTGCTTACTGTTAAATAGACATCAATTTACTACCGTATGATAGTACGATACCAGTAATCCAGTACATAAGGTGTACATGTACACAATCTCTGTTAAGCTAGCCAGCGCATGCCGAGAACAACAAATGTACACTGTGTTTGCAACCGAATTAATCTGCACATTAGTCAAACTGCGTGCATAGATTGCTACTCTTATTAACACACGGTTGCCGCCCGGCTATGTGACCTTTTCATCTCTCATTCCAGAATATGACAGAAAACTTTACCACCATTAATTCGTCTACGAGCAAGAGATTAGGACATTTGGTCTATTGTGTTGCGATCAATCTGTCACGAAATTGATGCGGTTTTGGCACCTCGCCTGGTTAATTTCACTCGTGTTTACCTGGCCAGCCACGGCAACGACGTCGGGACGCAATACCAGTTGGGCATCTATTACTCCACGGTGGAGCAGGAGAGGCTGGCGCTGGAGTCGCTGGTGGAGAAGCAGGAGTCGGAATGATGAGATGGTGACGGAGATCCTTCCGGGACAGATAGTAAAGTAAAAGGGGCCATATGGATGCACACCTCGGCTAGAGTTTTACCGTAGCTATCCTAAGAATTTGATGTTCTCACGTTATATAGAGAGAGAGATTTTACTATCCATCTATATAGATTTCACAATCTATACCTGTAAGCTTTTATTACTAAATAGAATACACATGGTGCTATACTCTAATTTACTATCCGTATACAAAGATGTTACTATCCATATGTAAAGATTTTACTGTCAAGCCAGAGGGTTCAATAGCCTGTGCAGTAGTAAAATTTAGATGTACGAATAGTAAACTGATGTTCACTTCGTAATAAAATCTGATTCATGCGACGTTTATTGGTGAAACTTATATCATTTTATTTATCTCATCGTCAGTAAGCTACTGGTGAAAATTGTTCATGAATCGAAGCTACCAATAAAAAATTATGGTTAAAATAAAGAAAATACATATTCGTGTACAAACAATAAAACATGTTAACTAGTTGGTATGACACGTAGTTTGTAGTCAACTAGTTATACAAGTTCCGTTGGTTAACGAGGACAGGCCAAACCACGTTACGATTGGTTACACTAAACTGACTCGGATGTATAATATCCTATTCTAATCGTAGCTAATGAATAATACATTCATACATACATACACACACATATATCTATATCATAGCATATATATGAATACATATACATATACATATACATATACATATACATATACATATACATATACATATACATATACATATACATATACATATACATATACATATAGGGGTGGCGTCGTGCGTGCTCGATAAACGCCTCATACTCCCCGGCATATGGGAGGTTCCCGAGCGTCATCGCAGCACCGTCTAACCTTGAGCAACAACCCGCAAATCATCATCAACAAATGAAAATAACCCAATCGAAATCGGACAACTAAGCAAAGTAATCATCTTCATCTCAATAGAAACAAAAAAAAGGGGAAAAGGGGCGAGTAATCGGCCATTGGTATGACGCGGGGAGGACAAGGGGGGCTAGCGGTGGGGCCACAGGGCGACAGCCCTAGCGACGTGGGGCAGCGCAGGCACGTGTGAGACCCGGCGATACGGGGCGGCGCGTAGATGGGCACCACGGCTCCAAGGCTGGTTAAGGGAGATGCCAATAGAGGTGGGCGTCGTGCCAGGCCGGGCCGGTCCAGCACGGGCCCATCGTGCTTCGGGTCTAAACCGTGCCGGGCCGCGACGCCCGTCGTGCCCGTCGTCGGCCGTGTCGGCTGGCCCGGCTCGTCTTGGTGAGCCCAGCACAGCCCATTTGCGTTCAGGCTCGCTTCGCGTGCCGTGCGGCCGTGCCCACCCATTTACACTATTGCGATGAGAGAAAAGGACCCGGTTGCTTGTAGTAGTGTGCGATACTGATTGCTACGGTATGCAATGAATGTATAGCCTAGTTGGCATTGATGTAGGAGATTATGGAAGACATCAACCAATTGCACGCTACTTAACATATATATAGTCAAAAATAAACAATCGATTAGTGCATACTAAATGGCAATACATGCACATTCGTATGCATGAGTACATTACACCATCACATGTATTATCCTTGGCTCCTCAGATACTCACTCTCCTCTTCCTCGAACCAGCCACGCCATGGCCCACCTCCTCGGTCCCTCGCCCGGCTTCCACCTCCTCCGCCTTGTCTTCCCGCCCCGCCTCACCTCCCTACCGTCTCACCGGCGCCCCCTCTCCTCTCCCACCGCAGACGGGTCGAGCACTCGAGCTCCTCCTCTCGCTCACCGCCGAGGCGGACGCGAGCGCGCATGGGAGGTGAGAAGCTCAAGACGCTGTCGAGGGTTCGACCGCTTGTCGCCGCGTTGCCACGGACCGCTGCGTGTTGCACGGGCCGACGTGCCGTCGTCGGGCGTGCCGTGTTCCCAAGACGAACGGGCTCGTTCGGGCCGTGCCGCCCAAGCACGGCCCATATTGTCGTGCCAGCCGGCCGCCATCGTGCTCGATTGGCAGGCCCGGCACGGCCCGGACAACCGTGCCGGACCGACCCGGTCCTTTTGAAATAGTGTCGTGCCGAGCCGTGGTCGTCTTGGGTCGGCGTGCCTCTGCCAGCCTAAAATAGTTCGACCAAAGGCCCACTCTAGATGCCAAGAGAGGGGACGCCCCATAGAGCCTGGAGGTACGAAAAGAGGAGAGGGGAAGAGCCAACAGGGTGACGGCAGTAGAGAGGCCGCCAACCAATGACGTAGTAGTTTCGGGACGGCGCCGAAGGAAGAGCCCAAGTGGCGGAAGCTTAGGGGACTGTTTGGGGGAGCTTTGCTTTAGTTTTGGGCCAAAAGCTCCCCCAAACAGTATGCTGCAAAGCAGTTAGGAAGCTAAGTCACAGCAGAAGCACCCTCAAAAGCTGCAGCTGCTGAGGAGGAGTTTTTCAGCTATGACTTCGCTTGAACACCTCCTAACTCGCTCGCTCCGCCTTTCCGACCTTTGCCACCCCGCCTCGCTGTCTCCACGTCATCTCCCCACTGACGATGTCAGATTCGCTATGTTGCTACCTTCCATTTTGTTAACCTCAAAGCTACAATTGCAGAGAGCTGCTTGCAAACAAGATAACAAGAAAAGCCACAACCGCTACCTACAATCGCTTGATACCAAAGAAACCAAAAGCAGCTAAATGCGTTTAGCGAGGGGAATTAATGACAAAACGTGATCATAAGCGAATTCAGACGAACACGGTGATTACTAGCAGCTTTCCTGGTCGTCGGATGGCTTCCATCGGTAAAGATGGACCACCGTGCGATCTTCATAACGCACCCGACGAGGTTCTGTTGCCGACTTCAGATAACTTCAACATTCAGAAAATTTCCCAATTCTTCAGATGTGACAGTCGCCTTCGTTGCGGCGGATAGGACGGTTGGAGAATAGGGCGCGGTGCGGCGCGGGCGCGCGGCACATAAATTTTTTTCCATTACACCATAGATGTCTTGCAGTATTCTTTATAAAAATTA
Organism: Otatea glauca; assembly: GCA_036346275.1. NCBI lineage: Eukaryota > Viridiplantae > Streptophyta > Magnoliopsida > Poales > Poaceae > Otatea > Otatea glauca. The sequence goes on along the minus strand of CM070715.1, from coordinate 80,103,031 downwards.
GACACACCATAAATATAAATCTCAAAGTAACTAAGGATCCGTTCGGTAGGGATTTGGCTCTAACTCTTTTCTGATTCTGCTCCAACTCCTCTTAATTTTGATCTTTTAAAGAATCAGGAGCGGATTGAGGGATTGTTCATTTGAAAGAGGGATTCTAAAGAGAAGAGGGAGCAGAGAGCTCTGGTCTGAGGTGAGCCATACCTCGGCGGCGGCTCCAGATGGAGACGACGACGCTAGAGGTGAGGATGGCGGCTCTTCAGGTGGCGCTCGAGGTCGAGGCGACACTTAAGGTCGAGGAGGAGCTCGGGGTTGAGGCGGAGCTCCAGGCGACGGGGTCAGGGTAGCGGCACGACGGGCTGGGGCGATGGCGGAGGCGAGGGCCGACTGAGCGATGGCGGCACGACGGTGTCGAGACGGGGGACGACTGTGTCGGGCTTGGGGCCGAGTGGGGAGGGGGAGTCGGAGGCAGCGCTCCAGGCGGCGGGGTCGACACGAGGATGGCGGCATCGGGCTCGAGGGCCGAGTGGGGAGGGGGAGTGGGGGTGACCTCGGGGAGATCGGTCGAGTGGCGAGTCGGAGTCAGAAGAGCGACCTAAGGTAGATTCTCGTGTCTAGTGTAAATTAGAGAATCGCTCTGTGCTGATTCCGCTTCAAACGAGGGAAAGCGGAAGCTGTTCGGTAGAGCTTCGGCTCCATCGAACGAGAATTTTTTACCGCCGTTGGGCAAACGGTGCAACCTAACTGATTGGACCGTGCGTTGATACAGTGCCAGGTCGGCCTCACGTGCGCCAGTGTGCGTGCGGACTGGGCCGTGGACGTTGGCCTTTTTGACTTCTTCGCCTTGGAATTTTTTTTTCTTTAATATTTATTTTTATTCTTTTTTTCAAAACTATACGTCCGAAAAAAAAATGACAAAAATGCCCCCCGTCGCCCGTGTTTGGGGCGATCGCCCCATACACGGGCGATCGGTCCCTCCGCCACAAGACCGAATGACGCCACAGGAAGCCCCTCTGTCGCTCGAGAGACAGGGCGACTTGACGCAGCCTTTTTTTTAGTTTTGTTTTGTAATTACTATATGTTTTTTAATATAAACCCCGTAACTTTTGCTAGGAGTGTCCAAATTAAATGAAACTTATTTCTAAATTTAAATTTTGGAATGAAGAATTAGAGTGTAAAATAAAAACCATGTGTTGTTTGCAGAAAATTTTTTTATTTGAGTTCGAATGCTAGGCTCTAATCGTGGATTGTGAAGGAATTATAATGTGTGTTGATCCATAATTCATGAAATAAATAGAATAAGTTACTACAACCTTATGCACTTCATTTTTGCAAAAATATCTAAATATGATTGCATTTTGAATAAAAGATGGCTAGTTTAAACCCTTTATAACATTCATTGTTCGAGCAGCTTAGAATAATGTCCGAACGACCTCAAAACTTGACAGAACAGCTTTATTGCATTCTTGGGCTTGCATAGGTTACAATTATGTAAAAATATTTAGATGTCACTTTAGGTCGCACTATTTTATTGTTGTCCTAACATGCAATCGGTAAAACATGAAAATTGCCGTATCTTTCGCAAACGATGGTAAAACTCGATGAAATCAAATCGACGAATCGAAAATGCTATAACCTATCTCGATGGAGAAAAATAACATCATTTGGGACAATCGAGCAGAGGACATATACGAGCCCTCCGGACAAAGTGAGCATACTCTTGAAGGTTGGGCCGATCATTATTACGACTTAAAACTAAAACGAGTACCACTTAACAAAGAAAACCAAAGTTAACACCAGACGTCTATTGAGTGCTTCGAGGCCACTTCCCATTCGCCCATGCCTCCGTGGCTTCTCCGCACGTCGCGCCTCTCTCGCTTCCTCTCTCTCGGCCTCCTTCTCCTCCGCTTCCTTCCTACATGCCTCCTCGCGTGCGGCATCGCGTTGTTCTTGAAACCGCCGTGAACTCATCCTCGCCGATTGGCTTGGTCAAGAAGCCGTTGGTCCCGGGGTTGATCTCCGTATCAAACCATCGCTCAAATTCACACAAGTGGCGGAGGTGACTGCATGAAACGTAAGTTAGCAAAGTTTCATTCACAAATGTTATGTAACCCGCACGATTGTTACCATGCGGCGATCCTTCAGCTCTTCTCCGCGGATCAAGGCGAAGGCGGCACTTCCAATACCTCCTCTTCCAAGTTGAAATTTCCCAAGAGCGGACAAGCCCGCAAAGATCTCCGCACATACACATGGGTGCTACACTCCACGTGGTAGGAAGAGATCTTGCACGCTAAATTCGCGGGCATGCACTTGCTTCTTCCTTTGCCTTCCCTTACCCTTTGCACTTGCACGCCTCGGCATTTTCGATTGATGCTCACCCTCTATTCTTTCTCCGCTATTCTTTGCGAGACCGCTTGTGAGAACGAATGTTATAAAGGCGTGTATCGCCGGGTATGGAGCGATCGCCTCATATTTGGGCGATCGCCCCATGTAAGGGCGATCGCCTCACATTAGGCAATCGCCCTACTATAGGCGATAAGTGTACCAAACGTTGGTGTGTTGTCACGTCGTGTGGCATAGGCAAGCAATGCATAAATGATTTGAACAATTTATAGTGATAACGTTTGTCATGTTACTAACTCGGGAGTTATACAATGTGTCACGAACGTAAAGCCACCGCTAACGGGCAAACACCGCTCCACCATCCTACAAAGAGGAAGTAAGCCACCGCCGCAACCTCGCATGTAGTGCAATGCGTCGTTAGAATTGCATTCACGTGTAAGTACATGTACGTAAAAGAGTGCAAGCATTGGCGACTTACCGTGGAACCAGCGTGGGTCGATGCGGCGTACTCGTTGGGCACCCGAGGTCGAGTGTCCTAGCTCTCGGTTCTCCTCTGCGAGTACCTAGACGGTGGTCGACGACGGCCACGCCCCAGAGCTCAGGCAAGGTCGCGCCATCGTGGCTCGTTAGAAAGCAAATACAACAAATTTGTCAAGAATTACATGTGCACACAAAATAAAATGCGAAATAACTAATTGTACCATACTCATCAAACAATACAACCGAAGTGCGAGAGCCAAAACAAACTCATATTACAAACATAATAAAGACAACGACATGTTCGACGAGGCACACAACGCCGAGAATTACATTATCCTCATAGCTACTAAGCTCGAACATCGGAGAATTACATGATGCGAACAACAACTTACTAGTACATTGAAAATTACATCGAACATTACAACGTACATTACAACTTACGGTCCATTAAAAATACAGGATGGGAACAACATGGAAAGTTACATTATCCGCGGTTGCGACGCGCCTCGACTCGCCCATATCGTTCGAACGCGCCTTGTCCTTCGACGCCCGACCTTCATCTTCAACATTCGGATGTCCTGCACTCCATCGATGGTCCGGAGAGGGCTGTTGTGAACGATCCATCCACTCGGCACCGTACACCTCATGATGCCACGTGTTGAGAACGCCCGCTTGTAGTAGTACGGGAGACGAACGGACGATGTGATTGATGCGTCTCGGCGGCTGCGGCAATGACGCAGCAGCACGGCAAGTGCAGCAGCGTGGTTTCCGGCAGAGCACTCGTAATCACCGCCGAGTATGCACGATGGGAAGTCCTCTCGGTGGCACCCTCGCGACTCGGCCACCGCAGTTGCACGTGGTATCTCCGCTCCACGCCACTCTCGGTGTAACCCGATGTGTCCGCGCTTTCTTGTTTTCTTGGACATGTAGGTAGACACAACAGATTGAGTAAGACAATCGATTGTCCGACATACATGCCGTGGAGGTCTTGTATCGCTCAATGAAATATCTCGTGTCCCTAATAAGACACCTCAACTATACCCACTGGAAGGCATCCGTGCATTTCATTACCAGCTTGTAAATCTCCGCCGAGTTCGTTGTCATGATCCCATAACGCGAGCCGCCTCGCCGTGCGTAAGGACCATTTATCCAAAGGCTCATGTCGTATCCAATCGGTGAAACTCTTTATCTTTGGTACCGCCCACGCCGGATGTTTGGGGTCTGGCGGCAGCATTATAAGGTCGTGGGGTCCTCTCCTTGCTCATGGTACACCATCGGGTTCCTTGATGAACTAGCGGTACCTCTCGGATCCATTGATTGCTTCTTCGTTAGTTCGCCCAACGCCTTCCAAAGCGCGCCGAACTTCCTCCGTTGGTTCTGTTTGCACAGCGCTTGAACATGTTCATAAGCTCCTTGTTCCCGAATCGACGGAAAAATTGGCACCCATGTGCCTCATGCACCACCGCTCCTCGATCCGCCACTTTGCTGCTCCCACGACGGCGACCCTTGTTGCATATCCACGATCGCCCTTAGCAGCACCCGCATGTCGGTCATGGATGACACAAACATCGAGCTGCCGAGAACAATCGCCACTTCACTCTTTCAAGGAACCGAGACACTCTCCGTGTTTTCCCCCTCCACGAATGCCAACGCACCAGAGAACTCGGTTGTTGGCATCCACCGCGATCGCAGCTTAGAATCGCCCTTGTACTTCCCCGTGAGGAATGTGCCGTCCATGCAAAGGACCGGCGAAAGCGTTTAACGCATTTATGCATGCGCCAGTGGCGAAGAATGCACGTTGCAATACCCACTTCGGTGCACGCACCACCCGCAGGAACTCCGCAAGGTCGATGGATGTACCGGTTCCTTTGTGCGATTGCCCCGAGCAAGTGGGAATATTCTCGCACGAAGCCTCGACGCCCCGAACCGTATTTCCAGAGCTGTCCTTTTGCTCTCCATGCCTTTGCGTAGCTAATCTTGTATCAAACCTCTCCTCCACTACCGTGATAATAGATCGAGGCTGCAGATGGGGATTGTCCACGATCGACCATAAACACATTTGCCACCCAAGTGGACGACGATTGCGGTGTCCTCGCCCGCTTCTTCCACCGCAGCTATGCTCCATCACTATAGAGCATTTCGAGTCCGCCCACTTTCGCACGCATGCACCCGCCATGGACACGAATCAACTACGCACTTCACGCCGTAGTCCTTCTTGCCGGACTTCACAACCCCGAATTGCCGGAGAGACATTGCCCAAGATTTCACCGCATCCATCACAGCCTCCTTGTCTTTATATATGGCCCCTCGCGTCACCTCGCTCTCACGATACTCCCATGCATCAATGTTCCTTCATTCATCGTTAGGTCTTCGAAATTGTAATTGGTCCACGCACGAGGGACGTGCACCTCGTGGGCGTTGTCCTCCTCGTCGGAATGCTCACCATCGTGGACTTCCTCATCCGCACGGTCCTCCTCTTCCATCAGTCAACAATGTCCTCCACCTCCTCCCCTCGTCGGCCACCTCGCGCCTCCACCGCTGTCTCTCTCGCCCCTGGTCCCTTCGCCACCGCTAGCCTCGTGCTCCTCGCCTCGGGCCTCGCCGCCTTCCTCTTCGTGATCCTTCTACATTTGATGTCCTCCGCCGTAATCTCCACCCGACATCACGAACTTGCGACACCGATGGAGCTACCGGGTAGCATCAGACCAACAACATGAGCGCCAACCCCGCCTCGGCAAAACCAACATAACTCCTCCATGTTGACGCCGAGTTAATAGGAATCAACTCTCCGTAAAACGGTCTTGCGCTCGCTCACTAATCGCTCGACCAAGAATCGAACGATCCAGGCATCCAAACGAACATCCGAGACATCCACTCCAACAAACCCTCAGATGTCCTATCGCTCGCCTCGCATATGCCCCGTACGACTCTTGAAAATGATGATAGATCCACCCCATCCGCCCCCTGTGCTATCTCCCCATCTCCATAAAATATTTGGAAATACAATTTCTCCGACATGCTGCAACGTCCGACGGAAAAATATTACTCTAAAATACAATCTACAAAACGTACATTGACCGTACTACAAAATACGACTATAAATAAGTGATTTTGACTACAAATAAGTAATCAAAATGACTACCATATGGCCTAACATTATATTTGTGCCACATTACATTGACCCTACCAAATTAAAATTGTAAATATTGTCTACTTTTTCATTGTATTCACTTTCTATATATTGAGTACTATACAATCCTCAAATCTCTAAAATTAAATACTACATTAAAGTTATAAACGCTATTCGAGAAATTTATAAACAACACTATGAGAGAAATTCTAAACATTGCACAATCCTAAATTTTCTAAACACTAAAATAAATTTCTAATACTACAATAAATTTGTAACGTACTAAATACTATAAAATCTCGAAAATTCTAAAACTAAATACACCCCATCCGCCTCGTGCTATCTCCCCATCCCCATAAAATATTTAGAAATACAATTTCTCCGACATGCCATAACGCCCCACGGAAAAATATTACTCTAAAATACAATCTACAAAACGTACATTGATCGTACTACAAAATTATTTACATTGGCTAATACATTATTTACGTAATAAAATTAGTAATACACAACCCTAATAAATTAAATTTCTAAATATTGCCTATAGTTTCTAACGAACTAAATTTCTACATACAAAATACTACATTAAATTTGCATATACTGAAATACTACATTAAGTTTCTAAATACTACATACTGCATTAAGTAACTGCTACATTAAAATTCACGAGAGCTATACAATTCTAAAATTTCTAAACACTACGCAATCCTAGAATTTCTAAATACTACAACAATGTCCTAAATATTAAATGATATTTTAATTACGCAACCTATAAAATAATTCCTACAATTATCTCTAAAAAAATTCTTACAGATACCTATAAAAAAAAAATCAAAAATTACCTTTTTTTCTTTTTTTTTCTCTTCTATCTTTCTTTCTTCCTTTCTTCTCTTCTTTCTCTCGCGCTTTGCTTTGTCGGCGGCCGTACCAAGGAGTCGCATGATAAATACCCCGTCGCCTCAGATGGGCGATCGCCATACTGAGGGCGATAGGGGCCCACCATCGCCGCTAGCCGTTGGCGTTAATGGACCGTTAGGCGAAGCAGCGGCGAATCGCCGTGTATGGGCGATCGCCCATACACGGGCGACGGGGCATTTTGTCATTTTTTTCGGACGGATAGTTTTGAAAAAAAGATTAAAAAAAATATTAAATAAAAAAAATTCTTCGCCTTGCGGTGCTTCGGAAACAATTGCCCACCACCACAGCGTTGGGTGTCGGAGAGCAAAGATTCAAATTTAGTTTTCGGATAAAATATAGTCCTGGACCAGAATCAGAATTTTTGCCGAAATTCGGATATTTCGAACAAATCTCGTTCGAAATTCAAAACAAAAATTCAATTCCGGTTCGTTTTCTACCGAGAAAAATGAAATTTCGCCGAAAAATACCGAAATTTCGGTATATTTGCACTAGCTGAAAAGTGGGTCAAACAACTACGAAAATTTTTGAAATTGTTTTTGGAGGTTCCTAACACATCAGTGATGTTCCTATAAAGATTTCAGATGATTATCACATTTGAGGAATTTTTAAAAATTCAAACATTGCTGCTGTCCTGATAAAACGCTGACCGAGAAGTTTGAACCGAATGAAAAATGGTAAAACCCATGTTATAAAATTTTGAAATTTTTTGAATGGTTATGATCCATCATTAATGTTCTCATAAATTTTTCAGATGATGATCAAGCTTCATGGATTTTTAAAAATTCGGACAATGCACTATATGAAAAAAAAAATGGTTCAAACCATGTTAGAACATTTTGAAAATTTTTATGGATAGTCTTGATGCATCACTAATGTTACCATAAAATTTTCAAATGATGATCAAACAATAAAAAATTTATAAAATTCCCACAATCTTACTACCTCATTTATGCTAATTCTGTTTTTTATTTTTAAAAGATAACAAATGATGTTAAAATATTTTATAAAATTTCCTGTTTGATCCTAGACTTCTTGAGATAGTACCATAAATTTTTCATAGCATTATAAAGCATATTGAATTTTATAAAATTCCAACAGTATTTCTGCCAAAATTTTAAAATATCGCAAAAAATAAGTTTTTCGACAAATTATCATCAAAGATCACTTTCTTATAGGTTATTGATGTAATTGAAGTCAAATCCGGCCATAAAAAACCAAAATCCGGAATTTTTTTCATAAAATTTCGTCCGGTTTAACCGAAATTTCGTCGGAAAAAATCAAATTATTTTAGTATTTTCAATTTTTTTAAATTTTTTTTTCTAACCGGTAGTTTAGATCGGGGGGCCGGATCCCTGCCGGAGAGTCCGTTTCCGTGGTCCGGTTCCGCCTCCGCCTCGGCCTGAACCGCATCTTTTGGTGTGTCTACCCTCTGCCGTCAGTTTCGGAGATCAGAGCAAGCTTGGAACTGAGCCGAGCTGCCTTGTTTGTTGTTTCCGCGCGACCGCTCCCGACCCGTGGAATCCTGCATCCTTGGCCCGCTCGGGCCATGGTGCCGCCCTCGCCGGCGGACGCGGAAGCTCACTGGGATCCCCCGCAGGACGGCCACGGGGAAGCGGGGCCGTCGCGGCCGCCTGAGTTCTACAGCTCCGTGTTCGCGCAGGTACGCCAGCCGCTCGACGAAATGCCGCGCCGAGAGGAGCCGCGTGGGTGCGAGCGAGAGGGTGTTTCTTGCCTTTTCCCTGGAGAAGTGCAGTAGTTGATCCTGCACTGCCCTTTCTGTGCGTGCAGATCGAAGAGGTCGGGTGGGAGCGGCTGGTGAGCGCCGCGGGCGACGACGGCGTGTCGTGCCTCACCTTCCGCGTTCTGTAAGGATTTTCTATCTTTTGTGTGTAGCGTTCTGTGTGACGTTTCAGCAATGCCTGCTGTTTAAGCATTTCCCCTTTGGTGGCTTGCATTGCATGGTTCGTGAGAAAACTATGCTTTTGGGCACGTACGCGTTAGTTAGCTTGACAATCTTGTGTTTTCTTTGGGTGGAATCAGTTTTATCACAAAATGCACATTATAATAGGGACACATTGAGGGGAAATTAACACTAGCAGTTGCTCCACTAGCCGTGCTAAATATTGGAAGGAAAACTATTTTTTTTCGAGAGCGCGCGGAAGATTTTCGTCATATCATTAAGATAGAAAAAGGCCACGATTTTTTTTTCGATCCTCAATATCTGATCATATGGGTCCCGGTAGCATCTTTAGCACCTAGTTTCTAAGACAGCATTACAGATAAAGCTACAACACGACCGGACCCTTACAACAGCTAAGCTAGGAAGCTAACAGCGCATCCAGACATTTGGCTCCAGCCAAGTGCCATTGGCCACATTCCTCCTTGACACGCTGAATGATCTGATCTACTGAGGCACTCATGTTGTTGAATACTTGATCATCTCTTTCCTTCCAAACCATCCACGCTACTAGGATTATCATGTAGTCAAATCTTTTCATGATCGGTTGTCAACTCACCTTCGCGCATCAATTCGCCAGGCAAGAAAAGATTAAACACTTCTTGGCTTGCGAGACTAAACCTTCATCCATGCCATGATTTGTGACCACCGATGGTCTCCACGTCCTGATTGCAGGGCGTGCTAGTTCCCTGGTTCAGAAGGCCGCACCTTTGTAGTCGATCTGCCGTCCAGCATCGATGCCGCATGCATTGAAGGGAAACTGTTGTTGTTGATCGAGATTCTAGCGCATGCATATTGCACTAATGTTTGCCTTCAGCAGATGGCATTCTTGATGAAGAAATTAGACTGGAAACATTTATAGAATTGTGTCAAGAAATCAAGCACATCTCTGATCTCTCATCCGTGCGATGTTTCTATGACATATCTTCCATTCTATATTCACTTTGTGTTGCATTTACGTTTAGCTTATGGCTTGTATAATTTCCAGAGATGAGCAGGGACGAAACCATTTACTGGAGATCACACTGCCCATGAGCTACCCTGCATGTCCTCCTTCCATTGTCGCGGTACATTTTGTCAAACTATCAATGCTTCTATCACATTTTGTTTTCATGATATTGTCATTGTACAATGTCCGATATTTCTGAAGGATCATGCATGTTATGTCATTTAGCTTTTCCATTTTTTTTCGCAGGATGTTCCTTATCTCCCAAAACTACAGTGGTCAAAAAGCTCAAGACTGAAAGATGTTCTCTGCCAGTTCCAAGAGGTAGGTGAAGATTTTTCCAGTGTCCATTAATTCAATCTTATGAGCTTCTTATACATGGGTTATCATCTATTAAATTGTTATGTTGTGTGGTGCTATCTTGTTGGGTGTACACAAACTAGCACCTGAAGATGTTGCAAGATTACTGGTCTATAATGGATGACATCGATAAGGTCCTTTGGGTTGTTGATCCTGCAAAGCCAAGCTATGCTATGTCTCATCGCCGTATAGCTTTGGGTAATTTGCCTTATTTTTTGAACCTAATAATTGTTTCATTTATCTTTTATCTTTGCTTAAATCATCATGTGTTGCCTCGTACTGTTAGGTGATGATTGCTACATTTTACTATATGTTGATGCACGCAAGCCCAGCTCCTTACCAGAGTAAGCTCAGATTTCAAGTCTGTACTTCAAGCTCACCATCGTTGATCATAAAAAAGTTTCAGGTGTCGCTTCCTCGGCACAGATGGGAAACTGGATAGGCTGATAATGAATTGGAGAAAAAATCGCAAAAAATGGTATACTCATAGCTGTCCTACATTACATGTTGTATTTTCCTAATAATTTTGTACTATATGCTATTGGATTTTGTCATGTGCAAATATTTTCTACTGAACTTATCGAAGGTATGCTGATATTATTGTCTTCTTTCCTGGAAACCTATGTGTACTTCTAGTATTAGACTATGAATGAAATTTCCTTAGTGTTACACTAGTGGCCACACGACAAAGTGTGATAAATACCTTTTTCTATTACCAGGGTTACAGAGAAGAAATTCCATGAAAACCTGGCAACCGTCTTGGATTTTGCATTGCCTCCACCCCCTTCAGTCAGCATCAAAGATGATGAGCTAGCTGATTGTGGGATATGTTATGCCAAGCATCTACCAATCGGTGAGCTGATTTATTCTGGATCAGTTTTCAACCTTTCCGCATGTAACTTTGTCCCTGATCATAACTTTTGCATTTTTGCTCGCAAAGATGATGAACTTGGGACTCACAGCGGACGCGCAACGGACTACACATGCGAAAACCCCAGCTGTAGCAGAGCTTTCCATTCTGTCTGCCTGAGAGATTGGCTGCGCACGATTACTACGACCAGGCAGTATGTCAAACTGAGGAGTCGCCAAAGCGATTCTTGTCCCTCCATATGCATTGATGTATTTTACCATCCGATTCCTTTTCTTCTCATGAGCTCGCTATTTTCCACCTGCTCACACTTCACAGGTCTTTTGATGTGCTGTTCGGGAACTGCCCGTATTGCAGCGAGCCTGTTGCCGTGAAGATCACCGACCGCTAAAGTCGGCTTAGCGTTTACAAAGTGGGACTGGCGTAATGCCAACAAGTCATCTAATTATAACCCCTCTTAAGAATAGTAGCTTGTTTGCATGTAGAATAGCCTATTATCACCTTCAAATATGCATCTCTCGGAGTCTTCCCAAAGAAAGCTCTGGATTAATTGCTACGTGGATGCATCCGTCAGGTTTCTTCAGAAAATGGTCATCATGGTCTAGAGTTATCAATGGAGCTGCAAGAGGTTGAAATTGCCGCCCGCTTCTAGAGAAGAAATAAATGTTTGCGACCTAATTAATTAGTCAATCCAGTTGAAACTTGCATTCTGTTTGGGAACACACACAACCTAGTTCTAGGTTTGGAACGATGATTGTACGAGTACTGCTGTTGAACTGTTAGTTTCTGACTGCTGTGTCTACTAGCCGTACTTGTCCCCCCAGACTGTCAACCCTTGAAGTTGTTACCAACTAGTTGCCAAATGCGAATATGGGAAAATCGTTTCAGAGAAATCGAAATAGGCAGTCAAACGGTGCAAATCCACTACAACGAGTACTATTTGAGAAGGTAAGGAAAGGAATAGCCATCTAGAATTCTTCTTATTTATCTTCGTGTAACGATATCATAAGATGCACTGAGTAGTATGTACTACAACCAACTGAGCTGTCTGTGCAACTACATGTTTAGATACTATACCGTAGCTAGTTGTTATATACTCAACCATATGACTAAAAATATAGTTAGATTCTTTATACAATTATACCCCTCTAATATTATATGCAATTAAATAGCACCATTATAATCTAGACCTCTAATATGAATCCAATGGCTTCTTTTAAACATCACTTTCAACAGATAATATTCAGATTTTTGGCGCACGAAGCTAATTAACACTTTAACGGGCATTACAAAAGGAAAGTGGAAATAGACATGTTGAAACCATTGCTTCTCTAGTTCTATGTATCTTTTTTTTTAAATCTATCTCTCGTGAGTATACATTTATAAATTTGGTCATCTTCTCACCGCGAAAGGTGCGGCAGACGATATATGTCCCTTGCCGTACTCGGGAGCGTGAAAGGTTACCGGTGACACGACACTGCAAGGGAGCGTGGGAGGACCTGCGGTGCGCGCACGGCACCGCATAGGAGGAGTGACAGCAGAAGCGATCCTACCGCGGTGGGCATTTAGTTTAACATTATAGGAGGAGATCAAATTTATAAATAAATTTGCAAACCTGATAAGCCATGATGATTTTTGCCGATAGGACTTGATCCATGTCCGTGATTCCGTTGCAACTCGCGATGTGCTGGCGACTCATCCGTGATCCGGACTCCGGAGGAGAGAGAAGAAGGAGAAAGCACGGAAAGGGGAAAAAAAAGGTGTAAAGTCGTTTTTTTCTCTGCCCGCAAACAATCAGAAGCTAAACCCAGAAGCAAACAACTTGGCGGCAGCCACTGCTTCCTGCGTAGAGGAGAGGAGAGCGGTTTAATTCTCGCGCCACGCCTCACGTCATCAGCAACCACCTCGCGCCCAGGTCACTGAATACTACCTCCATTAAAAATGGGAGAGTTTCCGGCACAGAGGCATTTGAGCCGGGAGGGCGTCGGCTCGAGCCGCGAGCCGAGCCAGGAAAAAAAATAGCGTTCGGGTCTTTTTTTCGTGAAAAAAAATACGTTTAGATCCTTTTTAGAAAAAACGTTACGATTATGTCCTCCTTTTATGAAAGGAAAATATATTACGCTTATACCCTTTTGCCTTTTTAATCGTTGCGCTCATGTGCTTCTTCGGAAAATCAAAATTACGTTTAGGTCCTTTTTCGAAAAAAAATACGGTTAGGTCCTTTTTATGGAAAAAATATATATACTACGTTTAGGTCCTTTTTCTATTTTTTAGCGTTCCGTTTAGGTCATTTTTCGGGGAGAAAACCCGTTTAGATCCTTTTCCGCCGAATAAATGCGAAAAAAACGCGATTACGTTCGTATTCTTTCAGCTGTTTCGCGTGTTTCCTCGATTTTTCTTGCGTGGGGAGCGGCAATCGCACGTTTTTTTCTATTTTCTCGCGTGTGGAGCGACGATCGCGGTGTGACACACCGCGATCAATTATCTAGTAGATATAAAATTTGGGCGACTTCTCAAATCCAACAACCTATAAAAATCCCAAACCCAACACCTCGCCAAGTCAGAGAAAGATAGGAATGGCGAGGGGAGAGGAGAGGAGGGCGCGGCGGCGGCTGAGGGCGGCATGCCTCCCGCGGCCCAGGTGCTTCACAGTGTCCGCCGCCGACGCATCTGGTCGTTACGGTCATTGGAATCGTCGGCGGGTGATCATTCTGCCTCCTCTGCCTCTCTTTCTTTCGTTCTTACTGCTTTCGCTTTAACGAACAGAGCAGTCACATGAACCTCAAACAGCTCACACACAGCCGATGAATTCTTTTTTGACGATTTTATGATCGTTTTGAAGCTATCGATCAGTCAAATGCGCTGCTAGCTAATGAACCTATTGGTGACAAAAATTTATGCTTTTCAAGTGATGTCAGTCTAGTTAGTGCATATCTTAGTATTTCTCATGCTTTACTCCTGTGCAACTGTATATAACCATATAAGGTCGTCGGTGTAGTGAATCCCAAAAGGATGCCTACGAAATGTTGTTAGTTTTTTTTTATATACTCTGATACCCCTTCTTATGCACAGTAGTCTTTGGATCGGATCAGAGTTTTGTTAGATACAGCACGAGTATGCACGATCTCAAGAACGAAAAAGGTGAATCCTGTAGAGAGATCCAAAATAACGACGTTAAAGCAACCACAATGAGAGAAAGATTTTGCGAAGCCGACCGCAAATTCTTTAAATACAACCTCAAATCAGTATTATTACTCTCTCACAATCTCTCAAACCTTTTAAGACTCTCAGATCCTTACCCTATACAAGAATCTAGTGCTAAAGAATAACTTATTATTTAATCCTCTCGTACGTCTTTTGCCCTGTATGAATTGGTTTATGGTTTCTTGGTTGCTTGGGTTCTCTGTGACCTTCCTAGGTTTACATAGCCTCCCTAATTCTCTTCCTAAAGCAAATAGCGATCATACTCCTATTAGGAATCCTAATTCTATTAGGATTCATCTAGCACACCTTTTCAAATATTAAAAGGCTAAATATTAGCCACCATATTTAACAATCTCCACTTTAACTTTTATCCATTGAAGTCACCATGCTCGTCCAAGAACTTGCTCCAAGTCAGCTCCGTATTTTTTTTCTTCCCACCTTTGGAAGTGCCCCCACCACAAGGCCTTATGCACATCACCACAATGTGCATGTTGGTGTTCGGGTTTGGCCTCCCGCACCCTCCACCTGAGATCCCTTTCTTTGTGTAGTTTGGTTAAACACATATCCTGTTCATATAGCCCTCCATGTCATAGGCTTATACCGCCTCTGAGCTCCACCCGCTCGTTGGTACTGCGTGGTTGGTTCTGCCACGTCTTCCTCTTTCCAACAGCTTGCACCTTCGCCTTTACGTCTATTAGATGCTGCCAAATTTTCTCTGGAGTTGTACAACAGCTTAGGAACTTGTCTGAACCACATATCCTTGAATGGGATTAGGACCTAACCTAATTAGAGATTTGGAGTCATCGTTGGTACGTATTTGGTCAACATATAAACGTTTCTTTAAGATCATCCATTAATCTGTTAATCTGTTAATTCACTATAATATGCTAGTACAATAATATGCTATGCATTATCTATTAATCTGTTAATTTACATGATTCATTGTCAAGTCGACATAATAGCTATGAATTGTTTTCTCTCATGTGAAATATATGACCATGTCAAATATATGAATTGCTTTCTCTCATTGATTTCATGTTTGATATATATATTCGAAATGTCGCAAACAGAGATGATCGGCTCATCGCTAGACAGAATAGAAGGTGATGAAAAGGGGCTGAGTAAGGTGACAAATGTTGAGGGACCGAGTAAGGTGAGAAAAGTCCAAGGACCGAATAAAGGGGACACAAGGAGAACACCGTAAGTTCTCCACTTTGATGCCACGGAGGTTTGCACAGATCCTCCCAAGTATAAGGAGCGCTACCGATCTTTTCTCGGTCAATTGGAGAGTGCCAATCACGGTTAAGGACTAGAGAAAGGAAGTTAGCGTCGAGTAGAAGAATCGGCTATGGGACGACGTTAAGGGAAAATGGATTATACCAGAGGAAGATGAAAGCAATGTGAGGTGGTACGCCTTGAAGAGAATGGGTGTGTCTTTGAGGCACTTCAGGGTTATCATGCATGGTGAGTATGTGCTGAAAGGCCGTACTCCCTTCGAGAGGCATCCGTTTGTAACTTCCAATGTTTAGGAGGAATTCACAAGGATGAAGAGTACGTCCTAGGCGAAGGAGCTAAGGGAGAAGAACATTGCTCTCCAGAGGCAGAATAAACACACACACCACCTTGGTTCCGTCAGATATGAAGGGAAGATGGCAGAGAGGGCGCGACTAGCCGAGGAGTGTGCGAACTCTAGGACGGCGATGCCTTACTCCCACATATGTGAGGAGAAAGCACGCGACTGGGTATTAGCGAGGACGAAGAAAACTTCCGACGATCTGCTTGTAGTTCCAAACTCCGCGACCGTGCAGATCATCTCCACCATTGTAAGACATCTAACTTAGTATATTGCAGTTGACCCTTCCCGTTGTATTTTAGAACTAATTTATATTCGCTTCGTGCAAGAGGAGGTAAGCCAGCAGAAAGAGCATGAAACCTTCCAGAGCCAAGGGACATCCTGTCTTTGGCGATCGGAAAGCCCGAAAACCTTCGATGATCGGCTTGTACTTTCAAACCCCGCGACCGCACGAATCGTCTCCACCATCGTAAGGCATCTAACTTAGTACATTGCAGTTGACCCTTCCCGTCATATTTTAGAACTAATTTATATTCACTTCTTGCAGAGGAGGTAAGCCAGTAGAAAGAGTAGTGAACCTTTCACAGCTAAGAGTTGAAGGACATCCTGTTTGGCGATCGGGAAGCCTGACCATAAGGGTCAGGTGCTTACCGCAGGTGCGGGACATACAAAAGGGTCCTTCTTCTAAGAGGACGCTATCAGTGCTAGATCAAGATCATGGGAGACACGTGCAGAGCGCCTTAAGGATATACTGAGGGAGGAGATGATGACACGTGAGGAGCGCTTAAGGATCGAGATGATGGCGATGATCTCGCAGAGTCAGAGTCAGATGGTCTCGCCTCTCGTAGAAAGGCCTATGCCCGCTCTAGCAGCTACGCTTCCAAAAATGATCAGGTCGGTCCCTAACTGAAGGTAATAACTGTTTTTGACTTAAAGGTATGGGAGTAAACTAAACAATGTTTTTGATCAAATTGTGCACTTCTTGCAGGCGCCTGCCAAGTGCTAGCTCGCCGTGATGGAAGACAGATTTCCCGTTGAGGCTAGACGTGGGGTTGCATTTTTATGCAAGGAGACTGACATGGTGCTTGGTAACCCTTTAGGGAAGGGCTACATGAGGGTGCAGGTGGACTATGTCTACAAATACTTCCTATCTCGTGTGTTGGAGTTCCCCCTGAACGAAGATACCACCACTCTCGGGCAAGCACGGATGTCATTTATCAAGTGGCCCACGACGGGTGTCGTATTACTCAAGGTAAAAATCCCCCACGTCTTCTCGATCATTCAAGTACTGCAACACATTACATATACATGTGCTTTGTAGATTCCTATCATACCTGTACCTGCTCCTACTCTTGCTCCTACCACCATGACGAGTCCTCCGTCCAAATCAACTCCTACATAGAGTGCAAAGCTGGTGCGCAAAAAGACTAGCATGACAACCAAAAAATCACAGGAGACCTCGAAGACTCCTTCTATCAAGAAGGCAAAGTTGACAAAGGCCACAACACCCCCTGAAATAGATGGAAAACCCCTTTTCTTGACCTCGGAGACTCCTTCTATCTATAAAGCAAAGTTGATAAAGGTCACAAAGCTCACTCGAGATTATAAGGGGTACTTACATGGAAAGCCCCTTGTCTCTAGTAACGAATTAAACGCTCTAGGAAAGTCTGCTCGATTGCTCCATGGATGGTATGTTGACAACGCGAATGAGGTCGAGCGTCACGTCGATTTCAATGTGAGGTATCGAGAGAGACATTTCCACCGCCACGAGCATAGGACATTCCTAATGAGTTTTGAGGATCTGTTCTGTTTTTACAACCTGAAAGTCATTGATATTTCTACTGTACGATTCTGGACGCTGTGAGTATCGCATCATACAGCATAAGCGTATGACTGTTGTACGATTTTATATTATGTTTTTTAACAATTAACACGAGTTGTAAGATAATGAGGTAGCGAGCCGTGATGGGTCAACATCCAGTTGGGTTCATCGACCCCAAGATGGTGTCTGCGACCATGGCTAGGCTTCAATCGGAGTTCCTTGCGAACTACATCAAGCAGGTATTGTAGGCTGAATCGAAAAAGGACTTCATTCTATTCCCGTAACACGAGGAGTAAGTACTATTTTACCCTTCAATTACTTGTACATACTTAAACCATATATGAACTTATTTTCTTGCATTATATACCATTTAATAAGCAACCATTGGGTTCTACTCATGATCGCTTCGAGTGAAAGCAAAGTCTAAACTTTTAACTCGATCGGGAAGAGACCGATGGCCTATGCGATCAAGCCCGTTTGTAGAAGTAAGTACATTCCTCTAACCTAACACTTTCTGTATTTAAATACGTTCATTTTTTGCCTCAATGGCATCTCTCCAATGTATGTAGGGCTTTCTTGTCTTACATTGCTGAAGGAGGGCGACACGATGACAAATGAGGCGAACAGCTTAAATGAAAGCGCTTCAAGGTACAAGTGCATAGTATAGGATTACTTTTTTCTGATATGAAAGACCATGTGGAGGTCTATCCTTGTTGGTGATGAGTTATTGACTGTGTTTGAGCTAGGATTGCTTGGATATGAGTTTGATTTGAATTGGATTGTCAAAATGTAGCAATTTGAGTTGTCTCTGCCAATGGCTGCACTACCGGCCATGTGGGCGCGGTAGTACCGGCCAAGCGGCAGTACCAGCCTAGGGTCCGGTAGTTATATTCCAGTGAGGGTGTTTTCGTTAGTTCTTCAGGAGCGGCACTACCGTCCATGTGGGAGCGGAGGGCCGGCCGAGCGGTACTACCGGCCCCAGAGGGCGGTAGTGCCGGCCTATTGAGCGAATGTTGAAATTGATTTTTGAATTTGTGTGAGGCTTATTGCATATCATTTTGGACAATGCTATGTGATGTATTTCCTTGTTTTTGATGGTTGCAGATCGACGATGCTAGATCATGGTGAGGCGAAGGATGGCCGGAACTAGGCGAGGAGCGTCGAAAGTCCAGACGGTCGGGAATCGCTGGAAGATGATCGGAGACGGAGTCGTGGAAAGCCGTGAAGACAAGGAACGGTTGAGATGCTAGCTAGACGCTGCATGGATCAATGAGGGCCATTGGATCTTGGTCTAGTTGATAAGTTAGCGGGTCTAGTTAGTGTGCTTTGAAAACCGTGCAAGAAAACCCATTATGTGTTGTGGGTTTTAGGTGAATCCTTGCATGGCTGGTTGAGTGGGTTAATCCTAGCCCTTGATGAGTGCTCTAGGGTTTAGAACCTCATCCAAGGGTGGTAGGTTGCCCAAAGGTAGTATAAATAGAGGGGTAGGGGTAGCCCTCCCTCACTTGAAGGTTTTGAGGTTTTTGATGCTCCTTTGAGCTTTGCCCACATGAATGTGAGGCTTTGTAACCTCTCCTTCCAGAAATAAAAAGTTTTTCATTTATGTTCTTACTCAATTTCCTTTACGCATTTAAATTACGCAATTTAAATTCCGTATTTACTTTCTTGCAATTTACATTTATGCAATTTGGATTTGCCTCCCCTCCTTCTAATTGCTTACGGATCTTTTGCTGAGGTTGATGATTGATTCTCTCTTTGAAATCATGTACCAATCATCTAGGCTATCCATGCATTTTTGCAAGAAGGTGTTCGTGATGTTTTTGAATGCTTGATCTTGTAGATTGTGTTTCCTTAAGTTTCTTCGTGGTCTTTTGCTTACTTGGACGTGTGGGGAGTCATTCAAGATCATTTTGATCATCATAGCCCCACGATCAAGCATCGATCGAAGTTCTTTCGATTTTTGTTGAAACTTGGTGCGTTCTTCCTTCCCGGGTAAAAAGATCGGAACTTTGACGTCAATCCTTGTGATTGAAGGTTGAAATAAGTTACTGACATCCTTAGGATCACATCTACCAAGTTTCATTGAGTTTGGATCAAAGGATCAAAAGATACATCAATTTTCCTTTTGAACGCGGGCTGAAAATACTGTTTACAGCGCTGATTTCCCTATAGCTACAGTGCAGCCGGCAGTACCGCTACAGTACTCGGTAGTGCCGGGCTGCTGTTCATCCTGCACTACCGGGCCTGCGAGCGGTAGTGCCGGCATCTGGCTAATATTTTCGGGTTTTTCGCTATCTCCACTGCTCTTTGATGTTGTGAGGTTGTTGGTTGGAGTATTGGGGTTGGGAAATTTTATTTTGGGATCATTCACCCCCCTCTGATCGCCATCTTGATCTTTTATGATATCTATTCTTTGTCTCTTAATTTGATTTTCTTTGTTCAAAGTGTCATCAACAGGGGTGTGACGACCTATGCGGCTTCTACGTCATGCATTACATGCTGATTCTACTCAATGGCGCACACCTTTTCCCTAAGGTATACGTGCATGCATAATACACTCAGCCTTTTACATACAAATTTTAAAACTTAAATTAGTGCACTCGTTTTTATTTTGAGAAGATCAATATCTCCCTCAAGAGCTTACAAAACAAATATTTCAACAAATTACGAGACCACATATGCTAGTGGTACTGGACAGAAATTCTAGCGGAGGACGGTAGGTTTAGAGAACCGATTGGCTCCTACTAGTCCATATGTAAACAATATTATATCATGTGAATGTGATATGTGTACTGACTGTTAAGTATGTTTGTGTTGTATATTGTGAACGAATGTGATATATGTATTGTAAAGTATTTGTGTTCTATATATATTGTGAATGTGATATGTATATTTGTGTAATCTGTGCTGTTTTCAGGAGGATGACTATTTAACACTATCGGGCAAAAACCAACTATGATAGCGCATCCTCATCACTGTCTAATGACTTTGTATCGCCACCAAAACCGATTGTGATAACGAAAAAGAACCGATTGTGATGTACATTCCTATAGTAGTGATTGGACTACTAATTTCCCGAACGCTACAGACGCCTCTCAGGTGATATCAGCAGTTTATCATGTGGAGCATGGTTCCACACTTCTACGGGTGGATATCGAGCCAGCTCGGCAAGACTCAACTCAACTCAACTCAAGAAACTCATTAAGATAACGAGCCAGCTCAACTCGGCTCGACTCATTAAAAACTCGAGTTGGCTCGTTAAGCTCGTTAGTAATGTGAGCAACAGAGCATACAAGTGCTACTTTTGCAATATGTACAAGGTATCAGAGAGCTAAAATTGAAGCCTAGCTAGCTCCTTGGCCATCAGTTATGACTGCTCGTGTCCTTGAATTGACTAGCTCCAGAATATTGCAAGCATCAGATGGCAAATAAAATATTTATCCTACTTCAAGCAATACAAAAGGGCAAGTCGTAATTAACATCAAGATTGGTTACAGCTGAATGATGGCAACACAGCACATGCATGCGTGCATTTGATGTACCAATGCAATATAGTGAGCCGAGCCTATGCGTTACCCTGAAATAATACAATGTGCTAATTAAGAAAGAACGGTGTCAATTGTCATATGAATAAACCGTATTCATGACTCTGCACATATGCATGCCAAATCAACAAGGCTACAGACTACAGCACACAGATAGAATGGTGCAGAAAGTTCAACAAAATTAAGCACATAATTTATACATATATGCACCCAGAACTTCATCCACTTAAATCTGCCTTATATCTGCGTGATATAATTAAGATGGGATTAGTTGTGCCATCAAAATAAGCATTTCGAACACTGAAACTATAAGCATGCCATCAAAATAATTAATTGTGCCACCCAAAACCTCATTTCCAACATTGAAACTATAAGCATGCCATCAAAATAATTAATTGTGATCCCAAAACTACACATGGCACCATTACCATTTCAAGATAAAAGAACATTTGGATTTAATTATCAAATCAAAATAGCTAATGCTTGGTTCATCACATATTTTACTAATTGAGCAAAGAAGCTAGAGCACTGGTCAGATTTCCTAGCACAGGTTCAAAGAGAAGTAGTTGGATGGTATAAGCTACACAGGAGGCTTAGCAATAACAGCATACACATGAATAACAAAGTTGCTATACTTCATACTCAATACTCACCGATGTGGGTGCAGTCTGTGCAGATGAGGGAGCAGGGGGAAGCAGTGGAGGACCGGATCTTGGAGGCTTTCCACGGTTCCCCGCCGCTGTCGATGTGGGGCGTGAAGCAGAACCGGAGGTGGAGCCATAAGACCGACTCAGCCCTTTGTTCTTCGACTCCATACTCCTCGGTTGATTTTCCATGCACGGCCAATCGGAGAGAACCAGAGGGGAGCCGAATCTCAAGGGTCGGCAGAGTAGCAGATGGCGGTGGAGGGCAGGATCTGGCGATGGAGGGTTGGATCTGGCGGTGGAGGACTGGATCTGGCTGGAGCTCGGAGTGGGAGAGGTCAACCCGGAGGGGAGTAGCTCAGAGTGGGAGGGGTGAGGGGTCGGCTCGAGGGGATGTGCTCGGAGTGGGAGGGGTCGGCCCAGAGCCTGAGGGGAGGATCTCGAGTCTCGACGCGAGGTTGGAGAAGCCGGAGGGGAGGAGATTGGAGAGGAGGCCACCGAGTCACCGAGATCCAGAGGCGGAGCGCCAGCCGCCATGAACCAGAGGGAGCGGGCCGCGGGGTGCCGACCGCCGGGAACCAGAGGGAACCTCAGAGGGGAGACGAGGTCACGAGTTCAGTCACAAGGTCTTGGTGATTCTGGTTGCTGACCGCTCAAGTAGGCTAGGGTTAATAAATTAACGAGCCTAACGAGTTCACGAGTTACTCAAAAACTCGCTCAATAAACTCGTTTTCTTAACAAGTTCAGATGTCAGCTCGACTCGACTCGTTAAGGAACGAGTTCGAGTCAAGTTTTCAAGTACTCATTTAAATCGCGAGTTTCGAGTTTTTTTTCCACCCCTACACACTTCCACCGACTCAAGAGACAGAAAATTGAAAAGGCTCCCATTTAAGTTGGTAGGTTCTCACGGACCAATGTATACTATACTTTAAAGTGGTGAGGAATGCTGCCTCCTGAGGTATGCCACCTCAGCGTGTGCGCGGAAAGTCACTTCGAAAAATCCGAAATCGCGTTTAGGTCCTCGGTCGGTTTTTAATAGAAAGGACCCGGAAAAACCAAAAATACGTTTAGGTCCCTCTGCGGTTTACGTTCAGGTCCTCCCAGGGGTTTTATAAGAACGGATCCTGAAAAATACGAAATTACATTTAGGTCCCTCTGCAGTTTTTTCCAAAAGAAAACACATATTTAACGAAGGTTTATAGCGATTCACGGATTTGCCGGCAGGTTCTATCGACCCATTTTTTTATAAAAAAACACGAAAACCGAAAAAAAACAAAAAATATGTCCATGGTTTTCTCACAAAAAAACATCAGTGGTTTTCTCCAAAAGAAAACGCGGATTCGTCGAAGGTTTATAGCGATTCACGAATTTGTCGGCAGGTCCTAGCGACCTATTTTTTTATAATAAACACGAAAACCGAAATAAAAAATAAAAGAAATATGTCCGCGGTTTTCTCACAAAAAAACATCCACGGTTTTGTAAAAAAAAACACAGATTCGCCGAAGGTTTATAGCGATTCACCGATTTGCCGTCAGACCCTAGCGACCTATTTTTTTTTAAAATGCGAAAACCGAAATAAAAAAAATACGTCTGTGGTTTTCTCAAAAAAAAAAACAGATTCGCCGAAGGTTTATAACAATTCACAGATTTGCCGACGGGTCCTAATGGCAAATTTTTTTTAAGACAATAAGATTTCGCATGGCGCAACGTCGTACGACCGAATTTTTGAATTTTGCACGTCGCATCGTCATACGTCCAAATTTTGCACGACGCAGCGTAGCGCGTGATCTTGGCTAGTACAGATGAAATGCTGGCTGTCGATAATAGGAGGGCCACCATTTGATGCCTGTTTAGGGCAGTATCTATGCGTTACCCGAGAACTCAGAAAAAGAGGTTTAGCTCAACTTACAACGCTTGGTAGCTTTATTCATTCTTGTTTCTTGAAAGATGGAAAAGAACAGAAAGCTACCAGCAACACATCTTAAAAAAATAGTCACCGTCGAAAAAAGGAGTCATTCATACAGAATAGTCACCGTCTGAAAACTGAATCTTTACTCTTTTCTTTTGTGTTGCAGGTTAAGATCTATTTCTTCAATTCTGATGGGGCTGACGTGATTCTTCGCATGATTGACCATTTTCGTTGTTAACATGGGGCGCTAATGAAGTTGTGCCGATCTCTCTTCTATTTGGAGATCAGATTCATTTGAACAGGGGGAAATGGGGGAAATCTTTTCTCCATTTCTTATTTTGATGGCAGGATTAGAAATACCATACTGGAAGAAGTAAAATCCATTTTAAAGATGCTTCCTGCAAATTTTGGGCCTCCTAGGTTCTTTTTTATTTTCCACGCTTCAGTGGTTCAGTGTGCAAGCATGTAATGGACCACACAATCTGCTGTTCGTATATTAATAAAATCCGCTATGTGTTGCATCTCGAACAGACAACTCATAGCGAGAATTACGGCTATTGACTTCTTGCCGTGCATGCTGCTGTAGCAAGTTTCCAGCTTGACCTGAAATCTCTTTTAATTCAAGTTGCCCGCTGCAACGACCATTACGCCCGGGCGCAGGCAAACTATAAGGCTCTGGTAGGCGCGAGACCACTCTGTTTGTTGGAACCTAAGTACTCTCTTTAGTATTAGTACTCAGTTTTTAGTATAGCAGATAAATGTACACGTGCTCAGGCACGACTGGAGAAAGAAAAAGCTTTGTTAGGTGGTGAGCTGTTTTTTAGACTATGTGTCTTGGTAGGCCGCTACTTGTTGAATACCTAATTTGATAATTGATATCTTCATTTGATGTATGCAAATTGGACTCGAACCCTAAGCATACGTAGAGACCATAGAGAGAGGAGGGGCTTGACACCTCTTCTTTGTGAGGGCATGGCAGTCCACTGAGTCGGAGCGCTTGATGCACAACGTGGGGAGTCGATGATTGTGAGTGCATTGGTATAACTCAGATATGGACCCTTTCTTTTAATTTAAGCCGTTATAACTCAGGTCCGCTAAATAGACAGTCAGATATTTTTCTTTAAATAATAACATCCAATGGTTACTATAGTTTAACTTAGTTAGAGTCCAGATGTTTTGCTTTTTGTGAGAATTTCTAGCTTACTTCTCTTTTTTTTAGCAACTCTAAATAATATGCTATGAACTTTTAATATATAATAGATTGTAACTATGTCAATAGATTAACTAGAGACAATAGCCAATTTATTTTGATTGATTCTTGTTAACTTGTTTATAGATTTTCAAAAGTTTGACAAGCAAACGTTGCACAAGTATTTCTAGAATAATAAAGTACTAGTAGTAACCCTCGAATCAATGAGAATACAACATGTGTTTGTCTCAATTTAGCATAATCCTTTGAGCCCACACTCTATTTTTATCCTGATTTCGTCACTGATTACACATGGTTATGTTTAAGATATTGTTGCCATATACAGTGTATGAGTGATCAATAGGTATCACTTCAAATGTGAAATGAAGCGTAGTCCTGGCCCCTGGGTAAGGTAAAAGGATGCTTTGCAATCCGACTATTCTAGGACAGTCATTAGTAGTTGTGAGGATCTAGTGCAGTGGCAAGTAGCTTCTTTCTTTCTTTCTTCATCGTTATTCAGTTGTCTCTTGAATTCTTGGCCCTATTTCTGATTCCTTTTTGCAGGGAAGAATCTGCACAGAACACAGGAGCACCAACCCCCCTCCGTTTTTTGCAACAAGTCTAGTTCTATGTAAGTGCTTTGCTCTTGTTGCATCGCCCCTGCTTTCTTTCTCTCAAGCTTCAGTGTGTAGTACCAAATAGTTTCTTTTTTTCACTGAATTGTGCTCGCTTTCAAGGATCTCATTAATCTGTGCCCCTGCTGAGCATGTAAGCCTCGTGTCATTTTTGCATTGCTATCTCTGCCCCCAGCCCTTGTGTCCTGCTGCAGCTTCTCTCTCCTCCCAACTTTTGTGCTCCTTTGGCAGCCCTCCCCTCTGGTTTTATCTCACTGCTGCCAAAGCAATGCCCGAAGTCTTTATGGCTTCAGAACTCAGAATCATTCAATGGTCTGATCCGTAGTACACAACTGTAGATAACCTCTCTCTCTCTCTCTCTCTCTCTCTCTCTCTGCCATTTATTTCCAGCACCACAGCTACAAGAAACCCCTGCCTATGTGAACAGTGGCCATCTTGCATAGCAACCTCTGATTCTGATATAAGTAGTATCCTACTGTTTCGCTCATTCAGTGATTAGCGACGTTCAATCAAACTCCTCATGGAACTCGTACTACTTTGCTCCTCATCCCTGCTGCTCCTTTTGTTGTCCTCCCAAGGCCTTCACTCTACTGAAGGTACTACTCTAAAATCTTTGTGTGCCTAAACCAGACTGCACCTCTTCCTCACTTTTTTCTCCCTTGTTGATACGTCACATTGCTATCATTTTGTTGCAGGTAGAGGCCTGCATTACCAGCTCAAGGAGCCTCCAAAGGTATGAACGCAATGCATTGGCCTCTTCTCTTGCTGTCCATGCATGAGTTTCTTCATGCTGTGATCTTTCTTTGGCACATACGAACGACCTGCTGATGCAATGCAACAATTAATGTAGGTGCACACTGAGAAGGGAACGGCGATGTCGGCGAAGCTGATCGGCTCGAGGCCACCGCGGTGCGAGGGGAAGTGCGTCCTGTGCAGTCGGTGCGAGGCCGTGCAGGTGCCGGTTGCTCCGCAGGACAAGGGCGCGGCCAGCCGTTCCCGCCTGTTCAGAGCCTTCGGTGATAGCGTCGACGAGAGCTCCACCAACTACAAGCCCTTGAACTGGAAGTGCAGCTGCGCGGACAGAAGGATCATGAGCCCGTGAGGTCGTTTTCTCTGAAGGTGCTTGATCCATTATCCATCCATCAAATTGCTATAGGTTGTTTTGGAGATGCTGTACTAGCTGCTTGGTTTTTTTTGGTTAGGCACAGAATGATGATGCTGAATCCATTAGATAGTTTAGTTAGTTATTTGGAGATGTTGCGCTAGCTGATCGAGTGAGATGTGATGTAAGAGTTGCTTCTTATTGCATAAGCTGTGGTCGTGTAATTAATACGGTGGTGTCGTTTTGCTTTGAGTGGGTATCATGCATTATCATTTGGATGGATTAACATGGCACTACCAAGGCATTAGTTTCTTATGAGAGTTTTCTGAATCTGTAAAACGGAGCTTTCTGCACAAAAAATGATATATGCAGGAATGTCAGTGTAGGTAGTGCTGCCTGAGTCTCCAAGAACAAAAAAGGAAAGAGGTAATGTTGATTATCTATTTTTGAGACACTAGTGTACTCTTCTTCATGTTAGGACAAGCCAGGCTCGCATAATGCTAAATTGCCTGCAATAATTTTCCAAATAGATAGAAAACAGATCATTGTATTGTCCAGTAGTAAGACATAGGCTCTGAAAAAGGATAACTAGTAAGACAGAACTTTTGGAGCCTTGGAGCTACGCTCATCGTTGCTTGTGTGTCTTTTCTTTTGAAGAATTTGTGCCGTAAGCATTCGATACACTTTCAGGACATGTCCTTTGGGGGGTTGGCTTCAGAACTCAATGATAAAACGTTGTACAAAGACTGCACACTGCTCTCCTAGACGACTTCGATTCGATGGAAGATCGTCTATTCATTGCGCATCAACATGCCTGTCAGACTGTCACGAACACTTCTCCTGTAAGTCAACTAAGTTGTCTTAGCATTAAGATTATCTTGAGCCAACCTTGTTATTTCTCGAACAAAATGAGGCGCACATTATCAAATTCAGCATTAAGATTGCCATGGGTCAGGACTTAGGACTAGATTATATACCTAGATCTGTGCATTGCATGAGATTAACTCTAGTCTACAGCAAAGATTACTGCATTCAGTCCAGATCCTATAACCTGCAGATTTACGAATCTTGCCTACCAACCTGGGTACAGGAAAAGGACAGTGCTGAACCCCTAATAAATACTCCCTCCGTATAAATTTATAAGTCTTATTTTTTGAATGGTCTTGTTTATAAATATAAAGTGTATTTCATATTCAATACAAAATTAATGTGATGTTCCCTATATACCTCTAATAAATATCAATCTTTACTTCATATTCTCTACATGTATTGAATATAGTATTTAGTGATAATAATTATAGATAACCTAATTATTTTTAATACCTTTTTAGTCTATGTATAAAAAAGTATATCTTATAAATTTGGACGAAAGGAGTAAATACAAGTCGTCAGTTGTTCACTTGTTTTGTGAGAGGACGTGCATGTCATGCCCAAGCCTTCCTCAGCATTGAAGCATCTGTCTCCTTTGCCTCATTTCTTACCTTTCACAAGGAGGGAGTCCAGAAGATTCATGCCACCAACAGCGAAAGCATTGCTTAAGAGGAACAATAATCACAGCAGTAGCCAAAACTACAACAAACATGAGAGCTGAGTATTGAGGCCCTGTTTGGAAACGCAGGAATCTTCTTAACTCCGGCAGGAATTGAATTGTTTCATGTGAAATTCATGAGATTCAAACGGGCCTGAAATCACTGAAGGGCTGTTTCGCTCCACTTTCCTTTGCGAGTTTCAGAGTTTTGCAATTTGCTGGCAGCGTCTTGCTCACGTGGCTACCATGAATTTGGGCACTTCTTCCTGCTGGGCTCATCGGTCCTGCATACATATGATGAGCTCATGGCCGCACCAAAATACGATGATCCGTTAATCTTATGCAGGTTACCGAGTTTGATGCGTGAGTTCTATTTTGTTTGTGCGACATTCGTGCATGTTTGATGCATTCCAGGCACATGCTTTAAGTTTTGCAATTTTCTAGATATCGTCGCTTTAATATGCAGCTATATTTGAACCTCTGTAACAGATGTTACTTACTTACTTCCACGTCTAAGTTTACGGGACTTATTTTTTTAAATAGTCTTATCTATAAATATAAAACTTACACGTAGACTTAATGAGATATTTTCTTCTATAACTCTATTTATTCTCTCTTAATCATATGTATTTATTCATTACCATCCACATAAAATATTATCTCTCATCTTTCATAACAATTAAGTGGAGGTATCTAAGTCATTTTCTCTCGTACCTTTCTCAATTTCAACGCAACTTTAATCATCGTGCATAGTCAAAATACCTCTTATATTTTTGGACGGAGAGAGTACGTAACAAGGCACAAGTAATTAACTACTTAGTCATCTAAGTAGCTAAAGACTTAATCAGGGTGGCGAATTTTGTTTTAATTTTTTTAAGCATCCACTAAAATTATCGAATTTTTGGGAAGAAATGATTGAACTAAAATTTGAATTTTTTTTAAAAAAAATCAAAATCGAAACACTGGCCCCAAGTAAGATCCTAATGCCTAGTTTGACGACCCAAGTGCAATCTACTTAGTTGCAAATTGCTTAAACAATTGAACTAATCAAAACCACTAGTCTGATGTCATCTGCTCATTTCAAATCACTACTTGAAAGCATAATTAACCAGCATCTTATCATCTCATTTTAGGAGCTCTTTTACTGTACATTAAATTTAATACAGACTGTTCATTATTTTCAATCCAATAGATCATATTAGTTAATATTTATTTATACTTTTTATGATAGTAGAGTAGTAGAAATACTCTTAACAAATCAATAGCTAGATCTGATTTCTACTACTACCGGTATAATACACCATAAAATTTCTCATTTTTTAAACAGTTCTAACTTTAAGAAGAAGCAAAAGCTAAAGCATTTTAGATTGATCCACTCCACAAGTCTCAAATCAAAAGGCATCTGATTTATTCGGCTTTTGGTTCGAGGAATATATGGATTGATTCAGGATCATCCACTCCACACTTCCATCCTCTTCCTTGAACCAAACAGTAACCCCCTATAAAATACCCACTCGCCGAGCTCCTCGTCCATCCTGAAAACGTAGGGATTTGTTCTTTTCCGGAGCCCCTATCGGCGTTGCTGCTGCGCTCCACCTCCACGTCTAGAGGGGCACTCAGGCTACGCTTTTTTGATCGGTTCGAGGCACGGCCCGATCCAAAGTCTAAAACGAAGTTGGCCGTGTCGTGCCAATATGATACTGTAGCACGGGCCATGCCTATCATGCCGGGCCTAAGAACTTAGCATGATGGGCAGTATGACCCGACACGACACTCAAGCACGGGTCGTACCGGGCCTGATGACCCAGGGCATGAGGAATAAGCCCAGAATGAAGGTTACCGACCCGTAGAGTATGAGCAACATGAACGCACCCAGCAGCATGAACGTCATCCCCGTCGTCGACACCTGAGAGCGACGGGCAAGAGGCGAGAGAGAGCTGAGAGAGATTGAGAGACGTTGCAAGAAGCTGCTCTCTCTCGCCTGTCTCTCTCAATCTCTCACAACTCTCTCTCTCACCCGTCTCTCAATCTCTCCCTCTCTCACCCGTCTTTCTCAATCTCTCTCGCCTGTCTCCCACACTCTTTTTCTCGCCCATTGCCCCCTCTCCCACCCGTGTTCAACACATCCCACTTGCTCTCTGTAATTGTTCAAGAATAAATAAATTTTAATTCTTTTTCCATAATATTTGTGTCTACTGCCTCAACTCTATGCGTCTCTGACTCCTTTCCTCTCGTCGCAATAGTACAAATGGATCGGGCTGGCATGGCACAACACGGCGGACACGACGGGCCGTCGCGGTCCGGCACGGTTCAGCCACGAAGCACGATGAACCCGTGCCGGACCGGTCCGGCATGGCACGATGCATTTATCATGCCCGTGAAGACGGACGACCTCTCAAACGTGTACCGAGGGTGCAGTGATTCATCTTCAAAAGCCCGCGCTCGGAAGAACCTGGTGATGCAGAACCTTCTGGAGCCCGCATGCACGAGGTGGACGTTCCCAGGTGCCACCCCTCAGGCGGGGTAAGCTATCTCCAAGTGCATAGTAGCGTCGACGCTGACGGCGCCGCTCCTAGGTCCGAAGTGCAAAACAGGAGGTTGTCCGCAGACGAGAAGCCGAACCCGAGGCCGTGCTCAAGGACGTACTGAGCCCGGCCCTGGAATGGGAGCTCTAGGGGCGGCTGGCAGTGTCGAAGAGTAGGTGCTGGTGCCCTCATTTATTTTAAATAATATAATTTTTTATTCAAATTTCAAAAATATATTTTGATCTTAAAAAATTGTAAAAATATACCTCTGTCGCCCGTATATAGGGCGATTGCCCCATATACGGGCGACAGGTGCGGCTTTGAACGCGCGATATTTCCTCTGTCTGCGGTCAGTACCTAAAGAAAATCATAAATTTTCATATGATGTCGGATGGAGATAAACTTTATATGAAAATTGTAGCTCTCGATGGGATCTACAACTTTTGTATACAAATTGTTTGCATTTGAATCCATTTAGATGATCAAAAATGGGATAGAATGTTCAGATCTAAAAAGTCTGAACATTCTATCCCATTTTTTATCATCTAAATGGATTCAAATTAAAAGAATTTGTATACAAAAGTTGTAGATCCCGTTGAGAGCTACAATTTTCATATAAAGTTCATCTCCATCCGACATCATATGAAAAAGTTATGATTTTCTTTAGGAATTGACCGCAGACAGAGGAAATATCGCGCTCAAGTAAGATCGATCGATCGATATGAGGCGATCACCGTATATGGGGCAATCGCCCCATATACAGGCGACAAAAGTATATTTTTGTAATTTTTTGAGATCGAGGTATATTTTTACAATTTGAATAGAAAATTGTATTATTTAAAATAAAAATTCCGTGGATGTCCATATGTTTGTGTTGTGAAATTTGGAGTTACTTGATATTTTGGAGTTGGAACTGTGGGTTGGAATTTTGGGCTAGCCCGGTTGATCTTTTGGGCCTTTTTGTCGGCCAACTAGGGCTGAGAAAAAGGGCCCATTCAATTGCAGCGGCACCGGAACATTGGGGACACGTGATACTCGGCGACCAGTGAGGCTTGTGGGGCAAGTCATGCGGTCGGGAGCTTGAGCTTCCCCTATTTCTATGTGCCTCATCTTCCTCTTCATGGCAGGTTACACATAGATTTCTAATCCTCATCTTGTTTGTCTTCTGGTTTTGTTGCCAGCCGGTGAGTGTTGCCGGTAAGCTTCTAGCGTCGTGACTCTTGTTCTGGAGCCTTGCGCTGAGAGGATTGATCTGGAGCCCCTAGCACCAAGAAGCTTTGTACTGAACCTCTTGTGCCTCTAGGCCTAGTTCATTGCTTCTTGTACCGAGCTTCTGGTCTTTTGAGGCCTTGCTTTTGATTCTCTTGCGCTGAGCTCCTGGGCGATTGGAGCTGTACTTCTGAAACTTGGGGTTTCAGGAGCTTTGGCTATGAAGCTACGTGTGAGCTCTAGGGCTTGTTCCAGAAGGTGAAGGTTGATTTTGGGAATTGCTTGAGCTGTTGTATTTGAGGCTCACCTCTGCACTTGGAGTGTCCCTTGTGTGGAGAGGGTATTGTATCTCCGAATTCAAGGCCGTTCTGTTCGTGGCACATATGGTGACAATTGGTTTTCTGGGATAGCGACTATTCGTCGTGCCTTGCCCTGACTTCTGAACAAGTTTTGAGCACTTATTCATCTGTGAGTATTTCTCCGATTTGTTCGCACATTATCTCTGCCTGTATATGCTCGATGATGATGATATTGGGTCAATGATGAACTAAACAATTGTAGTTGTAATTTTGACATTGAATTGCTAGTGATACCTCCTATTATTGCTAGAGAGTATTGTTATTGCTATCGAGCAAGTTCTGCTGCTTTTAGAATGCCATTAATCTTCTTTTGAATATTGATTTACATGTTGTTCATGTTATTCTTACAATTCTTATTACTGATATGTTGCTTGGTTACCTATTGGCTGAACTGAACTTTTGCTGGAACTTGATCTTTAGGACAGTAAAATTGATTATAAATACTTTGTAGAGCATAATTAGGAAGGTGAAAATTCAAGGCCACATTTACTTGATTAATTGTTTAGTTTAATTGTAATAATTCGACCTAGGTGTAGTGGAAGTAGAAGCTAGTCTCTAGCAGCCCTACACTTAGTGGGGGAGGAGGCTGAAGATTTAATCTTCAAGCAGCCTGACACCTGAGAGCAAATGAAAATAATAATCTTTTGTTCATTCATCTGTTTAGAAGACCCTGATTCATTACATAGATGACATAAATATTATGCTATACTTTATCTTTTTGATTGTGTCATTTTTACTATTTTTGATTATGTAAATTTTATCGTATTATTGTTTAGGATTAGATTTATATGTTGGCTCTTATTATCAGTTCGAGCCCCCTCCTTGGTGCAGGAGACGATCTTGCGGGTCTCAGCGGTCTCCACGTAGGGGGGCGGTGAGTGAGTGCCATTGCCAGCCCACCTCGGCAAAGACGCCGGCGCGGGGAGAACCTGGAAGTAGTGCTCGTCAATCGGGAGAGGGGACCCCTCGATGGCCTAGAGGCCGTCGCTGACGGTGAGGGGGGACGGGCCTCTGCTTGGTCTCCTTGAGCCTGGGCATGATGCGTACCGTTTGCTCGTCGGCGTCGTAGAGCATGGTGTTGTCGTCCTGGTCCGCGCTGATGATCTTGTCCTTGCTGCTGCCAAGGGTCATGAAGTCCATTCTCCCGCTGTGGTGCTTCGAGAAGAGAAGCTTGAAAGCAATCTGTTGGAACACACAGAAATAACTCACGCTGTTGGAACACACAAGAATAACTCACGCGAACTCGTGGACACAACTCTCACAGAATCACATATACAGACTTAGTCCTAGGGGAGGGAGAAGAACACACGGAAGAACTTTTTCAGTGCTCAACCAGTTGCACCTTTTCTTTTTATTCAACCTTCTCTCTCTCTTCAACCAGAACACATCAAGTACCTTTTATACTAGACTTCCTATTACTAACAGTGCTACTCGGCGAGCAACAAACCAACTCGTCATCCAAACTAACAAGTAACAAACTAACAAATCAAGCAAGATTCAACTCGATCCTACTGGACCCAACGACATGCATGCATATGCAAACTAACAAACACAAACTCAAATACTAATGACAAGATTATTCCTAACACAATCGTGGGTATAGGCAGCTCGGTGTCTTCCGCCACCGTCGACGGCGGCAGCGTTGGGCCTCCGTTTGGTTCTCTTGGGTAGAAGAAGCCCGACAGGTCGATGCGGCGCAGCGGGTAGGAGCCCCTCCTGTACCTGTCCACCACCAGATTCAGTAACCGGCGGCGGTTCATCGTCGACGTACTTCGATCCAAAGATTAGCCCCTGCTAGAAACAAGAATCACCGCCTGCGGTCAGTATATTTATTTGCCTTTGAATTTTGATCGGCATGGAGGTTTTTTTCTTCAGCAGAAAGAAAGGACTTTGTTCCATGCTAATGTTCAGTGGTACAAAGGAAATATCAGGGGGAGATAGAGGCGGATATAGGAGTTGTCGGGTACACCAAGTATCTCAAAAATTTGAAAGGTGCTACAAAATCAACTCTTCAATTGATTAAATTTGTTGGTTGAATTGGTTCTAATTTTAATAGTTTGAGATTTTTAATACCTTAGAACTATTTGTATTGTACTTTAACCAAATTAAATATATACGTTGGATTTATAATGTTATAAAATAATTGTACGAGACTATAAAATTGTACGTGTGAAGTGTACGCTCCTAACAAAATTTTTTAGTTCCACCACCACCAGATACAAATACACGCATGGCGACCAACATCAACAGCTACTGCGGCCTTTGCTAGGTTATGAGCTTCAAAATTGGATTATCTTCCTTCATGGCAGAACTTGGTCAGCTGGAAAAGCTTGGTCTTCTCCTCAATTTCGTTGAGGACCATACTGTAGCTGCACAGTTTGTTGGCTTCTAATTTCTTGATCACCTCCAAACAGTCAGAAGCAACCATACATTACGTACGCATGCAGCTGAATATCAAGAGCCAAAATAAGAGAAATTTTAGTGTGAATTACATAGGTAGTAAGTAGTGGTAGTAGAAATCAAATCTAACCATTCATTCTCAAGGGTATTTTAGACTTTTTCTATCCATTCATCAAGGGTATTTTAGATTTTTTTCTAATTCGTTTACAGTTTTGGATTCACCGAATACCTAGTGATCTTCAAAGACTTCTTATCTATTCATCCGTCATTCATCGGGATCACATGACGTGTTTTACCGTAAAGAACAGATAGTATGACGGAATTTTTTACCCTTTTACCCCTCTTTCAATCTTACTACCGATACTACAGGTGGTAGTATAACTAGATCTTAATTGATTTCAACCATTAGATTCAAAGGAATGGACGACTTATATTGATTTTAATCCACTGTAAAAGAGCTCCAAAATAGAGCTTCATTACATGCGGCTGCCTTCAGGGATGCCGGGTCAGTTAAACCATCAAAGACAACAACAGATGCGGGCAAGTATAATAGCAAAGCTAACTATTGGCTAATAGTAAGTTAAAAACCAGTTTGTACAATAACTGTCTCTAAATATTGTGTAATAACTATCTTTTCTCTCTTGTACATAAA
Source organism: Otatea glauca (assembly GCA_036346275.1). Classification (NCBI taxonomy): domain Eukaryota; kingdom Viridiplantae; phylum Streptophyta; class Magnoliopsida; order Poales; family Poaceae; genus Otatea; species Otatea glauca. Next base: position 80,067,736 of record CM070715.1, on the reverse strand, counting down.
TAATCTACCTATACTCCTGTGCAAAGCTGGCTATTAAATAAGAACCAACTCTCTTCTCTCTCCTCTTTTCTCACTCTTCTACGTAAACCAAAACTGATGTGTACAAGATAAGAACCAGCTGACGTGATCTTATTATACATGCCATATAGGGGTGCAATCGGATCGGATAATTTCCGATCGACCGACCGACCGGATGGGTTCGGATCGGATTCGGATAGTTTTTTCGGATATTTTTCGGATTCGAAATCGGTTTCGGATTTTTTTTTTCGGATTCGGATTCGGTATATCTCTATCCGTCGGATCGGGATATTTCGAATATATTTTCGGATATATCCGGATTCGGACATTCGGATATCCGACTGGCTGCCGTGCCCGTGCCCATGCCCGTGCGGTCTGCCTTAAACAATTAAACCCTAGTTTTTCTATTCTCCAATTCCAACTCCAGGCTCCAGCCTCCAGGTCCAGGGGCGACAGCCCGAGCCCGAGTGCCGAGACCAACCGCCGCCGTCCGTCGGTCCCGCCGTTGCCCCTCCCGCCCGTCCCGCCGCCCCTCGGGGCTCGGGCCTCGGCGCCGCCCGTTGCTCCGGTTGTCCCGACGCGCCGCTGTCTTCCGGTTCCGCCCTTTCCAACGCTCGCCCCTGCGCTTAATTCGTCCTCAACCCCTAGTCCAGCCGACGCCGTCGGCCTATCCTGCTGTTGTCCCTCTCCGCCTACCCCGCCGTCTCTACAGATCTACGCCTCTACTCCCAGATCGAGAGGTAGCCAGGTAGGTGATGGTCTGATGGTGTTCTTCATTACAAAGTAATCGTGCAGCGGTGCTATACTACTATGCTATATCAAATCTTATTACTGGTACAAAAATTGTAAAGAGGAAATGTCATTACCCTATACTACTATGCTTATGAAAATTGTAAAGAGGAAATGTCAGATTGGTTTTTGATAGATTTCAGTATGAAAACTGTGAAGAGGAAATGCTTATGAAAATTGATGTTATGGTTTTTGGTGGCATTCATGCCAGATTAGTTACGTAACATGTTTCTTTGCAGGGTTTCGAGGAATTACACGATATCTGATAGACTGATAGTCTTGCATCAGTAGACTTTTTGAAGTTCGCAAGTTTGAACTTATTGTAAGCATTTTATTTCTACAACCACAATGTCTCATGTCTTGTTTCCCCCTCCTTTTCCCCTGCGGGTGGGCTGCAAATAGCGACTTATCTGGTGCTAGATTCTGCAAAAAAAAAATGCTTTTGTTGGGGGCAAAAAATCTTGTTTGGTGTTTGCGGAGATTCGATTGTGTTGTGCTCGTCTTTTAATTACCTCAATAATAATATATTATTTTTGGGTTGATTTTAGATTAAAAATTTGCAACTTGGAGGCAATCTGGTGACCATTTGGACTGAGATAAGTGGACAAAAAATGTTCTACAGGGTTATTGTGAGATAGCTTAGTTTCTGGTGGTTTATTCTAGATTATAAATGGTACACCTCTTTTGTTTCAGTTAATCTGTAGGAACCTGTAATGTTTTGCGTAAGCAGCATACCTATTAGGGACAGTGATGTGATATCTTTCGGTTTCAGAGATGGTGAACAGTTGATTTGGTAATATGGTGGTGAGGAAATCTGTATTGGTTGCTTGCCTAAGTCAGAGGAGAGAAATCTTCATCAGAATTTGATATCATCGTGTGGCTTATTAAGCTATTAAGGCTATTTGGCCATTCAGATCTGTGAATGGAGATGGCATATTCATCTTCAGACAAAGGCTTTAACAACTATATGGTGAATTGAGAAGTTACAGTCTAGAGATGACATGTATTAATTTCCCACACTGTTTACTGGTAGAGGTAGGAAATCCTGTCACGCATGAATGTTTTGTACAGTATCTTGTAAGCTTAACTAAAAGGTTAGATATGACTGTATGAGATCATGAATAGAGGATAGTTGGACACATATCTCCTTAATTCTTTCTTCAACTCATTCGTGAGATCCTTTTCACGGGAAATGGCTAATGATTATGTTTTTTTTGTGTTCAACCTAGTTGTTGCTTTGTGATGGAGTCTGACAGTGCTAGCGCAAATGTGTGCGCAACTAGTGAAGCGTCACCTGCTGCCACACTTGGTACAAGTCTGTCAGCACCGAGTGGTTATGCATTAGTAGTGCGAGAGCCTCTTGCATTTGAAGCCGAAGGACGTCAAGTTGAACCTGACTGTGATATCACCAGAGAAAATGAGCCTCCTAGCAAGAGGCAAAATAAGTCCATCTCCAAGAAAATGAGCCTCCTAGCAAGAGGATAAGTAGCCATGGTCATGAACTACTCGTCTCTTGAGATGTTGCGAGTTTGCTTTAGCGACTTCAGTCTTCAAACTCTTATATAAGATTGTGTAATTATTGAGTCTTCTGTTTGTGTAATGTAATCCAAATATTATCGACTTGTCTTATTAGCTCTTTCATGAAGACATGAAGTCATGGTCATGTTATCGTGATATTATTTATGTATCGTTCTATGTTTCGTAACTTTTCGTATATGTACCGTTTAAATTGAATGTACTTTTGTAATTTTGTTGGACTACTCGATAAACTAACTTGTTGGACTGCGATGATCTTATTGTATGTTAAACTCATACGGTTGGTTAATCAGCGCTATATGTGCACTTTATGTTGTATCTATTTCCGCGCGTTATCCGAAAAAATTATCCGATACCGTATCGATTTCGATCTGTATTCGATTTGAATCCGTAATCGATATTATCCGTACCGTATTCGTATTCGGCACTATCCGAATCCGATTCCGAATCCGACAAAAAATATGGTTTAGAATATGAAAAGAGCGATATCCGATCGAATCCGAACCGATTGCACCCCTAATGTTATATACTCTGTTTACTGCACCTTTATCTCCCACCGGAGACACCGCTCCATCAACATTAATTTTAGCAAATCCTCCTGTCGACGGTGCTATCCACTTCTTCCGTTCATCTGGAGACTTATTCCTCGTCATCTTAGCATGTTTCATGCTCAGCAGTTCCAGCTCACCGAGGAAGCCATTAATAAAACCAAACGTGGTTAGCGGGCTTTGAAACTCACCCTCGTATATCGCCTTCCTGCGTGATGTCCAGATTGTCCACAGAACAACTAGAAGCTTCATAAATTCCTCATGTTTGAGTGTCTCAAGCATGAAAAATATCCACAACTAGAATTCTGCATTCACGCAAGTGCTCCACTAGTTTCTGATGGAGAGTTAGTATGGGAGATAAATAAGAGTTCGAGCCGTGCGTGACTCCGGATTGTGTTAGGGATAGGTTCAAGTTAGAGTCAAATTAGAGATAAAGTCTGGTTGTTATTCGGTTGTAATCAATGCTATAAATAAAAGATGTAGGGATCCAATAGAACACACACAGTCACAATATTCCGCAAATTACAAAATAGTATCAGAGCCAAAACCTAAATCGTACCTCTGAGTCCACCTACCTGCATCTCCGATCAGTCGCCATCGCCGAGGGTCTTCATGCCACACTTAGCAGCCCAGGGCCGCACTGCCCAGGCCGTCGCTCCCACTCTAGGCCGCTGCCATATCAGCTCTGGGTTGAGCTACCGCCACCGCTTGGGAGCCCTGAGTCGCCGCCGATGCTCGGGGCTACACGTGGATCTTGTCGATCTGGATCTGGTCGCCCCTCGAGTTTCGATGGGGAAAGAGAATAGAAAGAGGAGGCTGGCTCGGGCAAGTAACTAAGACGAGAAGGCTAGCTTGGGCGCGAGGCCGAGAGGAGAGGAAGAGAAGAAGGAAGCCGACCGGCTGCTGAGAGGAGAGGAAGAGAAGAAGGATGTCGGTTGGCTGAAAAAAAGAGAGAGAAAAGGGAGGAACCAATTGAGAGAAAAAGAATGGGAAAGGAAAAAAAACAGAGAAGAGAGAGAGGAGTAAAAGGAAAAAAGCAAGAGGGAAAAGAGAGAGAGATTTGCTGCTTAGCTATGTGCATACATTTGTATACGAGAAGTGTGGGTGCTACGATTATTATTTTGTGTTGACATCGATGTTTAAAGGGTTGTCGTGATTGTGGAAAGACGTCCAGCATAGTTTGGCAATTAGAGTGTATTGATCAAGATTAAAGAGGAATTATTGTTGTGTGGCTGCTATGTTTGGTGTCATTGCTAGAGTTGTGGGATTTTGTGTAGCTTGAGTAGATCGAAGGGAGAATGTGTGTGCATGATGTCTTACTGCATATTGGGGAGAGACAGGAACAAGGTTGCATGGGTGTTGCGTTGTTGCTGCGAAACGCTGGGTAGGATTCAAGCTTAAGAGAGAGAGAGGGGTTGTTGCTTGGGGAGTTTGATCACAAAAGGGAAGATTGCTTGTTGTTAGAGAGACTGAGAGAAAAATATTGCTTGCTGCTTGTGAGTAGTGAAGAGGAACGCGGTATGCTACGCTAGCACAAAACAAATTCTACCGCATAACCAGAAAGCTACTCGCAAGAAGGGGATCGTAGATTAGATTACCATTAGACGTGCAGTTGCGGAATCCTTCTCGCGTCGATATAGTGAATCATCCTCGCCGCAGTTATTGCGTCGATGGAGTGGATCGTCCTCGCCTCGCCGTGGATCGTCCTCCCACACCCCAGTCGCAGCAGCGTCACCGCAGTAGTCCACACGTCCAGGAATGGAACGCCGTGCGTCAGTGTGCAAGCACCTAGTTGCTCGGCAGGGGCAGCGAGAGGAGGAGGCTAGGGTTTCGGGTGAAACATTTCTAAACCGTGGAAAGCACACCCTGCGCCCACCCTCCTCCACTCCTTATATAGCCATGAGATGAAACCCTAAACCAGGGCCCATTAGTGTGCTAAGCCCACGAGGTCCATAATTACGGATTCAATCTAAATTAATGCGTCCCAGTCCATTAAGTGTGTGACCCTACAGGTTCACGTACGTTTGGACATGGATTCGAAAAACTCCTTTTCAATTCAATAGTTGGTAGCGGCTCCTTGCAAAGTGTGCTAACTCCCAAACATACTATGATCAAATCGGATAAAACCTATCAAAAATACTCATGTAATAATCCCTTTGCCAAGTATATGAAGATTGAACTCAAGGCGAGAAGTATGTCATCCTTTAAAGATTCAATCCATCTCTCATATCCGTGATATATTAATAAGTTGTGATTGACTCCTCAATCACGGCATGGCCATGCACTTCCTTAATCATATCACACGAGTGGCCTTGTTATATATCGCCGTTTCATTGGAGTGGCAAATTCCATCTTGACTGCTCACTTCCCTCTGCACGTTTTATAGTAAACATGAAAGCTACCTTTATAACTATCCGGTTAGGAAGTAGTGTTTGATAGCCCTAAGAAAAACTATTACACATGTAGAGAATATGACAATCTCAGGTCTAAGGATCATACATCTACTATGTATGAGATACACTGATGACATATAAGAATGTAACATTCTCGCAGTGTCCCATTGCGGGTCTATCTAACCCATGTTCTTCAACATACGTCCACAATGTATAGATGATATCTCCATATCCCATGATCTATGAAGCATGATCATCGATCACTACATGTGCTGTTCTATTCATCGTTATCCTATACGATGATATCCGATCAGAGATATTTATCGAATTACATCAATAAGTAAAGAGCTTCATAAGCAAGTCACATACTTTTTGATCAATACAATGATATACATTCATTGGACCAACAATCATATTATTATTCATAAACATAGTCATGTTACAATCATCTAAATGATTACCTCAAGGGCATAACACTAACAATCTCCCACTTGCACTTGAGTCAATCAATTAAGTATCTAATACCAATAGACCTCGTGTGCGCCTCATGCTTAGGCTGTGGCTGTGGCTTTGTCAACGGATCGATCATATTGGCTTCCGTATGTACTTTGCATATTCTCACGCCACCTCTATCCACAATCTCGCGAATAAGGTGAAAGCGTCGGAGTATGTGTTTAGACTTCTGATGAGATGTAGGCTCTTTAGCTTGTGCAATGGCACCACTATTATCACAATAGATGTCCATTGGACTAGATGCAGTAGCGACCACACCAAGCTCTGTGATAAATTTTTTAATCCACACAGCTTCTTTTGCAGCCTCCGAAGCCGCAATGTACTCCGTTTCTGTCGTAGAGTCGGCCACCGTATTTTGCTTGGAACTCTTCCAGCTTACTGCTCCTCCATTTAGTGTAAACACAAACCCGGATGGCGATCGAAAATCATCTTTGTCAGTTTGGAAGCTTCCATCGGTGTAACCCTTTGCAACCAGATCTTCCTCACCTCCAAAAACAAGGAACTTACCCTTAGTTCTTCTCAAGTACTTCAGGATATTTTTTACGGCTATCCAATGACCATCACCAGGATCCGCTTGGTATCTGCTCATGACACTTAGAGCATATGAGACATCTGGGCGCGTGCGGATCATGGCATACATAATAGACCCAATAGCTGAAGCATATGGAATCTTGCTCATCCTGTCTCGCTCATCAGTTGTCGAAGGACACTGATTCTTGTAGAGACTGATGCCATATGACATTGATATGAAACCTCTCTTAGATTCATGAATATTGAATATTTTCAATATCTTGTCAATGTACGTTTCCTGACTTAATCCAATTAAACTTTTTGATCTATCTCTGTAGATTTTTATGCCCAAGATACAGCATGCTTCTCCCAAGTCCTTCATTGAGAAACTCCTTTTCAATGAAGTCTTAACATCTTTAATCATAGGAATATCATTCTCGATCAATAATATGTCATCCACATACAAAATCAGAAACACAAGTGCACTCCCACTAGCCTTCTTGTAAACGCAAGGCTCTTCTTCGTTTTTGATAAAGTCAAATCCTTTTCTACTTCATCAAAACGAATGTTCCAATTTTGAGATGCTTGCTTTAACCCATAAATGGATCTTTGAAGCTTGCATACCCTTTTAGCATATTTAGGATCAACAAAACCTTCAGGTTGTATCATGTATACATCCTCAGATAGATTCCCATTAAGAAAGGCTGTTTTGACATCCATCTGTCATATTTCATAATCAAAACAGCAATAGCTAAAATGATCCGGACAGACTTGAGCATGGCTACCGGTGAGAAGGTTTCATCATAGTCAACTCCTTGAACTTGTTTGAAACCCTTTGCCACCAACCGTGCCTTATAGATCTTAACTTTTCCATCTACGTCTATCTTCTTCTTGAAAATCCATTTACATTCAATTGTTTTTACACCATCAGGAGAATCGACCAAGTTCTAAACTTGATTGTCATGCATGGATTGAATTTCGGATCTCATGGCTTCAAGCCATTTTTCGAAGTTTGAGTCCATCATTGTTTCTTCATAAGTCGTGGGCTCATCATTGTCCAACAATAATATGTCATTCCCATATCTTATAAGTACATGACGCGACCTCCCCGACCTACGTGGGGCTGGTGTCTCTTCCACAGGTTGTACAACACTTTGTACATCTTGTGAAGGTTCAGTGGTAGCTTGAACATATTCATGTGATTCCCGAACTTCATCGAGATACACATCACTCCAACTGATTTCTTTTGAAAGAAACTCTTTCTTCCAAAAGACACCATTTCGAGCAACAAAAACATTGTTCTCGTTTCTTTTGTAAAAGTAATATCCTTTTGTTTCTTTAGATACCCCACAAAAAAAGCATTTTTCTGATTTAGGTGCGAGTTTATCTGATTGTAAATGTTTTACATAAGCCTCACATCCCATATCTTAAGAAATGATAACATGGGTCTTCTCCCAGTCCATATCTTATATGGCGTCTTCTCAACGAATTTTGATGGGACCCTATTCAAAGTGAACGCAGCTGTCTCTAGAGCGAAACCCCAGAAGGATAATGGCAGATATGTTTGGCTCGCCATTGATCGAACCGTATCTAATAAAGTTCGGTTTCGTCGTTCGAACACGCCATTCCATTGAGGCGTTCCTGGCGGAGTAAGTTGCGGAACGATTCCACATTGCTTTAGATTATCACCAAACTCTTGGCTCAAGTATTCGCCGCCACGATCTGATCGTAAGTGTTTTATTGATTTGCCAAGTTGATTTTGTACTTCGTTCTAAAACTCTTTGAACCTTTCGAAAGTTTCGGATTTATGCCTCATTAAATAGATATATCCATATCTATTAAAGTCATCGTTAAAAGTTACAAAGTACCGAAACCCACCCCTAGCAGTCGAGCTCATTGGTCCACATACATCTGTATGTACTAGGGCCAATAATACACTCACTCTCTCACTAAAACCTGTGAAAGGGGCTTTTGTCATCTTGCCAAGTAAACAAGACTCACATGTTTCAAATGATTCAAAATCAAATGAGGTTAGAAGTCCATCACCATGGAGCTTCTTCATGCGCTTCTCATTTATATGTCCTAAGCGACAATGCCATAAAAAGGTAGTGTTCAAATCATTAGGCCGAGGACTTTTTACATTAATGTTATAGACAGGTTTTTCTTCGAGTTCAAGTACGTACAACCCATCCACCATGGGGCAATGACCATAATACATATCATTCAAAAATATCGAACAAACAAAGTTCTTTATTCTGAAATCATAACCTTCATGTTCCAAACAAGAAGATGAAATAATGTTTCTACTCAAAGATGGAACAAAATAACAATTATTGAGTTCTAAAACTAATCCTAAAGGCAAATGTAATGGGTATGTGCCAACGGCAAGACCACTAACTCTTGCTTTATTCCCCACGCGAAGATCCACTTCTCCTTTTGCCAATTCTCTACTCTTTATCAGCCCCTGCATCGAATTGCAAATATGAGCAACCGAACCGGTATCATATACCCATGAGCTGAGTGAAGAAGTAGCAAGATTAATTTCTATAACATTAATACCTGAAGTGGAAATCACATTTCCATTCTTCTTATCTGCCAGGTACTTTTCGCAGTTTCGTTTCCAATGCCCTGACTTCTTGCAATAGAAGCATTGGGTATCAGGTTGAGGACCAACTTTAAGCTTCTGAAGCTTAGTTTTGAGGCTTGCGATCTCATCTTGAGCCTTGCCCTTGCCCTTGCTCTTTCCCGTTCCCCCAGCCTTAGCCCTCCTCTTTTTGAATGCAGTTGTTTTCTGAACCATCATCATATGATTGGGTTTTTTCTTAATTCTTTCCTCGGCAACCTTGAGCATCCCATGTAGTTCGGTTAGGCTCTTCTCCATGCTATTCATATGAAAATTCATAATGAATGGCTCAAAGCTCTGTGACAGAGACTAGAGAATAACATATGTGGCCAAACCGAGGCTAAGGGGAAACTCAAGTTTTTCCAATCTCCCAATGTAACTAATCATCTTGATCACATGAGGGCTGACCGGACTGCCTTCAGCCAGCTTACAAGCAAATAAAAGCTTTGAGATACCATACCTCTCAGCATTTGCTTGATTCCCAAACATGCCCTTCAAACCCACAATCATATTGTAAGCATCCTGGTCCTCATATTGCTTTTGGAGCTCAGAGACCATGGTGACAAGTATGAGACAGCTGACCTCTACAAAAGCATTAACATGTTTTTCATATTCAACCTTCAAATTGCGAGGAGCATTTTCGGCTGGTTCATCGGGAATTGGATTCTCTAGAACATAGTCCTTTTCATGCTTGAGAACAATTCTCAGGTTGCGATACCAATCAACAAAATTAGTTTCATTAAGTTTTTCCCTTTTCAAAACCGATCTCAAAGCAAAACCAGGTGTAGCAGGAGTAGGAGAAGGTGCCATTGAACTCAACAAATACATGCAAAGATTCTAAGTACTATATTTATGTAAAACTTTTAGTAAACATTTTAATAAAAGACACTCCTATTTTATGTCCCTGTTATAGACACATAGTGAGTATTCAAGATCCATATTCATCAAACACTAGTGAGCTTTGGCATCACTGCTAGAAATTTAATGACATAGGTAAACAACACCTTTGCTAATTACATCATATGTAACTCTTGTTTGTTGAGTATGAAAACAAGTAATGAATGCCTCCATCAACTTGACTCATGGCCAGGTCAACCTACCCTTAGGGCTCACATGAGGGAGGGAGCACTTCCCGTTTTCGAGTGCCAATTAAGAAACATGCCTCATGTGTGTTTTCCTAGACACTAATTGTCTTGTATAGGTTCCTTCATTACTGAAATTAAATCACAACCACTTATATCCTCAAGCCCAAAACCGTTTTGATAGCTTGATTAAATCTACCATTGTTATGCGCGATGTGTCCAACACATCCCTATCATCTATTAAGATAGCCATTGATATACTACTTTGTCAGTCATATCAATAACAATCTAAATTCTTGATAGGTGCAACAATTGGATGGACATTTTGTTTAAAAAATTTAACAATAGGGATGAACAATATCTACTATAAACATGGCATCACATGCAATGAGCATAAAGAAAATAGCAAGGATTAAACACACATCCACAGAAAAACAAAATAAGTTGTGAAATAGCATGACCCTTAGCATTAAAATCTCCATCATCATGCTTGTTTGATCACCTAGCCACCTTGCTTGATTATTCACCTAATCATAATGCTTGATACCATCGTCTTCATCATTATGGATGCAACGCCTTACAACTTTTGATAATGAATTTTACATGAGGGTTTGAAGCATCACAAGTCGACACGCAGGTCGTTATACAATTTAAATAGCCTTATGGCTTGACACGGTACGCAGGCTATGTGAAAATTACATGCATCACATACACATAGGCCGTACAATTTCACATAATTTCTTGCAAAAACGAGTTAAACAAAAATAATCCTACGACTCCGGAGTCCGAGGGGCATGTCTTCTATCAAAGGAAAACACCCTCAAAATTTCCACGGATCAACCAGATTGACCCAATCCGATCTAATATGATTGGTTTGGTCCCATATGGTTATGTTTCAGAAACCCTGATGGCGGTAACCCGACCGGTAAGGGCAACGTCGTACTATGAACGGACTCACCCAAAACAAGATTGAATCGGTTTGCATTTTCCATGGATCAACTAGATTGACCCAATCCGACTCAATCTGACTGGATTGGTCTCATATGGTTATATTTCAAAAACCCTGATGGCGGTAACCCGACCGGTAAAAGCAACGTCGTACCATTAACGGACTCACCCAAATCAAGATTGAGTCGGTTTGCACTTTTCTCAAACCCTAAGCCGATCGATCTCATCGATGGCTGCCGTCACCAATTCATCACATGAACCGGCTGAACATGTAACAGATCCAATCTACTAACCTCACACATCATATGTGCAACATCTAGATCACAAATCTATACAAGATGGCTCTGATACCACTGAAGAGGAACGCGGTATGCTACGCTAGCACAAAAAAAATTCTACCACATAACCAGAAAGCTACTCGCAAGAAAGGGATCATAAATTAGATTACCACTAGACACGCAGTTGCGGAATCCTTTGCGCGTCGATATAGTGGATCGTCCTCGCCGTAGTTGTTGCGTCGATTGAGTGGATCGTCCTCCCATGCCCCAGTCGCAGCAGCGTCACCGCAGTAGTCCATACGTCCAGGGATGGAATACCGTGCATCGGTGTGCAAGCACCTGGTCGCTCGGCAGGGGCAGCGAGAGGAGGCTAGGATTTCGGGTGAAACACTTCTAAACCGTGGAAAGCACACCCTGCGCCCACCCTCCTCCACTCCTTATATAGCCATGAGATGAAACCCTAAACCAGAGCCCATTAGTGTGCTAAGCCCACGAGGTCCATTAATTACGGATCCAATCCAAATTAATGCGTCCCAGCCCATTAAGTGTGTGACCCTGCAGGTTCACGTACGTTTGGACATGGATTCGAAAAATTCCTTTTCAATCCTATAGTTGGTAGCAGCTCCTTGCAAAGTATGCCAACTCCCAAACATACTATGATCAAATCGGACAGAACCTATCAAAAGTACTCATGTAATAATCACTTTGCCAAGTATATGAAGATTGAACTCAAGGCGAGAAGCATGTCATCCTTTGATGATTCAATCCATCTCTCGTATCCGTGATATATTAATAAGTTGTGATTGACTCCTCAATCACGGCATGGCCATGCACTTCCTTAATCATATCACATGAGTGGCCTTGTTATATATCGCCGTTTCATTGGAGTGGCAAATTCCATCTTGACTGCTTACTTCCATCTGCACGCTTTTTAGTAAACATGAAAACTACCTTTATAACTATCCGGTTAGGAAGTAGTGTTTGATAGTTCCAAGAAAAACTATTACACATGTAGGGAATATGACAATCTCAGGTCTAAGGATCATACATCTACTATGTATGAGATACACTGATGACACATAAGAATGTAACATTCTCGCAGTGTCCCATTGCGGGTCTATCTAACCCATGTTCTTCAACATACGTATACAATGTATAAATGATATCTCCATATCCCATGATCTATGAAGCATGATCATCGATCACTACATGTGCTGGTCTATTCATCGTTGTCCTATACGATGATATCCGATCAGAGATATTTATCGAATTACATCAATAAGTAAAGAACTTCATAAGCAAGTCACATACTTGTTGATCAATACAATGATATACATTCATTGGACCAATAATCATATTATTATTCAAAAACATAGTTATGTTACAATCATCTAAATGATTACCTCAAGGGCATAACACTAACAATCTCCCATTTGCACTTGAGTCAACTAATTAAGTATTTAATATCAATAGATCTCATGTGCGTCTCATGCTTAGGCTGTGGCAATGGTTCTATGAACGGATCGGTCATATTGGCTCGTCAAGTCTCGTGGCTCTTCCTTGCGTTAGAAGACGGCGGTCACGGAGCTGAGCGGAGAGAAGATGAACTGAGCGGCCACGGCAAGAAGACGAGCTGAGCGGGGCGTACCAGGCGTTCGCAGCAGCAGCCGTGCTGGAGGCAAGCGGGTAGTCAGGCGGCAAGAAGATGGCGGCCACGGACACGGCACTCGAGGCCTTCAAGCAACGCTGGGAGCTCTTCTGCGTCGCCTAAGACCACGTCGAGGAGCACGCCGAGTCCATCCGTCAGTGGATCGGCTCAATTTGCTAGCCGCTAGCATCGTCCGCTCGCTACCCAGTTGAATCCGAGCCTCAGAATCATCGCCGGCCACTCAATCGTCGTCACCAGCAAGATCGGCGAGCAAGGGAATCGAATGCCAAAAAAAACTTGCCTTGCTTTGCCGAGCTAGGCTAGAGCTAGGCAAAGATCCAAACATGCACGCCCGAAATAAGTGAAGACAGGTTGGCCGTAATACAGTACTGCATTATGTATAATGATTAATAAATGAGAGATTTTACTATCAGAAAGAGTACAATACGTCTCCACTAAATTATCTTTAAACTCTTATATTTTTACCATTTAAACTTTTAATAACTCTTGTCTAGCTAGTGCATGTGATAAGTCAATCCTTGTTAGGGATAGAGCTCTGATACCATTTGTTAGAGTTAGCACGGCAAAATAAATAAAGACAAAATTTAATTTGAAAAAACTCTTACGAGAAAAAATCATGAAAAACAATTCACTATAATAGTTCAACGATTACATGTTCAGGGATGCGGCTTATATAGCCAAAAGAGTTCGAGTTATAACAAATTTGGACTAACAACCTATTTGAATCAAACCAAAGAATATGGTAAGTTGAGATATTGAGTTATCTCTAATAAACCTCCTCTTAACTCAAAATCCATAATAAAATTATTTTCAGAAAACCCTGAACGGCAAATAAGCACCAGAAATACCAAGTGTGTTAAAAGTCCAAAGGATTAATAAACAAGGAAGATTGAACAGTCAATCCAAACACTTGAAGTGTGAAAAACTACAAAGAGTATGAAAGACTGGACCAGACTTATATAAACGCTTCTTATGAAGCAAGATTTAGCAAACCATCAGTAGATTGAGAGAAAGACTATAACAGTCAATTCAAACATACATCTATTTGTTGGAAGTTGATTTGAATTTCTCTTTAGGTTTTAGGGACGCCTTTAGTCCATATTTTGGTGTAGCCCATATTAGACTCGAGTCGCTTTGTCCTCCTTATAAATACCTCTTGTAAGCCGCATTGGGAGAGTGGACGATTTATTGTAATTCCTTACGTTTGTAAACAATTCCCAAAATAGTGAGATCGTTGATTGGCGTCCTGATTTTTTCCCACAAGGGTTTTTCACGTAAAAATTTATGTCTCGTGTTTGATTTCTTTGTGTTTGATTTTGCAACAAGTGATATCAAAGCCAGATCAATCACAAGAAAAAAATTCTGATCGGATCCGTCCTGTTCATCTTCCCGAGCGGCGACTGTTTGCTCACCGGCGCGCGCCCGCCCAACGCAGCCGTCTCAAAGAAATACAGGAGATTGGATCTCCAATCTCGGTGACGTGCGAAGAAAAACAGACGCGCAAGAAAATCCTGGGATCTCAACGCCAATCAACCAGGAGGAGAAGGACGCGTCCCCGATCACGAGCCTTGCGGCTTCGAGGTCATCGACAGCGCCAAGACGCGGCTGGAGCAAGCCTGCTTCGACGGTATCCCCTGCGCGAACGTGCTGACATTCGCGACCAGAGACGCCCTTGCACGGACGTCGATCTACTCATCAAGGAGCACGTGCAGACTAGAAGAAACTCCATACGAACTCCTAGTCGTGAGACACATCGTGACAGTAAGAGCTCTTTTTTGGTTCTGGTTTTGTTTGCTCTTTCCTGGAGAGGCTGCATTGCGTCAGGAGTGCGTCAGGTGAGGAAAGCATTAATTCCTGTGAGTAAAAAAAATTCAGACAGCAGTGCATAGCAGCCGAAGAAAACAGAGAAAAAAAATACAAGATTTCTTCATGCATGGCAACTTTGAAGTACGATATTCCGTTGCTATACCGTGATGCAAGGTTTTCACTATGGCAAGTCAAGATGCGAGCTATTCTTGCGCATATTGATCCGGACGATGCGCTTGATAAATTTGGGAACAAAGATCAAAAGACCTGGACTGATGAAGAAAAAAGAAAAGATCGTAAGACTTTATTTCAAATTCATCTTCATTTATCAAATAATATTTTACAAGAGGTTTTACAGGAGAAAACTGCGGCTGCCTTATGGTTAAAGTTGAAATAATTTGCATGTCCAAAAATCTTACTAGCAAGATGCATGTGAAGACGAAATTATTTTCGCACAAGTTGCAAGAGGGTGGTTCCGTGTTGAATCACCTATCGGCTTTCAAGGAGATCGTTTCTGACCTTGAATATATGGAGGTAAAATTTGAGGATAAGGATCTAGGTCTTATTCTTTTGTGTTCCCTGCCTTCGTCATTTTCAAATTTTAGAGACACTATTTTATATAGCCGTGACACATTAACTGTTGCTGAAGTTTATGAGGCCTTACATGCAAAAGAAGATATGAAATTAATGGTGTCTTCTGAAAGTTCCAGTTCGCATGTAGAAGCTTTGTCTATTCGTGGACGGACAAAGGAAAAGAAATCACATAATGGATATAGAGGCAGAAGTTCAAGCAGTTACAGGGGCCGTTCTAAGTCAAGAGGTAAGGAAAAATTCTGCAGGTATTGCAAGAAGAAGAATCATGATATATCTGAATGTTATAAGGTAAAAAATAAAGGAAAAAGGAACGACGCCTACAAGCCAAAAGGTAAATATAATGAGGAAGGCAATGCTTCTGTTGCTACTGCTGACAGCAGTTCTAATGGTGAGACCCTTGTTGCTTTTGCTGGATGTGCAAGTAGTGGTGATGAATGGATTATTGATTCTGCTGCTTCTTTTCATATATGCATTAATAGAGATTGGTTCATCACTTATGAGTCTGTTAAAGATGCTGGTTCTGTTAGGATGGGTGATGATTTGCCACGTCCTATTGTTAGCATTGGATCTGTTCAAATCAAGATGTATGATGGCATTATCAGAACTTCAACAGATGTGAGACACGTTCCAAGTATGACAATGAATCTCATCTCTTTGAGTACTCTTGATTCTAAATGGTATAAGTATTCCGGTGGTAATGGAATTTTGAAGGTATCAAAAGGTTCTCTTATTGTTATGAAAGGTGATTTGAAATCTGCCAATTTATATCGTCTTCAAGGTACTACAATTATAGGTGATGTCTTTGTTTCATCACATTCATCACCCGATATTGCTAATCTTTGGCACAAGCGTCTTGGACATATGAGTGAACAGGGTTTGGCAGTATTAAGTAAGAGAGGACTTCTTGATGGATATAATAGTGGAAAATTGGATTTCTGTGAGAATTGCATATTTGGCAAACATAGGAGGGTGAAATTCAACACTTCTGTTCATACTACAGAAGGTATTCTTGATTATGTGCATTCTGATTTATGGAGGCCATTTTGTAAGACTTGTTTTGGAGGTGCTCGTTATATGTTAACAATTACTGATGATTATTCTAGAAAAGTCTAGCCTTATTTCTTGAAGCATAAATCAGAAGCATTTTCAGCATTCTAAGAATGGAAGGTTATGATTGAAAGGAAAACTGAAAATAAAGTAAAGAAACTTCGCACTGATAATGGGATGGAATTATGTTTTGATGAATTTAATTCATATTGCAAGTCTGAAGGTATTGTGCGACACTACACTGCTCCTCATACTCCACAACAAAACGATGTAGCTGAGCATATGAACAGAACTATCATCTCAAAGGCCCGTTGCATGTTGTTCAATGCTGGTTTGCATAGGCGTTTTTGGGCTGAAGATGCTTCCATTGCTTGCTATCTCATTAATCGATCACCCTCCCTTGCTATTGATAAGAAAACTCCAATTGAGGTATGGTCTGGTTCTCTAGTTGATTATCCACAATTGAGAGTTTTTGGTTGCACTGCTTATTGTAAAAATTAGATGACCGCAATGCAAGATGAGATGGAGTCACTTGAAAAGAATAGTACTTGGGATTTAGTTAAATTGCCTAAAGACAAGAAGACTGTCCGTTGTAAATGGATTTTCAAAAGGAAAGAAGGTATTTCTTCTACTGATTCAGCAAGGTATAAAGCAGGATTGGTTGCTAAAGGCTATAGCCAGATTTCAGGTATTGATTTCAATGATGTATTTTCTCCTGTTGTGAAACACAGTTCTATTCGCACTCTACTCAGTATTGTTGCCATGCATGATTATGAACTTGAGCAATTAGATGTTAAAACTGCACTCTTGTATGGAGAGTTAGAGGAAGATACTTAGGGGGTGTTTGGGACAGCTCCAGCTCCACCAAAATCCGTGGAGTTGGTGGAGCAGGGTATTTCTAGTTCCAGAAATTTATGGAACTGGAGCTGTGAGTACATTAAGAGTGTTTATATGGATCATCTTGTTTACATTTTAGACTAAAAATATAAACTTAATTCACTTTATTTTAGCCTACAAACTCCAGCTCTGAGGTGGAGCTGGGATCTGGAGCTCTGCCAAACAGGGCCTTATATAGATCAACTTGAAGGATTTGTTAGTCCTGGAAAAGAACACCTTGTTTGTAGATTGAAGAAATCCCTTTATGGCTTGAAACAATCCCCTAGGCAATGGTACAAGAAATTTGACTTATTTATGCTCTCTCTCATGGTTTTAAGCGGTCCAATTATGATAGCTGTGTTTACTTGAAGATGGTTAATGGTTCAGGTATATATTTGCTTCTTTATGTTGATGATATGTTAATTACTGCAAAGATAAATCAGAAATAGCTAAACTAAAGGCACAATTGAGTAAAGAATTTGAGATGAAGGATTTAGGTGCAGCAAAGAAAATTCTTGGCATGGAAATTATTAGAGCAAGGAAATCTAATAGATTATACCTTAGCCAGCAAGGTTATATTGAGAAGATCCTTCGTCGCTTTAATATGCATGATGCAAAACCAGTGAGTACTCTTTTAGCTGCTCATTTCAGATTATCTTCAGCTTTATGTCCAGAGTCAGATGATGATATTGAGTACATATCTAGAATCCCATATTCCAGTGCAGTTGGTTCTCTTATGTATGCCATGGTTTATTCTTGTCCTGATTTATCTCATGCACTAAGTGTTGTCAGTAGATACATGGATAATCCTGACAAAGAGCATTGGAAAGTTGTTTAGTGGATTTTCAGATACTTGCGTGGTACTTCTAATGCTTGTTTGCAGTTTGGAAAATCTGGAGATGGGCTTATTGATTATGTTGATTTTGACTATACTGGTGACTTAGATAAATGATCTCTCACATGTTATGTTTTTACTATTGGTGGTTGTGCTGTCAGTTGGAAAGCAAGCTTACATGCTACTGTTGCTCTTTCGACTACTGAAGCTGAATATATGGCTATTTCTGAAGCATGTAAAGAAGCTACTTGGTTGAGAGGTTTGTACACTGAGCTCAACGAGGTTACTTCTTATGTTACTATATTTTGTGATAGTCAAAATGCTATTTACCTCACAAAGGATCAGATGTTTTATGAAAAAACAAAGGACATTGATGCGAGGTATCATTACATTAGAGATGTTATTTCTCAAGGTGACATCAAAATATCCAAGATAAGTATCCATGATAATCCCGCTGACATGATGACAAAGTCAATTTCTGTTACTAAGTTTGAGCTATGCTCAAGCTTAGTTGGAGTTACAGTTTAAGTTCTAGGGACTTTTGACGCCGGTGATATTTATTATTGAAAGGAGTTCAGTGATTATGTTTTTGGTATAAGAGGGAATTCGTCTCAATGTGGAGTTTGTTGAGTGTTGATCCGAATTTCTCTTTGGGCTTTAGGGACGCCTTTAGCCCATATTTCGGTGTAGCCCATATTAGACTTGAGTCGCTTTGTTATCCTTATAAATACCTCTTGTAAGCCGCATGGGAGAGTGGACGACTCATTGTAATTCCCTGCGTTTGTACACAATTCCCCAAAATAGTGAGATCGCTGATTGGCGCCCGTGATTTTTTCCCGCAAGGGTTTTCCACGTAAAAATCTATGTCTCGTGTTTGATTTCTTTATGCTTGTTTTTCTAATACTATCAACAAAGCAGATGAAGAAATATGGGTCTTCAATGATTCATAACCCTTATAAAGTCTAAGTCTGTGCAACTGACCTCTTGAAACAAATGCTCAATCATCAAATGGCATAAGCTAAGACATCACCTGTGGCACTTGATAGATAGCGAAGAACTCATATCATGGACTTTTGACATGCTCTACATAGAATATAAAATTCGGCAAACTGTTTCTGCTGAAAATTCATAATATGGTTGAAACTAGTCCTGTAAAAATGCCAAGATAAAAAGAACTATCATGTTGTTAATGGAGTATAAATCGCAGTAGAC
This sequence comes from Otatea glauca, assembly GCA_036346275.1. Classification (NCBI taxonomy): domain Eukaryota; kingdom Viridiplantae; phylum Streptophyta; class Magnoliopsida; order Poales; family Poaceae; genus Otatea; species Otatea glauca. The sequence continues at coordinate 80,048,459 of CM070715.1, read as the reverse complement.
CCCTTATATCAAGCAAAGACAACAAATCAATGTTGTAGTATCCACGTAGAAATAAACTCCTTCATGCACTTCAAACCTTCATCTCAAATTGACATTGGCACAAAACCTTCACTAGTAAAACTCTGAACAGTATAATGCTACCATCAGGGTGTCGTCGAATTCCTAATTAACGTTGTCAAAACCTCCATAATGGTCGCGCAAGCGATCCAAATTGCAACGTATTCAAATGGTGAATAAAACACCAAAATAACGGTGATGAAATACCAAATTAACAGTGATGAAACACCAAATTCAGTTGTCTCCTCAATTGACATTTTTCCCCAAAGTAGACGATGAAACATCGAAGAAAATGCCCAATGATTAATCCTGCATAAATGTTGTCAATAATAAACACAATGTCCTGAATTGCAAAAGGAATCCGGTAAGAATATGCATAATGGCCTGACCTGTGTATGAATGACGTCAATAATATGCATGACATCCTGGATTTCGATGAAAATCTGCCAATAATAAGCATAAAATAATAAGCATGAAAGTCTGAATTTGCATATGATATCCTGCCAATAATGAGCACAAAATAATAGATATAATAGCCTGAACTACGTATGAAAATCACCCTAAAATAATAGGCATAAAATCTGATACCATGAAATGATCTAAAACCGGAAGTAAATCCGCTTGTGACATTGGTTTGGAGTCCAGCTTGCGGTGGCCGGCCACTTCAAGAACTGCATTGAAAAGAAGATGAAGCAGATACTGAACCACACAGCCTCAAGATCAAATCTTCCTCAAGAACCCAGAAACACGATCGATGATATCAACCAACTCCAAACTCGTCGACAGGTCAGGGATGTGCCGCTGGGCTCTGGCCACGAAAATGAGACCAGAGAAGATGGGAAGCTGGAGGCGCTTGGCCGTGTGATGCCGCGGCGACGGTAGTGCTACGTCGGAGTCTGGCACTACACCATGGCACACATTTGGCGACAATGATGTGTTGGCAAAGGTGCGTTATTGGCGACACAAAATATATCGGCAAATCTATAGACTACATTGATAGACAATCTATCGGCATTGATCGCATGTGCCGGCACATTTTCTGTCGACGTTGATGGTTCCGGCAAAAAAAGTGTTGGCAAAGAATTATCGATGCCTTATATGTCGGCAAAAGTACCGTAGTCACACCTTATGGGTTGAAAAAATGTGTCAGTGTACACTAAAAAAATCAGGCGCGCGCCGAAGTGTGCGAAGCGGGAAAGAGTATTTGGGAAAAACAAAGAGGCGCCCACACCCATCTCTCTCTCCTATCTCAATCTCACGAGCTACTGCCCCCAAATTCCCCAATCTCTCTCCCATCTCACGCATGCTGCCCCCAAATTCCCCAACCTCTCCACAGGAGCCGTCGGCCGCCTGTTGCCCTCCGCCGCCGGCCGCCCTCCGTTCGGCACCGCCATCGTCTACCCTCCACCGCCGCCGTACGCCCTCCACCGCCACCCTCAGGTTGGCACCGCCGCCGTCGTCCGCCCTCCACCGCCACCCTCGGGTCGGCACCGCCACCCTCCGCTCGCTACGTGCCACCGACCACCGCCTCCATCCACCCTCCACTGTCTTCCACCGGTGTCCACCCTCCACCGCCGCCCACAACTCTCCACCGCCGCCACCGCTGCCATCTGCCCTCCAGCGTAGCCCACAGCCGCCATCCGCCCTCCACCGTCGAGATCTGCTGCCTGGTGCTGCCTGGTAGTCCTCATCACGCCACGAGACGGGGAGTCACAGGATCTGACGAGAAGATGTTGCCGTGAGAAGGGAAGCCATCGTCAAAACAAGAAGGGCAAGACGACAAGCCCCTGGTAAGGACCCTTGTTCTTTTGCTGGCTTGTCACTAGGCTGCATGGTCATTACCATGCATTGGAGTTGATCAGAGTATTACTACATAGTGCTATCAACTCATGATCAGAGTATTACTAGGATGCCGATGAACTGATTTGCAATGTTGATTGGTACTTGCTTGATTGATTGGAAAATTAACATTGTCGTACTGCAGTAGTCTAGGAAAAGAGACTTGCTTGTTTGGTTAAAAGGTGTGTTATGGATAAAAGTTGGACACACCAGCCTAGGTAAATTTCAAACTTTTCAACAAATATTATGTGCATGCCTATAAGACATTAGTGTTTGGTCTTACATCCTGAAAATTAATTGTATGTAGGCAAAATGATGATTATATAAAAGGAGTGGACAGGTTTTTAGAGTTTGCTTTTAGTAATTCAGCAAAAGGAAACAAGATATTATGCCCCTGCAAGACTTGTAATAATTCTTGTTTGAGAGTTAGCAGTGTTGTACGTGAGCACTTGATATGTGAGGGATTTACGCAAGGGTATGTAACTTGGATGAATCATGGGGAACCAAATTCCAGTTTTTTTTTGCAAATGAAGTGGAGCAGTCTGATAGGGTAGAAGTGGAGAAGTCAAATGAAAAAGATGATATTTCTAATTTAATTGGAGACTTAGCAGGAGGTTTAGATGATATTGGAGATTTAGAAGGGGATGGGGGCTGCATAATGGGGATATGGAATCTTGTTACAAGTTGGTAGATGATGCTGGTCAAGAACTATACCCTGGATGCAGAAACTTCTCAAAGTTGTGTTTCCTTGTTAGATTACTCCATATAAAATTTCTTGGAGGATGGAGTAATAAAAGCTTTGACATGCTACTAGAGTTACTTAAGGATGTTTTACCTAAAGGGTCATCACTTCCTAAAAACTTCAATGCTGCCAAAAATACAGTAAAAGGCCTTGGTCTCAGGTACACTAATATTCATGCTTGTCAAAATGATTGCATTTTGTTCTGGAAGGAGCATGAAAAGGAAAACAATTGCCCAAAATGTAACACTTCAAGATGGAAATCGGAAAAGAAAAGTTCTAATGGAAAGCGTGTGCATAGAGTTCCAATGAAAGTGCTACGCTACTTTCCTATAAAGAAAAGGCTGCAATCGGGAAAGGTATCAACTGTCGACAAAGCTATCACTGTCGGCAAAGCTACCAACTGTCGGCAAAGCCTATCATTTTGCTCACAATTTGTCTGTCGGCGAAAGGTTTAATTGTCGGCAAAACTTTTCCCCACGGCTTCAAATACTATAGTTTAGGAAGTGTCGGGAAAAGTTATGCCGACACATTTTCCGTCGGCGAAAGTGGCATACACCAACTGTACAGAGTGTTGGCAAAAGTGTGCCATGGTGTAATGTGGCTGCTCGGAGTACGGAGCGAGCCGGCGGCCTTGAGGCGGGAGTTAGAGGGGCCGCCATTGGTGGCTAGAGGCCGAGCGGCGTAGAGGCGGGCGGGCTGTGGTGGGCCATTCGGTGATGAATCGATGACCGGTGGATGACTTGCGCAGGCCGGTGGGAGGCGGCCGGTCGAGACGAACTTGCGCTAGATCCGACGAGAAGGAGCGAGACGGGACAACATAGAGCTTAAGCATCTGGAGAGGCCCCATCATGAAGGCGAGCGGACGTCGGATGCCGGCGCGAGGCGGGAGCAGCCGAGCGAGCGGTGGTGCCCGGCGGTGATGGCGGCCAAAGGAGGATCGCAGAGGCGGCCGTCGCGGCGGCTTTCGGATAAGCGCCGTAGGCGCGGCGGCCGTGGAAGACGGCCGGAGGTGGCATGGCCGTGGAGACAAAGCCGAGTCCGATGCGGGCCGGATGATGGCTGGTGCTGGCGGGGTCGGCTGGAGCGGAAGACAAAGCGACGGCAGTTGATGATGACGACGTGGGGACGACATCTCCGGTGGGCGGTCGCGGATGGCGTCCAAGGGCAGCGTGCGATGAAGGCCGACGGGCGAAGGCAATGTCGGGGTCGTGGGCCGACGTGGAGGGCATGCCGACGGCGGTTGTCGAGGAAGATGGCCTGCGGAGGGGCCGGCACAGAAGCAGCTGTCTTGGGTTGCGGGCCAGCGCGAAAGTGGGTAGCCGGCGCCAAGGTTGGCGTCGGAAGCCGAGGTAGTCGAAGACGAGCACGCGATGGAGGCCGCCGGCGACAGTAGATCGAAATCTGAGGTATGCCATCTGTTGCCGTGCGGGTGCCGCCCCCTACGAGTTGCCTCCTCCCGGTGCAGTGACTTGGATCAAAATCTAGTGTTCTGATACCACTTGTTAGTGATAGAGCTTTGATACCACTTATTAGGGTTAGCACAGTAAAATAACTGGAGACAAGATTTAATGTGAAAAACCTTACGGAAAAAAAGCAAAGGAAACAATCTACTATAATAGTCAATGATTACATATACAGGGGTGTGACTTAAATAGTCTAAAGAGTTCGAATCGTAGCAGATTTGGATTAACAATCTATTTAAATAAAACTAAAATAGATAGTAAATTGTGATATTGTGTTATATCTAACAATCCTAGTTTGGAAAAGCATGTTTAGCTACGGACCGAGAGGCTTGGGCTGCTCGTCTCAAAATGCAATATGCAGTACCAGTGGTACTTAAAGTTAGGGCTACCGGTGGTTGTGTAGTCAGGTCTAATCATGAATCATGATCCATCATATTCCACGTCGCTGCTACAGCACAACGATTGCATTGATGTCTTGACCGCGAGGAAATGCGTACAGTTGAATCCGATTAACTTGATGACATTTCATGACTGAAACAGGTCGACCGGTAACTAAGCTGCAGACATCAAGCTAGGCTGCTAGGTCGATCAGAGACTTTTCTTTATCCAATGGCTAAGACAATCACGCTCTCTACTGAGGTGAAATCTCGTTACGGCCGGCGACTCGGTCTTCCGCTTTTCACGGCTAACGGACGGGCCCCGACAAGCACGGCGGCCCAACGCCAAGGAAGAGCCAATCCCGATCGAACCGACAGATCGAAGGCCAGGCGAGGCACCAAAACAAGGCAAGAACGAACGAGAGCTAGCTAGCTGGGGATGCCAAGGCTGGAGGCCACCGGAGACGCCGGCGGCCGTGGCGATGGTACTGCCAAGGACAGCGCGCGCGGGGCACGAGATCACCACGGGGACGCATCAACCGGCGGATCACGCCCTCAATTTCACCGCGTCCACGGGCGCTAGCTGACGAGTGAGGATGGCGACGAAGACGCAACAACGGCGGCCTCCCCTCCGGCCGACCGCGGAAACGTCGAGCTACACCGCGTGCCAGGATCACCTCCCCGACCCTGGCGGTGCAGCAACAAACTGCAGCTGGTACGTACGTAGTATATGAACATGCGTGTGGACGTCGGTCGCGGCTGCATTTTGTTACCATTTCCGTTGCTTTCTGCCATGCATTTAAAAACCGGCCGTACCCATGTGTGCCGTGCGCGAGACCCTCGTGGTCAGCCTCGTACACGTAGAAGCGAACGTGACATCCGTATACACAGAATTTCGTTTAACCAAAATTTATACGGTACAAGGCCTCCTTATTAGCGGAGCAACCGCGGCTATCAGGATACAGCGTAGCCACTCAGTCTAGGAATATTACACTTATAGTTTGAATCATCTTATTTAAAAATATAAGATTTATATTTAGATTTAACTAGGCTTTTATAAATATACCTCTGTTTATTCTCTCTCAACCATATTCATTTATCCGTTACCATCCACATAAAGTATTATATCTGTCATCTTTCAAGATATTTAAGTGAAATATCTAAGTTATTTTCTCTCGCATCTTTCTCAATTTCATCGTAAACTTAACCCTTATACAAAAGTTAAAATATACCTCGTATTATTGAATGGACGGAGTATCAATCACCCCACATGCAGCTGTGTAATAACTATAAATAGGCTCGAAAACATAAATAATCTATCTCACCTTTCAGTTCGGCTGCAATGGTTTTGTTTACGTGACGTTACGCCTTACGCGACTGACTGGCTGGGCTCGGTCGTTGGAGTGTGCAGAGCAAGCGAAATTCCCCAATCAACGATGTGCGAGATTAATTTGCGTTAGCAGAATTAAGATTCTTTGCATTCGCCACGAGAATTTAAACGGTAGGCAAAGATCGTAAGCAAGATTTGCGCTAAAATACGCGGGATGATGTGCTCGAGGTGGCACTCTGTCCGGGGATGTGGACAACGGTGGGACTCAGGACGGTGCGTACGTCGACTTTCTCCATGGTCAGGCCATCAGCCAGCTGCCTGAAGAGAAGTCGAATATGATCTCTTGTATTGATAATCACCAAATCCATGGTACAAATAGAGGATCACATCCGAATAGCAGCAACATTCTGCTAGCACGTAACTCAATGTCAGGCAAGAACGTGCGGTCAGGGTTTCAAAAACTGACGAAAATCGCTCAACTTACTGTTACGGTTCAAGATTCAAAATCGGTTGGTAAACCGGTCTAATTTAAAAAAATAAAAAATATGTGACGTAAACTGCTCGAAAACTGTTGAAAACCGCTCAAAAACTGTTTTTAAAGAATATTCAACTGGTCGGTTGGTTTTCGGTGAAAACCGACGGTTTTCGATTTTTAAAAAGAAATTCCCAAAAAATTTATTTCTTAACTCTTCGGTTTCTGAAGATTTTTGAGCGGGTTTTCTCGATTTTCGAATTTCAAACGTTTTTTTCAAAAACGGTTTTTGAAACCCTGCGTGCGGTGTCCTGCAACCAGCTAGTCTGTGTCCTACACAGTGGTGTAGCCAACGGCACTCAGTTGGACTTGAGATCATCCTTCTTCTCTGACCCTAAGTATACTCTTAAGCATCGGTGCTCATTTTTTGCCACAGTAACGGCAAATACGTACGCACTCAGGTTCATCTAGAGGAAGAAGAAATATTACAGGTGGTGAGCTACTTTCTGAGCTATGTGGCTTGGTGGACTGCTACTTGTTGAAGACCTAATTTAGTAATTAATAACTTCATTTACTGTCTGTAAAACTAGACTTGAACCCAAGATACGCACAAAGACCAGAGAAAGGGGGTGGCTCGACACCTTTCATTTACGAGAACATGGCAGCCCATCGAGTCGGGGGCACTTAATGCACGTCGCAGAGACTCGGTGATTGCGAGGGCACAACGAAGATGTCAAGTGGATGCTGAGGAGCCTGCGAGGACATGGACGTGCAGTGACGGACAAGCCACCACGACGACGACAAGCGGACAAGGAAGATGACGCAGCGTGAGTTGACGAGTGCCTAACCGGCTAAGTGAGATGACCGCGATAACAAATAGGCAGTGTGAGCCCCTCTTCTAATATATGCTTTTTTATCAATTTTAACTGTGCCAATAAGTTGAATAGAGACAATAGCCGATTTGTTTGATTAATTGCTGTTAACTTTTTTATAAATTTTCAAAAATTTGGCAAGAGAACATTGCATAAGTATTTCTCAAGTAATAATATACTAATAGTAACACTCGAAAAGAATACAATATAAATTGTTTAATATATTTATCTCAACTTAGTCTCATTTTTGAGCTCACCTTAATTTTTTCCTAGTTTCGCCTCTTGTCCTACAAGTATATCCCATCACGAGAGTTCTACTCCGTAAAATAGAACCATGTTTATTTCGAAGCATCAACCTAGAAATAACCTCGAATAAAAGAAAAAAAAAATGACGCGATCATTGGCGTTCGCTCCGATCTACTCCCGACCAGCCTTTCCAATTCATTATGATAATTTGATCTCATTCTTGTGAATCATATCATTTGGCAAACAAACGTTCGGAGTCGGAGGACAAATCAACGTCGTCTGTCTGGGATCAACGTAATTGATTTAGAAAGGTGGCATGACAGAGTGGAGACTAACACAAGATGACATAGAGCTTTAGTTTAGACGTGTTATGTTTGTGTTTGTTGAGCTGGCCCGTCCATACACGCGTAACACGCCTCCACTGTCACTGAATGTTTTTCTATCCACGCAGCACTGTTGATTGGAAGGTAGCGCTCTCATGTTTTGGAGATGAGAGGGATTGAGCTGGTAAGGCGAGGCGGCATTTGAAGTACTGTTCCTTTTTAGTGGGGAAAAACTAAAGTAGTATTCCATTCGACTACGTACATATATCTACAGCCACGAGGTATTAGGTGTCTACTGAAAGTATGTACAGTAATAGAGATCATTGCTGTATATATACTACCTTATATTATTTCAAGATAAAACTAAAGACAACTTCATGCCCCTATAAGATTCTACAATCTCATCTTGTAATTATGACAAGAAAAAAATGTCATTACAGACAATAACTCATATAATAATTTTTTATTGTCTATATAGTTGTCTCTTCACGAAGAAACATGTATACTCTCTCTATATTCTCTCTCTTTCATATCAGTAAAAATCTTACGTGATAAATACTATAGATAACTGATATTATATCATTGTATCTATACCCCTTTATAATGCACATAAACATTCTTTTCTACGTCCACCCCAAATAATGCACCCCACTAGAGATGGCCTAACCTTCATGCACCTAAATAAACGTCCCGTAAACTTGCCTCCATCAAAATTAACCTCTCAGATCTTTCCTCAGCTTTACTCACCCACATCCGATGACCATTGTTTAATGTGTCTAACTTATCCTGTGACCCACAACAGATCTCCCCCCACCTCCAACATCATCTAAGGAAAAAGAAACAAATATCCTGGAATTAAGAAAAAGAAAACAAACGTTCTAGAAAAGAAAAAGACCATATATTACGTGCTGGAAAAGGAAACCGGAAGACATAGCACTATACTAGTATGCTCTAACGGACTAAGAGCAAAAGTCTGGAAGTCACCGCGATTCTGTTGCATTGTGGTTATGAGCTCAAGAAAATGGTTCTGTAGACTCCATTCACGAATTAGACACATCTTGAACTTTTCTTTTCCTTGGTATACAGGAGCAAGGCACGGAAAACAAGCCTACAAAACACGAATAGGTATAGCATCTCGTGTAATCATGTGTGATGATTCTTTATCTAGGGAGTAAGACAAAGTCTAGCTAATACTGCTCATTTTCTTGTTAAATTAATCAGGGTTGGTGTACCGTATACGACAATCGTTTTCATAAAATAGTAAGGCCAGTGGCCCAGTGCTCACCAGTTACCAATAGTAATTCACATGTGCAGTACGCCCTTCATCTCTAAATTTGCAGTAATTTTACCCCTCATCGGCCACAATCGTCGGGATTGACACTACCATATTTAGACATTCTTAATCATTTGCAGGAAGGAAAAGATTAACCGATCGAAACACCTAGTTCCCAAAAACACGCTCCCAAATCCTCTCACCACAAAAATCGCCTCCCCGAAACATGTACAAAAAAATTTCTTTTATAGAAAATATACTCTAGTAACACATTTTTTTATAAATATACCCCTAGTACAAAGGAAGAAGTGCAAGACTAGATTTGGGCATTGGGTTGGGTTTTTTTGGATCGGCCTGTAGCACGGCACGGCACGCATACACACGGGCCGGGCCAGCATGTTACGAATGATAGGGCCGTGCCAGGTCTCGCGGTCGGGCACGATGAGCGTCACTGCACGGCATGTCTATATGGGTCGTACTTGGGCCGACACGGTATGAAACGAGCCCGATGGGTTCGAAGAAGGCACGGCACGCGGTAGGGTGCTCTGCCACGACATTGTAGTATGTTGTGGCTTGCTCTACAGCCAGCGCTGTTGCGGTCGTCGCATGTGGAGAAAGGGGAGACAACGGAGATGTCAAAAAGTAAAAAATGAAGACTAGAGAGTACATGCTCATCGATACTGAGCACACACACCAAGCCGATACTTCGGGTGTAAGGCGCACTAGGGTGTAAGGTTTTTAATGAAGTATTAATTCTATACATATTTAAGAATAAATAAAATTTAGTTCATTTTCCCCGATATTTGTGTCCACCACCTTATCTCCATGTGTCTTCGGTTCCTTTCCTCTCATCACAATAGTGCAAATGGCCCAGGCCTAGACCGACACGGTATGAAGCCAGTACGGTACGACACGGTGGACCATGGCGGCACAACATGGTTTAGGTATACAGGGCGATGGACCTGTGCCATACCGGCTTGGCCCGGCACCATGCCCGGCAAGACTAATTAACCTTTACAAAAGTCCACTCCACTGTTGAATAGCCCAATGGTGTGACACCTTCACTCTTTGACCAACGATGAAGAGTTTTATTTTACTTTGCCATTTATTTTAGAAAAAAAGAGTAATACAATATCCTCTCGAGAGGAGATTACAACAGTACCGACCGCCCACCCCAACAGGGGGATACCAATAACGGAGAGCGAGTTCCAAACTTGGAGACTTCCCAATACAGTAAATACACCAACAGGACCAACACCTCCACAAGGCACACGCAGCTGCTGCGCTGCCCACGGATGCACCTCTACCCATGGACACGCCACATCCACCATCACCCCGAGCCACAACTGAGGGATTGACAGCAAAAACAACCACCGACGCATGTGTCCTACTTTACCACATACCACCACCGTGCTCGTGACGCGCACTGAGCCACCACGAAGCATCGACACCGTGATCCTCTATATGGGGAAGTCGCCATGTAGAACACCGAGCTTGCCACCCACTGCGATACGCGCACACCCACGCCACCACGGCCCTCCACCGAGCAGAACATCCCCTGTGCCCCCGCCAAGACCGCCGCCAAGAGGTCGTCCGCCAACCAGCATGAAGATCCACCTCACCGTCAACATGGAGAAGTTGAGGGCGGTGAACTCAGAGGTGGAGGTTGTGAGTGGCACCATTTTAGTTTTCAAAATTTATTTCTAAATACATACTATTATTCTACAATTTTGAGGTACTCCCTCCGTCCTTTAAAGTAAGGAAGAGAAGCGTTCAAATTGTGTCCTCCAATATTAAGGATTGAGAGCACTTCATCCTTAAATTGTGTCCTTAAATTGTGCCCATGCATGCAGATGCACGCAGATACATGCGACCATACATATTCCAAAACAAAAACGCGACAGGTCATTCTCTATAATCTTGATTAATTAATGCATGCATGTTGCCAATTAATAGAAACACAGTATTAAATAAGGGCATTAGAGTCTTTTGGCAGAAATCATAATTTGTCCTAAAATTTCTTCTGTCTCTTACTTTTCAGGACAGAGAGAGTAGCATTTTACCATTTTTTGTGTACCTACCTTCTTTAGCTATTTCAATGATATTTACTACCATAGGCACATCATCTAAAGAACAATAAATAATCTAACAAAGAGGGATAGTAATGTATTCTGGACATAGGACTTGGTGGAAGTGCAATATCCTAGAATGCAATCTATTCAGGAACGAAGAGGTATTACACTAGCAAATTATTCCCACTTAAAAAAAGTTTGCAAAAACATGCACATAAATGCATGAAATCTGCATCTTCTTTATTTGCGACCGATGAAATCTGTCACTTTCCAAGTTTACATCCACGATCTTCTTTCTCTGAACAAATTCCATCCACGCATGCATAATCACCGCGCGGTGATTTGGCGAGATGGACCGGTCGAGAAATTGACGCGACGCAGCCAGGTGGGCCAGGCATCCATGTAACGCTAGCGGAGCTCAGCCAGCCTTACCAAATATTCCACCACGTTGCTGTCAGTGGCGACTCGCGGCGCACCAAGGGAGGAGGCGTTACAGGGTACGCCGCCTTCAATTCCCTCCCCGAGGACCCCGACCCCGAACTCACCTGCGTAGAGGTGGACACACAGGCCAAACTCTTTTGGACTGATCCGAGATACGACGTTATGGTTCGATACGAAGCTCGACTTGGCACGAGTAGATCGTGTCGGACCAGCATAACACTGTGGTACGGATCGTACCGAACTCGAGAATTAGGCACGGTCCGACACGACACTGTAGAATAGGTCGTATCGGACCCGATAACCCAAGACATGAGAAAGAATCATAATATGAAGGTCACCGACTCACAAAGTATGATCGCTATGGATGTACTCAGTAGCATGAACGTCACTCCTATCGTCGACACATGAGAGAGACGGACAAAACGGGAATCTCTCCAAGCTCTCTCTCATCTGTCTCGCTCACTCTCTTTCTCGTCCATTGCCTCTTCTCTCGCCCGTGTTGAGCACATCCCCTCGCTTTATGTAACTGTTGAAGATTAAATAAATTTTAGTTTAATGGTCCGTGCCGGATTCACCGAAGATGAGTCGGACCGACACGACACGGCGGGCATAACGAGCTGTCACGGCCTAACACGGTTCAGACACAAAAACACGAAAGATCCGTACCGAACCGGCCCGGCACAACACGCACCTTTACATCCCCGTCCCTCTCCGGCTTCCCCTTCCTCCTCAGCCTCCGCCTATAAAGCGCGAGGCGGAGGCGAGCGCATGCCATTTCCTCTCCGCATTTCCGCCCGCTAGCCTAGCTTGGCCGCGTAGAACACCGGTGTACTGCTGCTGTTTCCGTTTTGCGAAAAGTGCTCACGCTTTTTGCATGGCGGCGGCCGCTTCCACCGCCGCGGGCTTGTACGGCCGCCTCAACAGGAGCAGCACGCGGGGCTTGGTCGCGTACGTCGCCGCCGGCGCCGCCGGCGCTGCGGTCCTCGCCTGCTTCGTCATCTCCTCCGCCGAGCCGTCCGCCGTCGCCCCGAATGGCGCCCTCCGCCTGTCCTCGCGCTCAGCGCGCGTCTGGCCTGTAAGCCGTTCGCTCTTTTGCCTCCCCACCCCACGCGTGTATAGTTAGTTGTATTGCTCTGTCTGGCGCTGACCTCTCGTATCGGCGTGGTTCAGGGTCTCGCGTTCAACTGGCGGGTGGTGCTGGCCACCGTCGTCGGCTTCCTTGGCTCGGCGTTCGGCACTGTCGGCGGCGTCGGGGGCGGCGGCATCTTCGTGCCCATGCTCAACCTCGTCGTCGGATTCGACACCAAGTCCGCCGCCGCGCTCTCCAAATGTAAGCTCCCGCTCATCCACACCAACTCATACCAACGCCGATGCATCCGGGAGGGATCGATTTGCTGAGACGCGTGATTGCTCGTTTGCTTTTGGCGCAGGCATGATCATGGGGGCGTCGGCGTCGTCGGTATGGTACAACCTGCAGGTGTCGCACCCGACCAAGGAGGCGCCCGTCATCGACTACAAGCTCGCGTTGCTCTTCCAGCCCATGCTCATGCTCGGGATCACCATCGGAGTCGAGCTCAGTGTCATCTTCCCCTACTGGCTCATCACCGTCCTCATCATAATTCTCTTCATAGGTTTGTGTGCTTAGCGCTTGCATGCTGCAAAAATGTGTTGTTAAGCAAGGCTTACACTTTTGTGCTGTCCTCCTTTTTGTCTGGTGAGATCACTGAGATGGATGTGTGTTTGGTGTGATCGATTTCTTGCAGGTACTTCCTCGCGGTCGTTCTACAAAGGAATTCTCATGTGGAGGGAGGAGACCAGGATCCTGGTTGGTTTCTCGCATTTGTCGTGTTCGCTGTCGAGCAACAGTGTTTTGATAATCTCATTTTTGTTCCCCTCGCCAAAATGATTGCAGATGGAGACGCGGGAGCGAGAAGGGCAGGCCAAGTCTGCCTGTGCCGCGAGCGATGGTAAAAAAAAAATCATCCAAGTTACCCGTACCTAGAGTCGATAGTCATTTTCTCATTTTAACATGTTATGACTGCAGTGGTTCTTGACCCTAGTTATGAAGAGCCCCTTCTGCCTCAGCCTCAGCCTAAGGAGAAGTCTACCCTGGTAAGCCACAAATTCCTGTCAGTTTATATTCTGATGTGCTAAGCAACAGCAGTGCTTACGACCCAATCATATTGTAAGAATGAACTGTTAGATCCACCATTTGAAGCAATAACATGATTGGTTGAGGAATGTTAATTATGCCCGTTCAATTATTCTTTGGTTTATATAATCATGGTTTAGGGAAATTGGTAGATGCTCTGAACACTTTTTGTCCATATGCGCTCTAATCACTGATTATCTGCTCTCTTTTTTTATTGCAGGAGACTTTTCTGTTCAATTTGAGGTGGAAGAATATCCTAGTGCTAATGTCTGTCTGGTCATCTTTCTTGGTTCTGCAAGTCCTCAAGGTATCAATATTTCATATGCAAAACATCCATAGTTCTGTACACTGATTAACACTGTTTGTCTATTCGAAAACCTTTAACCGCTTAACACTGATTGACATCTAAAAAAAGGACATTGATTGGTACCCTCTTTCTCCCATAAGTATAGTAGCAATGCACACTAGGATAAGTTTGCTTATGCTTACTGTTCATGGCTTAATAATTCCTGAGCACATGTGCATTTGTTAGCCCATTTGTCAGTTACCTCGCGGCCCAGTGAGGTTCCTCCTTTTCTCTGTCTTTCCTAGCCTCCTTTGGCTTAAAGTTGTGACTAACTTCTGTATGTTTTTGTGAACATGCAGAATAACTCGAAATCATGCAGCACTTTCTACTGGGTGATCAACATTCTGCAGGTGAGAAATCACTCTGCCTTCTGCCACTAATTTATTGATACTGATATTTGATCTGTTAGATGCTTTTATTAGTACAATAAGATTCTGCCTGGCCCTTTCTCTTAAGTTGTCACAGTAACCTTCTCAAGTTATCGTTCTGTCTATATAACAACCAAGCCTTTTGTCCCAAACAAGTTGGAGTAGGCTAGGAAAGAAACCCATCTTTTGGGTTTCATTCCATGAAAGGGAGGTTGTTTTATTTTACGTTGGCTCGTCAAGCCTAACACAACCCCTTCCTTTTTTCTGGTTTGGGATAGGCTATGTAGAAAAACTACAAAGGCGGAGTTATGTCTATATTTGATCAAATATCTTTGCCACGGACCTACATTTGTCTTTTCAGACCATGTAAAAAGCTTTGTCAGGCCTACATGTTTGGACCATCCATCAGCCACTTTTTAAACACCTCACAACTTCCACCAAACCTTCCTTCTGTTGCACATTGTACAAATTAGGCACTTGCATTGCAACCTTTTTCATCTATCTAACCATGTGTTGAACTGTTGATCGATTTAGGTCCCAGTTGTAGTAAGTGTATTCCTGTGGGAGGCCGTTCAGCTGTGCAGAGAGAGCCGTGCTCGGCGCATGAATGGAAACTGGGAGTGTGTCTGTGAGGCCTCTATTGAGTGGTCACCAACACAGCTCATCTTCTGCGCTTTCTGCGGTCTTCTCGGTGGTACCGTGGGTGGTCTTCTCGGATCTGGAGGCGGGTTCATCCTTGGCCCACTTCTTCTTGAGCTTGGGTGCATCCCTCAGGTATTTGAATTATTTTTGTGTCAAAATTTCATCTGTTGCAGTTTATTTTCAAATGTTATCAGGTGCTATCATGTTGTTGTACATTTATGTGATGTTATTGGAGCTATCGGCCTGTTGCGCAAATGCAACACAAGAGAGCGTAGCTAGCCTCCCCAAGAGGCACAGAACAAGTGACATGAGAGTACATTATATCACCAATAGTAGCACAATGGTACTGAGTAATGCCAGAGAGGCACTGCAGCTGGATGTGTTGTGTCATATTGTATGGACTGTTGCAATGCATTTGAGCCTGAGGCAATGGTTTAGGATATCAGTGGCAAAAGATTCTAGTCGTTGTCCATGTGTAGGTAGCTATATGTTTTAGCATCCCTACCGAAGAGATCAAATCCCATTATATGAATACAACTTGGAGATTGGTTGTGCTTTCTGCATTTTGAATACATGTAGTGAAGGAATTCTACTAGCATAAAAACCACCTACTTGCAATATATAGTTTGATTTGCTGATTCTTGGTATCTTTGAATTTGCTAATTTGATCACATTGTTAGAGGCTTAGATCATGTTAAGTTAAAATATACATCGGTTTCTCACTTTTGTAACTAGTGATTACATTATCACATATCTTCTTTAATTCATCAAATATATCTTATCAATCTTCCCATGTTTCTTTATTGCAACTATAACTTTTCTCTTAAGAAGCATCATACTATCCTAAAGTAAGCTAGTCATAGATGTCTCCCAACTGTAGCTATTGTCAGAAATCTTTGGTTAACTACTATCTGAATCAGGATTAGTATACTCTGATCTAAGATGGATGTTGACTTCAGATAAGATATGCATTAGGTACACCGTATTGATGTAGGAATATTTGGAGGAATTCTAAAGGATTCTGAGTCCATCTAAACTCTCCAAATGCCCTAGCTTGAATTTGTTAGGCCAGGTAATTTCTTTTAGCCAAGGTGAGAAAGCCTTGCACCTTGTATATGGTCCCAAACATGGTCGGATGTTATGACCTCCATCAAGATTATTAGGAGAACGAAGTTGTCTTCAGTCACGGTTGGATCACACACCTGATCCCACCCTGTCGAACACGTTCCGTCCGTGCGGATCATATCCTTGACGGTGGTTGCTACCACGATGGCGATGTCTAGAGGTAAGAGTGGTTTGCCTAGAACCAATTCGGAACCTTAAAGATAGTGAAAGAATATGCACTTCTGTAGCAACCTCTTGCAGGTCAGCGGCCAATGAACAAATGACTAAGAGATCCTACTATTGTTTTCCCCATCTAGTGGTTAAGGATCGCACTTGGTAGTATATGGACACGATCCACTGGAGTCTCAACTTACCATTGCCTTGTGGACGACCTGGGATGTGATATCTGTTGATGTCCTTTTGATCTAAAAAAATGACCTGGGACGTGGTTGGCGAATGTTGTTGAGGGTGATCTCTGCTTGTGTTAGAGTTGAGTTTTCGGGACATCCCTGGCGCACTGGTGTGGTGCTGTCGACATGCCTCCTCCATTGCCCTCTGTTTAGTGGCAAGCAACTAGTTGTTACGTTGTTCCAGCGCCAAATGTTCGGCTTGCTCCTAGGCCTTGCGTTGTTCACGCGCCGCTCGCTGCTTGTCGTTGTTGATGACCCGCATATGCACGGAAGTCAGAGACGATGGAGAGAGAACTTCTCATCCTAATCAGAGGGGTAGTAGTTGAAATTTTAGAGTAGGTGTTTTGGAAATGATTTCGCTAGAACCTCAGCATTAATTTTGTCAATGAGATCATCATCGGACGCCACAGTATTGGCATCGTGGTTACCTGCCTCAGCAGTTGAGACAGGAGTGGGAAAGTTTTTGCCCTTGGAGTTGCTGGGGATGACAGCGTCATCTCCGCTGGCTTGGTCCCAACGGGTTGGGTTGTGGATCTCATCCATAGGCAAGGATGCGGGAACATCACGACGACGATCTTTAACTTGACATGATCGGGACATAGGGTCCCCTACCGAACTTATAGGAAAATATAAGAGCAAGGTCAAGTAGAGGCTTTATTGCCATGGAAAGAATGTTACAAGAATTATATGAAAATTAGATTGATTGTCTATGGCACGCTGGTCTCTCTATTTATAGCCACCTAAGGGATGGCAGTTGATTCTTTTACAGACGTCTTTTGTCTTCACGCATGAGTCTTTGTTGAGTCTTGAACTATCTCTCTTTAGTCAATCGTTGTAAGTTGTCATATTTGCTAATAATCATCTTCTCGTTAATTAGATGGGAAACTAAGGGCATGTTTGGGGAAATGTAGCTTTTCTGAAAAACTGTTTTTTTTGCTTTCTGTGCTGAAAAGTAGTTGTAGCTTTTTATGTGAGATCGTTTCGTAAACAACTAATTTCTCTCCACAATAAGCTGCAAAAACACGGCTCACCCTGCTTTTGGCTTTTGCTAGTTATATGTGGCTTCTAGCTTATGTCAAAAGCCGCTTACAAGTTAACCCGTTTGGAGGGAAGGGGGGCTTACTAGTTTTTCGGAAGCTACAGTTAGCTTTAAGCCCCCCAAAACAGGTCCTAACTTGTCTTTTGACCGATTTACTTGGTCGAGGCTTACAAGACTATATGATTAGTTGTCATTAACTAGGACTGGTCGTACCTTGGTTTATCATGAGCTTCCGAATAGTTCGTACTACAGTGGATAATGCTTTCTTTTTAGAGGGAGTAAAGTATTGATCTGGTCACTCCTGAAACTGGTGTGATAGGCCAGACTTGGGCCAAGCTAACAAAAGGACCAGTTGTTTCATTTATATTTTAATCTGTTGGAGCACAATTCATGTAAAGAAGAATAAGAATTTTGTTTCTTAATATGTAAAATAAGTGTCAAATTTTATCACTTCTCTTATGGATCTTTGGAATCCCATGTTTCTTTTTCTTTTTGCGTGGGAAATAATGCTAAGAACAACCGCCATTTGTGTCTGCCAGGTTGCGAGTGCAACAGCAACATTTGTGATGATGTTCTCCTCATCCCTCTCCGTGGTGGAGTTCTACTTCCTGCACAGATTCCCAATCCCTTTTGGTAAATCCATGGTTGCCAATCTGTTCAGATATTTCACAAACATTACCTACCAAAGTAACTGTTTCATAACAACGTACACTTTTCCTCTTGCAGCTGTCTACCTAATCTGCGTTTCCGTATTGGCTGGATTCTGGGGGCAGTGCTTGGTCCGGAAGCTGGTGCATGTGCTCAAGAGAGCATCGCTGATTGTGTTCATCCTCTCGTCCGTCATCTTCGCCAGTGCTCTTACCATGGGTATGTATTTGACAAACACTCATTGATCATTACTACTCCTTTAATTTAACAAATCACTTATTGCTGATCGGTCTAATTAAAATTCAGCTAACAAAGATATTAGCTAACGGGTCACAGGTTTTCCTTAAAAAAGCATCTAAACAAAACATTCAGTAGGATGCTAGTGTTACTTATGATTGCTTAAGTAACAGGCATGGAAGTAAAGTTTCAAGAAGCTCAAATGAAATTTGCCTGCAAAGTTATTCCTCCTTGGCTAACTTCTATAGCTTTACATACGATTATCTGAAAGGGTAAGTACCAATTTTCCACAATTTTCTTAAGATTTGCTGTTGTTTCCTCAAAATTCAGGTGTTGTTGGAACCCAGAAGAGCATCTCAATGATCAACAACCACGAATACATGGGATTCTTGGACTTATGCGAGTAACCGAAGAACACATCAGATTGTTGATCCGGGTCAATAACTAATTGACCTCGCCTCTCCCCAAATGAATATAATAAAGCCGTGAGGTGTGTGCACGTGTTAGCCCCTCGCTAACCAGCAAACATCCGTCCGACGACGAATAGCAGCAGTGAAGTTCACGTCGCACGTGTTAGCTTAGCTCCTGGCTAACTAGCCTGCAAGCGTTTATTGTACTGGACATTTTAAACAGCAGCCAATTGCTTGTTTGTCAATATATATAGCTCGCTGCATTTCTGAGTTACGCTGAATTGCGACCTGGATTTATTTGCACAGTAGGCAGGTCAAAATAGTGAAAGTGAGATTATTGGAAATGCAGCTACGGCAGTCGGCAGAGAATGGCATCTTTCAGAGAATCTTGAATTGAAAACCAGCGGCAGTTTGTGTCGTTTACTCGTTCGCTTCCTGCGACTGCGTTTCAGCCAAGGCCGGCCTATGGTTGTATGGTGGTATTGAATGTGGTGAACCAACCGAGAGCAATTTCCGATGTTCAGGAGCCCTTGCTGATCTCACAGTCGATGAACTACTAGTAACCTTAGACCAGTGGACCACACGAGACATGCTCGTATAGGAAGGAGTACACTTCATCAGGTTCACAGTTTCTTCGAAGCAGCTGTTTTCGTGAGAAATCACTCGAAAACCGTAAAAAGCCGAACGGTTTGCAAATTAAAAAAAATTGAATTCTAGTCAAAACTACGCGCGAAAACCGCGGTGAAAAACCAACTGATCAATTAGATGTTCTTATAAAACGGTTTTTGAGCGGTTTTTCAACAGTTTTTAATATATATATTTTTTCAAACTTTTTTTTAAATTTCACCGGTCCGCGGTTTTGTGAACCTGCACTCCACACGATAAATTCCGGTCCGTCTCACTTTCTCAAACAAAAATAGTACTATAAGGGTTTTTCTTCTCTATGAAGGCGAGACAAGAAGAGGATTGAAATGTATCTTCAGAACCACGATCACAACGGGCGTACCATCAACTATACTGGATGGCACGCCCAAGTTGCCCATACAGATGGCCACATCATTATTAATGAAACTAGCACCCTTACTCGCTTAACTGTGCATCTGGATATTATGATACAATTATCTTTAATAAAACTCTACTTCTAATTATTGAAATACAATTGTATTTATTATATAACTCTATTTATATATGATTAATCTGCACTGTTATAATCTAACCCCACCAAAATAAATGGTGGAGATCCTTTCTTTGATATACAATTGTATTTATTATATATGATTAATCTAGCCTCGCCAAAATAAGTAGGGGAGATACTTCTCTTTTTCTTCCGATTAATGTGAGAATTTATATAATTTAAGATTATTGTGGGATTTTCTTACCTTTGAAACGAAGGAGGTGTTTTAAATATATATAAATAAAAGAAACACTATCAACATTATTTAATATTTTTTTAAAAATAAAAAAATAGGATGGTAGTGTAATAACTTTTGGGGTCCCTTTCTTTAGAACACGTCAGTAATCTACTTTTAAGTCTAGACCTAGCACGTTTTGTGTTGCAGAGAATTATGATTTCTACAGAGGTGCTTCTATGCTTCTCTTTTTTACAGTTGCACAAATATTAAAGCATGAATAAAGGGTAGATGGTGAATCCTTTGCTTCAAGATTTATGCAATATAGAGGAAAAGCTATGCTCTTTCTACAAGCATGGGAATCTGCAATATCTATGAATGGAACATAGGCTGCACTAGAGAGCACACGGTGAAATGTTGCTGACTGAAGTTCTTACAAAGGTTTTTGTTAACTCCCAACACATGACTTTAAAAAATCAAAACTCAGCAACAACTACAACTTTGCAAACATCACAACTGAACGTAAGCACACAGCTATAGACAAGATTGATATCTCATTAATAGTCGGCATTCCAGCAGCAAAGTTTCAGAGCTGCCGAATGGGTATATTTCTTTGTCATACAGACTTCTCGTTCATCACTTGCCCCAGATCATGGTATAATAGCCAATACAAAGCTAGATCCCTATCAAACTTACACAAAAAAGGGGAGGGGGAGGGCATGCCTCTTGAAGTCCTACAAACTTACCGGTTACACCAGAAGCTAACAAGAGAGATCTTGTCATTCCAGAAGGACATCTTCACTCATTGCTTCGTTCATGATTTTTGTTGATACATCTAGATCTTCTTTGCGAGTATATCTGTCCTCGACCTTCAATGGAGTGGAGGATGCACCAGTATTACCATCATTATTTCCATATCTGAATGCGGTCTTTTGGGCATCAGTTGAAACCACGGTCCCATTTGGTGGAGAATTCGACTCGGAGGCTGATGTCAGGTCAGATAAGAGCTGTATTTGGTTGTTCAACACTGCCGTTGAATTTACTTGCTGCTCTGGTTGACCTTTCAAAGAAGTTGAATTAGTTTGCTCTGATCCAGTATGGTTGGCAGTCAAATTTACTGGATCTGGATCAATCTTCCTTTCTGACACCGTGCTAGGTATGGTCATATTTGGATCGGAAGATGCATTAGTTGGAGTAGCTCCATGTCCACCAGTAGTATTTGATCCATTCACTCCAGGGCCTCGAAATGATATTCCATTTGACAAATTTGTTGTGCCTTCAAATATCCTATCCATGCTTTTC
Organism: Otatea glauca; assembly: GCA_036346275.1. Taxonomy (NCBI): domain Eukaryota; kingdom Viridiplantae; phylum Streptophyta; class Magnoliopsida; order Poales; family Poaceae; genus Otatea; species Otatea glauca. The sequence continues at coordinate 80,026,945 of CM070715.1, read as the reverse complement.
AATTGTTCCTCCGGGAGAGGTTTTGTCACTTGGGCATCATGATCAACAGAACTTGAAACGTCGTCACCTCTAAAACTCTTCTCCCTGGCCTTGCGAGCTTCCTCCTCCTTGTGTTCAGTATCCTGGTTTTCATGAGGTACTGCAGTCGAAGCATCATCTACATATAAGATTTTCTCTTGGGCATGATGTGGCAACTCATCTCGCTCCGACGAAGGAGGGTCATGAGTAACAGCACTAGATACATTATCGCCATGGAAGCTCTTCTCTTGATCCTCCTGAGACCTCTCCTTCCGCTCTTCGTCCTCAAACACACCCCCATTGTCAGCTCCTTCATCCTTGTCTGCAGAATGCTCACCAGGTTCAGGAAGGTCATCATCCTTGTCCAGGTCTGGTTCATCAATGGGATCGTCATCATTTTCATCATGCTTCATTTCTTGCTCCATTTCTTCATTCTCTTCATCCTCAAGCCGTTCATCCAGTGTTGATGAATCAGCCTCCATCTTTGGAGGCAGGTCCTTCCTGCCTAATCTGATCATCCCCCCCTGGCTCTGGTCATCTTTATGCAGGTCATTGGCCTCGTTTTCATTATATGCCTTCTTCTTCTCATAAGAATGCTTAACTTGGTAGAGCAACCAAACTGATACCAGAATCAAGAGGCTTACCTGAAGAGCTTTCTTTAGCTTCAGACCTTTGGATCTGTGGTTTCTACTAGAGCTCTGCCTCAACATTGTTATCTATAGAGGTAAAGCAACAACCTCTACAATACAAACTTAGCTCCCAATATCTCCAATTAACACCTTGATGGTTCCTACATTGAGAAGTTAATGGCAGCAGATGAGCATCATTCTTGATATTTAAGATATAGGAGGGGTAAATAAGCTGATGAAATATTTGAATGAATGGACAATATATTCGTTTGCTCTTTCATTTCTAATTGTCTAAGTCATCTTGGAGAAAAACCCAAAAAAAATGCATACTTGCAAAATCCTATCAATCATATCACAAGCAAAGAAACTGTAAACAAGCTATGAATTTGATATCTGAACTGCCTAGAAAGCTTCAGCATTTCTTAATAAGTATACCTTCAATCAAGGCATGTGTGTTAAACAACCACCTACGATAATTTTTTTAATAGAAAACCAATTACCCCTAGGACAACTGCAAAAAGAGCAAGAATGAAACGTGCGCTACGCTACTAGCCTACCACTCCGGCACTCCCCCAAAAAAGCGCCAGAAAAAATCAAGGCTGACAAGTAAAAAATCCAACCTTTCCCAAAAGCAAACAGCAGACCACCTCCCAACACATTAGCTAAACCAAAGGAAACGCCATATGTGACACCGGAAATAGATGCAGGGAAAGGGCAATCGAGGGGGGAAGGGAGGTAACCAGAATTCGCTCGAAATGGCCTAAACAGGTGAGGAATCCAATCACCCAACAGCGAAAACACCAAATTTATGCCGCAAATACACGATTATCAAAGGAAAGATCCGAACTTTGGTGGATGAAACAATCCCAAATAAGCATATCTTAAGTGTTGGGATTTCTTGCCAAATCCAGGCAATAAACATCAAGCCCAGGTAAACAACCACCAACCAGCATACAACAGCATCCAAATGTTTTGTCCCAAGCCATTCAAGGAGCTCAAGAACCTGCAGGAGATGGCCACAGTACACCAAAAAGGATTCAATCTTTCCAACAGAACAAGGCCAGGGGGAATAGCTCACCTTTGGATACCAGCAAGACGTTCGGAGCATCTGCTCTTGCTTGGGCTCTGCCTCCTCTTTCCACCGCAGAAGATTTAAAAGAGAAACACACGGGGGTAGGACTATGATTGGTCAAAAATCAAGATGCTTGTTCACCTAAATCCTCTCCCCCACTAGTGAAAGGCCGGATCTAAATACAGGTACGTAGACTGTTTCTCTGAAATGGAAGGGAGCTCGTAAACAAATGCGATAGTGGATTTGGGGCTTGTGCATATGGTGATTGGGGACTGGTGAGTGGTGGTAGCATGGTAGGTGCTGGGCTGGGAGAAGGGGATTTATGATGCGATGTGGATGGAGAGGAAGCTTCACTGCTTCAGCCTTCACCCTTCAGAGTCACAGGGGGGAGAAGTGAAGATGGAAATGGTGAGTTTTCATCTGCTTTCCCACCCCCTGACATTCATTTTATTTATTTATTTTGAGGACTAGACTACTCTTGTGTTTCGGCCTTTCGGGTTGGACATTTGGCACTGTATGGTTAGAGGTTGGGAGCAGCCGAGCAGGGAGCTTTGGAAGACTCGTCACACCAAGCCTGTTGTTTGCCTGAGGCCTCAGCACAGATTCTGTTGCCTATTGCATAGGGAAACGGCTGGCTTTATTCATGTACTCTTATGTGTTTATTTCATTTTTTTATAGTATAACTAGCGTTGGCTAGTACTACTTTATAAATTTTCAACTTTGTTTTCCAGAACTCTTCAGGCATGACCGCATGAGTGCATGACATATTCTTCTTCCGAGAATCCAAGCGGTTGGTGAGAATCGAATCCCGGTAATTAGACGAAAAGATGTGGCTCCACTAGATTATGCAATATTTGGCTAGACACAAAAATTTCGACAAGGTTAACATAGAATTGGATTACGAGGTCTTTGAAATGATCTCGGCGTCCACCAAACACACAATCCTGGGGAATTTTGTTTCACGTAATCCATGTATTTTGGGCACAGAAGAGTAAACAATACCTGAAAAATAGAGTGCTCTGTCATCTACGTAAGACGAAATTAGTATTCCACTGTGAGTAAGCTGGGTGTCTTCATGGTAGGTGGGAGGAAGGGTTCCTGATACCCATGCAATTCATAGTCATACCTGCAGAAAGGACTGGATGAAAAATGTTCTCCCAAATCACGTACTACAATTTATGGGTTAAAATTAAATTTGAGGTTTCTGGTGCTCTTAGAACCCAAAAGAGCAGTACTTGTTTCCAGGTCGGTTTTGCAGTGTACAATACAGGTGACTCCTTTGGGTGCACCTTCTCCTGACCTAGCTGCCAACACATGCTCTCATGTTTAGTCTCAAGGAGTTAAAGCTTACATTGAAGTGTCACACAGTGTTAGGCGCAGGGTAGGTTTGTTACTAATTAATCTGACCTGACCAGTTTTTATTGAAGCATTGAGAACCGGGGGCTTGGTACTCCGTTCATTTTAATAAGACGTATTTTGACTTTGCATAATAATTAAGATTGCGTTAAAATGAGAACAGTATGAGAGAAAATATCTTAGATGCACTCACTTAATTGTCTTAGAAGATGAAAGATATACTTTGTGTGAGTGGTAATGAATTAATGCATATAATTGAGAAAGAATAAATAGGGGTATAAAAGGAAAGTCATCATTAAATCTACATGCAAGCCTTATATTTGTGAACAAGATCATTCAAAAAATAAGCCTTATAAAAGTGAACGGAGAGAGTATAAGCCAGTATGCCCTATCAAACTGGTCAATTTTCAAGTGGCTTGGTATAAGCCAGAAGCCATATATAACTAGTAAAAACCAAAAGTAGCACGAGATGTAGACCTTATTTGCATAGCTGTAGCTTTTTTAAAAGTAGCTTTCGGCTGGGCTGTATAACTGAAGGGCTACACAGTTGAACGGTTGGGCTGAAGAGGTTTGGTGTTTGACAATCTGGCTTTTAGGTGTAAGGATGCGGGTCAAGAATGAGAGTGAGAGGGGTGTGCGATTTGGGATTTCTATACTTGGTAGGATGGGTAATTTTCTTCAACTCTAGTAACAAAGTAAGAACCCCAACCCACCGAAGCTGTGAGAAGCTACCCCAAACCAGCTTTCATCTTTGAGCTTCTCCTAGTACAAATGGACTGATGGTTTTTGACTTCCGACTACGAAGAAGCTAGTCATTTAGAACAACTTCTGGCTTCTAGAGGGAAAAAACCAAAACTGAAGTTGTTTCATACAAGGCCGTACTTTTGCAATTTATTGTGGAGGGGAATTAGTTGTTTATCAAACGACCTCTAATAAAAAAACTACAGCTGATTTTCAGCCCAAAAGCCAAAAGACAGGTTTTCAGAAAAGCTAGGGCTCCCAAACAGACCCTACGTTTAGATCTAAGCTAGAAATTTTCTAGCCTAGACTTGCCAGTCTATTTATTATAAATCGGTAAAATTTGTCATCCTTCTTTCAAGTCTATATAATGTATTTTTTCTTAACATATAGAGAAAAATATATTAAAAACTAGACTATTTCTAATTATTATTGTTAAAGTATGATCCGAATTCGTTTTGTTTTCTTTTCTTACTCTAATTCAGGGTTCTATTTCTATATGGAGATCTTTTATGTTCCACTGTAAATATATCCCTGTAATCCATATAATAGAGAAAAGCAAGCAAGACGAGAGAAGAGAAAAGATAGCCACGTTATAAATATCTTTTCATATAATGATATTTGCTTTTGTGCGTCTATGGTTTTTTCCCAAAAGGGTTTTCTACATAAAATTCATGTCTCATGTTCCTTTAATTCTATATTTTTGTCATGCATTTTGTAACAAATAGTATCAAAGCTTAGGGTTCAAGATCCGAGCAGTTGTCCCCAGAGGAGGAGACTACCGGGGCAGCTATCGCACGACATCTATGGCACGACACACAATAAGTGGCATTAAAGGGCGACACTCATGGACGCCTATTGGCACGGCCTCATTAAGACAACCATGGGTGGCTACCCTGCGCGGCATTCGTCCAACATCAGCGACACACAGGTGATTTGTGCCTCCGTCTATATCGTCAAATCCGAAGTGAAAGAATGCGTATCGCCTCAACTCTATTCCATAAATATCACCCGCGTCGCCCGACGCCATGCCTGGGTTCCCATTCTATGCCATCTCCGTCGACAATGTTCTACCATAGTTGATCATCGCATTGCTTCTATTGGAGGTGAATTTCATTGCAATTCAGACCATTGTGCCTATTATTGGTCGCATCAATGCGTGATTAATCATTGGCGAATTCTTCAACGATCGTCGTCTACTAGGGGTTATTGTGGTAAGATCCGCACATATAGAGTCTAAGGTGGAGTTACAGTTTTTCAACACAATGAGTTAATTTGAGCTACGCTTGATCGAGGAGACTCTTAAAAACAAAAACAAAATATCAGTTGAGGAAACAATTGAATTTGGTGTTCAATCACTGTCAAGGTATGTTGCAATTTTGATTGCTTGCGTGACCATTATGGAGATGTTGACAACATTAATTCTCAAGAATTTGATGATAACCTGATGGTAGCTAGCATCATACTCTCTAAAGCTTTACTATTTAAAAGTGAAGGTTTTGCTCCAATATCAGTTCGAGATAAAGTATTGAAGTGCAAGGAGTTTATTTTTACGTGGATACTACAACGTGTCCATTTGTCATAGCTCGATATGAGGAGTCTAGTGTAGTTTAATATTCAATTAACGGCACAAGAGTTTCTTTCATACAAACAGTTTTATGGGAGCAGTTTCAACTATATAATGGAATTTAATTAACTTCGAAGTCGACAGTTTGAAGTAAGTGATAGTTACACGTGCAAGTTGCTCTCTAATGGACATTGTTCACCGAATTTTGTGTTTCAGGTAGAGCCTATCAAATATCCATGATATGAGTTCTTTGCCATCTATCAAGCATCGCATGTGATGTTTTGGTTTATGCTATTTGATGATTGAGCATTTAGATCATAAGTGATTTGCTCGCTTCGTGAGAAGCATTTGGATAAGACTGTTTCAGTCTTTTTTGTTCAGATAGACAATTGGACTTTTGAGACACATGGTTTATTGATAAAAACTTATTTTGAGGAGATTTTGATATTTTGGCTCTAGGAGTGAATTCATCTTAAGGTGGAGTTTGTTAAAGTATGATACAAATTCGTTTCGGTTTCATTTCCTACTCTAATTTATAGTTCTACTCCTATATGGAGCCCATATTGTTCCACTATAAATATACCCTATAGTCCATAGAATAGAGCAAGGCAAGCAAGACGAGAGAATAGAAAAGATAGCATCGTTATAAACATCTTCTCATATAATGATATTTGCCTTTGTGCATCCGGATTTTTTTTTCTAAAAGGGTTTTCTACATAAAATCTGTATATTCCATTTATTCGATTCTATATTTTTTTTGTGTATTTTGTAACAATTATATCTATGATTATATTCAATGCATGCATGTACACAATATTAAGTAAATATGGAAATCTATTAGGGTATGAAGAGCATATCATACTAATTTACATTGAAACATAAAATACACCCTATATTTATAGATAATATCATTAAAATATACTCCTTCTGTTTCCGAATACGCATCATTCTAGTTTTCAAATTTTGTTCCTAAATATATCTTATTCTACAATTTTGATTTGACTTTTTACCATTCTTCCTTTTATACCTCTTTTTAACTATCTGTAATATCATTTACTATTATAGACTAAGGTAAAACATACTATTTTAAAATATAATAAAGAATAACGATACAATCTTTTATAATTTTACATTAGTAGAGGTACATGCTCGGTAACTTGCCTCCTGAACAAGCACCTGTTCTATCAACGACTCAAACTATTATTAATGCGTAAGGTGGTTGCAGTATCTTGCCTCCAAAAGATAGGGTATTCTTTTGATTACAAGCACTCCATCCTCTAAGTTTATAAGAGCAAGTACAATAACAAAGTTCACTACTTACTCCACTCTCATCCATTTTATCTAGAGTAAACAATAAAGCCAGCTTGTATAAAAACTATCTCTAAAAGTTATTTCTAGAGAAACACTAAAGCATTTAATTTGGGCATTCAACACTAACTTCATCTTTGTGGCCATTGGCAAAACACTAACTTCAGCACTAACAGTCACTCGCGACGGCTGTAGGATCAAGGATAACCAACTAGAGGGGGAGGTGAATAGGAGGTTTTAAAACTCTTCATCTCTAATTGCAATAGATAATCAATCTAAGCAAGAATTATGATTTTTGATAATTAAAGCCTAAATCTTCTATGTTTCGCTAAGTGCACCAACAAACTAAGTCTAATCAAATTGTACAATCCTAGATGTATGATCACACACTAAGCACCCTAGGAAAGTAATTTTGCACAAATGATTATAAGAGAGCAAACCACAAACAAGGAACACAATGAATTTTATCCCGTGGTCTTGAAGGCTTGATGGTCTCCCCTACTCCACGTTGATGGAGCTTGAATGAATCAAGCCAGCTCCTTGCACAATTAAGCCTCCCTTGATCACTAGTAGTAGCTCTTTCCCGTTCCTGGTAGGTGAGCTCCGACCTTCACAATCAACCGGACCTTCTCACAAGCTCCGTTGAGAAGATCACTGGTTCCATACCTCTAAGCCGTCTAGGAGGCGGCAACCTCCAAAAGAATAGATTTTGATGCTTGTTTGAGGTTGATCAAGTGTCTAAATGGCTTAACTAAATGCACACACTTGATTTTCTCTTAACTACTCACAAAATATGAATTGAATGCTCTAGAGTTGAAGAGAGACTAGCAAGGGCTCACAAATATGTAATAAATCTCCAAGACCTCTCCCTTGCTGCAGGGGGTGTATTTATAGCCCTCACCCATATTTCTAGCCGTTACCACATAAACCTTGAAAAATTCAGGAAAGTCGGCACTACCGCCCATGTAAAGCCTGTAGTGCCGCCCTTAGGTCCAATGGTCAACTGTAGCATTAAATACTGAAAGAGACCAGTCGTTGCTACAGTACCCCCGGCACTACCGCCCATGTAGGACCGGTAGTGCCGGCCATAGGCTCTCAGAAAAATGCATTTTTACCCTCTTCTGGTAAATGACTACCGTGCATTTGGATCGATATTGCCGCAAGTGCGGTAGTACCGCTCCTAGATGGGCGGTAGTGCCGGCCGTGCAAGACTCAAGAAAAATGCACTGTTCTGTAAAAGAACTACCGACCATAGGGGCCGGTACTACCGCACCTGCGACAGTACCGTACCCATATGGTCGGTAGTGCTGGCCTAAGAAAACCCAAAACTCTCCTCTCTACCAAAAGACTACCGAACCTTTGAGCCAGTACTACCATCCTTACGGCAGTTTCGCTCCTACATAGTCGGTACTGCCGACAATGCTGAAGATTTGAGAGGATGTTAAGAGATTTTCTGAGAAATGCATATGGTCAAGGTATGAGCATAGATTTGAGCCCGTTGACACTAAATTATACTTCAAGCTACTAGCCAAGAGTTCCTCTTAATAGTACGACACTTAACCTAGCAACCCGATCTTTCTCCAAAACACCAAGATCAGCAAAAACTATAAAAAGGTTCTTAATTTTATACCTTGGCGATTTAGCTTAACGCATTGATCTTCTTTTAACTTCATTTCCATACTTCATTGCGTGCCATGTATAGGACCAAACTATTCTCAACCATCTTAAAGAAAAATATTAGTCATTTAATCACGATTATCATTAATTATCAAAACCAAACCTATTTTCCCGTGCAATGCTGCCTACTAAATAAGACCCGGTTCTCTTCTCTCTCCTCTTTTCTCACCCTTCACATAAGACAAAGCTAATGTGTACATGCTAATAATAAGTTGAGGTGGTCTTATTGAGCATACCCTAATACCTATTTCTTCTTAGCATATAGGTCAAAAAGATATTAAAAATGACTAGATTACCCTTAATTATTATCACTAAGCACTATACTTAATGCATGCATGTAAATAATATAAAGTAAATATGGATATTTATTAGGGATATAGAGAGGACATCACACTAATTTTGCATTGTAATATGAAATATGTTCTATATTTATGAATAAGACAATTAAAAAAATAAGCCTTATAAATTTGTACAGAGGGAGTACAACCAAACATGGGGCACAGGCAAGTGTGACTTATCTAAGAATAGCCATTCTGTCCATCTAGGCCTATTTTTGCTTTTTGTAGGCCCTTTTTAGATAAAAAAAATAGCGTCTATATGATAGAAATTTTATTTTTGGCACTATGTCGGGGCATGAAAGACTTGGCAGGTGACACGTGTTACCTGCCATGGTGTAGTAACTCGAAGGTAGGAGAGGGCGTAGCAGGCCGATCGACCACGGTAGGCGGCGAAGCCCACATCGCTGGTGAGACCCCACAACTTGAAAAGAGGTACTAAGCTTGATGTGCTCGGCAGACATCACGTCCAGCCCACTGGCACTTTCCGTGGTGCGGGTGCTCAAAAGGCGTGGCATGGTGTCCCGTCGCCTCGATAGCAACCTTCTGATCTCGGAAGGAATCAATGACCCCCTGCTATAAAACTAGGTCGCTCTCTTTCTCTCTCTCTCGCTAGCACTACCGCAGCTCGGTAGGGACCAGCTGTGGCAGGCTGCCGCCTCTCGTGCTCCACCGATCACTTCCGCGCTCGTCTAATGTAACACGCTGTAGCCCTCCTTCCAAGCATCCCTAGCACAGTGGAGGACACATGTCGCCTGCCGCACCTTTTGAACACAGCAATGAACTAATTTCGCAATTTGTATCGAGCGGAAGCTAATTTTGTCAAAAATGCAACTTAGAAGGCCAGAAAATCGAACACTTGATAGCTCAGCTCAGCAAAGAGACCAAACGTCTCCCATTAGTATGACGGAGATTTGGCCATACAAAATACTGAGCAACAAGTTGTTCTCTGACGAAAAAAAAAATGGAAGAAGAAGAAGAGGCTAAGATCATCTTATGTTTATGGTCTGGGCATAAACAAAGATATAGCCGCATGCATGATGTCTGATCGATTGGTTCGTTTGGGTTTACAAGTCCAAGATGGACCAAATTATCAACTTTCTTTTCTCGAGGAGCGAATTATCATGCCCTACTTGCGCAGTTGTGCCATAACTGGCATCATCCTTGTCTGAATTCTGAAACTCAGTCGCATAATAGTGCCAGAGCATTGCTTAGTGTATGAACAAAATTATTTACACGATTCGACAGTAGTAGTAGCATGTTTGCGTCGTAGTAGTGTCTTTGCAAATTACAACCTCTCCTCTCGCTGTCGTGCCCTGTTTGGTTCATTTCTGAAACTGCAGAAAAGCAGGTAGAGCCACCGTGTTCATGGATCTAGCTGGCAGTGCATGAACCATCAAGTGGTCAGGTCAACTTGTCCGCGATACAGGTCGACAGTGGCGCCACTAAGACTCACAAAATGACGAACTTTTTCAGTGATATACTGATTGTCTGGTGCATCACGCGCTGTAGGATTCATGCATAGATAGGCTGGTGCAGTGATGCGTGGTGGTGGTAGTTGATTCCAACCAAGATATGGCCCAGTTGACTTCAGTGCATGTCAGCCAACTCGGCATCACATCTGCTATTATTCACGAGTAATACCATCGTCCGGTTCGAAACCCTCTTTTTTATATATATATAAAAAATTAACAAAGAGCTCTATTATTCATTAAAGAAAGAGAACAACAGTCAGACCACAAACACATCCTTCACCCTCAGCAAACCGAGCTAGACTCGATGCTCACCCTCTTTTTTTCTCTAAGAACATGTGCTTTCCCCGTTATATCACAAATCTAAACTAGTTCGCTAAAAAAAATAAGCTAATTGAGAAGAAAAGAAGAGTAATACTACTAGCTGATATGTATTTGTCAACACACGTAATCAAAAAATTATAGCGTTAGTCCCCCCTGGTGTGGTCAAATTTTTGCTCTGCAATGGGATAGGAATCTGTCCGATGCATTGCACACACGAAACCGCGTCGCGGCCTGATCCTAGCTAGATCGCTCGGTGATGACACGCGCAGATCTGAGAGTGACTGGGGAAAATAGGATAATAAGCCGGAGAGGAGAAGGTAGGATTCGAGATAAGGACGAGAGGAACTTAAACTAAACGACGGCCAACAACAGCAACAAATGGCAGTAGTATTTCCTTTGTTTGGTCGGTGTCCAAACTTCCAAAGGAGGACCAAGCTTGGCTCGTTGGCATCGCCGTCGGTAGTCGTCGAACTCTTTGCCCTTCGATCCTCCAGACCTGAACTTCTCGTATCTCATCAGAGTAATTAAAAATGAGGTGCTTCCATACTCTTCTTCTTGACAGTTGCATAAATATTAAAGTATGAATGAATGGTAGATTAGTTATGTGCTCGTGCGATGCAACGAAAACTCAATTTGCGATAAATTTTTTTGCAAAGAACACTAACTTTAGTTATGTTTCAATAGTAGGAAAAGTTTATTCCTCCGAAGAGATTTGACTATCGGGTTAAATCCCCTTCCATCTCAACCGTTCATGTTAGATCCAACGAACGGCCTGTCCTCCTGAGGATGAGAGTGTGTGCCCTCTAATAGGGAGTAGATGAAAGCAGAAGGCAACATACACAGACGGATGGAAACCAGGTCTCCCCAGCATCTTCATGATTGGCACGTGATTTGGTTGCGTGATTCTTTCCTTTTAATCTATGCATTTCCAGATATGATGAGATAGAATTACCGTATTATGGGATATGGTGAGTATATCCTTCTATCCATGCAGGACATGATGAGAAAATCCTTCTATTTATAAGATATATGAATAACGTCTTTCTATAGTAAGAACATGTGAATAGAGATATGCTAAAATAATATTTCTATTAAAAAAAGATATGACAAAATCCTTCCATCTAAGATGTGCAGCGGTCCGTTCTCCTTTAGAGTATCTGATTCGTTGGATCTGACATGAACGGCTGAGATAGAAGAGGATTTAATCACATCTTAGATGGAAGGATTTTGTCATATCTTTTTTGAATAGAAATATTATTTTAGTATATCTCTATTCACATGTTCTTACTATAGAAAGACGTTATTCATATATCTTATAAATAGAAGGATTTTCTCATCATGTCCTGCATAGATAGAAGGATATACTCACCATATCCCATAATACGGTAATTCTCACCATATCCCATAATACGGTAATTCTATCTCATCATATCTGGAAATGCATAGATTAAAAGGAAAGAATCACGCAACCAAATCACGTGCCAATCACGAAGATGCTGGGGAGACCTGGCTTCCATCCGCCTGTGTACGTTGCCTTCTGCTTTCATCTACTCCCTATTAGAGGGCACCCACTCTCATCTATAGGAGGATAGGCCGATCTGTAGTGAAGACACACGCAGGAATAGAAGAGAAGTGAAAGGCTGCGTGCTAGAAGTAAGAAGATTTCCTACAAGAGGAAGGCAATAACTTTCTCCTCTTTCAATGGTAAGGATTGATATCTCTCTACTAATTCTAATTAAGAGTTGGTGACGATCGTCCATTCTCCTTCAAAGTACTTGATTCGTTGGATCTAACATAAACAGTTGAGATGGAAGAGGATTTAACTCGATAGTCAAATCTCTTTGGAGAAACAAACTTTTTCTACTATTGAAACATAACTAAAGTTAGTGTTCTATGTAAATAATTTTTTTATCGTAAATTGAATTTTCGTTGCAACGCACAGACACATGACTAGTGATTACTTATCCCTTTACTTTCTTCAAAATTTGTGCAACTTGTATTGGGAGAGAAAGCATTGAAGCACCGCTTATTAAAAATAATTGCACTCACATGCGGCGTTTAGCAGAACAGCGTGTACTCACGCTGCGAAGATCACGAAGTCTTCGATTACTTTTTTTTTAACATGCGTAGAGAATACAAACGCGTGTATACAAAGATGAATTACATGTGTTCGCAGCACGGAAGCGGCACCGTTAATTGGGCCGGTTTGAGGTTCTTCCAAGCTGGCCCGTCGAGACAACAACAGGCAGCTCGGTTGGTTGCGTGTTTCACGGTGGGCCGATGCGGTGATGGGCCGGCAAAAGAACTCGCGTTTACGGCGAAAGCTGCGTCCGGCGCCCGCCGATGCGTACGCGGCTGCATGCAAAGGCAGAACACAACGCCCCCACACCACCACGCTACACGGGTGAACGGTTGCGACAACTCCGCCCACGCCCCGCTCCCTGTCGATCTCCCGCGCTGCCGTCGGCGTCGGCCACTCTCGGGGCACCGGCCGCCGTTGCATCCTCTCCACGGGACCATTTCCAGGTGTTCGTCGAATCCTGTAACTGACATTACCGCTCGCTCTCTCTCTCTCTCTCATCTCCTCCTGCTCGTTGCAATGCGCGTCCTTAACTCCCCCCCGGGCCGGGCTCGTATAGCGAGCGTCCGGTCCGGCGTGCGAATGGGAGGCAGTCTTCCGGCGTGCACGGGAGCGTTTTTGTTGTGTGGCCTCCCGGCGAATTAACCTTGCCCGGTCCCAGCCATTCAAATCGATTCTCTCTTTTTCCGCACGCATCTTTGTGAGGTCTTAACGTCTGGATTCTGCTCGCACTGCTGGAATTTGGGGGTGCATTATATTTGATTGAAATCGTTCAAGGTTGGAGAATGGAGATACGGTTCTTGTGTTGTTGTCTGCCGTCCCGCAAATGTAAGGTCGGTAAGGATGATGGAGTTATTTAAGACTAGAATAATTTCAATCTGTCAAATTTACTAAGGATCGGCCGATCGGGCATCTGATTTATTTTAAAAAATATATAATTGCTTACAATTCAGACAGGCAACCAAAATCGACAGTCGTTAGCCTCAAACCAAGACATGGTCAGGTGCATTGTGAAACTATCAAACTATTAGTGTTCTATTGACCATTTGCGCCTTTATCCTGTTGATTAAAGGTGCAAATCAATGTGGATCTTCTCTTGTGAATTTGCAGCTCTTTCATGGGTATATGGTCAGGATTTCCAACTGGTAGAGGCAGGGAATGGAATTTTCTGCCCTTCTGACTTCGGCGGGCATAAACATTGGTTTCTGCGCTCTCTTCCTGTCCCTCTATTCAGTCCTCAGGAAGCAGCCTCACAACTTCAGTGTCTACTTTGGAAGGCGGCTTGCCGAAGAGAAGTTCCGGCAGCAGCTCGATTACTTCTCATTTGAGAGGCTATTGCCCACTGCTGGCTGGATAGTAAAAGCATACTGGTGCACCGAAGAAGAGATTCGGCAAGTTGCTGGCCTGGACTCCGTGGTGTTCCTCCGCCTCTTTATTTTCAGGTTTTTCTCCTTGAAATTGTTCTAATCTCACAGATTTATGCCATTCTATTTTATCAATGAATTGTGCCAGTGTTTTCCAACTTCTCTAGTCTATCATAGTATCATGTATGTAGAGCGCACTAAGTGGAGATCTCTTGGTAGTTCTAGTACATATGCCCACCACCATACAATTTTGCTGTTGTTGCCATTGACAACTTATAATCAATATGTTGTTTGTTCTGCAGCATACGCATCTTCTCGATAACTTCTCTTGTTTGTATATTTGGAGCGCTTCCTGTTAATTACCATGGGCAAGAAATGACACACACGCATATTCCAGCGGAGTCGCTAAATGTTTTTACGATTGCAAATGTCAAAGAAGGATCACGAATGTAAGATCTTCTTCGTCTTTATCTCATTTAGTGGATAATGCAGTGCTGTCCTTTTCCCTTTTTGATATAGCTGAGCCTCCTGAGATTACCTGTCAGGAAATCCAATAGTGCTACTGTTCCTACATCGTGAAATAAAATTTTCCCGTATATATCATGATCATAAAGTTGGATACACACACACAAAGGAAAACATTAGTGGACCACATGACCTGATGCGAACCAATACCATAACAAGTAATGATAAGTTGATTACAAATAAGCTGACTAATGCTAGTTACACTGAACAGAGTAAGGTCATGACATTAATTTTTGAGCAATTGCATAACTGCATAAAAATAAATAAATAGTTGAATAATTCTGTTTTTTAGACATAGGACCTGTTTGGAAGGGGGGATTTCGATCCAAATCCTTCCTAGAGCAATCTTCCTTTTCCAAGTAAGCCAATAGAGTTGAATAAGTTGCCAACAGCAATGAATAAAGAGATGTACAAGTTTTATTAGACTAGGAGTCGAAAAGGTTGCCAATTGAAAAATATTGGAACAATGAACAATATTCTCCCCATATCTTTATTTCCTTCTTTTGGCCACACCGCAAGCATTCTTACTTTTTTTTCATGGTGTAAAACTTTGTTTGATCGCATAGAAATCTGAAGGACCAGAAATGACGATCGGAGGGGGTGAATTATCACAAATTAAATTTTACCTCCTAAAAGGACCAACCAAAGCCTCACTAGGTCAAATAAGCGCGCAAGAATAAATTTTCAGAGAAATTCGGCTCTGGGGCGACACTACTGCTCGTGTACAGCCGATAGTACCGGGATGAATAGTAACTCAGTACCACCGGGTTACTGTGGCGCGGTAGTGCCGGTGAACAGCAAAAACAAGCATAAGAATAGTAAATCATCACGACTTCAAAAACTAAAATCGGTGTATCTTTTGATCGGCTGATAAAAAATCCACGAAACTTTGTATGCACCTTCCGATGGGTGTTAAGAATTTATTCCAACCTTCAATCGCAAGGATTGATGTCAAAGTTCTAACCTTTTTCGAATTACCGAAGGTTGCACCAAAATCGAGTTAAAAACAAAAACTTTGCCCTGAGCTTTCTCGTGAGGATTTGATGATCAAGATGGATCTAGATGGTCTCCCACATATCACAGCAAGCAAGAACTTCAAAGAGATTGCCCCAAAACGTGCAAGATCAAGATCTCCCTCAAATCCTTCTTTCTCAAGCCAAAACCCGGTTTCTTGATAAATCTCTTGATGATCATGAGAGAGCTTGCCTAGGTGATTAGGTGATGATCTCCAGAAGATACATCCATCAATCACTCATCCTTGGCAACACAAGATCAAGAGAAAAAGAAACCAACAAGAAAAATCAAGAAACAAGGAGGAAGGTTAAGAACAAAAGCCAAATCTTGTACATGAAATTGATCTTTATTTCAGACCATGAGAATGGATTACAAAGCCTCTCCTCTTGAGGGCAAAAAAAATCAAAATCTTGTGGAAAACTCTAACACTCCTAGTGACTAAGTCTAAGTTCTCAAGTACCTCCTCCCACTACATCTCCTTATATAGTGAAGGCAATTCTAACCCTAAACTTGGACACTACAAGTAGATATTATCCACATTTACATAGGCTAAAACGAAACCCAACACTCTTAACGGGTTTTTCACTCACACAAGCATGCTTCTCAAAGTGGCCATTACATTGACACCAAATCCGCTCTGTAAGCTCGAATTTACATTCAACACCACTTTAGCGTGATCTAAACCACTTTGCCCATCGCCGCGGTTTTCCAAACCGCCTCGACCGTCGGTATTGGACAAATTACCAATTTGCCCCAATGACCAAACAACACCTCAAATTACTTCAAATTTGAAATAGAATTCAAAACAAACTCAAACTTGAGCACAACAAGCTCAAACACAGTCAATAACTCATCACCAACAAAGATAGACCTCCACAAGGTCTTTCAAAATCCTTGTGGCATTATATTGCATGACTGAAACGAAAAAAATACATTTTCCGAATTGGATACGCAACTAGCATCCACTTTCACAATATTCTATTAGTCCTTTTATTTTAGTATTCGCGATACATTTCCTCTTAGCCTAATGTATGACTATTGAAAAAGATCTTTGTCTTTGTGCAGGCTTTGGGTGCATTGCCTTGCTTTATACGTTATAACAGTGTCGGCTTGTATTCTTCTTTACCATGTAAGGCCTGTCCACAATTTTCTTGTTACCAAATGACTTTTACCTCAAAGTTCCACCGAGTTCAAGCAACCATTATTGCAGCTGATTGTTAATCATCGTGTCTCAGGAGTACAAGTATATCTCAAGAAAGAGAATAGCACATATTACTGGATCACCACCAAATCCGGGTCATTTTTCTGTGCTTGTTCGTTCAATTCCAAAGTCAGACAACGAGCTGCTTGATGACACAATCAGAAATTTCTTTGTTAACTATCATGGATCCAGTTACTTGTCACATCAAATGATCTATCGAAAAGGAAATTTGCAGAAATTTGTGGTAAGAATTCATTTCAGCAACAAATATGTTGTTTGCAAATGTCTTTGGAACTCAAATTATTTCTTTTAACAATTTATCTAAACTGATATTTATTCTTCTGAAAGTACTTTACAGTGTTGGTGTTCTTTGCATTTAAAAAGTTTGAATTTCCCTGTTGCATGTTCACAATTCAGAGTTAGTTTAGTTTAATTCTTTGATTTAAGTTTGCTATCCCAACAACATGTGAACGAACTATTTTTATATCTATCATTCCAATTCAGGTTGACATCAAATATGTTCATCTATGCTTATCTTGTATTGACATCATTTGCTGAGGTCTCTAACTTTCTTTCTGCAGGATAATGCAGAGAGGGCTTATAGGAAATTTGTAAAGATAAAACTTTCTGTATTTAACCAGAGTGGAAGATCTAACTTGTCCAGATGCGGTCTATGTGGAGTACGAGCTTCCTCATTTCAGCTTTATCGCAATAAGTTCATTGACGCCAAGAAGTCAGACCTCAGTGACCCAGAAGTAGTTGAAGCTCAAAAGGTCTCCCCCCTGATATCATTGTCATTTGATTTAAAAACTACATCTTTTGACCATCACATTACATGATATAGTTCATTCTTGTCTCACCAATCAGCATATCTAAGTAAAGTAGTTTCATAACTCTGATTTCTATGCATCAGTGTATAGTAAATCTTGTCATATTACTGAACAGGAATGTCCAGGTGCTATAGTATTCTTCAAGACTCGCTATGCAGCGATTGTTGCTTCACGAGTTCTTCAATCTTCGAATCCTATGCTATGGGTGACAGATTTGGCTCCGGAACCGCGTGACGTCTATTGGTCAAACCTCTGGATCCCATACAGACAGATCTGGCTTCGGAAAATAGCAACACTTGCTGCTAGTGTTGTTTTCATGTTTGTGTTTCTTATTCCCGTCGCATTTGTTCAAAGCATGATGCAAGTGGAGCAGCTTCAGCAACTGTTTCCTAGCCTGAAAGGTGTACTGAAGAAGTAAGTTCAGAAATCACCATTAATTCACCTTTTCAGATTTGAAGTTTACAGTTACTGAGCTCTTGCCTGGCTTTCTTGTCTAGGTCCTTTTTCGGCAGAATCATAACGGGATACCTCCCTAGTGTCGTTCTCTTGCTGTCCTTGTACACTGTTCCTCCATTGATGATGCTCTTCTCTTCAATAGAAGGATCTATTTCTCGCAGTGGCAGGAAAACAAGTGCATGCTGCAAAATTTTGTTCTTCAGCATTTGGAATGTATTCTTTGTTAATGTCCTATCAGGATCCGTACTCAATCAGCTCAACGTCATCACTAGACCGAAGGATATGCCATCTATGCTAGCTGAACTAGTGCCAAAGCAGGTGGTGATGTTTACTCCCGAAATGCTGTCGTTTTTATGTACCCTATAGCTTGAGATCACTCTGGCAAGTTCTTCTGCCCATCTCAGTGTAGAACTATCTGTTGATTTTTGATGGATGCTTCATTCTTTCAACAGGCAACTTTTTTCATCACCTATGTCCTCACATCAGGCTGGGCAAGTCTATGCTCCGAGATATTGCAAGTGTACAACCTAGTATATAACTTCTTCAGAAAATGTATATTTTGTTATCAGGACGATCCAGAATATGTTTTCTCGTTCCCATATCATACTGAAGTGCCAAAAGTTTTGTTATTCAACCTGCTTGGCTTCACATTTTCGATAATGGCACCTCTCATACTGCCCTTCTTGCTTGTGTACTTTTGCCTTGGCTACTTGGTGTATCGCAATCAGGTGAGCAGATTGGCCTCTCCCTCAACTTTTGAGCTTATTTACTGATATATTATTAGGATCTGTTCAATTTATCATGTTTCCTAATTGTTTTCCGAAAGATAGAATCCAACTTCCATTTTCGTCTGTTCATACTTTAAACCTTGAAATCTTTTTGCAGATCCTAAATGTCTACTACCCGAAGTACGAAATGGGAGGGAAATTGTGGCCGATCATGCACAACACCATTGTGTTCTCCCTGGTACTGACACAGATCATAGCTCTCGGTGTGTTCAGCATAAAGCACTCTCCCGTAGCTACAGGGTTCACCATCCTACTTGTCATTGGCACAATTCTCTTCAACGAGTATTGCAGACACCGCTTTTCTCGCATATTTAACTCCTTTTCTGCCCAGGTTAGTATGCTCATGTTAAGATCGGATCCTCCTCTCGTGTTGTTCACTCTGAGCTGAAGTTTTTGTTGTGCAGGACCTGATAGAGTTGGACAGAGATGACGAGCAGTCCGGGAGGATGCAGGAGATCCACCAGCATCTTCTCGACGCCTACTGCCAGTCCTCCTCGAACAATGGCTCTTCCAGGTCTCGCAACAATGGCGAAGAAGTTCCAATCGAAATGATTCTCGACGATCCCGCGCAAGAAGCATCGAATTCAAGCCAAGAACTCTGTGACACGGTGCAAGAAGTGTCGGAGTCCATTCAGGAACAGGTTGAAGAGAAGTGACAGTACCGCTAGTATATCTCGTGTGGTTTCAATTTGTAATTATGCTTCGCCTTAGTTGTACGTCCAGAATTTATCCTCGCCTAGGCCAAGTAGCTGCTAATTAAGCTGGAGACGGCCTCAATATAGTAGTAGGTACAGGTTTAAGGGAGAGCTAGCTGTGCAGATTAGGAATGGCTCGCGTTTCCCCTCTCTCGAATTATCACACATGATGTAACCTGACACGTTTTATAGCATCTCTGCATATGTAACGAGCTCATCGGTCAAATATTTCATATTTGCTGTGCTGATTACGTAATCTGACCAGGGTTTTTATCAGCCCGCCGGCCCAATTCCACCGCGCCGCTCTGCACCTCGCCGCACGGCGTTGCACAGCCACGCGCACGGATGGGCGCCACAGCTCGCCACACTAACCAACCGTAAACAGCTTCCCGCGAGTTTAAACAAACTGTGGGTGGGACGGGGCGCCCATCGGTGCGCGTGGTGTGGCGCCATCCGGAGTCACGGCAGCGATGGCGGCCGTGGTGACCGGGTTTCAGTTGGCCGCTGCCTCCCGATGCGACGAGAACGATAGCACCCCTGACATTTTGGCGCGGTCACGCTGAAGAGCTGTTTCGTTGCAACCCTGAGAAGGACAGGACTTGTCTGGCCGGAGGCCTGCCAGGGCCTTGTTTGGTTCGCGTCCCGAACCATGGAAGCCCAGCAGCCTCTGCGACAACTTCATTAGCCAGCTCGCATGACCAAGATCGGGCGACGGAGTTCCGGGCAACGGCGCGCGACGGTGATTTCCGAGTTAATCCACTGCGCTGCGTTAATCCCATTGTTGCCCGTCGTCTCTCTTGCTCCTGCCTCGCCACCCGCCGTCGCACAACGCGGTGTTGGACCCCCACCGTTGCCGTGGCACTGGATCTCTCATCTCCTGTGCACCATCAGCGGACTTCGCCGTCGCGGGAGAAGTCACCGTCACCGCCGTCGCTTCATCTTTGCCGCCCCTGCAAAGCCCCGTCCCAAGGTGTTGCTCCCCGGCCGCGTTGGATTTGGGTTGGAGATGGATAAGCCGTTGCTCTGCTGTCGCAAAGCTCCGTTGTGCAGTCCTATGGTGAACTTTTTTTCAGGACATTTGTTGCTGATACCAACTTAATTTCAATTCTTGGCCGAACAAATTCTTTCAAGGCATTAGGCGAACGAAATTATTTGGGAGCAAGAGAAGTTAGCAAATGTGAATCAATAATTAACAGCTTGACACAGTCCTCACTGCTTTATGGCAACTACTGATGCCCAACTCTACTACTGATCTCCCTGACATTAACATTTGTACACACAGCGAACGCAAGACATACTTACACAGGGAAGGGGTCTCAATTTTTCACCCCTCGCCTGAGCTATAGCTTGGTCGTCGCTTGTATTCGTTCTGAACTAGACTCAGCAGAAAGTCGGTGAACACATGCTCATATCCAGGCATTTTACCGTAACCTGCAACCAAGAAAGATGAGGTCAAATAAAAATATCGATTTATTTAGAGAAAATTCCTTATTTGCCACTGAAAGTTGACCGGATCCATAAAATATCATTTTAAAATTGCTCTTCCATTCATTGCTATCAGATATCAACTTTCATCTCGTTTTTGTTACTCCCGTCAGTGGACCGTTACTTTAACCGTTAACTTGTACGTGAAAAGACGATCCTACCAATCTTCATCCTCATTTAAATCTATCAAAGTAACGGCTCACTGATAGGAGTGGCAAAATGGGATGAAAGTTGAGATCTGATAGCAATAAAGGGAAGAGCAATTTTGTGGTGATATTTTAGGGATCCAGCAAACTTTCAATAGCAAATAAGGAATTTTCTCATTTATTTAAAGGTCACTTTTGTAAAGACATAATTATAAGTGATTGGCTGTAAAGTTTGTTGGGAGAGTAACTAACACCCCCAGAGGTGTCGGGAGGCTTATCAAGGATCAAAGCTATCAAAGGGTGTGTCCATCATTGGTAGGTCCCACAAGACAGGCAGGCCCCGCCAACCCAAGAATATGCCTTGAAGGGTACAGGGACCACTCGTCATATCAGTGCAACCGGCAACTGACTATATAATATACAGATCAAGAAATTACAATTATGCCTAGAAAAGACAATAATACCGCTCACTTGTACTTGTAGGTTAGCCATCTCTATGAGGGGTATTTCGCTTATTTATATAGGCCCAAGAACCTATAAATACCTCATGTATCCCTTATTTGTAATTTGAGCTCTCTTGAGCAATAAAATAGCGCATTCAAACTGGTGAACCCTCGAGAACCTACTCCTCAGAGGCAACCCCCGTTGGCCCATCGACATGAGTAGGACGGTCCTCTCGAACCCCTGAACCTGTATAAATCCCTATGTCATTTTTACTCTCGTGAACGACAGCCCGTTAGACGGCCGACGTCCACCCCTCACTTGTGTTTGGGTTTTTTTTTCACAATTGTTGAGAACTACCACATACAGAAAGAATGTGTCATGGGCTTATGGCAAACTCGCTATGAAACTATGAATCTATCCATGATAGAGAAGCAACGGTGTAGGCAGGCAGAAGTATGGTGTGCAAAGTTCTGGCCAGTCTTTGGAATCCAACTGGTTCTACAACTTTTACATTCAATAGAATATGATACATATGTCACAAGCATTATGTATCCCTGAAATAATCATTAAAGACTGCAATGTCCTAAAGTGCCTAGCCAAATTACGCTGATACAGGGGATGATATGGGACGTGACCATCTCTTTTGCAGTGTATCCTAGACGGGTCATTTCACGAGAGGCCACAGCGAGCTACGAAAAATAAGATTTTTGACAATTCAGGTAGTTTTCCAGGAACTACTGTTCAAAATCTATAAGCATAAGTTAGCTAAAGTAAACGAGAAGATAAATTAGACATACACATACTCAAAACAAGGTTTTTTTTTCAAAGGACTCTCGAAACAAGTAGATCACATACCAGGAAAATAGTTCATGTCTATGACATAAAACCGATCTCTTGTCCCATGCTCTCTGATCATATCGATGTTGAACAATCTAAGACCCTGTAAATAAGGTAAAAGGGTGGTATTAATCGCTATGCCATTACTTCATGCAGAACACACAAGCGCAAGAATTACTGGTACCAGTCGTCGGCGCAGCTCTCTTGCCAGTATCTCGAGCAGTGGTCTTGGAGGAAGTTCTGATGGAGTGTGTAAGAGCATCAGTTGACAATACTGTTATATAAAATCGGTAGTGAATAACATCAATTATTGTAAGGCTAGAGAAAGCAAGACTTCGAAGTTTACCGGCAACATGAGGGTCAAGATCTGCATCATCTGCATTAGCTGCAGCACAAGAGATCCTTGGAAACCGAAATACTCCAGCATTATTTGATAGATCACCTTCATCAACATTAGGCAGTGAAAACCTCCGTACAACCCTTATTGCATCCCCAACAATGTAGACCTTAAACAATACACCACCTATAAATGCCAAAAACCAAAACAAAGGTTAGTCTGGAATTGGGAAACATTCAAATGAAAGACCAAGCAAAACTCAAACAAAATACCATGGTTAACAAATTCCTGAAGAACCAAGGGGGGCTCAAGCTTCGTCAAGGAAGTTGGGTCATAAGCAAGAGATAACTCATGGGACTTCGCCACCAAAGGCTTAGCCACTGCATATAGTATATGTGGTTATATGAACAACAAAATCAGCTTGAAGCATTTAAAAATAACTCAGTAATGTCGATAATTAAAAAATACAGTCAATCAGTCACAAAGCATGCCCAGATTTCTTTTAAGCTTCATTCCAACCGACATATACCGCTCCCACTTATTAAAATTGAAAAATACCAGGCACATCTCATCCAGAACCAGAAGAACTCCAATGTACAGAAGATACTAGAGACACATTGTTCCGATCAAGTCATACAGAAACCAGAACAATTGATAATTTGTCACACACGGACCTTCATTTTTCTTGTCAATTTTTAGTTTACATGGAGATGGACTAGTTTTATCTATTTAGTTTACCATGGAGATTGTATTTGTTGTATCTATCATGTCATTTCTAACCTGCTCCCTACCCATTATGTACAGTCTGTGAGCACGCACCGTGACTAACAAGATGACCATATGCACTGATCAACTAGACAACCAAATGAAAGAGGAAAGATGCCCACTTGCTCTAGCAGGTACAAAACTTCACAAAAGCCAGAGAGAAGAAACATGTCCATTCAATGGTAGAATTTTTAGTGATGGCAACTCAGATTTTGTTTTTGTAGTTACAGAGTCCCTTATCATAGTGAGAAACCACACCACCTTTCAAAAAGATAGAGCATCATAGAAACTATCAAAAATTTTCAGCTGATTTAGTAAGAACATATTTTCATGTCTAGTTATTATGTTAGTACTTTTTTACTTTGATTATTTGAAAATACTCTTTCATCCTTGCTAGATATGATTGCTCCTATACACCTGGAACGTAAAATTGTAGCATGCAAAATGCTAAAAGCTGTCAAATACAACTTATAAATGACTACCATGATTCTAGGAACATAAGTACAAGAAAACGGTCATTGTAAAACAGCTAATAAGTGGGTACCTAATGGCAGAGATAGCCCAGCCCTCATAACTGCAGCTGGTATTGATGACGGATCAGTGTTAACAAATAGCTGCTTAGGAACACCAACTTTACCTACAAAAAGCAACTGCAGCATAATGATGAAATCAGCCTTTGAGAAGGTTCCAAAGAACCAACTCTCCATATCCATCCTCCTAAACAACGGAGGAAATCTGAGATGCAAGTAGATGGCCAAAGTTTATCTCCAATTTAAAAGTGTAAAGACTAAAGACAAACAATTAGAAAATGCTTGCAAGCTTCGACTGCCACAGGTAAAAGCGATTAATAAATATATTACCTAGTTCCATCAAAAGGGTTCAACAGTGAGAACAAATATGATATAGTTCAGGTGACAAAAAATTGAAAGGGTGCTCATCTGCCAAGGATACAACAGTAGAGTGGAACTCAATGCTTAATACTGCATTTGGCATAGCATATAAAATGTTTTATCATATCCATAGCACTAATTGAACTAACATGTACTGGACACAAAGTGTGATTAATCATTAATCCCAATATAATTGTTTAGTTAAACCAGTAAAACCAAACCAAGTGCTGTATCGTGATGATAAAGATGATGGGTTTCTTCCAAACCAGAACTAAGAAGACATTTCATAGAAATTACCGTGACAATCCGAGAGGTCTAGTTCAGAAACTTCTTGAAGCATAGATTGGCGATTGAGCAAATGTTCTATGGCACCTGGTGGATCAAGAACAGTAACTTCTGGGTGTGTCTCTCTGTATTCCTATTAAAATTGAGGAGGGGGAGTCAATACAAGTATTAAAATATAAAAGGATAAAATAGACCTAATACTTTAAAAATCATAAATTGAACATATCTCACAAAGAGAGGTTTAACAGTGGTTTTAA
This sequence comes from Otatea glauca, assembly GCA_036346275.1. NCBI lineage: Eukaryota > Viridiplantae > Streptophyta > Magnoliopsida > Poales > Poaceae > Otatea > Otatea glauca. The sequence goes on along the minus strand of CM070715.1, from coordinate 80,002,050 downwards.
TGTATTTGTATTACTGACCTCCAATAACCGTTGCCATTCCATTCCAGTCAACTGTAGAAAATACAATGCTATCATTTTTGTTGTCAAATACCCAACGAGACAAGGAAAAACACTGACAACAAGAGAGTACGCAATATTTAACATTCCAGACATATAATACATAAAGGTATTAAATATAGTCCGTATATCTAACCTTATGCAGAACAACATCAAAAGGGCCTTGATCTGACAGTGGGCGTTTTTGATCAATAGCAACAAATAGAATGCCTTTCTTCCTGCAATACATTTTAGAAGAATGAGAAACTGATAATCTGGACAGAAATGCAAACTTTAAGTTGCAAGCTAAACAGAAAATAAGTTAGATCTGCAGCACCAGTTGCCAAATAGAAGCAATTGGCATCCAGCAAATTATATTATAACGAAAATAGATCAGATAGAGAAACCCAATTTCACAATATCATGCAGGTAGACATCGCTGAATATTTACCACATGAAACAAAAAAACTAAACTGTATTCTTGTAATGTGATGAATAAGGGACTGCAAGCTGACATAAGTATTTCAATACGAACCCACTCAAAGTTCAAATTTATGGTTTTAATTGACACGAGTATTTCAATACTTGAACCCATTCAAACTTCAAACTCATAATTTATCTTAAAAAGGTACAAGTGGTGAACACAGCATAATTTCAAGCAAATGCAACTTCCTCTTGTGCAACAGCAATATAGAGCAACACCATATACTTGGACACAGATGCAAGTGTCAGATGCTAAAGTAGATTGAAGTGCCCAACAGGAAAGATAAGACTTTGCAGATGCCAATATAGTTTACATACACTTAAGGATTAAGAATACTAAGAAAATGTTTTTGCCAAAAAAAACTCCAAGTATGAGCATAGATGTAGTGTTTTAAAAAATAAATGAACAGGTAACCATTTTGACAAATGATTTCACGTTCTTATTTAAAGAAAAATCGTCATCAAGTGTCAACGTGGGGATTTGGAGCATGCATCTGATGCGACAAGTCCAAGTTTCGTAGTGACTGTGGTGCAAAGGCAAAAGGCATTGTTTCAGTGACCACAATGAGCACTGGTGCTGTACTGTTTTGCAAGTATGCTTGCCATAGAGCACCAAATGTATGCGGCTCCTGATTCATGCCTTGTACGGAAATGTTTAAACCAAAACACAAGAGTATGACAGGGTGCCATTGAAGATAAATATCTAATTAGGCAGTAAAGGAACAGCTTTAATTAAGCAATAGGAGCCATCAAAACTTTCTCGACTTGAGTGGAGATACAACACCTGATTTATAAGATGCAAGTGGATCAGATCAAGCATAAAAGGTAATGCACATGCTAATCATGTGAGTCCTAAACTATTGCCATATCTTATCACGTGGGACCTATACCGTTTTCATATATCACATTCTGTCCTGATCCAAGTGATGCGCGTGTGCAGCAATATATTCCTAACTGCAACATGAGATTCCAGACACAACAAAATTGCATTCAGAGGATAAGACAACTTGTGAAGTAAAGAAACTCAGCATGCTGCAATATAAGCATGTAAGTGCAATTTATAAACCAATTTTATGTTTTAGATCTCTGATGTATTATGCCAGCCTGGATTTCTGCACTTGCTTCCACAGTCAGTCCCACCACTCGACGGCGCAAACAGTCAAGCACAACACATAACCATTGTCCAGTAATGTTTCAGCAAATTAGAAGAGAAGAAGCATAAACAGGGTATTTCCAGTGTGATCATACAGCTTCCTGGATTAGTTTAGGTATATACCTCATTTATTGGATAAGGTAGGGTTGCTATCAGAAGCAAATATAATACTATTATACAAGAAGGAATGCATCGATGTCGCTTTCTTATCCCAAAAGAAAATAGCAGCAATACGAAGATTTGCCAGAATGCCATAGAATTGTAATTATTTAAGTCAGTGCAGATGATGATTCTAGAAAATAAATAAATCCCAATTCTTCCCACTGAATAAATGATTTAAGATTCTCTAAAATTGTTCGATAATTATTGGAAACAGATGGCAGGAATGCCTCCACTTTCGCAGGCGAGACTAAAAGGCACCACTGTACACAGAAATAGACAAATCAAATCATATCACAAGCATATATTTGGTCAGACGTTTCAATGTAAATAAACCCTTATCGCCACCTTTCGCGCTATAATTTCACAAAGAAAAGCACACCTTTTCCCACTTTTAATTCCATAAAGCTAAAGTGTTTCCATTTTCTTTGGCTCAACAGCTTGCTAACATCTTTAAATCAGAGAAACCATTGAATAACAATGATAATCAAATAAGTCTTTATCGTTCCTAATCAGAAAAAAGGGGGAATATGTGTCCAGAATCTACTCGAGTCAAAGACAAAGGTCAATGAACAAGGTATTACTATCACAATAACAATAAGAAACAATATAGTATTACTATTCAGCAAGTTCTTCTCTTCTTCACGGAGTGACCAGAAGGATTCAGAATTTGCACTGATCTTTCAAATCTTAAGCAAGAACTGGAAAAAGAAAGATGTCACCCTTTCATTCAATTCACACAAACAACAAGGACAGGCACACCAAACGCTCTCCCTCCCCCAGTGCACGACACCTTAACCCCCAAAATATCCCCAAAACAACCGGCACTTTTCCATCCAACTCTTGTGTACCTAGACCAAAACGTAGATCAACAAATCTAACATACAAATTCATCAGTACCTGGCGAGCCCCCAGAGCTTGGGCTGGAGGAAGCTCTTCGCCTTCTTCGACGTCAGCGCGTACCCAACCACCAACTCCCTCGCAGGCGCGGAGGCCGGCGCTACCACCCCCTCTGCCGCCTCCGGCTCCACCTCCCCCTCAAACCCCACGCACCCACCCGACACCATCCCCCCCACCCCCACCCCACCCCAAACCAACCCAAATTGCCCAACACCAAGCCGTGACGCCGAGGCTGCGCGGACGGCGGCGAGATCGGAATGCGTAAGGCGAGCTCGGAGCCCTAGGCCTCGGGAGCGAGCGGAGAGACGAGACAGGTGTGTGCGACTGTGCGTGCCCCGCGCGTGAGTGCGCTGAGCTGAGAGGGAGGAGAGAGGAAGAGGAAGATGGCGGCGCAGATGGGGCGCGTGCCTATTTGTAGGCGGAGGAAGGTGGCAACTTTGCCTTTGGGACCTTGGAAGTTGGACCGAAGTGTCAGCCACTTTTTTCGGGTTTGCACTTGAGCTAGTTTTTTGAAGTCTTCTTTTCGTTCTAGCCCTCTAAAATACTTTTGTTTTTGTAAATATAGCCTTATTCAAAATAAATTTGCAATAATGGATCCTCCTCGATCACGAAGGGTACGGTCACCTGCGGTGCTATAGGAGCGTGGCAGGTTTTCCATATCTAGAAACCATATAAGTGGCTAATTAAGCCACTTTTGATCTGTGGTACCTCGGTCCCTACCTATCGGTGACCTACCGAGTCGAAGGTGTCGTTGATGCGATGGGACGTGCTGTCATGGTATGGGAGCATGGCAGTTGACAGGTCGCATGCGTGACTTCGTAGTCGAGAAGGGAGTTATTTTTATAAATTTATTTAGAAAGCGCCAGTGTTTTGGATTTCGGTTTCGGATAAAATACCGTTCATGCCCGGAAAACGAAATTTCGGCGAAATTCGGTAATTTCGGACAAATCTCGTCCGAAATTCAAATCCAAATTTTGAATCGGTTTTTTCTCAGGAAATGCGAATTTGGCGAGAATTGGCGAGATCTCGCCGAGAATGGCGAAATTTCGGCAGATTGACAAGCCCGAAAATTGGTCCAAAAGATGGAGAAAAATTTGAATTTTTTTGGAGAGTTCGACGTATTATTAATGTTGTCATAAAAATTTCAGATTTTTTGAATCATGTAAATTTTTAAAATTGAAACATTGTACTTGTCGTAATGAAACGCTCGTCGGCAATTTTGAATGAATGAAAAATGGGACAAAGCATGTTATAAATATTTGAAATTTTAATAGCATGATTCGACATGTGAATAATGTTGCCATAAAATTTTCAGTGAGTTCTTGAAGCTCGAGGAATTTTTAAAATTGGGGAATTCGGTATACGTCGTTAAGTATGAAATTTCTGACATTTTGGTGAAAATCGAAGATTGAGAGTCACAATTGAAACAATTAATGTATATTGGCATGACAATTATTAAGAATGTAATAAAATCGATACACACAACAAGTCTTCACATATTTGCATATGACAACTAAATGAATGTATGTTTGCATCACATACCTATGAGTAGTAAAGCGCCACGGTGCAAACTCCACCTCCGCGTTATCGACAATGATCTCGTGATACCTCCTCTCGTGTTGTTGCTTGTATTCCTCCCGTGTCATGTCTCGTGGTAGCGAGCGGACTTCCAATGTTGGTAATGAGACTCCAGTGTCGGGTTTCTGGTGGTGAAGGTACATGACATTAGCGGATGAGTGCCGTGCGTATGGATCGACATATGGATCATTGTAGTCAAATGGCAAAGAGATGCTCGATCCGTCATAACTCTATCTCAGAATCGTACCCACCCGATCCCATCCGTACCCACCACGATCCCATTAAATGCGGCATTTGACTATACCCGGTATGTTCAATGGAATGCCCAAATGGCCGGAGGACTCATTGCTACACCATGATTGAGCACCATCCCGTGGTTGTCTTTCAAGGCGTCCACCCCACCACGCGACGTGCCCTTCCCGCTAATGCGGTCGCGTGAGTCACCTCTCGGGGCGATACCCTCGATGCGATCCTCCGCGGTGATTGTGATTGTGGGCGGGCGGAGGAGTACCGTCGGCTTCCGTCCGTCATCGCCAGAGAGTGCATCGCGATCATTGAGCTACTCTTGAGGCCGCACATTATCGGAAGGTGTTGCGTGTCGTCCTCATCGCCGACAATAGGCTCATCATCAATTGGCCTTTTCCTTTTTCCTTACCACTCTGGTGCCCGATAACTTTTGTAATCCGCCTAAAGCTCCTGCTAGAGTGTCGTCATCCTCGGCGTCGGTATCACGCTTTCTCTTCCTGTGTGCGTGTCTCGATGTTCCACTCCGCCTATCTGGGAGGCTCTTCCCTCCTGTGGCCAATTAGAAGTAAGGTTAACATTGTTCTCGTGTTTGGACATACATGGTTAAAAAGTGGAATGGAAAACAATTGCATAGTTTACTCATTGCCTTATCCATCTCTTCCATTGGGATGGAGTCAACCACGAATCTCATTTGGGAGGGTGGGTCGTGCGCCTTGTCCTCGTCGAGTAGAGGCTCCCGATGAGACTGGATGAGTTGAACCACTCTGCAATTGGGTCATGGCGGGATGCATCGCATCCTCGATCAGGCGATCCACAGGGTCTTCATCTTGGGTCTGGCGAGTGGATTCATAGTCTCGAAGGCGAAGTCGCAGGTTGTAGTGCACGAACACGAGCTGTTGGAGCTTCGCATAACTTAAACGGTTTCGTAGCTGCGTGTGCACCAAAGCAAATGTGCTCCAATTGCGTTCACACCCACTCGACGATGCGCACTGGGACACCAACCTCAAGGCGAACTTTTGCAGCGCTGGCGTCTCATTCCCGAAGGCCATCCACCATTGAGCTGTGAACAACACGAAGAAAGAAAAGTCAGTGAGTGCTACAGAACAACATACCAACCAACCTCAATTTATGTACTTACTGCCGTCATTTGGTTATCGTGGTACTGGTGCTATCTTGTTTGGGTGGCAAAACGTCCCGTCTAAGGCGGTATGTATCTGCTTCTCGTAGAGCCTTCACCATGATAGCGTCGTCATCGACCATAATGCTTAGTGCGATCGAGAGCGCTCCCATGTCTCGCGGAGTCTTGCATATGTTGTATGAGAACTGGGACTTCGGGTCCAGGACGGATGCTGCAATTGATGAAAAGATTGCATAGTTAGTATAATAGACGCGAACATTGCATACTTAGCATAATAGAACCGAACATGTTAATTTCACTTACCAGCTTGCACAAATGTGGTTTCCCTTATTTGGCAAATCTCTTTTCCATGACTTTTAGGAATATCCTATCTTTATTCTCCATGCTCCGTAAGTTATTGTTGTACTCATTCCGTGCAATTGCGTCTTGCATCATTACACACCGATTGTTGGTAACTTGTCTTGATCCGCGAACCTCAACAATTTGTACAAGGGTTCTACGGCCACCACGGTCCACTCCACCCATGTCCAGAAATCCCTACCCACGAGGTGGTCATATGCGTACTTGCCCTCCGCCATTTGAGCCCACCTACTACCTGTCGGTCGGGATGTGTCATCCATCTTTGGAACTTTTCCTTTTTTGAAGAAGCTATCAAGGAAAACAAAGATCGTCCCAAATCTAGTGGCATTTGGCCTCACCAACTCTCCACCAATATGTTGCCTCATCTGCGCATGTAGATTCTTGTGGTTGTATAAAAATCTGCAGATTCTCTTGGCACGTGCCACAATATCTTTGATACATTCATCCTCACACACGTCTTTTAGCATAAGATTTACGGTGTGTGCCAAGCAAGGCTGCCATACTATATGAAGTCTGCACTCGTAACATCCGCATGCTTTCTTGAAGTTAGCACCATTGTCAAGTAACCACTGCACAACATGCTCCGCCCCAATCTCCTCGGCCACCACCTTTGTTATCTCGGCTAGTAGGTATTTGTGGTCCTGGACCTTATTTGTGAATGAGCAAGCAAGAAGTTAGTATGTGTGGCAATGGCGATCATACGGAATAGGAAAAATAAATGAATTTTGTACTGTGGCATTTACGGTCTTATGGAAGAACATCATCCCATTGCGTTATACCATGAAGTTGATGATACTCTCTGTGTAGGTCCCGTCCAGTGTCGCACATCATCTGTAACACCAAAGGTGGCCCGATCGTCCCTGAACCTCCGAAGGTACTTCACAATCTCCCGCTCATTCGCGTCCAAGTACTTAGCATCGATCTCGTATCCTCGTGGTGCACGAACCACAGGCCTAGCTCTGCGTCGACTTAATTGCGGCTATGACCGCATGCACAATGATTAGTACAATCATCACACGACGTGTAACTTACAAACATACAATTGTTTCATACCGTGAAATACGGCGATCCACCTTCCTTCCGGAATTGCATTAGCATGTAACCACTTTGACCATCCTCCTAGCTTCTCCCCTTCCCTGCTGGAATGCGGTGTCAATCTGAGGTTCTTTGCGGGGCACTAGCCCGTGCAAGGTCGACATCTATGGAGGCATGGCTTTCCGTGTCGACTTGGACCGACCGAACATTTTCTTGATAGTCGATGAATTGAAGACTTCCGCACCACTCCGGAACCCGAACCTTGCGTCAAACCTTGGCTCTGAGGTAGGCCTCTTCTTTAGAGGCCTTTATGGCCATCTTAAGTGCTCATCCTCCGTGGCCATGGTGGCCCATTCGGTGCAAGCCTCCTCGACGCAGCGAATCGCTCGCTTCTCCTTCTTCATCACGGCCACCACGGAGGTCGCGATCATGGCTGCCTAATCACTTTAGGCACGTTAGGCGAGCCTTCACATCACCGCGCGGCCGATAAATGTTCCTTAAGGCGGGTCGCCCTCCACCCTTCATAACATGCGCGCGATGGTTGCACCTCGACCACTGACCGATCGCTCCCGTGGTCCCATACGGTACACGAGGCTCGCCATCACAGCGACCTACTGACTGCATCATTACGAACAAATGCATGATATATAAGCTTGTATGGCCATGTGCTTGTTTGCATGTAGTCAACAATCTTAACTCACGATGTTTGCTAAAATGCATGATATATGCCTTTCGTTGTGAGGCTTACTAGTGTACCATACTACCATAAGTGACCAAGTGAGTAAGTGACATGGAATTTTGAGTTTTGAATACATCTTGACATATGAATCCCAATTCCCACATGAGTACATGCATTGTTAGTTCTTACTAGACTATATCCCACATGAATACATGTCTAAATAAGCAAAAATTACAATTGCACTTAAAATCCAACAAATCAATTTGTTCATACCAATTTTTGAAGCCCAAATTTCGCCTTCAACTACTGAGATTTCTCCTTCAAGAACCGAAATCTCGCCTGGGAGGCGAGATTTGCCTCCGAGCCTTGGAGATGGCGATTTGGCGGAGCTTGGCCGGACGAGAGGAGGAGGTGGAGAAGGAGGCTGCCAGGAAAGTAAAATAGCAGACTCTCTCGGTGGGATGAAGTGTGAAGGAACTTCAATGATTGACGATGTATTAAAACCGGTGAAGTGTGAAGGAACTTCAATGATTGTGATGTATTAAAGCATCCGACACCGGTCCTTCAACGCATCCCACAGCTCCCTCATCTGCGCCCACATCTGTAAGCCCTGCAGTAAAACCAAGATAATCTTACATTTAAGGAAATGTGACAATGTTGTAAGATTTGGCAGCTCGTTAGGCCATCTCCAGCAACGTTCCCTAAATCTGGATCCCTACATCCACATATACAGAATTCCCTTATGGCAAAGTTATGGAGGGTGTAATTGTGATGTTTTAATTATGTACTAACTTATATGTTATATATGTTGTAATAGGAATCTTTAAATGAAGAAGTTTATGACTCGTGACCTACTAATCTTATTGTATATGGAAATCTTATTGTATATTGAAATCTTATTCATATGACCTACATTGATCCTACTTGTGTTTTGAAAAGGTTTTATCAAAATATCACATTTAGGAGTCAAGTTTGCTACATGTGCAAATTTCATCCTGTTTCTTCTATATGTTTTCTTGAAAAGGTTCATCGAAAATGTCTTATAACCAGTTAGAATTAAATTTCTCATAATTCTACGCGGACCACTTGAATTCTTTGTCCGAAGTTTTTACTTCTCGTAGGACTAGTTAGCGATACTAGTCGGTTCACACCGGACTAGTTAGCGATACTAGTCGATTCACGCCGGACCACTTGGAAGTGGTCGGCGTGAAACAACTTTTGGCCGGACCACTTCCAAGTGGTCGGCGTGAAACAATGTTTATCCTATTTCGATTTTTATTTTTAAAACATAACAAATGATGTTAAAATATTTTCATAAATTTTATGTATTATCCTACATATCTTATGATACTCCCATAAATTTTTCATAGCATGAAAATGCATTCTCAATTTTTAAAATTCAAGAGTGTTTCAGAAATGCCAAAAGTCTAAAAATAAACTTTTGAAACATTATCATTGAAGATCACTTCACGAGAACTTATTGATATAATTCGGTCGATCCGGCCAAAAAATTCAAATTCGGTTTAAAATTCCGAAATCTCGGCGGTTTTTGCGAAATCTCATTGAAAAAATAAAAATCCGAAATATCTGTAGCAATTTCAAATTTTTTTCGGATTTTTACATCCGGCCGGTCTATGCAAACTCGCTGGGGTCCGAAATCCGAGATTTCGCCGAATTTCGGCGGTTTTTGTAACCTTGGAAAGCGCTATATTTAAAAAAGTGTGTTAGGGAAAAAAAAGGAAAATTTCCTAGTTTTAGATCCCTTTCTGTCGCATGTGTCGTATTGGCGTTTAGGTCATTTAGGTTTAGTTTCAGAATTTTAATTTATGCACATATGGACTCTGTTTGGGACAGTTTCTAATTATGTAGATTCAAAATTTTCAAGAATTGGGTGGGTGATAGTTTCTGATTTTATGTACAAATTTATTTCTGATTGTGGAAGAAGCTTTTTGGAGAATCCAGAATCTACATAATCAAAATCTATTCCAAACAAGGCCATAAACTATACAATAGTGCGACTAGCGCACAATATACTGTAGAAACCATGGGCGGAACTAGGCGCAAAATTTCGAGAAACTCCAAAATTTCACCTTTTAATGGATTAAATTTGTTAATTGGATTGACTTCGATTTTGGTGGTTTGAGATTTTTAAAACCTTATAACTATTTGTATTGTACTTTTAGTAAATTTTAAATATATATGTTGGATATATGATGATACAAAATCATTGAACAAGACTATAAAATTGTACGTGCGAAATGTGTAAACAAAATTTTTAGTTCCGCCGCCGGTAGAAACAAATCTCGACGGGATAGAAATTGACTATACGATAAGTTCTGATAAAACAATCCAGGTATCTCACGCAGCCTTCCCGATGAAGACCCATCGGCCTTAAACATCCGCAAGTGTGAGATCTGTCACTCTCCGCAAGCATGAGACTCGTTGGTCGTCGACGTTCTCTTATGTGAGCAGGAGTGCCGGTCATCGTCTTCCGCGTTTGCATCAAGTCCTTGTCTCAAGTTTTCAGCATATACAAGGTTCCGGTTTAAGAATATTAGTAACCTGTATGTTCCAATGTTCCAATGTTCAAAAGTTAAAAACACATCGAAATCTCAGGTTTTTATGAGAAGCTTCAAATCAAAGCTCCATGCGGGTTTCGTGTTTCAAAGCCTCAAGTTCGAAATCTCAAAGAAAATTTGTTGTTCCAAACAGAGCCCATATGTGCATTTTCAAGAAAGTTTTGAAAAAAAAAGTTTTAGTAAAGTTTTAAGTTTCAAAAGTAAAAGTCATGTAAGTTCCACCAAGTTTTATGTTTCAAGTTTTACCAAGTGTTATTAAGTTTCATGTTTTAGAAACAAAAAATCAAGCGGTTCCGTCAAGTTTCAAAAAGCGAATTTCAAGCAAGTTTTGAAAAGAAGTTTAACCAAGTTTCAAGTTTTGAAGAAAAATGCATGTAAGTTCCACCAAGTTTCATGTTTCAAAATAAAAAAATGAAGCAGTTTTGCCAAGTTTCAAGTTTTCAAAAGCAAAATTTAAGCAAGTTTCACCATGTGTTCAGCAAGTTTCGTGTTTGAAAAGCAAAAATCACACATGTTTCGCCAAGTTTCATGTTTCAAAACCAAAATCCAAGTAAGGTCTAGCAACTTCTATGTTTCAACGAATAAACCAAGCATGTGTACCAGCAACAATGAAGATAACACTACACTAGAAAAGGTCATCTATGGCGGTTCATAACTACCATCAGTGGCGGTTATTGAACCGTCACATATATAGTGCCACTGATTCTAACCGCCACAGATAATTGTTATCTATGGCGGTTCTATCCACCAACCGTCACAGATAGTACCTGACCGAAAAAAAATAAAAAACCGCATTTTGGGCTAGCCTCAGGTGCTGCTAGCCATGCCGTCTGAAACATATAATACATCAATCACAATTACAATCACAGATTTTGCATATACACAATTACAATATACACAATTACAATGTACAATTAAAGTGTCTCATGCATGAGGCGCTCGATCACGGTGATGGTGTAGGGCCGCCGGGTTTCAGGGTTGATAGTCTTCTCCATCACAATGGTGGCGATATCCCTGAACTGGTTAGACAGTTGCGCCTCCCTCTCCATGCCAGAAACCTGGAGCTCCCCTTTGTCCAATATCTGAGAGAATAATTAATTGTTCATATAAAACCAACAAATATCTCATCCCAAGAATTTTTAAGTTTGTATGGTAAGTTCGTAACCTAGACTCCACATTATACAACTTATCATTCCCCCCCTCATGTAGGCAGCAAAAATGGTTTTAGCAAAATATGATATAAAACAACACGAATGACCTAGATCGTTAGATCAACTGAAGGAAAATAGAAAGACATATTTATTCAGCCGATCTCATTCGAAGGAAATGTTATCTTATCATATCCACTCGGATGGAATGCAGAGCTAAAAAAGCAAGGAACATGTAATCAAATCTCTTATGAATGGAAGGTAAAGATGCAAAAAGAAACTTCGACAACTAAATCAAGCAATCAAATAAACCTGCTGTAATGGTGCAGTTTTGGGGCTAAGCTCTTGCCGTATTCATTCTTCACCCACGTCTATAAAAATCTCTACTAGCCATCATGAAAGGGCACGGAGAAAAGCAATAGAGGGAGCGCTCCTCGTCTAGAGCGCGCGCGCGCGCACACACCACCCATCAACACACACACACACGCATGGGAGAAGGGCAACAACACACGCGCAGATCAATCACAACTTCTTAAATCAAATGATAGAAATTAGAACATGTGCAAGCCATGCCATCCGATACTAAACTTGACATTTAATGAAACATCAGTTTACACCACCGTAAGAAAAAAGTTAACTAGTTTTCTAAACTATAAGCCTACGAGTCTTCAGTGTTGGTAGGGGCCTTAGGATGTGACAGATGAGTATGGAAGACTTCATCGTTATTATCTGGGTCATGGAACTCGCCGTTCTTGTTGAGTACTTCCTTCATGATGAAGTAGGCGAGCTGTCCCTGGATGCCTTGGATTTCATTTGGAACCGATCCTCCGTAGGCAACCAGACGCTATAAATAGAAAAAGTTTATCTTAAGAGCTTATATAGAGAATGAGATATGCGAATCAATGTGTGATGTTAGCGTGGCAAACCTCTACATCATTGTTCACTATTGTAGAGCCTAAGATTTCGCGCATGTATTGGCACTGAAGTACCCACATAAATTTGTGCTGGCGTTTGCTTGGCACTTGCAAAAAATTGAATAAACTTATACGACATTGAAGGAGTTATTGACTACGAGTGCGATATAGGAAAATTGTTTTTGTGCGCACGGAAATTTAGTATGGATTATCGGTGATTTATGAAAAGGACGGTGTCTCGAGCACTTATTACAATATGCTTGGGCGCCTATTCACTAGACTTGTCATATCTTTGTAGTTTTGGATCTTTGTCCTTGGGTCCAAGATCGACATCTTGCTTTTATCCGGAGTAATTACTACGAGAATCCGATGGAAACTACATACACATGTATGATCCGTAGTCATTAGTCCTAAGTGAGCAAAGAACGAGATCAACAAGTAGTTGAACTAGCTAGTGAGCCACTTACTTGAAATTGTATGGTAAAAGTATGAACTCCTTGTCTTGGAGTTTGATGAAAGCGTTATATACGTAGTCCTCGGCCTCCTTTGGTACTCTTTTAATTTTCGGCTGGCAAACTGTTCTCAGATCGAGGAATGCCACTGGCCCTTTGGTTCTTCTTAGTTCGATCAACTCGTATCTACATAAGAAATGATTTAGACATCATATTTATCGGTATTACATGAATGTAGACAATGATTTTTATATTGGACACTTACAGTGACCAGCATCTCATAAGAGACGTCGAGGGCATCTTGATAGTACATGTTGTGCAACTCGCTGAATTCTATCATGAAGTAGCCAGACCCCTCATGGTGGAAATGTTCCTCTCTGTAAATGGCAGTGATCACCTTCGGGAGTACATCTTAGTTAGATCGCTCCATATACCATTCATGTAATCACCTTAGCTACACTGTTAGGCTATCAAGCTTCGAAGGGGTGACAAACGGCTTCCCCAATTCGTATTTCAGTCTTTCTTCAGTAGCTTGTCCTTTGGAGACCGCTTACCCTTACTTTTCTCGCGCACAACATCATACTCTGTTCTGTCTTCGCCTGACCTCGCTGATATGGCTTGTCTATTCTGCCATGCCTTCAGAGAAGGATTTTTAAGTCGGTCAACTGAAGTTGTCGCACTAACTTTTGTACGCTGATGTGTTGGTGACGACTGTGCGAGGTTTACCATAGGACGGCGGCGGAGTTCACTGCAGGAGAGGTGGCGAGGTCACCTCGGAGGCGAGCACTTCATGATGGTCCAAGGCGATGTCACGTTTGCGCCCTGGATGAATGAGTGGGCGGCACTTCCTAGAGTTGTAACCTCGTCGTTCGGGGCATTTCTAGCCCGAGGTTGGCAAACTGGGGATTAACCGTGTCCACCTGGACCTTTGCATAACCCGACGCTATCGCAGAGTTGTGCAATACAACTCCTTCTTGGCATGGGTACGCTATGCCTGTACCAGCCTGAATGAATATGTTCATGACGGGCAAAGTGAGTTGGCACGGTGTGGGGTCATGTATGTCGTCCACAGGATAATGGCCCATGTCCTGTTCTACAAGTGGGGCCAATACGCAACTGCTGCGACGATTCGGAGGGCTGGTCGTAACATTGTTCTCGGTTTGCGACTGGCTCATGGCTTGTTGTACTTGTTGTTCTATTGTGCCTTGTAATTCTCGAAGCATCTTTTCCTTCATCATTTCTATTTCAGCAAACGCTTCTCTAGCTCTCTTTCGACTCTTGTAAGTGTGGAAGTGCTCTGGGAATCCTGTCTTCCAGGGAACCTTAACCCCGACACCCCATGTCCGTCCAGGATGCTTCTTGTTTCCCAGGGCACATGTTAGTTCGTCGTTCTCCCTATCTGGGTGGAATGTTCCTTGGGAAGACTCAATGTATAGCTCCTGGACCCTTTGCGAGATTGCTTTGTCATCGCTATTTCTGAAGGATAAGCCCCCACCAGACGTGACACTTGCCCTCGCTAGCACATAGTGCTTGACTCGGTCTGGTAGTCCGGCCAATTGACTTGTACCAGTCGATTGTAGTGATTCTGCTTCTGCCTCTCCCATTGAGGATTTTACGGCGTATCCACCCGTACCAAGTCTGTGTGGATGGATGTTCCTCCTTCCGATGTTTATGTGGTCCTCGCTGGACTTCTTTGCTGCTTCACTTTGCTTCATCGACACAAATTCACCCCAATATGGTTCTAAGTTTGGTTAGTCCCCGATGGTCGACCGATTTTTCTTCACATAAGTAGTATTCAGCCTGGCCTTAAAGTTCCTCCATGCGCATCCATGGTCATCAACGTATCCCGACGCACGCGGTGTTCATCTTCTTTGGGGAATTCGAAGGTTTGTTTGAGCTCCGTCCATAGATTCGTTTTGATGGTATCGGGGTGATTGGCACTCTCTCCCTTGCGATATACCCGCAGGTTGTTCTGTACTTTGCTACGAACTTTGGCGGTGCAATTGGGGCCCCAACATCTGAGACCTCCGAGATGGTATATCGGCCTTCGGGCTTCTTATTTCTTCCTCGGTCACGAGGTCTTGCCACGGGTACGTCAGCATCGGCGACAACAGCGGTGGATTCTTCAACAACAGCGGTGATGTCTTCAGCGGTGGTTGGGTGGAGGTTGAGGAACCTGCTAGGGCTAGGGCTCGGGCTCAAGATGGAATGCTCCTCCATATCAGGTTTGGATGTGCGAACTAAAAGAGGTAAAGTATGGAACCATTAGAATTAGGGGGTCATTTGGGTTAAGTACGGAAGTTTAACTCTGAAAACTAGAAATGAGAGTAATCGAGACAATGTGTTACCTAGTGCTTTAATTAAAACTTTGATTAAAACTTTGTTAATTAGGAAATGTGCAGCATTAGATAAAGCTATTACATCTCATCGTTTGTTTGACAACATAAAAGTTGTCGTTATCCTTGTCTCCAGATGACATGGAGTATGGACAGCAGTCATATTCTACCCTTGTAACATGCCCTAAGAATTTTTTAGTGTTCCAAATAACACCCGATTTATTGTGTCAGAACTGAACTTGATGACCATTCCAAACATTCACATCATGGAGAAAGTAGTTCAGGCTAGTGTAGATTTGACTCCATGAAGACAGATCAGTTGGCAGTAGAGTGATAAAGTGACAAATATATGGTGGAGAGCTAATATCCAAAGTCTAAACCACAGTAGTGCTTTGAGCAAAATAAAATAAGAAGCGTATCACAAAGCTCACAAGTCCAGTTGTGTCACAATCCAATTAAGTTAATCATGCTTATGTTCATCGTGTTTGTGCGATTATTGATTCCAAAGTTGATAGTTATCTAACAGATTGTGTAAAATAAAAGACACTAAATGAACACCTAAAATTGCCTCGCCATCGATAGAATGGCCCTAAATTTTAGCATCAAATCCAATTTAACCCTTGATTATTTGAGGGAAATTAGCGACCAAATTTTAAGTTATGTGCGGATATTTTGTTACATTAATTTGTCCAACGAAAGCTATCTTTGGAGCATGTCGTCCAATAAAACTATTTCCCATTCTCTCCATAGAAACAAATTAAAAGACAGCTAACTGATCTCCTGGGGCTAATTTCCTTCCTCAAAAGTTGAGGACCTAGACTCGTTCTTTTAGAAGGCTGAACAACAAATTTGATACATATTAACATTGTAAAACTCCATAAATACTACATTCAAAATATTACGACCGCATATGTGCGATGAAGTCGAGAAATCCTCTAAAGGGAAATATAAACCATATGTTTGCTTAAGCAATGCACTACCTAGCCAATAGAAACTGCAACATCTAGTGTCTTCTCGAAGAGCAAAAAATAAAACAAAAAAGATCTAGACATCAACTTCTAATTGACTAGAGTGGAATAATAAACAATCAGCATATTATAAGTCAATTGAACAATAAAAATTATAGTCTTACACAACACTCCTTTTCATGAACCAGAGATGATTCTCACCAAGTTTGGCCACTGAAAGTTGCAGCCAATCTTATATTATACTTTCAAATAAGTCAGCCTCTTAGTGAGCTAACACACTAGTGAATTTCAGTGTACTTACAGTTAACATCATGAAATTGTTGTTATCTAAGACAAGTTGGGTAGACATGTGCATGAGACGATATTGATCTTAAATACAAGATTAATGGTGCCAAAGTGGCGTGTCATATTTATCATTGTGAATATATAAACCCACTAGTTGTTTCATGTAATTGGCAACAGCATTCGTTTTGGCACACTCCAACAACTAATCAGTACTCTCAACTCAACTAATCAGGACACGATATAAAATGTTGAATAATGAATATTTATGTAAAGCAATATTTTCTTGCAAAACAGTGTTTTGACTTATGCTTTTATACTCTCAACTGTACAAGTTATTGTAAAATCTCGTCAAATGAATTATTGGAAACAGTTCTTTACACGATTCAATGCTGTTGCTAGAAATATGAGTTTATGACATTCGATTATAAATTGTTCAATGTTATTGCTTATGAGTATTATTTTTGTTAAGCTTCTGTATGAAAACTAATAATTCCTTAATTTTGCAGATTGAAATATCCTCACTGAACGAGAATGGACATGTGGTGGAAAACTTGAATGAACATGGTTTTGTGCAAGGCGAAGGTGCAAGATAATGAAACAAAGTTCACTAGGAGTGCATATGAAGCCCAAAAGTAACTCAATGCTACCAAATCAAACCATGCTCAATCCTACCAAATCAAACCGTGCTAGTTTGTTCAACTACCTAAGCAGTAATCACCTTGGCGAGCAGGAGGAGAAGAGGGTGGCGTCGTCGGGCGCGGGTGGGCGGCGTCGGGCGCGGCTCTGATGAGGCGGCGGTGGCGCAGCGACGGCAGCAGCGGCGGCGGCGAGTCGTAGAGGCGTGGGCGGCGTCGGGCGGCGTCAAGGCGGCGGCGTCGGGGCGAAGCGTCGTCGAAGCGGCGTCGAGCGCGGCCTTGGCGGCGTCGGCGGCGGCCGTGGCGGCGTCGGCGGCGGCCGTGGCGGCGTCGGCGCAATGAGTTTAGGAGTTTAGGGCGCGTCGGAAGCGACGGGAGTTTAGGGTTTAGGGCACTCGGTGAGAAGAAAGAATGTATCGACTTTTATATATGGGGCATATTATTAGTGGCGGTTCTTCACAAAAACCACCACTAATACATATATTATCTGTGACGGTTCTTTATACGAACCGCCACAGATAAGTGTATCAGTGGCGGTTCTTATGAAGAACCGCCACAGATAATTGTATCAGTGGCGGTTCTTGTGAAGAATCGCCACTGATATGTTAATGACCCTATATAATCCTAATACATTAATGACCTTATATAGTCCTACTAATTATTATATACCCTATATAGTCCTACTAATTATTATATACCCTATATAATCCTACTAAATATATAGTCCTACTAATTATTATATACCCTATATAGTCCTACTAATTATTATATACCCTATATAATCCTAATATAGTAATGACCATATATAATTCTAATATAGTAATATACCCTATATAATACTAATATATACCCACATAACACCACATTTCCATTACTCCATACAAATGCATATTGTTTACATCACATTGCCATTACTCGTATATAGCTAATTATTTTCTTTCACAATTTGCCCTTCTTCATGATCGTCGCGATGATAGGTAGCTTCCTGAGTGGTTTCTTCCTCGAGCCTGATGTTACCATCTACGAAAGGAGGCAACTCATCAAACTGGTTGTACTCATCCTCATCCACGACATTCTCAACTCCGACGATTTTTCTTTTTCCCTGAAGAACTACATGACGCTTCTTATCTGCTGGGTCGATTACATAGAAGACTTATGCTACTTGCTTCACAAGTACGAATGGTTCGTCTCTGTATCCGACATGTTCGATGTCCAAAGTAGTGAAGCCATACTTGTCCACCTTGACACCCTTTGGGAGTTGTACCCAACGACACCGAAACATCGGGATCTTAAAAATACAATAGTTGAGCTCCCAATCACTTCTATGAACCCATAGAAGCTACTCTTCTTACTGCCTGTGTTGTCATAGGCATCTATGCGGACACCACTATTTTGGTAAGTGCTTTTGCTATCCTGAGATCTCGTGTAAAAGGTATATCCATTTATGTCGTATCCTTGCCATCTCAAGATTGTACCTGATGGCCCTTTTGCCAATCACCTCAACATAACACTCGTTTCTTTCCCAGTCATATGCTCTTTGAGCCAATGATTGAACAAACGGCTATGCTCTTTTGTTATCCAAACCTCTGATCGTCCACGATTTTCCTCTCGTAGCTTATCCTTGTGCATGTCCATATACGAGGACACCTCAACTGACTGTTGCAAGACTGTGAAATGAGCTTTTTCGAACAATCCATGATAGTAAGAATTTGTTGATTTCCTTCCAATCGTCCCTTTCCCAGCTAGCCTACCCTCATGGCGAGATATAGGCACTCCTACCGGTTCCACCCCCTCCATGTAATCCACGCAAAACTCGATAACCTCCTCAGTTGCATAACCTTCCACAATGCAGCCCTCTGGCCGAGATCGATTGCGTACATACTTCTTCAGGATACCCATGTACCTTTTGAACGGGTACATCTGATGCAGGAATACGGGGCCACATACATTTATCTCATTCACAAGGTGAACAATGAGATGAACCATAATATCAAAAAATGATGGAGGGAAATACATCTCTAGCTAGCATAGTGTCTTGACCACATCATTCTGCAGTTCAGAAAGTCCGATGGGATCGATGACCTTCTGTGAAATCGTGTTGAAGAAGAAACACAACCTCATGATTGCCTCTCGGACCTTTTCAGGAAAAATACCTCTAATTGCAATAGGAAGCATTTGTGTCATCATCACATGACAATCATGAGACTTCATGCCAGTTAACTTCAAATCTTTCATCGAGACCAGTTTCTTGATGCTTGCGAATGTAAGGACGGAACTTTCACACCATGCAAGCATTTGCAGAGGTCTGTTCTCTCTTTCTTGGATAGAGTGTAGCAAGCTGGGGGAAGGTAAAGTCGGCCTTTCTCGGTGTCTTGAGGATGTAGCTCAGCTCTGATTTTCATATCTTTCAGGTCCCTTCGTGCCTTCAGTCCGTCCTTAGTTTTGCTAAGAATATTCAGCAAAAGACCAATCAAGCTGTCACATACATTTTTCTCTACGTGCATGACGTCTATGCAGTGTCGAACTTCTAAGTCCTTCCAATAGGACAAGTTCCAAAATATCGATCTCTTCTTCCACGTGGTCTTCTCAGTACGAGACCTCGATTTATTATTACTATCTCCCTTTCCAAGTACAACATTAATATCCTTAACCATATCATATACCTCTTCCCTACGACGAGGCCTTGGAGCTATACCATCCTCTTTTGTCTCGTCGAATTGTTTCTTCATATTGCGGTAGGGGTAATTCCTGCGAAGGAACCTACGGTGATGCATGTACACAATTTTCCTCGAGTTATTGAGCCACACACTAGCGGTTTCATCCATGCACTAGGGGCATGCTTTGGCCCCTTTTACAGTACGACCAGATAGGTTACCAAGGGAAGAGAAATCATTGATGGTGCAAAACAACAATGCGCGTAGGATGAATTACTCTCGCTTGTACTCATCCTATACCTGTACACCTTCGTTCCACAGTACCACAAGGTCTTCCACCAATGGTTGTAAGTATACATCAATATCATTGCCAGGTTGTCTCGGCCCTTAGATAAGCAGCGACATCATAATGTACTTTCGTTTCATACACAACCAAGGAGGAAGGTTGTAGATACAGAGAGTCACGGGCCAAGTGCTATGAATACTACTCATGTTACCGAAAGGATTCATTCCATCCGTACTCAACCCAAACCTTATATTCCTCGGTTCATTCCTGAAGTCCTTCCTAAATAGCCTATCGATGGTTCTCCTTTGGCGAGAATCGCAGGTGTCTCGACTTTCCATCCTTTTACGCTTTTACGAGTGCCATCGCATCAATTGGGCATGCTTTTGTTTCCAAATAAGCGCTTCAACCGAGGTATTCTTGGTAAATACCACACCACTTTAGCAGAGATCCTTTCTTCACCACGGTGCCTCTGTTGTCATGGCCTTTACGCTTGTATCGCGATGATTTGCACACGGACATACATGCATGTTTGTATACTCTTTGCGATAGAGTATACAATCGTTTGACATGCATGTATTCTTTCTACTTCCAATCCCAATGGACATACAACCTTTTTAGCTAAATAAGTGGTTATCGGCAATACGTTTCCATCTAGAAGCATGTCCGCTAAGAGATGTAATAGCGCTGTGAAACTCTTATCGGACCAACCATTGCTTGCCTTCAATTTTAGAAGTGAAAGCACGGTGTGCAACTTTGTGTATTCCTCCTTGCAACCTGGGAACAAAGGTGTGTCCGAGTCCTCCAACAAACCCTTGAATTGATTAAACTCTCTCTAACTAGTGTAGTTCCCTTTTGCATCGCGCAACATCTGAGCAAGATTATTATCGTCATCAATGTCTAACCTATCCTCATCAGATCCATAATCAATGTCAGCTGCCATAATGCCTTCTCCATCATCCAATACGTTATCACCTTCATGTATGTTTTCCTCTTCACCGTGACTTATCCAACGTGTATAGCCAAGTACAAAACCCCTTCGAATCCAGTGCAAGTGGATGTGCTCTTTGTCTGAAAACATTTTCTCATTCTTGCAATCAATGCATGGACAATGTATGTACTCCGTCTTCTTGTGCAACTTATTCTCCTCAGCGGCTCTTAGAAAAGCAGATACCCCGTCGATGTAATCTCGGTACATAGCAGTTCGCATTGTACATCCATCTCCGGTCCATCTAAAATTAATTAACATATAAAAATTGATTAAAAAACTAATCTAATTACTTATCATCTAAAGGAGCTAGATAATAAATTCATCATCTAAAAATGATGAGCACCTACCAAATTAACTAAAATTTCATGTATATTAATATCCACTAATTTTAATTAATTAAATTTAATATATGCAAGATGTATATTATATGTGCACACTAATAGAATCAAATTAATAGTAATTAAAAAACTAATCTAATTACTTATCATTTAAAGGAGCTAGATAATAAATTCATCATCTAAAAATGATAACCACCCACCTACCAAATTAACTAAAATTTCATGTATATTAATATCCAATAATCTTAAATAAATAAATTTAATATATGCAAGATGTATATGTCCGTACACTAATGGAACCAAATTAATAGTAATTAAAAAACTAATCTAAATACTTGTCCTCTAAAGAAGCTAGATAATAAATTCATCATCTAAAAATGATGAGCACCCACCTACCAAATTAACTAAAATTTTATTTATATTAATATCCAATAATCATAATTAAATAAATTTAATATATGCAAGATGTATATGTCCACACTAATGGAACCAAATTAATAGTAATTAAAAAACTAATCTAATTACTTATCATCGAAAGAAGCTACATAATAAATTCATCATCTACCAAATTAACTTAAAATGCAATTTATATTAAATATATGCTTGATCATAATTCATCATCTATAAAAGGAACACAACATCATCTAATGAAACTAGCTAGGAAATAAATTCATCAACTACAAAATGGTAGGTAAATAAAAAAACAAAATCTAAACTTTTCATCTCATCTGCATATAAACCTTAATTAAACTAGGTTTAAAAATTTAATTGCAACAAGATTAACACAAATCAAGAGAGGAGAAAAAATAACTCACCAAGGAACAACTAGAGGAAGTACAAGCACAAGAATTGGAGAAAACAAAATCTGAAAATTAGAAGTTTTGGTTTGCTCTCGGGAGGAAGAAAACCAGTGCTGCTACTGACCACCTATTTATAGGCAATATTATCCGTGGCAGTTTTTAACTAGAACCACCACAGATAACATTATCTGTGGCAGTTCTATCCTCGAACCGTCACTGATAATACATTATCTGTGGCGGTTCTAGGATTGAACCGCCACGGATAATCCAATAGTATCAGTGGCGGTTGGAGGATAGAACCGCCACTAATACTAATGATATATTTGTTATCAATGGTGGTTCTATCTTCGAACCGCCACTGATAATGAATTATCAGTGGCGGTTCGACGATAGAACCGCCACTGATATTCTTCCCGCCATTTTTAATATAGAATCGCCACTGATAATTATATTTGTGGCGGTTCGAAAAAACTGCCACAAATAGACCGTCACCTATTGCAGATTTTGGCGTAGTATAAGGACTAGAGGTGACAACGTGACCTCCACAGGTGTTTGGGAGCCATCGCTCTGCCTTGCTCGAGCATGCCCTCCATCGTTGCACTTGCACCTACTTCCTGCTAGCACATCCACATCCTCCACTATGCGCTACTCGTGCTTGTTCAGGGCTAGAAGTTGGATAGACTTCGTGTCGCTCAGGTCAACCATGTTGCTTGCCTCCACCATGGAACATGAGCTAAGGATAGAAGAAGGTGGCACTGCCCAATGGTACAGGGATGTATTTGGGCGGGGAAATGGTGGATCGGTTTGTGTGTGTATGTGTGTGAGAAAGAGAGTGATCAATTTGAAGCCAATGTAGACAAGTCTGGGAGCACACGATTTGATAAGGAGGGGGTTTGGATACTAATGGTTGTAGAAGTGAGAATCAGATGGAAATACTATTCTATAGTATTTTTGATAAACAATATATGTTTTAAGGTTTACAGTGAGAATCGTCAAACATTCGATGTACCCTCTCCGGCCACACAAGTAGTAAGTTAAAACAACCTTGGTCACGATACGACAACAGAATGATACGGAAAGGGGTGCAACATCATTTAGAAAGTAGTTTTATGCAGTCAAATAAGCAAAAAAATACATAGTGTTTGGTCCTTTGCCGTCCACGCATAAGCTGAAGTCAGACCAAACATCTGACGGTACGAAGCATTATGGGTTTGTTTGGAGGCTTTAAGTCAGCTTCAGCTTCTGAAAAACCAGTAAGTCCTTCTAAACAGTTTAGCTTTTAAGTGGCTTTTGGTATAACCTAGAAGCCATATATAAATAGCAAAAGCCAAAAGTTGAAAACCACGTTGGACCTACTTTTGTAGGTTATTACTGAGAAAAATTAACTATTTATCAAATGGTCTCTTATAAAAAGCTGCAACCGCTTTTCAGTTCGGAAAACTAAAAAATAGCTTTTTAAAAAAGCTACAGCTCCCCTAAATAGGCCATACAAGATGTCGGTTTCGTGCCGCACATTGTCGATTCCTCCTAGGGACCAGGATGAATTACTACTATTGATGGGATCACGAGCGTGGTAACGTCTAACCCAAGGCCAGCACAAGGTTCCAAAAACCGCCAAAATCTTGGCTGAGATTTTGGATTCCGGCCGGAGACGGGATCCAAAATCCCGGCGGAGTGAAGAAATTAAATTGCTACAGTATCTCAGAAATTTCTGCGAGATTTTACCAAATCTTACCAAAATCTCAGGTTTTTTTGACTGGTTTTTTACTTTTTATGGCTGAATTTGACCGGATTTGGTCCAATAACCCTTAAGAAAGTCATCTTCCATGAAAATTTGTTGAAAAACCAAATTTCTGATACATCTTTAAATTTTGGCAGAAACACTTTTCGATTTTTATAAAATTGTACAAGGTTTATCATGATCTAAAAAATCTGTGGTACTATCTTTAGTATTGTAAGATCATACATAAATTTTTTTGAAATAATTTAACTTCATTTGTTATCTTTAAAAAATCAAAAACTGAATGAACAAAATTGGGACAGTAACATTGTCAGAATTTTATAAATTTTCTAGAGTGTGATCATGATCCAAAATTGTTATGAGAGATTAATAATTGCCTCAGTACCATTCTCTAAAATGTTCAATATTTTTGCTTGCTCATTCAAATCTATGTATGCATTGAACTTCATTTGTTATATTTCAAAAATCAAAAACAGAAAGAACATAAATGGTACAGTGCCCTTGTAAGAATTTTATAAATTCAATGGAGTGTGAACATGATTCAAACTTTTTATGAGATCTTAATAATTTTCTTAGCATCCTTCTGTAAAATTTTCAAAAATTCTAAATCTTTTTTATTGCTAAAGCAAATATATGTATTGATCATGAGGTTTTTATCAGGACGTAGCACTTTCAAAATTTTTTAAAATACTTGAAGCTTGATAATCATCTAAAAATTTTATAGAAACATTAATGTATCAGGAACATCCACAAAAATGTCCAAAATTTTCTAACGTGGTTTGAACCATTTTTCATTTGGTTGATGTTTGTCGGTAAGGCTTTTATCAGGACAATAGCACTTTCCGAATTTTTAAACATTCTTGAAGCTTGATCATCATCTGAAAGTTTTATGGGAATATTCATGATGCATCATAATAATTTAAAAAAAATCAAACTTTTCTAACGTGGTTTGTTCAATTTTTCATTCGGTTCAAACTTGATGGTTAGCGTTTTATCAGGACAATAGCAATGTTTGAATTTTTAAAAATTCCTAAGGCTTAATCATCTGAAATTTTTATGAGAATATCACTGATGTTTCAGGAACATTCAAAAAAAAATTTGATATCGTTTGAGCCATTTTTCGCTCGGTGCAAATTCACCGAAATCTCAACAAATCTCGCCGAGATTTCGGGAATTCCGGCCAAATTTTCGGTTTTCTCAGTGCAAAGAAAATTGGATTTGAATTTTTGTTTTTGTATTACGTCCGAAATTTGTCTGAAATTCTGAGATCTCGGCGAGATTTCGGATTTTGGCCACCTCTGAGATGTCATTCGAAAACGAGATTTTAAACCTTGGGCCAGCAACAGTGGAAATAAGCATGTTTATGTTAGTCCTCCCACTCCTCTTTTAAATTTGCATATTTGTCAAAGCCCCTTGTATGGATGTTTGAACAAGTTTTACGTGTGTAAGGTGTACGTTGGGAGCAAGGATTCAAATTTCGTTTTTAGATTAAATTTCGCCTGGAACCCAAATGTCGGTATTTTGGAAAATTTTTGGTTGAAATTCAAAAGCAAAATTTCAAATCCGGTCCATTTTAAACCGAAAAAATCCGAAATTCGACCAGTTTTCGCGAAATTTAGGGCAAAAAATTTGAAATTTTGGTAGTTTTGCACTAGCTAAAAAGTGAGTAAAACAATGACAAAAAAATTTGAAATTTTTTCTGAAGAGTACTGACACATTTGTGATATTTTCATAAAAAATTCATATAATTACAAAGTTTGTGTCATTTTTAAAAATTCAAAGATTAATACTGTCCTGATAAAATGCTGACCGACAATTTTGAAGTGAATGAATAATGGGACAAACCATGTTAGAAATATATGAAAATTTTCGTACATGATTATGATGCATTAATAATGTTCTCATAAAATTTTCAGATAATTATCAAGCATTATGAATTTTTTAAAATTCAAAAAGTGCTACTATCCTGTGAAAACCCTTACCAACAAATTTGAACAAAATGAACAATGGTTCAAATCACTTTAGAAAATTTTGAAAAAAAATTTGAATGGTTTTTCACTGTGGTTTCTACAGTACCCAGCTACATAGACTCATATATTTGTTGTCCCTCACCCTTCATAACAGGCACTTAGCTCAGTTGGCCGAAGCCTTGGCGTGCGTGCGCCAGGTCTCATGTTTAGATCATGTTGTAAATTTTTGAAACTTTTGATAAGAGTCTTGAGAGCATTCCTAACCTATCGCAAAAAATTCAGATCATAATAAAACTTTTCTAATTTTTAAAAATTCTGACAATGCTGGTAATGCATTTAAAGCAGCTTTGCTAATTTAATTGAGCTACTAAATTTACGAATTCTTGAAAAATTATGAGAAGGGTCCTGAGATCATTCCTATGTTACTGTTGAAATTTCAGATCATAATAAAACATTTACGATTTTTAAAAATTCTGGCAATGCTACTAATGCATTTATAGCAACTTCACTTATTTAATTGAGCTACTAACTTTGTGAATTTTTTAAAAAATGAGAAGGGTCCTCAGAGCATTCCTAAGCTACAATAAAAAATTTGGATCATGATCATACTTTTGTGATTTTTAAAAACTCTGACAATTAGTTTTCCTTTTTCTAGAGGTATTCCCGAAAGAGATTTCATTTTTCTGTTAGAATCTCTGCATGTCTTGGCAATTTTTTCCGCTCGCAGCAATGCCCGGGCCCGTTGCGCATCTAGTACAAAGTTACAGACATGCTTTAACTCCCTTGGCATGACTCGTGTCGTAGTCCCCAAGCAGCACGCTTGACAATTTCCTGTTCCCGCGCCATCCCATTTGCTGCACAGTCGTGCGTTACAATTGCGTGGGAGGGGACAGTATGAAAAGGCGGCGACTAGCACTCAGACGTCCCATCCGGGTGCTACCATCGGATGCCATTTTTTGCCGTTAGATCTAACATGACTCGTTTCAACCATCCGATCGCTTTCTTCCTCCTTGCAACATCGCACATTCCGCTATGACAAAAAGCGCAACGTCTCTTCCCCCGAATTTGCGTCTTCATCTGATGACTCTCATCCCTTTCTTCTCTTTCCTCCCCCGAATCTATCCTGTGAAATCTGAAATTTCTTCACCCAAATCAACCCGATGGTTCATTTGATCCGAAAAATCGAGTTCCCACCATCAACTCATCCGCTTGCAAGGCCTTCCCAACCGATCATCGTAACAGATGTGATCAATCGAGAGCTCTAACAACCATGCCCCAGCCTGATGTTGGCCCCATATGGCGAGTACTTCCAGTAGCAACCACAAATCGCTTTAGGAGATCACCCGAATGGATCCTTCCACATATCCGACTGTCGTTGGTGCTTCTTCAAGCTACGATCTGGTATGTGTTAACTCTAGAAACCTCTTATTGTTATGTACCATACACGAAACATATGGGTGACCCTCATGAAATAAAAAAATCGACATAAAAACTTCCAATGCATATGCACATTAGCGTATTTTTTGGATTGATGACCCCTGCAACAATTTGTAATGATGCATGCAATAATTACAAGTGTTCCTAACATTTTTTGCAGGAAAGTGTAGAGCTTTGTACTGACCAAGAAGAATCAATTAGAGATGCACATGACAATGAATATACTACCGTGGAGGTTGCAGGAGGACAAATTGCTCAACAGGACGAAGACATCGTGTGCTCTCAACCAATCGTTTCTTTTGTTGGGATGATGTTTGATACCCTAGAAGAGGCTCAAAAAGTGTACAATGAGTACGCATACAAGCTTGGGTTTGGTACCAAGATAGCAAGCTCAAGAACCAGTAAAGTGACAAAAAACTGATCAGGAGGGAATTTCAGTATTCGCATGCAAGAAAGCCAGAAGAAGGCGAAAACTCTGCAAGCAATTCAGTTTGCAGTGTGAAGAATAATGTTATGGTCAACACTATTGGGACAAGAAAATGCAAAAGATTGACAAAGTTTGACTGCAAAGCACACATAGCTGTAGGGCTAAGGGATGACAGATAGCAAGTTATTGTTATGAATGAAGAGCGCACACACCCATTGGTGAAGCATGTTGCGAAGAGATTCTAAGGTCACACCACCGTATCTCTTGTGAGGATTTTGAGTTCTTACAGACCTTACATCATAGAAACATCTCCACCTCACATATAATGGCCCTGCTTGGTGATATGCATGGGGGGTTCGGAACCTCACTTTCACAAAGAAGGATGTTTGCAACATAAGAACAAAACAGAGGCAAAATATTACTTATAGGGATATAGCTGTCACCATAGAGTATTTCCAGAAACTTCAACTTGAAAACCCCTCGTTCTTCTATGCAATAAAGTTGGATGAAAATTAGGCTGTGAGGGCTTTGTTTTGGGTTGATGGAAGGACTAGAGTGTTGTATAAAAGCTTTAGAGATTGTGTCTTCTTTGACACGACATTCATGACTAACTGATACAATATGACATTTGCACCGTTTGTTGGTATAAACAATCACATGCAAACAATCCTCCTTGGTTGTGTATGCTTTCTGATGAAACAATTGAAATATTTGTGTGACTGTTTAAAACCTAGAAGCTAGCAATGAAAGGGCAGCCACTAATCTGTATAATGATATATCAACATAAAGCAATTAAATAAACAATATCTTAGGTGTTTCCATCTGGCATCTATAGATGTTGCAAATGGCATATTATGCAAAATGTTCAAGAGAAGCTTGCAAGGTTTATCTCCATTAAAGATGGGTTTTCTGATGATTTACATAGAATGATAGATATGTCAAAATTATTATAAATTTGAGAGCTCTTGGTAGGATATGTTGCAACAGTATGGTTTACATGACAACCAACACTTGATCAACATGTGTAACTCAAGGTGCACATGGGCCCCAACATATTTTAGAAAAAACATTTTTCCCTTTACTAGCACAACTAGCATATCTGAAGGATTAAATGCAATCTTCAAAACACTTGTTCACCCCAAGACTCAGTTTGGACTTTTGTGAAATAATATGAATACATAATAGATAATATGCTTAACAAGGAAGATGATCATGGCTTCAACGTAGAAACAACAGAGCCACCACTATGGTCCAGGTACCTTTCTCTTTGTCGGATAACACATGCAACGGTTTTTTATTTCTTAGTTTGTCAAAGCACATGTAGTGAGAAAAAAATGGTTGGAACACAAATTTAGAGGTACAACCTGGAAAAGCAAGTATCCAAATTCTACACAAGAAGTGTTTTCTACAAATTTCAAGAACAACTAATGTAAACAACATCTTATGCCTGTACTGTACGTGAAAACCCAATTTCTACACAAGAAGTATATGCACTGGTTATGCTAGGCAGGAACCCCAACAAAACCTTTACTATATCAGTCCATGCAAATACTTGTACATATGTATGTAGTTGCAACATGTTTGAGATGGATGGACTTCTGTGTGCACATGTTCTAAAAGTGATAACGCAACTCAATTTGCAACAAATACCGCAAGACTACTTGCTTAAAAGATGGTCTGATCAAGCAACTAGAGAGACAGTAGATCACCATTCAGGTCCAGGCCCTTCTTTTGGAGTGCCACCAATAAATGTATTGATATTTAACTCACCATGTAGAAAGATAACAGATCTAGTATCTATGCATGCTTGAGTAAAGAAGCATACAAGATTGTTTTAGAAGCTATTGATAATATATCAGTGCTCATTTCTGCAACCAACAATACAACAAATCCTTACTAAGCTGATGTGGAAACCTCTGCTTCCGGTTTGTTGCGAAACCCACCAGATTCTGCACGCAAAGGGTGACCATCAGAGAAGTCGCAGCGGAAGAAACCACTTGTTGAAAAGGCAATTGAAAAGAAGAAGAAACCAAAAGCTAAGATTCATTGTTATTATTGTAAGGAGGATACCCATAATATTCAAAGGTGCCTATACTTGAAGCTTGCCAAGACTCATGATACCTATTTGGCAGATAAAACCTATTGTGACATGGAGTTAAAGTTATAAGTCCCATTACATATTTTTCTACTGAAACACATCACTTACTTGGACAAATTACCTATGCAACATTGTAATCCCTGTATTTCTCTGTTGAGCCAAATGTTTTGCTATTACCAAACAATGATTCAAATATTTATTGATAACACTTACAATATTACTAGGAGCATAGACATAACATAACAAAGTAAACAACTAAATCATGGTATTTTGATAGGTGTATTCAAGTTTAGCATCATTACCGTATAGGTAGAATCCATATGGCATTTACAAAAAAAAGGATCACTATGTCATAATACAGTCACCCTCATGACCGCCATACTATCAATGTCCTGCTCCAACAGTAGTGATTACAAAAATACATCATGTCATGAAACAAAAGTATAATTCCTATATCTTGATTTCCCCCTGAAATCATATTACCCTAAACCCTAAAAGGAGACAATGGAAATCTTAATTTCCCCATAAAACAAAAGTATAATTCCTATAGCTTGAGATTGTGCAATTCAACTCATTTTTCCTTTCCCTGTGCTTCCTTCCCACCAAGCACAAAACTTGGATCAATTGCATTCAATGGTGACTTGATCAACCTTATTGCAAACACCTTGCGGTATTCAGTGATGCTTTCCTGTATTTTTTTTATGAAATGTAAGTATTGTAGTAAACCATTAAAACTAGAAGAAGAAAAAAGTATTGCAGCGACAATATAAGCATTGCAAGTATTGCAGCGACAATGTAAGTATTGTTTGCAAACACCTGGTGTGTTACATTTTTTATGAAATGAAATGTAAGTATTGTAGTGATCCATTAAAACTAAAAGACACATCAATATAAACAAGCAAAAAAATATATAAGTTACCGACAGAAATACCTTTAGTCTTGCCATCCTAATTTTTCAGATATACCATAGTGTACACCCCACAATCAAAGCTTGCAAACAAAGCAAGGTAAAAAAGAAGGCATCAAAATTATGCGGCACTAGTTTTTGAAAGTAAAAAAACTGTATACACACACAAAATTTATATGTTCCATACAGCCAAAAAACATACAGATTAGATTGTTGCGGATACTCTGTTAGAGAGAAACGTTGAAACTTTGATACATCTTTTTTCATGAAATTTGAGACACTAACAAACTTGGTGAAGTTTTCAATCTGATGATAACAAAAAAATGTTATTACAACAAAAAAACAGTGCAAAATAAAGAAAATGTGGATTAAATATAAATATAAATAACATATATAAATGTGCTAACAAGATTATTTGCTGCTGAACGTGCAGAAGCATCCTTCAGATTTTTGATTGAGTCAAAGAAGTTGATTTGACTATGCAACATGTTCACACATGTGAGGATCCAATGCTTGTTACTAACAATTGGAAAAAACAACTACATTGGAAAAGGGATTTATATGTGTTACAATAAAATGCTAAAACAAACGATGAAATATAATGTTTGCAACATTAATAAGTATCATAAAAAATAAGAAAAATTTACCAGATCCTTTTTAGCCAACTTGAACATTTTATCAATCTTTTTCAGCTCTTTAATGCAAGATTGTGGCATAACGTTTCTGGGATCCATAACAGTTGACACTGTTTTAAAAATGAAAATAAACACATAACCTCAAAACTAAAACTGTTTATACAGACATATGAGTATGCAAATGAAAATAAACAAAAGATTAAGAATTGTGACATAAAATGTAATTATTTTACCGTGATGACAGGAGAGAAGGCAAATTTCTTTGGAGAAGTATTGTTTGACAGTGGTTTAATTGCATCCTCATTAAATTGCTCAACAAAAACCATCATCAACTCATTGTATACCTCCCCCTCGGCTTTAATGAATTGTAAAAATACTTATAAAATATATGAAATCCACCAATATCAACGAATATGGGGCTACAAAAAAACAAACATCATACAAATTTGTATGAAACATTTCTAAGAATGCCATGAAATATTTTGAAATAACTGATGCAACATTATGATTGTAACAAATAACTAATGCAACATTATGACTGAAAGTAATGCAACATTATTACTGAAACATATTGAAATAACTAATGCAGTATTACGACTGAAACTAATGCAACATTATGATTGAAACATTTTGAAATAACTATTGCAATATTTTGAAATAACCCTAAACCCTAAAAAATGAATGTGTTGACAAATAAAGCCAATGCATACAGATCAATAAACTGGATGCAACACAAAGTGTGAAAGTATTGAAATACCGATCATAAGTTGAAGGTAAAAAATGTGCTCACGGTTCAACCCCCTTCCTAGACTTCTTAACACATCTTCTGGATATATATTTGGCGTATGTATCCTCAACCACAGGATCAACCTTGAGCTTTTTCAACTTACTCCCATCATCTAATTCAGTTGCTGCCCTTTTCTTCCTAGCATTTTTCTCGTTAGTGCTTAGACCACTACTTACGTTAGTACATATATGTTGCTGCTAGGCCCAACTGCATTTCATCAACTATATATAAGTGCACATAGGGGATATGTGTAAGACAAAGGTGGACAACATGATCAAGGCCTTAGAAGATTTACTGGTGTGCGGGCTAGCATTTATATTGTTGCAGGTTGGGTCACTTGTAGCGACAGTAGTGTTCACATTACCCTCCAATTGGTTGTGAGTTGATCCACGGATTGCACCAGCATCCTCAAACAGGTCAACGTAGCCTTCCTCTCCAACTTTGAATAAGTTGAAATCTGTAGCATCTTTGCAATAATTGGGCCAATTACTTGTATCTCTCGCAGGACTTTTTAGCTCCTCACCACTTCTTACTGGACTACCAACTTCTTGTTCATGCCTTGGGGAGTGTTGTCTTGAGCTACCCTGTTGGGTCAAGCATATTTTATCTACAATGCGATCAAAGTTTGCATCCTCAACAATAGTTGGGCTCCCCTCTGCTGCCTGCTCAATAATGGTTGCGACATTTGAGCGATTCATACTGCTTCTGTCAGCTTCTATAGTCACATCAGCATCTGCAGGGCTCTTATATAGGCTGCCATCTAGAATCTTATCACCACTGTCTTCTCTATCTTTAGTTTCTGGCCTGCCCAGTTGCACTGTTGAATCAAACCCATCTTTATCTTTGACAATTACAGACCCACTGGCTTGGAGATGTGTGCCACTAGGCTAACCCGTTATGTTTGGTGCTAATGCAACTCTAACTTCCGCAATCATGACCATTGTTCGATTGACATGCATTGCTCTCAATATTGCAACAACCGACTCAAGGTCTTTAGCCCATAATTTGTCATGTTTATCAACGATTTCTTGAATGTTTTGCAGAACCTACAAAAAGAAAAATGCATACTATGATAAAAAGGATGAACATAGAGTAGGAACAGACAATCTAGAATACAAACAAAAGCTATTACCTGTGAACTTTAGCTATTAGATTGAAACTGACGCAGCCACTCCTCAAGAGACACCGAATCAGTTGCTGCGATATGTTCTTTAATTGTAGCTTCGTTGTATGGAGTGCAGGATAAATCGTGAAACTATCCATATATAGAAAAAAAAGCAATCATTAAGCTCTGTCATTTGCATCCCAAAAAAAGAAAAACATGCAGAAGTAAAAAAAACTCAACAATTACATACAGAACAATATCCAAATGTTATGCTGTTCAAATTCAGTCTATTCCTATCAACCTTCTCTACAAATTCAAAGTCTTCATCACTGATGTGGCAAATCCTAGGCAATGCGTAATTAATTGCATGGTTATGAAGTTCTCTTCTAGGAAGGTCCAGATGATCCATGTATGCAATCTGCGAAAAAATAGGAAAAAAGAATCGGGATAAAATTGAATCAAAAACCAAAATAGAGATCATGAAATAAATTCTTCCATCAAACAATAGAGCAATATACGTACAGCAAGAAGAGGCAGACATCCCCTAATCTGAAAAACACTAGATCGCTACTCAGATGCCAACTTCTGGTACCTATCAACCTCCCTCATCAAAACATTCAGAACATCCCCTGCCCAATCATACTCTTTAATCTCTAATATATCAACTAGAAAAAACAAGTAATCTAAACAAACCATGTTTCCAGTGCCAGGACACAACACAGATGCTAATGAAACAAGCATGAAAGACCTCCTGAATGTGTCGTCATCCTCACTGCCTTTCAGCACCTCAATAGCCTTTGCTATTGGTGACCTATCCCCGACCCTGTACATGTCACGAAGCTCCATGATATCTTTCACCTTGCCCGATAGTTTCAGAGGTTGCCCCCCTGAGGGTATCTCAAGACCTTTCTATACCATTCCTTTGGTGAAAACAATAACTTTGCCATGATAACGGAACTCACAAAGCACAAGGCTCATATTACCCATTATCCACTTCACTAAATTACTTGGTATTTTGAACTTTGCAATTGATAACAACCCTTCAAATCCATTACTGATAACATATCCCCGCTGCCCTGGTGTAAGATCACTCACAACCTTCTGCAACCTTAAGGCATTGAATCGATGCTTAAAGAATGATTTACTACCTTCATCACTCATATCAGAAAGATATCCTATGATTGCAATAATACATGTGTCAATATACCAAAACATAACTCACTATGCACGAATGAAAAGAACATTGCAAACAAAATCATGGAGACCTCTGCAACATTTCAAATGTACTACATACAACAAGAACTTAAAATCACTGCAACAAAATATAATAAGACCTACAAAAAAGCAAACCCCTAGTGAAGATGAACTCGCCTAATAACCTCACCTTGCCAAATCCCCTCAACCACCCACACACCACCACCCTCTACTGAACAAACTTTTCTCTAGGACCCTAGACCATACTCGACATAACCAAATGAACATACAGATGCCTAATAGAACCATCCACTGCAATCCCTACCACACCGTATTAACTTTCATAGAACCCTGTATTTGCTGCAACAATCCGCTAGAATTTTGAACCCTAAATGCGAAATTTAGCCCAAATCTCTGAGCGTTCCTACTACGAATGTGCGATGTGGGTACTCACATCTACTCGACATAACTGGATGAACGAGTAAAGGCATAATCGCATTTAGGGTTTTCGAACCCTAAATGCGAAATTTAGCCTAAATCTTCGACCGTTCCTACCACCGCTACGAATGTGCGATGTGGGTACTCACTTGAATCACTATATCATGTCGTCGTCCTCGCACCAAAGCTTCACCGTAGACGAGATTTCGCCGGGAGACGCTCTCCTCTTCACTCGATAAACTTGGCCTCTCTGCCGTTTCACTAAGTGGGGACTTGGGAATGCGCAGAGTTTTTTTTGACTCACCCATCGAGTGCGCATGTGTATATGCAACATCAATCGATTGCTGCCATCTGTATTAGAGCGGACGGTGGATGAGGGCATCCGACTATATAAGGTGGAATCAGACGTCTTGATGCTATCATTTCCGGTAGGAAAAAGCTTGTAGGAACCAGAGATTCACGAGCAGGATATGGTTATAGGGTCCACCTATTATATATAGCCATTCCAAGCGTCGCTTTCGATTGCTACCATCTGTATTAGAACGGACGGTGGATGAGGGCATCCGACTAGATAAGGTGGAATCAGACGTCTTGATGCTATCATTTCTGGTAGGAAAAAGCTAACCGGAGATTCACAAGTAGGATGTGGTTATGGGGTCCACCTATTATATATAGCCATTCCAAGCATCGCTTTCAAGTGCTGCACTACATGCCTCACTGATTAGTTGTGGCGTGCGCCTACTCCCTTTATCTCTCCTGCTTAGGTTTTTAAAAAATTCAACCCAGTTCAAAAAAATTCAACTCAATTTCGAAAAAAAATCACATAAGAAATTTTACTCGGGAAAATTCACCTCAAGAAAATTTCAACTTGAAAATTTGCAGCTCATGAAAATTTTACTAAAAAAGTTTCAGCTCCATTTTGAAACTTTCACTTAAGAAATTTCAAGTTAGAAAAAATTGAATTCGGGAAATTAACATTGAGAAAATTTCAACTCGAAAAATTTCATCCTGGGGAAATTCTACTCACAAAAATTTTAACTCGGCAAAAAATTCAGGTCAGTTCAAATAAATTGAACTTGATTTCGAAGAAAATCACTGAAGAAATTTCAACTCGAAAGAAAGTTCAAATCGAAAAAATTCACCTTGAGAACATTTCAGCTCGAAAAAATTTCAACTCGAGAAAATTCTACTCAAGAAATTCACCTCGAGGAGATTTTAACTCGAAAATCTTTCAACTTGGAAAAATTCAACAAAGTAATTAAACTTTCTACTCGTTTAACTTCCATGAAAACTTTGTACAAAAATTCGAAAACTCTCTAATCAAGTACATAAATAAATAGTTACCGATAAATTAGAGAACAGAACACAGAAGATACGGGCATTGAAGATCCGAAGGAGGCACGCGTACAAATTGTACTGCATGCTGTAATGAACTGCTCTCCCCAAGGCAACAGAAGGAGGCAGGGGGGGGGGGAGGGAGTGGGGCGGGAGTTGGTGTCGTCTCAGGAGTCAGGAGGTCCTAGTGATGTCCATGTGTCAACCATGGAGAGGCAGCTGCAAATTTGTTTCCATATGTGTAACCGCAGATTAGCTTTTCCAAAAGTTCTTTCCGTTTTTTTATGTGTGGGCTGATTCGAGAAGAATTGGTTGATATGCAACAGAAATTGATGCCCCTTACTGTTTGGAATATTATTTTGGTTTCCATGCCTAATGATCACTAGGATTATCCATGGTTCTTGGGCTCACATGACGATGTGCTCCAACTGGTAAGAGAGTTCTGCGAATAACGGGAAGGAAGCTGCCATGGAATATCCTAGAAAAGTAATGCCCAGTGTTTCTTCTGGTCCCGTTTGGAATGACTTTAACTTTGATTTTTTCTCTTTATAAGTCGGAAGCCATCTCAAATTGTTAGTTTGTGCGTAATCGAAAACTAAAAGCCAACAACCTATTTATATTAAGAGAAACTGAAAATTGAAAGCTGGTCTGGGCTAATTTCTCACGGTTTTCGTGGGTTAGGGTTCTAACTTTGCCACTAGAGTTAAAGAAAATTACCCCCTCATATCAAGTATTTAATCCCAAATATCACTCCTCTCACCCACATTTCCGACCTATACCCCTTACACCTAAAAACCTCGTTGCCAAACACCAAACCTCTTCAACTCAGTCATTAAGTCCTTCAACCTTGCAGCTTAGACAAAAACTACTTCTCAATAAAGCTACACCCATACTAAGCAGAGCTTTGGTGAGCGTGGTCTCCCCCATGCAAATCCATATCCATCGGAGATGTTCTCTATCCTACGGCTGTGTAGACTACTAGACTTGTTGACCGGAAAGGCCCTCGCAAGAAGATTGCGATCCCTGGAATTCAGCTAGCAAGTGGCTGGCTCTCTGTGTCTCATGTTGTACCGATCACTATCAGTTATCCATTAGCGATGTGCATGTGACGTGGGTGCTTGGCATCACCACATGAAGTTGGAGCACTTCAGAGCTTAATTCAGGGTTGAACATACCACCAACAGGATATGAGGAGTTGTCAAGTAGGAGCTATCAAAGATCAAAGCATATTAAACCCTGAAGTTCATTAGTTTAATATCTGAAGGCTATATTATTTTCTCAATCTGCAGCATGGAGAGCATTTTGTAGCAAGTTACAGTAATTTTGATTCCTGTGAAATAAT
Organism: Otatea glauca; assembly: GCA_036346275.1. Taxonomy (NCBI): domain Eukaryota; kingdom Viridiplantae; phylum Streptophyta; class Magnoliopsida; order Poales; family Poaceae; genus Otatea; species Otatea glauca. The sequence goes on along the minus strand of CM070715.1, from coordinate 79,964,484 downwards.
GTTAGAGAAACAGGAAGATGACAGCACAAAAACACAGAAATTTTGTAGTGCGCGTGGCCCTGCTGAAAGATATCATAAGTAATCTGAAAGAATGGGACAGCAAGTAGCATGCATACAGGAGCACACCATTTCACAATAAGATACAGTAGCTTCAGATATGCATGAACGAGGCAGACCGACTGTGCAGTTATTAAAGGCATAGGTTAGATTCCAGAATGGAAATGGAAGTAGCAAGTAGTAACTGATATCTGATACTTCTTGTACTGTTACAGTTGCTCTTTGCGATGATCTAAGACAACTGTCTCAGTCATTAAACCCGTTTTATTTAGCGTAGGAAGAAAGCGCAAACATTCATGAGATGGCATTGCCGTGTGCAGAGAAAGGTTGAGGCTGGAAGACCAGGCGTTGTAGGTGAAATATCTCACTACTCATCTTGCCCACAGAATTGCTATCCATCCATTCTATGTTGAAGTTAGCTATCAAGAAAGATACATATCCATCTCTCAGAAAAAGTTACATTAGGTATTCTTGTGGTTGTGGATAGGAAAGGAATCAAGAGCTTGCATATGAGCCAAAACTTGTTGCTTAATTGAATTATTATGTCCTAGTCCTGGGCATGCAATTATGGAGTCAGTCACGACAATGATTAAACAAGCACACTCGAACTCTCAGAAACTATAGCTGAAACAAGCCATGGAATTGCAAAATTCGCACTTGGCTTGTTTGGAGCTCTCATAGAAACAGTGTGGTCAGTATGCTGAAATTCAGAAGTTCTTTGATTTAACACATCATTCCTGGAATGATGTGGAATACTTTTCGACGAGTTTGATGAGGTTCACAAGTACAAAAGGCACACAGTAAAATGGAGTTTATTCCTGAAGTGTATACACGAAAGCAGTTAAGTGGTACTTATAGTCTCTACCAATTAGTATTTGCGTCTGCATTCTGCACTACACATTCAACAACCACAAGATGCATGTTCTTGATATTTTTAACAAATGTCGGGATCTCTGTCGGGACCTAAATATGCAAATTCGGATCTTCTGTGTATACTGCACTAGTCCAGGATCACGCTAGTGCACACAGGCTCAACATCGATGCATATCACAATCATACACAGCGGAAACATTATGAAAGACATCATATGATGTATACTACTAGTTGAATGACCTTATAGTCCACTTACATGACTATACCTCGCAAGGCTGAATAACACATTAAACTGCAGCGGAATGAAAACGTAGACAACCCCTCAGTTTACCACGGGCAACTGATAAGGCTTGCGCCCTAAACACTCGTCTCTTCTTGGACTCCTCCTCCAGCATTGATGCAGACTCCTCAACTAGTGATGTTGTTGTTGACAAGGGTGAGTACATAAAGCACTCAACAAGTTGTGCACAGAATGCAATTCCAATATAGCTATATGCAAGGCTTATTCCAAAGGATAGGCTGTCATGGCTATTTTGCAACAAAGCAGTATTTATGAACAAATACAATAAATAGATTGTAAAGACCGTAAAACAAATAACAATAATAGATAGATTCAGCATTTCTCAAGTAAACCAAGTTTTCCGATCCTAAATCAAGTTCCAACCTTCCATATAGCAATCCCGTCATCCCAACCAAGTTTTCCATTTAATTAAACTAACCCTTAACTGTAATTCCCGAGCATTGCTCAATACCGCGAGCACGACTATTCGAATAGATTTACACTTTGCAGAGGTTATGCACTTTACCCGCACGACATGATATTCTCTTTGCGCCTGACCATTAGCACACTTCCTTTGGTGTGCCAGCAGAGAAATCATGACAAAGCCTTTACAATGCTCTGGCTTAACCCGGTACCACCCGCTAAGGTTTCAACACTGGTGGGACTGGTTACCACGTCCAGGGCCCCCCTCTTGCGCCATGTGAATTATTCCATAACTCGGGAACTCACACAGACCAATATAGTACCAAAGTTAAGACATTGCAAATTAATCAGCTAGGCTGTCCCATACCAAACATGTGGTTGCACGATTGACTCAGGTCAAAGGCTTGCAAGGTTAAGTCCTTAGAGTGATCAAAGCAAAACATCCACATACCCTCCACCCATCGGACCCACTTTAGCATACTCGCCCCTTGCCACTTGCCCCAATCTAAATGGTCATCACCCCAGTTGATTACCAAGCACCACGTGCCATCAACAATTCAACATTATTGCGTGACATGGCTCGCCACTACAACTCAATCTCATTGTACGACTTTACATGACGCACAAGTTTACATCATTGTTCCATATTCCATTAATCAAGATTAATCATTGATGATTCATGTACATGTGATGACGTAGCATAGCTAAGCAACTATGACGATCTAACCATCCTATGTTGATTTCAATACCAACCAACTATAGAGGTCCACTCTAGGGTGACAATAGATTATGGCATACAAATGACAAGGTAGGGTATATAGATCAAATTGGTATATTAACTAGATCCCAATTTAATGTGAAACAATTTTATACTTGAAATATCATGCAATAGAGTAAAACAATATAGCATTTGTATAAACATGGGTTCAACATGATCAAAGCACAACTTGCCTTGGAATAGGTTCTAGTCTTGTTCTGGAACTTGATCTTGAGTTGACGGATCTTCCTCCGAAGCATCGCACAATTCAACGTCTACGCGTACCGAAGGAGAAAGCAAATAAATACCAAAATAGAGAGCAAATTAACTTCAAAAATCAATTAAAATTCACCATTAAATATATCTCAATTTTAAATTTTTTTAGAAAGTTGAATCACCTCAATCCGAGTTAAAATACAAAAGTTATAGCCTTTCAAAAATTGAAATAAATACTGAAAATACAGAAAATATAAAATCTGATTTTTCCCAATTTATTTTTATTATGAAAAACCGAATTATTGCGCCTTGATGATGTCAGCCCTGACCCGAAGTGCCCCTGAGCTGACACGTGTCCCTCGGTCCATGGACTGGGTCTATGAACTTCACCGGTCCACAGTACACCCGGTGCACGCGAGTCTTGGACCACTGACATACGGGACCAGCCACGTGACGGGGCAGCCACGTGTCGATGAAGCATCACGCCACGTTGAACGGCGGCGCGCGCGATCCTAGGGTCATCGCCGACGGCTACAGATGGTACCTACAGATTCGCCTCGACGAGATGAACATGATGTCGCGAGAGGTCTTGAGTTTTGCGCACAGGAACATGGGCGGCGACGTCTTCTTCCTCGATGGCGGTGACCCCCGTGGCTTCCCTCGATTCCGACGATCCCTTGGCGAATCAGACGAGCGCACCAGATGAAGCTCGTCGCGGCGATTCGTGATGCGATTGATGACTTCAAGGGTCACCACCGATGACGAATCGAAGCTTTGAACTTTTGGCGACGCTCGGCGAGTTCTTCAAATTCCAACGAAATCTCGACGCGATCTCACGATACAACTTGGGGCTTTGGCTGCTAGCTTCCTGGCGAACCTATTGCGTGTCTTAAATACCCAGAAGAGTCCTATATTCGGACAACGAACCTTGGACTCCGTGCTCCAGATGGCGGTGGCGCGAGGCAGAGTTCTAATCGGAGACCAAGACTCTGTGCCTGACACGTGTCCCCATCCAACGGCCAGGACACGAAGTCCTACGTGGCATCTTCCGAAACGCCAGATCGCGATCGAAGCGGCCATGTGAATGTGGTTTCGAAAAAGCGGCCAGCGGGCCGACTTGGGCGTCTGATGGGCCTTGCGAGAACAGTATTGGGTTCCGACCCAATACTGTTACATATATTTCCCCGCATTTCCCTTTTAAAAACAATTACAGAAATTCATTTAATTAGTTTAAGGCAATAAAAATATCTGGAAAAATCCAATAAAATTCTCATAAATACTTTGAGGTATTTTGAACTCATATAAAATATTTTTGGCAAAACTTTATATTATCTTTGTTATATAACTAATTAATTTTCACAAAAGGCCAATACATATTCTGAAATTAATTCAAATAAATTCCAGAAAATCAGAAAAGGCACAAATGATATTAAAATAATATTAAAAGCAAATTTTTGGGATGTTACAATCTTGATCGATGTACAAACGGAAAAGAAGAAAGGGATATGGGAGGTCATTCTCATTCTCACACTTCAAACTCAGCAGAGGCACAATAAGCAAAACCGGCACATGTTTTCCGCTAGCATTTTCTCCGACGCAGAAGAAAGCTAATAGACTGGTTGAAAGGTCAATGGATATGGCTGAGCCCACTTTAGCTGGCCTCTTTTTCTACGCATGCACAAGGCAAACAATAGAATTATCCCCCCACAGCGATAGCAACTGGCACAGCAAGTAGAGGTTTGTATGGTGGTTGTATCGTCGTATGGAGATGACACGATGTCGATGGCTACTGCTTGGTGTGCAGTCTGGTGACTCTGGTCAAGCAAGAAGTAGTGTGATCGCTCGTTCCAAGTAATTTTTCCTCTGGTAATGTGCTTGGCGTTAGCAAGGCTGGTATTGAACTTCATCCTTAATTCCAACAGGTTTGAAGACAGCAATCCTATCCGCTCCTCCAGTCCTCCGACAAACTATTTGTCTGTCACTAGGTTTTAGTCAGACCTGGTGTACAAAGGCTACTCCACACCCGAATCGCTTATGTTATGATCTTCTACATCCTAGGTCTCCGCGTTCCGTCATCTGGTTTATGTTCTTCACGTAGCATTCAGACCAAATGACTCAATGAAATTACGTCGATACTTCCACATATTATGGGTAACGTAGGAGACATCCCTATACTTCCACTGCTTAGCTTTCAATTTGCCTCCGACAATCAAATTAAATGTGAATAACCCATTCTCCTGTCTTTGAAACAAGGTGCCCTTCCGGCACTTTAGGCTGGTATTGAACTTCGGAAGCTGCGATCATATGTCGTGTGATCCTCGCCTGAAGCTCCACTGGACATTGGGGTCAAAAGGATTAGGATCACTATCGCGGCTCCTCCAGGAAAAGGTACAAGTGAAACATATCCAGCCCAAGGAGAGGAAGTGAAGCTCGCACAATGGCACACACGCCTTGCGACCTCTTAACAGTAGGATTAGGATCAAACCTTCAGGACAAACTCAAGACGGCAGTAGATGATATGCGCGCGAATTGGTAAAACTAGTGGGCAACGGACAGAACACCGTACGGGTGCATTTCGGAAAGACTTGCGCAACAAAACAATAGAAAGCAGCCGGATCAGTGACAACAAATGAATCATAACCGCAGAATAAGTCCATTTCCAGACAAGCGCACCTAATCGGAAGATATAAAAGCATTGGACATCGATGTAGGCAATCATAACATGCAGAATAACCAAGTTGCAAAGCAGGTCCAACATAACATTGGGTCTTACAACAACATAGGTTGTAAACCAAACATCACAAACCAAATGTTCAAACAGACAGATGACAGATGAAGCCACTCGGGCAGATCATAGGATAGCAGCAGCAGCAGGCCTTGACAAAGCACCAGGATGCAGGAGGCTCTAGTACTCGTCGCCCTCATCACCTTCGTCACCCTCGTCGAACTCGGCACCAACCTCCTCGTAGTCCTTCTCCAGCGCAGCAAGATCCTCACGGGCCTCAGAGAACTCTCCCTCCTCCATGCCCTCACCGACGTACCAGTGGACAAAGGCACGCTTGGCATACATGAGGTCAAACTTGTGGTCAATGCGGGAGAAGACCTCGACAACACTGGTGGAGTTGGAGATCATGCACACAGCCCTCTGGACCTTGGCAAGGTCACCACCAGGGACAACGCTAGGTGGCTGGTAGTTGATACCGCACTTGAAGCCAGTGGGGCACCAGTCGACAAACTGGATGGTGCGCTTGGTCTTGATGGTGGCGACAGCAGCATTGACGTCCTTTGGCACGACATCACCACGGTACATGAGGCAGCAGGCCATGTACTTGCCGTGGCGAGGGTCACACTTGGCCATCATAGAGGAAGGCTCAAAGGCGCTGTTGGTGATCTCAGCAACAGAGAGCTGCTCATGGTAGGCCTTCTCAGCAGAGATCACTGGGGCATAGGAGGAGAGCATGAAGTGGATCCTTGGGTAGGGCACAAGGTTCGTCTGGAACTCATTAACATCCACATTCAGAGCACCATCAAACCTCAGGGAAGCGGTCAGTGATGATATGACCTGCACAATAGTTAAACCAAACATTATTAGAGACCAGCAGAACATGAAAAGACTGCACAATTTAATAACAGCAAACAGGCACCAAGAAACAAGATAATACCTGAGACACAAGCCTGTTGAGGTTGGTGTAAGTTGGGCGCTCAATGTCAAGGGAGCGGCGGCAGATATCGTAGATGGCCTCGTTGTCAAGCAGGACAGCCACATCAGTGTGCTCAAGGAGAGAGTGGGTGGACAGGACACTGTTGTATGGCTCAACCACAGAGGTGGAGACCTGGGGGGATGGGTAAACAGTGAACCCAAGCTTGGACTTCTTACCATAGTCCACAGAGAGGCGCTCAAGGAGAAGAGAACCAAGGCCAGAGCCCGTTCCTCCTCCAACAGCGTTGAAAACAAGGAAACCCTGGAGACCAGTGCAGTTGTCAGCAAGCTTCCTGATGCGGTCAAGGCACAGATCAACAATCTCCTTGCCAACTGCAAGAATAGCACTAAATGTTAGTCATGTCATCAGCAACAAACAAAAACTGACAACATCATACAAAGGTCTCAGCACTTACTGGTGTAGTGACCACGAGCAAAGTTGTTGGCGGCATCCTCCTTGCCACTGATGAGCTGCTCAGGGTGGAAGAGCTGGCGGTAGGTACCAGTCCGCACCTCATCAATCACAGTAGGCTCAAGATCAACAAAGACAGCACGGGGGACATGCTTCCCAGCACCAGTCTCACTGAAGAAGGTGTTGAAAGCATCATCACCTCCTCCAACGGTCTTGTCACCGGGCATCTGTCCATCAGCCTGCAAAGGACAAAAAAGTGTTACTGGTGCAAACCTAAACATAAATCATTCCATCTCAGTCACAACAGAACAATATAAAACAAACAGGATTTCATACCAAGGAAGCATCTTATATTAGCATTCCTGCAGGCATCTAGGTATCAGCATCATTCAAAGAATCGATAGACATAGTGCGTACAATAAACCATACAACATCTAGACAGGCTAATTGACAATTCTGCACAAGATTTACAAATACCATATTAATTTACGAATTTAAAGCATGCACATATTCTAAACATCAGATGCACAATGCACATTCGACAGATCAATCAGTAAAGTTAACAGATAAAGGCAAACCAACCCACAGATCTAACAACCATTACAATAAAACAGACAATAAAAAGCTCACATAACGAGTGACAACTAGATCTCGCGCGATTTGAACAGATCTAAAAGGTATATCATAGAAATACAATTTATAACGGTTAAATCGTCAAGATCCAACAAGATTAGTAACAGATTAAACATATTTATGGCACAGCAATAAACACGGCGATCTATCAACGAAGGGGCATTTCAGAACGATTCACTACATTTGTAAGCAAACTGGACTGCACTTTTGAAATTGAGACCTGCATTGATCAGATCCACCACAAGAACAAACAAAGATTGCATACGAAACTGCATTAGCTCTCAGATCCGGCGAAATGGAATGGATGTTTCAACTAATCGATCCCCACAAAACTCATACTACAACAGTACCAAATTGAGCCCTTTCGACAACCGGGTGTAGCACAACAACAACGGCGTACACCCGTACATTTCGTCAGATCTACGAATTTCCCCCGGGCAAACGCGGATCTGGACAGTCACTCTCGCAGACAGCCAGATCCACGCACAGATCCAACAGCGCCACACACAGGGACACAATAAACACCCAGATCGACCACAGATCTAACGCTAGAACGATGCGTAGCGAGTGTAAAGCGGACGGATCGATACCTGGATGCCATGCTCGAGGCAGTACAGCTCCCAGCACGCGTTTCCGACCTGGATACCGGCCTGGCCGATGTGGATCGAGATGCACTCTCTCATGGCGGCGGATTGGTGGGAGGCTGCGGCTACCGAAACGGGGAGGAAGAGGAAAGCTTCGAGGCGCGGAGAGAGGCGAGTACGAAGACGCCTGTCTCTGCGTTATCTCGGCTTAGTGTTTCCGCTCCCATACTAGGCGCATTTTATAGAGCGGGACAGGTTGGACGACCGTTTGAGTGCAGGCGAAGGCATGGGCGTTTTTGCATCCACACCCTCGCATCTGTTCTCTTCTCACTCTCCGGTCGCTTCCTCCGCGTACAACGGTCGGGTGGTTCCACTAACTCGCGTGAGCTGGGTCAGGCTGTCGCGTACCATTCGAGAAATCGACAACTTTAAGGGACTGAATGTGAAATAGTCCGCAAGGAGCGCGCTTTTTGTTAGCACTTGGCGGGACGACCCACCCACCAAAGGTTGCCTTCGCTGAGATCTGGGCCCAGGGAGTTAGAGTCCTTTAGGAGCGGTTAGTGCGTGTACACATTTGGGTGCGAACGAGCTCAGTCGATCTAAGCTAAGAAACTGGCGTTCAAAAATTGAAAAGGATCGGTTGGTGACCTGGCCACCTCATTCCGGGTGCAACAAGAAGCACCGCCGCTGTCTGACGTAGCGACGTCTCACTTGTGCGTGGGCCCGGATTTACGGTGGGTCCCACCGTTCGGTGAGATGGTTGAGACTGAGACGTCCGGCGCGGGGAGTTTGATATGGACTACCTTTGCCCGCGTCGGCGGCCGTGCTGATATTTTTTCGATTTTTGAAATGCGGGAGCGGGAGAACGTTGCTCGGATCTTCTGTGGGATGCATGGTATGGGCTTTACTCTGCTGCTTTTCAACCAGTAGGCCCTGGAGACTCCGTGGCCTTTTTGCTTGTGTAGGGCTGGGCCGTATTTAGCATTCTTCTCCATGACAGGCCGGTTAGATTCCCGGTCAGAAAAACGAAGTGTTATTGTATTTGAACCGGTGTGCCACAAGTTTCTTTTAGGAATAAGTTTATTTTATACCCTGAACTATGAAAAAAGTTCAAATAACTCTCTAAACTATAAAACCAGTTATTTAACCTCTCAACTTCTAATATCAGACTAAATCACACCCTAGAGCGGTTTTCTTTGACTCTTTTGCATCTTCTATATATAATTAAGGCAAAAATTGATTCAAAATTTCTAAAACTTTTTTTCTATGATCCTAAGACAATAATTATACTCCCATAAAAATTTTAGAATATGATTACATATATACAATTTTATAAAATTATGACAAGGTCACTGTCTCAATTATGGATTTTTTTTATTTTGATTTTTCTTAGATAAAAATTATATTTAATTAATTTGTGATTTTTTTGTGTGATCCTACGGGTTTAAATATGACACCATAAAATTTTTAGATGATGATCAAATATGTACATTTTTATAAAAAATCTGAAAGTATTATTGCTATTTTTAAATTGCACTATTTTTTATTTTTATAAAACATTACATGTTTGATAATCATCTAAAAATTTTATGGTGTCATATTTAAACCCCTAGGAACACACATAAAAATTCCTAAATTAATTGAGCATAATTTGATATCTCAGAAAAAAAAATCAAAATAAAAAAAACCCTTAATTGAAACAATGACCTTGTTAGAATTTTATAAAATTGTACAAGTGTGATCATGGTCTGAAATTTTTATGGGAGTATAAGTATTGTTGTATGATCATACAAAAAAAGTTTCAAAAATTCCAAATCAATTTTTGCCTTTAGGAGATGCAAAACAGAAAAAAAAACCGCCCTAAGTTGTGATTTAATCTGGTATTAGAAGTTGAGGGGGTTAAATAACCGGTTTTATAGTTTATGGGGTAATTTGAATTTTTTTATAGTTCAAGAGTGTAAAATAAACTTATTATTTTCTTTTATTGTAGGTTGTTCTTTTTATATTTGCGAGGAAACGTGGGTTGGTGTTGGTACCGTGAACCACAAACTTGCGTTCTTGCTAGACCTAGGTTCATTTTTCAATATATTTGAATTTTTCTCGAGTGAACTGCCAATCTTCTTTGACGAAGGAAGAAGCAACTATCGAGTTGGATCTCGAGGAGTTCTTTGAGGTAGTGTATCTGCCAATTGCCACTCCTTTCTTCTTGGGCATTGAATCCAGGTCGCGTGAGTCCAAGCATTCCACCGTTCCAATTTCCAAACATATCAGGATTCAAGAGATTTGGAATTTGGGCGAGAAAAACTCAGCACCCACAAATGCTACTAGTATAGTGCTCTGTCTTTGGTTTTCCTTTTCCCAGCACGTAATATATGGTTTTTTCCTTTTCTAGAACGTTTGTTTCCTTTTCCTTAATTCCAGGATATTTGTTTCCTTTTCCTTAATTCCAGGATATTTGTTTCCTTTTCCTTGAGATGATGCTAGAGGTGGGGGGAGATCTGTTGTGGGCCACAGGGATGAGTTAGACACATTAAACAATGGCCATCGGATGTGGGTGAGTAAAGCTGAGGAAAGATCTGAGAGGTTAATTTTGATGGAGGCAAGTTTCTGGGGACGTTTCGCTGGGTGCATGAAGGTTGGGCCATCTCTAATGGGGTGCATTATTTGGGGCGAACGTATAAAAGAATGCTTAGGTGCATTATAAAGAGGTATAGATATGCCGCGCGCGCATGGGTCCCATGGCCCTTGGGGTGCTAATGACTGGGATCATTTAGACTTTTGAACTATGCCAGTTCAAAACTATAAATAAATTAGACTTATTTTAGATCATAGGTATTTATATTAGATCTAGATCAGATTAGGTCAGATATGAACCTTTTTTTTTTTACTAAATTGATGTATAGTCATGTTGAATTGATGTAGGGTTGATGTTATAGCGATGTCAGTTGTACATGTAAATGGTTTGAATCAAGATCCATGCTTTTATTTAGGTTTGAATTGGATATAGACTTCTTAGTTTTGGATTTGGATTGGATTAGATAAAAAACAAAATTTTGGATATTACTAAACTTGTACTGGGCTTTGTCCCATTAGCTGTACGCCCATAACTTCACACGTAGCCTGCGCCCTGGTGGGGAGAACGAACAGGCCATGGGCCCACAGATGTGAGATTCGGCACATTCATTTGACAAGGGTTCATTTACTGATGGACAATTCATTTATTTTGGGATCTTTCTTTTTTTTATTTAGATCCTGTTTAGCAGAGTTTTAGATCTTAGCTCTATCTCAGATCTGAAACTTGTAGACTAAAATAAAATAAATTAAGTTTATATTTTTAGTCTAAAATGTAAGTAAGATGACCCACCACACTCTTAATGTACTCGCAGCTTCAGCTCTATAAATTTCTAAAACTAGAATACCTTGCTCCACCAACTTCACGGATTTTGGTGGAGCTGGAGCTGTGCCAACTAGCCCATTAGTGGTAGCATTCTCCCCGGATGTTGTAGTCAGGGTTTCAATTTTTATTTTATTTTCTTTTTTGCCCCGTCAAAATAACCAAAATCTTAGTATAATTTTGGCAAAAAATGGTTGAATAAAAATTCAATTTCTTTGACAAAATTTAATTTTTTTTAAAATAAAATTCAAATGAACACACCAAAATGTACCTAGGACAAGTGTATTTTGGGACCCACAAAAAGGACTGAATTTTAGTGAAATATGAAACCCTGGTTGTAGTAGGTCCTTTTTTCTCATAACATTTCTCCCACTATTGTTTTATTAATATTTTTATTTTATATAACTAATTACATTGATTTATTTCACTAATATCTTTTATTTATTCCACTAATAGTTTTTTAAAAAAATCACTACTTGTCGTGAATTGTTCCACTAATATTTTTGTGCTTCCTCTTAACATCGTAGATGAACTGTCACGGCATCGAAACAAAATGCGTGAAACATTAACCTGTTCCCCTATAACTTATTGCCTTGAGCATCATCGATTAACTATTAGAGCATCGAAACCAAATGTGTTGAATAATTCATTTTAACTACCGAAACATCCAACACCTATTTGATTCATTCCCCCTACCCAATTCAACGTGAACTACTCAAAAATTTAGAATGTAATTGACGCGGATATGCATATAATTAGTACTTTTTAATTTAATATCTTAATTAACTGGAAACAATTATTAAGTCGTATCAAATTTTAACAGGTGAATTTGTTACTTAGACAAAAAAAATTTCAATATACGATAATAGTATACTACCTAATAGTTGGTCATTGCTTATTGTTAGACACAAAAAAATGGTCAAATATCAAATGAGAGCCATATAGAAAGACTACAAGGCAACATGAGCCACCTACTGGGCAAGCCCACTCGGCCAAGAGGGAAGGCTCATGGATCCAAGTGGGAAGCAAGGTCACTTGATCAAGGTACAAGGAAGCAAAGCCCAAGTCTAATTTGGATAAGACAAGGAAGTAAAGGAAAAAATAAAGACCGAATTAGATTTAAAGAGTAAAAGAGCTCAATTCGAAATGTTAGACCAGTCAGAATTGAAAAGGTCAAATTCTCACAAGCGGACTCGGATCATTGCATTCTTGGACTAATTTGAAAGCTTGAAACTTTTTCTTTATTTTACTTCATTACGGGACATCTAGAATCGGTTTCCTACTCTCTTTAAATTGGTCGACAAGTATCAGCTTTTAGATTGGCCTAATTAGATTAGGAATCTAAGTTAGAGATAGAGTTCGAAAAGAGGTGGGACCCACCTTGGCCGTCCCTAGGCTAGGTTACACGCCTCCTTAGTATCTTTGATATATTTGTGTTGTTCTTTGTTATAAGCTTAAACCAAGTTATTTTTAAGATAGCTAATATTATTTATTCTCGGGTTTATACTACGCGCTGTCTTTTGGGAATTGGACGATTTTCTTGAGAATACCTCCGTTGTTCTTGCAATTTCTTTGTGGAATTGCAAGAACCATGCGTCTACTTCTTGCGTGCTCGAGTAGACATGGATCACGAGCGTGTTATTAAATGAATTCATTTATCGCAAGTTGCTGTATTAAGACAATGGTTAGCGCCATCGTGTTCGTCAGGGTTCACGGATCCAAAGATCCTCCTTCCGTGAATCCTAACGAATACGATGGCACCAACTACTATCTCAGTACAATATCAAGTAAGCTTCTGGATGGATGTATATTTCTTTTCTTTTGTTTATTTGTTCTTCAACAAGACAATATCTAACTGAGTTTTCAGATAATCTGCAAGTAAATTTATTGAACGGTTTTTGAAAAAGAATTTTGGGTAAGCACTTAGATCACTTCTTTACCATTGTACATTGGCATCAGTTATATTGATGTATTGATGCTGAAAAAAGCTGCTATATACATGATGTAGTAAACCTAGCCATTTTCATTTTGGTTCCGCCCCTGTAAGCATCACAGGCCAGAGGCCCAGAGATACACACCGCGCATGTTGCTCCTCTCACCAACAGCTAGATCAAGACAGTCATCCCGAACATGGTAAAAGAAAAAAAAAAAGGAATAGCTAATTCAAGAACGATCTTATTAAATCTTTACTGAAGGTGCTCTGTCACTGTGACAACTAGTGTACATCTTTTTCCCTATTTCACTTCTCCTCAAAAGCCCTCTCGATATGACACTTGGCGTCACCACTTTCATCTCTTCCTTTAAAACTTAAAATAGTTTTTTTTTCAAATCTACCTAGTTTTTTTTAATAAGAAGTATGTTTTAACCCCTTTCAAAAGTTTTTGAACTGAAAGTTGTTTGAATTAAAAGTTTTCGGAGTTGGAACTTTCTAATTTTAGAATTTTTCAATTAAAATTTTTTGAGTTAAAAATTTTCGAGTGGAAACTTTCTAATTTGAAATTTTTTGATTTAAATTTTTTTGACTTAAAACTTTCTAATTTGAATTTTTTTTATTTAAAAGTTTTTGAAGTTGAAAATTTTAAGTTGAATTTCTTTCAAGTTGAAACTTCCTGTTTAAAAATTTCAAAGGTAAATTTTCTAATTTAAATTTTTTGTGTTAGAGAGGAAGAAAGTGAGGTGGGGGAAATGAGCAAAAAGAAGAGATAAGTGGAAGGGTAGAGATGTATGAAGAAAGATGACACATGGTATTTTAGAAGAATGCCTTTAAATTTTTATTTTAAGGACAGCCTCAATCTAGAGGTAACCCAAAGAAAAATGATCACAAAGGGCACATTTGAGTGCGGCTCAGCTTCCATGATTCATGGATTTGGTGGGAGTGGTATTATAACTCCACAGATCCATGAAGCTGGATCTGTGGATATATTAAGAGTGTTTAGGTATGTCATTTTATTTAATTTTAGGTTAAAAATATAAACTTAATTCTATTTATTTTAGCCTACAAGATTTAGATCTGAGATGAAGTCAGATTCTAGAGCTCTACCAAAGCCAAAGTTGAGCAGCGGCGTGTTCCGGGCTTCCGGCGCTTCCGTTCCGAGTGTTCCGTCCAACGGGTAGAACCATGTCTGGGCCAAACAAGCTGTAAGGGAGGGAAATTGCGGAAGGAAGCGAAACATTGGCTCAAGCCTGGTACCGTGGCGCTACTCCTTCCTTGAAAACATATGTCGAAATTTGAGGTCTGCTTAGAAAAGCTGAACCAGGACATGTGCTTCACTAGTTAGGCTGAAAAAAAAACTTTTACCGGTATACTAAATTTAATTTAATATAGACTGTTTATTTTTGATTCAATTGCTTAGTTAAGAAAAATAAAAGCTTAACCAGGTTACGTGGTTATGTGCTTCACTAGTTAGGCTGAAAAAACGCTCTTTTATCTTACACTAAATTTAATATGGGACCGTTTATATTTTATTTAATGGATCAGATTAGCTAGTATTTATTTATACTTTTCCTGGTAGTAGAGTAGTAAAAATACCCTTCACAAATTAATAATTAGATTTAATTTGTACTACACATCGTATACTATCAGTATAATGCATCGTAAAATTTCTCAACAAAAAAATTGGGCCTGCATTCCCATCCCTTACTTAGGGCGTGTTTGGCTGGTGGGATGAGCTTGAATGTGATGGGATGGTTTTGTACCATTTGGTTTCATTGTTACTTTTGGGTGAATAGAATGACTTAGTATTTATAAAAAATATTTCTCAAATTTGTATCTCATCATTCAAGATGGGATGGTTTCATTCAAGAAACCAAACACATGAATAACTTTTTTGAACCATATCATACATATACCACTTGGTACAAGCAAGGTTTCAAATTTCGTTTTCGGTTCACATCTTAGAGGTGGGCGAAATCCAAAATTTTGGAATTTCGGATGAAATCCGATCAAAATTCAAAAATAAAATTTGAAATCTAGAATTTTTGAACCGAAATTACCGAAGTTTCGCCGAGAAATGCCAAAATCTCGACAAAATTCAACCGAGCGGAAAATGATCGTAATGATGTTAATTATTTTTATTTTTTTAATATTCCTGACACATCACTAATGTTCCTATAAAAATTTCAGAAGATGATCAAGCCTGAGGAATTTTTAAAATTTTTGGCAGTGCTACTGTCTTGATAAAATGCCAATCGATAAAATTCAACCGAATGAAATATAGTGCAAAACACATTAGAACATTTTGAAAAAGTTCTCATAAAATTTTTAGATGATGATTAAGCTTGAGGAATTTAAAAAATTAGGACAGTACTATAGAAGGCTGACCGATAAATTTCAACCGAATGAAAAATGATTTAGACCAAATTAAAAAAAAATTTTTGGATGGTTCTGAAGCATCACTAATATTCCTATAAAATTTTCATATAATTATGATGTCTGAGTAATTTTATAAAATTGTGACAGTGCTACTATCTTGATAAAAGTCTCATGATCAATAGATAGATTTGATTAAGCAAACAAAAAAGGGTTCGAATTTTTGAAATTTTTAGAGAAGGGTGATGAGGAAATTATTAAGCTCTCATAAAAATTTTGAATCATGATCGTACTCCAGTGAATTTATAAAATTCTTACAATGATATTGTACCATTTGTGTTTCTTGTGTTTATTTATTTTTGAAAGATAACAAATAAAGTTCAATGCATCCATAGATTTGATTGAGCAAATAAAAAAAGTTTAAAATTTTTCAAAATTTTACAGAATGGTTCTGAGGCAATTCTTAAGCTATCATAAAAATTTTGGATCATGATCACACCCGAGCAAATTTATAAAATTCTGACAATATTACCGTCTCTTATGTATATTCTGTTTTTTATTTTTTAAAGATAACAAATGTTCAATTCTTTTGAACTTTTTCTGTATGATTCTACACTGCTAAAAATAGTGCCATAAATGTTTGAGAGTATTATCAAGCTTGTACAATTTTATAAAAATCTGATAGTTTTTCTATCAAAGTTATAAAACATCTCAAAAATTCGGTTTTTCAACAAATTTTCATGGAAGATGACTTTCTTAAGGGTTATTGGGCCAAATCCGGTCAAACAACCTAAAATTTCGGTGAGATTTGCCAAAATTACCATAACAATTTATTTTTAATTTTTTTATCCAGCCGAGATTTTGAATCTCATCCCCGGTCAAAATCCGAAATCTCAACCGAGATTTTCGAAATCTCACCGGTTTTAAAACCTTGAGTATAAGCAACCAAACACAACACCCTTAGCGTACTGAAGTTCATCTGAAAAGCAGTATCTGAATACCAAGCTTGATCCACTAGACACCAACCAACGTGAATAAAACGGGGAACTCCACCTGCAGAGTTCACTTAGACCATCTCCAACAGCATTCCCTAAATCTGGATCCCTATATCCCCATATACAGAATTCCCTAAAAAGATTCATTCCCTATATCTCTTCCCTCTCCAACAACATTTCCTATATCTCACTCTCTATTTTCTCTCTTCTATATTATAATGATATTTCATAACCGCCATATGAGCCATGTTTTTTCCAGGAAAAATTTGATCGGCTATTTTTAATTGCGGGAATTTAAAATTTGAAATTTATTCTAACGGTGAACGTAACGGCTATATTGCAACGTCTATATTATAATGGCTATTTTGTAACGGCTATATTTTTAGGCTATATATACATAGCCATTTGCACTTTCAAACCTTGCCCATTTCTGAATGTTCACTGTCTAGCATATCTCAATGAGTCGTCAGAACCTAGTTCAGCATTTCCTCTCAGAAGACTTATCGTCGGATGACGACGATGAATCGCTTATTACAGTAGCATACCTAGCACATGAGCAAGATGAGAGTGTGAATGCTCGACGCCATGGAGGTTCTATTTTTGGCCATCAATACGTACATCGCAATAGAGAGGAAGGGCATGCTAGGCTGTACCGAGACTATTTCGCTGATCCTCCGGTGTACGGCCCAACCTTCTTTCGCCGCAAGTTTACGATGAGAAATATTTTAATTCTTTGCATTTTTGGTTGATCATCTTGTCTATGACTCATTCTTCTTTTCGGTGCAGGTTTAGAATGAGTCATCTATTTCTTCGCATATTGTATGCTATAGAAGCCTATGATGATTATTTTGTTCAAAAAAGGAATTGTGCTGGAATTCTTGGGTTATCTTCTTTCTGAAGGTAGCTCGCACATTCGGATGATAGCTTATGGAGTACCAGCGGATGCTATTGATGATTGTCTACTGATTGCGAAAGCATCGCCATAGAGAGTCTTAAAAGGTTTGTGCGAGCTATCATTGTCCTCTTTGGAGATAAGTATTTGAGATCTCCAAATGAGAATGATACTGCTAGATTACTTACAATCGGTGAGGAAAGAGGTTTTCCTGGAATGCTTGGAAGCATAGATTGTATGCACTGGAGGTGGAAAAATTGCCCTACAGCATGGAGTTCGGACCTTAGTGCACCAGACCAAATTTGCACATGTATGCCAAACCAAACTTCGCTTCGGAGTTCGGACAGAGATTTTCACGTGTACGTCGGACCTAATTTGTACTGTAGCAAGGAAAGTCAGTTTACGCCGGACCACATGAAAATAGCCTGACACATATTCACTAAAACAGAAATTACTTAAGATCCAATCGTTAGATCGATGTGAAATTTTAAATGTAGAAACTAGATTCGATTTCAAAGCTAACCCAAAAAGAATCAACTCAATCAGACATGTAGATCTAGAGTTATGTCCTTCGCAAGATGGTTGATTTCCAAGGCTACGCTGGACCAATCTTCAGAACATGAAAGGCTACGACGGACCTATCTTTAAAAACAAGATTACCAAAGATCCAACTGTTAGATTGACATGAAATTATTGTACAAACTAGATTCAATTATGAATCTAACCCAATAAAAATCAACTCGATCGGATCTACGGATCAAAATATATTACCTTCGCAAAATGACTGAATCAGGTGATGACGGAATTCTTTGTCCAGAAGTTTTTCCTTCTACGCTGGACCACTTGAATTCTTTGTCCAGAAGTTTTTCCTTCTACGTCGGACCTCTTGGACTAGTCCTGCGTGGACAAGTCTTAAATCCTATGTGTGCGGCGGACCACCTTGAATTGGTCCGGCGCGAACTAGGTTGAATCGCTAAGTAGTCCGGCGCGAACTAGGTTGAACCATTCTTTCTCTTTCCTGTCAAAATCTGAAACCCTAGGTTTTGGGCAACTCTGTTTTTGCTTAGATTGGAATTTTTTCTTGTTCAGGTTTAGTGACTGTATGGCAACCTGCTCTAAGCTACGAACTATAGCTTCGATGTCAACCACGAAGCTATTAAGTTCATTGCCACATTCACATGTGTTAGGAGTAAAATTGTCTTTTGCAATTTTGTTCAGGCCGAACATCAATACTATTGCTTGCCAATACGTGCTGCAAAAGGGAACTACACTACTACAAAGCAAAGTAAAAGTACGACAACAACATAAGCACTTATCAATGTGACATGTATGCACCATTGCAGAATCCTACTGTCAATAAGACTATAATAGTTATTTGCTATTGATTCAAAACCTTCGGAACAATAAAAGATGTCCATATTCTATGACATCCTGCAAAAATGTAATCTTGGAATTAACACATTATAACAGTTTAAGTGCACATAAATTCCCATCTCTACCATTTTTCGAGCTTATCTAAAACTTCTCCCCAAGGATATTGCAACTGTCAGCCCTTAAACATTTCTTACTGTTAAGTCGCTAGTTTGCGGATACAAACTACAATAAATCAATAAGTAAGAACACTATAACCACTATTACATGCTGTGTATGGAAAGAAACCCTTTACACTGAAAGAGTGAAAGTCACTTTAAAGATTATCCAAGCAACATAGAGTAATTAAGATATCCAATTATGTGTTATGCAGTGTTGAATTGGGCTTGCCAAATTATCTGCTATTTTCATTCAATCCTTCCATGCATTGAATAATTCATAAGTTTTACGATCCAGAGGAAGTAAGAAGACGACAGTTACGTACATATAATCCCTTTGACCTTATTTTCTACTTTTACTGGTTTTGGAAGTGAGTGGTTACATCAACGCAATGCACTCCATGAAACAAGAAGCGCCAAACCCTAAGTTTCTATCTTACACACCTTCCAACCATCAAACTTTAACTTTATTCTGTAACTCTGAAATAGCATCAAACATTACAAGCACAACAAATATTTAATTCCTCACGTAATTTCATCGATTGAAACCATTCGGCCTGGCCATTTATTATTATATCAGAAACTCTTTTGCGCCTCTTACTTTCGCAACCTGTGAGGACACAATTTACCTTTCTTTATCTTGTTACCGAGCACATAAACATCTGACCCTTTTATCCCTACATGGCACAGATATAATGAATAGCCAGCTTCTTAGTATAAAACCCTCCTAATCTTTCGTAACCTCACAACCAGATTTAGATTGCAAAAGCAGCTGTAGTTTCCACTTACAGAAAAGAATTTGAGCAAATGGGGAAGAAAATCTGGGATGTCATCTCGAAGTTGGATGAGCTTCTCTTGGAGAATAAAAGAACCAGTGTTCACATCAAGATAGATGCATTTCCTGGCCAACAAGACAAGAGAAATGCTGTAGATTCAGACATCCTGTAGCTACAAGGTGCTGCAACTAATAATGAAGAAGAAGCATGCACTATTTCAACCCTAGCTTCACATTTTGCATCCTTAGAGGTGGATCATGTAAAGCATATTAGAAAGTTAGAATCGATATTGAAGACGCCTGACATTGCGGCTATCATTAGAGAAGAGATTGAAAGGATTGTAGTAAAAGAGTTTGTTAATGAAATCAAAATAGGATTTCATGATTATGAGATGGAGTTTACTATGAAGCAAGACATTTGCTCGGTCATTCAAAGATGAGGCTATAGCGAAGCGTTGTCAAACATTAATTCCCGTTGTTAAGGTACAATGAGGAAAAAGGTCGCTCAAGTTGCATCTATACAAAAGCAGAGATTGAAAAACTGAAGCAAGTTGTTGATTCCTTGATTGTAGTAATGAGGAAAAGGAAGAGTTTGTGTCACATATTGAATTGGAAGCAATGAAGGGTAGTATGGATGTACTATGCCACGAACTTGATTTACTAAGAAACAAAGTGCGAATGCAAGATTCCTATGTATCTGAAAAGATCAGGGAGTTTGATGTCATTGTAGGCAAGTTGGAGCAAGCTCTGCAACATGTCCATTGCAACGAGATCACTCTGAGTGAGTTGAACGATAGAGATTTAGAACTGTTTCAGCCTCTCTAAAAGAGTTGGAGAAACAAAATCATGTTTTATGTACTGTCATTGAAGAAAAGGAGAAGACAATTACATCAACCATTTCTATAGAAATGGAGTTCAAGGAATGCATGAAACATGTTGTTGAATCTATTATAGCCAGATGTCGATGGAGGCGAGCACGGTGGCCTGGCTCTGCTCCTTGGATTTCCCGAACACTCTGCTGAATACGCCGACACGGCTAACTGCCTATCTACCAGATCGAATCAAATCTACGAGAAGAAACAGAAGCAAGGATCAAAATCGAGCGGCTTCTAGGTCGGATTCGATCGGTGGATCGAGCAGGTACAAACATACTCCGAAATCAGAGCAGTCCTCTCGTGCTCGCGCCTCCTCGATCCTCGCTTCGTAGGGTACCCGGGCTTGTATCTCTTGGAAGTGGGAGTCAAGCTCTGATCTTCTTAGACGGGAAAGAAGGGGTTCATACCTTGCGGATCCGTTCGATCCTGTAGCACCTGACTTCGATGGCGAGGCGTATCGGGTCGACGACGAAGCCGGTGACGCGATGCGACGGCTGGCCTCCAAGATGGTGCGTGACGGAGCGCTCGAGCGCAGGCTTGCCTTCTGGACGGCGTGGGAAGGAGCCGGGCGTCGCCTCCACGCCGGATTTGGGACGGAGTAGCGGAGCGGCCACCTCCTCGCTGCTTCCTCGCGGGCGCAGGAGGAAGAATCGTTGCGCTCGAGAGAGGACGGGAATGCGATGGGGGAACGGAGAGAGAATCCTGAGATTTCGGGATTCTCTCTCCGATGTGCAAAAATGGGGAACCAGATGAGTAATTTGTTGGAGCAGGAATAGTAGCGATTTTGAGTACAGATTCCTCATTTTATCGGTTAGAGAATGGGATGAGTAACCTGTTGGAGGTGCCCTTACCAAAGCCTTCGTTATTTTTTCTACCAGACTTCTGTACCACATTGTCAGGCTTCAAACCTATTGCTTCACCATTTGGCCGTAGGCGACTTCAAACCCAATCCCATTCTCTGGCGTGCACATTCCGCTACGTGCCTAAGTTTTTGCGACATCTGCGTGTAAAAACTGTTCATCACATCACATTCTAGTTCTAGGAATGCACACTCCACCACCTTTGGCTAAAATATGAGCCGAAGCATTCGCTTTTCTACTCTCTTGACACGTACATACGTACGTACATACATATATAAGTATAATTATCTGGGGTATCATTGTGCATACACATATATATACATATATACATACATATATATACATATGTAAGTATAATTACCTGGGGCACTACGGCGCCTAGACACCATGATTCAAAACGGTATTTCTACTATGTATTTGCATGCAATTTTTTTTGAAATTTTTAGGATGTTGAGTTTAACCAGTTTACTAACTAGTTCAAACAAGTTTGAACTAAAATTCAAACCAGAGTTTTCTTTTTTGATGATAGTTTAATTATAGGTATGTGTTGATTATATATATAAATCAGCAAAGCATGTGATCTAAATTCGTTCAAATTTTTGAATTCGAATATATTTTTTCAAAGGTATGTGTTTCATTTGAATTGTTATAGATGGGTATATACCCTAAAACTGAAAGTTTCAAAAAATATAAATTTGGCTTGAATTCACGCATTTGAAATCATGGTGCTTAGGCCCCATGGTGCCCTATTTCGGTGTCATATATATATATATACACACACACACACATATACACATATACATATATACATATATATATACATATATATATATACACACATATATATATTGTAAATGTGGTCTCTTTCCAAATGAATTAGTAAATCTAGTTTTGTTTCCGACCGCGAAAGCAGCGACAGGTATTAGAGGTTCCTGCCGATCTCCCCTTCCTCAGCAATGTGCCCATCAAATCAGTTAATTAACCACTTAATTAATTAATCATCAGCTTGCCTAGCTTACTAAGGCGAGGTTGCTTGGCAAGTGCTATTGCTGATCTCCTACTGCTCGATAGCTCTGGCCCACCGTGCTAGCCACAATGGACTGTGTTGCTGTGGTATGGGAATGCGGCAAGTAAAATGTGTCGCTTGTCACTGCTTATGTAGTCGGGGATAGAGTTAGTCTTGCATATTCGTTCACATGGGGCTTGATTTGTAAAAAAAAGTATGTCAAGATCAAATAAAGTGAAATATTCTGCACAATCCGCCCTGAACAACTAGGGATGGCAATAGGGTGGGTACCTCAGGGTACGACTGCCGTCCACCTGAATTCAAAACTCGAAACTGTGCCACCCACCTGAACCCACTAGACTTCTCGGGTACAGATTTGTGCCCACATCCGAACCCGATGGGTATCCATGGGTGGTCCCAAACCTACCTCGAACTCCCCACGCCTAAGCTCTCTACCCAGCTAGTACCGGGCGGCCACATCCCACCTCGTCGGCTCCCACAGCACCACCAGCTTCGGCCCCAGCCGCACCGACCGATTGTACTTGATCCCCCATCCCCCGCCCAGGAACCCAAAATCAAGAAACCACTTGAGGAGATCTACGAAGAGGGGATTACCTGCATGTCTCGGTGACGCCGACGTGGGGATCGCGCCCTCGCCCCGCCGCTTGAGCACGCGGGGCACCCGCTCGTTGAACTTGAGCGCACGTGCCGTGCCGCCACCCTCCCCAGAGACCATGGCGTCGCAACGCCACCCTCCCCATATTCGGGTTGTCGAGCACTGCCTCGTTTATCTCATGCTGCGTTGCCCCAGTCGCCTTCCTGGACTTAGCGCGGGAGGAGGTGGAGGGGGACGATGAGGGCGGCGCCCTCCTGGCTCCTGGGGGTGAAGGGTGAAGGGGGATTAAGGGGAACGCTGAACGCGCGGGAGGAAGGGGAGCTGGGTAGGGGTGAGGGGGACTGGGTTAGGCAGTCGGAGGGAAGGGGGCTGAGCGACGGAGGCGTTGGCCGTGGCGACGGCGGCGGGACAGGGATTGTGGGCTTGCGGGAGGGAGACGGAGGGTGGGCATGGGGGAATTGGGACTCGGGAGTAGCTGAATAGGGGACTGTCGGATTGGGGAACGAGGGTTAGGGTTTTATTTTTTAATGTATATCTGAAGTGGGGCCCACATATCATAGGATACCTATTGGGTATCCATGGGTACAAATTGGCACCCACGCCCATCCTATGATCTTATCGGGTACCTAAATCCGAAATCCCGTGGGTCTGAAGTGCTATCCATGCCCACCCTTATCGGATCGGATACCCGCGGGTACCCAAACCCATTGGTAAAACTGCCGTCCCTATGAACAACTGTGCAACAGAAGGAATAAAGGTTAAAAAACAGCACCGATAATTAATCTGGCTGAAGTTCCATAGGTGCAGCATGCTACATCTGAAGTGACGCAATGTTCAGTGTTGCATCCAACCGGCAAGATAGGTGTGGAATATAAGGATCCGGGTACCCTCACGATCCGCCCAGAGACGTCCGAGGGATGAGCCCAAGAGGAAGGCCCAGGATGATGTCTCCCGCACCAGGCCCTATTGCCGTGCGCAAGGGGGTACATCCTATAGATAGTTGAGCATATATTTAGATATGATAGATATGGTTGTAATCCGAGTCGTTAATAGGGTAGATGAAGATGTAAACTCTATCCTGTTAACTGACTAGAATCTTGTAACCGATCGGAATCTCCAAACCGATCAGGATTCTGTAAGCCGCACCACCTCCAGTATATAAGGGGGAGGGCGGGTAACAACAAGGCATCAAGCCATAGAGCCTAGAACACCATATATCACCCAGAGCATATTGGGCTTTGAGCAACCCCATATCCAAGAGATCCGCATAATTCTAGCACACAGGATTAGGGTATTACCTCCATTGCTAAGGGCCTGAATCTGTCTAAAATCCCTGTCTTGTGTGACCTTTGAGTTTGAGATCGAGCGCCTGCCCCATAATTTTATCGCCGAGTTGCAGGAAGGAGTCGATGAGAGGAAGAAGATCCAAGCAGAAACGACCATGATGCGGGAAGAGGGAGATATCCCATCCAAAAAGCAAGCCACGTCAGGAATGAAGCCCGGCGAAGGAATCAAGAGAATCATTCTCGACCCATCCGACTCGTCAAAGACGACTTTGGTCGGGACAGGGCTTGAGGACAAATAGGAAAGCGAGCTCGTCACCTTCCTCCAAGCTAACAAAGACATCTTCGCATGGAAACCATCCGACATGCCGGGTGTTCCCAGGGAGGTGATCGAGCATTCTTTGCACGTCAACGAAAGTGCGAAACCAGTCAAGCAAAGGCTTCAGCGGTTTGCTCCAGATCGTCGGAACGCTATCAAACAGGAGATCATCAAGCTTTTAGCCGCAGGCTTTATAAAAGAAGTGTATCATCCAGATTGGCTAGCGAACCCTGTACTTGTTCAAAAGAAGAATAAAACTTGGCGCATGTGCGTTGACTATACCAATCTCAATAAAGCATGTCCGAAGGATCCTTTCGGGTTACCTCGGATTGACCAAGTGGTTGATTCAACCGCCGGGTGCAAGATCCTGAGTTTCCTTGATGTCTACTCAGGGTACCACCAGATTCGGCTAAAGGCGGAGGATCATATCAAGACTTCGTTCATCACGCCCTTCGGGGCCTTTTGCTATACCACGATGGCATTCGGGTTGAAGAATGCTGGAGCGACGTATCAACGCGCGATACAGCGGTGCTTTGACAATCAACTCGGACGTAACGTGGAGGCATATATGGACGACGTCGTTGTCAAGACTCGGGAAAGGAAGAACCTCATCACCGATCTAACCGAGACGTTTGAGAGCCTAAGGGCCTTCAGCATGAAGCTTAATCCCGAGAAGTGTGTTTTCGGAGTATCTTCGGAAAAACTGATCGGGTTTATCGTATCCCAACGAGGCATTGAGGCCAACCCAGAGAAGATCAGGGCCATATCAAATATGGAACCGCCGACTTGCCAGAAGGATGTCCAGAAGCTTATAGGATACATGGCTGCACTCAGCAAGTTTATTTCCCGACTGATTTTGCGAGGTATGCCATTCTACAAACTCCTCAAAAAATAGGACAAATTCCAGTGGACTCCAGAGGCACAGTGGGCATTCGAATATTTGAAGATTTTCTTAACGACGCCCCCAATCCTGGTTGCACTGATGCCAGAGGAACCCCTCTTGCTATATATCGCGGCAATGACTCATGTAGTCAGCGCTGCGGTCGTCGTAGAAAGGGAGGAGCAGGGCCACGTGCAGAAAGTCCAGCACCCGGTTCATTTCGTCAGCGAGGTCTTGAGCGAATCTAAGGTGCGGTATCCGCAAGTTCAAAAATTCTTATATGCAGTACTCCTCACATCTCGTAAGCTCAAGCACTATTTCCAAGAACATATGATTTTGGTGGTCACCTCCTTCCCAATTGGCGATATTCTCCACAATCAGGAGGCCACTGGGAGAATTGCAAAGTGGGCAGTCGAGCTTGGAGCTTTTGATATCTTATTCAAGCCTCGCACCGCCATTAAGTCTCAAGCACTCGCCGACTTTACGACTGAGTGGACAGAACTCCAAAACCCGGCAGTCACCAAGGAACTTGATTATTGGATGATGTATTTCGATGGTTCCCTCATGCTCAGCGACGCGGGGGCTGGAATCGTGCTCATATCGTCGAATGGGGAAAGATTGAGGTACGTCCTTCAAATATTTTTTCCCGCATCAAACAACGCCGCCGAGTATGAGGCACTCATCCACGGGCTCCGTATCGCCATATCACTCAGCATTCAACTTTTGGCGGTGCGCTGAGACTCAATGCTCGTGGTCAACCAAGTGCAGAAAGAATGGTCTTGCATTGAGGACAACATGGCTGACTACTGCCAGGAGGTAAGCAAATTGGAAGGCAACTTTGACGGACTAGAACTCATTCATGTGCTCCGCCGAGATAATGAAGCCACTGACGAGTTAGCGAAAATGGGAGCCTGCCGGTCTACAGTACCTGTGGGGGTGTTCGTTGAGGAAATTCACAAGCCCACGACTAGCACTCGGACAAAGCCGACATCCCGGCAGAGAAAAAATTAGAGGCTGAAGTCCTAGTCATTACCCCCGATTGGATAGTTCCATACCTGGATTACTTGATGAGGGACAAGCTACCCGAAGACCACGTGCAGGCCGAGCGAATAATGCACCGAAGCAAAAGCTACGTGGTGATCTGAGAAGAACTCTATCGCAAGAGCAGCTCTGGTGTTCTACGACGGTGCATATCAGAACAAGAAGGAAGAGATCTCCTTAAGGAAATCCACTCGGGAGTCTGCGGCAATCATGCGTCGTCGTCGTCCCTAGTTGGCAAGGCCTATCGTCAGGGTTTTTTCTGGCCAACTGCCATCACTGACACAGAGGACGTCGTCCGGACGTGCGAAGGATGTCAGTTCTTTGCGCGACAGATGAACAAACCGGCACAGGAATTACAAACCATCCCCATAACCTGGCCGTTTGCAGTCCGGGGGCTCGACATGGTAGGACCTTTGAAGAAAGCCCAAGGCGGTCATACTCATCTCTTCGTAGCCGTCCATAAATTCACCAAGTGGGTGGAAGCAAAGCCGGTCGCCGCAATTACGGCGGCCAAGGCCAAAGAATTCTTTCATGGAATCGTGGTTAGATTCGGTATCCCGAATCGGATCATCACGGATAACGACACCCAATTCAGGAGCGGCGAATTTCAAGACTGGTGCGACAAACTCGGGATAAAGATTTGCTTTGCGTCAGTAGCGCACCCTCGGAGCAATGGACAAGTCGAGCATGCTAACGGCATGGTGCTACAGGGCCTGAAGGCGAGAATTTTGATCGGCTAAAGCCGTACGCCACTCGGTGGGTGAAAGAATTACCTTCGGTACTCTGGGGGCTGCGAATCACCCCCAGCAGAGCAACCTTGCAGTCACCTTTCTTCCTGGTGTATGGCTCGGAGGCAGTCCTTCCCACTGAGTTACAGTTCGGATCCCCACGGGTTCGGAGCTATGAAGAAATCGCTTCGAAAGACAGCCGGCCAGAAGACCTCGATCGACTGGAAGAAGCCAGGGACATCACAACAATTCAGTCGGCAAAGTACCTTCAAGGCCTACGCCGCTATCATGGCCGCAATGTAAGGAGCCACGCGTTCTCTAAAGGAGATTTGGTTCTAAGAAAGAATAAGAAATGCGAGCATAAACTCTCCTCAATCTGGGAAGGCCCTTATGTCGTTGATGAAGTGGTTCTCCCCGGAGCTTACAGACTCAAGCGCGAAGACGGCACGACGATCAGCAATACTTGGAACATAGAACAGCTATGTCGTTTTTTCTCTTAAATTCTATAATCCAATCGTTTTTCCATGAATGAAAGTTCAATTTGAAAGTTGCTTTTATATAACCATCCCTATAATCATCCATCCGAGTGCTTTACTCCTATGCTAAGACTCAGGGACATGCATCATAAACCATGCCCCAGAGCCTAGGGGCTGAATCAGTCGGACGAGATGCCCAGTTGGACCGAAACTCTAAGTTGTCAAAACCACTCGGGCATATACGCATGTTACATTCTGATAACACAAGAGCAAGGAAACACCTTTATATATTTTCAATTCACAGGTCTAAAGTTTATACAATAGACAAAGAGGTGTCCCTAACTTCTTCCCAGAGCTCGGCGGCCCGGTTTTCATCTACGTTGCGGGCGTAGCCTTCCTTGACGGCCTCAAGATCCACTTGGGGATCAAGTGACTTGGTAATCGCCAAAGTCTGGCTAGCGCCATTGGCCGCCGTCTCCTTCAAAAGGTTCTTGAGCGCCACGGGGGCTTCCTCCAGCCGAGAGATGACCTGGTCCCTGCTAAGTGTCCTCTCACCCACGGGATGAAGCGAACTCAGCAGCGGCCCAGAGGCCTCCTGAAGCTTGGCGTAGGACGCCTCAAGGGCTTCGACCCTCTCATTGAAGATGGCGTACTGCGCCCGTGTTTTGAGCTTATAATCTGCAAGGCAAAACATTAGAAAGGGCAATTAAGGCATGATAGTGCCGAGACGCCGGACGTACCTTCAAACTCCTTCTCCAGTTTCGTCCTGGAATCCTCCGCGGCTCTAAGTTGCTCTTGGAGCTTTGCAAAGGCGGAGTCCCGAGCTGACATGGAGACCAGAAGATCAAGAAGCCAGTTGATTAAATGAAAAAAAACAGGGCGGCCCAGTAAATAGCTACCTCGAAGGGAGCCACGACGTCTAGCTTATCCTGGCGTAGAACACTTTGCTCCTCCCGCGACGCCTGGACCTCGGACCGAAGGGATCGCAGCTCGATCGCATGCTCGGCCTTGACGTGTTCCAAGTCGGCCAAGTATTCCTAGCGCATCCGGATTTTAGGGAGCATCTTCTGGAAGTATTCGGCTTTCTGTTCGAAACGCTCCCCTATTTTCTATAATCGTCATGGGAAAAGGTAACCACATGACAAACGACGGAAGCAGGAATACAGAAGTTGTAGAGGAGTGCTTACCCGGGCCGCTCGCGCGGAAGCCGCGGCGTGAATATAAAAGTCGTTCCTCTCCTTCTCCTCCTCCTCCGGGTCTTCCAGGAGCTTCAAGCCTTCCTCCTCATCAATGCATGCGGCCTCCGTTATGAGCCGGGGGCGAGCAGGGGCTGGTGGGACTCGGTGGATCTCTTTGACCTCGGGGGACGGGCAGGAGGCCGGCTCCGGAGCAGCAGGATCCGGCACCGAAATAGGAGGATTAGGAGATGATGCCGGAGGACTGGGAGGCACTTCGGTATCCTCGAGTGCGGCCCCCACGACCGGAGCGCAAACTTCCGGGGGCTCAGCCTCCACAGGGGCCATAGACGGTGTCCCGACGGAACATTGAGCGAAGGATCCCTATGAGGAGAATTGTCAGCGAGCATGCAAAATGAGCCAAATAGGAGTCGACAAGGTAACACCTGTCGAACTTCCTCATCTTCATCGGGGCTTCTTCCGAGTGGTCGGGCCGCCCCCCGAAGGACCACTCGGGACGCTACAGACTGGTGCCCGGGGCTCCTCTTGAAAACCCAAGTCCTTCTGCGTAGGACACGGCTGAGCCACAGGCTCACGGGGAGGGGAGCCGAAGGCGCTGGGGCTCGCGCTGATGGGTCCTGAATCTTAGGATCGCCACGAGCGCCGGACGCCACTGGTCTTCACAATGTCTTTTTCCCCTTCTTCGCAGCGGGATTTCCCACAGGAGACCTCGCTCGTTGCTTCGGGGAATCACCTATGCGAGTAGGCATTTCCGGAAGAGGTGCGACGCTGAAGAAGGCAATACGATCCTGCAAATGAAGGTTAAGAGTTAGAAGATATTTAGAGACAAAGGGAAACAAAATCAGAATGCCAAACCCGCCTACCTCAGGAGGAGGGTGTGAAGCGGTGAAAGACTTCGAGCACCTAACGGAGAATATGTCGACGCTCGGGATGAAAAATTCTCTGGCCCGAGCGCATATCTGTTCCTTCGACAGCTCGTCGGGCAGCTCCCGGGTCGGGTCATCTTTCCCTTCGTACGCGAATCCCAGATGAACTCGCTCCTTCAGGGGCAAGGTCCGGCGAGCAACAAAATGGAGAGCCAGACCTACCCCTGTGAGACCATCCTCCTTCAACTTCCGATCGCCAGAGATCAAACACCGGTCCATGTCGGCGGAGTTGGGGTAGACATCCAGAAAGAGACGCTTTGGGTGGCGCCGCAAAGGGAGATAGGGCTGAATCGAGGTTGGCGCAATAGAACCACTCCCGATGCCAGCCTTTGTTGGAGGTTTTGAAAGGGATTGCGAAGTAACTCTTCTTCAGCCCCTCCCGCAGTTGAAATCTGGCTCCCCCGACAACCTTGGGGTCGCTCTTGGAGGGATAAGGTTTCAGAAGGTAAAAATAGTGGAAAAGATCAAAATAGGGGTTGATACCCAGGAAAGCTTCACAGAGATGGACGAAAAGAGAGATTTGCAGAATGGAATTGGGATTCAAGTTCACCAACTCGATTTCATAGAAGAAGAGAAGGCCGCGGAGAAAAGTGCTGGCCGGAAGACCCAGTCTGCGCTGGAAAAAGGATTCGAATACCACTACCTCTTTGGGACGAGGAATGGGGATGGATTCGCCGGCTGGACGGGCGGAGATCAAGGCTAAGTCCGGAAGAATCCCATCTTCCACCATGGACTGCAGCCTCTCCTCTGTTGTCGTCGAGGTCGTCCAATCCTGCGGCGAAGGCGGAGAGGAAGAGGAAGACATCTTCGAAAGAGAAGTCGAAAAGGCAAGGGAGAAAAAGGAGAGAGGGCGTAGCAAGAGAGTGAACCATCGGGCGTCGTACGGCCTAAACCTTTAAAAAAGGGGAAAAATTAGGTCTTCACCGAATCGACGAGAAAAAGATTGCGAAGCGTCGTGTCCTTTCGGATTCCCCATAAAAGATTTGCAGGCCTGTCGTTTCGACTCGCGGAGTTTGACAGGGTTTGACCAAGTTATATTGAGGGTGCGTCGCTCCACGCAACGGGGCATTTTCTCCACTTTTCGTGCTAAGCGGGACGTTGACGGTCTCCAATTTGGATAAAAACATGTCTTCTCGTGGTACGCCCCACGCTGGGTCGTTAGGTGGTTACCGCATGACGGAATCATGTACCACGAGTCGAGCCTAAACAGGCACAAATCCAATGGTATGCCCCACGAGGGTTGGAAAACTGTGCGTCATATTAAACAAGTACAGATACCATTCAGATGAAAACGCGATACACTCCAAGATAGCCTAAGCTGTGTCCACCATCGGTCGGATACGGGTATCACTCGGCCAAGAGCCATGTAAATCCCGATACGCTCCAAGAGGGCCTAAGCTGTGTCCGCCATCGGTCGAATATGGGTATCACTCGGCCAAGAGCCGTATAAATCCTGATACGCTCCAAGAGAGCCTGAGCTGTTGATGAGGACATCCCAACCAAGGATACAACCGCTGCCCCTTCTTCCTCTACGACTGCTACTTCGTCCCCGACCATCGCTGTTTTGCCCGCTACTTCGTCTACGACGTCTGGAGGGCTTAATCCGGAAGCAAATCCTTTCCATCCACCTTTGTTAAACCAGCACGTCAAGAACATCCACCGGGGACAGCCCACGCGCCAAGGAAAGCCCAAGATAAAGCCCAATTCGTCGCCGAGTCCGGTTCGTCCATCCAGGAGAAGCAGTACTTCAAAAGGACGTCACGGCCAAATCCGAACTCCGTTTTCGACGTTCGACAACTCGTTTGAAAGGTATCGAGATAACCTTTCCAATGGATCTAATCCCGAGGCCAAACTCCTCTTGAAGAGAAGGGAAATCACAGAACAATCCCACATGACAGAAATTCCAGGTGTTGCGCCACCTTTCTTTTGGGCCCAAGGCCCATGTACTCTTAGGGTTCCACCCCTCCTTTGGCCAACGCCCCTCTCCTGGCTGCCGCACCCCTCTTGGGCGCCCCCACTTGTGTGGGTACCCCTTTATATTGGGTTCTCACCCCTGTTCTTCGTTTTTTAGGTTTTGTTATGTTTTGGTAGACCCCGTGTGCATCCCTCCTCGTATTTGCGCGTGTCGACTAGACCGCCCGAGCCGAGAAACAGAACCTCAACTTGTTCTCTCTGTTTGATTTCAATACTAACTTTTCAGTTTGCTTCATATTTTGTTCTTGCGGGTTCTCATTTTCTTGCAGGAACTACTGATCATTGGATCTTGTATTTGTGTGGATTTGGCATTGTGATTGCGAAGCTCCCAACCTGTTTGGTAGGAAGCCCTAAATTCGGTGCCATCAACACCTCCAAATCGACGTATCATCATCTCACCGAAAGATCGGGATCGCCGTCCCCATCAAGTTGGTATCAGAGCTCAAGGTTGCTCGGTGAGAATTTCCATCATATTTCGTTTTCTACCTAGAGTCCAGAAATTTTGCCCCACAAAAAAAAAAGATTTGTCCCTTTGTCTAAGCTAATTTGTGCCCTAACTTTTACTACTTGTTCTTTGTTTGTTGAATCGTCAGTTGCATATTCGTGTCTTTGCTGGTTTTAGAGTCTAGTCCCGTTAGAGTTTCGAGTTCGAGTCACGTTTTGGTCACAATTGCTTTCGCATTGAGTCAATTTCGCTAGTTGATCGATCGGACTCTCGGTGGTTGGCCGGAGATCAAGAGAAGAGAAAAAACCGCATGATTCAATTGCAAAAAAAGTTCGGAAAGAAAAAAAAGAGGAGAAAAAAAATCCGAGAAGAGATCTCTTTCCCTAGTTGGGTTCGGTTCGGTTGGCAGGAGATAAGGAAGGTATGTGTTTCGGTTTAAGAAAAGATCAGAGAGAAGGAAAGTGTAGCCTTTTATTTTGCTTAGGTCTGGCTTTGAAAGGAAGGTATAGGCCGTCCCTCTTTGGTTTTGCATCCAACTTTCCTTTTGAAGTGGATTCGGATCCCCTCCGGATACCCTGCACGAAAACTGCCATAACTTTTGCATACGGCCTCTGATTGGGCTGTTCGAGTACTCAAAACGACCGGAACGAAAAGCCACATCGAGAACTTGGTAGAAGCGTGAGCGTGTGTGAGGCTTACCACTTCATACGACCTAGTAGTTTATAGGAGCTTTCATATCTGTGTGAATTTTCTTTGTTTCTACTGACTATGACAGGTAGTCCAAGCAATCGTGGGAGTAACGTCGGCAGTGGGAGTGAACATGAGGACCGCCTCACGCCAAAAGAACGGCGTTGGGTCACTCATTTCGAGAGGATGCACCATCAGCATGAGATGCGAACTCGTGACACTCTTGATGCGATTCAGGCCAATTGGCACCCCTCACTGAGCTTCAAGCATAGCTAGCACAACTTCTTCAAGGTGCTGCCCCTAACACTGGTCATGCTTTGGGCCAACACGACGCTCCACCGGTTGTCCCTGTTACTTTAAACGGGGTGGCTCAAGAGGAGAACAACTACGCCGCCGATACCGAGGATGACTACAGGGTAAATGTGAACAACGACCGACCTCATCGTCGACTCCGCAATAACAGGCAAGGTATGGCTAGAAATCAACATGATCAAAGGGAAGAACGTGATGACTCTATGGCAAAAATGAAATTTACTATGCTTCCTTTTGATGGTGCTTATAATCCTGATGTCTATCTAGATTGGGAGTTGGCGGTAGATCAAAAATTTTCTTGCTATGACTTCTCTAAGCGTAGAAGAGTGCACGTTGCCACTAGTGAATTTATTGGTTTTGCATCTATTTGGTGGAAAGAACTTTGTAGAGCCAACCGTGATGTACCTACAACTTGAGATGGGTTGAAGCGTGTCATGAGGGCTAGATTTGTTCCTACATACTATGCTCGTGATTTATTGAATAAAATGCAGCGCTTTAATCAAGGTGATAAAATGGTTGAGGAATATTATCAGGCATTGCAAATTGGCATGTTCTACTGTGGGTTAGAAGAGGTGAAGATGCAAAAATGGCTAGGTTCTTGGGTGGGCTTAACCGAGAGATACAGGATATACTTGACTATAAAGAATACAATTCTATCACTCGTTTGTACCATCTTGCTTTGAAAGCAGAAAGGGAAGTGCAGGGTCGACGATCGACAACGCGAGGTAATATTGGAGGCCCTTTCACATCCAAGTCGGTTCAAATCCATACCAAGGCATCATCTTCCATACCTGGACGTGTACCTACACCCGTTGTTCCAACTACTTCGACGTCATCACGCATTCCAGAGGCAAACAAGTCAGTCACACTTCAAGCACCCGCCAAGAGTGCTTCCTCAGTTGCCTCTACAGGTCGAACGCGGGAAACACAATGCTTTCGATGCAAAGGAATAGGACACGTGATGCGAGACTGCCCTAATCAACGTGCTCTAATAATCAGAGAAAATGGTGAGTACACTAGTGATAGTGACATTGATGAAACTGAATATGCCCTTGTTGCCACTAACACTGCAGAGCCAGTAGAAGAGATTATCACTTCTACAGCATCCGAGAAATATCTGGCTCTTGTTGTCGCACGTGTACTTAGCGCACAGCCTACACGCGATGAACAAATTCAACGCCATACTATCTTTCAGACAAGGTGTGTGGTGAATGAGCGCGTTGTGCATGTCATTGTTGATGGAGGTAGCTGCAACAATCTTGCTAGTGTAGACATGGTCGAGAAGCTTGGCTTGACCACAAATCCACTTCCTCAACAGTATGAAATTGAATGGCTCATTTCCACTGGTAAGGTTCTGTAACAAAACCGCTCAAGTACCTATCTCGATTGGTTCTTATCATGATAATGTTGTTTGCGATGTTGTACCCATGGATGCTTGCTCTCTTTTATTAGGTAGACCGTGGATCTATGATATGGATGCTATACATCATGGTAGGACCAATGAGTATATTTTCTTGTATAAGGGAAAAAAAATTATTTTGAAACCCATAAGCCCTACAGAACTAAGAAACATTTATGTTAGAAGAGCTCAAAGAGAAAAAGAAGAGACTGGAATTAAAAGTGTAGCTAGTAAATCAACCCATTCAACTACACCAGTTGCTCAAAAACCTGATCTTAAGTTGAAGGGTAAAGTATTGTTGGCTGCAAAAGTTCTCTCACAAGATAACATGGATAGTATACAACCATTGCCATTCTCTGTTGCTTTGTCTTCTGTTATTACTAATACTTTGAAGTATAATGAGATGGAGTCGAGGACGACTTCAATTCAAGAAGGGGAGGATGATGAGGACATCCCAACCAAAGATACAACCGCTGCCCCTTCTTCCTCTACGACTGCTACTTCGTCCCCGACCGTCGCTGTTTCGCCCGCTACTTCGTCTACGACGTCTGGAGGGCTTAATCTGGAAGCAAGTCCTTTCCATCCACCTTTGCTGGACCAGCACGTCAAGAACATCCACCGGGGACAGCCCACGCGCCAAGGAAAGCCCAAGATAAAGCCCAATTCGTCGTCGAGTCCGGTTCGGCCATCCAGGAGCAGCAGTACTTCAAAAGGATGTCACGGTCACATCCGAACTCCGTATTCGACGTTCGACAACTCGTTTGAAAGGTATCGAGATAACCTTTCCAATGGATCTGATCCCAAGGCCAAAATCCTCCTAGAGAGAAGGGAAATCATAGAACAATCTCACAGGATAGAAATTCCAGGTGCTGCGCCACCTTTCTTTTGGGCCTAAGGCCCATGTACTCTTAGGGTTCCACCCCTCCTTTGGCCAGCGCCCCTCTCCTGGCTGCCGCACCCCTCTTAGGCGCCCCTCCCTTGTGTGGGTACCCCTTTATATTGGGTTCTCACCCCTGTTCTTTGTTTTTTAGGTTTTGTTGTGTTTTGGTAGACCCCGTGTGCGTCCCTCCTCGTGTTTGCGTGTGTCGACTAGACCGCCCGAGCCGAGAAACAGAACCTCAACTTGTTCTCTCTGTTTGATTTCAATACTACCTTTTCAGTTTGCTTCATATTTTGTTCTTGCGGGTTCTCATTTTCTTGCAGGAACTACTGATTATTGGATCTTGTATCTGTGTGGATTTAGCATTGTGATTGCGAAGCTCCCAACCTGTTTGGTAGGAAGCCCTAAATTCGGTGCTATCAACACCTCCAAATCGACGTATCATCATCGCACCGAAAGATCGGGATCGTCGTCCCTATTAGCTGTACCCTACACCAGTCGGGTACATGTATCACTCGGCCAAGAGCCACGTAAGCATGGTACGCTCCAATTCGAGCCTAAGCCATGTCCTAGGGATATGGGTATCACTCGGCCATGAGCTAGGAGAACCTTGATACGTCCCAAGTCGGACTAAAACTATATCTTGCAGCAGTCGAATATGGGTGTCGCTCGGCCAAGAGCCACGATACGCCCCAAGTTAGGCCTAAGCTATATCCGGCAATCGTCAGGCATGGATATCATTTGGCCTTGAGCTAGATGGACGTAGACATCATCAGAATTAAGTAACATGCGAGTTCCGAGACGCCCTAGAACGGGTCTAATCCATAATCAAAGGACAGACAAGAACTTCATGGACAAAAGGTACTTCTTTATTATATACAAAAAGTTCCCTAGGCATTACGCCTAGGAAACTATTACGTTTACAGGAGAGCTACACCTCCCCGCGGCGCGCCCGGCCGAGCGCCTCGACAAGAGCCTCCCTAACCCTGTAAAGGGCAGGGAAGACCTCAAGGAATGCGTCGACGGCCACGCAGTCGCGCTCCACCGCCTTCTCCTCAAGCAGCTCGTCCACAGCCCGGTCGAAATCCCCCCAGAGCTCGGCGAGTCTGGGGTGCACCCTTGCTTGATGATACCACCGCGGCATGACATAGGTAGAAGCTTGAAGCAGGAAAGTGGAGGGCAAAGAGCGAAGGGATACATCCTGGAAGCGTTGGTATGCCTTTTATAGCCGATTTGGCGAAATTGAAGTAAATGCGAAGATATTTAGTATCGGAAGCCAAAGAGCTTTGGAGTTAATGTAACTTCAGAAGCCGAGGAGTTTTTCAGCAAACAAGTTGGCGCAGGAAAACAATACGACCTCGAAGACTATTCAATGGTTATCTACGAAGAGGATTAAAGCTTTGGGCGGGAGAAATATCCAATCTACATTCGAAAAACGAGGAAGGTCCACGAGGCTACTCGCGATAAAGCCTGCCCGATAGAAAATTACACTTAGGTGAGGTAAATATTAAGGGTCATATTCGAGCCCTTCATAATTCGCTCGCTGTAAGAAGAAGCCTTCCAATCGAATGGCAGAACCAGTCGGAAGCTCAGACAAGAAGTCAGGAACAACGATTCAAGCAGAAATTTAAATTGGAAACATAGCGATCGGATCATGAAGTACTCGGGGCTCTTGTGGAATATATGATCCGGTACCCTCACGATCCGCCAGAGACGCCCGAGGATGAGCCCAAGAGGAAGGCCCAGATGATGTCTCCCGCACTGCACCTCGTTGCGTGCGCAAGGGGATACATCCCATAGATAGTTGAACATATATTTAGATATGATAGATATGGTTGTAATCCGAGTCGTTAATAGGGTAGATGAAGATGTAAACTCTATCCTGTTAACCGACTATAATCTTGTAACCGATCGGAATCTCTAAATCGATCAGGACTCTGTAAGCCGCACCACCTCCAGTATATAAGGGGGAGGGCGGGTAACAACAAGGCATCAAGCCATAGAGCCTAGAACACCATATATCGCCCAAAGCATATTGCGCTTTGAGCAACCCCAGATCCAAGAGATCCGCATAATTCCAACACACAGGATTAGGGTATTACCTCCATTGCTGAGGGCCTGAACCTGTCTAAAATCACTGTCTTATGTGACCTTCGAGTTTGAGATCGAGCGCCTGTCCCATAATTTTATTGCCGACTATAAAAATCGACAGTAGGTGGAAGCGGACTTGGACCTGTGAGCTACAGTAAACAAATCGATCTCTCCACCCGGGGTGGATATGGAGCCAGGTTCGCTCGATCAAACTCATTAATGAACATGGTTCCACACAGTTCGTTAAATTAATGAGTGAAAATGTCTGCTCGGCTTGGCCTGAAAGCTTGAGCTGGCTCGTAAAACTCATACGTTGATATGTATAGCATAAAAAAGGACTCATAAATTATATAGCAACAATTGGTTATTATTAGTCATACTAATAGTTCACAATCACCGGTTACTACGAATGAATGTGTTACTACAAAGACATACATCAACAAAGAAATACCATCATTTACCAATCAACACCAATAAAGGAGATCATGAGTTCTGGACACTCACAAAGCCGGCTTTGTTGCGGAGGAAAAGAGGCGGTGAGAGGTTCTGTTGTTCAACGCCGTTGTCGATGCGGAGGGGAAGCGGAGGCATAGGCAGAGACGGAAGACCTCCCTCAGTGGTATTTGGACTTCATGCTCAGTTGCCACTCCATCACATGCGGGAGGAGGCCAGATGCGGCGGGGCGGGAGCTAGACGGAGGCCACACGTGGAGGGGGAGGGTTGAAGCGGGCAGGGTGAGCGAAGGCGGCGGTGTCAGGTTGTCCGTGTCTCCAGACTCTAGTTGCCGCTCGCAACTTGTGTGGTGTCAGCTAGGGATGGCAATCGGGCGAGTTGTCATGAGTAGTGCTCGTCCATACCCATGCATACTAGTCAAAATGGTATGCTCTGATTTGAGTTTGATTTAAATTGGATTTTCAAATTGAAGTAATTTGAGTTGTGTCTGTCTCGAGCGGTTCGAATATCGCCCTGCCGATTTGTGGTCGAACGATTCGAGTAGATTGGAAGTAGCTAAGTTTCGAGTAGAAATGTTGCTGGGTCAAGCACTCTGTAGTCAATTCAACTAGAGTCCTTAGTTTAACCAATTGTTACTCGATATCGTTTTATCGACTTGGTGTCGTGATCGATCAAGTTGGATCAGTGGTCGATAGACTTGGTATCGAGTTGAGCTCAATAGACTAGGTATCGAGTTGGACATATGGTCGATCACCCGATGCGGTCGAAACAGTGGTCGAGTTTCTACTTGAGCGAGAATCCTACTCGATAGTGGCAACTTGATGAAGTCGATTCAGTGGTTGATAGTGCCGACTTGTTGAGCGATACAATTGGTTGATTATTGCATACTTTTGTTGGATATTGCTATGTGATTGGTTTTTCTTGTTTTTGATGGTTGCAGGACGACGATACTAGATTATGGTAAGGTGGAGGATGATCGGGACTAGGCGAGGTGCGCCGGAGGTCTAGACGATCGAGGATCACCGAAAGATGATTGGAGACGGAGTCGCTGCGAACCTAGAAGATAAAGAATGATTGAGATGCTAGCTAGGAGCTGCTCGGATCAAAGCGGGCCGTAGGATCGCCGTCTAGGTGATAGAGTAACAGGTCTAGTTAGTATGGCTGCATGTGTGGGAGTCATTCCTAGCCTTTGATGGTGATTATTAGGGTAGAAGGAACTCATCCAAGGGTGAAAGGTGACTCAAGAGTAGTCTAAATAGAGGAGGAGAGGTAGCCTTCCTCCTCTTAAATGTTTTAGAGGTTTTGGCTCCTTTGAGCTTTTTGCCCACTTTGTTGTGAGGCTTTGTAAATCTCCCTTCCAGAAATGCAAATCATTTTCTCTTATGCTTGAATTTACTTTACGTATTTAAATTCAGCAATTAAATTCCGCAATTTACTTTCTTGCAATCTGCTTCTTGCTCATTTGGATTTGCCTCCATTCTTCTAAATGCTTGTGGATCTTGTGCTGAGGATATATGATTGATGAATGAGTCTTCTTCAGACCATATCCCAATCATTTAGGCAAATCTTGTGTTCCTTCTTGCAAGAAATCGATCTTGTATGCTTAAGTGAATAATTTTTCTAGATCGTGTTTGAGGGGTTTTGTACTTGTGTTCTTACTTGTTGTGACGTGTAGGAAGTTATCCAAAATCATCTTGATCATCAAAATCCCACAAGCAAGTCCAACATAAAGCTCTCAAGTCTTGCTCAAACTTGTTGTGTTTTTCCTTCAAAGTGAAAAAGGTCAGAACTTTTACGTCAATCCTTGTAATTGAAGGTTGGAATAGGTTTCTGACATCTTTAGAATCATATCTACCAAGTTTCGTAAGTTTTTGTCCAGCTGATCAAAAGATTCCTCAAATTAACTTTTGAGTTCGTGTTGTTCTTGGCTCTGTTCTTCCTGCTATTCTTGAGCCTGGTCATACCGCCCTTCATACGGTCATACCGGATTCCGGTGCTACCTGATTCAATCCGGTCATACCGGACTTGCAGGAAAACTTCCTCCATTTTATTTGCTCATTTTGATTGAATTGTTTGTGGGTTTGGTTGAATCATTTTGAATGAATTTTTTTATTTGGGATTATTCACTTTCTCTAATCGTTATTTCGGTCCTTGAGAACCCAAGATACATATAACGCAACGACGTTAACAAGGTATGGATGATGATGGTGACGATGATGGTCCTAAACCTATGCTCTGCAGAAACTAAACAAACACATGAAAGGCTCTCATGCCGTTCTGTTGAGTTCTGATTGCTTTTTATTTTTTTCGCGCCGTGTGTACGGCGACTCAACGAACTCTCCCAACGTCCGGTTACGCGTGAACATCTTCCTGGACGCGCTCCTCGCTGCTCAAAACCATTCTTTTTGACCCGGGAGAGCACGATGACTGCGCAATTTTTTATGACAACAAACCGAGCCATTTCTGATTTCTCCCTTTGTTTCCCCAAACATTTTGGGTGAGTTTACGCAGACAAATCTCTACTACTTTTGTAATATTCCAGTCTATTAGTGTAAAGGTCTATGTAGTCTGTATGAATTGGTGGTGAGATTAGTCCCAGATTGCTTGTTTAAAATAAGTTGTAGAAGCATATAACGTCTGCTAAGTTCAAACATAGCACATATAGGTTAACTCTTTTACCCGAAGTAAGGATGAAAGTGTAAGCGGAGTGCTATGTGAGCACAGGTCTACCCTATGGGTGGGCTGGACATTGAGCTTTTTAGGTCAAGGTATTACGGATGATATCAAAGACTCGGCCTTCGTTGCACGGATGCGTGCGGGACATGGGCATGGGAATATGGTGCATGGTGCGTGTGGTCTTGGAGTGAACACACGTCATGACATATATGCTGACACTGGACGTACGAACGTGTACCGATAGGTGGTTCTTTGCATTTGTTGTTTATACCGTGTGCTGCCGAGAGTGTCCTCTTTAAAGAGGGGTGAGTGTAATACCGTATTCTGTTAGTGTGAAGGCTTATGTAGCCTATATAGAGTAGTTGTGGGATTAGTCCTAAGTTATTTATCTAAAGTGAGTTTGTAGTAGCATATAATACTTGTTGGATTAAATATAACATCTTTGAGTTAGCCCTTTTACGTAATGTATGGGCGAAAGTATAAGCGGGTTTCGTTGCTTAGCGGCCACATAACTGGGGGCTTGGCATTGGGTGAGCGGCTAATTCTAGGGGACAACATCTCAATCGCTGATGGGGTTTTGAGAGTGATTGTTGCAATAATCTAATGCACGAAATCTCAGGGCAAGCTTTCAGTCAGATCTTTTTCCAGCTCTTTGGCCCCAAAAGAATAGCATCTTGCCACCTCAATCATGCATCTGAAAATTTCACATCAGACAAATTTGTTTTGTAGAGGGAGCCCCACTTGCTCCAAATTAGTGGTTGTGTGGGTTTAACAAATTGTAGATCAGATGCTTTAGCTAACAAATAAGTCTTGTTACCACAAGAGCAAGGTAGGCATTAGTTGACTAATGACCACACGAGGAGGATGGACCTTAGTTGTCAAGCCACTTAGTTGTGCTCACAAAACTAGATTATTAAGATTGTACTAGTACTATAGTAGTACTAGTATACTTGCAAGTTGGGAATTGTGAGGGAGTTCACATGGAAAGGCATCATGTTGTCATTATGAAGGT
Organism: Otatea glauca; assembly: GCA_036346275.1. Taxonomy (NCBI): domain Eukaryota; kingdom Viridiplantae; phylum Streptophyta; class Magnoliopsida; order Poales; family Poaceae; genus Otatea; species Otatea glauca. The sequence goes on along the minus strand of CM070715.1, from coordinate 79,922,520 downwards.
TGAAAGTTTCAAGTTCCCAACGTTAGTTGCGGAGAACAAGGAGATGAATTATAGGGCGAAGAGCTAAGAACAATATTACATGGAAGTATGGAACTCGGTTTCTTTAGAAGTGTATTTACAATTTTCATGAAGATTTTCTACATCCCCTAGGGAAAAATGTATGGGTTTGAATATAATCAAGTGAAGTTAAATAGTCCATTTACACACATATATATATTCATAGTTTGAAATGTTCCAGATGCCCTTTTGTATGAAAAGAGAAATGCCGCCCTTGTAATATTGTGTTGATTTTGTGGGCAAGTAATGCATAGGACAATTCTATCGAGACAAATATAGGCCTCATTCGGGACAGCTTTTGCTTAAAAAAAAGTGGATTGTTTACTGAATGAGAGGATTCTAGACAGTTTCTCCCACGATCAAAAGCAGATTTGTACATAAATCAGAAGCTATCATCCACCAACTTCTTAGAGAATCAGAATCGTATAATCATAATCTGTCCCAAACAGGGCCATACAAAGACGGATTTACAATTCAGGTCCTATCAACAAATTTTGCAGATATTTTTCAATATCAAGAAAAGACATATCTTGAGTTTGCTGAAAAGACATGTAACCAAGAGAAAGAGCCATCGAGTCAATAACCAAGCATATTTATTTATTTTTATACTTGTATGCAAGTAAACGAGAGAGCACAACTACATCTTGATCCTGTTACAACAAACCCACAAGGAAGCTACAAGCAAAGGGTTCATCAAGCTGGGGTCAACTTGTAAGACCCTCAAAAAGAAAAGAGGCACACCCTACTGTACTTCTGAATCAAGCCTTGCAAAAGTCCCCCCTCAGAGCTGAAAAAAAGAAGGCACCATTTTTCTCCACAATGTTTGAAGCCTTTTGGAACAGTGTGTGTGTGGGGGTAGGAATAGGATTGAGAGGACGGCAAAGGTAGGTGTTTGGTCTGAAAAAACTCAATCCTCTCATAGAAAAACAAGGTGAAAGGGCAACATTGGAGAAGGGGAAAAAGGGAAAATAAGGTTTTGTAAAAGTCAAACTCCCCTTGATAACAAGCCCTAGAAAAAGACAGGTCTCTGTTTTTTGTTTTTTACACTCTACTCTCTCCCAAGAACATGGAGTGACTAGCTCAAACCATGCAAAAAGTAAAGGGAGAGAAACTAGAAGAGGATAGGTAACTAGGTAATTTGCACCCATGCAGCGAAAACCGGTGGAAATGGATTATCTTTAAGGCTGTGTGGGGGATTGCAAGCAACTCTCTTCAGAAGCGCCAGTAGCAGGGAAGAACCTAGCACCATTAGCCTCATATCCTCAAGGCTAATGACAAAAAGGAGGCAAATAAAAACCAAATTAAGATCTAAATTAGACTTGATCAGGAGCAAGTCCTTCACCGGGATAACTTGAACGCTTGATTTAGCTTCTTCACAATATCTTTGACAGACAAAGAGAAGTCCTCCCCAGCCTGCAAAAACGCCATGAAATTAGCACATCAATTACACCATCCATGTTAATGCATATGCACATGTATGTAGTAAAGTAAAGCAAAGAACATGGCATGACATGACAAGAGGGTTGTTGAGCTGACCATGGCCATGATGGTGATGTCGAGGGAGGAGGTGGTGAAGGGGAGCACATTGGTGTTCATGATGGTGAGGCCGATGCCTTCGACCTCGGACAGGGCGGTGATGAGTGCGCCCTTGCGGTTCTCGCAGTGGATCTTGACCAGCACCGTGCGCTCTGACACCCGGGCCTCGATCTCCGGCAGCCCGGCCTCGCCGCCCTCGAAGTTCTCGTCGCAGGACGAACCGCCGTCGTCATCCGCGAACAGCTGGGATTTCTTGACCAGCACCGCCGCCTCGACCGGCCGCCGCCGTGCCTCCTCCTCCAGGCCCTTCACCTGGTCCTGCAGCTGCTTCACGTACTTGATCGCGTCGCCGAGCACCGACGCCTTGTCCATCTGCAAGCAACGCCATGCACACCGATAAGTTCATCGCATTTAAGCTAATTAGGCCCATGAAGCCATGGGTATGCACGTATGTGTGTATGTGTGCGCACCTTCTTGAGGCCAGGGACAATCTTTGAGAGGGCGATGAAGCGCTGGCTGAGCTTCTCGCGGCGCTGCCGCTCGGCCAAGATGTGGTCCTGGTTCTGGGAGGCCGGCCGGGATGGCGCCGGGGACTTAGCGGGCTCAGCGGCGGCGACCATGGCGTCGTAGCTCCTCTTGACCGGGCGCGCCTGGGGGAACGACACGGCCGCGTCCACCTCCTGCTTGGGCTTCACTGGCGCCGCGACGGAGGAGCCGTAGTAGGCGGCGCTCGGAGCCTGCCCCTGCGCTTTGGCGAACGCGGCGGCGGCGTCGGCGTGGCCGCCGAAGGAGAGGATGGTCGGGGAGACGGAGTCGGCGGGGGAGCCCTGCTCCGTGATGCAGGAGTCCCAGCTGGTGTTGACCTTGGCCGCCTTGCGCTGCCGGTGCTCGCCCGCCGCGTACTGCTGCTGCTGCTGCATCAGCGCCGCCACCGCAGCCTGGTCCACCTCCCCCTGCCCGAACGCCACGGCGATCTGCTGCTCCGTGTACTGCTCCAGCAGCGCGTCCGACTGCCACTGGTGGAAGAAGCTCGGCTCGTCCATCACCTGCATGCCAAGAACCAAGAAAGCCATGCAGGATTAGTGCACCGCACAACTCTACCACTACACACGTTCATGTGATTATTAACACCGAGATGATCAGCAAATTACCATATTGGAGAACCACTGTTTCGCCATTGCGGATTGCTCTAGCTAGATCGCCTTTGCTTCCAAGTTCCAAATCAAAGACTGCTTCTTAATCTCAATCAGCCCTGATCACAAAAGCACACACAAGAACAGAGCAGTTAGAGAGGATTGCACCGCACTGGGCAAGTAAACTAGCTAGGATGGCACAAAATGCAATGAACAATGCATTTTTGTCTCTGTGTGTGTATGTGTGAGTTGCTGTTGTGATGTATGTGTGTTAATTATGGGAGAGATTAGAGAACGAGGTGAGCCTGTGTGACCAACCTATGGAGAGAGGGGTGATTCCCTTTCCTTTCCACCAATGGAGAGTAGACAAGCTGCACCACCTTATATAACCTCTGGGTTGGGCTAAGAGACTATTTTAAGGCCTCTTGGTTGGGTGTGAACTAATCGACCTCTTCCCTCCTTCCTTCGAGCTGCACTGTGCAAATGGTGGCTGAAGTCACCTCTCCCGTACCCCCCCCCCCCCCCCTCTTTAATAAAGGATTGGTATTATGGGCAAGTATAGATTATTGATCCCTCTCACGCAAGTCTTATATTGGCTAGCAGGCGATATTTAATCCATTGTATTACTTCGTCATGATGTCAATGGAGATCGGCCAAAGACTGAAATTAATGTTTGTAAAATTGGCTTGTCATTTGTAGTAGTTTTTGATCGTGTTTCCCCACAAGGGCATTTGGGTTGTTCAGGAATGGCTTGATTAATTGATCAACTGAACTGAACTTGGAGATGGTAAATCACAGGTAATTTCTTCAATATGAATGAAAACAACAGGCTATATATTGTGGATGAACACCAATCAGTCGATCCAATTTATTTCACCGTGAGGTGATACGTAATCTTCCAGATTGGTTCTCCTTTTTTATTTTGTTTTGAAAGAAGTTGTTCTCCTTTTTTATTAACTGTGTGAAATTGTTACAACATTGCATAGCAAAATGCTTAAAGCTACAAGACAAGTTAGACTACACATTTCAGTTTTAACTACATTTACTGCTGTTGCAATTTGTATTAAATCAGTACATAATATTTTTGGCAACTCTTTAGATGTTTTTTTTAGCAAATTAAAATTTGTCACCACTAAGTCATCTAATTATGGAACGATCTTCTGAAGTGCTAGTGCTAGCTGGTTTGGGCTCATTTTCTCATTGTTCTCCCAAGCCCCATGACATCTTGTCCTGAGTGTTGGACTATAGTTTGATCTATACTACACATGCTTTAAACCGACTAATACTCAGCAGAGCACCCATCGGAAGTGGAGCCGCACATTAAACCTGGGGATAAACAGATCAATTAACGAGCAACAAATAATCTTTGCAACTAATGTTCTGAGTGTATTCCTTATTGCAAGTGCAACCTTTAGTCCACCAGAAAGATGTATTGGTGGATTATGATGATGACTTGGGCCCAACTCACAAGGGACAAGCGTATTAAGTGCAATCAATACGAGTAAAATAATCCCCAGACATTATCATTAGGCAAGCAAGCTGTGCTTATGAAATGATCTAACGATGGATTAATCAAGGGATTTGTTCAAGATTGTTTCAAGATTTGCTCCATATTATTTCAAGCCCTTAAACGGTGCTTAGAAGGGGAGTACTTGAGATACCTTCCCTTAAAAATCAACCGTTGATGTAAAAAAGGGTAATTTTGAAATATACATTTTCTTTAAACTTAGATAATTAAGTAATTATTGATAGGCCTAAATCCTAGCTCGTCGCTCCCGTACACAATCCACAACACCGATCTATTGGCCCTCCACATGCCCCGTCGGCTCCTCTTTTCCTCCTCCAAATCTTGAAGTAAGATACTTGGAAAGCATCACCACTCTTACCCATTCTTTGATTCTCTTCCATACGGTAGCACAGACAGAGTTCCACCACAATCATCTGCCAATTTTGGAAAAAAATATGTACTTTATGTTCAATTACATAGTTTAATGTTCATTTACTTAGTCTCCAGCAGCGATAAGAAATACATGGTTGATTCAATTCAGTTAGTTAGAGTGTGTTTGGTTGGTGGGATGAAGTTGAATGAGATGGGATAATCCTGTACCATTTTCATTGTTTTAGTTGAATGGAATGGTTCAGCATCTATAAGAAATATTCCTCAAATTTGTATCCTACCATCCATGATGGTATGATTCCATTCAATCAACCAAACATATGGATGACTTTTTTTATAAACCATCTCATACATGTACCACTTGGTACAAGCAACCAAACACACCCTTAGTACCGAACCTCAACTCAATCTACTTGCGATGCGGTTTTTGCGATTGTTTGCAATTGAAAAGATATGCATAAGGGTTTGTGGTTATAATTGGAAGGATGTTTTGTTTGACCCCTTTCTTTTTAATTTGATATGTATATGAAATTGCTGATCTAACGTTCTGACCAATCTTTCAAGTAAATACCTAGCTCACAACTTAAGTACATTCCCATATGTACCTTTAATCGTGGATTATTGGATTGTAACTAATGAATGGCTATCACTCGACTCCCAACTATAGGTGTGTTGCGCCATTTCATGGGAGAAGGGGTTTGCTGAATTTAAAAGGAGCCATTCGATATATTATGGTCTGGCTCCGAACTTTTGGGTAAGAGTTGCATGAACTAAACTAAGAGGAGAGAATAATTACCAAGTGGAGTCAAATTGGCATATTTAAATGCAATTTGCACCTTTGGTCGTGTTAAGCAAAGACGTACTTAAGTGCATGTGCATAATTATGCTACCGAAACACATTTTATCGCAAAAAAAAGAAGTTTCACTGCCACAACTCTGACTAAATGGCCAAATGGCCAAACTTTACTTAAATTTTGTCAACCGAAGGATACAATTACACATGATTTGAGTCGTATGATGCGTTGAGTTTCATATATCAATCAGTTTACATAGTAGCTTAAAATACTGAGGAAATGTGAGCAATATTCTCGTATTTCAAGGTGTGTTGGAATGGATGACTTCAAATCATGGAATTTATATAAAAACTTGTAAATTACTCCCTGTTTCTCTGACCTTGCCGAACCAGACTAGATTTCTGATCCGCCATCCATTGGCCTAGACATGTCTCCAGCTGTAACGTGACTGCAGTAAATCTAGAGAAATTTTACAGTGGATTACATAGGTAGTAAGTAGTGGTAGTAGGAATCAAACCTAACCATCCATTCTCAAGGATATTTTAGACTTTTTCTATCTATTCATCGGGGGTATTTTAGAATTTTCCTAATTCTTTTACAGTTTTGGATTCACCGAATACCTGTTGATCTTCAAAGACTTTTTATCCATTCATCCGTCATTCATCAGGATCACAGGACGTGTTTTATCGTAGAGAACAGATAGTATGACGGAATTTTTTACCCTTTTACCCCTCTTTCAATTTTACTACCAATACTACAGGTGGTAGTATAACTAGATCTAAATTGATCTCAACCATTGGATTCAAAGTAATGAACGGCTTATATTGATTTTAATCTATTGTAAAAGAGCTCTAAATCTAATCCATATATTTACATACTAACAACACAAAAAAAGAAGAAGAGATTTTGGTGCTTGCTAGCTGACAACTACACTGGAGCTTAACTTCTCAAATGGATGCTTTTTATCTGTTACACAAGAGCATTGTACGCAGTAATGCCTCTTGATGATAAAAACAACCCATCTCTCCAACTTTAGTTTCCATGAAGCCTTCCCATACCTGCCTGCATCTATCTGCATGACCTGCAGATCCAACAACCTTTCTTCAATTGCCCCAAGACAAAATTGCAGGGCAAGGGGCCATAAAATATTTCACAGTATTGCATGTGAGGCTCACCTTTCTTTGGGGCCATCTCATCACCTGCCTAGGTGGAACCTTTAAGGTTTGGGCTCTGGTAATGGCTTGTTTGCTGCTTCTCTTTTCAAGTCACATGACAAAGAGGTAAATTGGGATCCCCTCGATAAACAAATCACCCTGACTGCCTGGCATTGGCTCCTGTGCAGGCTGGAGATGATCAGGAGAAAAACTGTTCGATCATGTGTTCATGTCTGAGCGATTTGATCATCAATCTTGGAAATCAATTCATTGTGTTTGCACCAAAATTCGGCAAGTTAGTCTAAATCAGGCAAATACAAATTAAAGATGCGGGAGCTAATAGAAGTTTGGAAAGAATGAGATGTTTGGTAAAACTAAGATTTTAAGGAAACAACCTCTAAAGATAAGGCCGATACGGATACGGACCTTGAAGCGTGTTGGAGTAGGATACGATCGGTAGAAGGGTATAAAAGAAGAGCCGAAGCAAACTGCAAGAAAATAATCATCAACACATACAAACAATCGACTTTACTTTTCATCTATTTTTCCGTCGACTAGAGTAGTTCTTGTAATTTAGCCTTTGTAATCGATCTTGATCAATAAAGTTGCGCATCGCCGATTGTTGATCTTCGTCAATTACGCCCCAGGTTCGATTTATTCTGATTTTGTTGCGCATCGCCTTCTTCAGAATCGATCTGCCTTTATCCTCTGATTAGCTTTAATCGGCTAATTAGACTTGATCTTGATCGCTTCAAGTCGATTGAGTATAAGCCGATTGATCTTAACGATCGGCTTGAGTGAATTTTATTGTTTTTACCTTGTCGATTCCAGGTCAAATCGACTCGCACGCTCTGAACCAGGTGTTCGTCTGGTGTGCTGTTGTAAACCCTACATCAAGTTTTTGACGCCAACACACTCTTGGCACGCCCGGTGGGACCCGTAATGTCTTCATCAGGGAAGTCGATTCCGCCATCGGATCTCAACTCAGAAGCTATAATCGTCCCAACAATGGACGATTTGTCCGCAGAACAACGCCAAGAAATTGAAGCTCGAAAAGTCGCTCTTGAAGAGATGATGCTAAGTTGCTATCGAGAAAACAAGACGTGGCGTTACTCAAAAATCCGCCCTACCGACGGTCAACGCCCGGTGATGCAGCATACAGTAACAAGTAAGCCGATATTCACCGCCAAGCCGAATTATCGGCTATGATTAATCAATCTGCACACCACGCCTTGATAAATCAATCATCGGCTCTAGTGACAACCCTCAAGCCGATGATAGCAAATAGCGCCAAAACTATAGCCCGTGAGTTGGCCTCGTCAGAAGTTTGCTAGATCCACTACAAGCTCTGCCAAATTATCCCGTTTTTTCAGTATCACAAAACACGCAGAGCACACCAGTCGATCCTAAACCATCGGCTATAACCTCACCTCCCACGATGATGCCCACACAACCCACGGTCATATTGCCTAGGGATCCTCGGTCAAGTGGGGTGAGCCATTACACGCCTATACCGACGCTAAGTTAGATTCGTCCATCAACCTACGCCGTCGGCTCCTTTTACGCTTTTCCCAATCGGTTTCACAACCGATTGATCCGAGAGATATCCCCAAGAGCCTACCCGCTAGAAACACGGGTCCACACAGGTAGTAACGTATTCGTAACCGTTTATCCCGCGTTTAACCCACAATTAGGCATAATCGCACGATCAAGATAATCGAATGACGACGCGACGGCAGATTGGCAACCCGAGCTTGCACTCGGGGCGGGATGTAGATTATGATCGACATTATCGGGGGCTCGCTTGTGCGGTGGCGATAATGCCGATTGGACCGATCGAATCTGTCTGCTTTGAGGATCATTTGGCATACAACCGAAAGGAAAAGTGATCGGCTATAGAAAGCCGCACTCGATTACATAGATCGTATGCCCTACCCTCATAATTTTAGAGTCCGGACTTCGCCAAATTCTCCGGGATGACTCGATCACAACCTTGGAGCATGTTGGACGCTTTATCGCACAACGCGGTGAAGCACCCGATCGACGGTTTGAAAATTAGATTATTTCCGTTATCTTTGTCTGGGGCAGCATTTACTTGGTTTACTTGTTTGCCTCCGAATTCGGTCCATCTGTGGAACGATTTGGAAAGCCGATTCCATGAATATTTCTTTTCGGGCAATCTGGAGCTTAGAATTTCAGATCTGAGTTCGGTACGTCAAAAATTTGGGGAATCGGTAACAGATTACATCAAGAGGTTTAGAGAAATTAGGAATCGGTGTTTTAGTGTCACGTTACCTGACAACCAATTGGCCGATTTAGCATTTCAAGGTTTGATCCCGCCACTTAGGGAGAAATTCGGAGGACAAGAATTCACCGACCTTAGCCATTTGTTAGACCTGCATCGCTCAAGAAAGCCGATTTACTGATCACAAAGTATTTAAAGACAGATTTAAGAACAATAATAGCAATAATAAAGAGAAGGATAAGGCCAAGGTTAATATGGTTGAGTATTGTCCTAGTGATTCGTCGGAGGATGAGGAAGCAGAAGTAAACATAGCCGAATGGATAAGAGGGTCTAAGAAATCCTTAGTCCGTTTTGGTCGGGCCGACTAGGAACAAGTCGGAGGCCAAATACTCTTTTGACGTTTCCAAGTGCGATCGCATTTTTGATTTACTTCTGCAAGAAAAAATAATACGGTTGCCGGAGGGACATGTAATACCATCAACCGACGAGATCAAAAAACGCAGGTATTGCAAGTGGCATCATTCTTATTCACATAACACTAATGACTGCAATATCTTCCGTCAACAGATCCAAATTCGCCATTGAAGATGGTCGGTTGAAGTTCGCCGATGAGCCGACTATGCAAGTGGACGCCGATCCATTTCCTATTAATGTGGTACAATGCTCGCTAAAGGAAAAGAGCCGATGCAAAATGAGCGTAAGAAGGATCGACAAGACGATATACAATCGAGCTCGGACGGCGGCCGACACTAAAGATTACCATCGGCCCGTGATAAATAGAAGCCGATCGAGACGGAAAAAATTCAAGGACCATTAAACCTAAGGGGAATCCCGGATAGGCAAATGGTACAAAGCGGAAAAGGTTCCATTAAGGCACCAGCGAAAAGGCCAGGTCCTACGTTCTCACAATTAATGGAGAAATATGAAGGGATGAATAGCCGACCACGGTACCACACCCGCCGGTCGGATAATTTGTACCGCACAGAGAACGTGGAGAGGGCACATAGAAGGTGTCCCTTTTGGCAATTTTGTGGGAGAGAGAATAGCGTTGCCATCACCGATACCGCCTCGATGGAACATTATCCTCGAGACGGTTGGTTAACACAATCGCCGACACACGAGCTATCTGGGCCGATCAGAGAGCAAGACAGAAGTCACAGAAGGCCGGTCCATGAAAGATTATCTAAACCAAATCAAGAGCAAAGCCAAGCCAAGACACACACAACCAGTTCTACGCAAGAAGACTTGGCTGGTCAGATACGAAAGCCGGTGGAACCTAAACCCAGGTGGTGCCCATCAGCCCGAGCAAATCACAACGACGACGGCTTCAGAGGCTAAGGACACAAGAAATTCGTGAAGCCGATGCCGAGAAAGAAAGAGACGGCGTTTAATGAACTTCGCCCAATGAGATGCGCCAGAAAGAGTGGAGAAGAAAAGATCAAGTCAAGAAGATTTGAATCGGCCGATGACCGACTCTCCCATGATTAGGGACGATACACCTCCCATGGACGCCAACATGGTGTTCACCTTGCCTACCGAGTTCAAAGTCGTAAGAGAATCGCCAATGAGGCCGCTGCTCGCTTATGCTCCGGCATGTAACGCCATCTTTGAGAAACCCAAAGACGATCATCGGCATCTCAAACCATTGTACCTAAAAGGATATATAAATGGCAAGCCGATATCAAGAATGCCGTAGATGGAGGCGCCACGTTGAATCTAATGCCTTACACGACATGTAAAAGTCGGGTAAGTCCGATGAAGACTTAATTAAAACTAACATGGTTCAATGACTTCAAAGCGACCCTACGAAGCAAAAGGTGTCATGGTCACGCAGCTAAGCGTCGGTAGTAAGACTTTGCCGACGCCGTTCTTTGTAATTGACGCCAAGGAAACTATAGTGTCTTTGCTACGAGATTGGATTCATGCAAATTGTCGATCCCATCGACCATGCACCAAGCACTAGTTCAATGGAACGGAGAAGAAGTTGAAATCGTCACATACCGATACATCGCACACATCGCCATGGCTAGTTTCGATGCAAATTGGCAACACGAAGAAGTCGGGTCGCATATCGGGCAAGGCAATCGGACGATTGCGACTTCATATGCGTGAGCAACCGACTAATGCCGATCGCTGTCAAGCTCGGCACTTTTGATCGGGCAAATGAAGTATTGTCTGCCGATGGGGACAAGAAAAGCATTGAGGGTGCTACAAAACAAAATGCAAAGCTATCGGCAAACAACGGATAGCTACGAAGTCATAGAAGACTATGAAGAAATCAAAAGTTAGGTCAAGGATTCACGCCCACCGACTTGCTTGAAGAAGTCGATATAGGTGAAGGTGATAGAAAAGACCAACTTTTGTCATTGCAAATTTAGATGTAAAGTACAAGGAAAAATTAATAAAAATACTTAGGAATTATAAAGATTGTTTCGCTTGGGAATATCACGAGATGCCCGGATTAAGCCGTCATTTGGTGGAACATCGGCTACCTATTAAATCGGGCTATCGACCGCTCAAACAAGATCGAGCGTTTTAATCCAAACCTTGTACCAAGTCATAAAAGAAGAGATAGAACGATTGTTAGAAGCAAAGTTTATCGGGCCTTGCCGTCATTTGAATGGGTTTCCAACATCGCTCCAAAGAATGAAGAAAATGGAAAACTTCGAGTATGTGTCGATTTTAGAGATCCGAACAAGGCGACGCCAAAAGGCGAATACCCTATGCCAATAGCCGATATGCTTATCGATCTTGCATCGTGAAATAAGATCATAAGCTTTTTGGACGGTAATGCCGGATATAATCGATACTCATGGCGTAGCCGATATACCCAAGACACCTTCGATGTCGGTGCAATAGGTTTATTCGAGTGGATCAGAATGACTTTCGCTTGAAAAGCGCGGTGCAAATATATCACGGCAATGAATCTTATTGTCCACGATTTAATCGCCACACTGTTGAGATTTATATAGATGATGTAGTGGTAAAATCTGCAAAAATCTCCAACATCCGCCGATTTGGAGAGGGTGTTCAAAAACATAAGAGCGCATGGTTTGAAGATGAATCCTTACAAGTGTGCGTTAGGCGTGTCGGCAGGATGCTTTTGGGCTTTATGGTACATGAAAGAGGAATCAAGTCACCAAACAAGGGTCAAAGCCATAGCCAATACCAAACCGCCAACATGTAAAACGAATTACAAAAGTTGATCGGCAAAATTAACTATCTTCGTCGGTTCATCTCGAACCTCTCTGGTAGGATTCGTGCTTTTACTCCTTTATCAAGTTAAAAGACAATGAAGAATTTATATGGGAGCCGATCGCAGAAAGCATTTGTGAAGTAAAAGGTATTTATCCAACCCTCCATCCCGGGCCGCACCTCAAAAAGGTGTTCCTTTCAGATTGTATGTCTCACCAAGAAGATACTATTGAGCTGTTTGGCACAAGAAGTACATGGTAAAGAGAGGGTTATCTTTATTTAAGCCGACGGTTGCTAGATGCGTAAGTCGTACCCTTTCATTGAAAAATTATGTTTATCATTGTACTTTTCATGCACAAGGCTAAGGCACTACATACTAGCATCGGCTTGTAAAGTCATCTCAGAAACCGATGTTATAAAGTATATATTGTCGGCTCCAATTTTATGAGGTCGACTTGGCAAATGGGCTTACGCCTTGGTCGAGTTCGACTTATCATATGAATCACCAAAGGTTAAAGGACAAGTCCTAGCCGATTTTATAACAGACATGACACAAACGGCAAACTTAGTCTTGATCGCGCCATGGCGATCGTTCTTTGATGGATCAAGATGCGAGGAAGGATATGGTATCGGCATTGTACTCACTTCACCTAGAGGGCATAGCTTTGAATTTGCATTTCGCTAAATAGTCGATGCTCAAACAACCAGGCGAGTATGAAGCGTTACTCAAAGGCTTACAGCTTGTTGGAAAATATTGGAGTGAGCGGTTGAAGCGTATGGTGATTCACTATTGGTAGTACAAAGAAATAAAAGGAGAATATCAATGTCGAGATGAAGTACTAACGAAATACTTAGAACAATGCTTAGAAATGATAAGCTCTTTTACATCATTTTTTATCGGTCATGTTCCTCGAGAATTGAACGACAGAGCTAATGCTTTGGCCCAACAAGCATCAGGGTATAGAGATGTTGGCCAAGTCGAAAGCGAACTTGTAGATAAAGCAATAATGTGCACGGATATTCTTGATTGGAGGACGCAAATAAAAGATTATCTAGTTGATCCATCTAAGCCAGCGGAACGAAGGATACGACAACAAGCATTGAAGTACGTCATCATGGACGATACAACTGATTATCGGACTATGGAAGGCTTGTTGCTAAGATGCCTTGAGGTCAAGAAGCCCGAGTGGCGATGGGTGAAGTGCATGAAGGAATTTGTGGTTCTCATCAATCGGCACATAAAATGAAATGGATGCTTAGGCGGACAAAGTTATTTTTGGCCAACGATGCTAGAAGATTGCTTCAAATATTACAAAGGATGTCGGACATGTCAAAAGTTTGGCAACGCATAACTAGCACCGACATCGGCTTTGCATTCAATTATCAAACCTTGGCCATTCGGAGGTTGGGAATAGACATAATCGCCAAATTTTTCTGCTTCAAGTAAAGGCCATAAATTTATTTTGGCGCAACCGATTATTTTTCAAAATAGGTTGAAGCTATACCACTTAAGAAGGTGACTAGCGTTGAGGCGATTAGCCGTGAATGAACATATCGTCCATCGGTTTGAATACCACAGATAATCACGACCGATCAAGGGACGGTATTCATGTCTAACGAGTTTCAAGGTTATGCAACGAGTCTAGGGATCAAATTGTTAAATTCCTCGCCGTATTACGCTCAAAGCTAATGGACAGGCGAGTCGTCTAATAAAACACTTATTAAATTAATCAAAAGAAAGATTGATGAAAAGCCGAGGAATTGGCACTCGACACTATCGGAGTCATTGTGGGCCTATCGGCTATCTTATCACGAACAACGAAGCTTTCACCCTACCGGTTGGTGTATGGACAGAAGCCGTTTCACCCGTGGAGATCAACATTGAGTCGATACGAATAGCCAGACAAAATGGGTTGTCGGCTCAAGATTACAATGATTTAATGATAGATAACTTGGACGAGTTGGCTGGGTTACGTTTGGTTACACTTGATCGGCTTAAGAAGAACAAGATCGAGTAGCAAAGGCGTACAACAAAAAGGTCTTGCCTAAATCTTTCGATCAAGCCGATTTAGTGTGGAAAACTATACTACTGTTGGTTCCAAAGATAACCGATTTGGGAAATGGTCGCCACGTGGGAAGGACCATACAAGATTAATCGACTAGTCGGTGGGAACTCGTATTTCATCGAAACACTTGAAGGGCATGTCCCGCCTAAAGCCATTAATGGAAATATCTAAAGAAATATTATCCTAGCGTTTGGATCGAGCCTAGCCGACTAAAATCATGTTGGGGCCAAGATTAACACGATGTCGTTAATCACCAAAGGATTACGAACTAGAGATGTAAGCAAGATAAAATCGGTTAAAAGCCGATTATAAACATAACAAGTACAGATTACAAGAATATTCGTGATGATTCGGACAAGTTTTCCAAAACAGAACAATAAAGTTTTATTGGATGCCGATCTGGAAGAGTCGCGCCCAAAGCCGATAAAGCACCACCGCCTTTGCAATGATCCCTTGATTTCGCCCGTAAGACGCTCATCGTCCTTGGCATTCCGGGCACCATTTTTACCTTGGCCGATTGCTTGGTTACATTTTCAACAGCCATCGCAATGCTAAGTTTTTCTTCCTTCACTCCATCGATGGTCTCCAAGGTTTGTTGGCCTTTTCCGATTTGTTTCTCGAGCTTGACCAATTCTTCTGGAGAAATTTCTTTGTTTTTCCAATTTCAAGAGAGCTTCCTTGGTCGATTTGAGATGCCGAGCACCGAGATCAAATTTGCGCTTTTGGCCTTGGCATCGGCAACCGCCTCCAGAGTTTCCGATCGGCCTCTTGGGCCTCACGGCGTTGATCGGTTCTCTGCCTCCTCAACTTCTTTTCTTCGTCGTCCAAATGACATACATCCGTAAGAGCTTGCATTGCTTCGGGAGGAAGATCGGCTTCAACGGCAGCCATGGCATCCCTTATCGGTGATTGTTAACGGGATCTCCGATCGTGGTTGCATCACAAGCTTGAAAAGCTGTCAAGACGCTCTTTCATGCCCGAGCGGAGGTAACCACAGCCGATGCCTTTTACGATACTTCAAGAATTCTTGATTTACGCATCATAGTCGTCAGTAGCCATAATCTCCGGTCGTCAAGATCGCGCTGAAAATCCAAGCGATTTGTCGGATCCGATGGTTCCGGAAATCGATGATCAAGCAGAGTTGGCTCGTGCAAGAGTGGAGCGATTGAAATGTTCGGAAAATCGGCAAGGATCTTCTCGACTTGAGCAGATTCGTTGGCTAAAGAAAAATAAAAGATAAGCCAATGCATTGGAGTATAAGAGTTATTGCACAAAGTGTTGTGACCTACCTTTCCAATAAGCCGATACATGAGGCGAACTCTCGCCGCTTGCTCTTTAGGTTTGGGTCCTTTCTTTGTTGGAGCCTTGGTATATTTTGCCTTCTTCTTTCTCGAAATTTAAATCTGATAAAGGTTAAATCAAGGAGGAAGAGGAAATGTCAAAGCTAATTTATGCTTACTTGGTCGTTTTTTCTCGATATCCGGCAAAGAAGGACTATGCACTCCCAGAGTGCCGGAGGTGTAGCCTGTAAGGCGGTCGATGGATGAGCTCTCTTGCCTTGCTCATTCCCAGTTGGCTAGAAATGATCTTCTTGCCGACATCCTTAGCCACGCAAATATATAGGAAGTGTGATTATAAAATGCATTCAATTAAGGCCGATGCATGAGGCAAGATTATTCAAAGCCGATACCTTATCTACTAAGCTTGAGTTAGTATAACCCGACGAGCTAGCTTCATTGCTAGATTCACGTTAGATACTAAGGATGTCTCGCAGATTTGGAAAAATTCTTTGACAATAGTCGAAGGGTCTTTCCATATACAAACATGCCGCGATAGCCGACCACCATGTCGTGAAACCCCGCGCGAGCATTGGATGGAAGTGAGGGAGGCTGCGTATTGGAGTTCGTCGGCTAACTCGAGAACTAGCCTCGCGGATGTGGCATTGCGGACCTCGGCTCTTGGTTGAAGCCGATCTAGAAGTGGCGGACTTGGTATCACTTGGCCAAAGCCGAGCCGCCTTGCATATATCAAGGGTGATAAAACTCGTATGAAGGCCGGAAAGTCCGATTCGAGTATGAAGGCCGACATGGAATATGCATGGAGAAATAAAATTTATACAAGTCCGTAGTCTCCGAGGCATCGAGAGCTATCGGCTTCGGATGAAGAAAAGAAGGCCAAAGAAAATCGGCTGCAAAGATCAGTAGCTAAAGAAATCTTCTTTGCTTGAAACTTTCGTGTCCAATTGCAAGAAAATGATGTAAACCTTCTACAATTTGTCGGAAAGGCCCTTGTCTCATTTCTCGAGCACATCATAAATCTTTCACCAAAGGATCGGCATTCTCTAAATTGAATAGGTGCCCTTCGTATATCTTCCCTTGGAAAAGGAGTATCATCGGCTAAATCCAAATTAAAAGAACGGTCAATAACAAGATGATGACCATATTTGCACAAACCACATTGGGCCACCTACATTACCAACGGTGAATTTTCCAAAACCCGTATAAAGCCGACTCCTTATTATGTAAAGCATTTGGTACACAAAGACCCAAGAAGATTTTTCCTAAAGCCACCGACGACCCTCAACAAGTCGCTCTGCTATCATTTGATATACTTGAGTTGGTCCAAGAGATGCACCATGTAATAGAAAACGGTCTAGCCAAAGATTCTTAAAAGCCACATGTTCCTCGTCCGATACTAAGCCATTGACCTTGTTATTATTTCCAATATATTTGGCCCAACCTCTCCCTTGGATCGGATGAGCCTATATTTTGGTTTTCCACTAAAAGTCGATATTTGATCTCCATCCGTCAAGACAACACAAATGAGCAACATCTAAAAGAGTTGGGCGATGGGACCGTGCGGAATAAGAAAGCATTAAAACAGTCAATTAAAAAATAACAGCCGTGGCCACTAAGGGCTCATTGGCTTGTGGTCGGCTAAAGAAAGTGAAATACACTCGGCTATGCCCATTCTTTCCCATTCACTCCTCTTTTGGGCTGCTACCCTGATAAACCAATTTCTCCATCCTTTGAGAGCTGTCGGCCAAGCCCTGAAACTCTTATTCCACCCCTCTATGTTATGACCAGAAGCCGCCAGAGGTAATCGAGGGACTTCTTGGTTTGTTACTGATATGGACGTCTAGATTTCCCAAAGGACCCAAAAATATTGGTCATTCTTTGTGCGGAATCGAATAAATAACCGACTAGGATCCATTGTAGCCGATGAAGGAAGCTGAATGAGTTGAATTGCCTCAAGAGTACTTTAAACGGAAAGTTCAAGCCGATTGAAGGTGATTCGAGAGCTTGTGCGTGTGAGGAATGAATGAGGTGGGGGCCGCATTTTATAGGACAGTGAAAATTTGAAAAGGCGGGAAGTGAATTTCAAAAGGCGTGAGCGGTTAAAAACGCACTACCCGCATGTCAGAGATTTACGGCGCGAATAAAGCAGCAGTTAATGGGTGAAGATCAAACGTTAGCCGATTGCACAAGCCGATAATTGTGATTTTTGACAGATGACAAGTCATCTCTCAAAAATGGGGGGCATATGTTTGCACCAAAATTCGGCAAGTTAGTCTAAATCAGGCAAATACAAATTAAAGATGCGGAGCTAATAGAAGTTTGGAAAGAATCGAGATGTTTGGTAAAACTAAGATTTTTAAGGAAACAACCTCTAAAGATAAGGCCGATACGGATACGGACCTTGAAGCGTGTTGGAGTAGGATACGATCGGTCAAGGGTATAAAAGAAGAGCCAAGCAAAGCGCAAGAAAATAATCATCAACACATACAAACAATCACTTTACTTTTCATCTATTTTTCCCGTCGACTAGGAGTAGTTCTTGTAATTTAGCCTTTGTAATCGATCTTGATCAATAAAGTTGCGCATCGCCGATTGTTGATCTTCGCCAATTACGCCTGTGTTCGATTTATTACGATTTTGTTGCGCATCGCCTTCTTGTAATCGACCGCCTTTATCCTCCGATTAGCTTTAATCGCTAATTAGACTTACCTTGTTACTTTGATCTTGATCGGCTTCAAGCTGATTGAGTATAAGCGATTGATCTTAACGATCGGCTTGAGTGAATTTTATTGTTTTTACCTTGTCGATTCCAGGTCAAATCGACCGCACGCTCGAACAGGTGTTAAATGCGGTGTCTTTGTTGTCGTAAACCCTACATCAAGTTTTTGACGCCAACACATTGGTTGTCTGACTCTGAGCACTTGGGCTTGGATAGGCCTCAACTTGCTTCTTCATTGTGCAGTAGTTCTTTCTCTATCAGATCAGTATCAGTATGGGCATCTCTTGCATAGTAAACTTGTTCGATCACGTTGTTGATATGTTATGTTATACATGAGGGATTATTTGGTTAAGAGAGGAAGATTCATGGATGATGCAAGTACTAATCCACCAAACGGAAGGCGTAAATAAGGAGAATTCGCACGAATAGTTAAGTCAAAAGGACTGGTACGAACTGGAAGAAACTAATTATGGAATTTGATTCCTTCACAGCCCTGTTTTGCTTATAGTTTAAGGCTAATAACGGATCAAACAATTCAGAGATCATGTAGACCGTTCTTTCGAATTTTTACACATGAACCTTTGTAAAGGGAATTTTGCGGAGTAACAATGATGTAATTTACGCTTTTTTAAAGGGAATTTTGCGCTTTTTTCTTCCTTCTTCTTCTTTTGGTTGAGCATAGATTCATATTTGTATATCTTCAATCCAAAATGCTGTCCGTCCATAAGATGTGGATTTTTTAGGTGTAATATGTGAGCTTCTTATTTACATTTTCTCATCGTTCTCTATTGTATGTATCTCTCTCTCTAAAAAAAGTCCTCTATTGGAAGGGAACTGTTGGCGTAAAAAGATGTGATGACGGATCGGTCGGTTTCAACACACGAAGAACGCCGGGTTCAGAGGATTCAGGGCATACCAATCAATTTGATCCTGCAATCGGTAAAATAGATTGAAAAATATGCTCAAAGCCGATCTAGTGTAAAAATCGACAAAGATCTAAACAGCCAAAAAGCTGATTAAATCCAAGGTAACGATAAATCTAAACGGCCGATTAGGGTTGAATAGATGGTAGATAAAGGTAGACTTCCCGAAGAAGGCGATGCGCAACAAAATCAGAGAAAACCAAATCTGATTGGCGTAATCGATGAAGATCAACAATCGGCGATGCACAACTTTATTGATCAAGATCGGATTACAAGAAAAGACTAAATTACAAAGCTACTCCTAGTTGACAGGAAAATAAAAAATTAAATGCGAGTTTGTTTGGTTAATTGTGTTGTTCTCCCCGCTTGCCCTGACTATCTTTTATAGTACATTGGCCGATCGTATCCTTCTTCAATACGTTGTCTACCGTGATCCTTATCGGCCTTTACTCGAACAGAATCTCCAACTTTAGATTAATATCAGCCATAATTCCATTTTCAACTTAACTCTTTAACCGATATCAGTCAAAATATCCTTTTTATTTTTAGTCTGATAATTAGCCATACCTCGCTAATTTTTGGTGCAAACAAGAACATAGGTTTTTTTTTTGTTCGGTTTTCATCCTCTACCAGCAGTGTCTTGAGCCACCTCCATCGACGATCGATATCTCCAACCTTAAATGGCGGCCAAATTCCTTCACGCCAATGATGAGGTGATAGCAACCAAAAGGGCCGGATCATCTAGAAGGCTGGCTAGCTAACTACTAATCTCCAATCCATCACTCCCATTTTCCACATAGCGAGTAGTGACCGTCCCTTTCTTCCAAGTTGTCCTTGCTACTTTCCCATGACTAAGCAATAGCCAAGTTGAGTTATACCGGATTATTGTGATAGGAGGATCGAGTCTACCGGGTGGAGTGGTAGCAAGACCACGGCTATGAGCTCTCCCTGATCCGGCCGACAGAGCCGAAAGCAGAGGAAAACCGGACGCTGGGACCGAGCCCGTAGCCACAAGATGTGCGAGAATCTTGGAGGCACGCACGCACGCGCCGAGTCACCAACCCGACGACAACTCCACCGTGCACGGAGAGCCCGAGTAGCGTTGGCTCGTTGGACTTTTGGACCGCGCCCGTTCCCCTGATCGCGGTCTGGGTACGGGCGGACGGCAAAAAATCTCGGGATCTCGCGTGGACGCGACGCGCGTCGGCTACTCGGCGCGGGCGCGCGGTTCGCTCGGCCTTGACCAACACGGTAGTGGGGCGCAGCACGGAGACGTCGTGTTGCACGTTTTTTCCGCTTTGCCGCTTGTGCCGTCGCGGGGAAGCCAGGGTCGGTTCATACGTGTCACGTGTACGCCCAGGGGGGATCCAGCTGGGTACGCGGTCGCCATCCGCAACTTTAGACCGGGTCGCTGCTGAATGCAGCAGCCATGGCGGCCGAGCTGGGACTGGGAGGAGGAACGGAACGATCAAAAGTGAACTTTACAGTGTCTGTGGAGTTAACAAGTAAAAAGGTTCTCGCACAAAGAAAAGTAATTTTTTAGGGAATTCGTACATCCTCACCTTGCACCAACTGAGTTAGGCTTGATTTTCTTAACTGTCAATGGAGTTTGTCTGGAAGACTTTATGTTCCAATTTTTTTAGGGCAATCGGTGTTTCAATCTGGATAAATTTGGTTTTTGCGTAATACCATCATCACATCAATCGAGTAGACTTATGGGGGCTCCGTCACTGAAGATCATTGATTGCCATGAAAGGGAAAGGTCGATTCATCTAGTACTGTTGGTTATTTTTGAATTATGTTTTTGTTTGCACCAAGATTTAGCGAGGTGTGGTCAAATTGTCAGGCTACGGATCAATAGATATTTTAGCCGATATCGGATATATATATGGAAAGGAAGGTTTGAGTATTGGATCATGACCGATATTTATCTAAAAAAAAGAGGAACTGTCCGAGTTGAGACCGACACGGATCATGCTTTGCAGTGTATTGGAGATGGACAAGGTCGGCCGATAGCTATAAAAGATGGTCAGGAGCAAGCGAGAGGACAACACAATCCAATCAATCAACTCGCATTACTTTTGTTTACTTTTTCTGTCAACTAGGAGTAGCCTCTGTAATTTAGACTTCTTGTAATCTGATTTGATCAATAAAGTTACGCATCGTCTTTTTCAGAAAAGATCTACCTCTAAGTTCTGATTAGGCCTAATCGGCTAATTAGACTTATCGTTACCCAGGATTTGATCGGTTTTTTATCTGTTTAGATCTTTTGCCGAATATTTTGCTAGATCGGCTTCGAGTGTATTTTATATTTGTCTTACCGATTGCAGGATCAAATCAGTTGTCACGCCACGAACCTCAGAACCTGGTGTTCGTCAGGTGTGTTGTAGCCGATTAACCCTTCTTCAAGTTTTTGGCGCCAACACACTCTTGGCACGCCCGGTGGGACCGGGATGTCTTCATCAAGGAAATCAATTTCGCCGTCCGATCTCAATGCTAAGGCTATAATCGTCCCTACGCTGGCTAATTTAACGCCAGAACAACGCAAAGAGATTGAAGATCGAAAGGCTAAACTTGAAGAGATGATGCTGGGTTGCTACCAGAAGACCCGACGCGGCATCACTCAAAAGACCGCATTACTGACAGTAAACGCCCTCGGCGATGCAGGAGTTACCAACAACCCAGTAAGTCAGTATATGCCTGCACAAGCTGAGTTATCGGCTATGATCAATCAATCTGTGCATCATACCTTGATTAACCAATCATTGGTTCTAGTCACAACTCTTAAGCCGATAATAGCCAATAGCGTTAAAACCATTGCTCAGGAGTTGGCATCGTCTGAAGGCCTGCTCGACCCAACGCAAGCTTTACCAAATTATCCTGTCTATTCGGTACCACAAAATATTCAAGGCACAACAGCCGATCCTAAACCATCGGTTATAAGTTCACCTTTGACTATGATGCCAACCAAACCTACTGTTATATTGCCACAAGACCCTCGTGCAAGTGGGGTTGCGCATTTTCAAGCATATACTGATGCCGCTAAGTTAGATGCATCAGTTAACTTACCACCATCAGCTCCGTTTTATGCGTTTCCACAATCGATTCCGTAGCCGATTGAACCCAATAGGCATTCGCAATATGCTGAGCTGATTTCACCTAGGAATCAGGTCTCATACAAAGTTGTGACATATTTGGAGCCCTTTGTTCCAGTGCTAGAGCCGACTGTTAGGAGGAACAATGGATATGAGCAATTTTCTCAGTACACGTCGGCTCAACCAAATCGACAACTCGAGCTTACGCTCGGGGGGCAGAATGCCAATTATGATCATAATTGGCTAAACCCTAACACACTATCGACCAATAATGTTAATTGGGCCGACCAAATATCTGCCTTGTTGAGGGATCAATTCGGCATACAACCCAAGGATAAGGTTATCGGCTATAGAAAGCTGTATCCTGATTATATTGACCGTATGCCTTACCCTAATAATTTTAAAGTTCCTAATTTTTCCAAGTTTTTTGAGGATGACACTGTACCACATTAGAATACATCGGACGCTTTGTTGCACAATGTGGCGAAGCCGCTCAGTCCGACGGCCTAAAAATTAGGTTGCTCCCGTTGTCGTTATCAGGAGCTACTTTTACTTGATTCACTAGATTACCCCCAAATTCGGTTCACTTTTGGACCAATTTGGAAAGCGATTTCATGAGTAATTTTTTTCTGATAGTCTGAAACTCAGGATTTCTGATTTGAACTCTGTCTGCCAAAAGTTTGGGTAGTCAGTAACAGATTACATCAAAAGGTTTAGGGAAGTTAGGAATCGGTGCTTTAGCGTTACTTTTCCCGACAACCAATTAGCCGATTTAGTCTTCGGATTGATTCTCCCACTGAGAGAAAAATTTGGCGAGCAAGAAATCACCGATTTAAGCCTTTTACTTCATAGGGTGTCAGCTCAGGCGAGCCGATTTCCTGATAACAGAGGATTCAAGGATAGGTTCAAGGTTAATAATAATAAGGATAAAGATAAAGCTAAAGTCAATTTGGTCGAACATTGCTCAAGTGAATCCTCTGAAGACGACGATGCAGAAATAAGCATAGCTGAATGGGTTAAGGGATCTAACAAGTCCTTGGTCTATTCATGGCTAAAGCCGACTAAGAATAAGTCGAAAATTAAATATGCGTTTGATGTCTCCAAGTGTGATCGTATTTTTGACCTACTGTTACAAGAAAAAAAGTATACGGTTGCCTGAGGGACATGTCATACCATCAGCCGATGAGATTAAAAAGTAAAGGTATTGCAAATGGCATTATTCTTTTTCTCATAATACTAACGATTGCAATATTTTTTGGCAGCAGATACAATCGACAATAGAAGATGGTCGACTTAAGTTTGCAGAGGAGATGACAATGCAGGTGGATGCCAATCCCTTTCCAATAAACATGGTGCAATGCTAAAGGGAAAAGAGTTGATGCAAGATGAAGAATAAAAAATGGCTCGACATGTTGACATCCAGTCGACCTCCAGCGGCAAGGATACTCTAAAAATTACGGTCGGCTCGTTACAGATAGAAACCGATCGAGAGGGAAGAACTCCAGAACAGTTAAACTTAGGGGAGATCCACAAATCGGCAGGTAGTACAAGGCAGAGAAATCGCCATCACGACGGTCGATGAATAAGCCCAAGCCAACCTTCTCCCAGTTACTTGAGAAATATGAGAGGAGAAGCAATAGGCTATGCTATCCCGCGCGTTGGTCAGATAATCTGTATTGGCCTGAGAATTTGGAAAGGGCTCACCAACGATGCCCCTTTTGGCAATTCTGTTGGGACAGGGGAATAGCTTTGCCATCACCATATACTTGCCCGATGGAGCATCATCTCCAAGATGATTGGCCAAGTCGATCGATTAAAAATAGGTTGTCTGGACTGTGTGAGATTACCCCGATAGGAGTCATAAAAAGCCGATGCAGGAAAGAGTTTACGTTCCAAATAAGGTCAAAGCAGAAGTAGAAGAATCGAGTACTGCAACTCAGGAGAATCTGGCTGGCAAAATACGAAAGCCGATTAAACATAAGCCAAGGTGGTATCCACCTGGTCTCAGTCGATTACAGCGTATACGACTACAGTGACTAAGGATCCAAGAGATGAGAGAGGCCGAACAAGAAAAACAAAGGGATCAAGCTTTCAATGAGCTTTGGACGATTAAAACTGTTAAAAAATAGTGGAGGAAGAAAGAGCCAGTTGAAGAAGAACTGGATTCAGCCGATGACGTTGACTCTCCTATGATTCGGGATGACACTTCTCCAATGGACATCAACATGGTGTTCACTTTACCAGTCGAATTCAAATTAAAGACTAAATAGGCTAAAAAAATATTTGCTCAGTTGTATCTAGGGGCTCAGGATGTAGTTTTTGAAAAGCTCAAGATGCTCATCGGCATCTTAAGCCGTTATACTTAAAGAGGCATATTAACGGCAAGCCGATATAAAAAAATGCTTGTTGATGGCGAGCAACGGTTAACTGCCATACACCACTTGCAAGAAGCTGGGTAAGTTCGATGAGGATCTGATTAAAACTAACATGGTTTTAAACGATTTCAAAGGCGATCCCACTGAGGCAAGAGGAGTAATGGTGACAAAGTTGACTATCGGCAGCAAAATATTGCCGACTGCCTTTTTTGTAGTCAACGCCAAGAGCAATAACAGTGTCTTGCTTGGGCGGGATTGGATTCACGACAATTGTCGCATACCATCAACTATGCACCAGTTACTCGTTCAATGGAACAGGGACGAATTTGAGGTCTTTCAAGCCGATATATCGACTCATATTGCTATGGCCAGTTCAAATGCGAATTGGCAGCATGAAGAAGCCAAATGTATATCTGAAAAAGCTCTGGACGATTGTGATTTCATTTGCATTAATAAGATAGGGCTTATTCCGATCAATGTGAGGCCAATTACATTTGATCGGACAAGCGAAGTTTTGCGCCGATGGAGGCCAAGCCAGCAGTGAAGACCTTACAAGATAAAATGCAAATCTATCAACAAGAAACGGATAGCTATGAGGCCATCGAAGATTTTCAAGAAATCGAAAAGTTAGGCCAAGGTTTTACGTCGACTGATTTGCTTGAAGAAGTCGATATAGGAGATGGTGATAGGAAGATACCAACTTTTATTAGTGCAAAGTTGGATGTAGATTATAAGAAAAAGTTGGTCAAAATTCTTAGAAATTATAAAGATTATTTTGCTTGGAAATACTATGAGATGGCTGGTTTAAGCCGACTGCTTGTTGAATATCGGCTACCTATAAAGCCAAGCTATCGGCCATTTAAACAGTCTCCTACAGATTTAATTCGGCCCTGTATAATGTTATAAAAGAAGAAATAAAGAGATTGTTGGAGGCCAAGTTTATCAGACCTTGCCGATATGCCGAGTGCGTTTCTAACATCATTCTTGTTATGAAGAAGAATGGTAAACTCAGGGTGTGCGTGGATTTTAGGGGCTTAAACAAAGCTACGCAAAAAGATGAATATCCGATGCCAATAGCCAATATGCTTATCGATGCTGCGTTAGGAAATAAGATTATTAGCTTCCTTGATGGTAATGCTGGATATAATCAGATATTCATGGCAGAAGCCGATATACTTAAAACAACCTTTAGATGCCTTGGTGCCTTAGGGTTATTTGAGTGGGCTGTAATGACATTCAGCTTTAAGAACGTTGGTGCAACATATCAGCGAGCTATAAATTTAATTTTTCATGATCTAATCGGCTATATTGTAGAGATTTACATCGATGATGTGAAAGAAGACTTGCAATATTTAGCCGATTTGGAAATAGTTTTCAAGAATACAATGGCACATGGTTTAAAGATGAATCCATACAAGTGTGCTTTTGGCGTGTCGGTTAGACAATTTTTAGGCTTTATGGTTCATAAGAGAGGGATTGAGGTCAATCAAGAAAGAGTCAAGGCTATAGCCAAAATAAAGCCGCTGACATGTAAAAATGATCTACAGAAGTTGATCGGCAAAATTAATTATTCGCGATGGTTTATTTCAAATTTGTCTAGCCGTATTGGTGCATTTACCCCATTGTTCAAGTTGAAAGATAATCAAGAGTTTGTGTGGAGAGCCTATCGGCAAAGAGCTTTTGAGAATATCAAGGAGTATTTAGCTAATCCTCCAGTTCTAGCCGCACCACAGAAAGGTGTACCATTTAAGTTATATTTGTCGGCTGAGCAGGAGACTATCGAGTGTATTGGCGCAAGAAGTTGATGGAAAAAAGCGGGTTATTTTCTACTTAAGCCGACAATTAATTGATGCTGAGACTAGGTATCCATTTGTAGAAAAACTTTGCTTGTCTTTATATTTTGCTTGCACCAAGTTAAGGCATTATATTTTAGCATCGGCTTGTAAGGTTATTTGTAAAACCGGTGTTATAAAATATATGCTGTCAGCTCTAATTCTGCGTGGTCGACTTGGTAAATGGTCTTATGCGCTCATTGAGTTCGACCTGACATATGAATCGGCTAAAGTGGTTAAAGGACAAGTTATAGCCGATTTCATAACAGGACATGAAACAAATGCCGATCTAGTATCTGTAGTACCATGGCAATTGTTTTTTGACGGATTGGTATGTCGAAAAGGCGATGGTATTGGAATTGTGCTTGTCTCGCCAAAAAGATATAGTTTTGAATTTACATTTCGGCTAAATTGCCGATGCTCTAATAATCAAGCTGAGTATGAAGCGTTGCTTAGAGGCCTGCAACTGCTTGAAAATATCAGAGTAGATTTTGTTGAGGCCTATGGTGATTCATTGCTGGTTGTACAGTAGGTTAAGGAAGAACATAATTGCTATGATGAAATTCTGGTTAAGTATCTAAAACAATGCCTTACTGTAATCGGCTCGTTTATAAGGTTCACTATTAGTCATATTCCTCGAGAGATGAATGATAAGGCCAACTTATTAGCTCAGCAAGCATCATGCTATAAAGTTTTTGGCCGGTTGGAGGAGTATGAGCCGATTGAGAAAACAATGATGTATGTTAATGCCGCTGACTGGAGGACAAAAATAATGGAATACTTGATTAATCCATTCAAGTCGACAGAGTGGAAAATTAGGCTACAAGCTTTAAAGTATGTGGTCCTTGACAACGTGCTATACTATCGGACGTTGTAAGGTTTGCTGTTAAGGTGCCTTGAAGTCGATGAAGCTAAAGTTGTGATGGGTGAAGTACACGAAGGAATTTGTGGATCTCACCAATCGGCTTATAAGATGAAATGGTTGTTGAGGCGAACAAGGTATTTTTGGCCGAAAATGCTGGAAGAATGCTTAGGTATTACAAAGGATGCCAAACTTGTCAAAAATTTGGTAACGTACAGTTGGCTCCAGCATCACCTTTACACTTTATTATCAAGCCTTGGCCGTTTAGGGGATGGGGGATATATGTTATTAGACAGATATTTCCTGCCTCAAGTAAAGGCCATAGGTTCATTTTTATCGCGATCGATTATTTTTCTAAATGGGTTGAAGCCATCACACTTCAAAAGGTTACAAGTGTTGAATCTATCGGATTTGTCACGAAACATATTATCCATCGGTTTGGAATCCCACAAACCATTATGACCGATCAAGGTACAGTGTTTATGTCCGATGAGTTTCAGGGTTTTGCTAAGAGTTTGGGTATCAGGCTATTGAATTCATCACCTTATTATACTCAAGCCAATACAATGGTCAAGCCGAATCGTCTAACAAGATATTAATCAAGTTAATTAAGAGAAAAATTGATGAAAAACAAAGGAACTGACACTCAATATTGTCGGAGTCACTGTGGGCTTATTGGCTTGCATATCATGGATCAACAAAGCTTTCACCTTATCAGCTGGTTTGTGGGCAAGAAGCCATTTTACCCGTAGAAATTAATATCGACTCCATATGAGTAGCCAGACAAAGCGGTTTGTCGACTCAAGACTACAAAGATTTAATGATTGACAATTTGGACGATTTGACAGAATTACGTTTACATACATTAGATCGGCTTAAGAAGAATAAGGTGAAGGTTACTAAGGCTTACAATAAAAAAGTAATGCCTAAATCTTTTTTGTGAAGCCAATTTAGTCTGGAAAACTATACTACCTGTCTTCTCTAGGGATAATTGATTTAGCAAATGGTCTCCTACGTGAGAAGGGCCATATAAAGTAAATCGGCTTGTTAATGGGAATTATTATATTTTGGAAACATTGGAAAATGTGGTGTTTGCTAAGGCGATTAACGAAAAATACTTAAAGAAATACTACCCTAGCGTTTGGATTAGTTCCTAGTCGGCTATAAAAGTTTATCGCTTGGAAGTCCAAATTAACTCGATGTAGTTAATTCTAGCTAAATTAGAAATATTAAGCCGATTACTTACATTGAAGAATCATGGTGGTAATAAAAATCGGTTAAACAGCCGATTAAAAATACTTGCATTTCAAAAGAAAAGGAGTTTTGTTTCAACAGTCGACATTGCATTGCAAAAGTTAAAAACACCCACATTACAAGCATTTCAGATTTTGGCCGATCATAGCCCAGACCCAGGGAGGCAAGCGCCAAGGGTTGACAAAGCTCTTGCGGCCTTGGCGATTATCTCCTGCACCTCATCAAGAATGTTGTCATCCTCTTTGGCGCTTCGAGGCATAGGGACAATTTTGGCCGACTGCTTCTTGACACCAGCCACGGCCAAAGCTATTCCAAGTTTTTGTTCTTTGATAGCCGATGAGGACTTCTCTATGAGTTGTTGGCAGTCGGATATCTGCTTTGTTAGTTTGGCCAACCCTTCTTTGAGGAGCTTCTTAGTCGACTCAAGCTTCAAGACTGCTTCTTTGTTGGTCTTGAGCGAGTGGGCATCAACATCGAATTTTTGCTTCTTAGCCTTGGCATCGGCCACCAACTCGTTCAGGATCTTTTGGTTGGCTTCCTGGGCCTCCCTCAAGGCGATTCTGGACTTCGCTGCCTCGACTGCTGCTTTTTTGTCATCTAGATGACAGACATTCAGCAGCGCCTCCATTGCTTCTAGAGGTAGGTCGGCTTCTATGGCGGCCATAGCATCGCAGAGTGGCTGATTATTGTCAAGAATTTCAGCTTGTGGCCTCATCACCAAATTGAAAAGCTTGTTGAGCCGCTCTTGCATTCCCGAAGCCGATGTCACCGCGACCAACGCCTCCTTGGAGACTTCAAGGATTTTTCGAATGTCTACTGGGTAGTCGTCTGTGGCCACCACCTCGGGATCTTCTAGGTCGGCCAAAGAGAAACCCAATAGGTCAGTTGGGTTGGACGTTGCTGGGGAAGTAGCAGCAATGGGGGCTAGCGGTGTCGACTGTGAAGACGGTGGTGGAGGCTCAAGAGAGGCGGTCTTCAGGTCGGCTAAAACATTAGTGGCCCTCCCATGTTGTCGACGATATAATCACCAAGGCCTGTGAAAAATTGACTCCTTATGATGTGCATCATCTGGTATACTGCACCCAGAAATTTTTTTCCTAGCGCTAGCCGACGGCCCTCAACCAACTGTTCGGCTATACTTTGATAAACCTGTGTTGGCCTAAGAGATGACCCACAAAAAAGGAATATGTCTAGCCAAAGGTTGAGAAAAGCGACGTGCTCCTCCTCCAATACTGGTCCACTGACTTTGTTGTTGTTGCTGATATAATTGCTCCATCCCTCGCCCTTGGATCGGATCAGCTTATATTGCGGCTTGGCGCTGAAAGCCAACACTTGCTCCCCGTCAGGCCTCAAGCAGTACAATTGGGCCACATCTAAGAGGGTTGGGCCTACTGGACCCGTTTTGAACATGAAAGCATTCAAGGTGTCCCACCAGAAGTAACATGCCGTGGCCACTAAGGGCTCATTGGCTTTAGGGTCGGTTAAAGATAGGGGGAGGCATTTAGCTATACTCATCCTCTTCCAAATCTCCCTTTTTTGGGCTGCTACCAGATTGTACCAATTTCTCCAACCTTTCAACTCCGTCGGCCAAGCCCTAAAGCTCTTACACCACCCTTCGATGTTATATCCAGAAGCCGATAGGGGGAGACGAGGGATTTCTTGGTTTATGACTGTGTCAGAATCTAGATTTCCTACCGGACCTAGATAGTATTGGTCATTGCTATTAGGGATCAGAATGAGTACCTGTTGAGAATCCATTTAGCCGATCTGAAACAGGTGAATATGCCGATTGGGAGTTGATGAGTTGGTAGTATTGAGAAACTTGTCGCCCAGATGTGAACTTGAAAGCCGATGCCAGAGGTGCTGAGAGCTCGTGTGCGTGAAAATAACAGTGTGGGGACCTCATATTTATAGGGGGTGAGAAAAGATGAAACAGCGCGAAGAGATTTTGAAGGACGCAGACAGTTAAAATGAAGATACCATCTCAAGATTTTACGGCGCCATAAATGGAATGGTTACTAATGGGAATATTGCGGTAAGCCGATGGATATGATTTTTGGAAGACAACATATTATCTTCCAAAAATAGGGGGCATATGTTTGTACCAAGATTTGGCAAGGTGTGGTCAAGTTGTCAGGCTAAGGATCAATAGATATTTTAGCTGATTTCGGATATGGAAAGGAAGGTTTGAGTATTGGATCATGACCGATATTTATCTAAAAAAAGGAGGAATTGTCCGTGTTGAGGCCGACACGAATCATGCTTTGCAACGTATTAGAGATGAACACGGTCGGTCGATAGCTATAAAAGACGATCAGGAGCAAGCGGAGGACAACATAATCCAAGCAATCAACTCGCATTACTTTTGTTTACTTTTTCTGTCGACTAGGAGTAGTATCTGTAATTTAGACTTCTTGTAATCTGATTTGATCAATAAAATTACGCATCACCAATTGTTGATCACTCCCGATTACACCAATCAGGTTTGATTTTCTCCGATCTTGTTGCGCATCGTCTTTTTCGAAAAAGATCTACCTCTATCTTCTGATTAGCCCTAATCAGCTAATTAGACTTATCGTTACCCAAGATTTGATCGGTTTTTTAGCTGTTTAGATCTTTTGCCGATTGTTTTGCTAGATCGGCTTTGAGCGTATTTTATATTTGTCTTATCGATTGCAGGATCAATCGGTTGATACATCACGAATCTCAAAACCCAGTGTTCGTCAGGTGTGTTGTAGCCGATTAACCCTTCTTCAAATTTTTGACGCCAACAGTTTTATTTCTAATATCAAGTTGCTACATTTCTGATTTTGTCTACAGAAATCACTGTCAAATTAAACATAATCGCACCAATACCAAATCTTATTTCTCCTATGGCCTGATTCATAAAAATATGCGCGAGGAAAAAAAATGCTTCACCAACCATTGTTGTGCGAGATCTGACCAAATCCCCAACATCTCGGTAGCTTCTCCATTTTCCCTTTTGTTGTTCTATTTTTCGATCTGATGGTTGAGAATCGCCCGCTTAGACCGTATGAACCAACAGATACTAAAACACACGGCAAGAGAAGGCGACAAACCCTAATATGAAACATGGGAGCTGCCATTAATAATAGGGGTTTTAAGGCTATAAACTACAGTCCCATGAATCCCGGTTCGTCATGTCCTCCGAATAATAAACACTCCCGCGGGATTTCGCTGCCTGGAGCCGTATCTTCGTCACCAACCGATCCATAATTCCATATTTCCATCTCCCTGACTCCTAATCCTGCCTGGCCTCGCAGCCTTGCGCTGCAACTCACACTAGCTACCAACCGCCTCCATTTGGCCTTTGCATTCTGCCGCGAGAGATGCCATGCTTTTCTGGCCTCTTGACACGACGGTTCATCGGGGAAAAGAATGGTTGCGAGACTAGCAACCTAGGAGGCGTTCGTACGTGGTTCAAAGATACACTCACATGGCCAAAGATTTTCAGGGTGGATGAACATGAGCGGGCGGAGGAACAGTGTGCCACTTGTCGCAGACGGTGAAATGGAGCCAAAAATGCCTGGTGATCTCTTGCTCTCGCTAGATTCGGATCCGTTGCACTTAGACCATGCCATGTTAAGCTTAATCAAATGTTAATACCTCTGGCTCCTTACGGCCACGATTGGAAGGATTTCCGTAGGAATTGTATTGCTTCCTACATAAGTTCGTATAAGATTTTTGTGAATCATGCCCTTGTTAAGGGGATGGAATTCATATTCGTGACAAAAAATAAAGCGGAATTTTAGGCTCGATTCTGGATATAGCCGAAAATTTTTGAAGGGAAACAACACGCGGTACGTTATCGTTTGGATAATATAAAGTCTATAGACAATTTCGCTTTTTAATCTTTCCCGTACTCTGTTGTTCTTTTTCTTTCCTTTAATATCTAAATGCAAAATGGGAACTTTTAGTACTTTAATCAACGATTCATAGATCCATATCTTTTTCCAATATATCAAGAGTGATTGATGCAAATGCCAAGTAAACTGTATCACCAAAAGATTATAGCTCTCTTCCCTGAAAGAAATATTGGGTGATATAACAACGAAGATATGCCCATATTTTAGCTCCACAAGAAAGATCCACCTGTATCCGAAGAAACTTTCGACCCACATCATGATCTAACCGCTCTGCCTCTCTGCCCCAACCACCGCTACTCAATTCACCAGGAATATACGCTCCAAATGCCATTTTATACCGATTTTCATGCATTTCAGTAGCACTCTTTTACTAGAAATATCGTAAATAGTACGCCCTCTGGTCATAAATAGGTGTCGTTTTAGATATAAGTACAGTCAAATATTCAAAATTTTGATTGTCAATATTTAATTATCAGACGCAGTTTTAATAAATTACAGCCTGAAGTTTTGTAAGTTACCATGCATGTGCGGTATTAACAAATTACCACCCAAGTTCAAAATTATCATCGGTTCGTGAGTTTGTAAAAAAGTTCAAAAAGAAAAAAAAACATCAATTGGAACCTAAGCTACCATATACAAATTGAACAAATTACCAATCTAAGCTCAAAATTTCTATCAATTTTGCGGATTTGAAAAGGCCAAATAATTACCAACTCGCACCCTAATTTACAACCCGTGAACTGTTACCACACGCACTTTTAACAAATTACCATCTCAAGTTCTATAATTTACTATCTACATATTTAACAAATTACCAATGTAAGTCCAAAATTACCATCCATTTTGTGAATTTGGAAAAGTTCCAAAATTACCATTTTGCACCCTAAATTTCCACCTGTTAATAGTTACCATATGCATTATTAACAAATTACCATCAAAAGTTTCGTAAGATACCTTCTAAATAAATTACGACCCAAATTCAAAATTAACATTAGTTGTGAGTTTGTAAATAGGTCAAAACTTCTCCCCTAGTAAATTCATTGTGCGCCATTTGAGCAGATCCCATTCTAGCAACACAAAAATTTAAAATCCATTATTACCATTACTCGCTAGTTGCATACTTGCACAGCGCAGCCACATAGACCTGTCAATTGCGTTACGATTGCCTTTTTTTTTCATCTATAGCACTGGCAGTGGGAACGAAGACCTTTGCTAGCAATTAGTCACGAACCAACCCAGGATTACGAATTTCGCAAAGTTCGTCACTTTTCATGTGGTCATGTTTTCATGCGACTATTGTTCAGCTGATGCGCAATCAAAACTTATGCTAGTACTTATCACCTGGAGTCTTTACTAATTTAAAAGCTCTCTTTGTTTCAAAAATAAAAAAATATATGAAAAACTCTGGCGGTTCATCAGGATCGTACTCCATGAATCCCAGAGATTCTGAAACAAGGGCATTACAAACTAGTACATGTTTTATTCCCTCGTCCCGAAAATTGTATCGATTTGACAAACCAAAACCAGAAAATCAAACATATCATACCAAGGAATGCACAAATTCATACCACCGCAGCAAGCTCCCTTGGATATATACTCCTGCATCCACATTCCACAAAGCAATCCACGAAATTAGGACGAGTAATGAAGAGATCCACGAATAATGAAGAGGTCTCGAGCATCCATATAACATTCCGAACTTTGATTGAAAATCCATTTAACATCCTAAACAATGGAATCAGACATTTGACATATCAAACTTTGCAATATGGTTCAAATAATACTCTGACTCGGTTTCACATAGTGGTATTGCTCATGTGGCACAATAAGAGAGCGATTTTACCATGTAAGATAATACGCTTACCAAGTTAGACTAGTATAGTGCCTGTCGCTACGACGGCAGTACACCCGCTTATCAATTAAATGAGAAGATAAGTATGAATACAACACTTAATAATAAAAGAGAAATTTAGAATTTTAAATGAATTTAGAAAGAAAAACGGAACTAAATGGAGGTTGAATAGGCGAAAACGGGCTCCCAAAAGATTTTAAATCAAGAAAGAGAAAGAAAAAAGAATTTTCTAATCTTAGATTATTTTTTTTGTAGCTTCCACAGAGAGCACAGCCTGCTCTCTGGGCTTGGCTAGGGCAAAGAGGAGGGAAGGCCAGGGGTGGCCGGCCGGTCGCAGTGGGTCGGCACTGATGCGGCGAGATCGCCGGCACCGACGCCTGCTGGGGAGGATCGGAGGAGTTACGGTTGCGGTGAATTTCGCCGGGAAAGATGATAGTGATGGCTTGGGTTACCTCCAAAATCCGGCGATCTTTACAAGAGGGAGCACTTGGGGATTTAGCAATGCGATGGGGTGGAGGAGACTCGCTGGCTTTTATAGCA
The DNA here is from genome assembly GCA_036346275.1 of Otatea glauca. Lineage (NCBI taxonomy): Eukaryota > Viridiplantae > Streptophyta > Magnoliopsida > Poales > Poaceae > Otatea > Otatea glauca. The sequence continues at coordinate 79,887,806 of CM070715.1, read as the reverse complement.
CCGAAACAAGCATATTTATGGAAACCATAATTTGGGATCAAATCAGATTAGGAGGAAATTTTGGCAATAGAGCACGAAATTTGGGGAATTAACACCATAGATGGAAAGAGGAGATTTGGTGCGGGATTGATGGAGCTTTGGAGCTTCTTTCTTGCTTTAATGGAGGAGGAAGAGAAGAAGCTTCTGCAGTCAGGCTCATGACTAAAAGAAGCTACGGTGAGTTGCCTTCATTTTTTAAATCTAGAAGGATTTTTGAAAAAAAGACATTAGGTTAAAAACATTTTCAAAAAACTTTCGATTATTTTGTACTTAATAAAATTATTTTCAAAAAATTGAATTATAAATTTGCGAAACGCATGTGGCGAGGTCGTGACCAACAACCTCGCCGGCGTCGGCAAAGCCACCGATGGCGACCGTGGAGCCATTGCAGACCTACATTCTCCCGACCGCGCTGCCCCATCTCCCGGTTTCCTTTTCCCAGCACGTAATGTATGATCCTTTCCTTTTCTAGGACGTTTGTTTCCTTTCCAGGACGTTTGTTTTCTTTTCCTTGTTGATGCTGGAGATGAGGGAAGGTCTGTTGTGGAGCACAGGGATGATTTCGGAAAAATATAGAAAAATAAACTGCGCTCGCCGACCGCTGGATCCGCAAGGAAAATAAGATAAAATTAAACAGTGCTTTCGCCATTACCGGTTCCGCGAGAAAAAATGAAAAAATTAAGCAAAGACTCACAGACGGTTGGTTCCTTAGATAAAAATGAAAACAAAAATTCGGCGCTCTTCGTGCTATTGAAATTAGGCTCTATGGGGCTAGATCCGTAAAAAAGTCTCGAGAAAGGTCATATTCGGAAAAAAATACGATCACAATGCCAGGACAATAAAAAATTCAAGTCTTATTTCCTTGCATGCGGATCCTCCCTGTTTATTTCCTTGTTTGATTCACCCTCCTTCCAAATATGTAGTACGCACAATTTTGTCCAGTAAAAAATTCAAATCTGGTTTCCTTGCATGCGGATCCTCCTTATTTATTTCCTTATTTGATTCGCACTCCTTCCAAATATGTAGGTGGGGGAGGTCTGTTGTGGGCCACAGGGATGATTAGACACACTAAATAATGACCATCGGATGTGGGTGAGTAAAACTGAGGAAAGATCTGAGACGTTCATTTTGATGAATGCAAGTTTCTGGGGACGTTTTGCTAGGTGCACGAACATTGGGCCATCTCTAATGAGATGCATTATTTAAGATGGACATAGAAAAATTTGCTTAGGTGCATTATAAAGGGGTATAGATTAATGACAAGTGGGCCCACATGAACTTCTTCCTCGCCGAGCTCCCAATAATGCTTATATGGCTGTCGGCCCATGTAACTCCTTCCCTTTCTATTTCGATTTGAAAGAGAAGTCACTGTGAGTCCCACCTTTCATTCACCTAATCTTGTTTAACATATCATCTTATATGATAAAACCATTCATTCATCATGCTACATAAACAATATCATTATACGAAACTGAATTATAAAATTCAGACGTAAAATATTTGATTTTATAGTTCCGGACTATATACATTTTCCTAAAGAGGATACCGTGGAGCAGCAGGTAATGAGGTACCGAGCAGTGGAGACCGGCGAAGGTGGCGCGGTGAAGGTCGTGTGCGGCCCCGCTGGCAACACCGTGCTGTCTCGGGCGACGAGTCTGTTGCCGCCCAGCCACCATGGAATAAAACAGTTTCAATCAGGAACTTAATTAATGAAATAATCGTACAGAGTATGCGGCACACTTTGCCTCCAGCTCCAGGTGATCGTGCTGTAGCCTGTGCTTTGATCGATGACATAGATAATATATGCAAGTAGGGATTAGAGTAATTTAGCCAGCCAAAGATTGGAATATTGCAGCGCTAATCCTGCCTCTGTGTTAAATGGGAGAATCATACAGATCTTTTAGTTTAATCCTAGGGTCATTGAGTTGAGTACTTCACGTGAGTACACGGACGATTACAGTATAATGCCGTCACGTACGAAGACCCAACTTTGGAGGAAGAAAACTGCAAGATATCTCGCACAGAAGCTAGCTGTTGGCATCTGCTTATATACTCCTATAGCTTAATGAGTGATGCATTTAGGGATATCTCCTGGCTAAGATGGAACTGGACTAATTTTTTGTTTATGAGTTATGATCTGTTTCCCAATTCTTGGGGGGTTTACTTTGACTCAGTTGAAGATTCGCAAATGACAATCACAACAAGTACTAGTTTGCTTACATGATAGGTGAATGCATACAAATTGTATAATGTGGAGGTATCAAGTGGTAACCCCATTCTGGGTGTTGACATGTGCTATCTTGTGAGTTATCTGATCGAAGCGATAGCATATACCGAGATCAATTCAACAAACACGCGATCAATTCCGATGTTGATCGGACGACTCACAGTGCGAGGCTTTCCTTGAAGTTGATTCTTGAAGCTTTGGAGAAAAGCTCATGATCCAAGCTGGCTACTATGAGACAAACCATAGGCCATTAGGTGATGAAAGAGAGCGCATCTTGACGAACCACATGTGTGCTTGAAGCAATACACCCTATGTAACATGCCATTTACTCTAAGCAGTATATATAAGCAGCATAATTGTACTTGCTTTTGAACCTCCAATGGCAACCAGCTATCTAAAATAGATAACTTGTCAACCAACCAATCCATGGTGTCACATCAGGTACGTATAATCCAACCCAACAGACTAAATTAGCTTAATAAGCTGCACTATCAAGGCTGCTGATTAAGATTCCCACTGCCAGTCCAAGAGATTACAACAGATCTTCAGGATCGCTAAGCACTGATTAAAAACCTAAACCTTTTCTACGCTGCCATGTTTTTCTAGTTAATGGAAGCTTTTATCTTCCGGCATCTGAATCATCAGATACACACAGCGTACTATTTATTACAACGTTACTGGAAAAAAAGCCACAAAAAGATACGACCAAATACTGAAAGAAGTTACAACAAGCAAAAATTAAAAAAAAAACACAAATCCTTAATCCGCACACAACCTATTACTAAATCTCCACTCATGCCTGCTGAAGAGATCTCTAGGCACAATCTCCAGTGATCTGCATACCAATAACATCACCTCTCGAGTACGCTGCCACGTGGTGCGACCTTTTTTTAATAGTTACAGTTGGAGCAAATGGTTGGAGTATCAATAGCGATTTCTATAGTCAAATCTCATACTAGAAAATGCCCTAACTATTCTACATAATAACAAGGAAATATTCATAAGGACCTATCCTGAGGAGATGAAGCCATATCAATGGCCAAAACATACATTTTTTTATTACCAATTTAGCTGTTTTTGTCAGTACAACTACAAATCTTAAAAGTTCAGCTGGGCAAGGCGACTTGTCAGGCCGTTTTGTATAATTACAATTTGCCTATTTGGTGCACCCAGTTGCAGCATTGTATTACCGTGTTGGTCCAAGTGGACACCATCATCAACACCTCATTATGAGGATATCTAGGGTTAAGTGTGATCTGTTAATGGCAAGGGGGGCAGGGGTGGCAGAGTTGGCTCTCATCGCGATCTATGATACTGTCATTGATCCATGTGTTAGAGGAACCAATCAAGATTAAGTGCTTAGCAGTTAGCACTCCCGAATCTAGAACAAAGACTGCGCAAGTTGATTAGGCTGCTAAGTGTCATGGTACTTATTACTTATAACAGCAATCACTTTTTTGTACTCTCAAAAAGCAAGTTGATCGGGCTGCAATTTGATGAACAAATTAAAGGTTGCTTCTACTTGGCAAGAAGGGAGATGTCTCAAGCCGGAGAAAAACATCAGGCCATGTTTGGAACGTAGAAGCCCCCCCAAAAAGCACCTTTCTTTAGATTATTTTCTGAAAAATTTCCATATAATTAATTATATCATGGGGCCTTATCAATCTGAACGAATGTCAAGAGAGACTGGTGCTGGCTATGCTACTTGATTTTTTTTTGTTTGTGAGGGATGCTAATTATTATTTTTATTTTGCTTGGAGTAAAACGCAATATTTGGACATGTTTTAATTTGGAATGCATCTCCCACATAGGGCTGTAAACGAGTCGAGCTCGAGCAAACCTGGCTCTCCAGGCTCGAGCCGAGCTTGAGTTGGGGTCCAAGCCTCGATCCAGGCTCGAGCTCGGCTCAAGTAAGCTCGTTAAACTTAATAAACTCAAGTAAACTCGGTAATTCTCGTAAGCTCGGTAATAAGCTTTAGTAGACTCGGCTCGAGTAAGCTTGATAACAGGCTCGATAAAGCTCGATTTAAGAAGCTCGGTCTAGATTCGAGTAGACTCGCGAACTATTCGAGCTCGGCTCGGTTAAACTTGCGAGCTCGAGTTCGACCCGTGCGGAGCTCGAACCGAGCTCAAATCAAACCTCTCGTGAACCGTGCTTGAGTAGTTCGTGAACCTTGAGTTTTTTTTTACCGCTCTACTCAAGTCTCCAACACAAGGTTAGCTCGGGTTTAGGGTCAACTAGGGGAAGGCGCACTTATCATGCTTTAGGCTTCGGCAAGAGGTCGGCACCTCGTGTAGTCCAATCTGCAATTTCTGCATCATCTGCTACAAGATAAGGCTGAAACAGAGAAGCTGATCCATCTATCACTATTGGATCCGATTTGCTGGATACGATGCAGAGCATACGTGCGATCACAGCAACAGGATAGAAAATATCAGTGGGAGAGGCAGCTGACACCTGACGACAAACAAGATCACCAAGGTCCGATACGGAAGATTTAGTAGAAAATAGAATATTTTCTGGGACAATTTTGAAACAATAAAATGTTGCCATTTTGCATATTTCTTAAATCTTAAAATTGTACGATAGATGCTGCTGCTGCAGGATCTATCTGACAAGTATAAGCGCAATGAATTGACAATGATAGAACTTTTCATCGTTGTAGCTTTTAATTTTTTTAGAAGTAGTTTCTGTACTATTTTTTGTTTTTTAAATTTGGCCATCGGGTCCGCAAATACTATGTACAGAGAGTGCCGCATTTCGATTTGCAGCGCACGGGGAGCGCGGTAATGCTATGACGCGACACATGGCATAGTCGGCCTTTAATTAATGATATTCGAAATTAAAAAAATAACAATGCAACGGTACTACAGTACGTCTACATGGTACTGTAGTGTGGCCTCTGTTTTTTTGATTCGTTGAGTGGAAGCGTGGTATTTATCGTCGGTGGCGCGCGGCATTAGGTAATTCCGCTCTGCGGTTGCGTGGCATTCAGGTTTTTCGCATCGTGTTTACTTCCGCGCTTCCCGTGCACGGGATTTGCGGGCTAAGGGGCCATATTTGAAAAAAAAATCGCACGACAACTAGTTCTGAAAAAAATAATTTTTGGGGCTACAACAATAAAGAGTTCTACCCTATATAGAATGTCATGAAATGACCTCTTAAAATATGAACAGAAAATAGCTTTGACCATTAATTTCTATTATAATGTATTTATAAAGCCTAATAAAATTATAATATTATGAAAGTACTTTTCAAGATAAAGCTATATATATGATTTTTATGTATCTAATTTAAATATTTAAAAGATATTGACAACCAAAGTTTCAAAAGTTTGACTACACCTATGTCTAAAATAACAACTATTTGTTCCCGTGCTTTTCCAAGACTAGACTCCATGTAATTTTTTTTCAAATATGGCCCCATAGCCGACAAATCCCGTGCACGGGGAGCGCGAAAAATACAAATCCCACGTACGGAGAGCGCGAAAAATATAAATCCCACGCACGGGGTGCGCGGAAATAAATACGAGGCAACACGTCGTGAAAAACCGAATGCCTTTATGGTTCCTATTTTATGAGGTCATTTTATGCCTTTCTATATAGGGTAGAACTCTTCACTGTTGTAGCCCCAAAAAATTATTTTTTTCAGAGCTAGCTGTTGTGCGATTTTTTTTCAAATATGACCCCTAGCCTACAAATCCCTCGCATGAGGAGCGTGAAAAATACAGATCCCATGAACACGAAGCACGGAAATAAACACGAGGCGACACGTGGCGAAAAACCAAATGTTGCGCAACCGTAGAGCGAAATTACCTAATGCCGCACGCCACCGGTGATAAACACCGTACATCCACTCAGCGGATATAAAAAAAAGACTATGCTACAGTCTACGCAGCGGTACTGTAGCAAGTACCGCTGCATTGTTATTTTTTAAAAGAAAATTTTAAATGTTGCTGATTGAAGGCGCGGCAATGCCATGTGTCGCGTCGTGGCATTATCGCGCTCCATGTGGGCGATATTTGTTGGTCTGGAGGCTAAATTTGTAAAAAAATCGCACAAAGACTAATTTTGAAATTTTTTTAAGGGCTACAACAGTGAAGAGTTCGAGATGATGCTGCGGGATCTATTTGAGGAGAATAAGCGCAATGAGTTCTTGCAAATCAAATTTCAGGCAGCTGTCTTAATTAAGATTTATGCAACAGTACTGGCTGTAGATCTTAAGGTTTACGTACTCAACACCGGAGGTGACGAGATCAAATCTTGAAAAATCGATAAAATTCCAATCCAATGCACGGCTGGCATGCAGGAATTGAACACTCTGGCCCTTAAGCCAGGAAACCGATGCCACACTGGTCGAGTAAACCAACGGAACAATTTGTTTTAGCTGAATAATAGGCAAGTTTTTGTATATGACCGAGTTGAAGGTAGGGTAAACTTCGGCGATAACATCGTGAAATTAAGCGCGAGCGAGACGGGTGCATTAATACATGCATATATACTAGCTTCTCTTGCAATTTGGATGTCTGTGTGATGGGCTGATGGCACGTACGTACATGGTACACGTACGTCAAAATAAGTGCAAATGATCGGACGGTCCAAAATATGGATCTAGATGGAGGTTGTCATAAGTATGTGCATGCACTAGTCACGGTCATTTTCAATATATATCTCAGTCCAGTCTAATTCAATTAAGTTGATTTTGCTGGTTGAACCTTTGGTCTTTTTCAGGGTCGATTTCAGGGTTATTTGGAATGTCTTTATCTACACGCGAAACACACAAGTAAGAACTAACAGAATACAGAAAGAGATCAAACTCAAATATTTTTATAGACCATAAATTTCAGGATTTTTTTAAAAAATTGAAAACTAGTTCCACTCAATTCGAAGTTTGTATGCAAAAGATACTACCATTTGAATTTTACTAAACAGAGAAAATATTGAAAAATAAAAGGAGAGAAAGAGGTGACGTGTATCCTGCCGGATTACGAGCGCGCGTAGCTTCATATCCTCGCTCTACCATCTCAGTCAATACCGCAAACGAAAAATTTCAAAAAAAAATTGCGTTTGGATCCTTTTTCAAAAAAAAATTATGATTAAGTCCTTTTCGGAAAAAAAAATACGATTAGGTTCTTTTTTAAAAAAAGGAAATATATTACGTTTAGGTCCTTTATGCGTTTTTAAGTATTACGCTCGGGTCCTTTTACTGAAAATCAAAATTACGATTAGATCCTTTTAGGGGGAAAAAACGTTTAGGTCCTTTTTTGGGAAAAAATACATTGCATTTAGGTCATTTTTGTATTTTTCTAGCATTACGTTTAAGCCCTTTTGAGGAAAATACAAAATTCTTTTTAGGTCCTTTTCGCGTGTTTCCTCGATTTGCTCCTATAGGGAGCGGCATTCGCACGTTTTCTCCATTTGCTCGTGTGAGGAGCGGCGCTCGCGGCGTGACACGCCGCGTATGGTTGGTTAGTTGGTTCAATGTCAGGTCGCTAGTGCCGACTGATAGACATATGAGAAAAGATAACGGAATCTGAATATTGCCCTCGTGCTTTGGCTTATCTCGCCATAATTTATAAAAGGAAAAGTTTACGTAACATCTCAAATTTTACTCAAAAGTCTGTTCGACACTGTAAACTCTGAAACCAGTTATTTAGCCTTTCAAACTTTCTAATCTCGTTCGTTTAACACCATAAGCTGGTTTTGTAGGGGAAAAGTCCATATAATATCTGACCTTTGCTCAAAAGTCCGCCCAACACCCCAAATATTGAAACCGGTTATTTAACACTCTCAACTTTCCAATCCTGTTTGTTTAACACCTTGGGAAAAAATCCATATAACAAATGAACTTTGCTCAAAAGTCCGTTCGACACCCCAAACATTGAAACTGGTTATCTAGCACCCTGAACTTTCCAATCCCGTTCGTTTAACACAGTTTCAGAGATGAGTTGTGTTTAATGGTGTGCAAGGGTGCAAACGGAGTGGATAGTTCCGATGATTATCCGACCAAATAGTTTTGATCTAATTCGGAGAAAAAGAAGAATATTTGGTTAGTTTTTCGGATTCGGAACCAAATAGTATTTTTCGGATATAAGATCAAATTTAGAACAGAAGCATCCATCAGATTTGGAGCTATCCTTGAATTTAATCGGATAGTATCCGATAAATTTATCTTAGATATCCAGATATCATCCCAATAGGCAAGTCCATGAGGCCATGGGTCCATAAATACATGACTAGCCTCTCACTTGCCTAGAGTGTGCTGGAGAGAGAAATTGGCTCACGAGGCTTTTTCAATATTAAAATTATTATTTTTAAGAAAATATAGGAAATCCAAATAAGCAAAAAAATAGCAAATAAACTTAGAATAATTTAGGCAAATACGTTTGAACATGAGAAACGTTTTTAAAAATCTTTTGAATTTAATTGTTGTATTCAAATTTGTATTTTAGACATGTAGTACGATTGATTGATCCTTCCATATGCGACACATATGTGTTTTGTTTTTGCACGATATCCGACCAAATGTCCGTGACCGAGACTATTCGCATTCGACTTGACATGTATTTTCTCTATATTCATGACCGAGATAATCCACATTCGTATTCATGTCGATGTTATCCTTGTCCGACTCCGATTTCGAGAAAAAAAAGTGGAATAGAATACAAGATGAACGATATCGATCTATATCAGTTTCAATTGCACCCCTACCGGTGTGTGCGAGTGAGAGCTACAGAGAAGGAGTACGACGGAGCAAACTGTGCCTAGGACAGATGATGGCAATGGAGCGTGCGTCAGTGGGGGTTGTAGAATGGTCGACATCAAGGTGCGACGGTGACGAAGAGCCTAGGACAGAGAAAGGATTCAGTAGGAGAGGATGTAATGAGAGGTATCATTGATTTTTTAGGGAAAATCGAGTATTTGCCACCCTAAAGATTTGAGATTGAAGATTTGCCACCGTAAATACTTTTATTGAAGATTCATCACTCCAAACATCAAAAGACATGTAATTTGTCACTCCTTTCGTATTCCTGTATTTTATTATTATTTTTAGCCCAAAACTACACATGAAAGGTCGTTCTGGCCCTTGTACACAATCTGGCTTGGCTTCGGTTTGGTCGCACCCAGTCGCATCAAACAGAGCCGGCTCAAACCCAATTACCCATTCCTTTCCTTAGCCCTAACCCTAACACGTGGCAAGCACGAGGAGACTTGGAGCGTGGTAGGTGGTGAGGATAGGTGGAGCTCAAGATGTCGGCCAGGATCGGCTGGCACTGTCCGTCGTCGCAAGCTCAAAATAAGGTACATGCCAACAAGCTATGGTGTACAAAGAGCTATGGAGTACCTCATTCGGCTTTGGATTCGGGTTTAGAAAATTTCAATCTCACCTCACTTTTCCCATTGTCTCCCACCTCTTCCTTGAAGTCTATCACGCCGTCTTATACCTTGGTTGTAGTGACTAGTGGTCTCCTTCCCCTGCCTCGTCATGCCCGTGAGTCGAGAGAGAAGGATCGCATTACAAGTTTTTGATCAAGCTGGTGGCGTACTATGTTAAGTACCTAAAGTGCATTGGAGACTCAAGAGGACAATTAATTGAGATTCTTTTTTCTAATGGTTGAATTAAAAAAATTGTCTTTTCTAGCCCAATCTATATGCCTAATGTTTCTAATATGGTCAAACAACTCCTACACAAATCTAGTGAAGTTTTGCAATATAGGTTCTAATCCTACACAAGTCTAGTGATCTAGGAATTAAAAGATAATAAAGTAAATACGAATACGTAAAATAGAAAAGATGCACAAACAATCTTTTTATCGAGGTCTCGGAGATTCGACGAGCCCCTACTCCTCGTTGGAGCACTCTCATAAGAGTCTCACTTCCACTTGAACCCATGAAGGGATTCAAGCTCTGCAATTATGATAGCCTTCTCTATTGTGGATAAGTGGCCTTCGAACTTTCACTACCCTCCTGGTGCCTTCTACAAGCTCCTTCTTAGAAGGTCACTAAGAGCACATCTCCAAATCTGTCTAGGAATCACCGGATGCCAAGGAATAATAAGCCTAATGATGTTACTTGTCTCTCAAGATTAAGCAACTAAGAGTGATGCACACTAAGAGCTAACTACTCTCTCAATCTCACATAATCTTTTAAGATATTCAATCTAAGCTCATGAGTGCCCTTGAACTCTCCCTTGATATGGCTATCCTTCCTGAGTGTCAAGAGTGCTTCTTTGAAAGCCCATGCTTCGAATATATAACATCAACTCGAGAAATTAGCCATTATAAAAACTTCTGAAGTATCTGCACACCCAGATAATCTGCCTTAGTGTAATTTTCCTCTAACCCAATGGTAAAAAACTAGCTGTTGTACACACTTGGATCATCTGCCTTAGTGCAAAGTCACACACTCGAACTTTGATGATGAATGGTATGCCTTTCTAACACCCTGGCCCGACTAGGGGCCTGGAATGCCACCACTACCATTCATCACTCTAAATGGCATTAACGGGGTCTATATTTCCTCAAAAAACTACTCACATAAGGTAATCCACATGTCATTAATGGTCTACATTATAAGATATTCACACGGAGAACAAGATTAAGAATCACACAAGTATACGCTTGGAACCTTGCACTCAAGAATGTTTAGGACCTCGTGTCCAAGAGCGTTCAAGACCACAAACTTGAGAATGCTTGGAACCCTATGCCCAGGTGCATTACCTAGACTAAACAATGAGCATCAACATAAAGGTAAACAATACATAAATTTGCTAGCTATCGAAAGAAAATGCATAAACTACTCACAATTAAATACATCTATTAAGGATCCATTATAAAATACAAAACTAGCTAAGCAAATGCTTAAAGTCGGCGTATGATAACTAAATGTTATATCTAGGTTATGGTTGAATGTGAAATGAGTGTGCTATTCCCACCTATGCATGTCACCATCACAGTTACCTAAAAACATTAACAAAGTAAGGGTGAGTCCAAGACTCAGTAAGTATATAATAAAGCAATAAACATCAACAAAGCAATAAACATAACAAAGCTCGGTCAACATTCATGTATCACTATGTACCATAACAATGTCATTATCGATAAATCTCTTTTCATATTTTCTTTTTATTTATGCAATGCAATACCATGTCCATATACATCTTTTAAGCTCATACCTATATAGTTGAGGGAACATATGTTGATGTACACCCTCTACCTCCATCCTGTGTAGGTGCCTACTAAAGCAGGTCTTTCCCTTTATCCCGTGAAGGTACCTACCAAAGTAGTTTTTTCTCAATAGTGCTTTGGACTAATCATATACTTTCTCACTAACCTGGCTCATGCACTCTGGACTAGTATATGACTTACCGACCCGGCTCATATACACCTTTCATGATGTGAATGCAAATAATGCAATACGTTCCAATAATCATTTACCATATACTAACATTACCAAGTAATCATCGATATCATGTACACATCGTCATCATATAACATCACATTGAACAAGAATCAAGTAAATATAGCATACCGAGTAAACAACCATCTACAGTTCTACTATGCACTTGCATTTTAACTGCGGGGATGATTTGTAGAGAACACCAATCCTGAGTCTCCACCTAGGCAATCGTTAACAAACTCAAAACATGCTACAACAGTACATAATCAAATAACGACTCACATCGCTTCACATGAAAACCAACACCACAATCTCTCTTCACTGACACCCTTCCAGCGATCCCGTGAACAAACAACAGAAAATTTCAATCTAGGGATACAAACATAATTAACAATATATATTCTAGAAACTACATGCAATTTGCCACACTTCCCTAGTTGGCAAAAAATCCTAATTAATCCATATAAGCCCTCATTTTTAACCCTGGCAACTGTTTAGTTGCATTTACTGGACAATAGGTTTAGCAATTTTATATCTATTTTACACAACACAAAAAAGTGGCAAACTATAGCAATTATGGAAATTATGGAAATTTATCTAACTTTCCCTAGGTGTTAACACAATTTAATTCAACCATCTATTAATCATATTAATCAAATTAATATAACAACAACCAACAACTATTAATTTATGGACAGCAGTCTTCCCGATGCCATCTATTAAGCATAATGCCGGGTAGTTGGAGGGAAATTAACAACGGACACACCGGTTCTTCTTGATCTCTCATCAAACCCTGATCCAACACAGTCCTCAAACTCCTAGTGTCATGTCCACCACAATACTTAGCAACTTGTGCACGAGGTAACGTGGTTAGACTTTAGCAGTTGTGATCCAAACGACAAGGAATGCGGAGGACGGTAAGCACATAGTGTGGACGCACACCAGACATGACCTAACATCACGTGGCGTGGCACAGACACGATCTGATCACAATGGCATGGACACGACACGCTCCAGATCGACGCTCATGCTCCAGCTCACCTTGGAGCACAATCGTGTGACGACGGCGTCCTCAAGCTCGAGGTGTCCTCAACTGGTGACTGGCAGATCTTCCTCCGGTGACACCACTGGCAGCGGTTGCAGCAAACAGCAATGACCGAGCTGGGTTTGCAGGTGGTGGTGGTTAGCAGCGGTGTAGTGGAGTAGTGGCGGCGGTGTCCCACAATAGCATGGCGTAGAGGGCGCGACGCCGGGGCGATTGTGACAGCTGCCCGCGGCTTGATGCACGGAGGACGTGGGTGCGATGGCATGGCAGCGCGCAACAAGGAGGATGTGTCTCGTAGAGGGGCAGTGACCATGGTGATGGCGACCGGGGAGATGCCAACGATCTGCGACGCAGAGGGAAGGGGACGACACCGATAACTTGCATCACTGGAACATCGACAACAACAGCACAGGGGGAGGCGGCTAGGGTTGGAGAGCCCCCCTCCCCCATTCCTTTAAAGAGTGACACGACCGGGCTTAGTCTAGATTTGGGCCAAGCCAACCCAACTTCTCCTCTCTCTGTTTTTTAACAGGATATTACAACCTTGATCCAGATGATCTGCCTCAATAGAAATCCAAAAACGCACTCTCTTTACTAATGGTACGGATCAACGTTACACCTTGACCTTGATAATCCACCTCAATGCAAAATCACACCTAAGCAATGATATACCTCTATCCATATCATCTGCCTCTCAACTTATCCAATTCAAAATTCTCTATTTAGAGTATACGTTTCAATGATACGCCTCCATCCAGATAATACACCTTAGTGTAAAATTCAATACGTACCAAAAACAGCTTCTCTCGATAGATGGTATGCCTCACTGATATGCCTATGCTAGATTATCTGCCTCTATTGAGAATTTTAGACTTAGCTCAAATTGATCCAAAATTTGAGATTTTCTCAACCAAAACTTGATCCTTGGCATTCTTTGAGTAGAGTATGAGCTAGAAGACCTAGTGTGCATCACACTTAGCTACCCAACCTCATCAAACTCAACTTAGTAGTCTTGAACCCTTTAAAAGTACGGCCAAAGCAAAATAAGAATATAATATCTAAAATGATACAAACTCAACTCCATGAATCATTTCTAAGCATAAGGTCTTTTCTTTCTAGGGTACAAGGATGCACACAACAGACACTTACACACACCACACCATACTCTACACACGCACACATGCGTGTGTGTAACATCCCAAAATTTTCCTTAATTATTATTTTATTATTTTTATGCATTTTATTATTTTTTGGAATTTATTTGGATTTATCTAAATTTATTTTAAATTAAGTATATTGGCCTTTTCGAGAAAACTAATTAAATATATGCAAAGTCAATATAAAGTTTTACCAAAAATATTTTATTTGAGTTCCAAATGCCTCAAAGTATTTATGAGAATTTTATTGGAATTTTACTGATATTTTCATTGCCTTAAACGAATTAATCTAATTTTGGGAATTAATTTAAATCAAAAAGCTTTGGAAAACCGTGAGCGATCTCGGGCCAAAGCCCGAAAGATCTTGTGGCGGGCCAATAATGAAACCCTAACCATTCGGTCAGCCGTGGGATTGAGATCCAACGGTTGTGCCTTCGCCGCGTCGCCCGCATGCTGCAAGTCGTCGATCCGCAGCCACGTGTGCGCCTGCGATTGTGCCACATCGACTTCGTCGAATCTCTCCGAATCTGTCGCGCCGTCGTCATCCCGCGATCCTCAGGATCAGTTTTCGTCCCGTGCGCGCTCGTCGAGGCCGCTATTTAAAGTGCCGCCTCGCGTGTCGGGTAGCCCGAGGCAAGCCGCACCTACACCCCTAGCTTTTGTCGCTAGTGCCACCGCCAGTCGCCCGCGCGAGCTCGCCGAAGTTTGCCGACGCATCCACCGTGGTTTTCGTCCTCTTCTGCCGCCGTCAAGCCCCCGTTCGCCGCTTGGGTTCAGATCCGGGAACGTAGCGTCACGCCGCGTCGGGGACGCCACTTCTTATCGTCGGAACTGCTCCGAACGTCGTGAGGGTGGTCGTCTTCCTCCGCTCCGGTGAAGCTGCGCCGCTGCGACGCCATCGTCGGGGTCAAGTGATGTTAGCCGTCCGATCCTCCGTGAACGCACGAGATTGAGCCGCGTGGACGCGATCTGCAGTGAACAGCTCGGGTAAGGTTTCAACCGTTAGATTAGATCCGTTGGTATAGATCGCGCCGCGTGGTGGGCGCTTGAAAGGACAGGGGATGTCGCCTAGAGGGGGGGTGAATAGGCGAATTAAAAACTTTATAGCTAAATGCGTGGAATAAATAGTGCCTAAATAAAATCTCCCGAGTGGAACAATCGGAGTGTCCGGTTATTCAATCCGGATACTCGGATAGTCCATGCGAGGGTCCTAACCCGAGTGAGGTTATTCAATCCGATGTCGGATTATCCGGACTGTGGTATTCAATCCGGATACTCGGATAGTCCAAGCAGTGTCCGGTATTTGGATACTCGGATTATCCGCTGATGTCAGCGTGACTTCATTGAGGAATGCTATTTTAAATCCGCAATTTTTCAACAATCTACTTGAACACAAAAGAACTTAATGATGTCGGTACACGAGGGCATAGAAGATCCGGAGCCAAACACAACAAAAGAGTAGATCGGGCTCCCAAAGATTCAAAACCAAAAACTAAAGCAAGAGCAAGAAGCAAACTTGGAGACAATGATTTTTCACGAAGTTCGGATCCTTGAGGATCCTCGTCTCCGTGAGGCGGCTCGGTCACACTTGAGCCGGGTCTCTTTCAACCCTCTTCCTCCGGTGTTGCACAAATGCACTCGCCGGTCTTCACTCCTTTGATTCCTTCCCTTACGGAGGCGAACCGACCTTCACAAACTTCCACGGCCAACCACACAAAGCTCCGGTGGCTCGTAGGCGACCTCCTAGCCGTCTAGGAGTCCTCAACCTCCAAGAGTAACAAATGCTCACGAAGAACAAGCTTGGAGATGAAATCAAGTGCTCAATCAACTCAAGACTCACTCCCAAACTCTTCCCAACCCTTCTCACAAGGGGATCACTTAGATCTAAGGGTAAAAGCTCCCTCAAAGCCCCCACACAGCCCCTCAAAAATCCACACCAAAAGCCTCTTCAAAAAGAGGGAGGAAGGGCTATAAATAGAACTCCCAAAAAACTAGCCGTTAGGGGTCGCTGCACAATCCGGAGACTCGGATTTCAATCGGATACTCGGATTGACTGAGAAAATGCTAACAGAGAGACCCAACCGGAGAGTCCGGATAAATATCCGGATACTCGGACTAACTCCGGATAGTCCGAATAGCACTCGAGCAGGCTCGACTAAAACGAGCATAACTTTTGACTCCGGACTCGATTTCAGAGATTTTGGACTCTCCGAAAGCTAAGAACGAGGGCTACACAACCAACAAGATCTCACTATCCAAAACTCAAAGGATAACCACAGATTTCACAAAGAAATCAAGAGAGACCTACAACCTCTCACTTCCAAGCAGTACCAACACCACTCTCTTTCTAAGATTCACAAGGATGGATCACTTGAGCACTTGACACATCTAAAGTCATTCGACATCGTGATCCCTCTTAATAGTACGGCAATCCTTAGACTCAAATTAAATCAAAGATAATATAAGTCTAGAACTAGTCACTTTCCTTCTTTCTTGATGTCGATGCATGAAGACCTTCACCATATAATTGATGACATCTTCGCCTTGTCCAACTCGACTCGATTCACCTCATGAGACTCTCGTCCTATCAACCTTGACTTGATCATCCTCTCTCGACGATCTCCACGCCAAGTTGCTCTTGACTTAGTCCTCGAGCTCTTGGTGACACCGCCGCCTTGTTGACCTCGGCAATGATCATCCTCCAAGATACCTTGGTCATCATACACAGACGGGACCTAATTCTTTCCAAACTACTCATGAAAGACATTAGTCCCAAAAGCTCAATAGATATGAATAGAGTTGATATTTGTGAGTTGATTACTACAAGTGTTTCATATAAAGAAGCACAATATAAATGGAAACACTTGACATAAGAAATGTTCTCTACTAAGTACATCATGATGAATTTTAATTGATCTATATGCACTAGAGATATAATTGCCAATATGATGAATCAATTAAATCATGGCAAGGATCACAGACTTTACTTAAATGAAGCACATGATAGAATATACACGAATTGTACATGTGCAAATAATAGGAAGAGTAAGAGTAAATATGTGATCCAACACTAGATAAACTTCACTAAGAGAATTGCATGAGAAGATATATAAATAAAGCATGCATGCACCAAGTCAATCTATAGCAATATGAAGTTTAACTCTAGTTACCTTATCTTTGCTTAACTATCCCATTTGATTTTCCTCTAAAAGATGAGACTGATACTCAACTAGGCAATATCATGTTAGTCTCATAGCAATATAATCATATTAGAGGTTTGTCATTTGTTAAGCACTAAGCTAAGCATTTACTTAATTATAGAGATTGTCATTATGAGTGTGCACAAGCACCGCAGGCGTGGAGTCCACCGTGGATCGGCGTCGCCGTGGACCGAGTCCATGCGCGGAGACGCACGTGTCCGCAAAATTGCTATTTTGTCTCTTAAATTTATGCATGATATTTTATTTGTAAAATCATGTATAAATGATTTCAATTAATCTGATTTCACAAAATTGCTATTTTGTCTCTTAAATTTATGCATGATATTTTATGTGTATAAATGATTTCAATTAATCTGGGAATTAGATAACATACCTATTTGAATTGAAACCACCTTGCCAATTGTATGCCATGACCTTATTGTCACCCTAGGATGGTTAATTAATAGTTGGTTAATATTGATAATCAACATGGGCTAGTTAGACCGTCGTAGATTGCTTAGCCATGCCACGTCATCACATGTGTCCGAATGTTGATACTTAATCTTGACTAATGGAATATGGAATAATGTTTATGAATTGGTGTGTCATGTGTTGTCACACAGTGACATTAAGTTGTCGTGGCGAGGTCACACAACTAGATTGAAATGTTGGTGGCATGTGGTGCTTGGTAATCAACTGGGTGGTAATGATTTAGATTGGGGCAAGTGTCAAGGGGCAGTATGCCAAAGTGGGCCAGGATTGGCAGGGGTATGTGGAAGTCTTGCCTTGGTCATTTTAAGGACTTAACCTTGCAAGCCTTTGACCTGAGTCTCTCTTGCAATCACATGTCTGGAATGGGACAGCCTAGCTGATTAATTAGTAATGTTTTAGCTTGGTACTACCATTGGCGGTGTGAGTCCCGGGTGTACGGGTTAACTCACATGGCGCAAGAGGGGGGCCCTGTCGTGGTGGTTTAACCCTTCAGTGTTGAAACCTTAGCGGGTAGTACTAGGTTAAGGCAGAGCTTTTGTAACATCCCGAAAAAATAAAATAATATAAAAATAAATATTTTAAATTTGAAAATATTTATTTATAAGTTTTATTGGCTTTATTGGTTCTTATTTGAATTTCTTTGGATTTTTGTATTGTATGGAAATCCAACAATTAGAATTAGTAAATGGGAAATGGTAAAATGGAAAAATGGTAAAAGTAAAAGTTAGAAAATTTTACCATGGTATCTCTAAGCATGCAGTGGATGAGTTTATCCAGCAAATAAATTTTAATACATAAGAAAGTATTAAATAGTTGAAAGGACATCCCTTTGACCTCCAAATAGTGCAAGGACAGATTTATTATAAAATTTTAGAACGTTATCTGCACCTGGAAAATTTACCATAATGTCCTCAAGACATTATTAACCTCTGTAAAAATATTAGAAATTAATAATGTCATTTAGTGCCTTTTAAAATTCATAAACAGAGGCTTAGAAAATCTGAGAATTAGCATGTCAGAATTTATATAAAATAAATATATAATATTTTAACTGGAAATTTTTATGAAAGAATCCTTGATCTAAATATAACTCTACATAAAAGTTTAGAAAATAAATAATACAATTTGGACCCTTAATTAAATTAAAATCCGAAATCAAAATTCTGAGTAGTGCACAGTGTCAGAATTTTAATTAATTAACCATGAGGTATTTTTGTCTAAATATTTTACTGGAAGCTAAGAACTCCCAGTATACCATGGTCAAAAAGTTTCGCAATTTTTGAACAAAGTTGAATGGCCAATTCGATGCCCAGTATTGAAGCCATCTTGTCTACTGTTCTTTTTGGGACACCTCCTCATTCTAGAGCCTTCTTGTGATTCAGCCAGCCCTTTTGATTCATTCCCACGCCACAACCAGCAAGTCTCCAAGTCTTAGAAGCAAGCCTCAGGATGTCACAAGAAGCACCACAAACCTCATAGCTCAAGGCATGGCAAGGAAACCACCATGGGAGCAAGAAGCTCAACCAAAAGACCGCAGCCATCTAGTGATGAGGAGTAGCAGTCAGAGAAGCACCATCATTCTGCTACCTCTTCACCAATATCAAATCCTGCAGCCTGATCATTCCTTCCAGAATGCCTCCGACTTCAACTCTGTCATCTCCTCTGCCGTCGCGGGCAAGAAGAGAGGAGTCAGCCGATCAAGCAAAATCGGTAACAATTGTTGAAATTGATTCTTCCTCTAGCTTCACTCGGCACCATAGATTACTAAGCAAGTCGAAATTCTATCCCTCTTCGCCTGCAGAGCCGCCGCACCGTGCGCCTTCTTCTTCAACTCCGGCCGCTCGGTGGCGCGCTTCCTCGGCCAAGCTCCGGCCCGGCCAACCGGTAAAATGGAATCCCATGACCTCTCTAATGCTTAAGCCGTTACCGATTTAACCGGAAACTCACTCCATTTCTTCTCCGGCGAGTCTTACCTCCCTCCGCCGCATGTCGCCGGTGGCAGCCCACTCTGGTCGTCCCCGCCGGTGATCGACACCACCCACGGATGCGCCATGACCCCGGTGCCTACTGTGTCGCCCATTCGGCAGACCTTCGCCGAGTCGTCGCCGCGCCTAGATCTTCCCCGCTCCATGTCATCGAACCGCGGGCCCGTCATCACCGGTCAAAACATCTCCGGTTCAACGGTGAAATACGCCTTCTCAACTCTGAAAGCGTATTTTCGAATTTCAGTTCAAATTTCTAGAAACCGAGCTGCTTCAAACACTTATAACTTTTGCATTGTAACTCCAAATGAAGTGAAACAAAATTCTAAATTCATCTAAAATCCAGTTCTCTCAGAATATGCAATAAAATTTTGAAAATGTTCACTGGATAAATTTGAAATTCAAATTTAAAGAAGAGGTTTAAAGAAGTGCTACATATTAAAATGATGTAAACAAACTTAGGGCTGAATGAAACTAATTTTAGTGAAATCCTTGTACTTAAAGAAGTTCAAATATATAAAAATATTTAAATTTCATTATTGTTTGAAATACTTTCTATTAACGATTGTTTTCAATGCACTAGAGATTCAAATATACATAATTTGAGTAAAAGAAATATAGAATAAGTAAAATTGATTTCTAAATATTATCATGGCAGTAGAATACCTTAATTTTCCAAAATAATTAATCATGGATTTGATTTGAACTGTCTTGAAAGATATGAAATAACTTAAATGAAAAATGTGCATATACATATAGCATAGAAAGTCAAATGGTTGTAATATAAGTCAAATGAATTCAAATAAACACCAAGTAAGTTTTGTAGTACTCCTGTCATTACAAGGTTTCCAGATAAATAATAATATTTAAGGTTTACTATATAAAACATTAAATGTCAAATAGTCAAAGTGTTAATACTTGCATAATAGGAATAGTTATAACTTTCACAAAGAAACTTCAAATTTGAGAAAACCAAATCCTATAACCTTGAAAAATAGTACTCTTACTGTTTATACAAAAATACTTTATGTTTGTGCTAGTCTGAAATAAGCCCATATTAAACCCTAATGATTTCATAAATGGAAAACATCGCGGATAAAAGCCAATTATCGCAAACTCAACTTTAAAATGCTTCTAATGTCATACCCTGTCAACACCTGAAAAATGAATAGATTATCCTAGGCGGTGTAGTCGCAATCTTATATTAAAAACTGAATCCTTAGCGAGTAGTAAATTGAACCCTCAAGCTTTTTCATCAACCTATAGAATCTCTCGTCTAAATGCAAATATTATAGAAATCAGTTTAGAAATGATATTTAGGATATGATCTACCATATTCTGGAAAAATATTTCATTTACAACTTTCGTTTCAATTAAATCTTGCTAGTTGAATACCCCTAAAAATTATGGTTGTTGTAACCTTTTATGTCGCATAAGCTTTTTCAACTAAGAAATAATGTCTCGTCTAAACACTAAAATGTATGAAATCAGCCTAGATGCGTTCTTCAAAGTATATGCTATCCACTTCCGAAGAAATAATCTGATTTCGTTATGTTTTGCATATAACCTTTAATAGTCGACTAACCCTAAGTGTTATGCTTTATGAACTTCATAATAAGATTAAGTGAACCTTGCAATAAGGAATTTGTAGCTAACATATTTGTATCATCAGAACCTTCTTAAAAGCCATGGACAAATCTAGTAACTTAGCTTAATAGATCCAACTTATTCGAAAACCCTTCTGGTGCAAAATCGCTTAAGATTAAGTGCTATTTGCATAACCCTAACTTTAGTTAGTATTTTAATTGTTTTAATCCAAATAATTTTAGCATCTATAATTCGAAGTTATAAATACAAGAATTCATAATTTTAGCCTCTTGAATTCGTAAATCAAGGATAGATAATCTTTAAAAGAAACCTTGTTTTGTTCATCATAAAAGCCATTAGCTGCATGAGTTTATAATTATCTAAATCATGAGATGTGAAATCATCCAATTCAAACCCTAAAGCATTCCTGTTTTCTGCAATAAATCTTTATTTAGTTTACTGTCTGTTTTCTTTTTGCCCTTATTGAAGTTGGTTATTTTCTATATTTTTCGGTTGAACGATGTGTAGAACCCGATGTCGCCGTTTCGTCGTCGACTTCATCTATTGCGACCTTGTCTTCACCGTAAGCAATGATTAAGCAAGGCAAGCGCCCCTTTGACCATATTGATCCCAGTAATTTATATTCCTTTTGTTCATCAAATTATTTCATGCATGCGTTTACTTTTTGTAAATTCGCTATTTTGGGGTATTGGTAGATATACCTGTTGTCACATGAAACTCCTTGTTAATTATGGAAATGTGAACCTTGATAACCTCAGAATAGGGCTAGACATTACTTAATGCCAAATTGGGTTTATGCGATCATGTTATCCTTGCTTAGCCATGCTTTAGCTTTTTGTGGGGCAAATGATCATGATTAAAATTGTTTCCCGAAATGTTTTATAAGGAACCTAAATGGTCCTTTGTGGGCAAATGGTTGCTGGTAGTTTGCTAAAAACCCCAAAATAAAACTATGGTTTGACGCGGGCGATTATTGGCAATAGCCGGATGTGCAGACGGGTTTGCACGTAGTGTAGGGTGGAGTATCGCCCGTGTCGGATTAAGGACCGAGCAAATGGGATGTTGTAGATCCATGTTTTTGTGCAACCACAAGGGCTTGTATGGGCGGGTCTTAGCCTAATAAGTTGTTTAGATGTGGCTTTGCATCTATGGAAGGCGGAGATTGCACAGCATTCCGGCCAGTCTGCTCAGGGGTTTCTACATACCAATGCAATGGTGTACGCCTTGCCCTGGACAGAGACGTGGTATTGTGTGTGATAAATGTGGATCCACGGCTTGGGTGAGTGTCTCTGTCTTCGGGACGAGGGTTAACGCCCCGGTGGTGTAAAGCCACGCCTAGATAATGTAACGGCTCAGATGATCTCCTTGCCGACACACCAAAGGAAGTGTGTTAATTGTTCGCGAAAAGGTTGATCATTCCTTGTGGGTAAAGTGTACACCTCTGCAGAGTGTAAGATCTAATCGATTAGCCGCGCCCGCGGTTATGGGCACTTGGGGAAGATCCTCCCAATGTTAGAGTCTTTGGTATTTTCTAAATGAGTTTGGTCTGAACTTGTTTTAGCAACTGTTGTTTTATGTCGAAGGGCTGGCATTGATGGACCTTATGGTTTGGTTTATTTCGAACTCACGTCATGGAGGACTGTGAGTATTACTTACTGTTGTATCTATTTTATTATCAATCAACTTGCTTTTATAAATTCCATTTGCAAATGATAACTTGTTTTACAATTCAATTTCGCTTTATGCAAATTAATCATGATCGCCTTTCCTTTGAAATGGCTGCATATATTATAGGTTTTGCTCAAGTCTTCTTGAGTACGTAAAGTACTCACCCTTGCTTAATTATTATTTTAGGTGGATGAGTTAGCGAGGCTTGAGTCTCTTTTCGCCGCAGTTGCGGGATCTTCTTCGTCATGTTCTATCCGAGTTTATGCCTTGTCGATTTGCTGCGGGTCGGATGGGCAAACTACAAGATAATATTTCTTTTGCTGCTTTATTCTCTGAGTTGTAGCTTTTCCTTTATGTATTAGTTTTCGCTGTAATTAATTGTGGTGTGGTTGTGATTCCAATTGTTGTAAACATGTGAGTGCTAGCTACTGATCCAGGGAATAGCACAGTAATCACATGGAGGTTCCTGTTCATCAGAACGGGGTCTCACAGCTTTGTAAAGGCTTTGTCATGATCTCTCTGCCGACACACCAAAGGAAGTGTGTTAATTGCATGGCACCAAGAGTCGATCATGTCGTGTGGGTAAAGTGCATAACCTCTGCAGAGTGTAAAACTATTCGAATAGCCGTGCTCGCGGTATTGAGCAATGCTCGGGAATTACAGTTAAGGGTTAGACTTTTGTAAAATAAAACCTGGGATGAATGGCAGGTTGCCATGGGAGGTGGAACTTGAGTAAGGATTGAAAAACTTGGTTTACTTGAGAAATGCTGAATCTATCTATTACTGTTATTTGTTTTATAGTCTTTACAATCTATTTATTGCATTTGCTCATAAATGCTGCTTTGTTGCAAAATAGCCCTGATAGTCTATCCTTTGGAATAAGCCTTACATATAGCTATGTTAGAATTGCATTCTGTGCACAACTTGTTGAGTGCTTTATGTACTCACCCTTTCCAACGACAACATCACCAGTTGAGAAGTTTGCATCAATGCTGGAGGAGAAGTACCAGGAAGAGACGAATGTTTAGGGCACAAGCCTTGTCAGTTGCCTATGGTATACTGAAGGGTTGTTTACGTTTTCATTCCGCTGCAGTTTAATTTGTTATTCAGCCTTATGAGGCATGCTCATGTAAGTTGACCATGAGGTCATGCAACTAGTAATATTTAACATATGATGTCTTTCATAATACTTCCGCTATGTATGACTGTGATGTTTACTGATGTTGAGCCTGTGTGCACTAGCGTGATCCTGGACTAGTGCGTATATACAGAGGGTCCGGATTTGCGTATTCGGATCCCGACAGTGTGCGTCCTACACACAGAAAAATTTATAGAGGTCCTAAGGGCCTCTAACTATCTTAGTGAATGCTCACGCATGTATGTACCATCCTAATTTTATTTTTAGGTGAGGCCTACGAGTCGATCTAGAGGATGGAACTCATGATCGGCCAGGAGCTCTCTGGCTCCTGAACCAACTGGACTGTTGCCCGTCCTCCTAAGCACAAGGTCCTTAATCTTCACAAAACAAGCTTTGCCAACATTCTTGCTCAACAGGGGATCTATGAAAGCTAATACTATCACAGTTCCAATATCAAGACCTAACTTATATCGCACTTCCTCAAAGCATGCAATAGTTAATTTTGATAATGGGTCATTAATCACCAAAACACTAAACCTATGCAAAATTAGGGTTAGATGCTTACAGTACCGTGTGTCCAGTGCGAACAAACCAAGTCGGGACGTGCCAGATTGGGGCCATGGGCAAAAATGACATTTTGCATGGATTTTTTTTGGGAAAAAAGAAATACTGGAGTACAGATTGAATGGTAAATCTTATGTATTTTGTTGTTTGAAGTGTAGAAATCATCGAGAAAAAACGTTTATGGTAGACACTTCATCACTGACGATTTTTTACAAAAACAGTTAGTGATGAGCATCGGGCACATCACAGACAGTTTTTGGCTAAAACCGTCTATGATGAGTGACCATTTTTATCAAATAAGTACAGAGAGCCCCGACCACCTCTGTATTTTTAGGGTTTCTCGAGCTATTTTTGAGGTGATATGGTGGAAAGAGACCCTGGATTTGAAAGTGTGATTGTAGATCCTTCTGTTCTAAGTCATCTAAGGTTAGTAATTGGTTCTAATTTGCATTATATTTAAGATCTAGCTTGGTAAAGAGGGAAATAAAGATGATTTCTAGATCTAGCTTGGTGAAGATCTATTTATTCTTTGTGATGTAAAGTAGTAATTGGTTCAATTGCATTATACTCATTATATAGATAATTATTTAAAAGAAGGTGATCTAGGCTAATAATTGGTTGTAATTGCATTATATTCAAGGTACATAGCTAGCTTGGTAAAGAGGGAATTGAAGATGGTTTTGATCTAACTTGCTGTAGATCCATTTGTTCTTTTTGATCTAAAGTAGTAATTGGTTCTAATTGCATTGTACTCAAGATGTAGCTAGCTATGTAAAGAGAGAATTGAAGATGTTGAGTTCAAATGTAGCTTACATATGTATATATATCCATTTGTTCTTTGTGATATAAGGAGCTATATAGGTTAATTGGCAAGTTTAAATGTAGCTTATATGTAGAATATGTGTGTATATGCACTCCTAGTGTACTTAATTCATTATTTAACACTTATTGTTACATATGTAGAGTAGATGGACCGTAACTGGATGTACACTGAGAACCGTGCGAGCGCCCAGTTGCTATACTTAATGATTTGTACTATATAACGCAGCTCAAAGTTAGGTTGAATTACCATGGTGACATATCTGTGTAGATTTCACTGGATTCTACTCGTAATTATAGCAAGACAACCAATTAATTTACCTTGATTTCAAAAAAGCGGCACCCATGACTTGGCACCTATAAAAAATTTACTTGACGCGTCGTTCGCTGTCTACAAAGCTTGTGGAAGGCCACACAGGAATGACCCATCGAAGTTGAAGCATATTTATAAGTTTTTTGTATTTGCTAGTACACAATAATTCTTCACACTCCATAATAATACCTTCAGAACTAACATATTATATTTTGGCAATGCCGTCAGTAGCCAAAGGGCATTAACCTATGCAGATTCTACGTTTTCCACAACATGCAACTCCTCATTGGTTCACAGAAGACCAATGTTATAGAGGTTTTGTTGGAAATATTAGGAAATTTCTCAATATTTTAATCCACAAAATTATGTAAATCATGATTAAACAATTGCACAATTCTAGTTCAAAGCCAAAGGTACTAAATAACAAACTATCTATCTCAAACACAAAGGCTAATGAACAAGAAATCAACACGATAAAAACACGGTATAAGTGAATATACCCTTGAGCCGGTGCCACCATAGGCACAGGCACAGGCGGAACAATGACTTGCTCATTGTTGTTTGCCGTGACGGTCGGTGTAGAGGATCATAGGTTGTCGCAGAGAAGCCTTTGGTGCAGTGGAGAGGTTGATGCAGTGCAGAAGGGCTCCTTCTGACGCCGGTGCTTCTGGTCAGGACAAAAGCTTGAGAAGTCGCGTGGTACGCTTACCAAAAACCTTATCGGCCTTCTATCTCAAGCAAGATCTCAAGAAGGACGAGGTTCCGGAGGCCTGCTCCCTCCGCTACTTGTATGCGCAAGAAAACGGAGGTGGGGAGACAAGCAATGCAGCGCTACAGATGGAACAATGGAGTCTTGCGGGAGAGTTCAGGCGAGAGCCAGCATTGGTTTGGTTGAGGAAAACACAGCCAATGCCCTCCTTATATAGGCTTACGGCATGCAACGGGCAGGAGACGGAATCTAATGTAGTTATTAACAGCCAACGGAATCCAACAGACAGGAGTTACCAGCCATTACCAGCCATCAATTCCTGAAACCGTTACCAATAATCGACATTGATTATGAGTCAGCCATCAACCACGTCCGTTACTGGTAACTGACGGCGGTTACTGGTCATAAACCGACCATGTCTGTTACTGATAACAGACGACGGTTACTGGTCATAAACCGATCATGTCCGTTACTGATAACTGACGATGGTTACTGGCCATAAATCGGTCACATTGATCATTGAAACGGCAAAAACAAACCGCTCCCGCCCAGCACATCAAGTTCGGACTGGCCTGCGCCGTGCATGTGCACGTCATGTCACGTCTCGTCTCGACTCGACTCGCACACGCCACGGCTCGGCTCGGCGCGCGCGCGCGTGGCACCGTCTTTTCCTTTTTTCAACCTCACAACAGATGGACAACAGTACAAACTATTTAAGTTGGTCAAATCTTCTCTCAATTACCCATGTGGGACTAGTGTCCTCATAACTCCTAGTATTGCAGATGGGCCTTGGGATTTATTGGGCCAAAACTAACAATCCCCACCAAATCCCAAGGCATATGTGAAATACTCTCAGTTCCACTGTAGTTTGATATACCAGTGTTTCGATGGAGACTGTTAAGTTGAACTTCCACCTAGAAAAAAGGTTACACTCATCCACAACTGAACAATGGACTATGCCTTGAATTGACAATTTTGTGCGAACAAGTTTCACCAAAGTCCTTTACTGATACTAGGCTGCTAAATGCATCCCCTCGGTTTGGAGCTTATAAGTCATACTCCTTGGCCTTTCATGAGCCTCTAGAGATCACCCAGTCTCATAGACTGTGACTAGTAGTCGAACTCATATAGGTGTATTCCTCAAAAGATATTCTGTAGGACAACATCTCTGCTTATCAAAACCACTCGGAATACATTAAGGTATAACCAACCTGCCATAAAAAATAGGAGAGTATTGCATCTCAAACGGAGTGGGCTAAGTACAGAAGTACTCTCCTCTCAGCCAGTCACTAGCTTGTCTCAACATCCTAATTCACGGGATCTCCGATCAAATAGGATGAGTTACCACTAAGACATGACTTTATGTGGGTCTCAAGCCCATCTCCCTCGATGCTTCATCTATCACATTCCGTGATAGTCCCTTTGTAAACGGATTTGCCAAGTTTTTAGCCGTCTGGACATAGTCCAACGCTATAACTCCGGAGTTTCTCATTCTCCTGACAGACTTCAACCGCCTCTTAACATGCCTTGATGACTTCATGTTATCCTTAGAACTGTTCACCTTGACAATCACCATCTGATTGTCACAGTTCAAAAGGATAGCAGGCATCGGTTTCTCAACCACCGGTAAGTCCATCACAAGTTCATGCAGCCAGTCGGCTTCCATAGTGGCGGTATCTAATGCTGTGAGTTCTGCTTCCATTGTAGACATCGTTAAGATGGTCTGCTTGCAAGACTTCCAGGAAACAGCTCCACTACCCAATATGAACACATATCCACTTGTGGCTTTTATTTCATCAGCATCAGATATCTAGTTTGAATCACTATAACCCTCAAGTACCCTAGGGTACCCGGTGTAGTGAATTCCATAACTTGATGTCCCTTTTAGATAGCGTATTACTCTCTCAAGAGCATGCTAATGATCATCTCCCGGGTTTGAAACAAACCGGCTTAGTTTGCTCATAGCAAACGAGATATCAAGCATCGTTGCACTAGCTAAATACATCAGTGAACCAATGATTTGGGAATATCTCAATTGATCCTTTGCTATTCGTTGGTTCTTTCGTAATAGCACACTTGGATCATACGGCGTTAGAGCAGGTTTGCAATCACTATAGCCAAAGCGACTCAACACCTTTTCCACATAATGGGACTGCTCAAGAGTAATCCCACTGTCACCTTCTCTTAACAATTTAATGTTTAAGATGACATCCGCTACTCCCAAATCTTTCATTTCAAAGTTTTCGGACAAGAAGTCCTTGACTTCCTTAATCACATTAAGGTTCGTCCCAAAGATCAGTATGTCATCAACATGTAGACACATAATCACTCCTTCACCCCCACCATAGCGGTAATACACACATTTGTCAGCTTCATTCACAATAAAGCCGGCAGATGTTAAAGTTCTGTCGAACTTCTCGTGCCACTGATTAGGTGCTTGCTTAAGTCCATACAAAGACTTCAACAACCTACACATTTTTCCTTCATGACCCTTTACTACAAATCCATCAGGCCGATCCATATAGATTTCCTCTTCCAAATCTCCATTAAGGAAAGCCGTCTTTACGTCCATCTGATGAATGATCAGACCGTAGGAGGCAACCAAAGATAGTAGTACTCTAATAGTGGTCAATCTGGCAACAGGTGAGTAAGTATCAAAGAAGCCCTCGCCTTTTTTCTGGGTATAACCCTTGACCACAAGCCTTGCCTTGTGCTTTTCAATCGTACCATCAAGCCTCAGCTTTTTCTTGAACACCCACTTACATCCTACAGGTTTACACCCATATGGATGATCAACAACTTCCCAAGTTCCATTGCTCAAGATGGAATCCATCTCACTCTGGACTGCTTCCTTCCAACAACGATCATTCCCGAGATGAATAAGCCTCCTCAATGGTTCTTGGAGTAGCATCCACTAGATATACATGAAGTCATCACCAAAAGACTTTGCAGTCCTTAGTCTCTTACTCTTACGAGTTACTTCATTGTCCTTATCTATTAGATTTTCCTCAAAAGTGGGCTCAATTTGTATAGAAGTGGA
This sequence comes from Otatea glauca, assembly GCA_036346275.1. NCBI lineage: Eukaryota > Viridiplantae > Streptophyta > Magnoliopsida > Poales > Poaceae > Otatea > Otatea glauca. The sequence continues at coordinate 79,858,406 of CM070715.1, read as the reverse complement.
AGGTTTAGGAGAGAAGATAGATTCTTGACCAGATGAGCTAAGTGTCTCTTTCATAGGGAATAAATCCTCAAAGAATGTGGTATCATTGGACTCTAAAATTGTACCTTCACTCATATCAAGTACTCCAGATTTCACTATTAAGAACCTATATCCAACGCTGTGAAAAGCGTAACCAATAAAGACACAATCAACGATTTTTGGTCCAAGTTTACGCTTCTTTGGGATAGGCACATTGACCTTAGCCAAATAGCCTCAAGTACGTAAATAAGAGAAATTTAATCTTTTCCTCTCCCATTCCTCGAATGGTGTGATTTCTTTATTCTTTGTAGGAACCCTGGTTAGGACATGACAAGCAGTCAGTATAGCCTCACCCCACCATTCCTTGGAAATTCCCGCTGTTTCTAACATGGCGTTAACCATCTCAGTTAGAGTACGGTTCTTTCTTTCGGCAACCCCGTTTGATTAGGGCGAATAGGGAGGCGTCCTCTCATGGATTATTCCATGTTCCTCGTAGAATAAATTAAACTCACTAGAAAAGTATTCTCCACCACAATCTGACCTAACCCGTTTGATTTTTCTCTCAAGTTGGTTCTCAGCTTCAGCTTTATAGATCTTAAAATAGTGAAAAGCCTCATATTTTGACTTTAATAAATATACACAGCAATATCTAGTAGAATCATCAATCAAAGTCATGAAATACCTCTTGCCACCCTTTTTCAACTCCCCGTTCATCTCGCATAAATCGGTATGAACTAGTTCTAACGGTGCCAAGTTTCTCGCCTCAGCTGCCTTGTGAGGCTTGCGAGGTTGCTTAGATTGCACACACACTTGACACTTAGAACCTTTGACTTGGGTAAATTTTAGGATTAAATTCATACTGGCTAACCGCATCATGCAACCAAGATTAATATGACAAAGTCATGAATGCCAAACATCAGTCTCATAATTACAAGTATGATTCACAATTTTATTCATGTCCATCAAAGACAAGCGGAACAAGCCTCCGCTCTCATAGCCTTTTCCAATAAAAGTTCCAATTTTAGAAACAACACATTTATTGGATTCAAAAACTAACTTAAAACCATCTCTACACAATAGAGACCTGCTGACAAGGTTTTTATTTATCACGGGCACGTGATGCAAGTTCCTCAGTCGCACGACTTTGCTTGAAGTAAACTTCAAATCAACTGTGCCGACTCCACGTACAAATACCCGCGACCCATTCCCCTTCAACACGGAGGTAGCCCCTATGACCTGGTAAGAAGAGAATAAGGATCCGTCAGCACAAACATGTATATTGGCCCCCGTGTCAATCCACCAATCAGGTGAACGACATACTGATAGAACGGTAGGTATTGAAACATACCCGGATGTTCCCTTCTCAGTATTGCCAATAACAACGTTGGCGGACTTTTTTGCTTATTGTCTTTACGATCAGAGCAATCCTTTGCCCAATGATCAGTACCATCACAAATAAAGCAGTTTCCCTTTCCTTTATTCTTCTTCTTCTTGAAGCTAGTAGTTTGAGTGGCCTTGTTCTTGTTCTCAGGCTTTTCAGACTTGTTTTTATTCTTGTTGAATTGAAAGATTTTCTTTTGTACCACATTGGCACTAGAACTTCCTTTCCCACGTATATCTTTTGCCCTCGCTTTCTCCTCAACCTCTAAAGACCCAATGAGACCAGCAACGCTGAACTCTTGTCTCTTGTGTTTTAGAGTAGTGGCAAAATCCCTCCAAGAAGGTGGCAGCTTCCCAATAATGCATCCCGCTACAAACTTGTTGGGCAATGCACATGTAAAATTCTCAAGTTCTTTCGCAAAGGCTTGAACCTCATGAGCCTGTTCTACTACAGAATGGTCATCAACCATCTTGTAGTTATGAAACTGCTCCATGACATAAAGTTCACTACCCGCGTCAGAGACTCTGAAATTTGCCTCAAGTGCATCGCACATTTCTTTACCACTTGGCAAAATCATATACACATCAATAAGATTTTCTCCAAGAACACTAATCACGGCGCCTCTAAACAAGTTATCCAGAATGCAAGGCACTCTCCGCTCGAGAGAGAGCCCACTCAGTCGTGGCTTGCCTTGCGCAACGTGATACACGCTCATGGCGACCAACCACAAAATCATCTTGGCGCGCCAACGCTTGTAATTTGCACCGTCAAATACAGTTGGCTTAAGTGCGGCAGTGAAACCAGTAGTTGTAAAATTCCTAGCAAAAGGTTTTTGGATTGTTGGAAATATTAGGAATTTTCTCAATATTTTAATCCACAAAATTATGTAAATCATGATTAAACAATTGCACAATTCTAGTTCAAAGCCAAAGGTACTAGATAACAAACTATCTATCTCAAACACAAAGGCTAATGAACAAGAAATCAACACGATAAAAACACGGTATAAGTGAATATACCCTTGAGCCGGTGCCACCATAGGCACAGGCACAGGCGGAACAATGACTTGCTCATTGTTGTTTGCCATGACGGTCAGTGTAGAGGATCATAGGCTGTCGCAGAGAAGCTTTTGGTGCAGTGGAGAGGTTGATGCAGTGCAGAAGGGCTCCTTTCGACGCCGGTGCTTCTGGTCGGGACAAAAGCTTGAGCATTTGCGTGGTACGCTTCCCAAAAACCTTATCGGCCTTCTATCTCGAGCAAGATCTCAAGAAGGATGAGATTTCGGAGGCCTGCTCCCTTCGCTACTTGTACACGCAAGAAAACAGAGGTGGAGAGACAAGCAATGCAACGCTACAGATGGAACAATGGAGTCTTGCGGGAGAGTTCAAGCGAGAGCCAGCGTTGGTTTGGTTGAGGAAAACAAAGCCGCTGCCCTCCTTATATAGGCTTGCGGCATGCAACGGGCAGGAGACGGAATCTAATGCAGTCATTAACAGCCAACGGAATCCAACGGACAGGAGTTACCAGCCATTACCAGCCATCAATTCCTGAAACCATTACCAGTAACAGACGTTGATTATGAGCCAGCCATCATCCACGTCCGTTATTGGTAACTGACGGCGGTTATTGGTCATAAACCGACCATGTTCGCATCGATAATCGACAAGAAGCATCGGTCATAAACCGGTCACATTGATCACTGAAACGGCAAAAACAAACCGCTCCCGCCCAAAGACGTCCGGATCGGGCCTACGCGCGCATCGCAGCATCGTCACGTCACGCCTCGTCTCGACTCGACTTGACTCAAGACTTCGCGACACGCCACGGCTCGGCTTCGGCTTGATGGCAGCGCGTGGCACCGCCTTTTCCTTTTTTCAACCTCACAACAGATAGACAACAGTCCAAACTATTTAAGTTGGTCAAACCTTCTCTCAATTACCTATGTGGGACTAATGTCCTCATAACTCCTAGCGTTGCACATGGGCTTTGGGATTTATTAGGCCAAAACTAACAGGTTTGTTAATCTTGCAACAATTATTTTCACTTATCAATTTATATACACGCAAGACTTTACTCTTCCCATCGATAGGTTTGGAAATGCGCAGGATCTGCGTTGGAACAAGCTGAACTGCTAGGTATTCGAGGATAACTCTGTGCCTTCTTGATGCGTGGGATTGTAAATCCAAAAGACGAACGCCACTCAAGCCTCACCTGATGAGTTGTGAATTTGTTAGTTACCATTTGGATAAATTTGTGAACCTTGTGCTGTGAATTTGTGAGTTGTAGTTATGAATTCAATTGGTTTTTATATATGTGAGTTGATTTCTGAAATAGATGCGCATACACGTTGTAATGAGTGATCTGAGTTGATTTCTCAACTGGATGCGTTGTATGTTGTAACATGTAATCGATATAGCTTTTTGCAGGATCTATTACTATATTTACTTATTATAACCTTTACGTGTAATTAACTTTGATATAGCTTTTTGCAAAACCTGTTACTATATTTACTTGTTATAACCTTTACGTGTAATTAACTACTTGGTATATCTACATCTCTTTTGTGGAAAGTAGTAGTTGTACATACTTGCTTAATTAAGTAGATAAATTCAGGTAACTACATACATATTCATATCTATTTGTGGATTTTATTATCTGGGAACTTAAGTAAACTGATTCCTGAGAGGAGATATTAGGCTATTATTTTGTTTGGCAATTATATCCATGTATTTTAATTGTTCTGTTCATGTATGCATAACTTAAGCTAATTCATTTTTTTCAGATTTTCTGTTCCATAAACTGATGATTAGTTTGATTGCACTTTTTGGTTGAAGTCATGTATATATTAGACATTTATGTTCTTATTTATTGAAGAAATTATTTTGCCTCAAGATACCCAATTCTCTTGCCTGAATGATCGATGCCATTATTATGAAGATGAAAAATTAAGGACCAATCTCTTTTGTTTCAAAGGCATGGCTAGCATTTTTGAGGCTAGCCAATAAATAAAAAAATAGTAAATAAGAAAAATTCATCATAACAGACGGTTCTTATTTGGAACCGTCTGTGATGAGGACCGCATCACAGATGGTTCCAAACAAAAACCGTCCGTGATAAGGGTCACATCACAGACGGTACCGTCATCACGAATAGTTCTTATTTGAAACCGTCAGTGATGACTCATCGAAGTCAACAGTTACTTACAGAAGGTTGCGATCCGTTCATAATAGCTCTTATAAACCGTCTATAATATTCTTGTACGAATCGCTTATAATATGTTCTGTGTAGTAGTGGTAGCAGCTAGTGTAGCCTATCTGGTGCTCGATGCTCCCACATGGTCCCATGCCGATCGAAGCAGCTAGCTGGTGCAGCCAAATTGCAACGTTGCTAGCTAACTAGTAGCTGCTACGCCGTGATGCATACTACTGCCGGGTACGTCTGGCTATCGATGGGCCCTCCATGTATATATTGCACACGCACTGACACGGACAAGATTATATTTGGAACTAGTATGTACGCCCCATCAGTCCATCACACTCTGCGCAGGGCCCCAGATATCATCAATTAACGCACGTAAAATACCTCAGTTTCAGTATTTCTCGGAGAAGGAAACCAATATATAACACATAAAATCTCCTGTCATGTGCTTAGCTCACTGGGGACTCATCTCAGCACCAGGCCACCAGGGCAGAAAACGATGCATGGTGCACGCATCGATTCGATATTTCGATCCCTAGTTGGCCACTTCCTATATATAAATGCAGGAAACCGCACGTTAAGGTCTCGATCGATCGATCGATGGCGCTAGCGCTCTAGAGAAGACAACAAGACGGTGTGTTAACATCAGCGATCAATGCAGCAGACAAGAAAAGATCGACCAAGCGAGACATCCGGTTCGATCGGTCGGTGATATGTACGCCGAAGACGTTACGTGGACAGGCGAAGCGCGCTCGACGATCGACATGCAGCTAGCGTATCAACACCGGTCGGGTTAGAATTATTAGCTAGGAACTTAATTCAGTAATTAATTGATGATGAAGCGTCGTGATCGTGATGGCAGTGGCGTAGCCTGAGAATTTTCTATGGGTGCGCACTTCGTAGGTATGATTTTATAGTTTTGTATAATAATTTTATAATATGATAAATTCAACACATATGTTTAAAATTTGTTAAAAGAACAATACGAATAGTTCTAAGGTCTTACAAATCCCAAGCCACTAAAATCGGAACCATGACGCTTGTGCACTTCTACGAAGCTTGAGCTCTTCCGGCCCCTCTATGAAACTATTTGCAGATTTGGCCCTCTTTTCACCGCGGGAGACGCCCCCGCACTCAGGGAGCGCTGAAGCTGGCGCTACCGCGCCCGGGAGCACAGGAGCCGCGAGCTTCGACAGCAGGCTAGCGAGTGTGGGATCAGTCGCTTCCGTGCCCGGGCAACACGGGAGGAGCATTAGTGCCACGGCCAGGAAGCGCAAGAGGCAGGCTGCCACAATCTCGAGAGCTCCGGCGACATTCTATCGTAAGGGAGCACAGGGCGTTTCCGCGGTCGAAGATGAGGCAAAATTTGCAAATACGTTCACGAGAGGGCTAAATTTGCAAAAGAAAAAAAAGAGATAGAAGAGGCTGAAAAAGCGACGATTTCCACTTCTACAACACGCAAGACGACGCGTGTGTTGATTTTCTGGAAGGATAGTTTGTTGGTAGTTTTATCTTTCAAGGTCCTTTTCCGCAAAACATATGAAAAATACAATAAACTTTCGCAATCACAATAATGCAGCTGCAGGTTAGGGTACGTACCTCTTCATCCAGTAGACAAAGAGCAACAGTTATATATATCCGGGGTCATATATACCTAGGTTGAAAACAGATCGAATATAGACACATAATGGTTTTATCATATTTATTTTCATATTTTTCTTATATGTGAATACGAATACGGATAATCCGGATATGAATATGAATACAAATAATGTCAAATACAGATACGAAGTGAATACGAATCGAAACGAATACATTTATGAATATTTATCGGAACATGAAAACCCTTTAAATTATACACATAAAATGAAAAAACGTAACTAGTTTATTTACTCCAAACATTCATGAAGAACATGTAATGATCTAAGATTTGTATTCTTTGTTGAATAATGTTTAAAATAATAAATTATGTATTTATCACTTTTTATGTATTTTTAGCTACTTATTTAAAATATTTTCCTATTAAGGACAATAGTGTTTGAATTTTTGAGAAAATACAAAAGCTGATAAAATCTTAATTTTTCTAAAAAAATCATAATTTTTGGAGCTGGCTTGCCAATTGTAATAATTTAAAATTTTATTTATGAATTAATTAAATTAAAAAACGATTTTGAAATTCAAAAAGAAAAATTTGGCCAAAAGAGTAACCTTGGCCTAGCCTGCGTGCATATTCAGATAATCCGGACCATAAATATCTGGATTATCCGGATCCGTATCCATAGCCGATAGTGTATGAGCTACCGAATCCGTATCTGTATCCGACCCAAAAAATCCATATTGATTTCCGATTCGATGCTACCTGACAAATATACGATTTGACATAATCCATATCTAAAAATTGTCCGGATCAATAAAAAATTATCCGATCCGTTTTCATCCATAGTCACACCATACCCTCCAATATACTCTGTTTTTAACTATAAAATATATACGAGTCTTTTTTTTAAGAAATAACCTCTATCTACCCCAACCTATTTATAAGATGACATTCTTACCAAACGGTTTATTCGGTTTCTACGAGATACTATGTTTTTGGGCTTTTCTATCGTACACAGAAACTTAATTTGGAGCACATAGGAATAGTTAAAAGCAGTGCTTCAATGTTTTTCCTCTCAATACACTATCGGCTATGGATACGGATATAGTGTTTCCTTGATATATACGTATAGTGGAAGCCAGCACCTTTTTAGCCTCCTGATAATTTTTTTTAAACCCCATCTTAATTAAGCCATGTTATTTATTATTCAGATTCTGTGCATTTATATAATTTTTTTAGCCTCCTGATAATTTTTTTAAAAAAATAATTTTTTGATGACTACAACAGTGGAGATGTCTTAGTTGGGTGCTGGGGACCTTTCCTCTTGGACGTCAGGCTAATCAACATCGTGGACCGCTTATTTGGAACACATTGGTCGAAATTTTGCTCAAAGTTTAGCCCACTGTAGGCCTGTAGGGTGAACTAAAGATGTATAGTACCTCACACTTTCGTCCTCGCTTGTGTAAAAGGTTAAGCCAGAGATTCTACGTTCGAACCCAACATACATTATATGCTACTATAATTCACTTTAGTTAAGTAATATAGGACTAATTCTATCATCGCTTCACTAAGCCACATGGTACTTTACACTAACGGCCAAGCCAGGGTATTACAGGATAAGGTTCCTGTGCAGTCCATATGGAGACTGCAACTTAAGCTATTCTTAGTCTTCAGTGCCATCCGATCGAGCCAAATAACAGCCCGGATTGTTCAAGAGTAACCTGCTACAAAAACATTACTACAATATATGCTACAGTAAAAATCAGTACACTATTTTGCTATAGTATTTCGAAAAATTTGAACCGCCCGTTTTTTTTTGATCTAACAGTCTACGAGCAAACTATTTAAGTTAATAGTCCTAGAAAGGACTACGTGGGATCTCTTCTCGGGTATTACATTATATTCATTGTCTCCTTTCGACAGAAAGGATCCACGAGCAACTGTATAGGTAGTAGCCCTAGAAAGAACTGTATCGGATCTCTTTGCAGGTATTACATTTATTGTCTCCTTTCGACGGCTCTGCTCATCAGACCCCAAAACAGGACACCTGAGGATGATCGATGGTGCTGTCAGTCTGTCACCGTTGGAATCTCCACCATGGGCAGCAAACAAGGTGACGAATGAAGCAAATAAGTGGCGGATTATTGGTTAAATGTGGCTTGTTCCATCCCACGCTGTAAGGTCTTGTTTAGAACGTACATTTTCTGTAGGAATTTTGGAGGAAAGGTAAAAAGGAAACCACTCTGGCTCTTACCGAAAGTTTTGGGTTAAGATTAAACTGTACTCATCTCTCGCTCATAATGGCTGTGGAACACGGCAATTTGCACTAGCTGAGTGACATCAGTATCACTAATACAGAAGTAATATTGAAAATTGAAATAGATATGGCCGGTCCAGTTGGATGACACCAATAGGTGTCATGCAGCAAAAGGCAAAAAAACAGTTCACTTTACATCTGATAGCTCACCACTAGAGCACATTATAATGCTGCTGATGCTGTGCACAGTAGATCATAATTAACCTGAGTCCCAAGCATCAGCTCATCAGGAACTCAGGGATGGCTACTTGCTAGCACACCAACTGTTCTGAAACAGAAAATTAACAATGAAGAACCATATAATGTACAAGTGTACAGTTCACCAAAAAGTGGTGCTTCAATGATTTCCCTTCTAATACAAGTTGCACAAATCTTAAAGCAAATGAAGGGTTAAGTAATCTCCATCTACCTTTCATTCATACTTTAATATTTGTGCAACTGTAAAAAAGAAAAGCATTGAAGAAGAAAACTGTATGAGCCCTGTGTTCCTTGCTCCCTTAGCAACCACACGAGTCTGTTTATGCTTCTCCAGAGGTAATGGCACAATGGCATATCTCATGAATATGTCCTCAAGCATGAACCCAACTTGCAAGCCAGCAGAAAAGCGCCAGAAATATTAAGGAAATTTTGCATTGTTCTTGTCTTCTTTGGGTTCATTCAAATATATAGTGCCAGATGCCAATGCATGTGGGTAAAAGTCTATTCATAATACAGGAATTAATTCTACATTTATTTTCTAGGAATCTTTTATTCCAAATGGAGGCTAAACAATCACAATTGTTTGTATATAAGCCCGCATTATAAAGCACATTTTAGGGAAATAGCTGTTCTAAGAAGTCTGCCTGCTTGTTGCAGTCCAACTGGTACATCTAGAGTTCAATACAAAAACTATTTAGGAGTATTCTATATCCATTAAATACCTATTTTTGGAGGATTTACTAAAATGTGTATACTAGGTGTCCGGTCGCTTAAAGATTTAAGCTAGATGATTTAGAAGACCTGCTAGGTGTGGGGAACGCATTGTATGCGATCTAGCTTAGGGGTACAATCATGATGCAATCCAACTAAACATCGTAATGGGAAATTCCGAAAAAAAAATCTAGATGTACTTTTAAACTTACTCTATTTATGTGTAAAATTTCAAGTTCAAATTCATTGTGTGTTAAGAGCACTAAAAAAGAGAAAAATCTGACTACTATTAAGAGTTAAAATTTATTAGAATTTCTCTCTCTTTTTACTCTTAACGTAGAATGAATTTGAACATTAAATTGAGAGTTCTTTTACAGTGGATTAAAATCAATATAAGCCGTCCATTCCTTTGAATCTAATGGTTGAAATCAATTTAGATCTAGTTATACTACCACCTGTAGTATTAATAGTAAAATTCAGAGATGGGTAAAAGGGTAAAAAATTCCGTCATACTATTTGCCATCTACGGTAAAACACGTCCTGTGATCCTGATGAATGGCGGATGAATGGATAAAAAGCCTTTGAAGATCACCAGGTATTCGGTGAATCCAAAACTGTGAACGAATTAGGTAAAGCCTAAAATACCCCTGATGAATAGATAGGAAAAGTCTAAAATATCTTTGAGGAATGGATGGTTAGATTTGATTTCTACTATCACTACTTACTACCTATGTTATCCACGGTAAAATTTCTCTAAATTTATACATACGTTGAGTACACTACGAAGCAAATCTAGAATTGTTCTTAAAATTTGTAGTGACGATGTTTAGTCGAATTACATCATGATTACACCCTCAAGCTAGACTACGTACCTACGATACGTTCCGGTGATGGACCAAACATATGTCGAAGGAAAAATGACAAATTGAGCGACTTAAACAAGTATATATTAATCCATTGAAAGAAAATATGAAATATTGCCTTTTTTTTCATTCGACATATGTTTGGTCCAACACCGGAACATGACGATAAAATAAATAGTGAACATGACGATAATACGTACCACGAGTTCATTTATATGGAACATGACGATAAAATAAATAGTGAACAGCTCTTTAAGTAACATCGGATTGGTGTTGATTATTAGTTTTGACGAAGCACATGCATGGTTAGCTAAGCAATGCCAATCAACGTTGCTTCCAAGGATTAAAAGGCTTGCTTAAAACTTGAAAGCAATTAGCTCCACCAAGCATCACGACAAAACCAGGAATGCCTCGACGACATCTAGCTCTAGCTGGATTCCTTCTCGGAAAAGAATGGCACGTCATCCCTGTGAAATAGACAACAATTAACAACTAATTAAGCAGCAGCATAAGCGCACGAGTTCTAGAAAAACAACGTAATGAAAATAACAGAAAGTATTAGCGATGATTAACTTAACAAGTTACTAGATGTTAGGGGTAATAAAAGTGTTAGTTTGTTGGTAATTAGTTCCATATCGTGTGTACTCCATATATTGGCTCGAGAGAGATGAAATCGAGAACAAACAACAATCTCAACTTTCTGAAGGCTAGCTATTTATGTCGCCGTACTGCGCTCCTCTCAGATCATGCGCCTCTTGCATACCTCGTTAGGAATGTGAGAATTTTTTTATGACTACTAGAAGAATTGAACTGTTTCCTGTGAAATTTCTACATTTCAAATTTGTCTTGAAAGAGATGAGATCCATCCAGAGCAAACAACAATCTCCAGCTTTCTGAAGCCTAGCTCTTTATGTCACCATACGCGACAACGTTTTCATTCATGTCCTTATTTCGCTTCCCGGGAACAAACGCAGGCACACACGTAGGGCACAGCGCAAAGTGAGCGACAAATAATGTCACGAGGGACCAAAGGCAGGCTAGAATGACAAGGCAAAGGAATGCAAGAAGAAAGTGATTCGAAGGACAGCTTTGCTGAAAGGAAATGGACAAACAACCACCTTATCTAGTTATCTGAAATGGCCCATGCTCTTCGATCCTATGTATGGACCATCTACTTGTTGCCGTCATAGTACAGAAGGCTGGTAGCAATTCATGCTTCACTTCAGTGTCTCGAAAATGAAAAGGGGGGAATTAATCTTAGGTGTCCAGTAGAATGTAACCACTTGCTTATCGAAGAAAATTGTAGTAGTTGTTTAGGAGCAGTCATGCATGAGACCGCAAAGGCAGTTGCAAGAACATTGCCATTATCTGGGAACAGCAGTTCAGTGGACTGACTACTTAGCAAGGCAGCTTTGCTTAGCACTTTGTATTGTCGTTCCTTTGCAAATCAGAAACTGAAAGAAAATATGAAATATTGCCTTTTTTTTTTTCGAGTCATGTTGCATGAACAGTAAACACAGTGGCTAAGCCGGAAAAGAAATAGAGGATGAGCTCAAAGAATTAGGTTAAATTATGATAAACATATTAGACAGCTTATGTTGTATTTTTATCAGTTTGATGATTACTAATAATACTTTATTATTTGAGAAATACTTGCACAACATTTGCTTATCAAACTTTTGTAAATCTATGAACAAGTTAACACTAATCAATCAAACAAATCGGCTATTATCTCTATTTAGCCCATTTACATATTTACAATTGACAAAAAAATTATAAATTAGAAGAGAGGTTCATACTGCGTATTTGTTGTTTTGGTCAGCCTATTTAGCCGGTCAGGCACTCACTGACTCACGCTGTATTGCCTTCACTACCCACTCGCCATCGTCGTGGTGGGTTGCCCATCTCCACACGCTCGCGCACTCGCCGGCTCCTTGACATCCCCTCTCTACGACGCGTGTCAGGCGCCCTTAACTCGGTGGGCTACTATGTCCTCGCGAAAGAAAGACGTTGAGCTGCGCCCTCTCTCTATGACATTTGCGTGCGTCTAAGATTCGAGTCTAGTTATACAAGCAACAAGTAAAGTCACTAATTACCAAATTAGGCTTCAATAAGCAGTGGCCCATCAAACCATATGACACATGAAGCAGTTCATCCATCTAGCAAAGCTTCTTTTTCTCTAGCCTATTTGTTGTCACTGTACTAAAAATTAAACACCATTACTAAAAAGTACTTAGGGGTCCAACGGCTGGAGGGGGCTCCAGCCTAACGGAGGCTACTAGGGGTGAAAACGGTATCGGTAATTCCCGGAATTCCGGAAACCGTTTTCGGAATTTTTCGACCGGACGTGTCGGTTTCGGTAATTTTCGGAATCGAATCGAATCGGTAATTTTGTCGAAACGATAACAAGAACGGTTTTGATCGGTTCCGACCGCTTCTTCGATATCCGAAAAATCGGTAAATTCGTCGATAATTACGGAATTGTTACAGCCCATAAATCACAAATACACCCATTCAAAGCCCACATACACAAACCCTAAAGCCCAGCCCATAATTAAAAACCCTAAAGAACTAAAGAGGACAAGAGGTACTGTACACTCGGCGTCTCGCTCAAGCTTTCCACGCTGCCGCCGGTCCGCCGCCCTCCGCGCCTCCGCCTGCGTCGGCCTCGTCCGAGCATCCGACTCGCCATCCGCTCCGTCCGGCCGTCGCCGCCCACGCCCGCGCCTGCCTCCCCCGCCCGCCTCTTCGGCTCTCCGCTGCTCGCGCCATCTCCTCCTCGCTCCGCTTCCGCCCGCCTGGCCCGCCGTCGCCGCCCACGCCTCCGTGACTCGCGCTGTCCCTCGCCCGCCCGCGCTCTTGGCTCTCCGCCGCCTCCAGCGATCCTCCCTCCGCCCGCCCGCTCCGCCCGCCTGCGTCGCCGTCTGCTGCTGGCGCCTTGCGCCGCTCGTCGCGCCATCCTCCGGTTATCGCCTTGTCACTCCGGCGAGTCTCTCCTCCTCCCACCCGGCGACGGCGGGCCGGCTCTCCGTCTGTTAGTATGCTCTTCCCTCTTCTCTCTGCGCCGCCGCTCTTCCTCCTCCTCCCTGTGTTTCTCATCTCACCTCTGTTTCTGCAGATCTATCGCACGCTGAAGGAGGCTAGCAATCCCACCGCCTCGACGCCGCCGCGGTCCCATAGTGACGAAGTGCCATCAGACCGCTCCTTTCCTCATCAGATTAGTACGAGCCGACGACGACCCCAATTCCCATCCTAACCGAGCCTCCGGCCGCTGCTCTCTGTGCCGAGCTCCTCCGCAGCCATCACGGAGGCTCGAGGTCCTCCGATTCCCCAATTACTCTCCTCCTCGCTGCGGAGATCCGAGTCTCTTCGGTAAGCCCTAGCCGCTTCACTTTCCCCACTCGCGAGCGATGGTCCAATTCATCCCGGTTATGGAGTGGATTACTCGTGAACTCGTTTTTCTAGAGTTATTATTTGGTGACTGTGGTCGCAATTGGTGTGCCCAGTAGCGTTTGTTCCTTGGTGATGGTAGGTCTGCGCTCATTGGCGTGTCTGTCATTTCATCCTCGTAGAGCTTACTCACTTTAGGGATAAGCATTGTATCCTGTTGATCCATTCTATTCTATCATTGCGAAGAATGACATTTTGCATTCTTGCTTCAAGTATTAAACCCAAGTACCTATTTTGATTGATTTCATCGACAAAATGAACCATTCGTTCCTATTCCATCCCTTACACCAGCAGAGCGATTAGCCCATTCTATTTTATGAATTGTTGCTCAGAATCCGATTCAGATCTGGTGGAAGTCAACGCTACCTAGTTCCCGAGAGTAGAGCATCTCGACAACGAGGTATAAAATTACATTTTTAGATTTGGCAATGGAATGTCTTTTGTAAGTATATTTATTTTGTCTAAATAAGTTCTAAAAGATTTCTATCTCTGACTTCATTCGTAAAAAGAGAGAAGTAATTAAACGAAATTGGGTTCAAATGTCAATCTGATCGTGTTATCGTGGTTCGCATGTGAAATAATCCTTGAGCCTCATCTGGAAGGGCCTTAATGACATCTGGTTTTAAAATAATGTATTGGAGTTGACACCCATGAAGCCAGCTGTGACTGGATAAGTAAATTAACTAGGCAAGATTTAGCTTTTATGCCATCCCTCCGGTTGTCTGTGTTACTGTGTTGCTTTTATATCTTTGATGTTTGTATTTCTCTTGAGCAATACCAACTGATTCTCTTTTATATATTGTGACATATTTGTTCACTTGTATCCCGTCTCTTTTTCCAGCTCCTGAGTGATACACTGATACTACATGGCCAGTGGCAGCGAGAAGCCAACTTCTTCACCTCCACGGAAGCGCATGTTGTTGGAGCCGCTAGGGGTAACAGTGCCTTGTGATGCCCCCGCTGTTGAACCTCGGAGTCAGAGCTACACCTCGCCAGATGCAATCAGTCCATGTGCAGGCATGAGTCAGGCCCAGGGTACTGGTGTGTCTGCATCATCCACAACACCTGCACTAACATTGGACAGCTCTGGTACAAATCCAGAACAAGCAATTAATTTGGATGGGGATGGTGAAGGCGATAATGATAGGAGCATCCTCAAAGCACCAAAGAAGTCCACTTGGATGTTTGGCAATATTTTGAGAAGTACACGGTTGTAGAAGTGAGGAGAATGGCAAACTGTTAAGCAACTTTGGGCCAAATGCAAATTTAAGGGTGCAAAAACAGACCAAGAAAAGCGGTGAAAGCCATAGAGGAACAACTGGTTTTGGTCTCATTTGAAGCATTATCATAGCATTGTGAAGGGCCAAAGAACAACTCAAATCGAAAAAGATCATGAGAAAGGTATATCATTGTTCACCATATAAATATGATGAAGCAGCTAGTTTGAGGAAGTTTTATATTGCTATTATCATGCACGAGTACCCATTTAACATTGCAGAGCATGAATACTTTGTGGATTTTATTAAATCCTTGAGGCCTAGCTTTCCTATAAAGTCTCGTGTCACTATTAGGAAAGAAATAATGGATCTCTACTTGCAAGAAAAGGATATGTTGTATAAATATTTCAAAACCCTTTATTGCCGCTTGAGTGCTACTATGGATATGTGGACATCAAATCAGAATAAAGGGTACATGTGTGTCACCGTACATTGGGTAGATGATGAATGGCAAATGCGTGTTTAATTATCAATTTCTTTCATGTTCCGGGTCGGCACACCGGTGAGAATATGTCTCTTACCCTCAGTTCATGTTTGTTGAAATGGTTCATAGAGAAGAAAATGTTCTCTTTGACTCTAGACAATGCTGCTGCAAATGAAGTTGCTGTCAAGGATGTCATTCTAGAGCTCAAGAAGCATAGTCCTTTAATCTGTGATGGTTTGTTTTTTCATATTAGATGTGCTAATCATATTTTAAACTTGGTTGCTAAAGATGGTATGAGTGTGATAGCATCATCTATTCAGAATATTAGAGCATTTGTGCTAGCTGTCAAGGGGTCTCCATTGCAGTGGGAGGAGTTCCAAAAGTGTGCTACTGAATGTGATATGGACACAAAGGTTGGGCTGTCACTTGATGTTCCTACTAGGTGGAACTCAACGTATGCCATGTTGAGGGATGCCCTATATTACAGGCCTGCCTTTGAGAGGCTTGTGTCATATGAACGTCGCAGGTATGAGAAAATTTCACCTTCCTCTGCAGAATGGGATATGGCAAAGTCTCTTTTACCATGCTTGAGAAAGTTCTTTGATTTGAGTGAGCTATTTTCTCGTACATTGTATCCAATCGCCAACTTATTTTTAGAGGTTTTGTGAGATTAAGTTGTTGCTTCTCGATTGGTGCCATAGTAGTGATCCCACTATTTATAAGATGGCAAACACTATGATGGTAAAGTTTGACAAGTCTTGGAAGAAGTCCAATATTTCTCTTGCTGTGGCTAGTGTCCTTGATCCTAGGTACAAGAGGAAAATTGTAGAATTTTACTTGAAGAAGTTGTACCCATATTCCTATCAAGTGAACTTGATAAATTTAATGATGTTATGAAGAAGATGTATCAATGCTATGCTTCCAACGCACCCTCAACTTCAAAGAACCGCACTTGAGCCAAGATGTCGTTAGATTGATATATTTTTGAATAGTGTAGATGATGAACTTGATAGCTTCATATTTGATGCCCAAGGAGATGATGATTGTATTGACACAAGTGACTTAGAGAAATACTTGGCAGACCCATTGTTAAAGGTTGCTAAAGGTAATCAGCACACATTTGACATATTAGCATGGTGGAAAGTCCACAAAGATGAATATCCTATCATGTGGCAGCTAGCTCGTGATGTCTTGGCTATGCAAGTGTCAACAGAGCTTCGAATCGCTTAGTCTTTGGTGGCCGTGTACTTGATCCATATCGTACTCGCCTTGACCCTAGCATGGTAGAAGCACTTGTTTGCACCAAGGATTGGATAGTCGGAGCAAGAAAAGGTTCTAGTCTGAACTTATACTTGTCCAAAATTCTATTAGTGATTACTCTTTTACTAATGCACCGATGATTCTTTATATTCCCAGGTTGTAAGAGTGTTCCTTCCATGGTTTGTGATCTGGACGATCTCGAGGCTATTGCTAGTAATCTTTCTCTTCAGGTTAATTTCTCTTCATTTTCTATTCTCATTTGTGCACAAAATATTAGCTGTAGTTTAACTACATATTGCTCTAAAAAAATCTGCAGGATGAAGATCTAGATGATGATGAAGATGGACCTGAGGTCCAGCTGTAAGTTGGTTGCTGTTTGGTGATATTGAAGGAAGAAACTGAAACTATATGAATCTATGACTATGAATATGATGATGTATTTTGTCTTGTACTGGTTTCTTTCTTCTCGTGTATGAATTGTGAACTACGAACTATTGAACTGTGATGTATTATTTGATATGAGATATTGAGACTATCTTATGCTATGTGATGTAAAGACTAAAGACTCGTGTGGAGACTATCTTATGCTATGTATGTCCTGTATGGAATCATTGGAATGTGTGATATCACAACTGTAAATGCTTGTGAGGTATTGCTTTTAAGTTCTATGTGAATCATATTTAATGCTTTAATGTATGTCCGTATGTAAGTGCTATGTGAATCTGTTTCTTAATGCTTTAAGCCTTTAATATATGCTTGTATGTAAGTGCTTTGTGATGTTGCTTAATGCTTATGCGGTTATGCGTTATGAGATATTGATCTTTTAGACTAGTTATACTATTGTATACATTTACATTGGTAATGTATATTCATCATAAATTTGTGAATATTTATTTATTACTAATTTCTATGTGGATGTACGATTTGTGTGAATTTTTTGAAGTCAATTGGTGGTGCATGTCGTTACGATGTTACCGATCTCTTTTTTCGGATTCCGATCGTTACCGATATATATTTTGTATCGAATTTTCGTTTCCGATATTTCCGAATTACCGATGCCGTTTCCGTTTCCGTAGTTATCGATTCCGGTATCGTTTCCGAGGAAAAATATGAAAACAAAAATGGTTTCAGTGTTTTCCGACCGTTTTCACCCCTAGAGGCTACGCCCCTGAGTACACAGGCATGATATTATGCTGCAAGTAAATGCAGGTTCGAAATAATGTGCTCAACAAACTGCAAAGCTCATTCAGAAAACAAGGAGCCTAGAACCAACTTCTGTGTACGCCGACACGAGAATGAGATCTACAAAGCGTCAAAGCCCAAATGTCAGATGTTCTCGCACCAAATAAGTAGTACAAGCCTTACATGGGCAGGTCACGATGAGCCGAAGCACTGCTACAGACATAACGAAGTACATTCTGCGAACATGTCAATGTGTCACAAACAGAAACCGGACTGTTATGTCGGGTATACCTCATACCTTCCCTTGTGGTCGTGGTGACATGATCACATTAAACTACAGCAACATCTGAAAACGAAATATCCAGCCTACATAAGTGTAATGGCAACAGAACACGCCCTCTGAAGCAATTGA
Source organism: Otatea glauca (assembly GCA_036346275.1). NCBI lineage: Eukaryota > Viridiplantae > Streptophyta > Magnoliopsida > Poales > Poaceae > Otatea > Otatea glauca. Next base: position 79,840,118 of record CM070715.1, on the reverse strand, counting down.
GGTATCTAATACTTCAGCACAACCAAATCCGCCTCAACAATTGATACCGCGATTCCTCAGGCGAAATTCGGTTCACCCAGCAGAATCATAAGGCAACTTTGCATCTGTGAGTTTTGGCAATGTTCCATGCAGCTACAACTTATGAATGCACAACCTCAGTACCGTTTTAAGTTTCGAATAAAACCAATGAGGCAGGATCATGTGCCGGCAAGGCACTTCCATAAGGAGAAAAGGCGTCCAACACGGGCAGCTATGCACAGCATAAACTACCTGCAATAGGATGAACTAACAAAATAACTTCACGTCTCAAGATGGAGAACATATAAAGACAACAAATGCAGTTAAGCATTGTTTCCGTTCAGGCTTTCTTAAAACCATCCCATGAAACAGCTCTCCGGAGCAGTTTAAGTTTACACGACTCATCGCCTAGCAGTGAAGCAGGCAACACAACACTCAATTACACAGCCCAGGAGCATCACATTATCCACCGCACCAATCTATAATTACTCGCGAAGCTAAGTAGCTCACCTACCATAATCAGTCAGGTTCCATGACAGCCAAGACAGTAAGAACTCGCTCACGCATCTTGTTGATCTCCTTCCTTTTGGACCCAGACTTTCACCGTCTTGTCACTGTCAAGTGCTCCCGATGCAATCATGTTCTCCTTGGGGTGGCACGACACTGCAATGACTGTATCAGTATGTCCTTCCAGTTTCTGCAAAATCTTTCTTGACTGAAGATCCCATAGGTAGACACACTTGTCTTCTGAGCCACTGACAATATACTTGCCATTGGTGATTGAAAATGCTGCTGGAATGCAGTATTTTGTGTTCACATGGCCAGTGTATGTCTTTAGAAATTTTCCAGCTGAGAAATTCCAGAGCCTCTGCATAAATAAACAATGCGTGAGCAGTCATCTTGTGATAAAAGTTCATCAAGGTAGGTTGCTAGATAATTGTCAAAACAAGAACGATAGATGTTTTCCTTTTTTTTTTTGAGATAGATGCAACTCCAAACATAGTTGTGGTTGCAATATGTTCACAGCTAACAAGCATACTTACAGTATCAGATGTCAAGATCATCATTGGGCACCCAAAAATGCATCAAAACTATGATTTGGCAATGTGCTGGATTAAAAAACTAAACTAAAATATCCGAAATGATTCTCAATATGCACGGAATAGTATAAAAGAATGAATGGTAGAGCAAGGTAAAATTGTCTGAGGAACAGAAACGTAATGCCTAGGTTAAAAGGCCACCATGTAATGCTAAACAGCCAAAGTATTGTAATGCTGTAAGCAAACTGAACTATTGAAAATAGGAACACGATGATCATAATGCTTATGAAATCTAATCGGTTGTACAGAAAATGGTTTGGTGAGGCTGGGACTGGTGGCATGGAGTCAAGACTCAAGAAACTTTCTATTGCATCTGATTCATAAGACAGACTCTGCTAATTTAACAGTGCATAATGGATATAGCTAGAGTGACGTGCTTTCAAAAATGGCATCACACTTAAGCATCTTATAAGAATGTTAACAGGTTAAAGCATATTTTAGTTTCTTTCCTTTCTTTCCATTCATTTGGAGAAAAATACGGTTTAGTATCTCCATGCAGTACAGGTGCCAGGTTTCTGGAGAAATGCTAGCAAGAACTGTTCTAGGAATTGTGAATAGTGTTATACAGTCAGGACTGTCTCCAGAAATTCTATTTTTTCAGGAATGATTACAGGAAAGGCCTAATGTAGTGCAAGCCATTTATCAAAACTCGGACACAGATGGAGGGATTTAAGGCAAATAATACAACTTGGGCATACGTGGAATGAACTTCTACAGGGGCCACCCTCACACCCCCCAAAACATCTTGCCACGACACAGGAAAATATTGAACATCAATGTTAGAAAATAACTTCAGTAGAGAAAAAAATGGTAGGTACAAATAACAATAGTTTCTGATTCGCAGTAACTATAAAATGGCAAAATGGATAGCAATTAGAAATTAGAATTATTGGGTAGTAAAAGTAACTAGATAAGTGTGTGAATTTACGATCAACAGCAATTAGCAAGCAGGCATTTAGATTGTATTTGCATTTACCACCTAACTAAAAGCAAGTGATATTAATCAGATAGAATAATGCCCAAGTATTGCTCTATTATTTGCCTATTACATACCAACTCCCTTAGGCTTCATTACTTACATACCCACACCCCTGTTTGCCTAAAAAATTCAATTCTAGCCCATCCTACGCTCAAGACAAGAGTTTTAACTATTCCCAAAATAGAATACCCTCATGAGCTTCCTCCGTAGCACCGACATGTCAATTTGGTACCGTATCGGTGTCCGACACCGATACAAGACCGACACACCACTTGACATGTATCGGTCACGTATTGGACAAATTAGATAGCTAAAATAAATAATTTTAATGTTTGACACGACTTTGACACTTCATCAACACATATCCGATACATATGATAACACAACCCAGCTTGGCTCAGCAACCTAAAAGGTAACCCTAGCCACCCGACCCGACATAAGCAAAACACCAACATCAAGGATTCATTGTGGAACCATATTGATGTTCTAGATAAGAGTGGTCCGTCTAGAGAAAATGTGGAATGGAAATGCAAGTATTGCAAATATGTTGGCACTAATAGCTACTCTAGATTCAAAGTGCACTTACTAAAAATTATTAATGGTGATTGAAAGATATATCTTAAGGTCACGATACCTATTCTTGTTCAGCTTAGAAGTGAAATTACAAAGGCTGCCATATTTCTATTTTACGCTTTACATTATTTCAGTTTGATAAGCATGTAGAAAAATGGAGAATAATACATTATTATTATTTAAATATATATAGCTATGTCGCCGTGTCAGTCTTTTTGGAAAATGGTGAATTTCCGTGTCGGTGTCGACATGTCCGTGTCCGTGCATCATAGTGAGCTTCAATGTCTTGCCCCCAAAACCACATGAATGCCGCATCACCTGATGGGTATCCTGACCCTCCACGCCTCAGCTGTGGCTTAATTACATCACAAGGAAACCCAAATTGTAGTTGCAGCTACAGTCCCTGTGCACTGCCATGTCACAATCCTTGCATATATCTATGTACACCACCGTGTCACAATTATTGCAGGCATGTATAACTCCTAACTCAAGGAGATTGTAATCAATTGTGATTGCCTCACGTTCTATGGTAAGTTTACTATCCTACTTTAAATAGGTATTACAACAGTACAGGATAGGTATTACAACAGTACAGGAGATCCCCTGAATTTTATTGTCTCTCAAGGAACTAAAGATTTTGGATCTGGCCTCTCATTAATTACTTGTTTCAAACATTTGTATAATTGCTACAGTTGGACCATCATGTTTAGCGCATTCATAACCTAGCCATGTTCAGGATTAATAAGATTGCATTACATATATTTTAACAAAACAAGAACAGAAATTGTTAGCACCACATTTTATGTAGAAAGCTTTTGGAAGAACCAAAAAATACTAATCACATTAAATAACTAACCAACACATGTGGAGATAATGTAATGATCAAAGGACTAACCAACCTAACTATCTTGAAAACCCACAAAGAGGCTTAGCAACTGTTGATAATACCAAGAAGTTATTCGCTTGACTATGTGCAATTGTCCACATTTAATTACTTTTGAAGAACCATATGAGAATGTCAGTTTTGCAGTTGGAAAAATCATACGGACAGGCATATAGCCAAAAGAAATGAACTACCGATTGACGACCCAATTATGTCACCTCATTATACTGTAACGAAACTAGCAAAACTAAATCGCCAAAACAGATCCATCTAACACTTCCGTAACAGCCACGTAATTGTTCTTATTCATATTACAAATAAGTCAGGACAGCAAGTTGAACTTTGATATTACTATATATATATATATATATATATATATAGAGAGAGAGAGAGAGAGAGAACAATTGACATTTTCCAACTAGGCTTAGTGCAGAAAAAACACAGAAAGATAGGGTACTCTCATCTACATTATCTCAAGATTGCACTCAACACTATACAACGATGTGGTTTTAAACTACTAAAAAGCCATGTTTTTTTTCGCCACATATTAGAACATAGCAATCATAGTAGAACTAACTCAAAACACAATATAAAACTGCCAACTCTACTTACCATAGAGCAAACAAAAACAATATACAGATCACTAACATCTATACAATTGCAAGATAACATATTACCACAAGCTCAAGTGCATGTCATCGCTGTAAAATATTACTCATGGTTATCACGGCGCCCCAGCGAGGCAAGTCGCTTCCGGGGCGCCTGGACGCCTAGGCGAGGATTAGACGACTAAAAAATCTATTAATATTATCAGTATTTCTCTCAATCTCAACCCATTCGCCGGCCCAGCCGAGTGCCCCCCTCTCTCTCTCAGCCCAGCCAAGCGGCCCACCCCCTCTCTCCCCCACCCGATCCATTCGGCGCCGCCACCCCTCCACTCCCTCTCTCCCCACCCGATCCATTCGGCGCCGCCGCCTCCCTCCTCCCTCCCCGATCCATTCGGCGCCGCTCCCCCCGAGCGCCGCTCGATCTGGCGACTCCGTCGCCCCGGACCTTAGGCTGCCGTCCGTCCAGATCTACTCGATAGCAGCGGCGGTAGAGGCGACGCAGAGCAGGCGGTGGAGGTGGCGACGCCGCGGCGGAGCTCCCTTAGCCTCTCCTCTGCATGTGCTAAGTATGCCTTCTCCCTGCGCCCTCCTTTCCAGGCTAGGCGAGGCGAGCGGCCATGACGGGCGGCCATCGGCGACTGGATGCCTAGACGGCGATTAGGCGACGCCGTGATAACCATGATACTACTACTATGGGTCTGCTACCTTCTCCCCAAAAGATGGCATTGTTGGATTACTTATACAAAGGTTTGATCTCCGTATAACTTTTTCCAATTAGATAGGACCTTGGGCTTGCCTCCGGGTTCAATGAGGTAACAAGTAGTCCCATAACCTCCAGATAGGATCGGATAGCTTCGGTAGCACCTCAAAGGGGTTTCCAAAGCAGCAAATATATTCCTGAGGCTAGACTTAACATAACAGAGAGAATTTTAACCCAGGGGTATCAGGCTGTGGCTGATTTTAGCTGAGGAACAGAACAGACAGGAGTACCCAACGTAACTAGCTGACATGGATCCCTATAAATACATCCCAAAGCTTCCATTCGCAGAGTACTCCTTGGACAACACGTCTTTAACCCCATCAAGTCAGCACCGACAGGGGTACCCAATGTAACCAGCCAACATGGATCCATATAAATACACCCCCAAAGCTTCCATTCGCAGTGTGCTCTTTGGACAGCACGTCCACACCAGTGTTAACACGGGTGTTGGAATCCGAATCAGATTCGGGGTGTCTGATTTGGTAATTTTTTTGGACACGGGAAATATTACTTGGAAATGCACACGGGCGTCGCAATCTGACTCGGATTCGGGTGTCCGATTTGGCAAAAAAGTTTGGGTCACGGATGTCCGAGTAATACTGGCCCATAGCAGCCATGCTGCTGTCAAATCTCATAGCTCTTACCTGTTACCTCCCCTTTGTCACCTCTGGGCCCTCCATTCCTTTAGGAACGACAAAAATTTACTGCTCTAGCATTCCATTCCTACGACAACTAATTGTATTCAAGTTTAACAATCTAACTAAGCGTAGAACAATCAAACATTCACGTAACAGCAAAACTGCAATTCCACACATGCTGCGAACTGGAAACTTATCTATACAACAACACTAAATGGGATAAAAGAAAAGGAGCAATCTTGAACAACTCACCAGGGTGCTATCAAGGGTAGCGGCAAGCACGAACTTGCCGTTGGGCGAGAACTTGGCGAAGGACACGGGCGGGCTCTCGTCGTCGATGAGGGTCTTGACGCAGTGGCCGGTGGCGGAGTCCCAGACGCGGCAGAGCCCGTCGTAGCTCCCGGACACGATCATGGCGCCGTCGCGGTCGAAGTCGACGGCGGTGACGGGCTCGGAGTGGGCCGGCAGCACGCGAAGGCAGCGGCCCGACCTGACCTCCCACACGCGCACCGTCTCGTCGAAGGAGCCCGAGGCGAGCACATTGCCGTGGGGGCTGAAGGCTACGCAGAAGGCGTAGTTGGTGTGGCCGGAGAGCGTCTTGACGAGGCGGGGCCCGCCGCCGGCGCCGAGGTCCCAGATGCGGACGGTGCGGTCATCGGAGGCGGAGGCGAGGAGGCTGCCGTCGGGGGAGAAGGACAGGTCGGAGACGCCCTCCCCGTGGCCAGCGAGCTCGGCGACGAGGGAGAGATCGGAGGAGGACCAGACGCGGAGGAGCTTGTCGGCGGAGGCGGAGGCGAGGAGGCGGCCGTCCGGGGAGAACTTGACGGCAGAGACGGCGCGGCGGTGGCCCGTGAGCGTCGCTCGAAGGGCGTAGCCCGGGGAGGTCGGGGCTTCGTCGGCCACCGGCGCCGCCATTGACGCCGACCGGAAAGGTTTGGGGTTTTGGAGTAGGAATTCCTCCCCTTGGGTGGTGCGGTGCGGTGCGGCGGTGTACTGGTGTGAATGAGTGCGTGAGTTCGGAAATATAAAGGGGACGGAAGCGTGGGGAAGAACGAGAGTTTTTATGGGCTTTCCAAATGGCCGGCCCACTAGGTTCGCGGTGGTTCGAGATGGATTGCGCATTAGCGCCTACATATCTATTTGTGGTCTTGGCCCCTTTGTTTAAGAAGCTTCAGAATCAATGTCGTAAAAAAAATAAGAATACGAAGCCTATATCACCCGTTAAACTTTACTTTCCGTCTATTTACTCTACTCCTCTAACCTTGTTTGTTTAGGCTAGGTTTTTTTATTATAGCTTAAAGGCAGTTTTTTTTTGTTTAATAAACTTAAAAGTAGACCGCTTTTATATGTAAGTAGGGATGGATAGTTTTACTCCAATTTTATTGGAATTAGTCTAAAACCAATCTTCAATAAAGCAAAAAAGCATTTCTCCAGTGACTTTTAGATTTTAGTTATATAGAGTCTTATGGCTTTTGAGCAGGCCTATTAAAAAGCCAACTCTTTGTTTAGCCTCTAATGTTTTGATTTTAAGTGCGAGAAAAAACCAAACAAATAAGGCTTAAACTTCTAAAATCCAGTGCAAATTGTCGAGAGATAACTAACCTCTAGGGTTTTGTGGGATAATACCAAAACTTTCCCTGAGGGGCTTAGGCTACAAATATAGTTCCTATTGTACAAAAGAAATCAATCAATAAGAAAAGAGTTCAGATCTTCTATATCCTTTGTTCACCTATTCTGTCATTGTTCTTGGAATATTCTCAATATTAGGTGATTAGCATTAGGATTAATCTATGGTGATCATCGATTTTGTTTAATACGTTATCAGCACGAAACTATCAAATACCGAACAGTATGCCACTAATCCCATACTATTAGATTAATCTTGTAGATTAATTTTTGTTCCCTAGACTCTAGATCATCTACTTGTTAATTATCGTTCTAGATCGAGTACTGTTCATACAGGTAATGAAAAAAGGGCACCAGCCGTGCCACTGCGCCGCCGAACACGCCACGCTCCCACTGAGCCGGCGCCGCACCGTGACCTTGCTCTCGCTGAGCCGGGTCTCGCAGCTGCCAGCCTGCGCTGCCTTACCCTTGTGTGATGCACCGCCCCATCGGAGCACCGTCTTACCCCGTTAGAGCGTCGCCTTACCATCGTCGTGTCTAGATCCACCGTGATCGCTGCGCTCCTGTCGAGTGCCACCTCATCACTGCCACATTCCGAGCTCCTGTTGAGCACCATGCACGCACTGGCCTTTCACCCTTCGCATGCCCGCCACCACTCAACACTAGACAAATAGAGTGGCTGCTAGGGTTAAAAACCCTAGTCGCTCGGTCCATTGAGCTGGCGTGGGCTAACTAGTCCCACGTCTGGCGAGCCCAAAGGCCCATTTAATTTCGGCCCAAAGACTAATTTCTTTTTGGGTTACAGCAATTTGTGTTTTCACCCCTGATTTTCAAGTTAATTGCGAAAATCTTATGGTTACAGTAAATTTACATTCTAAACCCCGTATTTTTCAATAATTCTAAAAAATAATGAATAAATTCTAAAAAAATTGTATTAATACCTAGAAAGTGAATTTCTAGGTATATGACCTTCAGTAAATTATTTAACCTTAGACCTAGCACAAATTGGAAGCTTCGTATCAATGGATTTATTTTTCTTAGCATAATCCCATCCTTATATATATGCTAAATTTATTTTTTGCTATTTCTCTAATTCTAATAATTGCTCTATATTAGCAAAAGAAATATGAAAAATGCTATGAAAATCATGAAAATTTGAGATAATTATCAACTGAATATATATAGACCAATCTTTACTAATACGAGAAGTGAGCATGCAATATATTTATTTTACCAGCTGTAAAATTTAATTTTGCATGAATATAGGATATGTTGGTCATCACAAAGAGGGAATTTGCTGAGGTTGCCCTGAATGGTAGCAATTACCTTACCTGGTCTATGGGTGCCAATATCAACTTGATAACGTGATCCCTTGGAGCTGCTATCACCCAGTCTGAAGCTGACGCCATTGGTCTTCCTAAAGCCGCCAAGTGTGTGACTTTGCACTTTCTACGGCATCTCCATGAGGACCTGAACGTTGAGTATTTGATGGAGTAGGACCCACTAGCACAATATAATTCCTTGAAGGAACACTATAACCAACAAAGATCTGTCCTGCTGCCAGAAACACAACGCGAATGGATCCTCCCACGTTCTAGGACTTCAAAACTGCAGCGGCATACAATTCTACCATCCACAAGCTTGTCTCCAACTTGCGCTTTTGTAACTAGAAAGTCACGGATGATGAGGTGATAGACAAAATCTTGTGCACCTTCCATCTTAACATGAGGATATTGTAGCAATAGCGCCATCATGCCAAGTACTAGAAGAACTCTAAGTTTATCTACACTTTGCTAGAGGTTGAGAAGCATGATGAACTCCTAATGAAGATTTGTCATATTTTTCCCAATGGAACACAAGTAATGCCTGAAGCACATGCATTGGCTCAGTAGGCTAGCAATAGCTATGATTGCGGAAAAGGCTAAAGGCATTAAAGGGGAAAATGGAAGAATGGTAGAATACAAAAGGCAGAGGCAAGCCCTATGGGAGAAGTAAAGGTAAAGGGTCAGAGGAGTTCGAGAAACAAGACTCAGCCAATAAGATTGCTCACCCTCTAAAACCATACTTTAGGTGTGGCTACATCGACCATTGATTGCACACCTACCACACCCCGAAGCATTTGATGGACCTTTACATGCAATCCACTAGTAAAGTCAAGAAGACCTAGGGTAACCAGGTTGAGACACAGTTCACCACTTAACTTGTTGCTGACAAGGATACAGAGAAAAGTGATGAAATGGTTCTTGATTCCATGGAAGAGGACACGAATACTCCTATGGATCAAGACAATCTTCTTGGGTTGAGCTTAAAGAGTTCCAGAAGGACAACCAAGACTTAAATGGAGACCTATAGTAGTCTCACAAATACTCACTCATTTTTCTAGTCGATGCCACATCTCCTTATGAGTCTCGTTATCAGTTTAGTTTTTGTTCCTGATGAACATTGGTCTATGTTCACGAAAAGTGATTATCATTGAGGCTGAATAATTGTTATTACTATTTCCAGATTATTAAATCCATTCATTCAGTGTGTTATGTTTGTTCTATATTTTACAATATATTTCTCAAAGCAACAATTGTTTTAATGCTAAAGCATACTTTTAATGTAGAACAATGTATAATCCAATGGCGAGAAAGAAACTTGTCTTGTAGATAGTTGCACCACTAATTCAATTATTAGGAAAACTAAATTTTTTCATACTTTTACTAAGAAAATTAAGAATATTATGACCATCTCTGGAAGCGATGCCCTCATTTGTTGGCACTGGAAAGGTTATCATAGTTCTCCCTATGAGTACTCGTATAATAATAGAGGATGCTCTCTTTTATCCTAAGTCCAGTCATACTCTATTAAGTTTCAAAGGCATTCATATGAATGGTTTCTACATGGAGACATATAATGAGGATAGTACATAATACCTACTCATGAGTTATGACTAAGTATAATGGGTGAAATAAATGTGTGGTTGAAAAAACTTCCTGCTTTCTCATCAGGATTATACTATACATATATAAAACATGAAGGATATGTTGTGGTAAAAGCAATACTTAAAAAATCCAGAAGTTTTTAAGATTTGGCATGATCGACTGAGTCATCCTGGATTGAATATGATGAGAAAAATCATTAATAATTATGCTGGCCATAACATAAAAACTACATACTTCATTAGATCCAAAGACTTCTTATACCCTGCTTGTGGTAAAGGGAAGTTCATAACTAGACCATATTATTTGAAAGTTCGGGAATAATCACCGAGTTTTCTGGAGAGAATTCAAGGTGATATCTGTGGACCTATTCAGCCCGTAACGGGGCCCTTCAAATACTTTATGGTTCAAATAGATGTCCCTGTTAGATGGTTCTATGTGCGCCTTTTATCTACTCGAAACCATGCTTTTGCTAAATTAATCGTCCAAATTATTAAATTAAGAGCCTTCTTTCTAGATAAAAAGATTATGACTATTCGAATGGACAATAATGGCGAGTTTACCTCAAAAGCATTTGATGATTATTATATGGCTCTAGGCATTAATGTAGACCATTCAGTACCTCATATCCACACACAAAATGGCTTTATAGAGTCATTAATTAAAGAATAAAAGTTATTGCTAGGCTACTTTTGCATAATTGTAGGCTACCCACCAGTTGTTGCAGTCACGCAGTGCTGCACGCTACTGCATTAATTCAACTTAGACTAACTACATACCACACCCTTTTTCCCTTGCAGTTAGTGCATGGGAAAGAACCAATGATTTTCCATCTACAGAAAATCGTTTGTGTTGTATACGTGCCAATTTCACCACCATAGCGTACATCCATGGGCCCTCACCAGAAGTTGGGGATATCCATTTATTATATTATGTTTGTTCTATATTTAACAATATATTCCTGATGCAACAATTATTTGATTACTAAAGCATACTTTTAATATAGAACAATGTATAATCCAATAGTGGAGGAGGAAATCTATAATGTGGACAATTGCACCACAAATTCAATGCTTAGGGAACTAAATATTTCTAGACTTTGACTAAGAAAATTGAAAATATTTTGACTATCTCCGGAAGCAATGCCCTCATTTTTGGTATTGGAAGGGCCATCGTAGTTCTCCCTATAGGTACTCATATAACAATAGATGATGCTCTATTGTACTTTGAGTCCAGTCATACTCTATTACTCATATAACAATAGATGATGCTCTATTGTACCTTGAGTTCGGTCATACTCTATTAAATTTCAAAGATATTCATCTGAATAGTTTCCACATAGAGACATATGTTGAGGATGGTACAAGATACCTACTTATGATCAAGTTTAACGGGTGCTAGAAACACGTGATTGAAAAAACTTCCTTCTTATCAGGATTATACTATACATATATAAAACCTGAAGTTTGTTTGCGATGAAAACAATACTTAAGGTCCAGAGATTTTTAAGATTTAGCATGATCATCTAGGTCATCCTAGGTTGAATATCCTATAACTGAAAATTTCCTATGCCCTACTTGTGCTAAAGTGAAACTCATAACTAGACCCTCTTTTCTAAAAGTTAGGGAAGAATCACCGAGTTTTCTAAAGAGAATTCAATATAACATTTGTGGACCTATCTAGCCCCTTCGGGCCCCTTCAGATAATTTGTGGTATTGATAAATGATTCTACATTTCTACTTGATGGTCCTATCTATGCCCCTTATCTACTCAGAACTACGGTTTTGCAAAATAATTGCCCAAATTATTAAATTAAGAGCCCCCTTTCTAGATGAAAGGATTAAGTCTATTCGAATGGACAATGTCGACGAGTTTACCTCAAAAGCATTTAATGATTATTATATAGCTCTGGGCATAAATATAGAGCATTCAATACCTCATGTCCACACACAAAATAGCCTTGCAGAGTCATTAATTAAAAGAATAAAACTTATTGCTAGGCTATTCTTGCATAATTGTAGGCTTCCCACTAGTTATTGAGGGCCACATAGTGTTGTACGCTGCTACATTAATTCTACTAAAACTAACTGCATACCATCACATTCCCCCTGCAATTAGTGCGTGGGAAAGAACTGATGATTTCCCATATGCGAAAATTTGGCTCTGGTGTATATGTTCCAATTTCACCACTAGAGTGTACATCGATGGGCCCTCACCAGAAGTTAGGGATCTATGTAGGTTATGAATCTCTGTCAATTATTAATTAACTTGAGCGTATGATAGAGGATTTGTATACGGCTCAGTGCGCTAACTGTATCTTTGATAAGGACAATTTCTTGGCATTAGAGGGAGAAAGTACCACACTAAAGAATATCAGAAAATAGATTAGAATGTCACAGGCATTCAGTCCTTAGACCCATGCACTAAAGAGTTCGAACTTGAAGTTGGAAGGATAATAAATCTGCAACAAATAGCTAGTAACCTACCATAAGCCTTCACTGATCATAAAGGAGTGACAAAGTCTCAAATACCTACAGTAAACGCATCGAACAGAGTGAAAATACTCCAGCTAGATATTAAACCCACTCTTACCCCTCATAAAAAGAAATCTCTGAGTGCACGAGACTCAATTCTATAGAGACGTCCATAGAAACAGAGAAACGAACAAGTCAAAACACTCTCGAGATAGTGGAAGAAGTTCAACATTATATTGAGAAAATCCCTAAAGTAAGCCATTTGGAGGATGGTAATCCCAACGAACATTTGTGCGCACAATCTGACACTGGGAGATCGGAACACCCGAACTCCATCATTATGGGAAATAACAAGGAGATGGAAGAAATTTATAAAGAAATATCCACTAATTTTGTGGATTCGGGAGAGTTATATAAAAGAAAGACTACAACTGTTGACATATAATTTACCAAAATTGCTAAAACTCTTGATCTGGATCCAGAAACAAAGTCCATAGCAAAGTGCCAGCACTGAGATTAGGTCAAATAGAAAGAAGTAATTAAGGTAGAGTTGCACTCACTTAACAAAAAGAAAGTATTCTATCCCAGAGATCGAACACCTCCTAAAGTGTTCCCTGTAGAATCCAAATGGGTTTTCATTCAGAAAAGAAATGAGAACAACTAGGTGGTGAGATATAAAATGAGGCTTGTAGCATAAGAGTTCATACAGAGACTCGGCATCAATTACGATGAAACGTACTTTCCTTTAATGAGTGGAATAACAATTTAATATTGATATCAATGGTAGCTAGCTTGAACTTATCAATGCAGTTGATGGATATAGTGACCGTATATTTATATAGGTCACTGGGTACATATATTTATATAAAAGTCCCTGAAGGAGTTAAAATTCTAGATCCTAATAAAAGTAATCACAACATGTATAGCATCAAACTGCAGAGGTTGTTATATGGATTAAAATAATCGAGGAGAATGTGATACAACTGACTTAATGAGTTCCTTCTGAAGAAGGGTTACTCAAATAATGATGATTGTCCCTGTGTGTTCATAAAGAAGTCCTGGAAGGGATTTTGGATCATCTCAATCTATGTCAATGATCTGAATATCATCGGAACCATAGATGACATAAAGAAATCAAATTCTTACTTTATGACGGAGTTTGAGATGAAAGATTTAGGTAAAACCAAATATTAATTACACCTGCACCTAGAGAATTTCCCCAAAGGAATTTTTGTGCACCAATCTACCTATACCAAGAAGGTATTGGAAAATTTTAACATGGATAAATGTTATCCTTTAAAAACCCCCATGGTACTAAGATCCATTGATGTGGATAAAGACCCATTCAGACCGAGGATGGAAAATGAGTAAGTCTTAGGACCTAAAATTTCATACTTAAACATCATATGAGCACTTATATATCTTGCAAACTGCACTAGCCTTGATATTACATTCGTAGTAAATTTGCTAGCTAAATACAATGTAGCTTCAACCAGAAGGCATTGGGCTGGTGTCAAGACTTTACTCAAACACCTCCAAGGTACACAATATCTTGGCTTTTTTACTGAAAGGACCAAGACTCAACCATGATGGGATATAGGGATGCTAGCTATCTGTTTGATCCCCACAGTGCTAACTTTTAGACTAAGTTTGTGTTTCTCTATGGTGGTACGGCCATTTAATGGTGATCTTTTAAGAAGACCTAATATCTACCTCTACCAACCACTCAGAGATTAAGCTACACGTGAATGTGTTTGGCTAAGACATGTGGTTAGTCACATCTAGAAGTCATCTGGCATTAACATCGTCGATACCCCCACAATTATTTATGAAGATAATGCTGCTTGTGTTGCACAAATGCAAATAGGTTATGTTAAAAGCAATATCACGAAGCATATTACCCCTAAACTTTTCTGTCCTTACAAATTCCAAAAGAATGGTGAGGTAAAGATACTGCAAACTAAGTCATGTGAAAATTTGACTGATTTATTTGCTAAGTCTTTGCCAATATCTAGTTTCCAAAGATGTGTTCATGACTTTGGAATGAGATGATTTAGAGAGATGCAGAGTTCAGGAGGAGTAAATCTCTGAACCATAACTCTTTGTAAGATCTTGAAGATACTACCCTAGTCCAAAAGATTGCAAGTTGCACTCTTTTTTTCTTAGCGAGTTTTTCTAAAGTTTTCTCACAATAAGGTTTTTAATGAGGCAACAAGTGTAACATAATATGCAGATGCAATGTACTTTTTTCTCCTTCCCTTTTTCCCACCGGGTTTTTAGGAGGAGTTTTTGATAAGGCATATGTATGATGCGGTATTCGCCCAAGGAAGAGTATTGAGATATAGTCGAACTCTAAAGTTTTGTGGGCAAATTCCGAAACTACCCTTGAGAGGTTTTCATTATAAATATAGCACCCCATTGTACAAGAGAATCAACTATCAATAAAGAGAAAAGAGTTTGCCTTCCTATATTATGTGTGTTCTTCGTTATTGTTCTATTAGTTTTATCAGTGCATTGTGATTGATCTATGATAGTTGTCATCGTCATTCAATAATTTGAACCGGGTTTAGAAGTTTATAGGGGTAGAATACCTTGTTTAAGATTTTATGGGGCTAAGTAGACAGACCAACAAAATTTAAAGGGTAATATATTTTTTCCTCCAAAAAGCGGACACCAATGATTTAGGAAAAATTGCAAAACCCCCTAGAAGTCGGTCTAAATTTAATTACCTCCTTCTTACAAGTATATTTATAGCGAACACACCCCCACAAGTGCAGGGTTGGTTGATAATTCCCCTTGGATGCCTTTTTCCTGCTGGCTCGCGTGGTTTTTGTTGATGCAAACTCTGAGTGTGCTAAGTGGGATGTGAGGTGTTCTAGTGTGGCACATAGGATTAAAGGTGTGGCTCGGGTCGAGTAGGGGCGGACCAGGTGGTGTTTCCCTCTTGCACTGAATCAAAACTAAGAGGAGGAAATATGAATGGCAGGGGATAAGAGCAAAGGCAATTGTGGTCTCCCTACCTATACCCTAATTTACATTAAGCTGGAGACGAAGACCCAACCAGGGGTTTGAAAAGTCACCGATATTCGGTCGAAAATCGCAAAAATCGGGTGTATTGGTCCGGCCCAGCTCTATGCATCGATCGGCAAACTGGTTGGATTCAAATTCAATTTTGAAAATTTTGAAAAAATTCAAAAATTTGTCCTGAAATTTTCTAAAATTAGTATTAACATATTTATGATTTCTGAGATGAAAATTTCGAAAAAATTCGAATGTTTGAAATAGATTTGAGTCAAAAGACAAAAAATAAAATTAAAAAGGCAAAAAAAAACAGTAGTGGGCCGTGCACAAACAGTGCAGGCCCACTCGGCCCGGCCGGCCTGGTGATCTTTCGTGCGGTGTTATAACGCGAATGGCTGTGAATTCTAGCACAAGTATTGCACCTCCAGACTCACCTCGAGACCCCCTTTCCCAACCGGGAGGACTCCGGCCAGATCCGGCGAAGATGGCAAGAAAATCGCCAACCGAGCTACGATAATCGGCCGATTAGGCCCAAAAATTGCTAGCGGAGACCACCCAACTGCGGCCTCTTGGAAAATCAACATAAATTGTTCGATTTTTGCGGGGAAGCGACCGATTTTCGATAAAATTTCACGATTTTCTGATTTTTGTGATGAATGTCACTTGATTAGCTCATTAGCATGTGCTTTATTGTTTATTTGTTAACGAATGGCAGTGCATGTTTTGTTAGTGTTAGGGTGAGGTAAGGTTTATAGTTTAGGGTTAGGGTTAGTCAAGGTGTTAGTGTTAGGGACTTAGGGTTAGTCAATGTGTTAGTATTAGGGTTAGTCAAGTACCTGAAGGTGTTAGACTGTTAGTGTTAGGGTTAGGTTAGGTTTATGGCAGTGCTTGTAGATATGCTTTATTCTTAACATTAGAGTTGTTAATGTAGCTTTTCTCATTACTATGCTCAATCCTAGTGACAATCCTAGTGTTAAATTACTTCTTGTTGTTTTGATGTATAGATGGCAGAGCAGGGTGACGTTGTGTGGGAGCACGGCAGTAAGATGGAGACCGGTTTTCGATGCAAGTACTGTCACGAAGAGAACAAAGGGGGCGGTGCAACCCATTTTGAAGCAGCACTTGGCAAGGCGTGGTGGAAATATCGTCCGGTGCAGTCAAGTTCCAAAGGAGGTTCGCGAGTACTTTCAACGTGAGCTAGATAGGACGAAGGACAAGAAGAAGGGAGCTAGGGAGGAGAGGCTCTGGAAAGAAGCAGCAGCTGGCGATTCCTCACTGAGACGAAGTGTATATTCTGAGTACACGGGTGGTGCTGATGAGGAGGACCAACTGCAGCATGCGATGGATGCCTCAAGGGTGGAGGCAGAATTTATGAGGCGGGTAGGTGGTAGGTATGAGCATGGTGGGGGTAGTGGGGGATCTAGAGGGGTTGGAGGAGGGGGCAGCGGTGTATTGCCAAAAATGTTTCGGAGTTCATCGCAACGGGACAGACCGGCTATGGGGGATTACAACCTTGGCGCAGCTCGTGGCCCTATGCAAACACGGATTGACACTGGGAGCTGGACACATAAGGGGAGGAATGCGAAGCACGCGCTTGGCTCGGCATGGGCAAAATTCTTCCACACGGCTGGTATAACGGGGAGAAAAGCAGACAATCCGTACTTCGTTAGCGCCGTTAGGGAAACTCAAAAATGGGGTAATCCAATAATAGCTTTCAAACTATATACAACTTTGTATGTGCAATAATAGCTCACATGGTCATCCTATATCTCATTTTCAGGCGAGGGTATCCCATCTCCCAGTGGAAGAGACATAGATGGCAAATATCTAGACGCCAACGAAGCGGATATAAATGAAAAGATGATGAAGTTCAAGAAGGAATGGCCTACATATGGCGTAACCATCATGTGCTATTCTTGGACTGGGCCAACACGCATGAGCATTATAAACTTCATGCTATACTGCAACAGCACCATGTTCTTCCACAAGTCCGTAGATGCTACGGGCAAAAGTCAGGATTCGTCGTACTTGCGCAAGGTACTTCCTCTCATTGCTCCTATTTTGAAATCTATTTGAAGTACTTGCGCAAGATATTCCCTCTCATTCATCTCGTTGATCCTATATTTCGTTGACGCAGGAAATTGCTTCAGTGATTAACGAGGTGGGTGTGCAAAATGTCATACAGCTTGTCAAACACACCCACGCTCCAACAGTTGGCTCAACGCATCGTTTCCCATTGCGCTTCTTCCAGTGGTTGCGAGTGTAATTGGAGCACGTTCGCATTCATCCATACCAAAATTCGCAATCGTCTGTCATATAAGATGCTCCATAAGTTGGTCTATGTGAATTATAACTTACGGCTCAGAATCCAAGAACAAGAAAGTGATAAGTCCGCAGCCGAAGACGATCCATTTCAGCGCCTTATAGAGCTCACACTATGCGACACAGAAAATCCAATCCGACAATGGATGGACAAAGGGATGTCCAATGCTGATCCATTACTTGATGAGGAGGACACAGAGACAAAGAGTGACACCCCCCTCCCATCACACCTCGTGACAAACCCGGTAGATGCTCTTGTGTTGCAAAAGGAAACTGGGGCTGCAAGCATCCTCGAATGGGCAGATACGATAGTGAGGGACACTCACATGGGAAAGAGGAAGCACCAAACAATGCTAACGAAGGAGCAAGCAAAAAGGAGAGCTCCACCAAAAGGAAAGGGGAAGGTTCCCAAACAACAGACACAATACGTAGGGAGTGATGACTCGACTGATAGTACTCCCGCAGCCCGTCGGAGCCCGCCGTACCAAGAATCCAATGACAGTAGCTCTAAGACGGATAGTGATGACGGTCAGGCCCCTGGTGATGCCTCCATCCCTCCCACTTCTCACTCGCAAGCTCCTTCTGCCATAGAATTTACAGGGGAGTCACAATACACTTATGCCACACAGGACAGAGACTATGGGGCTTCATAATCACCTAGGACGACTACTGCAGCCAAGGGGAGGGCCCGTCGACACGGCCGTGATGCACCGCAGCATAGCTGTAGCTCGTCCAGTGCCGCTGGGACGCAGGAGAGTTATGGTTCATATGGCCCATATGACTACTCCATCTCGGATTCATCCACACATCCTGCCACTTAATGGGTATATGAGTGGTAAGACCCACAATTTTATGCCATGCTGTATCAACAGTGGGAAAAGACTAGCCCGTGGATCGGGTAAAGCTGGCATGAATATAAGGCGGAGTTGCTAGCTACACGAGGTTTGCTAATGATATCCACAGAAGAATACAACATAGCCAACCAAGTGTACAAACAACAATACTACCCGTAGCCTGTAAGGTGAGAAAGGCTCAATTCAAATATCATTTGCTATGCTACTGAAATGAATGTAATTGAGATGTGAACTTCATCACTTAATTTGTGTATGTATTGAAATGAAATATTATTTGTTGACAACTTCACATATTACTTCTACTGTTCTACATGCCTATTTCATAACTTCATATTGTCCAAAATATAGCAAAGGTCATGCCGAAATTTTTCCAAAATTATTCATATTTTTCCATAGTTGTACTATAGAAATTTTGTTATATTTTTACATAATCTTTTATACATTTTCAACATTTTTTGATTTTTTTATCCTTTTGGGCATTCCACTAGTTTTCCACATTTTTCTAGAATTCCCCCTCCCCTTTTTTCCCCTCTATTTTCTAGTTGCAGCGATTTTCTACAAAACCGGCCGATTTTCGGCCTTAATATGGCGATTTTGGTCCATTTCGACCGATTTTCGGTTCAACCGACACAACTCAACTCAAGTTTTCAGTTTGAATTCGCAAACCACGATGTTAACTGATTTTCGGCGAAATTCGGTATCGGTCCGATGATGGTTTTCCAACCTTGAGCGATAATGTTAACCCTGGACCCAACTGGTTCAGTTCGGTTCAATCTACTTCAATCCGAGTTAAACTATTATGACTCAATTATGGGTAAAGCTCTACATCATAGCTATAATCGACCTAGCACGCCATGGAGACCACGCCAACGCAAACCGCCCGAGTCGATGGCAAAAGGGCCGTCGGGAGCGATATCAAACAGCTCCGGCTGACTTTTTAGGGTATTTACAATTTTCCCAATGATTTAACATCGTATATAAAAATGGACACTGACGATTCAAGAAGTTTGCATTGTGCTAGCCTGTAACTCCAGTTTCTCCACACAGCATTCTTCTACATATAAGCGCCCTCATCGTACAATGTACATGTTAGTTCCTCATGTCAACATAGGACATCCATCAAGATATCTGGCAAACCCTGGGGACAGGGATAACGAGACGGAAGTAGTCCTAGTGAAACCTCCAATGAATCCACTACTTTCAGTCCTTCAGTCATCATCTTCAGCAGGATCTTCAACTTCATCGGGGAGCTCTATGTCGTCATCGGCAAGTGGATGTCCTTGTTGAGAACTTGACTCATTTCTATCAACCCCTGCCGACCATAAGCCCAGGAATCACAAATCACCACAAGTACAACCATTATGAGATCTAAAAAGGTACCATTGCCGAGTAAGCATAAATCAAAGTATCAATTAATTAACTATAAACTAACTAGCTCAGAGCCCCCTGAACCAACCATAGCCAAAGTTTTTCCAGTTCTACGCTTGGTGTCAATGGAATCTAGTGCTTAAATATCAGCAGAAATTATATCGATATACAACCAAAATTATTTACCAGAGACATACCCTGAGAATATTGATATATAAACATAAGCATTTATCAGAGACATACCCTGAGAATTAGATGAGTCCAGCAGATATGGGAGATCTAGAAGCTGAAGAAAAGACTCAGTTTGTGGATTCCTGCAATGAACTGTGCATAACACAAGAGAACTGCTTAAAGCACATTTCAGAAGAATGAATAAAATCAAACGTGAGGTCAAGTATCTTTGTTGTCTGGAGGAACTGATAGGAAAATATTAGAAATAACATACAGATGGAATTAGCAAATGGTTAGAACAACAAAAAATCAGTGCTAGTTTCAATGCAAAAGCAACTGGTTGAAAG
This sequence comes from Otatea glauca, assembly GCA_036346275.1. Lineage (NCBI taxonomy): Eukaryota > Viridiplantae > Streptophyta > Magnoliopsida > Poales > Poaceae > Otatea > Otatea glauca. The sequence goes on along the minus strand of CM070715.1, from coordinate 79,819,452 downwards.
GGATGAACTGCGATGCAACACCGAACTAAAGGACTGTACAGCTTAACCTCAAGAAATGCTTTGACAGTAGAAGCTCGTTTATTTATGACTCGAAGTTCAATTGTAAAAATTCAAGCTTACCTGTTATGGATGGATTAGAGACTGGATTGGAAGGATCAAATAATGGGGCGGTCTGGACAAAATCAAAAGGTTTAGCCCCTCTAGCATTTAACTTGCTCCTAACCCATTGCCAGTCATCTTGAGTGTCAAGCTGTTCATCCCTGTAGAGTAAAAAAATTGAATAGCTCCAGACTTAGCATTTGCTAAATATTTTCAGAAAGTTGACTGCCTGCTCACGAACATAGACATTATATGCACCAACCACATTGTAAATGGCATCCGAGTTAAGGGGAAAACGTTGTTGAATTTCCGTGTTATTGCAAGCCACTCTTCATCATACTGGATTTCATATGGTCCTGGATTGGATGGAATGTCTATTACCTAAAATGGATTGACATGACCTCAGAAACAAATGTGTACAACAAAACTTATTTATAAAGATGAAAATGATCCCAAAACAGGAAATAAAATAAGGGTACCTGTAAAAAACTCCGCCCAGGAAGGCACTTATCAAGCGCAAGAAACTTAGTCGTAGGTCCATCCAATCCATGTTGGATGATAGCTGGAAACTTACAATGAAGATGAGCTGAAAACCAGTATGGTGGTTTTAGTTTGTTCAGTAATCTCGCTGCAGGTTCACTGCCTAGTGTTCTCTTATTAACCTGCAATAATGGTACGAAATTCAGATGCAATACAATCCTGACAGATATACGTGTTAGGAAGCATGAAGCATGTGTTTTGCGAGAAGGTGGTTTCACTCAAACACTATGCATGCCAGACCAACGGGTCAAGGCAACATAAAGAGAAAAGACACCACCCCTACAGCGGACATCATACAAATTTGGTGCCCTTTTCAAACAGTGATATTTTTCTAGCCCTGAGTAAAAATGGATACCAAGATTGGACTCAAAAGAGCTGGGGAACTTCCAGCCAGAATGAGAGCAGAGGTGGAAATCAGAGTCATAAGGGAAGGGAGGTCGGATAGAATCGACAAATATAATCTCATTGTATCATGCCTATTACGAAGTATACTGAAAAGATGTAATAGCATTAGCATTTTTAGCTAAAATACTAGAATTGGCCCAGGTTCACCTAGTGGCTAGTGTGCCTTGACAAGAATTTAATCACAACAAAGCAAGAACACTTAGCTTCATATATGCTGTTACCACTTGAGTTCTGACCTTAGAAATTGTTTCACCACAGTAATGACCATGAAAATTGTGACCCCACTTGTTAATGTCATTAATTCTAGGTTTTTCCTCAAAATGCATCACGCAGCATTGTGGCACAAAAAAAGTTAGAACACCCTCTAGAGGCATTTCAAGAGGGTTAACGTGGGTGATCAGTTGTGAAAGATTTATGAAGTTATCGGGGGAAAGAAAGTATTGCCATGGCTTGAATCTATAATACAAAGCAATCTCTTAAGATAGTTATTATTACCTCTTCTTCAAAGAACCTTTTCTCCCGAATGAGCTTCTGCCAGTTTCCATACTCGGTAATGCCCAGAGGCCAATCATGTGACATGAATATATCTAGAGGCTGCTCAACGTGCATTAGCTTGAGAACATCATAATGCCTTACATGGTACACTGAACGTATAGTGGCTTCATTGTATGGAGGCCTTTCGTTGTGTCCTGGTTAAGTAGCAACCAGTTTAGAATATTCCATTCAGAGTGTAATGGCATATATAGTTGCAATTGAGAACCCATTTTCATTAAGCTTCCACTCTTTAGACAATATCTTCTAAATGCAAAGGTTGAAAATTACAGATTTCCAGTTTATCCCAAACAAAATATGAATAAACTTGCCTAAGTGGTAATGTTGTTGCTTATATATTCCTGACAGTCCTCCAATTCGAATGTTTCCAAATTTAACAACACCAGCAAACCCCAAAAAGTAGATGTTAGGTGCTGCCCATCCTCCATAGTACCTAATAGTCATTAGACCACAATGAAAAATAGCAGGCATTACATTCGAAAATGAGCAAAATAATGCATTAACAATACATATAGTATCAGACAATTATACTCGAATATAGTAACTCAACATATCCAATGATGGGAAGCTGTTAATCTCCTTGCTATTAATTTCAAACGAAATATTAGTTCGAAACAAAAAAACAAATCCTTAAATTCATAAAACTTCTCTCAACATTGAAATTCAATCCTTTACATCCCAATGTTTCTATGTGCTCCATACTCTTAACAATGATTGCAGGTGCCCTGGAGGCTAAGACTATAGAGGTGGTTATTGAACAAAACACTTCAATATATAAACATTGGACAATAATCCTGATTAGAAAATTTTCGGGACCAAAATTTGAGTATATTCTATGGAAAGGTTCATAATAATGTGGATTCAGCTTGCCCAATTTCATCAGTGCTAATTTTAATTATAGTCCCTCAAAGTGCATGTGAAGATAAATTAAGAGCCCAGAGCAGGAAAAGGCCACAAAATTGTATTTTGAAAGTTGCATCGGACAGAAATGACAAAAGACTCACAATTCCCATAAATAATTCGAAGCTTCATGATTTCCGCCGATGAAGATGGTTGGGTATGGAGCAACTGCTTGTCCTGTGTAGTACTTCCAAAATGAGTTCATGGTACGATACTTTGGTTTGACATTAACACACTGTAGATCATTCTCATTCCTAACAGCCTGCATGAGAAGGTGCAACCTCAAAACGTGAGGTATATTAACATGCAGTGAATTACTATCAAACATGAACATAGAACATAGTGTGAACAGTAACATGTCTAGACTGTAGAGAATGGAACCGAATATGACCTGCTTAAGCCACCCCCCCAACACACACACACAAAAATACCCCAAGAAATGACCATCGAAAAGCTTCTTGATTGGAAAAGTACACTTTTCATTTTTTAACCTTCAACTACAAAACCGTCCGATTCAGAATCTTGAACTAACGAAACCGTCCATCCGCTTTACCCCCTCAACCAAACCGGAGTGGCTTTCCACTGACGTGTTTATCCACGCGGATCCACGTGTCTGAGTTTCATTGACATGAAATCCACGTACACAAGTATAGCTGACGTGGCATCCACCTCACGTTCTTCTTCCTCATCTCCTCAAGCCCAAAACTAGGCACGCTCAGGCGCTCAGCTCATCCGCAGGCGGCAGCAAGGCCTCACGAATTGAACGGAGTCCACGTGCTTCCTCCTCATCCCTCTTCCACTATCCTTCTTCCACGTCCAACAAATCCAGCACCGCAGCGGTGCCTGAAGTCTGAACCTGTTGGGGCTCAGTTCGTCGGCAGCAAGCAGGACCTGACCACAGGTCAACCGCTTCCTCCGCCTTCTGCTGGGGCCTATCCTTCCTCCGCTCAACCGCCTAGCCCCCAAGCAGGACATGGGAACAGGCCACGCAAGCACAGCTCCTCTTCTTCCCCTCCTCCAGCCAGATCGCCACCTTCTTCCTCGAAGCAGGCGAGATCACTCCACCCCGATCTCCTCCTCCGGTCAGAGTCCCGCCCAACCAGCTGCGTCACCGCATGTTCCACATCCTAAGCAACTTCCCCATCCATTTATTTTATGTTTTGCCCGGCAGCCAGCCGGAACGTGAACCTTTGCTCACACGCATCGAGCCAATCCTGTAAAGATGCCATATATTTTCAAGAAACAACCGCTCAACAAGTGAGCGTGGGCAGCGGGCTGCAGCCTGCGCACCTGGAAATCGCCGCAGCAGAGGAGCAGGTCGATCTTGACGCCCTCAGCCTCCTCGAGCTGGCGCAGCGTGCTGTAGACCTTGTCCAGCTCCCCGTGCATGCACCCCTCCACCGCGATCTGCGCAGCACACCCAGCGAGGCATTACGTCGAGCACGTGGCCGGCAGGCCAACGAAACCACAGAGCCGCGTACCGGGCAGCCGGCGCTAGCAACACAGGCGCACACGGAGAAAAGGAGAATCGGAGCTTCCCCTGCTCGCTCACCTTCATGGCGTGCGGGACGCGCGGGCGGATTGGAACACGGAAGCAGGAGAGCAGCGAGCTCCAGAAGGAAGATGCAGCCGAGCCGAAGTTCGGGGGCACGAGCAGAGGTCGGGGGAGGCGGGTCGAGTTGGTGCGAAGGCGCCGCGCGAGAGGGGGTCTCATTAGTTGACCTTGAGGCCCACTCGTAGCAGTGGGCCTCGTGCATCTCCTCCAATGATGGGCCGTATTTTTTGCCTGTTTCGAGTGTTTCGGGCTCGAAATTGGGCCTGCTTGACTAGAAGCCCAACACGGCAGGGAGGGGGAACAAGAACACAAAAAAAAGGGCCATTGAAATGTCAACTAGTGTTGCCTACGTGGCAGCCAAATCGTTCAAGGATTTGTGTCGTTGCTTTGCTGTCGTGGTCTGAGCTAGAGCGTGTCGGGCCGTTGCTTTGCTGTCGTGGTCTGAGGCTCTGAGCTGTGTCGTGTACTCGTGTTGGTTCTCCGGTTGGTGGGGGGCCGTCTGATCAATTCCTAATGCACGTCTTTTCATCTAACTTACGTAATACCAACTGACGCGTTACATGCGCACTCGCTCTTGGCGGAGATTGAGGTGGAGGCAGTGTCCATGTTGACGCGCCAGAGGGGGCATACAGTGACCACCGCGAGTCCGAGACAGCTTGGGGTCGGGTCCTCGCACTGTGAGAGGTTGGCGGTTGGCTCACCCGCCGAGGGCGCTGAGACGTCGGCGACGCAAAGACACCACGCCGCCGCCCAAAGACTCGCCCTACCCCCGGTGCCCGTCACGCCCCGCGCACCGGCAGGGCGAAGTGGTGACGAGGCTCCTTTCGCGCCTCGCCCTACCCCGTCGGTTCCTCGCTACGCTCCCACGCAGCAGAAGGTGGGGACATGGGCTGGAGGCTCATACGCGTCTCGCCTACCCTGCCGGTTCCTCGCTACGCTCCCACGCGCGGCGTTAGTGGAAGCAAGTGGGTCATGAGGCTCCCTCGTCGTCCGCGCCCAGCGAGACCCAGGTGGTTTCGACGAGCCTTTCGGCAGCGAGTTCGACCGGAGGAGTACCTTTCAACCGACTACCGACCCTCTCGCTCTCGGTGCCGCCACAGACTTGGCCTCGCGCGGCCAAGACTACGCCGCGCGCAGGGCCTAGAGGGATGTCCGTCGCCGTCGCCACTCACCTACCACACGGCCGATTAGGAAGCGTGGCGTGATTGACTTGTTGTACTGATGTATTTTTGTAATGGCTTTACGCTCAAGAAGACATTGTATAACTCCCGAGTTAGTAACATGAAGTATCACTATAAATTGTTCAAATCATTTATGCATTGCTTGCCTATGCCACACGACGTGACAACACACCAACGTTTCAGTACACCTATCGCCTATAGTAGGGCGATCGCCCTTACATGGGGCGATCGCCCAAATATTAGCTTCATACCCGAGCGATACGCCCTTTATAACATTCGTTCACAAGCGGTCTCGCAAAGAATAGCGGGAGAAAGAATAGAGGGTGAGCATCAATTCGCTCCGATGCTTTGCGCGAACCATCGTCGACGAGTCCATGAACTTCTTCGTCCTGTTCGAGGTGGGAACGGGAGAATGAATTTGCCGGATAATTCAGCTCCTCACTCTCTTGGTACCGAGAGCCGAGCGTAGCTCAATTGAAGCTCAATTGAAAAAGAGTGGGTGTCGTATCCAGAGTTCGTAAAATGACGGTTTATCGCTCAAAAATCGTGATTTTCGACCTTATAGTTATAGTTCGAAATCTAAAACCATTCAGTAAACCAATCTAATTAAAAAAAATTTAAAATTTTTGAAAAAATATATGTATTGAAAACCGCGGTTTTCAACGAAAACTATTTTTAAGGAACATTCAATTGATCCGTTGGTTTTCGGTGAAAACCGCATTTTTTTAATTTTATTTTTTATTTTTAATCCTTAGATTTCTGATGGTTCAAAAATAGTTTGATCGTATCCTCCCTCACTCAGATCGAATCTTAGAATTTACCTGAATGCTTACTCCCTTCTTCATTGAATTACCTAATTTTTTTTTTAAAAAGTCTCTTGGAAGTTGGAATCGAGAGCGCGCCGGCACCAGGGTTTCAAATCTCGCCTAATTTCGGCGAAATTTTGGATTTCGAACCACCCCGAAATCTAAACTACCGGCCGGGAAAAAAAATCTAAAAATTTGAAATTGCTACAGCAACCCAAAATTTCGGTTTTTCTCGGCGACATTTCATGTTTTATGGCCGGTTTTGAAACTTTTAGGGCCGGATTTGGTCCAATAACCCTTAGGAAAGTCATCTCCTATGAAAATTTGTTGAAAAACCGAATTTTTGAGACATTTTAAAAATTTGGCAGAAATAATGGCAGATTTTTATAAAATTTTAAATGCTTCATAATGAGCTGAAAATTTTATGGTACTATATTTATTATTTTAGGATCATACATAAAAAATTTCAAAATAATTTAACTTCATTTGTTATCTTTAAAAAATGAAAAACAGAATGAACATAATTGGGACAGTTACATTGTCAGAATTTTATAAATTTTCTTCTGTGTGATTGTGATCTGAATTTTTTTTGAGAGATTAATAATTGACTCAGTACCATTATATAAATTTTTCAAAAAATTTCAACGTTTTTTGTTTGGTCAATCAAATCTATGTAAGTATTAAACTTCGTTTGTTATATTATATTTCAAAAATCAAAAAGAGAAAGAACATAAATGGTATTGTGCCTTGTAAGAATTTTATAAATTCACTGGAGTGTGATCGTGATTCAAAATTTTTGTGAGATAGTAAGCATTTCCTTATCACCCTTATGTAAAATTTTCAAAAAATTGAACCATTTTTTATTACTAAAGCAAATCTATGTATTGATCGTCAGGCTTTTATTAGGACGTAGCACTGTCTAAATTTTTAAAAATTATTTAGGAATGATCATCTTCTAAAACTTTTACAGAAACACTAATGTTACATCAGGACCATCCACAAAAAATTTCACAATTTTTTAACGTGGTTTAGATAATTTTTTATTTTGTTCAAGTTTGCCGGTAAGCCTTTTAATATGGCAGTAGTACTGTTCGAATTTTTAAAAATTTACGAAGCTTGATAATCATCTGAAAATTTTATGAGAACATTAATAATGCATCATAACCATGCAAAAAAAATCAAAGTTTTATAACGTGGTTTGAACCGTTTTGCATTCGGTTCAAGATTACGAGTCAACATTTTATCAGACAATAACAATATTTGAATTTTTAAAAATTCCACAGACTTCAGAATAAAACTCAAATTGCCTTTTCCGCTAACCTGTACAAGCGTCTCTTCCCATACGATACCTCGCTGATTCTTCCCTCGCCGTATAAATAGGTGCTGGAGAGTGTGTACCCTATCCTACTTTCATGGTTGATGACGGCGAAACTAGTATATTTTTTATAGGTGTATATTTCACACGTATAATTCTATAGTCTCGTATAATGATTTTGTAATATTATAAATTCAGCACATACATTTGAAATTTGCTAAACATAAAATACAAATAGTTCTAAGACTTTAAAAATCCCAAACCACCAAAATCAGAGTCAATTCATTCAACAAATTTATCCTATTGAAGAGGTGATCTCGTAGTGTTTTTTTAATATTTAGGATGCCAGGTATAATAAGCATCATCCCTAGATCCGCCGCCAATTGATCGAGTAGGCAATTATTCAAATTAACGATGCAGCCATCCGGCGTCTGATTCGCTGGCCATGCTGTAGAGCTCACTCGCAAGACCGCTCAATTCGCCAGTTTGGCCACGCCGAGGCTACAACGCTATAGTAGCTACGGCAGGGCCTTGCACTGGGAGAGCCTCGGCGGTGAAGAAACGGCCATGGATGCTCATGTTGGAACAAATTAGATCTAATAAACAGAATCTCATATGCAACAATTAGAGCACCAAATTAATTGTATATGCGAAAGTGTACATGAGCTGAGGACATAGCTATAGATTGGATCTGCGGAAGCTAGATCATGATCCTCCATATATATATATATATATATATATATATATATATATATAATAATTACCTAAGGCAACATGATCTAAAAGGATAATTTCTCTATGTATTTTATTGCGAATTTTTTTGAAATTTTTAGGATGCGGAGTTTAACTAGTTTACTAACTAGTTCAAACAAGTTTGAACTGAAATTCAAACTAGAGTTTCCCTTTTTTATGATTGTTTGGTTGTAGGTATGTGATGATTTTATATATAAATCAGCAAAGCATGTGATCCAAACTCATTCAAAATCTTTGAATTCGGGTATATTTTTTCAAAAGTATGTGTTTTATTTGAATTGTTATAGATGGGTATATAACCTAAAACTGAAATTTTTAAAAAATATACTCAAATATGGCTTGAATTTGTGCATTTGAAATCACAGTGCCCAGGCACCATGGTGCCCCATTTCGGCTTCCTATATATATATTCCAATTACCTAGGGCACTATGGTGCCTGGGCTCTATGATCCAAAACGGTTATTTCTTCTATGTATTTTCATGCGATATTTTTTGAAATTTTTAGGATGCTGAGTTTAACCAGTTTACTAACTAGTTCAAACAAGTTTGAACTGAAATTCAAACTAAAGTTTCCCTTTTTTTTTGATAGTTTGGTTGTAGGTATGTGCTAATTATATATATAAATCAGCAAAGCATGTGATCTAAACTCATTCAAAATCTTTGAATTCGAGTATATTTTTTTAAAGGAATGTGTTTCATTTGAATTGTTATAGATGGGTATATGCTCTAAAACTGAATTTTTTGAAAAAATATACTCGAATATGGCTTGAATTCGCTTATTTGAAATCATGGTGCTCAAGCACCATAGTACCCTATTTCGTATATATGTATATATGTGTGTTTATATATATGTATATATGTATGTGTATGTATATATATACTAGTAGGGTGCCCGTGTGTTGCAACGGAATCCTAAAAAGAGTGATACATATAAGTAGAAAGGATCCTAAGCCGTACAATAAAGTACAATTTCTTTCATACACATATCAAGCGGAGCATATCTCGGCAAGCTAGTAAATAAATCAGATTATAACAAATGTTTTATGTTGAGTCTCATCCAACATGAATACAAATAAAACATCTTTCAATTGTATTATAAGATATCTATGATATAAGAATTTTGTAGACGACATTCTTGTAAATGTCTCATCTGAATTGAAGCGCTCATCCTTTGCAGCACAGCAAATATTTTAAGATTGCTCGTAGAAGTAGCTAGTGAGAGTGCGATGTAGAGTTGTCCATGAGAGAACCCGATCAGGGAAATAAATACATACATTTAGGATAGTTTGGTCATGTGTCTTGCAAATGATCACAACGATTTGTTTCTTCAAAATCCTTAAAAATATCTCCCAAGCACATTTGACTACACAGATTCAGGTTCCCGTAGAAAAAGAAAGAAGGATCATCCACATGGCTACTATTACTTTGATTATCACTTTAAGCTTTATTAGTTTTGGGCAAAAAATCACTTTGAGAAATGTATTATTAACCATTAACCAAAGTAATATATGCATTTTAGGAGGGCAATTAACTTCAAACTTCTTGAATAATGACACTCCTAACACTAAAAATGTGCAAATTATTGGAAATGAACTTCGAGACTGATTAATTTTCACCCCCTATTTAGCTCCATTGATTTAGCAATTCTCATAATCTCATACCACACATACATAATAAGCTTCTCATCTACGGAAGATACAAACATAACTTCCATAGATAGAACCATGTGTAGAACCATTTTTCGTTATTTGTCATGTATAGAACTGATCCGGGTTAGCAAATTTTGGAACTGATCTAAGATGTGTTATAAACATAGTATGAATCAGAAAGCCTAACCTTGCAAGTGGGGAACAAGATTTCATCACAGTGCTAGTTCCTCCTAGAGATACTCTGTCTACCGTTGTAGACTTACCTTCAACCAAACCAACCAAAGATTAGAATGACACAAACCCAAGAGGACAAAAAATGCTCAGCCGATTAGTCAACAAAAAACAACTGATTTTCATGCAGAACACGTCAACTCAAGCTCAATTTGGCTTTTTAGTTGATGTGAAGCATACCTAGTGGTGGTTGTTCTGATCTATTGAAATGTTCTCTAGGTACACAATTATATTGCCATATACTAAATAAATACGGAAGATTTTGCCGTAGGAAAGAAAAGTGAAAAGATGCCGATAATTAGATTGAACTTTAGCAATACATCACCATCTCAGCCCACCATTCATATTCCCTTTTCAGTAGGTAATGTGGACTTCAATTAATGAGAAAATTATCTAATTTTTGTACATTTTCATTGTAAGAAAATTGTAACAGCGAAAGAATGTTCTTCGTCAAAACAATTGTAGTCTGCTTCCTACATTTGCATTGTGCTTTCTAATAACTAATCAGGTAATTATGCAAATATAACATGGAAACCATGTTCTCCCTAATAAGCAACAATAAAGTCAGTTTCTATTAGGGGTGAAAACGGTATCGGTAATTCTCGGAATTCCGGAAACCGTTTCCGGAATTTTTCGACCGGATGTGTCGGTTTCGGTAATTTTCGGAATCGGAATCGGAATCGGTAATTTTTGTCGAAAACGATAACGGTAACGGTTTTGATCGGTTCCGACCGTTTCCTTCGGTATCCGGAAAAAATCGGTAAATTCCGTCGGTAATTACCGGAATTATTCCAGCCCATAAATCACAAATACACCCGTTCAAGCCCACATACACAAACCCTAAGGCCCACATTTATAATTAAAAACCCTAAAGAAATCTGAAATCGATGCGTTAGGCGGTGCTAGTGGCCGCCCCTACTCCCTCCGCCTCGCGCCTCTCCCAGCCCCAAGCTTGAGTTCACGCCGCTGCCGCTGCGCCGTCCGCCCTCTGCGTCGTCCGACCGCCCGCGCGCGCGCCCCTCGCGCCGCGTCCCGCCTCTGCGGCTCCGCTCCTCCGCGTCGTCCGGCCGTCGCGCCTCCGCGGCTCGCGCTTTTTCCAGCGTCGTCCGCGCGTCCGGCCCTCGGTCGTCGCGCGCGCTGCCCTCGCCCCTTCTGCGCGCTCCGCGCTCTCCGCGCTGCCCACGCCTCCGCTCCTCCGCGGCTCGCGCCTCGTGCCTCTCTCGCTGCTCGCCCCTCTGCGCTGCGTCGCGTCTCGTGCCTCGCTGCTCGGCGCCCTCGCGTCGACCCTCCGCCGTCCGCGCCTCCGCGCCGTCCGCGTCGACCCTCCGCCGCTGAGGCTCGCGCCCCGCCCGCTGCGGCTCGCTCTCGCCCTTCGTGCCGTCCGTGGCTGTGGCTCTGCTATTGGTGTTCTGAGCTTCAATACGGTAGTAGACAATAGTCTGATTCTCTCATTAATTTGATTAGTATTTTTGTTCTGTAATTTGATGCTCATCAATGATCCTGTATGCAATTGCTCTAGTACATGCATGTTTTACTTATTTACTAGACAAAAATGTTTGCAGATCTACCTTGTACTAAGACAAAAATGTCAGCACATCTACCTTTAACTTACTATTGTGATAATTTCACTTGGTAATTGTTTTGTTTGTTTCACTTGGTAATTGTTTTGTTTAGCTTCCGTTGCAGTCTTGCAGACAACAGATTATTCAGCTTAGCCAATAGTTTTGTATGGCTTCCGTTGCAGACAATAGATTATTCAGGTTAACTAACACATGCTGGTTTTGTTTTTCCTAGAAGTATCACTCTTCTGGATTGCATCACTCCTGTCGAGATCAAGAGAGAGATGAACATCACTTCCATAGCTGGTTTCCTTTAGTAAGAATTTGTGATATATGAACTTAATTGCCATGGGTCAGTTTCTTGCCGACAGCATTGATTTCTTGTAGTAGACTTGTAATTTGGAACATTGTATGTTTGCTGAAGTAAATAGAACTTTCATTTCTAAATGGAGTACCCACTTCAGTAAAACAGAAAGGAATACTGGGCATGTTTTGATGGTTGTTGATCATTAAACCCAAAATTTGTCTTTGCCATACAAAAGACAGCCTAGCCCATTTGTAATTATAATGTTGGCCATGAATATACTTTTTGTGCTTAGGAATCAAAAATGTCACAACTGATCTGCTGTTAACATAACCTTTGTAAGAAGAGACTTAAATCATTGTATACCTATGAAAGAAATATTATCATTGTACAAATCTAGCACATCATCTTGGTTTCTACAATTTCATTGTATGATTCTATTTGGGATATTGTGACATGGTTGTTCACTTGTATTTTGTATTCTCATCGCATTCATGGTCATGGTCTGGTTTTATTGTTCTCGTCTCTTTTCCAGTTCTTGAGTGATCTGATGATACACCGATACTACATGGCGATGGCGCGAGAAGCCAACGTGTTCACCTCCACTAAGCGCATGTTCTTTGGAGCCGCCAGGTAATAGCGCCTTGTGATGCCCCATTGTTGAACCTCGAGTCGAGCTACACTCGCGGATGCAATCGGTCCATGTGCGAGGCATGAGTCGGCCCAGTATCTGGTGTATGCATCATCCACAACACCTGCACCAACATTGGACACATCGGGTACAAATCCAGAACAAGCAATTAATTTGGATGGGGATGGTGAAGCTGATGATGATAGGGAGCATCCCTCAAAGCGGCCAAAGAAGTCCATTTCAGATGTTTGGCAATATTTCGAGAAGTACACGGTTGTAGCGAAGGAGAATGGCAAACCTGTTAAGCAACTTTGGGCCAAGTGCAAATTTAAGGGCTGCAAAAATAAGACCAGCAAAGGCAGGGCTGAAAGCCATAGAGGAACAACTGGGTTTTGGTCTCATTTGAAGCATTATCATAGCATTGTGAAGGGCCAGCAACAACTCAAATCAGAAAAAGATCATGAGAAAGGTATATCTGTTGTTCAGCCATATAAATATGATGAAGCAGCTAGTTTGAGGAGGTTTTATATTGCTATTATCATGCATGAGTACCCATTTAACATTGCAGAGCATGAATACTTTGTGGATTTTATTAAATCCTTGAGGCCTAGCTTTCCTATAAAGTCTCGTGTCACTATTAAGAAAGAAATAATGGATCTCTACTTGCAAGAAAAGGATATGTTATATAAATATTTTAAAACCCTTGATTGCCGCTTGAGTGCTACTATGGATATGTGGACATCAAATCAGAATAAAGGGTACATGTGTGTCACCGTACATTGGGTAGATGATGAATGGCAAATGCAGGTTTAATTATCAATTTCTTTCATGTTCCGGTCGGCACACCGTGAGAATATGTCTCTTACCCTCAGTTCATGTTTGTTTAAATGGTTCATAGAGAAGAAAATGTTCTCTTTGACTCTAGACAATGCTCTTTGCAAATGAAGTTCTTTATCAAGGATGTCATTCTAGAGCTCAAGAAGCACAGTCCTTTAATCTGTGATGGTCTGTTTTTTCATATTAGATGTGCTAATCATATTTTAAACTTGGTTGCTAAAGATGGTATGAGTGTGATAGCATCATCTATTCGAATATTAGAGCATTTGTGCTAGTGTCAAGGGTCTCCATTGCAGTGGGAGGAGTTCCAAAAGTGTGCTCTTGAATGTGATATAGACACAAAGGTTGGGCTGTCACTTGATGTTCCTACTAGGTGAAACTCAACGTATGCCATGTTGAGGGATGCCCTATATTATAGGCCTGCCTTTGAGAGGCTTGTGTCATATGAACGTCGCAGGTATGAGAAAATTTCACCTTCCTCTGCAGAATGGGATATGGCAAAGTCTCTTTTACCATGCTTGAGAAAGTTCTTTGATTTGGTGAGCTATTTTCCGTACATTGTATCCAATCGCCAACTTATTTTTAGAGGTTTTGTGAGATTAAGTTGTTGCTTCTTGATTGGTGCCATAGTAGTGATCCCACTATTTATAAGATGGCAAACACTATGATGGTAAAGTTTGACAAATCTTGGAAGAAGTCCAATATTTCTCTTCTTTGTGGCTAGTGTCCTTGATCCTAGGTACAAGAGGAAAATTGTAGAATTTTACTTGAAGAAGTTGTACCCATATTCCTATCAAGTGAACTTGATAAATTTAATGATGTTATGAAGAAGATGTATCAATGCTATGCTTCCAACGCACCCTCAACTTCAAAGAATCGTGACTTGAGCCAAAGATCGTTAGCTGATATGTTTTTGAATAGTGTAGATGATGAACTTGATAGCTTCATATTTGATGCCCAAGGAGATGATGATTGTATTGACACAAGTGACTTAGAGAAATACTTGGCGCACCCATTGTTAAAGGTTGCTAAAGGTAATCAGACACATTTGACATATTAGCATGGTGGAAAGTCCACAAAGATGAATATCCTATCATGTGGCAGCTAGCTCGTGATGTCTTGGCTATGCAAGTGTCAACAGAGCTTCGAATCGCTTTTAGTCTTTGGTGGCCGTGTACTTGATCCATATCGTACTCGCCTTGACCCTAGCATGGTAGAAGCACTTGTTTGCACCAAGGATTGATAGTGGAGCAAGAAAAGGTTATAGTCGAACTTATACTTGTTCAAAATTCTATTAGTGATTACTCTTTTACTAATGCACCGATGGTTCTTTATATTCCCAGGTTGTAAGAGTGTTCCTTCCATGGTTTGTGATCTGGACGATCTCGAGGCTATTGCTAGTAATCTTTCTCTTCAGGTTAATTTCTCTTCATTTTCTATTCTCATTTGTGCACAAAATATTAGCTATAGTTTAACTACATATTGCTCTAAAAAAATCTGCAGGATGAAGATCTAGATGATGATGAAGATGGACCTGAGGTCCAGCTGTAAGTTGGTTGCTGTTTGGTGATATTTAAGGAAGAAATTGTAACTATATGAATCTATGACTATGAATATGATGATGTATTTTTGTCTTGTACTGGTTTCTTTCTTCTCGTGTATGAATTGTGAACTATGAACTATTGAACTGTGATGTATTATTTGATATGAGATATTGAGACTATCTTATGCTATGTGATGTAAAGACTCGTGTGGAGACTATCTTATGCTATGTATGCCTATATGGAATCATTGGAATGTGTGATATCGTCAACTGTAAATGCTTGTGAGGTATTGCTTTTAAGTTCTATGTGAATCTGTTGCTTAATGCTTTAATGTATGTCTGTATGTAAGTACTATGTGAATCTGTTTCTTAATGCTTTAAGCCTTTAATGTATGCTTGTATGTAAGTGCTATGTGATGTTGCTTAATGCTTATGCGGTTATGCGTTATGAGATATTGATCTTTTAGACTAGTTATACTATTGTATACATTTACATTGGTAATGTATATTCATCATAAATTTGTGAATATTTATTTATTACTAATTTCTATGTGGATGTACGATTTGTGTGAATTTTTTGAAGTCAATTGATGGTGCATGTCGTTACGATGTTACCGATCTCTTTTTCGATTCGATCGTTTACGATATATATTTTGTATCGAATTTTCGTTTCGATATTTCGAATTACCGATGCCGTTTCCATTTCCGTAATTATCGATTCCGGTATCGTTTCCGAGGAAAAATATGAAAACAAAAATGGTTTCAGTGTTTTCCGACCGTTTTCATCCCTAGTTTCTATAGACTACAGTACTATAACAACCATTTCCTTGTTTTCATCTAGATATTAACACAATCAGCTAATAAACAGCAAAGTAATGGTTCCTATAAATGGCAATTTCTAGCCTCTCAAATTGATCACAGTTTCCACTTGTTGGCTACCAAATCATAGAAGAAAGCAGATAAAAAAATGTAGGACAGGGAGAAAGGGAGGAAGCAAATGTAACCAATTTTCCATCTAACAAATCACTGAAATTAAACCTAACTCCTAATTGAACACCCATCCTCGCACGAACTGCCAACTGTTCCCATCATGGTCATCACCACAGAGAGTGAATCCATGCAAGGGAAGGGGAAGGAAGAAGGGAAGGCCCCTCTTCTGCCACACCACAATGCCGATGTGCTCCTCCTGTTCCAGCGCTAATGCTCCTCTTCCCCATGACCAAGGTGTAGTTTCTAGTTCAGACTCTGTTCTCCAGCAAGGGTCGTCGCCGCCTCCTCCATTGAGTCTGGCTCCGACCTTGATAAGTACGTAGGCTTGTAGGCTGGCCTCGGAGGCGGGGGAGGTCGTCGGCGAGCGGGGAGGCAAGCGTGGCTACAACCTCCTTTGCTACGCTTCTTCACCGCTCCACATCCGAGCTTCGCTGGTAGCCTCATAGATAGGATTTGAGACTCAGATGCAAGCGTCGCACCGCCCACTTGCCTCCACACCGATGCCGGTCCTTCTCCTCGCAGCTCATAAAGGGCAAATGTTGAGGGTGGTGGTGGAGAAGCAGAATTGGGAGTGGGAGGCGACGAGATTTGAGCACGCCGAATCGAGGGAGGGGGAGGTGGTGCAGCGTCGAGGTGGTTTGAGATGGAAGACATCGTGACTGGAGCGATTCGGGCCATGTAAGCCCATACAAAGATGACAGGAAGGGGCGGTACAATTGGGTTAAATCCCCTTCCATCTTAGCCGTTGATGCCAAATCCAACAAATCAGACGTTCTGAAGAAGAACGAATGAACGCCACCAACTCCTAATTAGAAGTAGTAGAGATATGTATATGTATATGTATATGTATATATATGTATATGTATATGTATATGTATATGTATATGTATATGTATATGTATATGTATATGTATATGTATATGTATATGTATATGTATATGTATATGTATATGTATCTAATCTACTAAATCCAAGAGAATCATCGCCCCTCGTGCAACGCCACCTCATCAATTTTGTTGAAAAAGCTCTCTAGAAATTTGAAATTATGTTTAGGTTTCACAAAAAAAAGCCTCGTGGTTCCGCAAATTCGCACCCGGCTCTGACCGATCTCTTTTGCAAAAAAGTCCTCGTGGTTTCAAAAAAATACGTCCAAGCTCAAACCATGTTGTTACGAAAAAAAAGATCTCATGGTTCCGAAAAATTGCGACCAGCCCTGGACCAAAATTCGTTGAACACAACGTAGTGTGCGGTCCTAGCTAGTAAATGAATTGGTGGTGCCCTACTTTGGAGACATATCCCTTTTATTTATAGGCAAACGTTATATGTTATTCTAACCCATCACAATAGGAGTTAGCACATGTTCTCTATACATATAAGATATGAGTTCACGCCTTATAATTATCATATGCTTAGACCCTAAGCATACTTTAGTTTATCACTTTATTTATAGACGATGGTGCTACGGCGATGGCACATCAAATATCCACATTGTGAAGTTGTTGGTGAAGGTGATGTTCATCGTCCTAAGGCAAGGTGGCCTTGCGATACCATCACGGTAACATGCATGAACAACTATGCGAAGCCATCGTGAGACGATTCGGCGTGAAGTCGATGGTGGTGGCAGAGACCATCATCACAAGAAGAGTCAGTGTGAAGCTGATGTTGATCTCTTCGAGAACGTTGGTGTGTGGCCGACAACGATGGTGGTGTGATGCCACTTGGAGCTGAGTCCGTGATGTTGAGGAGATGCGTTCATTGTCCTAAGTCGAGTCAATGGTAGATGTGTCCGGGGTGTTGAGGAGATGCGTTCGTCGTCCTAAGTCGATTCCATTGTAGATGAGTCCAAGACGTTGAGATGTGTACGCTGTCCTAAGTCGAGTCTGTAGGAGATGAGTCTGGGATGTTGAGGAAATGTGTTCGTCATCCTGTGTCGAGTATGAGTTGGGCAAATCGTAGTTGAGACCGATTGTCTCAATGAGTAAGAGTCATCGTGTCAAGATTAGAGGAGAGAATATTAGATATTAATGTTGACAAAGTTGTATTTGTGTTGCATGTAAGTGCTTGTGTGCACATTTTAGTTGGGCGTGCATGTAGGAGTGTTGCTGGATAATAGACCGAGTAGTTGCTTGAGTGTTGGTGTTAGTTAGTTGGTTTTGCATGCAGCTGGTCGTCCCGAGTAAAGCGGATCGGTAGCAGGCTCCGTGGATGTGCGTTGAGTCTTTGTAAAGAATTGTAAGTACTTCTATTTAGCGAGTTGAATAACATAATAGAGTAAAATAGAAAAAGCTGCAGGCAATTAGTGTAGCACAAAACTTTCTTGTGTCTCTTTGTGTTGTATGTTCATCTTACACGGTGAAATATGTGTGAGTTCTCTCCAGTGTCAACGCCAACAAACACTCACGCTTCTGAATCTGACAACAATTCAGTGTTCTCCCCCACCGCCTCGGCTGACCATAACCCTAGCACCACATAGCCAGTGAACCCACTCTTCTCGCTGCCCCTCCTCTCCTTTCTCCCCACCCACCACCACGACCGCGTCCATGGTGTACTGCTCCTCCACCTTCTACTCAGCCACCATGTGTAAGCTGCACCCCAACTTCGAGCGCCGCAGAAAGCTCGCCGTCGTTGCGAAGGGGGGAGTCGCCAAGAAGTCATCCACTCCTCCGCCGCGGCCGAGATTCGGTCCGATCCCGCCCACGCTAGCCGGAGCAGCCATTAAAAAGTCCAGCCGCTAGATCTCACGATCGAATTTTTAAAAAATAATACACGAAAAATAAAAAATAATAAAAATAATAAGCTGAAAAGAAAAGTTAGAGAAGTAGGCCACTATCGCCTTTCTGACTAGCGACAGAGTTCTATCGTAATTCAAAATGGCAATTTACTGATGTGGACGCCGCGTAAGATCTCGGTCGCCAGTTTGATTAGTGACAGAGTTAAGTCGCCAATTGAAATAGCGATAACTTTCTCTCGCTAATTGAAATGGCAACAGAACTCTGTCGACACTTGAAGTGGTGGCAGAACTACGCAAAACATATAGATGAACTGATGATCTATCTAGTTGTAGCTTAGCTATGATTGATGATGACATACCACAGGGTAGTTTCGATGACGTGGAAGGTGCACACGTCACCTTCCTCGAGCTTGTTGTCCTCCTGGCAGAAGCTCTTCCAGCCCTTTCCAAGCAAGT
This sequence comes from Otatea glauca, assembly GCA_036346275.1. Taxonomy (NCBI): domain Eukaryota; kingdom Viridiplantae; phylum Streptophyta; class Magnoliopsida; order Poales; family Poaceae; genus Otatea; species Otatea glauca. The sequence goes on along the minus strand of CM070715.1, from coordinate 79,800,415 downwards.
AGCAACTGATCTTTTATGGAACACCACGCACCTGCCATGACTTGATGCTGTCCAATGAGGTCCTAAGCATAATCATGCAACATTTACAAAGTCAAATCGAGTTCCAGAAGGCTAAAGCTACAGACTGCAATCATTGAAACTGAATAAATTTGTGTTTGAACCAATTCACTTTCAATGCTTGGATCTTGTAGCTTCAGCCTTTTGGAACTCGATCAGGCTCTGTAAATGTTGCACGATTACGCTCAAGGCCTCATTGGACAATACTAGGTCATAGAAGGTGCGTGGTGTTCCATACAGGAACAGTTGCTACCTGTTTGGAGAGGGTTGGAAGAGCTTTTACCAAGACAACAAGCTCGAGGAAGATGACGTGTGCACCTTCCACATCGTCGAAACTACTCTATGGCATATCGTCATCAAGCATAGCTAAGCTACAGCTAGATAGATCATTAATTCATCTATATGTGTTGACTAGTTCTGTCGCCATTTCAAGTAAAAACATTATACAAGTAAAAAAAAAGTTAGCAAACAACATAGAAATATAAACATAGCATACACACACCATTTCAACACAAACAAAATACATTTACATATTCATATAATCAAACGTCCAACCTAAATATTATAACTCAAGAATATCAAATCTGTTCAAATACATCCATAATATCCAAATAGTAAAAACATACAATAAATTACATTACAACTGACATATATCAGAGTTTACACAATACTTCAGTTATGGTTAAGCATTGGACAATACTTGAAAGTGTACCTCGTCTCCTTGCAAATGGAGCATTTCTTCACTCGACGACCACATTCTGCAGTGTCCATGTCATTTCGAATACGTCTTGTTTTGCATCGTCCGACTACCTTAAGCCTGTCGATGTCTAGAACTCACCTTGTATACTCCCACATGCGATGGTCCGTGAATGAACCAACCACCCGATACCATACATTTCTTCACTCCAAGTTGCAGTCATCGCCTCCTTCATGAAATATTGATCCATGATTATGCCCGGATCCAAATGGTGGAACATGCAATCATTATGTGTGCACAAGGCATGTGTAACAGAAGGGGCTTGTTGCATGTGCAGAAACAACTCCGCCTCCCAAGGGTGCACTCTTGCAGAACTCTATCGTGGTTCGTCCCACAATCGCTTTTGTCTCTACACAATATCTCGAAACACAACTCTCTCTTCCCCATCTTGAACGCTCTGTGCATCTCCCCCTTTTTTACTTTATCTTCCATGTATGCACTGATCATATTTGAGTATTTTACGACAGGATTATTCATGGCAACCAACGCCTTCGCGTGATAATCCACGAAGTACTTCGTAATCCCATGAATAACTCCCTCAACTATATAAATAAGAGGAAGGGGTCTTAGACTCCTCATCAACCAATTGTACACCTCTGCCTGGTTAGTCGTTATAACACCATACCTTGCACCATCTGTGTAATAAAGCAAAGCCCACTTTTCCTTTGGCTCATTTTCAATCCATTCAGAGAAGCACTTCGTTGCCCTGCAAGTCCTCCTAACCAATTGCAGAGGATCCGTAGGTGAGTCATGAAGCGCTACAGGGGCCTCTTCCGTGCTAGGAGTCGGTTTCTTCGCAACCTCTGTTATATGCTTCCTCGTCAGTTCGTCTAGCTTCATCCATAGTGAATCGAATTTCCGCTGCTAATTCAGATCGCACAACCTCTTGAACAGATTTGTTAGAGTCTTATTTCTGAATTGCTTATAAAAGTTTGACCCAATCTGTCCATGGAATCGGCTCGTCTTCAGCTTGATGCAACTATAGAGTTGCCTTCAACGACCCAGGGTGACGATCATGTATAACGCAAACCCGAGGTCGGTTGCCGACGATTCCGACTTTCACGTTCCTCAGAAACCAAAGAAAGCTATCTGTATTCTCACTCTCCACAAAAGCCAGCGTGACGGGTAGAACCTGATTGTTGCCATCTACTCCAACAGTAGTCAAAAGCTTCCCCTTATACTTCCCAATCAAGAATGTGCCATCCACACAAAGCGATGGTCGGCAATGTCTGAATGCGTTGATGCACACACCGAATGTGAAAAATGCAATCTTCAGAACCTTCTTCTCTAGGAAGCGTTGCGAGGGCTGCTTGAAAATATCCACAACTGCCCCAGCATTCCTCTCTTGAATGGCTTGAAGCATGCCGGGTAGGTTCTGGTATGAGTTTTCGTACATACTGAACCTATCTTGGAGGGCTTTTTGTTTCGCCCTCCAGAGCTTCGTATAGCTTATGGTGTACTGAAATATCTGCTCTATTGCAAGTATAATAGAACAGTGCTTGAGATCCAAGTTGCCAATGATCTCTCCGTACATTACATTTGCAATAAAATCTGAAGAGATATTTCTATGCGATCGCATAGAGTCTGTCATCATACATGTATGCGGAACGACTATGGAACATTTCCAAATAGTGTCACACTTAGGCTGGTGTGCATGAACAAGCCATGAGCACCCCTCCATCTCGCACCTGACGTCATAAATCGGTAGTGATGACTTAACAACCTTAAATTGTCTCCGCATTGACATTGCCCATTCCTTCATAACCTCTTGCACCTCCCACTTACTTTTGTAAATTGCCTCCAACTGCACCTCGTTCCCACCATACTCCCATTCAACGCCTTTACCGTTATTCACTACTACATTCTTGAACTGGTAGTTCTTCTACTCATCAGGGTAACGCTCATCACGTTGAACCACACCATCAACGCAAATGTTATCATCAGATAAAGCCTCATACTCTCGGTCCTCTACCTCTATTCTTTCCACCAACCCTTATATATATTTCCCTTCATCCGCAATGCCCATGGGTTCTTGCATGTGCGGTAAGAGAGCGTCACCTTGTTCATCTTGCACTGTGTCTTCCCCCTCACCCACGACTTCACTCAATAAGGATATATGACTGCGGCTGGACTCCCCAACTTCTTTCGCAACAGCATCCACGGCCTCCTCTATCATTGTATGGCCGGAAGCAACTCTCTGAAATGCTTATGCCAATAACATTACAGGTCATCCTCTCTGTTTAGCCACTCTTACATAAGAGCTTCATGACTTCGACCCTTTCAGTTCCAGCAACTTCCATACCGTGCAACTTCAGATCACTTAGATAGTGGTCCAATGAGAATATGTTGTACAACCATCTCCTAACAGTGCCCCAAGGACACTCCCTTGCGCACGACAAACTACCTATCACACTTGAAAAATAACCTAGTTCCACTCCGAGGGCCCCCATGTGTGAAACTCTTTCTCCATAGTATGTTTTAAAATGGTCTCGGTCATCCATACCTGTGGCATATTTGTTATACGATTGTTATTACGCACACGTCGTATCGGCATTATATCATGCAACATAATGATCTTAAATAATTGCAAATCTAATAGGGAAAATATGACTACGGATGACGTGAACATGCTCTACACTTCAATATACAATTGCTTCAAATGTCCCTAAATTTTAATCTACCCATAGCTGCTCTACAATTCAATGCACAATAGCTTGAAATTATCGTAGATTTTACTTCTCCACTTCATACTATCCAGCAATGTTTTATAAATTATTCCCAACATGTCAGAGCAAACCTAATCTACGATCACAGCACTACAAATGCAAAAATAGCAATATATCTACACTAATATTACTAACCTACACGTACCAACATAATTATTACTATTCTAAAAACTTAGCTCTCCTATTAATACCAATATGCAAATATTTACAGAAAATTATCTAAATGTATCTATAAAAAAAAATTACTCTATCCATATCTAACAACAAATTACTAGTCTACAAATAACTACTCAATTACTACTACTACTCGACATACCGAAATATCTACAAATATTTACAAAAGTGTTAATGATCTAAATATATCTAAAACAATATTTTTAATCTACCCATACCTACTAACTAGTTACGAGTGTACAAATAACTATACAATTATTGCGTGACATACCTAAATATCGACAAATATTTACAGAAAATCATAATGATCTAAATAAACCTATAGAAATATTTTTAATCTACCCATATTTACCAATAAATTACTACTTTACAAATATCTACACAATTATTACTAATATACATAACTAAATACCTACACATCTAATTACTTTGATTTCTCAACATAGATTTCAAAAATACAAAATAAGAGATTAAAATTTGAACCTTCAAATGTTGGCTGGACTTTTCCTCCTCCTCCTCCCCTCCCTCTTCTTCCCCTCCTTCCTCCCTCACCTTCTGTTCTCTTTTCCTCTTCTTCTCCCCTTTCCTTTCCTTCTCTTTCTCTCGGTTTGGTTGCTCTTGGTTTGCTTGGGGGCGAATGGGTGAGGCTCAGTCAGCCGCGCGGCTTTATACTGCGGTTTCTGTCGCCAGTTGAAATGACAACCGAGAACGTGAACCATCAGTCGCCGTTTCAATTCGTGACAGAAACGTCATGTTGCTAGTCCAACTGGTGATTAATGACATGGCTTCGAGCTTGCGCATTTACGGTCAGTTTAAACGGCGACTAACTTGCTATCACTGTTCCTATTGGCGACATAAATTTAATCGCTATTTGGATTGACGACTATACGCCAGACAAAAAGGCGACAGTGATCTACTTCTATAATTTTTCTTTTCCACTTATTATTTTTGTAATTTTTTATTTTTCATTAATTATTTTTTAAACCTCTCACGATCGCCGCTGCGGAGATCCGCGCCGATCCCATCCTCGCCAGCCAAAGCGGCCATCAAGAAGTCCTTCACGCTCTACTCCTATCTCGCGATCGCCCCGGAGTGACCGGATTCTGGCTCCGTTGTCGCCGCCGCTCTGTTCGTCGGCCGCCTCTGAATCCATCGGGAATGGCGCGCAGGTGCGCGTCCGCACGACGGCGGAGGCAGCAACTCGTTTTCTGGCTCAGCGCCGTGGTGGGTCTACGCCCCGAGGACGGCTTCCTCCACATCGTCTACAAAGGCAAGTTCCCGCCCGACGACCCCTTCCGGACCGTGCGCGTCGCGAGGGACCGGATCGCGCCGCAGGCCGACGCTCCGCCGCGCCACGTCCCTCGAGTGGCAAGGCGGCCCCGCGGTTGACAGTGGCCGGGAAATCGCTGCCGGTGCTGAAGAGGCTCGAGAAGGAGATGCGGAGCCAGTCGGAGGCCACCATGATGGCCGCGTGGTAGTTCCATGTAGTAGGGATGATCCTGGTAGTGTAGAGCTCGGATGATGCCCTAGGGATGATCATGGTAGTGTGAGATCAGATGATGCCCTCCTGTGTTTTTCTGGTCAATGGAAGGCAGTCAAGGTATTGTAATGTTTCTTGCATTATAGGTGCAGTTCTGAATAAGAAGAATGTGTGAATAATAAGATTTTTGATATGCAGAAGATGCTCTCTGTTCTTTTTTTTTTGTTGTGTGAAAAAGAATTCGGGTTGATTTAACAATCCAGGTGTGTCAAAATACAACATCATACACAAAAACATCAGGAAGCAAATAGCAACGAATGTTGTAGCAAAGGGGGGGAGAGAGAGATTCCTACAAAACAGAGTTTGACGGATATATATACCAATCATGTCGACTGAAGCTGGTAGATCCGTAGAAACTACACTGTGCAAAGGTCATTGCCCTGTGTCCAGCACTCCAGCCTTCCATCCGCTCCAAAGTCAGCAGGTCGTACGGATTGCGGAGCTGAGGTGGCAATGAAACTGGAAAGGGGATTATGTACTGTTGCATCTTCGAACAGAGGTGCTCGAGAGCAAAGCTGCCCTGAGAAAGAAACGAGCAACAAGGTGTTGATCAAATTAAGCAGTACTGTAGCTTGTTTCCACCTTAAGACCTGCTCGGATAGGAGGGATTTGGATTCGAATTAAATGCCGAAAATTCCTCGAGAAAATAAAATTTGCCTATTGTTACAGGAAAGATCGAAACTACACGGTTGACTGCTGCTAATTGTGTAAATCTGGATGGCACCACCAATGATTCAAGCGCTTCCGAAAAAACAAAAGCAGTACCAAGAATGAACTCATGCAAGTATGTCATATGTACACACAGAGCAGAGAGCACCAATATGTAGTAGGAGTAGGACTGTAGGAGTAAAAACATTTTATCTACATGATATCCCGCCTTGTCATCGATCGGCACAGGCATCCATTCTCGTTGATTTACACGTCTAAGAGGCAGAAGATTAAGCCTTCAAGAAGACCAGCAGGTGAGCCACAGCGCCTCCTCAAACTTGCCTTCCAACGCCGCCGCTGACTCCTCGTCGCCAGCCTCGCGCCCTCTCTTCCCCCGTGCACCCATCTCTGTCGCCGGAGCTGCCGCCTCACGCCGCCGAGCGAAGACGCCGAGGTAGAAAACATTGCTCATCAGGCTGAGCCGGACACCGTTATTCTCCTCCTTGGGCGCCTCCTCCGTGGGCCTGTGGAGCTGGTGGTAGCTCAGGAAGAGCATCGAAGCGCTCGGCGCCATTGCTTGTCTCGAGACGAGCCGTCGATGCCTCGCAAAAGATTACTTTTGGATGTATAACTGGATCGGTTCAGATTTCTCTCACTTCTTGGTGGCGTTGCGCGGGCGGGCGTGCTATTTATGCAGGCGAGGGTGCAGTGCAGAGTTGAGAGAGAAAGTTGGGCGAGGACGATTGGATTGGTAACGGTGGTTGGGTGGATGGTGGTGTGTGCCGACTGCCGGTTTTGGGGAAACAAGTGGGCTATCTTTGGATCCTTCGGAGTTAGCTTTTGGCTTTTTTTATTCTTTGGTATAACTTTTTGTTTGTAAGTTTGGGTTTTATTCAAATAAAATTGCAAATTAAATCTAACGTTTTTCTTGACTGCACAAAGATTAGAAGACGACACATGTAATCTACCGTAGTATAAAAATAGACAAATTTACAATTTTTGTTCAAACAGTGTCAAACTTAAAAAAAATAAGCTAAGCGGAGGGGTTTAAGAAAAAATGGTTTCTGCACTTTTGTCATGTATGTTAGTACTCGTGATAGAGGTGAGCGTCGTGCCGTGCTGGGTCAGGCCGGCACGGGCCCATCGTGCTTCGTACTTGAACCGGGCCTGGCCGCGACGGCCCGTCGTGCTCGCCGTGCCTTGCCGTGCCGGCCCAGCTCGTCTTCGGCGAGCCCAGGCACGGCCTATTTGTGCTTCAGGCTCGCTTTCGTGCGTGCGTGGCCTAGCCCGACCCATTTGCACTATTTCAACGAGAGGAAAAGAGCCGGAGATACATAGAATTAAGGCAGTGAATGCAAATATTATGAGAAAAAGAACTAAAATTTATTTATTATCGAACAGTTACATAGAGCGAGAAGGATGTGCTTAATACGGACAAGAGAGGGGAGAATAGACGAGAAAGAGAGTGAGCGAGACAGACGAGAGAGATTGAGAGAGACTGGTGAGAGAGAGAGCTGAGAGAGATTGAGAGAGACTGGTGAGAGAGAGAGCTTGCACAGTCTCTCAATCTTTCTCAGCTCTCTCTCTCCTATTTTGTTCGTCTCTCTCAAGTGTTGACGATAGGGGTGACGTTCATGCTACTGGGTGCATCCATGACGGTCATGCTCTGTGAGTCAGTACCTTCATGCTAGGTTTCTTCCTCATGCCCTGGATCATCAGACCCAGTATAGCCCATTCTACAATGTCGTGCCGTGCTGGACCGCCCATCGTGCCTGATTCTCGAGCCCGGCACGACCCGTGCTACAGTGTCGTGTCGGCCCAGTACGATCCACTTCGTGTCGGATCGGACTTCGTGCCGGATCGTGATGTCGTGCCTCGAGCCGCCCAAAGAAGCCCGGCCCGAGTGCCCACCTCTAAAGTCTCGTGAGAAGAACCCCAAAAGACGGGACGCGCACTCGCCCGTTTCTTTTTTTTCTGAGGCCCTGGTTGAAAGTTGAAACGTCAAGTCCACGCCACGCCACGCCATCTGCAAACTGACACTACTTGATACTACTGCTACTAATTGAGTGAATGGATTTGTATTTAAATATGCATCCAATTGTCGTTGTATTGAGCTGATACTTTAGGCTGACTTAAACAGGCAACAGAAAAGCGTTTTTACTGGCAGTCTAAAAGATGCATTTGTGCTTGCTCGTGTAGGTGTTAATAGGTGTTGACGTTAAAAACTTGATGTAGGGTTTCTGACAGAAGCACACTAGACGAACACCTGGTTCAAAAGCGTGCCAGTCGATTTGACCTGTAACCGACAAGGTAAAAATATAAAATTTACTCAAAAGCCGATCGTAACGATCAATCGGCTTAAACTCAATCAGCTTGAAGCCGATTAAGATCAAAGTAACACGGTAAGTCTAATTAGCCGATTAAAGCTAATTAGAGGATAAAGGTAGATTGATTCTGAAGAAGATGATGCGCAACAAAATCAGAATAAATCAAACTTGAGGGTGTAATTGACGAAGATCAACAATCGGCGATGCGCAACTTTATTGATCAAAATCGACTACAAAGAGAGATCTAAATTACAGAGGCTACTCCTAGTCGACAGGAAAAAGTAGAAAAAAGTAAAAGCTGGTTGATTGTAATGTGTTGTTTTTTTCGCAGCTTGCTCTGGTCATTTTTTTTATACCCTTCGGCCGATCGTGTTCGACTACAACACGTTTTAAGTTTTGATCCGTATCGGCCTTATCTCGGACAGTTATTTCCTTAAAAATATTGCCGTTACCAAAATATCTCCAAACCTTTCCATCATGTCCGTTAATTCCGTATCTTTGACTTTATTGCCGATTTTGACCAGATTTGCCAAATTTTGGTGCAAACATATGCCCCCTATTTTTTAGAGATGACTTGTCATTTGTCAAAAATCGCAATTTTATCGGCTTTTTCAATCGACTAACTATTGAACTTCGCTCAATAACTGCTACTTTATTCGCGCCGTAATTCTCTGACATACGGGTAGTGCGTTTTAACTACTCGCGCCTTTTGAGATTCACTTTCCGCCGTTTCAAATTTTCACCATGCTATAAAATGCGGCCCCACTTCGCCATTCTTCACGCGCACAAGCTCTTGATTTGTCTGCAATCGGCTTAAGCTTCCTATTTGAATTACTTCCGAGGCAATCCTTTGGCTCATCCATCTTTCTTCATCTACCGCAATGGACCCTAGCTGTGTACTTATTTCGATCCCGCACAAAGAATGACCAATACTTTTTGGGTCCATTGGGAAATCTAGATGTCCATACCGTAACAAACCAAGAAGTCCCTCGTTTACCTCTGTCGGCTGCTGGTCACAACATAGAGGGTTGGAACAAAAGTTTCAGAGCCTAGCCGACAGCTCTCAAAGGATGGAGGAATTGGTTTATCAGGGTAGCAGCCCAAAAGAGGGGTGAATGGGAAAGAATGGGCATAGCCGAGTGTATTCCACTTTCTTTAGCCGACCCAAAAGCCAACGAGCCCTTGGTGGCCACGGCCTGTTATTTTTGGCCGGACTGTTTTAATGCCTTCTTGTTCCGTACCGGTCCCATCGGCCCAACTCTTTTAGATGTTGCTCAATTGTGCTATCTTCGGCCAGATGGAGAACAAGTATCGGCTTTTAGCGGAAAACCAAAATATAAACTTATCCGATCTAAGGGGGAAGGTTGGGCCAAATATATTGGAAATAATAACAAGATTAATGGCCCAGTATCGGACGAAGAGCATGTTGCCTTTCTGAATCTTTGGCTAGACCGTTTTTTGTTCTGTGGAGCGTCTCTTGGACCAACTCAGGTTTATCAAGTGATAGCAGAGCAACTTGTTGAAGGTCGTCGGCTAGCCTTAGGAAAAATCTTCTTGGGTGCTGTGTATCAGATGCTTTACATAATAAGGAGTCGACTTTATATCGGTTTTGGGAAATTCACCGTCGGAATGTAGGGGTCCGATGTGGTTCGTATAAATATGGCTATACCGCTTATTCATCGTTCTTTTAATTTGGATTCAATGACGAGACTCCTTTTCCAAGGGATGACATACCGGAGGGGCACCTATCCAATTTAGAGAATTCGATCTTTTGGTGAGAGGTTTATGATGTGCTCCAAAGAATGAGACAAGGATTTCTCCCGATAGCTGCAGAAGATTCTTGTCTTTCTTTTGCAATTGGATACCAAGATTTCAAGCAAACAAGACTTCTTGAGCATGATTACTACTGACCGATTTTTCTTGGCCTTCATTTTTTCACACTGAAGCCAATAGTTCTCGATGCCTCAGAGACTTTGGATTTATATAGAATTTTCATTTCTCTGCATTTTCCATGTCGGCCTTCATACTAGGAATCGGACATTCCAACCTTCATACGAGTTTTACCATCCTTCAGTTTACGCAAGACAGCTCGGCTTCGGCCCGGTAATTCCAAGTTTGCCACTTCTAGATCGGCTTTAACCTAGAGCCAGGGTTCGCAATGCCACATCGCAAGGTTAGTCTTGGAATTAGCCGATGAGCTTCATCTTCGCAGTCTCCCCCACTTCCACTGAACGCCACGAAAGCGGGAGGTTTCACAACATGGTGGTCGGCTATTGCCGAGTGCTCAGACATGGAGAAGACTCCGCTATAATCAAGGAATTCTTTCCAAATCTGCCAGAGCCATCCTTAGTGTCTAACAACGATTCTAGCAGTGAAGCTAGCTCATCGGGTTACACTAACACGAGTTTAGTAGATAAGGTATCGGCTTGAATAATCTTGTCTTGCACATCGGTCTTTCACTAGATGCATTTTCTAAATACTTTTTACTACACGTATTGCAGGCTAAGGATATCGGCAAAAAGCCCATCTTTGGCCAATCGGGAAATGGCCAAGGCAAAAGGTCACATCAATTGACTGGCCTTACGGGCTATACCTCTGGTACTCTAGGGGTCCATAGCCCATCTTTATCGGACATTGAGAAAAACAACCTAGTAAGTACAAACACAATCGACTAATACTATTTTCTTTTTGACCGAACTAACCTTTAGTCGATCTTTATTTTCAGAAAAGAAGAAGACAAAGTACACCAAGGCTCCTGCGAAGAAAGGACCCAAGCCCGGGAGCAAAGTGGCGAGAGTTCGCCACATGCGCTTGGCCATCGACAAGGTAGATGGTTTGCACTTCGCTAAAAAAACATGTCCTTCGGCGCGTCGACACCTTGCATTTCTTATTTCACCGACGAATCGGTTCAAGCCACGAATATTCGGTGAAAAATTTCTTCTACACCGCTTTCCCCGCCACGACCGATTTCAACTGCTCCAATCGCCGATCTGCCGGAGCTCTCCGACCCGACAAATCTGTTGGGTTTCTCTTTGGCCGATCTCGATGATCCGGAGATTATGGCCACTAATGACTACGATGCTGAGATCAGGAGGATCTTAGAAGTTTCAAAGGAGGCATCGGCTACGGTCACTTCTACCCCAGGCACAAAAGAAAAACTGAACAAACTATTTGATCTAGTCATAAGGCCACAATCGGAGATTTTGGCCAATAATCAGCCGATCTGTGATGCCATGGTGGCCGTTGAAGCCGACCTACCCCCGAAAGCGATGGCGGCTCTCCTGAATGTGTGCCACTTGGACGAAAGGAAGTCCGAGGTTGAGGAGGCTCAAGCACGCATAGCGCGGCGCGAAGCTCAAGAAGCCGATCAGAAATTTCTGGACGAGCTCGTCGCCAACGCCAAGTCAAAAAAACGCAAGTTTGTCGCTGATGCGCTGCAGCTAAAGGCATCCAAGGATAACCTTTTCAAGCTTGAGTCGACAAAGAAATTTCTCTTGGAGGAACTAGCCAAGACAGAAAAATTAATCCAAGATGGCCAGCATTCCATGGAGAAAAATATATCGGCCATGAAAGAACAGAAACTCGGTATTTCTAAAGCCGTCGCAGATGTGACTAAACAGTCGGCCAAGGTAAAGCCAGTACCCGGGAACGCCAAAGACAATGAGCGCATTCTTGACAAAGTCCAGTGTGTGATTGCGAAGGCGACGGGTGCTCTATCGGCTCTAGGCGCGACTCTTCCTGGTTCTGGCATCCGATATTAACTTCATGAGATATGAAACTCTGTTGGCTGTTTTTTCAGAAACATTTGCTTGAATACTTTGTAATTTTTGCGTTCTGAATACTCTGTAACTTTTGCTATGTTTATAATCGGCTGTTTAACCGATTTTCATCTTGCTCACTAGTAGTTGTATCTTCTGAGTTTGCAATTCTTTCAGCCGATTAACAGCATCGTGTTAATCTTGGCTCTGAACGTGATCCTTAGTCGGCTAGGCTCCAATCCAAATGCTAGGATAGTATTTCTTCAAATATTTTCCATTAATGGCTTTAGGCAATACATACCCTTCCAACGTCTCTATTATATACGAATTTCCGCCGACTAGCCGATTAACTTTATATGGTCCTTCCCACGTAGGTGACCATTTTTCGAATCGGTTATCTTTCGAACCAACAGGTAATATTGTTTTCCATACTAAATCGGCTTGATCGAAAGATTTAGGCACGACCTTTTTATTGTATGCTTTCGCCACCCTGATTTTATTCTTCTTAAGCCGATCAAGCGTAGACAATCGTAATTCTGCCAACTCATCCAAATTGTCGATCATCAAAGTGTCATAATCCTGAGCCGACAAACCATTTTGTCTGGCCACTCGTATAGATTCAATATTGATTTCAACGGGTAATACGGCTTCTTGACTATACACCAGCTGATAAGGTGAAAGCTTCGTCGCTCCGTGATAAGCTAGCCGATATGCCCAAAGTGATTCTGATAGAGTTGAGTGCCAATTCCTCGGCTTCTCATCGATCTTTCTTTTGATCAATTTAATAAGCGTTTTATTGGACGATTCGGCTTGTCTGTTAGCCTGAGCGTAGTATGGGGACAAATTCAATAGTTTAATCCCCAGACTTGTTGCGTAAGCCTGAAACTCTTTGGACATAAAAACTGTGCCTTGATCGGTTGTAATTGTTTGCGGTATTCCAAACCGGTGAACAATATGTTCATTAACAAAACCGATGGCTTCAACGTTGGTTACTTTCTTAAGTGGTATAGCTTCAACCCACTTTGAGAAATAATCAGTTGCGGCTAAAATAAACTTGTGGCCTTTACTTGATGCAGGAAATATTTGGCCGATTATATCTATTCCCCAACCTCTAAACGGTCACGGCTTAATAATTGGGTGCAAAGCCGATGCTGGTGCTAATTGTATATTGCCAAATTTCTGGCAAGTTTGACAACCTTTGTAGTATTTAAAACAATCTTCTAGCATTGTCGGCCAAAAGTAACATGTCCGTCTAAGCATCCATTTCATCTTATGGGCCGATTGATGAGAACCGCAAATGCCTTCATGTACTTCACCCATTGCCACTCGTGCTTCTTCGGCCCCGAGACATCTTAATAGCAATCCTTCCATCGTCCAATAATATAACGTATCGTCCGTAACAATGTACTTCAAAGCTTGTTGCCTAATTTTGCGTTCTGTCGGCTCAGATGGATTGATCAGGTATTTCTTTATCTGCGTCCTCCAATCCGCGACATCCACACACATGAAGGCTTTATCTATCAGCTCAGTCACTTGATATTGGTCGAGGTCTTTGTACTCTAATGCCTATTGAGCCAAGGCATTAGCTCTATCGTTCAACTCTCTAAGGACGTGACCGATAGAAAATGACGTAAACGAGCCGATGATCTCTAGGCATTGCTCCAAGTATTTTAGCAGTATCTCGTCTCGACATTGGTATTCTCCTTGATTTGTCAGATAATTAGCATAGAATCCCGTATGCCTCAACCGCATTTGCTCGATATTTTCCAATAACTGCAAACCTTTGAGCAATGCTTCATACTCTGCCTGATTATTTGAGCATCGGCTATTTAGCCGAAATGCGAACTCGAAGTTATGCCCTTTAGGTGATATGAGCACTATACCGATTCAATCACCTTCTCTGCACACAGACCCGTCAAAAAACAATTGCCAAGGGGCTACGAATACCAAATCAGTAGTAGTATCATGTTCTGTTATAAAATCGACTAATACCTACCCTTTGACTGCTTTGGCCGATTCATAGGACAGGTCGAACTCAACCAAGGCATAAGCCCATTTGCCAAGTCGACCTCGTAGGATTGGAGCTGACAACATATATTTTATAACATCGGTTTTACAGATTACTTTACAAGCCGATGCTAAAATGTAATGTCTTAGCTTTGTACGTGAGAAGTATAAAGACAAGCATAATTTCTCAATGAAAGGGTACCTGACTTCAGCATCAAGAAGGCATCGGCTTAAATAAAAGATAGCCCTCTCCTTTCCATCAACTTCTTGTGCTAAAACAGACCCAATAGTCTCCTTTTCAGCCGATATATATAACTTGAATGGAACCCCCTTTTGTGGCGCAACCAAAACCGGAGGATTGGCTAAATATTTCTTAACATCGTCAAAAGCCTTTTGCTGATTGGCTCCCCATACAAACTCTTGATTTTGATTATCCTTCAGTTTCAACAGTGGGGTAAATGCGCGGATTCGTCCGGAAAGATTCGAGATGAACCTTCGGAGATAATTAATTTTGCCGATCAACTTCTGTAACTCATTTTTGCACGTCGGGGGCATTGTATCGACTATGGCTTTGACCCTTGTTTGATTGACTTCAATCCCCCTCTCATGCACCATAAAACCCAAAAATTGTCCAGCCGACACGCCGAATGCACATTTGAAAGGATTCATCTTCAAGCCATGCAATTTTATGTTCTGGAAAACTCTTTCTATACCGGCCAAATGCTGCAAGTCCTCTGCAGATTTTACCACGACATCATCAATGTATATTTCAACGATGTGGCCGATTAAATCATGGAAAATTAAATTCATGGCTCGCTGATATGTTGCTCCAGCGTTCTTTAACTCGAAGGTCATAACTGTCCACTCAAATAACCCTATTGCACCAGGACATCTGAAAGCTATTTTTGGTATATCGGCTTCTGCCATGAATATCTGATTGTATCCGGCATTCCCGTCCAGAAAACTCATGATCTTATTCCCCGACGCAGCATTGATAAGCATATCGGCTATAGGCATAGGGTATTCGTCTTTTGGTGTCGCTTTGTTCAAATCTCTAAAGTCGACACATACCCGCAGTTTTCCGTTTTTCTTCATAACTGGAACAATGTTGGAAACCCACTCCGCATATCGACAAGGTCTTATAAATTTAGCCTCCAACAATCGATCTATCTCTTCTTTTATGATTTTATACAGAGCCGGATTAAAACGCCTAGGGTACTGTTTAAACGGCCTATAACCTTGTTTAATGGGTAGCCGATGTTCTACCAATTGTCGGCTTAAACCAGGCATTTCGTAATATTCCCAAGCAAAGCAATCTTTATATTTTCTAAGAATTTCGATCAATTTTTCTTTATATCTTACATCTAAATTTGCACTAACAAAAATTGGTCTTTTTCTATCACCACTACCTATATCAACTTCTTCAAGCAGATCGGTAGACGTAAAGCCATGACCCAACTTTTCATCTTCTTGAAAGTCTTCTATAGCTTCATAGCTATCCGTTATTTGCCGATAGCTTTGCATTTTATCTTGTAATGCCTTCACTGCTTTTCTTGTCCCCATCGGCGTAGCACTTCGTTTGCTCGATCAGATGTGTCTGGCTTGACACTAATCGGCATAAGTCCTGTCTTGCTTACGCAAATGAAATCGCAATCTTCCATTGTTTTTCCCGATATACACTCTGCTTCTTTATGTTGCCAATTCGTATCAGAACTGGCCATGACAATGTGAGCCGATGTGTCGGCCGTGACAATTTCAACTTCTTCTCCGTTCCATTGAACAAGCGCTTGATGCATAGTTGATGGGATACAACAGTTGGCATGGATCCAATCTCTTCCCAGCAGCACGCTGTAATTCCCTTTGGCGTCAATAACAAAAAATGCGGTTGGCAAAGTTTTACTGCCGATGGTTAGTTCTGTAACCATGACACCTTTGGCTTCTGTGGGATCGCCTGTGAAGTCGTTTAAAACCATGTTAGTTTTAATAAAGTCTTCATCGGACTTACCCAATTTCTTGCAAGTCGTGTAAAGCATCAAATTTACTGTGGCTCCGCCATCTATCAGCATCCTTGATATCGGTTTTCCATTTATATATCCTTTCAGATATAATGGTTTTAAATGCCGATGATCATCTCTGGGTTTCTCAAAGACTGCGTTTTGGACTCCCGAACAAGATTGGGCAAAAGTTTCTTTAGCCGATTCGCTTTGATTTTGAATTCTACCGCAATGTGAACACCATGTTGATATCCATTGGTAGTGTATCGTCCCTAATCATAGGAGAATCTAGATCATCTGCCGGTTCAAAATCTTCTTCAGCTTGTTCTTTTTTCCTCCATTCTTTCTTGGCAATTTTGACCGGACGAAGCTCATTGAAAGTTTCGTCCCTCTGTTTTTCTGCGTCGGCTTCCCAAATCTCTTGAGTCCTTAGCCTCTGAAGTCGCCGGCGTTGCGATCGGCTAAGGTCAGACGGACACCATCTAGGCTTAGGCTCTACTGGTTTTCTTATCTTGCCGACGAGATTATCTTGGTCAATGTTTGACCTCCGTACCTCGACCTGGTTTGGTTCTTTCTTTGGTTCAGATATCCTTTTGTGAACAGGCTTTCTGAAACCTTCGTTGTAACCCCGAATCGGCCCAGACAGCCTATCTTTAGCCGATTGCCTTGGCCAATCGTCGCAGGGGTAATGTTCCATCGGGCACGTGTACGGGGATAGCAGTGCTACTCCCCTTTCCCAACAAAACTGCCAAAAGGGACATCTTCTATGGGCCCTTTCTACGTTTTCAGTGTGATATAAATTATCCGACCGACGAGCCGGATATCGCGGTCGGCTATTCATCCTTTCATATTTATCCATCAGTTGTGAGAAAGTTGGTCCCGGCCTTTTGGCCGATTGCTTTGATGGAGGTTTTTCAGCTTTGTACCATTTACCCACCCGAGGATTGCCCTTGAGTTTAATGGTCCTTGAATTTTTTCCTTCATGGTCGGCTTCTATTTGTAGTGAGCCGATCGTAATTTTCAACGTTTGACCAGCGTTTGAATTCAGCTGCATATCGACCTGCCGATCCTTCTTTGGCTCATCATGCATCGGCTCCTTTCCTTTAGCCGAACATTGAACCATGTTGATTGGAACGGTCAAGATCGACTTGCATAGTCGGCTCACAAGAATTTTAGCCGACCGTCCTCAATAGCTGACTGGATCTGTTGACGGAAAATATCGCAGTCATTAGTATTGTGAGAAAAAGAATGGTGCCACTTGCAATACCAGCGTTTCTTGATTTCGTCAGCCGATGGTATAATATGTCCCTCGGGTAACCGAATTATCTTTTCTTGCAATAATAGATCAAAAATACGATCACATTTGGAAACATCAAAGGCATATTTAACTTTCGACTTATTTCTAGTCGGTTTTAGCCAAGAACAGGCTAAAGATTTTTTAGATCCCTTTACCCATTCAGCTATATTTATTTCTGCTTCATCGACTTCTGAAGAATCACTAGGACAATATTCGACCATATTGACTTTGGCCTTGTCTTTCTCCTTATTATTATTGTTCTTGAATCTATCTTTAAACGCTTTACTATCAGGGAATCGGCTTTCTTGAGCCGATACACGATGAAGCAAGTGGCTCAGATCAGTGAACTCTTGCCCTCCAAACTTCTCCCTAAGCGGAGGAATCAACCCTTGAAACGCCAAATCAGCAAGTTGATTATCGGGCAAAGTGACGCTAAAACATCGATTCCTAGTTTTCCTAAACCTTTAATGTAATCGCCATCGATTTCCCAAATTTCGACGATGAGCTTAGATCGAAAATCCTGAGCTCCAAACTGCCCGAAAAGAAGTATTCATGAAATCGGCTTTCCAAATCGTTCCATAAGTGGACCGAATTCGGAGGTAAACAGGTAAACCAGGTAAAAGTTGCTCCGGATAATGACAACGGGAATAGTCTTATTTCCAGTCCATCGGACTGAGCCGCTTCACCGCATTGAGCGATAAAGCGTCCGATGTGTTCCAACGTTATAGTTGAATCATCACCAGAGAATTTCGCAAAGTCTGGTACTCTGAAATTATGAGGGTATGGCATACGATCTATGTAATCAGGATACAGCTTTTTATAGCCGATAACCTTTCCCTTGGGCTATATGCCGAATCGGTCTCAGAAGCAATAAAATCGATTCGCCCAATTTACATTATCGGCCATTGGCATAGCAGACCCTTGATAATGTTGGTCATAGTTGGCAGCCTACCCCCTGAGTGCAAGCTCGGATTGCCAATTATGCTGCATCGTCGGCACACGACCATATTGATCATGCCGATTATGCCTGCCTTGAGGTTCCGGCACTGGGACAAACGGTTCTGAATATGTTACTACCCTATGTGGACCTGGGTTTCTAAGCATGGTAGGATCTTGAGAGAATCTCTCGGAGCCAATCGGCTGCGGAACCGATTGGGGAAAGGCATAGAACGGAGCCGATGGCGGCAGGTTTATTGATGCGTCTAACTTCGTGGCATCGGTGTAGGAATGGTAATGGCTTACCCCACTTGACCGAGGATCTCTAGGCAATATTACGGTCGGTTGCGTAGGCATCATTGTAGGGGGTGAGGTTATGGCCGATGGTTTAGGATCGGCTGTCGAGCTCTGCGTATTTTGCACTACTGAAAAAACAGGATAATTTGACAGAGCTTGTAATGGGTCAAGCAGGCTTCCTGACGAGGCTAACTCCTGGGCTATAGATTTAACGCTATTTGCTATCATCGGCTTGAGAGTTGTCACGAGAGCCGATGATTGATTTATTCAGGCGTGGTGCACAGACTGATTAATCATAGCCGATAACTTGGCTTGAGCAGGCAGATATCGGCTTACCGGTTCTGTGACACCCGCATCTCCTGTATGCTAACCGTCGGCGGGCGGATTTCGAGTGACGCCACGTCCGGTTTTCGATAATGACTTAGCATCATCTCCTCCAACGCAGTCTTCAGAGCCTCTATTTCCTGACGTTGTTCTGCGGTCAAATCGTCCATTGTTGGAACGATTATGGCTTCTGCGTTCAGATTTGATGGTGGAATCGACTTTCCTGATGAAGACATTTGTCTCACTGGGCGTGCCAAAAGTGTGTTGACGTCAAAAACTTGATGTAGGGTTTCGACAAAGAAGACACCGCATTTAACACCGTTCAAGAGCGTGCGGTCGATTTGACTCAGAACCGACAAGGTAAAATATAAAATTTACTCAAAAGCCGATCGTAACGATCAATCGGCTTAGACTCAATCAGCTTGAAGCCGATTAAGATCAAAGTAACAGGGTAAGTCTAATTAGCCGATTAAAGCTAATTAGAGGATAAAGGTAGATTGATTCTGAAGAAAGCGATGCGCAACAAAATCAGAACAAATCAAACCTGTGGGTGTAATTGACAAAGATCAACAATCGGCGATGCGCAACTTTATTGATCAAAATCGATTACAAAGAGAGATCTAAATTACAGAGGCTACTCCTAATCGACAGGAAAAAGTAGAAAAAGTAAAAGCTGGTTGATTGTAATGTATTGTTTTTTTCGCAGCTTGCTCTGGTCCTTTTTTTATACCCTTCGGCCGATCGTGTTCGACTACAACACGTTTTAAGTTTTGATCCGTATCGGCCTTATCTCGGACAGTTATTTCCTTAAAGATATTGCTGTTACCAAAATATCTCCAAACCTTTTCATCCTATCCGTTAATTCCGTATCTTTGACTTTATTGTCGATTTTGATCAGACTTACCAAATTTTAGTGCAAACAATAGGAAAAGAGGAGTGCGTGGCCGTTCTTGCGCCGGCAGGGAAGGCTTCGCGTGCGCATCCCCCGTCGGTTAGCTTCAACGCAGAATCCAGGATAACCCATTGTATAGGACAAACTGAAGACGGGGAAAAAGAAAGGGAGGTGCCGAATTATTTGTGGAGAGCAAGGCGTGGGAGGCTCGGGCAGCGCCCGAGCACGAGCAGAGCAGGGGCGTGTCGCCTCGTGGGAGGTCCAACACCGGCGTGTGCCGAGCCCATGCCAACACGTAACCGGCCGAAAGCATTGCCGAGACAGCGCCTGCGGTCTCAACGGAGACCGCCGCCTCCGCGCATACGGCCCGCGGCCCGCGGCCCGGAATAATAAGGTTCGCCGCGGAGCTCATCAAGTGTTGGTGCGGTTCGCGTGCCCAGGCCGTGAACTAAACGAGGCCGCGACGCCGTGGTGGTTCACTGGTTCTCTCCCCCGCAAGCTTCTGCGTCTGTTTGGTGCGGAGCGGCTTGACAGCCCAGCGGAGGCAAAAGCCATGTGAAAGCCACAGCCGGTCAGGTCGTGCTTCGATGCAGCTTTCGTTTCGGCCCGCTCGGTCCTTCTCGCTTGCCTCGCGTCGATCCGACCGAGCTCCGTGCCGACCTTACTCTGCCTCGACCGAGCTTCGCGCAGACCGAGCTCGCCTCCGGGATTGAGGGCCATCGGGAGGGGATTTGGGGAGGCTAGGCTTGATTTGTGGATGGATTTGGAGATTTTAGGAAAAGACATAGCCAGTTTACCAAATAATATCTCAAGAAAAGTCGCAGCCAGTTTACTAAACAGTATACATGATCAAGAATATAACATACATGTGAAATAGTGTACGGATTTGCATCCTCATCAGTCAGGTAAAACCAAAAAATTCACTAATCAAGCATTTCATTTCTTCTGCAAGCACATGTTGCAGCGAGAGCCTTTGCGATTGCACCTGCATGTCATCTTCACAGAAGTACCAACAGCAATTCCAAACTGCCTAACGCAGTCGCAAGAGCTGGGGAACAAAATTCCTATCAAACCAATTGTTGCAGTCCTAGTCACATCCCTAGGAATTCAGGAACCAACGGATATGTTTTTCAAATTATGCAATTTACAAATATACGTAGCACTTGCATTAGATATCAAATTGAAAGGGGAACCATGGTATCAATGTCAATCAAACTGTAACCTACCATTTGCATGACCTACGATGATGGATATCTAGATTAAGCACTCGTTATGCTCCTGGGAAGAGAAATTATTAAAGATAATTCAAGGAGCAAAACTAAAAGAAAAACTCTTAGAACAATAATAATGTTTAGAAAATAAAAACGAACAAACTTTGCTGCATACAAACACAACTATGCATCGAATTAGAGTGCCTAAACAATGTCTGGACACAAATTATTAAGTAGTATGATCGTTCAACCAGTGCTTTAAATAGGAATTTTTTAAATAATATTTAAAAAATGAAAAATTACAGAAATAATATGCCGATTTAAAAAATAACAGATCTACCTCTCTGTCGTTTTTGAAATGACGACAGAGAGTCTGTCGTCTATGTCGCCGTTTGAAATACCGACAAGCTCTCTATCGTCATTCCAAATTGCGACAAACTCTTTGTCACCATTTGAAATTACGATAGAGTCCTGTCGTCAAACGGACGGGAATGGCGACAGAGAGCAATATGTGACCAGAACGCCTCATTTCGAGCAATTTTGAATCGACAATTTTTGAATTTTTTTTTGTTCACTGATGTATCGCAAAATTGGGGAATTTTAATCGACAGTTTTTGAATTTTTTTGGTTCACTGATGTATTGTAAAATTATGGAATTTTAATCGACACTTGTTGCATTTTTTTGTTGACCGTTGTACTTCAAAATTGTGGAATTATAATCAAATCGATGTACACGTGTTAAACACGAAGATGCACAAAAGACAACTATGTAGGAATTTGTTCAGGAGCTTTTACGTTGTAGACATGGCTTTTAATTTTACCTTTCCTTTGTGGATGTTGTAAAACTGATAAGCGATGAAGAACTATGCAACACATGATCGAATTCGTTGTAGGCATATGTAATGTAGTGTTGTAGGCATATGTAATGTGGTGATGTTCCAACAGAAGTGAAGGAATACGACATTGCAAACAGAATGAAGGAAGGGAGTACATAACTCGTGTGGAACAAAATGGCATAGCATGGTGTAGAAAACAATGAGAGGAAACATACATAAAAATATTAGGGTACATAGCATGACAAAACTCTATCGCCGTTATGAATGGCGACAAAACTCTGTCGCTGTTATGAAGAGCGACAGAACTCTATCACCATTCATAATGGCGATAAAGAGGAAGGGTGAATTTTTTTGTAAATAATATAGGAAGAATAAAAAATTACAAAAAATAGTATGTCAAAAAGAAAAATTGCAGAAGTACGATGAGTACTCGTGTAGATATCCCGAATCTTCCATTGCTATTTTTGTTAAAGTTAGATTTAATAATTTTTACGACCTTTCCTTTGGATTTATTATCATAAGTAGTAATCGAATTTTTTTAAATAATATTTAAAAAATGACAGATCTACCTTCCTATCGGTGTTTGACAAATGGCAACTTAATGATCGAACTGTTGATGTATTTGACTCCCTTCTTTTCATTTTAAAGTAGAAAATAGAAAATAACAAGGCGGAGATAAATTAATAAGGAAAAATTTGTAGAAGTAACGTTTAATTGGCTCATACGGAAGAAGATGACATAGCATGTTGTACAAAACGACTAGAGGAAACATACATACAAATATTAGGATACGTAGCATGACATAGAAATATTAGGATATATAACATGGCATCGTGGACATAACATGACATAGAAAATGATGAAAGAGACATGGCGCGATGACATAGATGAATCATGAACGAAAACTACTGCTAAGGTACATGCGCGTCTTTTGGAAATGGAAAAAAGCCATACTTACTGTTGTAGACCCTATATGGAAGGATCCATCGGTGTCTCCCCTTTTGATTTTTCGAGGCGCTTGGGACTTAGGAGGCGAGGTAGGACTGGGAGCGACGGAGCCACCTATCAGCGTCGATTGTTTTTTTAGGGGATAGAACATATGACCGGGGTTCGAAAACAACCGAATACCGCCCGTACCATCGGTTTGAAAAGTGATATCATCCAGTTTACCCGTCAAGTTCAAATTCAAAAAATTTAGGAAATTTGAAAAAAATTCTAAAATTAGTATCAATAGCTTTATGACCTCTGGCGTGAATATTTTTTGAAAAAAACGAAGTTTTTAGACGTTTTTGAGCCATTCAAAATGTAGAAATTAGAAAATCCAAAAAAAACTTGGCCTGTAGGCTTCAGCCCACAGGCCAGACCAGCTCTAGGCCTTCGGCCCACCCTGGCCAACAAAGAAAGACAGGACATGGCACATGCTACCGATACTCAAACAGACAACTTCATACTACCCGAAAATTCTCCACCCGAAAATAGGACGAAGGATAAGAAGGACAAGAGAAAGGAGAGGCTGAGGAAAGAAGGAGAAGCTGGAGATTCCCCGTCGATGAGAAATGTATATTCAAAGTACACGGGTGATGCTGATGAGGAGGACCAACTCCAGCATGCCATGGCTGCCTGTAACATCCCAATTTTTGCTTTTTATTAAGTTAATGTGTTATTTGTGCATTTCATGATTTTTTTTTGAATTTATTGGATTTTTCTGGATTTTATTTGAATTTATTTTAAATTAAGTATATTGGCCTTTTGCAAAAACTAATTAATTATAGAGAAAATTAAAATAAAGTTTAGCTAAAAATATTTTATTTGAGTTCTAAATGTCTTAAAGTATTTATGAGAATTTTCTTGGATTTTTCCTGATATTTTATTGCCTTAATCAAACTAATCTAATTTTGGGAATTGTTTTAATTAAGAAAATCTAGAAAATCCTCTAAGCAGTGATGGGCCGAAACCCAGTAGAGCCCGGTCCAATTCCCTAGTCGGCCCAGCCTCGGCCTAGTTCTGTGAAACCGTAGAAGATTCGACCGTTGGTTGTGGATCAACGGTCGAGATTGCTTGATAGTCCTCGTGAGCTTTGAGCTGTTGGATCGATCTCGATTGGATGCTCGGGATCTTGCCGTGTCTCTCGGGCCAACTGAAAGTTCAAACTCTATTAATTTAATTTCGGTGTTAATGATAAATCTACTATTGAGACTAACTCTTTTGATAATCATAATATTGATTAGTCTCAATTGTTAATTAATAATAAATCCTTTTATGAGACTAACTCTTTTGTTAAGCTTAACTCTTATTAGTCTCTTTTGGATGAAAAATATGAAATTATTAAAGGTATGCATTCGAGTTCATATTATCATATCTTGTTGCATTCCTTGGATATAATATTCATGATCATATAGATAAATCTAAATATGAGACTAACTCTTTTATTGAGTATATCTTTGGTTAGTCTCATCTCATTGAAAAATAGAAATACTAAAGGTATGCATCAAATACAACTCTATTATTTCTAGATGCATTACTTAGATTCAAGATAAAAGATGAACTCCACCGTGGTTTCAATCTTAAAATGTGCATAATGTATCCAATTCTATATATACATGAATGCACATATTTATGGGGAGTTCATGATTTATCCTGATGTTTCAATAGTATTGATCCCTTTCATCTTGATATAAATTTCAAGGATCATTACTTTGAAATAACCCCTTGAGTATATTTAACTTGTATAGTTGTTATGAACGTTTTGTTCATAGTAAAAAGTTATGAACGTTTTGGTAGCAGAGGGGGTGGTATGACTGGGGTCAATTTGGTGTGTTTTTTCCAGAGAAGTGGTATTTTGGCCGAAGGGCAATTTTTGGAGCCCAGTATGATCAGACCCACTCCGGTATGACCGGATTTTCTGAATAACTGTTAGTTTTTTCTAGCCGTTGGACCGGAGGTCGGTCATACCGGCCTTAGAGTGGTATGACCGGGTTTCCTGGGCATTTTTGCCCAATTTTCCCCCGAACGGCTAGTTTTTCTTGTGGATGCTATATAAGAAGCTTTGGGGGCTGGCATTTGATTATTGATGTGGTTTTAGAGAGTTCATTGCTCTTTGTGGTTGAGTTGTGCATGTGTTGCACTCTGCAATTTGGTTTTTGAGCTAAGAGTGAGCTCTAATTGCATGTGTTGCAATTAAGAGAGGATTGAGAGCCTCTTATGCATGTGTTGCACTTAAGGGGAGCCTTGTGCATGTGTTGCACTCGGTGATCACCATTGTACATGTGTTGTACTTGGTGGAGCTCAAGCTAGAGGACTTGACTTGTTACTCTTGGTGTTTGCCTACACCTAGACAGCGTGGAGGCGACGTTGGTTCGGTGACCTTCTCAAAGAAGATTGTGAGAAGACCCAATGAGTTGTGAAGGTTGAAGTTCACCTACCCAGACAGGAAAAGAGCTACCACTAGTGGAATCGAGGAGGGTGCTCAATTAGTGGAGCTGGTCCAAAGTGTTTTGGGCTTGCTAACGTGGATTAGGGGAGACCGGCAAGTCTCCGAACACCACGGTAAAATATTGGTGTGTCTCTTTGTGTTTGTTTGAAATTCTCTATTTACATTATTGCAATTTACATTCCTAAAATTAAATTGCTTGATTGTCTTTAGGATTGTATATTCTTGAGTAGAGACATAATTAGCTAGTGCACTTAGTGAGCCTAGTTGACTTAAGCTTTAATTGTCAAAATCTTAGTTTATTGCTTTCGCATCTATTATCATTTAGGTTTTAACATAAAGATACTTAGCCGAGATTTTAATTAATCGTAGAAGAAATTTTTATAGCTGTCTATTCACCCTCCTCTAGTTGGCATCCTCGATCTTACACCAGCAGCCGTCGGATGCGGCCACGTGGATGGCTGGGATGGTATCTGATCCGAGCCGCCACCGGAGTCCGAGCTCTCCACGGTTCCGCCGTCGTGTCGACATAGATGTCTGGATCGAGTGTGTTTCCCCATGCTATTTAAGGCCCGGAACACGGTTCGAGGTTCTCCGTCGATTGCCGCATCCTTTGCCCTAAGTTTTGAAGCTCAAGTCGTCGTCTTCATAGCATGGTTGCTCGCCGGAGTTCGAAGTCTTGCCGCCATGTTTAACCTCTGGGATCTCCGCCGATAAACCGTCTTTGTTGTCATCAGGACCAGGAACGAGATCCCTGTACTAAAACACTTCGGATCTGCCACTTCTTGCTGGATCGACGCCAGATCACCACTGGGTGAGTCATCTTCCTTAACTCTGGCCTAGCGCTAACGTCGCTCTAGTCGCCGTCGTTTCGAAGCTTCATGTTCGTCGGATCTAGTTTGGACGGTTTAGATCATATTGTTATCGCCATCGTTCGATTCATTGCAGACTATTGAGATCGCGCCAAGTGTCACACGTCGATGAGGTCACACGTGCCTACTGATGTCACCTGTATGACATCACGCTTGCGCCAGCGATGACTGACGGTCAACCTTCCGTGAGCCGAGACCATGGTGGACCGGCCAGGTGCATGGACCGGGTCCATAAATCGTGTCACATGTCAGCCTCTGATTGGTCCAATCGAAGCCGACGTCAATAATCAGGTTTTTCAAATAGAAAATAATTCAGTTTATTATTTGATTTTCCAATTTTTTGATTTTTTTTATGATTTTTGAATCTTTTGAGAGCCTGTTCTCCCTTAAACGAGCTCCGATTGAGGCGATTCAAATTTTTAAAAATTTATAAAATTGAGATCTATTTAATGGTGAATTTTATTTGATTTTTAGAATCTTTTTGCTCTCTATTTTGGTATTTATTTAGTGTTCTCTTTCGTTACGCGTAGATGTTGAAGTGTTCGGAGCGTTCGAGGAGGAATCGTTGACTCAAGACCAAGGTCCAGAGCAAGAATAAGGGATTTTCTAAGGCAAGTTGTGCTTTGATCATGTTGAACCCAGTTTATAAAATTGCTATATTGATTTTACATTATTGCATGTTATTTTATGTGTATAACTGTTTTAATTAAATTGGGATCGAGTTAATCTACCTAATTGAACTATACCCTACCTTATCATTTGTATGCTATGACCAATTGTCACCCTAGATTGGTTCATTACTAGTTGGTTAATATTAATAATCAGCATGGGTTGGTTAGACCGTGTTAATATGCTTAGCCATGCCACGTATATCATATGTCTTATGAAATATCAAAAGTTATTCTTGACTAATGGAATATGAAACATGATTATGAATTGGTGTGTCAAGTGTTGTCACACGATGATTTGAGCTGTAATGGCGAGGGATGTCATGCAACGATGTTGACTTGTTGATAGCACGTGGTGCTTGGTAATCAACTGGGGTGGTAATCATTTAGATTAGGGCAAGTGGCAAAGGGCAGTGTGCCAAGGTGGGCCGAAGGGAAGAGGGTATGTGAAAGTCTTGCCCTAGTTATCTTAAGGACTTAACCTGCAAGCCTTTGGCCTGAGTCAATCATGCAACCACATGTCTGGTATGGGACAACCTAGCTGATTAATTAGCATTGTTTTAGCTTTGGTACTACCAGTGGCGGTGTGTCCCAGGTTTATGGATCAACTCACATGGCGCAAGAGGGGGGCCTGTTGTGGCGGTTTAACCCTTTAGTGTTGAAACCTCAGCGGGTAGTACTGGGTTAAGGCAAAACTCTATAAAGGCTTTATCATGATATCTCTGAGACACACCAAAGGAAGTGTGTTAGTAAGGTTTGCACAAAAAGATGTTCATGTCGTGTGGATAAAGCGCATAACCTCTGCAGAGTGTAAAATCTATTTGGATAGCTGTGCTCGCGATATTGAGCAATGCTCGGGAATTACAGTCAAGAGTTAGACTTTGTAAATTGAAAACTTGGATGGGAAGGTTGGATGCTGTTGGGAAGTTGGAATTTGACTTAGGGCTGGAATCCATGTTTAATTGAAAAATACTAAAAGTTATTATTTATTGTTATTTATTTTATTGTCTTTTCAATCCACTATTGTATTCATTTACAAATGCTACTTTACTGCAAAATACAATATTAGTTATTCCGTTGGAATAAGCCTTGTATGTAGTTATGTTAGAATTGTATTCTATACACAACTTGTTAAGTGCTTTAAGTACTTACCCTTGCCAATAACAACATCACCAGTTAAGGAGTCTACACCAGTGCTGGAGGAGAAGTACCAAGAGGAGATGAATGTTTAGGGTGCGAGTCTTGTCAGTTGTCTGTGGTATACTGAAGAGTTTATCTACGTTTTCATTCCGCTGCAGTTTAATTTGTTATTCACAGTTTAGCCTTGCTAGGCACATTCATGTAAGTTTGACCGTAAGGTCAGTCAACAGCTTAATATTTAATATATGATGTCTTTATTTAAGTTTTCATTGTGTATGATTGTGATATTCATCTATGTTGAGCCTGTATTAGGATTCCTGCTTCTTACCTATGCTATTTCCCTCTTCCCTAACCCTGTGAAGCAATCAAGCAGATGGTTCAAACTCGTAGAAACAACGGAGTCAATGGAAGTGGTAATCAACCCAGTGAGATTCAATGATGGATCAGTTTCCCAACCGCCACTACAGATGGATATGCAGAGTTTTAGAATGTTTTTGGCTGCTCAGACTCAGTTGATGCATGCAATGATGAAGTAAATGCAGAATATGACCAATCAATCTAATATCAATAAAGCATCTCGGGTTGTTATCAATGATCCTTGTTCCTAGTCAAGGTTATCAGAATTCATAAAGACTTGTCCGCCGACTTTTTTGGAAATATTTCACCTCCGGAAGCGAATGATTGGCTTAAGATCATTGAGAGGAAGTTATTCATTGCTCAGTGTAAATGTGATGAAAAGGTCATGTATGATTCTTATCTGTTGGAGGGAATTGCTGCTAAATGGTGGAAGATTTTGTGCTACCCATGAAACCCGAAGAATATCTCTTGGAATAAGTTTGATGCTGCTTTTCGTCATCTATTTACTCCACCAGATGATAGTGTGATCACAGTGAATTCAGAGAAGAATGCTACCCCTGCACCCTATACCATATCTAAACATTGTTCTTTGAAGTGCTGTCAAACAAACAAGTCAGAAGATCATGCGTGCATTCGCTGTAGAGAAATAAGACATACCGCTGATGAGCATGCGATCAATTTCTCCAGCTGTGAAGGAAGCTATTCTCTTAAAAAGTGTCCTATGAGCAACATCACATGTAACTTTTGTGAAGGTCGAGATCATTGCCCAGCTCAATGTCCCTTGGATCCGATAGTTACTGCTGTGATCCAGCATCAGCAAGAGAATATCTGAACCGCAGTTGCTCAAGAACTATAAAAAGTATGTGGAATACCAGTGGTATATACCAATTCATTTGAAGAGCTAAAGACACAGCACTTTGATCCTGTCAGCTTTCATCAGAAAAGCAGTAAGTGGCCATCACCAACAGCATGTTTCTTGTGTGATGAAGAAAGTCATTGGGCTAGAGATTACCCTATGAAATGACAAACCACGATTCACAAGGAGGACAATATTGAGCATACAATTACGTCCAACGAAGCACCACAAGGGATACATGTGATACAGATGTCACGAGAAAGGTTATTATTCTAATCGATGCCCACAGAGAAGACGAGCATCTCCTACAGTCATGGTCATTCCGGAGGTCACCTCAGTCAAGTACATAGCACCAAGAGTGAGCGATGAAGTTGCAAGAGTAGCTTGCCCAGAAAATCAGTTGAAGAAGAGACGTTTGAACAAAGACATTACCTCGGTCAACAAGGCTCAAGGAGAAGCCCCCTTAAACTTTGCTATACCTATCATAAACCCGGGCATTTTGCCAACAACTGCCCTCAGAAGAAAGCAATCACGCCGATTCATTCCAATTTCGACTCCATCCCTGTCAAAACTTTAGCGTCAATGCTAAATTGAGGAAGTCTAGAATGATGATTTTACCCTGTGTAATGTCACAACTCTTCTTATAAAGAAAAGTGATTAGTGATAAATTTCATGTAAAGATTTCCTTTTTCAAAGAAATAAAGTAAATATGGTTGATACGCTGATATGAGAAGTTCTGAAATAAAAAAAGAGCATTAATGGATCAAATGTTTCCCAAAGTATTCACCTGTATTAACGGTTCACCTAAACTTATTGGACACTAGAGAGAAGGGAACGAACGAACAACGTAGCAACCACCACTAGGCTCAATTCTAGTAGTAGATATGCCAGCCATCAACTTGTAGTGATAAAACTCAATCGGGTTATAGATTATGCCGTCATATAGTCAGTATAACAAGCAAAATTCCACAAGCAAATTACATACGTCGCCATTCTACAAGATGTAAACAATCATTTCCCTTTACCTAATACTTCCTACAGGTATATTATTGCTCCGTCCAAAATATTTAGTACAGCATGCAGCAGCTCTACACTAAAGCTCTATTGCTGCATCTTATGCACGCCAGTAAAAAGTTTATCAGAATGTACATGTCAACCATAATATCATGCATACAAATTAGTAGTCATATCAGCTCTGAGATCCTAGCTCTTGGTCTACAATCACCTAGTATCCATGAACAAGATGCTGAAATCGGTTGCTTCCGCAGCCAACATCACATAGCTAACATCCAACCACCATAGCTTTAAACTAACATAAATACAAGAGTGATACAAAATTAAGTGCTTCCAGGCCGGCGGTTCATAAGAACGCAACTTGCAGCATTGCCGCTCCAGCAGCTTCAAAATGTAGCTCCAGGGAAACCCAGAAATCTGTTGTCAAAGCAGCGGTCGACTGAACTGGGAAACTCCAAGGCGATTGTTTCTCATAAAAAACCTCATAACTATCTAGAGTTTGGTGGCACCGGTGCCACACATTTTAGGCCACCTGTATCATACGGGAGAAAAGGGATGGAGGACAAAACAATATCCAGTTCCCAGCCACAAATCAACATGTCTATGGTTACAAGTACAGGTATAGGTTAAACAGAAAAATCATACATTAATTCAACTTTCAATTGACCCACAAAAGGCATGGTGTGAAGTGCAACTATCTGCCACGAGATCTGCAGCAACTTCTTCAGATGAAGATGTGCTTCCAAGTTCCAATTAACTCCCAGTCCACCTCCTCTTGCGAGCCGGCCGCTCTGGCTTCACTTCCATATCAGCAGCAGAAGATTCATTCTGGGGAGGCTGCACTTCCGTATCCACCTTTTTGCTTTGTGGTGCCTCCTTCTCACCAGGCATGGGAAGTTTGAAACGCTCACTTCGTCTTTTGAGCCTCTCGACAGTGTCTAGATGTCGGTCACGCTCCTCAATCGTCTTGTCAGATGTTTGTCCATTATCACCACTGCTCTTGAGGTCTGAATTACCAACTGTAGCAGAAACTTCAGATTTACCTAACTCATCAACATTGGGAGCTTGAGCATCAGCTTTGATGGAAGAAAATGTCTGTGTAGTTTCATGATCAATATTACTATAATCTATCTCTTTGTTGCTCGTCCATCGCTCCAACTTAGAGCGACCTCTTCTTGAATCCTCGAGGTTTTCATCATCTGAAATGGCATCTTCTTCCCCTTGTTTCCCAATTGAATCATGTGGTTGATGATTCTGGCTCTTTTTGGACGATGCGGCATGATCCCTACTATTTTCTTGCTCGCTCAATCCTTTCATCTCAACCTATACAAAGTTTTATTTGCATTTCTGTTGAGGGGGTTCAATAATCCAAGGAGTTGTAGAAATATCTCAAACATAAGCCCGCCAAACAGTAAATTTTCTCTCTAAAAAATGCTGTGCTAATTAATTTTACAAGTGTCAAGCTTTTACAGTTTTCATGTAGCAGTAAATTCTTAAATGCTATGCTCCTTAATTTTACCAGTGTCATGCTTTTATAGTTTTCATGTCACAAAGATCAAAAATGCTGGAGACAACACATACAATCCAAATGAGTGTCCACATGGATCAAATCTACCAGACTACAAGGATTTAACCATGGGGGTAAATGCATTAAAAACCAGAGCTATTAATGTTCCCTCATATGAATGTTCTCTAAAAAATTACATTGTGCATAAGCAAGTGATCTTAGCACATGATAATTATCCAAACAAATCACAAGTGCGTAGTCCACACAAGTCATTGAAAACATAGATACTGGTTTAATTTTAAGTGAAGTTTCTAGTGGGCAATTGTACCCAATCAATAAATGCATGTGTCAATTTGCTGCCCACACAACAAAGATTTAAATGCATAACGACACGAGAAATCAAGGGGTACATCTTTTGCAGTGGTGGATGGAGCAAGGGACCCGGCAACAGGTTTTTTAAATTGCCTAGTATTCCCTCCGTCCAAGTTTATAGGGTGTATTTCCTCTTGGCATATAGACCAAAGAGATATTAAAAATAACTAGACTACCCCTAATTATTATGATCTTTAAGCACTATATCCAATGCATGCATGTGCAGAATATAAAGTAAAGCTGGATATTTATTAGGAGTATAGAGGAACCATCACACTAATTTTGAATTGGAATATGAAATACATCTTATATTTGTGGACAAGACCATTAAAAAAACATGCCCTATATTTTTGGATGGATGGAGTATATAAAAAGGAGAAAAGCGAAATTTTAGCAAAATTATAATGCAGAGACCCCAGTTCTGGCTCAGCAATTGATATTTGAGCAATGCTTCAATGCTTTCCCTCCCAATACAAGTTGCACAAATCTTGAAGCAGACGAAAGGGTAAGTAATCACCATCTACCATTCATTCATGCTTTAATATTTGTGCAACTGTCAAAAGGAAAAGCATGGAAGCACCTCTCTTGATATTTTCATATTGTTTACTGAACTTATGTAAACAGTATGAAAATTCACCTAAATAATTCTCTAGAGATCATTGGTATGCCGTCCCTCGCAGAGTCCCAAGCTGGTATTGTGCGAGTTTTCTTTAAGGAGCTGATAGCTCTAAGCTGCTGGAACATTTGGATTCAAGGAAAATAAATGCATTTTTGAAAACATTCCCCCTGACAAGAATAGGTGGAAAAGGTTGCTGTTATTGGATTTGGTAATGCTGAAAATCAGAACCTCCTCCAGGATGACAGATGTTTTGGAGCAAGGTTATTATTAACTCATAAAGCCGAGTCGAGTCGCCAGAGGGGCGACGTGCTGACTTGGTCGGCTAGTCGACTGACTAGTCGTGACTAGTCTCAACTAGTCCCTAAACTAGGAAGTATGTTAACATAGCATGTCATATGCTAAGTTGTAGCAACATATTGTAATTAAATATTACCACTGCATTAAACACATAACCTCGACTAGTCTGCTTCTGCGTTACTATTACTACTGCCTACCGCTGCTACATTACTTGCTACTGCTGCCACACATACTACGTTACTAGCACTACATCAACTAAGTAATTAAATATTAAAGAAAGCACAAAGCATAAAGATGATACAAGTAAGGGCTGAGAGCCTACATATCACTGAGATGGGCCAAGGAAGAAAAAGCACCTACTGTTCGTTAATTGAAATTCTCTTTGCTTAGCGCCCTTGTGTTTCGAATAGAAAAGCACTGGAGATATATGTGGAACTGTGTTGTTTTTCTTAGGGCAAGCTAGCAGAAAGAAGTAATCTATCCAGTCAGCCTGGCGAAGCATTTAGGCAAATGGTCCCCAGGGGAAGGAGAAAAGAATCCTAGGTAAACAACAATGCTTTCGACAACTCACTCTTTTCAAACTGCACTTTGAAAGCCAAAGCCAAGAAAGACCATATCAACTACTCTCCAAATTGCAGGATAAATCACAGAATTCAAATGGAAGACAGAAAGAGAAGGCAATTCAAACGTAATGGCCGACTTATAGCCATAAAAGAATAACAAGAGAACGAAAGCAGTCAACACAGTTGTGTAGTTGTGCATAGCAGATCAAAACAGTGCAGAGCGGAGCAGGGGAGGAAGGAGAGGAGAGGACAGGAGGACATGAGAGGTTGCACTGACTGGCGACGGACGGGAGGAGGCAGTGGCTAAGGCTCACTGGCGAAAGACAAGAGGCGGCGGCAGGCCGGACAAGCGGAGGCGACGGGCTGACGAGCGGAGGCGACAGGCAGATGAGCAGAGGCGCACAGGTGGACGAGCGGAGGCGATGGGCGGACGAGCGGAGGTGATGGGCAGACGAGCGGAGGCAGACAGATGGAGGCAGGGCTCCTCTCGATCTGCTAGGGTTATTCCTCCCACTGATATATATGTCTCACAGCTCTCCATCTAAAAGTGGGCCATCAAGTCGCACAGCTAGCCACGCACCATTAGTCGCTGCTAGTCGCCGATTAGTCATCCGGCCGCCCGACTAGCCGTTCCGATCGAGTCGAACAGCCTAGTCATCCTCCATATACCGATTGGACGGCTAATCGTGGATTAGTCAACGACTTAATAACATTGCTTTGGAGAAGTGGAATGGTGAAACCTGATTGGGTTCTTGCCCAGTAGTGCTAATGTTGATCTTCTTTCTTCAGTTTATCATGTAATCTTATTTTGTAGAAAACATATGCTAGAGGTTTTCTGGATCCTGGTGATCCTGCTTGTATTTATGTACCTTATATTTTGTTAATGACACATTTTCAGTAGGGCGCCTCTACTGTTCCCTAAAAAACTTGTGTAGTGATCTCTAGTACTAAAAAGATCATTATTTGAAAAATCGTCTGCCTCTCCAAAGTCCAACCTGTGCAGCACAAAATACAACTACATGTAGTATAGTCACACTTTTCTTGTATTGTGTTTTTGCTTGTCAAATCTGTTCGTCGACAACTCGACATCCTGCTATGATGTCCCTATTGGGAAAATCTATCTTGTATCTGACTAGTTCTTTATTTGTTGTTTTGCTGATCTATATGGTACTACTAAACACTAATGAACCCTCATGTTGACCACTATTCAACTGCAGGGCTGCTCAACGCCGCTGTGAGATCACTAGCTCAACCTCAACAAGTTGCAAGCATGCCGGTCAACTATGTGTTGTTCTTCACAATGGTAAACATTATATGTTTGAATTTTTTGTCAGACCAATCCTTCCACTTCACTTCGGTGTGTAGCCATGGTATTTGATCATTTTGGGTGTCTTTGTTATCAGATTTATTAAATTACCACATCAAGTTCCACATAGCAAAGCATAGACAATATACTTACAAAAATGTTACTTTATTTTGTTTTAAGACAGTATGGTATGGTCTATTTGGGATCCATTGCAGTGCGTTGAGTTGGCACTCAACCAGTAAAATAAGCACACCAAAAAATCTAACCATATTCAACTTAACAAATGCACTGAAAAGAAATGTGGTACTTGGATTGGATAGTAGGATATCTAAATATGTTTGGCAGAAAAATAAAAACGCTCAGCAAGAGAGTTATGCAAACAAATTTACTGACTGGCCCCAGATGACTACAGGAAATACCAACTTGTCACCAAAGATGTAACACAATTTCTCTTGAAACAACAGCCACAATCAGTATTAAAGTAAAAGCCCTAAGGAATCAAGTACATGTCCCCATAAGCACATACTATTTTGCACTAGATCTTTTGTAACAGCAGCAGGTATAAAACTGCAGAACTTCAAACTGAAAAAGACACTATTCTATTTCAAAGTTAGCAGTGTCATACTTCCATTACCACCTTTCTTGTGACTAGATAGCCAATCAACTGAATTTCTAGTGCCTATACCTATCAAAAGTAACTTTCAACAAGAACTTCATACCTTCCCACTGCAATGGCTTTCATGGTCTTCACGCCTCCTCTTGCTCGATCTATGAAGATCTTGTTCACTAGGCTCAGAACTTTTGCCCTTTCTTGTGTTTTCCCTGTACCTATCCCTACTCGCCTGGCGAATATCAGAACTGCTAGATAGACGATTGTTGTCATGAGTATTATTTAGTTTTTCTTGCCTGGAGTTCCTTTCACTGTTATTTGGATTGTCATCACGTGGATGTACATCAGAATGCCCTTTATTCTGCAAGATCTTTTCTTCTGCACCCTGATCTCTCCTCACAGGCTCGTTTTGTCTGGTGCGCTCTTGGGTTTCTTTGCTTAATACTGCAGATCTTGATTCATCCTTCTTCCTACCACTACTGTCTAACTTATCATCTGTAAACCTTCCACCCCGACCAGTTCCTCTTCCTTCTTCTCTCTGAAGGGTCAGCATGTTTTCATGCTTAGGCCTCTGCCTGTCCTCTCTTTCTCTCTGTCGCCAGTTGTCCTCTTTGTGCTTGGCATAATAACGATCATCAGTCTTCTCCCGCATCCTAACACTATCATCTCTTCTTTTCTGATCAATTCCATCATCCCGCTCTCTCTTCCTTCGGTTCGGATCATCCCTTGTTCTATAACCATGCATTATATCTTTATTCTCAGGTTTCATTCTCCTCAGGTTCTCTTCATCCTTCTTTCTCTTAATATGAGAATCATCTATGCTTTCACGACGATTCAAAACCATATCACCATGCTCTCGTTGCCTAGAGCCCCTCCAGTCACCATCGTCAAACCGTTTCCTTGCATGAGGATCTTCATCCCTGTCATTCCTATCGATGGGCCTCACCTTATTTCTATGCCTTGCGCCAACTTCAGCATTGTACTCGAGCCTCAAATCTTCCTCTTTAGCTCTTCTGTTGTGAACACTGTCTTCTCTCCTCTGCCAAACTTCGGTGTCTCTTACTCTATCATAACTTCTACCACGTATATCCCGATCTCTGTTCACGTAAGGGTGATGGATATCATCCCTACCTCTGGAGGCCAAATGTGACCTTTCTACATCTGGTTTGACGTCTCGAAGGTACTCATCCTTTCGACGGGAGTTGCGTTCTTCTCCACCATGATGCCTTCTTACATCATTTACTCGCCTGGGCTGCTTATCTTGCAGAACTTCTTCACCAGACTCAAGCCGTTTCTGATTATCTTTGCTGCTAACAGACCTCCCTCCACTGTTGTCACTATTCAGTGTCCTCAATTCGTCCTGATCACTACTATTGTGCCCAGTGGGCTGCTCAACCCTAGAAATCAGTTTCCGCTTTTTACCAGAATGAACCAAGTTATCACCCTCATTTGTCTCACTAACTGTGTGAGGATCTGAGACAGCATCATCACCATCCACTTCAGCACTATCAACCAAAGCAACCCTATCATCATTATCATCAAACTGATCTTCTGTGCTCTGCTTATCTGCTGCTTCATCAGCAGCAGAAGGCGACCCTACTGAGACATCCTTAGTTTCTGAGCCCTCAGCAGAGTTGTTCTCTCTCTGAGAATCACAATGTCTCTTTGAGGATGTCGTTTGGCGAGGTAATACTTCATTGGAGCTTTCAATTTCTCGGCTGGAGTTTGCACACAGTGAGCTTCCTTTCAATGACCTTTAAAGAATAATTTGGTGGGTAAGCATTAGAATACAATTTTCACAAAAACAAAGGATGAAGGAAGCAATGTGGAAAGCTATTTTAAGAGAACCGAAGTGCAAAATAAAGTAAATGAAACAATGAGAAAAGATACAAGAAATGCAGTGCATAGGCAGAGAAAAAAGGAACAGCTATATCATTTCAAGATCTCCAGAATCCAGAGCCTAAGCATCTCTCAAGTTGGGCAAGAAACTAATGCGACACTGCAGGATTTGTGTATCAAAATGCAATATGGACCATGACATCATAGGATGACAATCAACGAGTTAGATGTAATCGTGCATGTGAATAGTGGTTCAAGGGGTATCACAGTGGCATGAATTGTTGGCTACTTGGCCCTGTAGTTGAGAACATCTTGGGCATAACCTGCTCAAGTATGCTGAACAACGGACATGTTGTGATCTCATCATGGAAGAAACATTGATGGGATCACAGGAACATTGACTAAATAATTTAGTTAACATTAATTTAGTTAACATTAACAAGTTAACTAGTCCGCTTATGAGTTTGCAGATATGTCATACCTTACTCCTTGAGAAGGAGAACCCCTTGTTTTGTAGCTGGGAGGGGAGTGGCCATGGACATCTGGGGCGAATGTATCACCTTCAGATGAAATAGGCAACTGTCTTGTATGTTCTGCCTTTCCCAAAGTGGAATTAAGAGGAGAATTATTCATCTTCTCTGATGGCTTGTCCTCAACACCATGGGTTCTTCTATTACCTTGAGAATCCTTCTCAGTTTGGTCCAGTGAACTATCATCAACTATTGGATCATCCAATGGACCGTGGCACACAATCTGAAAAGCGAGGCAACGTTTAGTATTGAAGAGCATAAGATACTGATCAATTGACATGCAGAACAGTACAAGTTGCTGCAAGTGAGAGGAAATATAACATATGCCAAATCATGATGGCAGTTTACCTCTATAACAGAATCTGATTCACGCATTCGAGGTACACGTGTATCAATAGATGGAAAGCGTTCTCCGTAACCAGTTTCAACTTGTATAGGTCTCCCTGTCATCTGGCGAGAAAATTCACATCACTACATAATTTAAACAGATTGGAATGGAAAAATGAGAAGAAATTAACACTATGCGTGTAAAGTTGCATGACTGAGTATCAACATTGATTTGTGGCACATGTACAAGTGTACAACAGGATGTGTGAGTGCACAGAAGTAACCATCTATAAAATTTGTAAAAACATAGCTTGAGAAAAAATGGGAGAACTATCCATGGTGTGAAAGATCATGAAAATGTGAACCGGATGCATAAATACCAGAGGAAGAGAGAGCTTTATACCACTGGCGGCCGCATGTTTGTAGGAACTCTTCCCTGGGCACTGAAATCTGTATGCCCATTGTCTGCTTTATTACGATTCTCAGCAGAAATGTCATGATGACCAGTAGCAGCGGCTAGCTCCGGTGGCAAATCTGGATCGTAGTCCTGAATGCAGATCAATAAAAGATTGTTCACTACAGGAGTCCACAGAATACAGATAGCATAGGACCGATGTTTTGTGAAATGGGATTATAGGAAACCTGTTCTGAGCGCCCACTTTCATACACACGTATTCTAGATTGCATTGTGGACTCCAATCGTAGTTGATCCTGGTGACAATATACTAATATTTTAAAAAGCAAAACTAAAAGAAAGAACAGCTATATACACTACCAAATGTTAAAAATAGACTCACAAGGTGCTTGCAATAGTCTTTCCACTTCTCTTCATCGAGTCCAAAGTTAAAAAAGTCTGAAATATCAGCACCAGTGTATTTCCATGGCTTCTCCTCAAATGTGGTGTCACTGTCAATATCAAAAATTGTCCTGGGCCAAACAAATTATATTTAGGAGAAGAAAAATAATAAATGAGCATAAACTAGAATTGTTCTCCAGATGTAACTAAAATAACAACGGAAGGCATATTCCTTGATTCCGTCCTAGAACCCCATCCTACGATTCTAGTGATCTAGTCTATTATTATATTGACTCTGTTCTTGAGAGTTGAGAAAGCGTATTCACAGCACCAAGTTGAGTTTCCCTAGGCGTACCAAAGTTGCCAGAGAATTTTAAAATAATACCCAAATGTCCTATTCTTGCCTTTAAGACTGCCCGTGCGCAATGAATCAATAGAAGTACATGTATAAATTAGGTGGATATATTTCTATATGATTGCATAAATACATAATATTTCATTTTAACATATTTCTAGACAAACTAATAATATAAGTGTGCAGTAAAAAGGCTTGGTCAACTACAGAGTGCATGTACTCCCTCCCTCTGTAGCTCCAAGTACACTCAAGACACTCAGTGACCCAAGGTTGATATTTGATACACCGAAGCATGACACCTTCTGAGTAAATAGTAATACATCCACTGTTATCACGGCGTCACCTAGGAGACGCCTAGACATCCCGGCAGCCCACGTGGAGGGGGGGTTGCCAGGACCCGTCGCCTCGTCTGGAGGGCGTCAGGCGACCTCCTAGTCGTCCCAGGCATGTCACGGTGGAGGCTGCCGGGCGCGCACCAAGTCGACATGAGTCCGGTTAAAAGAGTAAAGGGCCAAGGCAGGGGAGACGGATACACCCTAGAGTGTGAAGAGGACCTCCGCCGTCGCCTCTGTCATCTGCAGCCCGTCATGGAGTCGCCTCTAGATCCCGTCGCCTCTGCCCTCCGGCCCACCGTGACCCGTCGCCTCCGCCCTCCAGCCCGCCGTGACCCGTCGCCTCTAGATCCGGTAAGCCTCCTGCCCTCCACCTCCGTCGCTGGCTCGTCGTCACCTTCAGCCCTCCACCTCCGTCACCTCCACTGCCACAGGTGATGCGCCGCTGTTGCGCATCGACGCGGCGGCGGCGGCGGCGATGGAGGCGACGAAGGTGGCGGCGATTGCTGCTGCTGGCTGCAATTGCCGAGTGAGGAGAGTGACTGAGTGAGGACTGAGGAGTGACTAAGGAACAGAGGAGTTTATATTAATGGCTTTGATGCTTGGCTGTTGCTGCTGCATTGCTTGGCTGCTGCTGCTACATTGCTTGGCTGTTGGCTGCATTGCTTGTTGTTGCAATTGGTTAGTGAAGGATTGGACCGATAATTGATAATGCTGTTAAAATGGCCTTGTACAGGTATATGGCTGATCAAGCTCCAAGTGCCTCCGTTGTCGATGCCGGTGATGCTAGCCAAGAGGAGGCATATGATCCATTGAAGTATCTAAGGCGGAAGGCTAAGTCGAAGGATCCTAGGTGGAAGTATGGATTTTGGCCGGACTTGACGAACAAGGATATGGTGAAATGTGTACTTTGCGGAAAGCAAATGCATTCGGGCATCAAGAGGTTGAAGCAACACCTTGCCGCGGGTTTTGGGGATGTTCAAAAATGTCCCAAAACCACCACGGCAATAATGAGAGAGATGCAAGATTACATGAAGACTGCAAGGAACAAGATGATTAATTTAGACGATGAAGAGGAAGGTGAAGGCGATGATGTTCACATTGTTCAGGAGGGTCAAGTTAATGAAGAAGAATCCTCGAAGGCGTCTTGTCAGCCAAGTTCTGGGACAGCTACCAAGAGTCAGCAATCTGTTATTGTGTTCAAACCGGTGGCCAAAGTAACCAAATCAATTTCTTCCATGATAAAAAAGACACCCGAGGAGGTGGTCGAGAAAAGGCATTCCAAGGAGTTGTCCCAAACCTCCATGGAGCAATGTATGAGGACCAAGGAAGAAAAAGAGAGGATGGATATGCATGTTGCTAATTTTTTTA
Organism: Otatea glauca; assembly: GCA_036346275.1. Lineage (NCBI taxonomy): Eukaryota > Viridiplantae > Streptophyta > Magnoliopsida > Poales > Poaceae > Otatea > Otatea glauca. The sequence goes on along the minus strand of CM070715.1, from coordinate 79,759,473 downwards.
TCAATGTGGCATTACCATTCAGTGCTGCAAATTCTAGGAGCTTGAAATTATGATGGAGTCTGTTGGACAATTTGGGCATGGGTACAAGCCTCCAAGTTTTCATGAGTTAAGGGTGTCGTTGCTTGCTAAGGCAAAGAATGAAATGGAAGCATTAAGGGAGAAGCAAGAGTTCGGTTGGAATAATGTCAAATGGATGGACTAATAGGAGGGGAGACACTTGATTAGTTTTCTTGTCAATTGTCCAGAAGGGACTTTCTTCTTGGAGTCTGTAGATGCATCCTCTCAGTCGGCTGATGCAAAGATGTTAGTAGATTTGCTTGAGAAGAAGACTATGGAGATAGACGCTGACAACGTCGTTCAAGTAGTCACCGATAATGGTGCCAACTTTAAGGCTGCAGGTAAGTTTCTTTTCTTTGGCAATAAGAAACAATCTACCTTATGGTGCACATTGCTTGGAACTAAATCTTTTTCTTTTGCAGGTAAAATTCTTATGGAGAGATTTCCTACTCTCTTTTGGACCCCTTGTGTTGCGTATTACTTAGACCTTATGTTGGAAAACATCGGAAAGATAAGTGAGTTCAAGAAGGCCATCAATCAAGCCAAGCATGTGACTACCTTCATCTATAGGCACGGGAAGCTTCTCGATGCAATGAGGGAGAAGACAGGAAGAAGGGATTTAGTGAGACCCGCAGCCACTCGGTTTGCCACTTCTTTTCTCACTTTGCAGAGTTTATATAAGCATAAGGATGCTTCGCGACTACTCTTTGTTAGTGAGGATTGGACTAGGTCCAAATTGGCACTCACGGAGGCAGGGAAGAAAGTTTGTAATATTTTGCTTTCTTTGCAGTTTTGGCATGCTGTGGAGGATTGCATAAGAGCATCCCAGCCTTTGCTAATTGTGTTGAGGATTGTTGATGCGGATGAGAAGCCTGCCATGCCGGAGGTTTCAACAAGTATAGATCATGCTAGGAATAAGATAAGGGAGTCTTTTGGAGCAAACCAAGGGTACTAAAGAAGGTAATGGACATTACTGAGAGGCGCTGGGTGCATCAGATGGAGCAAAAGTTGCATGTGGCTATATTGTTTTTGAACCCAAACAAGTTTTTCAACATCAAAGAAAAAGACATTGACTATGCTTCGAGGCTCTGGATTGCATTCAATGATATGCTTGAAAAGATGATTAATTGTGATGATAATTTGCTTAGAAAGATAAGTTACCGAGCGATATGAGAAAATGAGGAAGAGCTTTGGAAAGCAATCGGTTGTGAAGCAACAAAAAACAAAAAGCCCTCGTAAGTGCTAAACTTCTATTCTATGTTGATTCAACTTTAAACATTCTAAGTTTCTAACATAGATACAATGTTTTACATTTTAGTTGATTGGTGGGATGCTTTTGGTGGCCTTGCTAGAGAGCTTCAAAAGTTTGCAAGACGCATTCTCGGCCTTTGTTGTTTGGCCTCTGGTTGTGAGAGCAATTGGAGCATCTTCGAATTTGTAAGCACTAAGCAACTAAGCATTTAAGTTGTATTTATTTTAGGGCTGCTCATACATTACAAGTATTTTCTGATGTTGGTTAGTGATTACTTTTCAGATCCATACAAACAAAAAAATGGTTGGAGCACCAAAGATTGAATGATTTGGTCCACATTCAATACAACCAAAAGATTGCAGAACGTTTTCAAAATAGGCATGCGGAAGGGACAAATTTCAACTCTTTGATCGTAGAAGAGTTCCAATGGGACAACAATGGGTTGAAATGAGTACCGAAGAAATCTACCATGGAGAAGATCTTTCGTGGGCTCATATTGATGAAGCCACTGGTGCATCACTAATGCTTCATGGTCGCAATCTGCCAAGGATGACTAGGACGTACTCTTGACGTGGTGCAAATTTAAGCTCAACAATGAAGGATAAGAACAAGGCTCAGACGAGCATGAAGTCTACGGAACTTTGGTGGCCAATGATCTAGACATCAACGATGATTATAGCCAAGCGCCACCTACTCCTCGTGAGAGTGGACCAAGTGATGAGCATCATCAAGATGATTTAGACTTAGATATCGATGTTTGAATGTCCTTGTCCTTGCAACATTATATCGATGTTTGAATGTCCTTGTCCTTGGAACATTCTCAGTTTATTTTGAAAAAATGGTATCTAGTATCCATGGTTATTCATTATATTAGTATATTACTATATTTTCTTCTGCACATACAGTTTGGTCGGCTAACCATCGCCAAGGCGTACAGGCGCTCCAGAGGCGACTCGCCGGGGCACCGTGATAACCATGAATACATCCAAATTAATCCTGGTATGCAGCGTAGCTTATATTGCATGCCCTGAATTTCATTCTACATATACCACATTATTTTCTAGTATGAAATGCTATATCTCTGCTTCATGTCAATTTTTTTGTCACACTATTTTCTAATATGAAATGTGAAATCATGAATGTAATTTCTTAGTATTTAGTTGGTTACAAGGTGGTCAAAGACTGGTAAGAAGCACTTCAGTAAAAAAATTTTACCCAGCAAATTATTATTTCTGCCATTTTTCTCACCATGGAGGCTATTACCTACAACTTAGGCCTTAACATATTTCCACAAGTTTTTGTGAACAAATTAATCCCAGTTCACAAATCTTAATGCCAAAACTCGCACAAAAAAACTCTAGCCTCCACCTATGATCTCCTGTCTTAATTATTAATTGAACTCTTTGAACTACACCATAGAACTACTATCATATAAATAATGTGAAGAACCAATCCAACTCCAGATACCTTATAGCATAAGGCGCAAATTAGTTATTAGTTCTTACTCTCTGCCACCAACGCATTGTGCTAGCCATCATGAGCAGTGCTTAGCTGTGCTGCTTTGCATACGCAATTCATAGAAGACATGGTTTCAGTACACTTCATAAGATCAACTGTGCAGCTGGATGCCCAGCTCTCAGGACAGTGAGTTACAAGATTAGTGCTATAAGCTGCCTGTTATGGACTTTAAGCCCTACAGCAGAATTTATACTAAAAGATGGGTCAACCAATAACATAGATGGACGTTCACAACTGCAACAGAATTTCCAGTAAGGGAGCAAAAATTATTCCAGAAATATAACTATTGCTATTAGCATGTCAACCAGTTAGCTTACTTGTGAGGAGGAAGTGTGAAATCTAGTCCACCACCAAAACCACGACCTGAACCACCCCATGGATTCATTCCGTAGCCTGAATGAAAGCCTTTATTCATGCCCCTACTAGCACCAGGTCTCCAGTCACCTCTTCCTCGGCCAGAGAAAGGGCCCTGAGGTCCAGGACGGAACTGACCAGGAGCACCAGGAGCCCCACCTACTGGAGCCCCAGGTGTAGCGCCAGGGCGTACATACTGAAAAGAGTAAGGCAGGAATCAACAACATGAACGTAAGAAGAGGGCTTAACAAGTAAAAAAATAGAAACCAAAAAAGGGTGAACGATTCATGGATTAAAAGACAACTTTTCAAGTACGTAACATCATCCGTTTACCAACAAGCAAGCCATGAGAAGACATGATAAATAAAAATCTAATCAAGTAATCATATAGACAGAATGCAAAAAGTAATGCAGTTTGTGAAATAAAATTGAACTCCAATTGTTATCAATACTCAATTGAGACCTCCATGCCATCCGTTGCTGTAAGATTCTGAAATGATTTACACAATTGTGGTGTGCACAGTAATGTTTTTTTATCCCACATAAGAAGTTGATTGATAAGCAACTCATATTTTCATGATAAACAGCACATGTGTACTATCTAATATCACACGCACACAATGTAGAAACTAAAGTTTCCTTTTTAAAAAGCAAAAAGAACTTAATGCAAATTGTTTCCTAAACAACTGAAGACAACAAAATAGGATTTGATCTAAAAATGCCCAAGTCATTAGAACGTGATTATATTGTGTAACATTGATTTTCTATGTTAAGAGCTCAAAATGAACAGTAATATTCAGGGATTCATAGAACAAAATTTCCCAGTGATAAAATGTGCTGTTACATTAGCAACAAACACAATAGTTACATCCGGGGTTGAATCATCAAAGTCTTGCTTACAGTTCTATGATCATATAGGGTCTAACCTCTCTCAAATGACCATTAGTTCTAATAGGCTCAGTATGGGATTGTTAACTGCTTCTCCCACCAAAAGTAGGGTGCATACTTTTGTTGGTTGTAAGGAAACACGTGCATCAGCAATTGGCTGCCAATTCGCCTAAGACTTCTGCTGTCGAGTTTAACACAAACAAAATTAACTGGGATTATCTGACCCTATAGCCAGGGAGATTGACTTGAGTACGCATGGCCAAGGAGTATGGTAATTTGAGTTCGTACAGCCTTAGTGACAGAATTTTTAGGACACATCCTGACGCTTTGGCTTGATAGACAAGCTTAGTAACGACATAGTGACTGCTCTTTGAGCTAGATTATATCAACTAATCTGTGCCCCTGTCTCTTTCTAGGCACACCAGCTGCACTCTTTCTCACTATCTCCTAGCGTGAAATGATCACATCAATCTTCAAAACGGTTGGCTTCACCCATATCACATCTGCATATGAAATGAAGTCACCGACTTGAAGCTTAGGAACAAATCAGCTTCAACGCTACAATCTTGATAACAATTTCGCCAACTACACGAAGAATTATAATTCCAGCACGAAGATCACATATTAAGAAGGCTCAAATCTTCAAAATTGTTATATGGAAGCATGGAATAGCAAATGCAAAATCATTGTATTTCCTTTCTTTTCTTCCTTTGTATGTTAATAAATGCATTTACAGTTTACATTGTCGGGATGTAAACAAGAATGCAAAAGAATATAAAAAAGAAACTAAACTTGATAAGAAGTTTACACAGTACAGCTAAAGCATAGTGAGTTGCAACCGGGTTTACGCAGTCTCCCTCTGTGGGGGTGGCCCGAGCGCATCGTACGGCTTCTTGGCCCAAATAACTGACCTTGAACATGGAATGGTGCGGATGGAACCCCTGGCCGCCGCCACTGTACCCAATCCTCCCGCCAGGCGCCGCCGCAGCCTTCCCAGGATCACCACCCTCCTTCCTCTCCCCCTCCGGCCCCGCCTCTGCAGCGTCCTCCCCCCAATCTTGCTCCTCCATACCGGGGATGTGGGGGCCATCGGCGACGATGACGAGGTCCTCACCATCCTCGTCGTCGCCCTCGTCCTCCCCGAGCCGACGGCGGCCGTCCGTCTCGTTGAGCACGATCTGGATGTCGTCCTCGCTGTCGCTATCCCAATCCTCGCTCCCCGCCGCACCGGCTGCCGCTGACGACGAGAGCCCCGGTATAGCCGCCCCGGTGTCGCCTACGCCGCCCCCCAAGAGCGGATCGGGCTCCTCCGAGCCGGGGGGCGGATTCGCAACAACCTCACGTTTCGCGGGGGGCGCGCCGCCATCGCCGCCCTCGTCTGCCCAACCAGCGGTCGGGTCGACCCCGGCTACGGGGTCGTTCCCTCCTAGAAGCCAGTCGTCGTCGTCGTCCGCGGCAGCCGCTGTGGTTGAGATGGGGGTGGGCGTAGGGTTAGGGTTTGTGGCCGGGATTGCGTGGGTTAGGATTTCGGCCGGCGGCGGCTTGGAGGGTGCGGAGCCGGGTATGAGGATGTCGGTGTAGAGGTCGCCGAACTCGTCGTCGTCCTCCATGGCCATGGCGAGATCGGGGGGCGGCGGGTGTTGAAGGCGGCGGCGAGATGGGGGAGGACGGGTCGCGGAGTTCGTTCTGGAGCTGCCTATTAGAAGGGAAGCCTCTCGGCTTGGGTTTTTTTTCGGGACTTCAACTGCGAGATATTCTGAAATTACGAACGTAGCTCAGAAATCTACCGCACACTCTACATGGGTAGCCGTAGCACTAGCAGTTTTCAGCTTTCATTTATCCAAGCACATTCGGTTTTTCTGAGATAGTACACGAGTTCAGTCCAAAATTCAACTCATATCGAATTTTGTTCACGAATAATTACCCTATTGAATCATTGTGTTGGTACCCTGTTAACCTGTTAACATATTTTTGGAATGCGGAAATGTTATCGATCATGCAAAATCCAGGCATTCCAAACATGTCTGCCGTTTCTGAAGTGTTTTCATATTTAATATAGTACTAGTATAGTGTTCTGTCTTTCGATTTCCTTTTCTCAGCACGTAATATATGGTTTTTTTCTAGAACGTTTGTTTCTTTTTCCTTAATTCCAGGATATTTGTTTCCTTTTCCTTAATTCCAGGATATTTGTTTCTTTTTCCTTGAGATGATCTTTGGAGGTGGGGAGATCTCATTGTGGCCACGAGGATGAGTTAGACACATTAAACAATGGCTATCGGATGTGGGTGAGTAAAGCTGAGGAAAGATCTGAGAGGTTAATTTTGATGGAGGCAAGTTTCTGGGGACGTTTCGCTGGGTGCATGAAGGTTAGGTCATCTCTAGTGGGGTGCATTATTTGGGGTGGACGTAGAAAAGAATGTTTAGGTGGATTATAAAGGGGTATAGATTTTACATCTTAATAGTAAGAGAGGTGCTTTCATACTTTTCTTTTTTACAATTACACAAATATTAAGGTATGAATGAAGGGTAGATGGTGATTAATTACCGTTCATTTGTTTTAAGATTTGTACAACTTGTATTAGAAGGAAAAACATCGAAACACTATTTACACATTAACCCTATTGGCTTATGTTCCGAATTTAGGAATTGTACTGCCTTGTTGTGTCGTGCCCACTGCCCGGGGTTCACAGTATTGAAATCGCGATTTTCGAACGATTTTTTATTTTCGATTATCGGTCGAAAATCGTAAAAAAACCAAAAGGCTAATAAATCAAATTTTTTGGAAAAAATTTACAAAAAAATCGAAAATCAACTGGTTTTCACCAATAATCGATCAATCAACCGATTGAATGTTTCTTAGAGTCGATTTTTTTTAGCGATTTTCGTTCGATTTTCATCGATTATCAACCTGTTTACGTCGTATAAATTTTTGAATTTTTTTAAAATTAGATAGGTTTACTGACCGGTTTTAAATACTGAGCTAGCACGATAAACCGATAATCGCTGGTCGTGCCACTGCTCACCTCAATTGGCCGTATGCTCAACGTGACCAAAAGTATGCAGCTATCGGTGGGAAAATGGTCGGAGTTTGTTTGGTTGTAACACAAAAGCTCAATAAACAATGCAGCCTCATCCTGCACTCCATGAAATTTTTACCCTTTGGCCTCCTTCGGATCGTTTTTTTCGAAAGTAGCCCTATAAAACAAGAAATTTTAAAAATAGCTATGTTACAGTATATTCCAGCGGTGAGGCAGCGCATGAAATTTTTTTGTATTTTTTTATTCTATTTCCAGCGTTCACCGACCGCATGAATTTTTATTTTATTTTATCCCGCCGTTTCCAGCTGTCACCGAGCGCTTAATTATTTTTTAATTTTTTCACGCTTTTCGTTTTTTCTTTTTTATTTTCGTTGGCGGGGAAAAATGTTATTTTATTTTCCAGCGCTTGGCGAGCGCTGGATTCGCTGGCGACGTGGTGGGCGTAGCGCAGCCGGCGGAGCGTGGTAGGACGCCCGAGATGTTTTTTTTCGACATTTCTTTTTCGAGGACTTTTTTGTCACTTATGAATGTAAAATAAAGTTAAAAGAAATTTTGTTGTGAATTTCTGAATTTTTTTTGTTTTCTAGCCATTTTGAAAATCGTTTGACGGATTTGGCTACTGTCGTGATGGTCGTCGGACGAAAAATTACAGTGTTTGTACTCGGTTGAATGATCTATATAATGAAAATTATAGTAATGCATACTGATTTAAAAAATAATATGACGCGTTTGAAATTTGTAATGAAAATAAATTGATCATTCAAACAATAAAATTTCAAACATCATCGGTCGAATGATTCAGGACAATTAGGGACACAACTCAGCTGCTCTTTTTAGCCTCATGTTTTCCGGTTGTTCCAAAAATTTCATTGTTCCCACGAAGCACTTAAATTATTCGTTGAACTTATATAAGGGCACATACACCGAAAGTTCAGATGATAAAATGAGCAATACATTAAATTATATTACAAGGGCATTACAATAGTGACGAAATTGCTTGACGAACTAATGAAAGCACTGTTTGTCATGGTTTAACAAGTGATCATTCCGCCTATCTTGGTAGAGCGGGAATGATATCCCATATTTTCTTCATGTTACACCACCCGTGTGTAAATTTGTGATTTGTTTTCGGACAACACTCAATCCTTACTATGAAAGAACTCTATGGGGATCCGCAGTGCTCCCAGCTGTCGCGAATAGGTGGCCTATGCCGTACGTCTCGGGTGTATAAGATAGAAAATTTTGATCTTTTTTATGTGGATTTCTGCCCTCCCATGTGGACATATCATTCCGATTCCCGGCGTTCCCTATGTTAATACCACCCCGGTTCCCGGATGGTCTGCGTAACGCGTCAAGGATTTGTTGCGTGGTGCGAACCTCGGTCGGCTGCTTCCCCTTGTCCCAACATCATTTCGTACACTGCAAATGACACTAATGTTGTACTAATTATACTACTACTATAATAACAAAATACTAATCTTCATAACAATTTCGAACTAACATTTCTGAAGTTCTCCTGGAGATTAAATGTCTCGAGTGGTGTGTGATGAACTAACGTTCCAAACAATACCTGCAACAAACAGATCCCTCGTCAAATGATCGAAAATAAAAACTCCAACAAACTAATAGAAAATATGAATATCATAAAAATTCCTCCAGAAATACGCTTCCAAATTTTCTTTTCCACCTCGCTTTCCTCTCTATTTTTCCCTCCTCTCCGCTCCTCTCCTCTGCCTCTCGATTAGCAGCGCTCCCACTGCCTCGCTCTTCCTCTGCTTTCTTCCTCGAATGCGCAACGCAGATCATCGAGATATGGCTGTGATTTATAGCACCTCCCCCGCGCACATACACCGAATAAAGGGTTGTTTGTCGTTGCTTTCGGCGTATGATAAAACGTAACGATTCCAATTACGTAGCTTTTTTCTATAGATTCCTGTGTAATTTGTATTGTACGCAGTGGCGCTTTTTTTCCCCTGCCGGCGCGTCGACCGGACCCATTTTTCCCTCCACGCGTCGCGTTGTCGTCCGCTTCGGCGGTGGCCCGTCGCGCCCGCTTCCTCCGCCGCCACGCGCGCGCTGGTTGAGGAGCCGTCTCACGCAGCCATTGCCTGCTGCGCCCACGTCGCCGGTGAATCCAGCGCTACGAAGGCTGGAAAATAAAATAACATTTTCCCGCAAAAATAAAAAAGAAAAAACGAAAAGCGTGAAAAAATTAAAAAATAATTAAGCGCTCGGTGACCGCTGGAAATGGCGGGATAAAATAAAATAAAATAAAAATTCATGCGGTCGGTGAACGTTGGAAATAGAGTAAAAAAATACAAAAAAATTTCATGCGCTGCCTCACCGCTGGAATATACTGTAGCATGGCTATTTTTGAAATTTCTTGTTTTATAGGGCTATTTTCGAAAAAAACGATCCCAAGGAGTCCAAAAGGGTAAAAATTTCGCACTCCATGGCCGCGTATCCGTTCGGTGGACCATCAATCTGTAACGTGTAGCCAGCAGGTTTCTCTTCACAATTATATCAACGTCAGCTTATGTTGGCAGGTTTGGCACAGCAATCGGTTCTCTCCCTCCGATGCAAACTCAGCTTACTGCTTACAGCTCAATAATTTGTATGACTGACGGCAGCGCTTTAGCAACATCACTACCACAAAATCATACATCTAGAACCACAGATTTAGCTCAGTACAAAGATCATACATAACCTGATACTGAGCTGGTGTTGTTTAGAAAAGATGAACTTAGTAGTAGCAACAACAAACACACTGGAGGTAAACATCTGACCAGTTTAAACCTAAAAAAATGAATGTGGTTATTTATCCCTATGATCTGCATGTCATACAGACACAGTACAGGCTCATGAGATGATTCACACACATTACATACGGCGTATTATTAGGCGCTCCACTATGGTACTGGGGCAACAATGATCCAGTACAAGAAAACCACAAGAGTATCTGCGCCGCTACAAATGTGCTGCAGGCAACATCATCTTAACAGAGTAGAAGTCGAAAAGAGAGGTTTATCCATGTGTCACTTCTTTTGCTTCTTCCCTGGCTTGAGCTTTACAACTTCATCAATGTATAATATGCCCTTCCCCTTGTACACTTCTGGTGGCTTACAGCTTCGAACAGCGCCAGCAAAGTGGTGTACTCTATCCTTGTCGATGCCAGTACGGCATATTATGTTGGGTTTGAAGCAGAAGACACGAACGGCGGGTGGAGCAGTGAACTGCACCTCATGGCTGCAACCTAGTTTCAGAAACAACTCACGGCCTTCACGCTCTGTCCTTGCTTTGAATCCGACTCCAACAAGCTTCAGAAACCGGGAAAACTTGGATTCCATTGCAAAAAGAAGAGATGTTTATCCAGTGGTGAAATATTTGCTTCCTAGTTACCTCAGCAAAAGAAGGATTGAAGGTTCATCAGAAAAGTGAACATTCATGCAAACAAACAGGACTACAAGCATGCCACCAGTTATGAGAAATTGATGTATGTACAAGAGTGTGCTTGAATAAATTCTCTGCAGAACAATGCAAAATATAAAATAGCATATAGATGAGATCTCCCATAATCTCATCTCACATAGGATGACCAATTCTATAATCTGTACTGAAATAACTAAAGAATGTGAACAGCAACTCTGAAGCACTACTCAATTCCTCAACTATCGAAGATGAGAGGGCAAGTATAGTTCGCAACAGCATAATTATCCTATCTCAAACGGAAAATAGAAGATCATTCCAGTTTAGACACCAAGTCGCAATACGTTATCCTAAATCTTCTAAACACCAATCGATTCTTCTTATCTCTTATGACCAAAGGTGCAAAGTAGAAGACAAGAATCACTTGTTTAGGAATTTAGGGATGGGGGCTGCCATGGCGGTGAAACCGCCAACTCTCACATAGACACGGGCCACGGCCACACTGGACATGCGCGGATACAGTTACAGTGTTTTCGGAAGAGTACTAAACTAGAATCATTCAGCAACTGAAGTTTGGGGACCGTCACATAGAAATGCTAAGTCCTTTTGGTTTTGGACTGAAAAAACTTTACATTCTTCCTATTCCCCCCAGAAACATCATCACCGTAACATAGCTTGATAAGAATGATTATCAATGACACAGAGATCACAAATAACTAATCTTACGCCTGACTGAACACACTAATTCGATAGTAATTCACGAAATCATTTCAGAGACCATCTTAGGCTACAAATACCGATCTCAAACAACAGATTTGGTGCCTCCGATAATTTTCATGCGTGTGCGTGCGTGGTGTGAGTGTGGTGTGGGTTGAGTGTGTGCCTACTCTCTCAAAAGAAAAAAAGAATAGATCATAACAGCAGCAGAATACGACATTGCATCACGCAATTTTCAAAGCCGTGAGCCAAACCAACTCACGGACTCGGGGAAAAATCGAAGAAGAAAGGGAAAGGGACGCGCGGAGACCTTAGATTCCGGAGCGGGAGGCGCCGAGGCCGCTCACGTCCGTGGAGGTGGTGAGCCGGCCGACGGGGTGCGACAGCGCCAGCCGCCAGGGGCTCGGGGCTGTCAGGAACCTGAGTTCTGACAGTGGCCTGGCCTGATCGACCGCGCGACGGGCGGCGGACGGGCCCGTGTGTGCGAGGGAATTTTCATTTTTAGCAGTATGTCGGAGCATAAAACATCCGGTAGGTAAAGCGTATCACTGTCATAGTCTGGTTGCTTGGAAGGCGGTGAGAGTGCGATGGGCGGTGGGGCTCACATCACTGCTGAGCTTGCTGCTCAGAAGGAGGTACCAAGCTAGGCGTGCTCGGCAAGACATAAAACCTTTCGAGCAACAGCAGCTCGGAAGGAATCCACCCCCTACCGCACTGCCCTGCTGCGGCAGGTTGCCGCCTCCCGCACTCCACCGGCCGCTTCTGCGCTCACCCGACGTACTACGGTGCAGCTCTCCTTCCGAGCATCCCTGGCATGGCAGGGGACACATGTCGGCTGCCACGCTTTTTGAGCTTACCAAGCGGGTCATTTTCACAATTTCTATCGAGGGAGGGTTAAATTTATCAAAAATAAAGTTTAGAGAAAATATATCACTTTCTTTTCACGCATCTCTTCTCAAAAAGAAAAATACACGCATTTCTTTCCTTAGAAGAAGGAGAAAATACGTACCTTTTTTCCGCTAAAAGATATGCACACATTTCTTTTCAGAGATCAAAAGAACATGTGTGTTTCCGCTGTAATCACCTCCTAATATAGTGTTAGGAGTGCTCTGGTTAGAGTTTTCTAGTTCCAAAAGTTGGGTTGGCACTAGGACGTTGGTGGCGTCCATCGTAAGAGTGGCAGTAAGTACGAAGTAATCGTGCATTAGGAATTTATCAGGATTCAATTGAGTTGAGTAATTGCTGCCGTGCCCTCTTGAACCAGCTTTGCTAGTACCATCAATCAGTTTTACTAGACAAAGGGAAGACAAAATACTGCTCAAATCTTTCTTTGAACTGCATGTACAATGCGGATCTGTCAAAGAATTCCTTTCAGTGACCTTAAGGACTGCAGAATATGCACCTTTGTTATAACACGAGATTCAACAACTCTCGGAAGCAAATCGAACTACTTTGCTTCTACTGATTCTTGAATAAGCCTCTCGGTGAGCTCCCTTGGAAGTCCTCGAACGCTATCCGCTGTACCGACCTGGGCAACGCAGAGATTAGTCATGGAATTAGAACATCGAACAGAATTTTACTATTGCTCTACAAGTCTACATTTGCAAAGCGCATTATTGAGTACGTATAATCTTTTTTTAAAAAAGAGAGAGAGAGTAAGAGCAAGGATTATTTGGAGGAGTTGCGCACTAGCTCTCTGATGAATGGCAATACTGATGGATGTGTCAGCTTAAGCCCCCCAGCCACGCAGGTCATGTCTCCTGCCTTCACCGAGAACATGTGCCAGATGCAATTTTATTTATCCATTCCCAAAGTTTTTTTTTTGGTATAGAAAGTAGTTTGATACTAGGAGCAGCGTAAAACGTTATATGGAGGGGAAAAAAGAGCAATAATCTCCTAATTTTTGTAGGGGCAGAAGATTACTCAGAAGTGCTTCAATGCTTTCCCTTCCAATACAAATTACATTTTTAGATAATAGAAGATTATATCTCTCGGCCTCTGTAGATACACATAGCCAAATAATTACTACACAGTTACAGCTAGGCGGCTGTTAAAAGAAGGAAACAAATAGGTTCGGTAGAAAAGTTACAACAAGCCAAAGTTAACATGAAACAAAAGGTCTCAATCCATACACAGCCTATTTCTAATTATCCACCTATGCCTGATGAAGAGGTCACTGACTACCATGTCCAGCAATCTGCATTTCGAAGATACCACAGCCTGGGCCTCCTGAGACTGAATCACAGACCACAAATGCAACCAGCTGATGCACATAAAGATAACCTATAGTGGATTAGAGTTTTTTTCTTATCAAACACCACATCATTCCGATATAACCAGATTGACCAACACAAAGCGGCTACGCCAACCAAAATTTGAGCCTGTAAATTTTTTCCAGTCCCATTAACTAGTTCCCAAACAAATTGGTCATGCTACTAGGAGGTGACAAATTAAGAGCCACTTGGATGGCACGCCAAGAAAAATGAGCAACATGACAGTCAAAAAATAAATGTTGTATAGTTTCATCGTTGTTACAAAAATAATATTTTTTACTACCATTCCAATTTCTTTTGATAAGGTTATCTTTTATCAATATCACTCCCCGAAGTAGATACCAAAAAAAAATTATTTCTAGAGGTACCTTAAGCTTTCACAAATGACGGTTTGTAATGGGTACATTTTGATGCAATAAAGCCTAATACAATGACTGAATTGAAAACTATCCAGATTGATGGAGATGCCAGCGAAAAATATCTCATTCTGGTATTAAGTGCACCCCACTAACCTTTGTAACAAGGTCACGCAATGCCAATAAATTATGTCCCGTAATAGCTCGACGAAAAGACATATTGAGTGGGACAGAACTCAAGACTTCAGCCACTGTGGTATGTTTTTTCGAACAATTTGGAAGAGTCAAGGGTATTGTACACTAAGGGTTTTTTTTTCAAACCAAGTATCTTGCCAAAAACAAATTTGAGTTCCATTACGAACTTGGAAGGATCCAAATCTAAAGAAATGTTGTTTGACCCGCATTAGCCCAGACCAAAATTGAGAATCTCCTGTCTTCCTTTCTACATAAGAAAGAGTCTTATTCCCCATATATTTTCTTCTGAGGAGAATTTGCTAGACACCATCTTCATTTAGAATCTTGAAAAGCTATTTACTAATCAAGCAAACATTTTTTACATCAAGATCTTGAATACCCATGCCTCCTTGGTCCTTTGGTCGACGTAAAATGTTCCACTTAGCAAGCCTATATTTCTTTTTATGGTTATCACTTTGCCATGAAAATTTAGATCTATAATAATCCAACCGCTTAAGGATCCCACAAAGTATCTCAAAAAAAGATAACATAAACATCGGTGAGAAACCTTTATTCTCAACCCATGTACACCACAGTGGTGAGAAACCTTTCATCCTTAAAGTCTGATGAAGAAAATGCCATTTGACCTTGTCATAGACCTTCTCAAAGTCTACCTTAGAAATTACACCACCCAACTTTTTCTTATGTATTTCATGAATAATTTCATGAAGAATAATCATACTATTTATTATGTTCCTACCTAGCATGAAAGCCGTCTACGTAGGACGAACAACAATATTATCCACAGATGTGACCCTATTTGTGCCAACTTTACTAAATATTTTGAAACTAACATTCAGGAGGCAAATTGGTCTGTAGTGTTGTATTTGCCTAGCTTCTTTAGTCTTTGGTAAAAGTGTGATTATTCCAAAATTCAAACTGACAGAGGCAAAACACCCTTGTGTAAATCGTGGAACATTGCCATTAAGTCATTCTTAATTACCTCCCAGAAGATCTGGTAAAATTCAGCTGGGAATCCATCCGGTCCCGAAGCCTTATTATGTTCCATTTGTAGGACTGCCTCCCTCACCTCCTTTTCGGTGAATGGTTGTATGAGAAGGTCATTATTTATTACAGAAACTTGAGAAATATCATCCCGGCGAGATTCAATCATTGAAAAATGATTTGTATCTGGTGGTCCAAAAAGACCTTTATAATATTTGGTTATATATTGTTTAAGCTGTACATCCCCAACTATTGTTCCCTCATCTTGCTCAAGTTGGAATATTAATTGTTTCCTTATTTACCATTTGCAACCAAATAGAAATATTTAGTATTATTATCCCCTCAAGAATATGTTTCACTTTCAATCGTTGGTATCATTTGATTTCCTCTTCACGTAACAACTGGGCTAACCTCTCAGCAGAACACAGTCGAAGATTAATATCTTCATCAGACAACCCAGTATGCTCTGATTTTTTTTATCAAGCTCATCAATAATAAGAAGTAACTCTTTCTTTTCTTTCTTATAAAGTCCACTAGTAGCTTTAGTCCAGCCCCGTAAATGTTGTTTGAGATTCCTGATTTTAAATTGCCATCTAGACATAGATATAATACCCCTATGCTCATTGTGCCAGCATTTGGACACCATATCAAAAAAAATCTTCCCTATTGAACCATTCAAGTTCAAATTTGAACATTGGCATATTCCCCTTGTGGAAGGCTGCTCCAATATTAAGCAAAAGGGGAGTATGGTCCGACAAGGACCTATCAAGGGCAGTCACTATGACTAGGAGGAATTTTTGTTCCCAGTCTATGCTTATTAGCACCCTGTCAAGCTTCTCAAAAGTAAGTATATCCAATGAGTTTTCCCAAGTAAACCGATGTCCAGATAAATCAATCTCTCTCAGATCTAAACTGTCAATGATAACATTGAATAAAAAAGGCCACCGAGAATCAAAGTTATCATTGTTTTCCTCATCTTGTCTCCTAATCATATTGAAATCACCTCCTATCAAAATAGGTAATGGTTCCTTTTTACAGGTATTTACTAATTCGGTCAAAAATTGTTCTATCAATTGATTTTGTACTGCACCATAAACAGCTATCAAAATCTATTGAAAGCCATCATCCTTATTTCTCAAGTGAAACTTCACATAGAAGTCTCCTTCGTCAATAGAGCCAATATCAAATTATAGCAAATTGACTCCTAAAAGAATACCCCCAGATCGCCCACGAGGAGGCATGCAGTGCCACATGAAATCTTGTCCACCACAAAGGTGGTTTAGATAAGATGGTGAGAACTCACTCTTGTCTGTTTCAAGGAGTGCAACAAAATCAATATGTTGTTTTTTAACCACTTCTGAAATATATCTGTACTTAGCCAAGTCACCAAGACCTCTGTTATTCCAAAAGATTCCTTTCATTATTTACTTTCTTTGGTGGGCGTCCCAACCGAGGCTTTGTCTTAACAGATTTGGACATTTTTTGCGACAAATGCCAAGATGATCACTACATAAATGGTCATTCTCTTTGTCCAAAACTTCATCAGTTAAATCACTATATAAGTGATTGAGGGTATTAGTATCAAGAAATTCTTGATCCACAGCCTCTGTAACATGATGAGTAGACCGTTGGCTATGAGAATTTTTTGTTGATATTTTCAAGCAATCCACCTCTATATTCTTAATTGTCTTAATCGACTTCACAACTTCATCAGTAGAATTTCCCAAAGAAATGTCAACCTTATGCAATTATGAAGATATACGAGTATCAGAAAATTGAAGGAAAGAAGAGGGAAGAGTACCTTCTGGAGCTTCCATGTTGCGAATAGAAGTCCTGTACTTTGCCTTCTCCAAATTATCCAAATCAACGGTCGCCACCCCACCAGGTATGACAGGGGTATTTAGCCTCCTACACCTGTGTGGTATGGGAGAGAGGGCAAAACTGCAAGAGGTCCCGTCACTTCACCCGCCGAGGGATACTTTGCATACTCCATATTTACCCTTTTGACCATCATGGCATCTTGGTTTGTATTCTTGGATAGCACTGTACTAACCTCATGTCCAGCAATAGTAGCAGACCTCCTCTGTTCGGTAGTGAATCCAATGCTGGAATTTTCAACAAAAGCATCAAGGTCAAGAGATAAACTCTGATCGACAAAAGCATTATTGACAGCCTATTCTGTAATTTCAGCAGAGACAAAATTGTTGTGAATCAAATCAGCATTTGCATAAGCAATAGATTCAAACTTTTCGGTGATTGCAATAGAGTAAGTTTGATCGGTATCAGTTAACTTCTGATTGGCATGTTCAGACTGACTTGCATTCACAGGTACCTTAGGATCACCAATATTATTTGCATGATCAATGTACATAACACCGGTTATTGCCCGATTCTGATCGGCTGAAGCAATAATTTCAATTTCTTCAGTGCTTTCAACAGAGTTAGCCTCAATCACATTATCACCAAGAGCTTCGCTAACAAATGGGGCTATATCCTTCGGCACATCCTAATTAACATTGAGTGAATTTGCAGCAAAGTCAATAGATAAACTCTGATCGGTAAAAGCAATATTGTTAGTTTGTTCGGTAGTTTCAGCAAAAATAAACTGATCGGCAGCAGAGTAAGCAGTATCAGTTAACTTCTGATCGACATGTTCAGATTGACTTGCATTTGAAGTTACCTTAGGATCACCAAAATAATTTGTAGGATTAGTGTTCATAACATCAATAGCATCCACTTTCTGATCAGTAGAAACAATAACTTCAAGTTCTTCGGTGCTTTTAACAAAGGAAGACTGATCGGCAGCAAAAAAGACTATGATCGCCAAGTGCAGACTGAAAGGCCTTTGCATCGACATGGCCACCAATAGCAAGAACGCTTTGATCATTTGGATTATTATGAAAAAAATTGTTTTGAATCGAAGCAGCATTTGTAGCATCAGAGTGTATAACACCAATAGTATCCACGTTACTACAAGGAACATCAAAGACATCTAGTGGGAGCTGATCTTCAAAAACCTTTTCGGCTATTATATGTAGCACAGTTCCACCTAGGTTATCAGTATTACCAAGAGGGTGTTGGAGTGCAGGTGAAACAAGTTCCCCCTGTCGAACCCCTACTGACTTTGCTAAAAACATTGGGACATCATGTGACGCCTGCTCGCTAGATGATCCATCCTTTGTAGTTTTAGACCTTTTGATGTCCCTATCCGGCAAATCAACGTCTTCATCCATTTGTTGCTTCCCTTTCCGTGATCCTCCCCATTTGGCTAATCCAGATTGTGCTAAATCACTTGATCCTTACTTTCCACCACAAAGAAAATCCCATAGAGAGCATCTCTAACACAAATATCTGTACTATTAGGGACTAGCCTTGCATCTGTCACAGCGACGTTCAAGCGAACAAATCCCTTCTTTCGAGTACTCACCATGTTGACAAACTAAGTTGCACCTATGATGGAACCAATTGCACACAAGGAAAGTAATCTCGAATCTTATAAGGGACACCAAAAACCTGGACCCAAATTTTCTCAAGCTGCAATTTGGCATCCACCTTCGAAGACCACTCCTCGAAAGACATAATCACACCATCCTGGCTTTTTACCTTAACTTCTCCAATACTTGTCAACATCAATAATTCTATCTTGGATGGAAAAGGAATCAAAAAAGAATTCAGACCATGTTCTTTGACCTCCTATTTCCACTTAATAGGAATCACCCTTTGAAGCTCATCACTCATCCTGTCAACATTCCATTGACCCCCCAAGATGTGGACCAAGGCCGTCTTGTTAGTATCACTACGGGGTTTCTTGTTACCAGAACAAGGAATTTAATAGAACCCGAGCCCATCCGCTGCATACCTACACAAATTTGTAGTCGGTTTAGGTAATTTCAATATAGGACATTTTCTAGCAATGTGCTGACCGTTCTCATAGATATCACAAAAAAAATCAAAGCTTGACATTCTGAAAGCGAGTGACCTTTTTTCTGACAACGGTAGGAAATGAGCTTAGTGTTGTCAATAGCATCTGAAGGCTTTGGTATGGATGTCTACAGAAAAGCCTGAGTTACTGAGTTAAAAGCATAACCTTGTGCACCATCAGCTTGAAAGGTTGCCTTCGGTGCTAACATGACTCCATTAGAAACACCACGGTCACGTCCATTAGTACCAGAGATTTGACGACCACTAAAACGACCCCTACCATGACCAGAAAATCTTGGTTGCCATCGGGATCGACAATGAGTAAAAACCCCAGTACCTTGATTTCCAGCAACACCACCGGGACCACCCTGCCCGACAGAGCTAGCATAATTGCCACCACACCATGAGCAGTCACCCTGTTGTTGCCACCATGACTGAACCCTTGCTTGCCAGATCCGTCCATCTTCGGATGTTGATGAAGAACTGAAGCAAAAGTTGTTATATCGGTTGATTCTATCCCAGGCCATTTTTTGTTGTATTTCTAGGTGCGAGCAAACAATTTTCGCAAACCAACACCTGAACTGTTGATAGAAACAAATCTAGCTGTGGGCCCTTGCTGACACAAAGATGGAATCCTGATGCTATTCTGATCTTGTTTTGGATTGCCTTTTGAAATTTCATTAACACACTCTTGATAATGCGTCAAGAAAGGTGGGTTACTGTTACCAAGTTTGATTCGGTTAGCACACTATAATACATCACCAAATGTCACTGGAGGAGTAACCCTTTGCTTGACAATGGACCTCGCCAAGGCCGCATGGAGGAGGAAGCACTCCCTCCAATCACCCGGACAAAAGGAAACTTCAATGGATATGATCAAATCCTTTGAACTGCAGGTAATAATTCTGAGACTGAGTAACCAGCATCCAGGGTGTCTTGGATCAAGGTCGAAGGAGACACTGAAACAACCACTTCTTCCTCATCTGAATCATCGTCGGGAGATAACGCCCAAAAGCGTGATCCACTGATAGATCGTTCACCGGACACCTTCGAATTCATACTCTAAGACAAGCTCTGAAGTTCATACATAAGAATTGGTTTGTCGGACGGAGAACAATGCCGATCCTTTGATTTCTAAAAAACATTGCCTTCAAGCATATCGTAATAGGCAAACTCCACAGGGCGCCTTGGTTGAAGGAGATACCACAGGTGATGTTGAAGGCGGTAGGTGAGAATTTGAAGAAGACTCCACCAGAGATGGTGATGGCCGGCGCACACCAAGATCTCTCTCACACTAACTAACATTTGGAAGGTAGAGAATGGAATTAATAATTTTCAGAAAAAAAAAGAAATGCAGCGCAAGCAAACGGCGGTATGATCTGATCCTGAATTCCAAAGGGGATCTTAATTGTGAGGATTTGGGGCCCTTACATAAATCTTAAAGAAGTGAAGATGTAAGTAATCACCATTTACTCTTTATTCATGTTTTAATATTTGTACAACTGTAAAAAAAAGCATAGAAGCACTGAATTCGTATGGTATGTGGTGAAAATAGACCTGTAGAGACAAAAGAAGAACAACACAAAGTTGATTTGTTACAGTTCAGTCAAAAAAGATCTTTTCAAGAAGACAAATCACGAAATGTGAATGCACATATCATTGTTTCCTGACAATGATCCATGAAAAAGGCTTGAGCAAGTTTGGATTTGCAATGATGAGCATAACTTTCTGAAAACAAAAGCGTCATGGAAACTAGAAAACAAAAAAAGTTAACTTTCACCGTTTCAAGATCATAGCTAGGTGCATAACGAAATTATTGTAGCTTCGGGAGTAATACCAAACTTTTTCTTATGGAAGTAGTAGCAAAGTTCAGTTGGGAATGCTACTACCTCAGGTACGTCCCATCCCCCTTTTCTATCCCCAGTGCTCAGGTTGGTCACAAGAACATAGTTCACTGAAAATGCTCGATTACCCAAATATCCTGTCAATAACACCAAAATAAACTTACTTTTTAGCAGAATATCTAACATATCTGAAAATCATAGGGAGAGGGAAACCTCACACCCTTGATAAATTCCCTGGCTTCTTCCGTACTTCTTGGCCTCTCCCTTATCATCCCTTTGCTAACCATGACCTTTATCAATGCACAACAATACTGTTCAAGTAATTACAGTGCTAAACTTCCATACAAACACAAACTCAAGTCATTATGCCTGAATCTGAATGCCCATACTTGGTCAGAGGTGATCAGTGTTAAGGAACCTCGCTATCGAATAGTCCGGGGTTCCCAAACAGATCTGAATTGGAGAACAGAAAGAGAGAGAGACTTGTTTAGGGAGAGCAATAGCGGAAATTCTTTATTGCTAATGATTGCTTGTACATAGGGGGACCCCCTCCTCCTTTTATAGCGCTCACCTAGGGTTTCGGCTAAGGGGCCAACGTGGGCTTTCCATGGGCCACGAGGGTTTCCCAACACTCCCCCTTGGGCCCTTTGCCGCGAGATGCATATGCCTCATTAAAACTCGGAAAAACCCAAATGGGAAAAATACTTGGAGAAAGAGTACATAGCATACGCTTACTATGTTGCACGAATTGCCTCGTTAAAACCTTATGCAAGAAAATTTCATGAAAAACTTGCTGAGGAAAAAGAGTACAATTCACCCAACTTCAATTGCTAATCTTCGAGATTCATGTTGGGTATTCATAATTCATCTTCGAGATTTATGTGGGAGTATGTGAAATATCTCCCACTGAAATCTGCACTTCTCTAAGTCTCATCATCCCAATTCCTTTCATGCACCTTTCAAAGGTAGATGCTGGGAGTGATTTAGTGAACAAATCTGCAAGATTTTCACATGACTTAGTATGCAATATCTTGATCTCGTTTATCTTATGCAATTCGTGAGCATAGAAGAACTTGGGGTTGATATGCTTCGTGAGATTGCTCTTCACATAACCCATCTGTGCTTGGGCAACACAAGCATTATCTTCATAAATTATCGTGGGAGTTTGCTCAATGTTCAAACCACATGACTTCTGGATGTGGTGAACCATTCTTCTGAGCCATGCACATTCACGAGATGCTTCATACAAAGCGATGATTTCCGAGTGGTTTGTCGACGTCGAGACAAGAGTGCGCTTAGACGACTTCCAAGAAATTGCTGTTCCTCCACATAGGAAAACATAGCGGTTTGGGACTTGCCAAGATGGTCCGATAAATACCCAAAGATCGGCATAGCCAACCAAATTCAATTCATTGTTTCTTCTGAAAAACAGACCGAGGTCTTTGCTTCCTTGGAGGTAGCGGAAGATATCCTTGATCCCTTTCCAATGCCTTTTGGTGAGTTCTGCACTGTACCGAGCTAGCAAATTCACAGCGAATGCAATGTTCGACCTGGTGCTATTCACAAGGTACATGAGCGCTCCAACTGCACTCAGATATGTGAATTCTGCTCCCAGGACTTCCTCCCCCTCTTCTCTAGGTCTGTATGGGTCTAGGTCTGCTTGGAGTGACCTTCCGACCATTGGAGTCTTCGCAAGATATGCTTTTTCAAATCCAAACCTTTCCAACACTTTCTGCGTGTAGGTTGATTGATGTACCAAGATTCCTCCTTGGACATGTTCAAGCTGCAAGCCTAAACAAAACTTGGTTTTACCAAAATCCTTCATTTCAAACTCAGACTTCAAGTATGAGCATGCTTCTTCAATTTCTTCATCCGTCCCAATGATGTTCAAGTCATCTACATAGACGGAGATTATCTGAGAATCCATTCGGGATCGTTGTATAAACACACATGGACAATCTTCATTGTTTGTGTAGCCTTTCTTGCAGAGAAAGTCACTCAGCGATTGTACCACATTCTTCTGATTGCTTCACCCATACGGTGATTTCTCCAATTTCACACTGCATGTGTTTCTATTTGCTCCGTCTTGGTTGGGATAGGAATTCCTTAGGTACTTTCATGTATATCTCTGAATCCAAGTTTCCATACAAGTATCTTGTGACAACATCCATTAGCTTCATTCTCAACTTCAAGTTGATCGCCATTGAGATCAAATATCTAAAGGTAATTCCTCCCATGATCGGAGAATAGGTTTCTTCATAATCAACTCCAGGACGTTGAGTGAAACCTTGAGCTACAAGCCTTGCTCTGTACCTTACAACTTCGTTGTTTTCATTCCTCTTCCGAACAAAGAACCATTTGTGACCTACGGGGTTTATATGGGGAGGTGTGCGGCATACGGGCCCAAACACCTCTCTCTTGTTCAGAGAGACTAACTCTGCAGTGATTGCCTTTTCCCATTCTTCCCAATCTAGCCTTTTCTTGCACTCTGCGAGTGATGCAGGCTCGGGATCATGGTCAATGATCGAGGCAATCTTCTTTGCAAAGTATGCATCAACGTTGGCTGTTGCTCTATTCAGGGATTCTCCTGTTATTACAAAGTTTATGGCCATTTCTTCATGGGGTGCTTCATGCACTTCTACTTGCTCTTCACTGCTTTTCCCTATCGCAGGAGCAAGTTCCTTTAGCTTTTCATCGCCTATGTGTGCGTACACATTATTTCCGGCGGCTTCCTGCAGTGGAAGATTCAAGTCTGGAATTGCCTTTCCTGTTGGCTTCTTTCTAGTGCCAGGTCTCAACTGGCTCCCCTTCTTTCCTTGGGGCATTTTCGTGATTGGTTGTGGTAAGTCCTCTGCTTGATTTTCTCAGACGTCTCGGGTACTTTGGGTTTGAGGAGCAGATTTCTGCTCTTTTTCTTTGAGGCCTCTGAGCAGGTTGAGGATACCTTCTATTTTCTTTGGTATTTCCACCCTCTCGGTGCATTCCTTGCGGGTACATGCGACTTAACCACGCCTTGGATCACAAAAATGATCGGGCAATTCATTTGCTAAATTCGCAAATCAATTATCTTCGGACTTCTTGATTTGCTTCATTAGTTCGGGGTCATGTGCGGGATCGGTGGAATGCCATATGATTTCCGGTATTTTTCATCCAAAGGTTGATTTCTCCCCTAATGACGAAACGATCCTCGTCAAAGATGCAATCGTGAATCAGTGTATGCAAGTCTCGATTATGGGTTCCAAATACGATTATGGATGCACTCTCATAACCAACGTATATCCTAGACTTGCGGAGAGGGCCCATTGCGATCCATCGAGGGGTGGTATAGGTACATATACCATACACCCAAATTTTCTAAGATGGGAGATCTTGGGATGATCCGTGCACAAGTTGCATAGGAGAATGGATGTTGTAGGCGACGGTCCAAATTGATAAGAGCTGCTGCGTGCAGATCGCGTGTCCCCAACAGTGTTGGGCAAGTTACAACTCTGCAAAAGCGGTGCGGCAATGAACTTAATCCTCTTTATTAGTGCTTACGCTAGTCCATTCTGCGTATGGGCGTGCGGTACGGAGTGCTCAATCGCTATCCCTGTTGCGTGCAATAATCATCAAATGCCTTTGAAGTAAATTCTCTGGCATTGTGCATTCTGATGGACTTCACGCGATAATCAGGGAAAGCATTCTTAATTCTTATGATCTGCGAGATCAGCTTTGCAAAAGCATGGTTTCTTATTGACAATAAGCATACATGCGACCATTTCGAGGAAGCATCCATGAGCACCATAAAGTATCGAAACGGCCCTGACAGGGGCTGAATCGGACCGCAAATATCCCCCTGGATGCGTTCCAGGAATGCAGGGATTTCACTTTGCACTTTCATGACAGAGGGTCTAGTTATTAATTTCCCGGTGGCACATGCAGGGCACACAAAATCTTCATGATTCGGGAAATTTTTAACATTAATGCCATGACCCTGTGAGTTGTTCACTATATTCCTCATCATTCTAAGACTAGGATGACCTAATCTACCATGCCATAAAGAAAATAACTCAGAGCTTCTAAAAATAGTCTTCAAGGAAGTATACACTTTCGGTGCATGAATATTCGTGTAGTACAACCAGATTCATATGAGGACATTTTTCTAATACCATTTTCCACATACCGCGTGCTTCACAATGCACAAGTATTCTTTGCCATTTTCTTCATTGGTTTCTACGTGAAAACCATTGGCGCGGATGTCTTTAAAGCTTAAGAGAGTGCGCGTTGATTCGAGGTACAAAAGGGCTTCTTCAATTACGAGTTGTACCCATAGGCAATATAATAGTGGCTCTTCTGAGCCGATTACATATGAGTCGCTTCTGCGATCGTAGTAATCTTTCAGCGTTCTTCGTGATCATTGGAAATACTTAGACTCTCTTAAGATGGTATTTGTTGTGCCACTATCAACAATGCATATCTCTTCCATTTGGGCGCTACACGATTTCTAGATAAAAGAAATATAATTCTAATCAGCTAGAGGCAAAAACAATCCAAATATTACTTGCAAAATTGAAGAATACTGGAATAAAGAATAGATTGCGTATTTATTCATGAAAGAAGTATGCTCTTCTAGAGCTTACAATCCATTATTAAAAAAAAACTAACAACCATAATCTAAAGAAAATGCATTAAACAGAATCTGTAAAATATGCATTAATTTTTGCTTCTATGTCATCGGCAGGAGTTTTCTCTTCATTTGCCATAATAATGTCTGCAGCATCGATGTCCAGGCTATTCTGTGAGGATGAGGCAAGTGGGGTGTCTACATCCATGACATCATCATCACCGATGTTGGCGAAGTGTGCTTCTACGGGAGCGTTTTCCTTTGCCTTCTTCTTAGCCTAATATGCGTTGATCGCTTCCTTGGATTCTCGACATATCTTCAACCAATGTCCCCAAGTGCCACACTTGAAGCACGTCTGGTTCTGCTGTCCATACGGCTTGGCGTGCGTCTTTTCTTTGTCATCCCTCTTCACAGGAGCTTTGGACTTTCCTTTGGCCTGTGGCATCTCCTTTCCACCCTGCTTGCCCTTCTTTCTATGAGTGGGCTTTCTTACCTTGTAGCTGTTGGCATTGACTTACGTGCGGTGCCTCGTCGGTGTGGTGCGAGACATAGTTCTTGCGTAGAACATCGTCTTGCGATTCCGCAACTTGCATTACATCAATCAGTTCGCTATACTCCTTGTATGCGTCCTGACGATAGCTGCGTGCACTCTGGATAGCATTAGGGTGGAAGGTAGAGAGAGTTTTCTCAATCTTCTCTTCATCAGTGATCTTCTTGCCACATAGAGAGAAATTGGTACAAATTCTGTGCAAAGCAGAATTGTACTCGGCCACTGTTCTAAAGTCTGCAAACCTCAGGCGTACCCAATCTTGCTGTGCTTGGGGCAAGATGGTGTACTTGAGCTTTTCGAACCGCTTCTGAAGTGCAGTCCAAAGCTCATGCGCACTCTCTTCAGCCATGTATTTATTCTTCAGAGTGGCTGAGAGGTGGTGCCTGAGAAAATGCAGGGCTTGATCGTTCTGCTCAGCGGTAGGTTTTGCGTCCTGCGAGGACCCTAGACCAATCGCGGAGTGGAGCTTCTTGCCCCCAAGGACGATCTTTACGTCCGATGCCCAAGTGAGGTAGTTCTGACCGTGCGGGGCCAGTTCTTCAAACTCACGATTCACAATGCCAGACATCTGCATGATTTCAAAATTCTGATTTAGATTACTGCGTGTAATCTGATAGAAAAATGGTTGCAAAAGCATAAAGTGCAGAAAATAAAATCATATGCATTGCATTATATAAAATAAAGCAACAGATTCAAAATTCATAAAGAATATTCATAAAACAGAGAAATAAAGCCAGAAAAATTAAAAACAGAGCCAAATAAATCTTCTTGATTTTCTGGCAATTTTTCAAAAAAATTCTGCAATTTTTTTTTCCTTTTCTTTTCTTCTTTTTCTTTTCTTTTTTTTTTTTCCTTTAGAAGCTGCCTTTGGCCTCCGTGGCCCATTTGCGTTTTGGCTGAGGTTCCACCCTAGCCGCCATGCCGCTCCTTTCTTTTTTTTTTTCTTAGCTCGGCGCGCCTCTCTTCTTCTCCGGCGCCTCTTCCCCGCTCGCGCGTCATCGCCTTCACTTCCCGGCGAGACCGCGCCCATCTCTTCGGCGATGGTGCGTCGGCTGCCATCGAAGACGGGTCGAGGCCGAGGAGGTGCCTCGGGCACCGCGAGCGGCGCGAGGAGAGGAGCTGCCTTGGCGGTTGCGAGCCGAGGTTAGCGCCGGGCGGCGGAGGCGGGCCGGGCCGTCGGGCGGCGTGAGAACGGCCGAGCTTGCGCGGCCGGGCCGGACAGCGATGCGGTCGAGGTGGCGGGGCGGCGGCCGGCTCGCGCATCGAGGGGTGTGGCGGCCAGACGCACGGCCAAGGGCGGGCGGGCTTGGCGTCGCAAGCGCGCCGTTACACGACGGACGGTCGCTACTTCCTCTTCAGCGCGGCTCGGTCGAGCGCCGGCGATGGCGCGACGCGGCCGAGGCCACGATGGCCTGTGGCGGCTTAAGCCAAGCAAGGCGCTGGCCGCGACGCTGCGCAAGCGGCGGCGGAGGCGGCGGCAGGCGTAAGCGTGCGCGCTAACGGCTGGCTGCGCGGCTGAGGCCGAGCTTCATGCTCGGCGGAACTGGTGAAGGTGGCGTAGCGGCGTGTTGCAAAGCCGCAAACCGAGGCGCACGCAGTGGGACGGCGGTAAGCATAGCAGTCTTTATGACATGCAAACCGAGGCGGTGTATTCCGTCGTCTTTTTCGAGGTGACGATGTATCGTTGCATGTGCGTAGCCGTGCTACGAGATAAAAAAAAACAAAAAACAGATGCGTAGGGTAGATGCATGCATACGACAAGCGTTTAGATTCGATTGTCGAAATCTCACCTTTTCAATTCTGATCTCCGGTAGAGCTTCGTGCTGATAACATGTTAAGGAACCTCGCTATCGAATAGTCCGGGGTTCCCAAACAGATCTGAATTGGAGAACAGAAAGAGAGAGACGTGTTTAGGGAGAGCAATAGCGAAAATTCTTTATTGCTAATGATTGTTTGTACATTCCTCCTCTTTTATAAGCCGGCAATTTTTCTAAAGGGCCAACGTGGGTTTTCCATGGGCCACGAGGGTTTTCCAACAATCAGAAGTGTAGGTTGGTCTCTGTCTGGAGCGCATTCGTCATGGAACTTAAGTTTAACGGCCTCGGCCTACAGTCCAGGAAACACAAGTTTATAGCAGCAAAAAGCATTCTTGATGTAGCATCATTCTAAGCAGTGGCTGGTACCTTGGCTTCGGCCAAGGCCTTGACCAGCTCCTCTGGCTTCTCCCTCCTGATAGCCTTCTCGTCGATGTCGGCACTATGACAGCACAGACAGAGATCAAACCACTTCATTCATGGGACAACAGATTAAGTGATGAGATACAGAGACAACAGCAGGAGGAAATTTGGAAGCTCATTAGTTGGAGCGTACTCTACCATGACAGTGAACTCGTATCCTATATCAGACAAGATTTCGCGGAGCGCCGGCGACGATGTTCCGAGCATGATCTTCAAGAGTTGCAGGAAGCAAGGAGGGGCTTAGAGGAGAGTGAGCAGCTGATATCGACCGTAGCAGATATATGCCGATTCAGAGGGATCGTAGGCTGATAAGAGAGACGTACCTTGAAAGATGATGATGAGTTCTTGGAGGTGGAAGCCATGCCTAATTCTTGCAGAGTAGTTGATGACTAGATTCTAGAGTCTGGACTATGGAGGCTCAAGAGTCAGTCCACAGCCGCTGTAAAATTGTGCCGCTGCTTCCTTGCACCCAAGCATCCAAGCCTTGAGGTGATTACAGCAATAGTAGAGATAATTGTATCATGTTTATGCTTATGAAATAATATGGTTGTTTTGTTCCTTAAATAAATATCATTAGTATCCACCAACAATTGTATTAATTGTTTGTGAAACTCCTTATTCATATTTTAATATTATTCTAATTTATCACTGATCTTATATCATCATATGGGACAATTATGATTTATAGGTCATCATATGTATTGATTGATGATCATGTTTCACGGATATATAGATATCAAATCAATATTGTGGACATATGTTAGAGAACATGGTGTTGGACCCATCATGAGACACGATAGGAATTGTTATATTCTTAAGTATTATCAGTTAATCTCATACATAGTGTATGTGGGATTCTTAGATCTGAGTCGACATGATTTTCTACATATGTAATAGTATATTTAGGAGTTCCTAAACGCTACTCCGTAACTAGTTAGTTATAAAGTTAGCTTTTGAGTTTACTATAAAACATGCAAAAGAATGTGAGCGATCAAGATATAATTTACTCCTCCTATATAATAGGAGAGATATCTCTAGACCTCTCGATGTAGTTGGATTAAGGAAGTGCATGGACAAACCGAATAAGATTGAGGAGTCAATTGCAACTAAATAATTTACCACATAATAAATGAAGGATTGAGCTATCATATGATGGCATGTTTCTCGCAATGAGTTCGATCTGGTATCGTGAAGCAAATGGATCGGTACATGAGCACTATAAAGTTCATCCGATATAATATTTGTGTATAGTTGGAAATCGCTATACCCTACTAAGGGCCGCTACCGACTTATGGGCCCAAAAGAGTTTTCTAGGCCATGGCTAAATATGCATGAACCTACAGGGTCACACACTTAACGGATTAGAATACATTAGATCGGATTAAATCCATCACTAATGGACCAAGTGGGTTTTGTACCTTGGTTAGGCTCCTAACGTGGGGTTCCAATGAGAGCCTATATAAAGAAAGGCTAAGGGGATGCGACAGTTGTTCCACCGCACTTACCAAAAACCATAGCCGTCACCATTTAGGTCTTGCCGTGCACGCTGGTGCTAGTACACCGACGCATGACGTTTTTTTTCTCAAATATGTGGATTTCGGTAGAGATGTTGTTACTACTGCAGCACTGATAAGAACAACGACCGCTCGAGAACGATCGACCACCGTTCGAGGACGCGTGCTACGTTGAATCAGGCTACTTCATCTCTTCTTCCGCTGCACTGCTCGTGTTGTCACTGTCAGCAACAATAGCAACGTAGCGGTCCTACCCTTTCCGGTTTGCACGACATCACAAAATCTGATCAGTCCTGAACGCAACGCTTCCCGGGCCGAAGTACAAGTGTCTCTTTGGGAGCCTGAAAACGGCAATACACCCGTCACTGGGAGCATACTGCCTCCTCAGATTCTTGACCATGAAAAAGGATGGAAAAGAAGAAGCAAAAGCTCTTCTTCGTAGACCGTAGCGGCACATCACACTGAAAAACTTCAGAAGGTATTTATATGCATACTATTTAAAAATAATATAAATATTAAAATATAAATAAAATGCAAACGATAAATATTTATTCTTTGTTTATTTAAAGATTTGTATAATTTATAGCGAGAGAGTGACGTATAAAAGAACTTCTCAAAACTAAGATAGAATTTAGAAGATTCCACACTAAAAGACGTTGTCCCACCGGCCAGTGCTTGTACGCGAGAGCGCGCAGCTTCACACCATGGAAACAGAGCGCAGCAGGTCCCATATGGCATCGAAAGATATGGAAGATTGCGGCCCCACGTGCTAGCAATACAGAGCCCCTTGCACTCTATTCTTTCTTTCGAGGCACACGCCGACCTAGATCTCGGAAATGAGTGGTGTCTACTCCCCCACCAAAAATTTCGGTTTCGGAATAAATTTCGGTCTAGATCGACGACGAAATTTTTTTAGATTTCGGAAATATTTCGGACAAAATTTGAATTTAAAAATTCAAATCCGGTCCATTCCGGAAATAAAAATCCGAAATTCGGGCGAAATTTCTGAAATTTCAGGTTTTTTGCACCGGCTGAAAAGAGGTCGAAACGTTAACGAAAAATTTTGAAATTTTTTTTGTAGGTTCCTGACACATTTATTATGTTCTCACAAAAAATTCAGCTAATTATCACATCTGAGGAATTTTTAAAAATTCAGAGAGTGGTACTGTCCTGATAAAACACTGACCGATAAGTTTGATCCGAATGAAAAATAGTACAAATCAAGTTATAAATTGTTAAAAAAAATTTTGGAGATTCATGACACATTCATGATATTTACATAAAAATTTCAGATTATTATAAAGTTTGTGTAATTTTCAAAATTCAAACATTGAACTATCTGATAAAACGTGACCGCAATTTTGAACCGAATGCAAAATGGTTCAAACCACGTTATAATTTTTTTGCATGGTTATGAGGTATCTATAATACTCTCATAAAATTTTCAGATGATGATCAAATTTTATGAATTTTTAAAAATTCTAAGATACTATTGGTCTATCGCCTGTTAAAATGTTTACCAAGCAAAATTAAAAACATGAAAAATTATGTAAACCATGTTAAAAACTTTTGAAAATTTTTGTGGATGGTCCTGATATAACATTAATATTTTCTTAAAATTTTTATATGATGATAATTCTCAAATAATGTTTAAAAATTCAGACAGTGCTACGTCCGGATAAAAGTCTGATGATCAATACATAGATTTGATTTAGCATTAAAAGAAGTTTAATTTTTTAAAAATTTTACAGAATGGTGATAAGGAAGTTCTTAATATCCCATAAAATTTTGATTCATGATCACACACCAGTTTTAGATCATAATCATAGATTTAATTGACAACACACAAGAAAATTTATAAAATTCAATTATTAATCTCTCATAAAAGTTTTAGATCATAATCACACAAGAAAATATAAAATTCTGACAATATAACTGTCCCAATTATGTTCATTCTGTTTTTGATTTTTTAAAGATAACAAATGAAGTTAAATTATTTTGAAATTTTTTATGTATGATCCTAAACCACTAAGGATAGTACCATCAAAGTTTGAGATTATTATCAATCTTGTACAATTTTATAAAAATCTAACAGTATTTCTGCCAAAGTTTTAAAATATTTAAAAAATTCGGTTTTTCAACAAATTTTCATAGGAGATGACTTTCCTAATGGTTATTGGGTCAAATCCGGCCCTAAAACGGTCAAAACCGGTCAAAAAACACGAAATTTCGCCCGGAAAAACGAAATTTCGGATTTTACTGTAGCAATTTCAAATTTTTTTAATTTTTTTTCCAGGCCGGTAGTTTAGATTTCGGGGGGTCCGAAATCCGAAATTTCGGCGAAATTTTGAACCTTGCTTCCCACAAAGGACTGATATGGTCCGGTACGAAATCTAGTGGACTGGGTCGGCATAGCACGATATAGTAGACCATGTCAAGCTTATGAATCAGACTCGATTGGCGATATGATACAGTATCTTAGGCGATATTTGGAACGCCCGGTAAAAAAAGCCTATTTCAACTATATGACCCAGCTCATTAGACTTAATAACGAGTTTCGTCCCATCGGTCTATCGGTACTCTCCAAGTCTAACCTATATACTTCCTCTCACACTCCTCTTCACCTCTTCGTGCCAACGCCATCGACTCCTCTTTCGCGCACGCGCTATTGTCCGCAACGATGCCGTTCGCTGCCCGAATGCCACATCCCTCCTCTGCGCCCTCGCCGCCATCTCCACGGACACCGTCTTCACCTCTCCCATGCGCGTGCCGCGGATCTCTCTTTTGTGTCCGTGCCGCTATCTCCACCGCCGCCCATGACTCTCTTGTTGTCGTGCGGTGCCCGCGCCAGCCTGGTACCAAGGCGGCCTTGCGTGCCGTCGAGCCGCCCTGTGCCTCGCCGGTGGATGGACGTGCCGCACGGACCGTCGTGGCCGTGACGCCCAACTCCCAGCACACAAGAAAGCTTTTCCCTTGGTTTAGCCTCTCTCCTCTTACTTCTTGAGATTTCTTGAGTAGGCGAGAGAGAGAGAGGGTTCCTTCGTTGGGCGTTGGGGTCATGACGGAGAAGGCGCACGTGGTGAAGGCGGCGACGGCGGAGGGGCCGGAGGAGTTGGTGGTTGCACCATCGTCGCCGCCGCCACCAGCGTGCTACAAGAATACGGTGGGGGAGGAGGCGACGTTCCTGGAAGTCGCCAAGGAGTACTTCAACCAGTTCAAGAACTCAACCGAGAAGCACGGATCTGCTTCAAGAACAAAGTCCGCGCCGCCGGCTGTGTAAACCCCACCCCCTCCCCTGTTCGCTGATGTGCACGCTTTGGCTTACTTTGGTTCTTGGTTCCAAGTTTCTTGATGTTTTGGTACTGTAGTACACTCGTACGTGCTGCTGCTTGCTTGGTCGTGAATTTTGCGCGGAGAAAAAACATCTATATGGTAGTATTCATGTGGATTTTTCCCTGTGTTTGGTTCGTATCCGTTTAATTCGTCGCGTGTGGTTATGGCTTACGAGGTCTTGGATGGTGATGTAGCGTTTCTTTACCCTTTTTTCCCCTCCCTGTGAATGGATCATGTGGAAGAGGCGATCACCGATCATGTTCCAGTGTCCAAATCCTTCTGTTTTTCCAACAAACATGTTCGAATCTGT
Organism: Otatea glauca; assembly: GCA_036346275.1. NCBI lineage: Eukaryota > Viridiplantae > Streptophyta > Magnoliopsida > Poales > Poaceae > Otatea > Otatea glauca. Next base: position 79,726,103 of record CM070715.1, on the reverse strand, counting down.
AGCAAGTTAGCCTGGCAGCGATTTGCGAGATTCTTTTGGGACAAAATTTTCTCCCTGCACCGAGAAACATTGGAGATTATTCTTAGTTGGCGAGTTCTTTCTTTATGTTGTGCGTAGTTGAAGGCTCAATTTCGGGCCAGACTGCAGTCTTAAGTGGGCTCAGTTTCGGCCCTTACCAGCTCGTGTGTATGGACCAGAAGGCCCATGACCATCTGGAACCTTTTGGGCTTTTCTTTCCCTTCCCTTCATTACTTCCCTTCCCCTTTGCAAGTGGGATGTCCTGTATGCTATGCAAGTGGGATGTTATGTATCCTGACCGCGTTTTACCCGTTTAGCGCAAGCTCTTATGTGGGTCAATGTTGTATCTCACAAAACTCTTATGCGGGCAACGCGGCACCCGCGAAGCCCACAAAACTCTTTTGCTTGTCCTTGACTCGTCATGAGTGAACACGACTTGTATGATCTTTTGCCACGATACCAGTGGAGAGGTAGTTGGCCTTTTAATTAAGCCAAAAATTTTGAATGGACACGTTCAATCTTATCCCACGATACCAACAATTATTGTTGGTTTATGAAAGCTATTGAGTGGTCCTATAAAGGTGAAAGTTCTGATTAATCATGTTATTTACTGGGACGTAAACTGTCATCTCACGTGCGTCCTCTCCAAATACAAGCCTTCAAACAAGTTAGTACCGAAGTTAGAGCAGACTTGGGAGAGCCGACGGCAAGGTCAGAGGGAGCTCTTCGCGGGTGAGCGATACGGGCTTTACAGACGCAACGTAGGTTTTTTGGGCTACAGTTTAGACTGTTTAATTTATTAAATAAAATATAAATATTCACGTAATATTATTTAGTAGGCTAATTTAAACAAGCTCGCGGACACCCAACTTTCACCCTTACCCTTCCCGTGTGCTCTGCTCTCCCGCTGTTTCCCATCCCGCAAGAAAGAAAACCAGGGAGGCATCCTCTCCAAGAAAACAACCGCCTCTTCCTCGCCAATTCGCCGTCCCCTACAACCCGCTCTCCTCCCCAGCCTCGCCCCCGCTTCTTCCGGACCCATCCCCGCTTCTTCCCCAAGGTAAGAAGAATCTGACCAACCCTACCAAGCCTATCTACGCCTTCCCTTGTGATGATGTTGCGGCTAGTGGCTTGGTGGTTCGCTTCGCACGATCATGCCGAATAGGGCGTGTGAGCCTGCGGGGTGAAGTCGGCGGGTCGTTTTCTTTTTCTAAGTAGTAGGATCTGCGGTTCTTTTTCTAGAGTAGTAGGATCTGTGGCGGGCGCAGCAAGCGCAGCGTTTTTTTCATGGTAAACGTGCACAATTGCTTGTTTTCAGGACGTTCGCGAGTTGTTCGTCGAAATTCCTGTGACGTAGTGGGATGGGACATTTGATTTGTAGCCATTCTAGGTTGGTTACGAAATTACTTGTGTTTCTGGATTGGAGTGGTTGAAAGGTAAATACTATTATTGCGTCGGTAGTGTTATGGTAACATTAGCTGGTAGCATGGAGCATGCCATGGGGGAATTACCTTACAATAGGCTGAAGTGTACTAGCGAAATTTGTGCGCCAGTAAATTCTACATGGTGTAATTGTGTAGTACTGTAGTTCGATCCAGTGCTCAACAGGCATTTAATCGAGCACTGCGCTTAATATGTTGTTTACTAGTCGTAAATAATTTAGCATAAGCTTTGTGGTGCTTAAACTGATGCTGCCTGTGTTGGTCATCCTTCTTTTTTTTTAAGAGACGCTATGTTAGGACCATTTCTGAAAGGAAAAGATATTAACCTGGATGAACTGCTATGGACGCTCTTTTTGCTACGTCAAGAATATGTTGGAATGGGATCTTTTTTTTATGGATTAGTCTGCTAGGCATATAGCAGAACATATAATCCATCGAAGCTAGAATTCAACATTAAGCTTGTTAGACGCTCTTTTTGTTATGCTAATATGTTGGGATCTTTATTTTTTTTGTATGGATTAGTTTGCTAGGCCTGAGATATATAGCGGAACATAAAATTTATTGAATCTAGAATTCAACATTAAATTTGTTATATCACACAAGGATTGATGTCTTGCAGCTACTATATGTTGAATGTTCAATGCTTCTTTTTTGCCTATACTAGGTGATAATGTTTGAAACTTATGTGCGTGTCATCCTATCTCTATCTTGCATCCTCCTATTGGGGAATGTTTGAAGCACCCTAGATGTGAACTGTCTTTTTTACATAGAGCAAAATTTGACGATGATGTTGTTGTTGCTTATACTTACTTTTTTTTATCTCTGTAACATCAAGCACGCCATATTGACGATAAAGGTGGTATGTTAATGTTAGGTCAATCATTCTATGCCACTTTATATATTTTTTCTCCTACAATCTTTCTATGGTGCATTCTAATTGACAAAGGGTTTCAAATAATGGTTACTCTCTTCCATCTTTTTTTGACTGTCAGTTTTGCATCACATTGCCTTCGTTCTGAAGCCTCTCTGTAGTAGATTACTGCTGTCTCATAACTTCTGTGTTGCCCTTTCTCAGTTATAAGGCTTTCCAGAGTAGTCTTCTTTATGGCTTGTGTTCAAGTAAATTACTTACTCCCTTAGGTCACAAATAGTTATCGTTTTGGACATCGACACGATCTCTAAAACACAGTTTTGACCACTAATTTCTATTATAATATATTTATAAAACCTAATAAAATTATAACATTATGAAAGTACTTTTTGAGACAAATCTACACATATGATTTTAATGTATCCAATTTAAATATTTAAAAAGATATTGACAGTTAAAGTTTCGAAAGTTTGACTGCACCTATATCCAAAACGACAACTATTTGTGACCGGAGAGAGTACCTCTCAATTAATGGTTGTGGTAGTCAACTCAAATTTGTCAGGTTGCATATGTTCTTTATCTTATGAACATTTATACCCCTCATTTAAATACCTTCCCTGATAAAAATGTGTAAACTGGCTGCAAATTTGCACAAGTTTGCTTTCAGATCCGTGCTATCTTGATCTCTTTTTCGGAATTCGTACATCAAAATTTTAACTCTGGTTTGTTTTAGCGTTAAGATGGATTCCAGCAATACCCATTCTGAAGGTTCGCAACCATCTAGTCCAAAAAACCCTGCCATGGCTTCATGCCGCAAGAAGAAAACTGATGATGCCACCTTCCTCGAAGATCTGAAAGATCACATCGACGAGTTCATCCATGCCTCCATGGATGAGCACAAGACCTGCTTCAAGAAGAGCATTCAGAAGGTCAGCTGCGTTAACACACTGAAACCTGCCTCTTTCCTCATCCTGCATTTTTCATGTGTTTTATGCCTTTTGATCTACTGCGCAGATGTTTGGGATGTCAAAGGTCGTCGCAGAGCGCTCCGCGGAAGTGAAGGAAGCTGAAGTCGAAAGTGCTTTGCCTCTTCAGACCAGTGTGTCGCAGTAGAATGCAATGGCGGTGGCAACCTGTTGGCTTCTGGCGTTTGCAAGGCTTTACTATCAGTAGTAGCAATTGTACCAGGAGTCTAGAGTTTTCTTTTTGCGACGTTTTCTGTACTATGAACACCACTTTATATTTCGTAAGCAGGCCTTGTACGTAGTACAACCTGAGACTGAAACAAACATCGCCTAGTTTATGCTGAATTCTGCTGTTCATATCACACTTCTCTTATTTTCTGCTATGTCAAGGTCCGAAGTCAAAGCTTAGCTTCTGAGAGGGAACCGGAATTCGGCCGAAGAACAGTGCCGGTGCTACTGATGGGCCCAATTTCGTGCATCTCACAACTCAATCTGTTCGTCAGCAAGACAGGAACACCAAACGGGTCGATCTCGCTCGCTCGAACCATCTTGTCATCCTCAAAAACACACAACTGCACAAGGAAGAAAAGAAAAGCAGATCCTTACAAGTGACTGCGCAGAGCCCGTCTCCATGCTACCTCGGCAACTAATCACCAGCCAGCTCAGGCCACCCCGCATGGGTGGCCGGGTTCTCCCCGTGGGGGCCCAGAAACAGTGAGACGAGACCTCACATCAGCCCAGGAACAGAGGCCTGGCATTCACCGCCCACCCATCGCCATCCACGTGTCCCCGACGACCTGCGCCTTTGACCCTTCGATACAACGCTTTCGGTGGGCTTCTCTTTCGATTCTCCCCGGTTGCTTTTGCTCGTTTGGTTCCCTGTTTTTAGGGTCTGTTTGCTAGATCTCAAATCTTAGCTTTATCTGAGATCTGAAACTCGTAGATTAAAATAAAGTAAATTAAGTTTATATTTTTAATCTAAAATGTAAATAAGATGATCCATCTAAACACTCTTAATATACTCATAACTTCAGCTTCACGGATCTGGTGGAGCAGATCCATGGATCTGATAGAGCTGGAGCTCTACCAAACACACCCTTAGTCGCAATTTCTTCTCGTTTCGAGCGTTTCATTCAGATTTCAGCGGGGGCTTTCGACGTCAAGGGGTTCGTGTCCTGGTGATGTGATCTTGCTTGCTTCTGTTTCTCTCTCTCTCGTTTTCCATCTGTGTGTGTGTTCGTTTGTACAGGAGAAGTTTGCATCTAATTGCGGCGATTGAATCGTCCAGGTACTTCGAAGGCGACGCGTGCAACAGTGGATTTGCTATAGAATCGGTTGTACAGGAGAAGTTTGAAAACAGCCACACAGTACAAACTGAAAACCCAGTCTTCAGTCAACTCAGAGCAAAGAAAGAATAAGGATCTACTCTAATTCACATGTCAAAAGGATGGCAATAATATGTACCAGATCTGCATCTCCACGTTTGAAAACAGCCAATTTTGACAAACGAATTTCGCACTGTTTTTGTGACTTTTACTGGATACATGGTTGGCAAGTCGGATTGTTATTGAATATGTACAGGATCTTTCACTAATACAGTAATACTCACATAACTCTTATCTATAACTCATTTCAAAATAAAAGGCAGGGCCATATGGTCTATGGTCAAACAAAAACAAATCGTTTCATGCATAATAGATGGATTGAACGAGGAGGATGCGATAGCAAACTGCAGCCGCCTCATCATTTGAGTCTCTCTCTCTCTCTCTCTCTCTCTCTCGTCGATTCCAAAGTCCAAACTCCTGACCACGACTAATCATACACATATACGCCAGGATCCTGACTCCTGAGTCTACCAGACACAAAATCTCGTGCGAATTTAGTGTCGTGTTCTGAATTCTGATCAACTGATCACCGGTCTGGTGTAATTACAACACGCTGCAAGCTGCTTGCGGCCATGGACTGAATTTATCTCTATATACTATGCACCTACCTAAACTATATTCCCCTTTGCACGTTCAAGTTCAACTACTGCAGCTAACTCGATCGTCGTCGTCGCCGTCTTTCAATGCGCGTATGTACTGTACGGCCGAGCATACAGTACGTTTTCGTACGTACGCACTGTACGCTGTACCAGTGTACGTCGTGTGGCTACTGTGGTTATACGTGCAAATGCACCGTATCCATGCATATTAGTATACGGTCACTGCATGCCATGTGTGCCAAAGAAATTTTTTGCAGCTTTTATAACATTTTGTTTTGTGCATTCGCTTTAGATCTGTATTTTTCGCAGTACGTCCTCCTTGTTGGGTTCGCAGTTGGATCCGTACTTTACATGGTGTCCGGCACGTGCATGGCATGTGCAATAACCTCGCACAGTCGCACCATGCCACCACACCAGCTTTTGTACAGTTCACTGCACCGTCGACTTGATACGGAACAGTATCATAGAGAGGTACTAATAACTTGGAGGATTTGATAATTAACAGAACCATCTTAAGCTTTAGCAGTAAGATGTCTGAGACATTAACCTTAGAAAATCCACGTGTATAACACACCTAATATGTATTAGGTAGGAATAACCGAGCTTTGATCTTCAACCAGGAATTTAGACGGCAGATCAGTAGTAACACCACTGCACCTCTTGATAAAACAACCAGAGCCGTTTGGAACGTGAAAGTTTTGCAAGATTATTATAGGAATTCAACTATTTGTTGTGAGATGCCTCCAAACATTGCCTTAATGGTTGGCAAGCACTATTAACCTGATCATGATCGTACGGTACGTACCTGTGCTTAGCTGTTAACAAATAACTGCTGTACTTGTAACTTGAATCTTTAGGTTAAGGAAATGCAACTCGATTGCTAAATATGTTATGGTCACTTGGGATTAATTGTTTTTATCAAATATTCATATCTGGGGATTGGTTACATGAGTGTGTACTTGTGCTAAGGTTCCTGGCTGGCTGCAGGGACATGATCAACATCAAAGACAGTTTGCGGAGGAGGAGACTAGGAGAGGATAATGAAGAGTTACTTTAATTATTAGGCTTCATTTGCAGGTTTGCATAAAGCACAAGGTCCCAGTAATAGATGCGTCGCCCACTAGCTAGCTAGATTCTAAAAGCATTGAGAAATCTGGACTTTTGTTTCTCCTTCGGCCAAGAAACCAAAATCACTAATGATACTACTTGGGTCACTGTATAATAGATCTGGAGAATTAGGAACTAATAGAAACTAGTATGTAGGGCTGTAAAAGAGTCGAGCTCGAGCGAGATTGACTATCCAGGCTCGAGCTCGGTAAGACTCGAGAGCCTTACCGAGCTCGAGTTAGGGTTCGAGTCTTGAACCAGGCTCGAGTTTGGCTCGATCCAAGCTCGAGCTCGACTCGAGTAAGCTCGGTAAGCTTGATAAGCTCAAGTAAGCTCGGTAATTCTGGTAGGCTCGGTAACAAGCTCAAGTAAATTCGGCTCGAGGAAGCTCAGTAACAAGCTCGAGAAAACTCGACTTAAGGAAGCTCGGTCCAGACTCGAGTAGGCTCGCGAACTATTCGAGCTCGGTTCGATTAAGCTTGCGAGCTCGAGCTCGAGTTCGACTCGTTCGGAGCTCGAACCGAACCTCTCGCGAGCCTCGAGTTTTTTTTACAGCCCTACTAGTATGCCTAGTTTGTAGTTAGCTTGAAATGAGAGGATTAATTAGAATCACATTGTCAAGCATGAGACATATCTTCCAAAGGATTAATTGGTCAAAACTTAACAAATCCAAAAATGGTCCATAGTGTTCATGCCCAAATAAATATCGATTTAAATGGATCTCCATTAAAGTTGAGCCGGCACGAACCTGAACTGTTTGGTCCAGTCCAGAACTCCAGATAGAGAGGCTGCTAATAGCACTCACTCCCCTCTCTTTTCCCCGACATGAAGCTTCTATTACTATTACTCGTTAGTTACCAGGTCAAGTCGCTCCTTTTGGTTCACATACCTACCGTTATGTTTGTTTCATCAAATTCCCACGTACTATAACATGAACCCAAAAGGAAACATCTTGAGAATCTATCTTCTGGTGCTAGTAACATGTTAATTCATCGTATGACAGCTGAAATGGTACTCCATCTGTTCATTGTTAGACGTCGTTTAGAATGTACGTAGTTAGAAGTTTAAAAGTTTGACCTCTAATATGTAAATTTGGTGACTCATATCTAGCCTTTTATGATTTAGAAAGGTGTACTATAGATGAATCCTAACAGGATAGAGATTCCTAATTATAATAGGAGTATAATTCCTATTTGCTTTAGGAGGAGAACTAAGGAGGCTATATAAACCTAGAGGAGGTTACGGAGAACCCAAGCAACCAATAAGTCACAAGCCAACTCATCCAAAGCAAAAGGCGCACGCAGTGGCGGATCCAGGATTTTTAGAATGGGTGTTTGAAGTTACAAAAATATTATTCGATGTAAAACACAAAGATTCATAATAGCAAAAATAAAAAGGAGACAACACCTGAAATAATTTAGAGATTTGTGAATTGGAGATTTAAATCTACATGCTTCCTGTTCATTTTCTAAATGCTCTACATGCTATATTTCAAAAATCACGATTCACTGTTGCAAATCAACGTAACACTAGTAGATTTACGAATTGGGGATTTCAGATTAGCGAATCAAGAATGAAATTCACCTATGTGGTTGTTGATGCCAAATGCTCAGCTGATGCCTGTTGTTTTAGCACCGCTTCCTATCCTACCAGGTGTCACCACCCTAACCCACCAGTCGTCGCTGGCATCGCACCTTCCATCTCAAGCTAATGCTCACCGTGACCACAGGGATTCCCTGCAACAAAGCCGTGTGTTGCTCCTTGCCCCGCCGGACACTACCGCCCTGACATGCCGGCCGTTACTAGTGTTACACTCTTAATTCTCGAGTTCGTGCTTGCTACAGCCACAAGGGCCAGAGCTACCTTGCCACACGATTGCTCCTTCTGCCACCGCCTGCCATGTAGCCTCTGGCCGTTTGCCGGTGCTGGTGGCTGCTCGACGCCCTTCCGCTGTCTTGCTACCTGCCATCTTGCACCTGCTTGAGAAATAGGAGAAGACTAGACCTTAGACGATTGGGCTATGCAAGGAGGATTGGGAAAGTGAGTGATAGAACGAACTTATATGGATTTAAAGATTGAAATACATATTTGTGAACCTATTTACTAATATATACACATAATATACTTATTATATATTGGGTTTTTTTTGTAAAATTTTTGAGTGTACATCTATACACCGTTGTCCATATAATAGATACGCCACTGGGCGCAAGAGAGGATTAGATGCTAGGTTATTCTTTAGCGATAGATCTTTTTATAGGGCAAGGATTCGAAGGTCCTAAAAGGTTTGAGAGGTTGTGAGAGAGCAACAATCCCTTGTACTCTTTTAAGGTTGTGCTTAAAAAATTTGTGGTCGGCTTCGTCAAATATTTCTCTCTCGCCGCAGTTGCTTCAACGTCGTTATTTTGATTCTTTCTATGGGTTTCATCGTCTTTGTTCTTGACACCGTACACACTCGTGCCTTATCTCACAAAACTCTAATCCAATCCGGATGCTGTTACGCATAAGAAGGGTATCAGTATAACATAATATATATATATATATATATATATATATATATATATATATATATATATATATATATATAGATTTGTCATGTCAAAATGAAATTACTAGATTTGTTATAAATCACACTTTTATTTTTTTGCTAACATAATAATAATAATCAAATATCTCTATTGACGACCATGTCAGTGTCCAAAACAACAAGTGAAAAAAAAATGAACAGATGGATCCAATTCAAAAGGATACGAAGTGCCACTTAAACCTAAAAGTACTCCATCCGTTCAAAAATATAAGGTGTATTTTGACTTTACACAAGAATTAAAGTTAAGGTGAAATTAAGAAATATATGAGTGAAAATAACTTAAATACCCCACTTAATTATTTTGGAAGATAAGAGATAATTTTTTATGTGTGGTGGTAATGAATAAATACATGTAGTTAAGAGAGAATAAATAGATGTATAGTAGAAAAAGTCTTGTTAAACCTATATACAAGTTTTATATTTCTAAACAAGATCATTTAAACTATAGGTCTTATAATTTTGAACAGAGTACAGTACGAGCGACCCTTGCACGTCCCCTTGCTTGGAGTCTCAACTCTCAATGAGCTTTCCGTGCCTTCATTAGCCTCTCTCTTTTTAGACGGAGGAAAATCGAGTAGTCTAGTCGTCTTAAGGCTTACGATTGTTGTGAGATTCAAATTCTATAACTTTTATGAAAAAAATCGCATAAATAGCTCGTCTAATCTGGTTACCTGCGAGAGAGGCGCGTTGCCCCACTTCCATTCGAGATCAGTCGTCGAATCGTTATTAACCCACATAGACTCCACGTGTCAGCGATTTAAGGTCCATTCTTTTTGTTTTTACAAAGAACAATTGGTTTGATTTTTAAGGTCGTTTCTTTTAGCTTTTGATTCCGGATTCTAACCCTAAAAGTAGAGTAAAATACAAACAGTCTGATTTTAGAATCCAATTCTTACAATCCAGCTCACCTATATACATTAGAATTTACAATCGCTTTTAGAGAATCAGCTTCTCTACAATCACAATTCAGAATCAGCTTTTGGAGAATCCAAAGCTAAGGGCCTATTTGTTTTAACTTTTGATTCAGGATTATGGCCTTAAAAGCAGAATAAAAAACAAACAGCCCGATTCTAGAATCTGATTCTTACAATTCAGCTCACTCATATACACTAGAATCTACAAGTCACTTCATATATGCTTTTGGATTTTAGCTTTTGGAGAATCAGCTTTTAGAGAATCCAAAGCTAAAACAAATAGACCCTTACTCTAGAAGTAGTTTTCTCATCGTTAGCTTAGCTCTTACCAAGGTTTTAAATTTCGGTTTCGGAATAAATTTCGCCCCGGGCCGGATAACGAAATTTCGGCGAAATTTCGAAATTTCAGAATTATTTTGGACAAAATTTGAATTTGAAAATTCAAATCCGGTCCCATCCGGAAAAAAAACCGAAATTCGGCGAAAAACCCCGAAATTTCGGGCGAAATTTCCGAAATTTCGGGTTTTTTTGCACTGGATGAAAAGTGGTCTAAACTTTATCGAAAAATTTTGAAATTTTTTTTGGAGGTTCCTGACACAATTATGATGTTCTCACAAAAATTTTAGCTAATGATCACATCTGAGGAATTTTTAAAAATTCAGAGAGTGGTATTGTCCTGATAAAACACTGACCGACAAGTTTGATCGGAATGGAAAATGGTACAGATCAAGTTATAAACTGTTGAAATGTTTTGTGCATTGTTATGATCCATAAATAATGTTCTCATAAAAATTTCAGCTGATTATCACATGTGAGGAATTTTTAAAAATTCGTAGAGTGGCGCTGTCCTGATAGAACACTGACCGACAAGTTTGATCCGAATGGAAAATGATACAAATGAAGTTAGAAACTGTTGAAATTTTTTGTGCATGGTTATGATGTATCTATAATTCTCTCATAAAATTTTCAGATAATGATAAAACTTTATGAATTTTTAAAAATTCGAATAGTACTACTGCCATGTTAAAAGGCTTACCGGCAAACTTGAACAAAATGAAAAATTATGTAAACCATAAATTTTTTTGAAAAATTTAAAGAATGGTGATAAGGAAGTTCTTAATATCCCATAAAAATTGTGATTCATGATCACACTCCAGTGAATTTATAAAATTCTTACAAGGCACAGTACCATTTATGTTCTTTTCTTTTTGATTTTTGAAATATAATATAACAAACGAAGTTCAATGCTTATATAGATTTGATTGACCAAACAAATAAAATTTAATTTTTTAAAAAAATTTATATAATGTTAATGAGTCAATTATTAATCTCTCAAAAAAAAATTAGATCATAATCACACTCAAAAAAATTTATAAAATTCTGACAATATAACTGTCCCAATTATGTTCATTCTGTTTTTGATTTTTTAAAGATAACAAATGAAGTTAAATTATTTTTAAATTTTTTATGTATGATCCTAATCTACTAAGGATAGTACCATAAAATTTTCAGATTATTATCATGCTTGTAAAGTTGTATAAAAATCTGACAGTGTTTCTGCCAAAATTTTAAAATGTTTAAAAAATTAGGTTTTTCAATAAAATTTCATAGGAGATGACTTTTCTAAGGGTTATTGGACCAAATCCGGCCCTAAAACTTTCAAAACCGGCCAAAAACACGAAATTTGGCAAAATTTCGCCCAAAAAAACGAAATTTCGGATTTTACTATAACAATTTCAATTTTTTTTAATTTTTTTCGGCCGGTACTTGAGATTTCGGGGTGGTCCGAAATCCGAAATTTCGCCGAAATTCGCCGAAATTTTGAACCTGGGCTCTTAGGCGGTGCTGCCAGAAGCTTTCACTGTATGGTCCTGTATGTTTTTTTTTCAAATATAATTTTCTTGTATATGCATTGATAAATCTGACTTTCTCATTCGCTACGAAAGACACGACATCTATACCCTCTAACGTCCCAGGAGCGTGCGAGACGACCAGCACTACGGCAGTGCTGAGGGACCGAAGCGGCGCCGAGCGGGCGGAGGGCGCTGCCACGCTCTTGATTACCCGATAAGCGAAGATTTCGTGATGCCATGGCATCCCTCGGGAGTCGGGCCTCGGATATTGTTGGCACTTGGCACCGGCAAAGCAATGCTGGCCTCCGGCTGCGCGCCATCTGCCCTCTCGGACGAGGAAACCTCGCAAAAGTACAGGAAGTACAGGTCCGGTACCTCGGCTTGTCTACTAGCTGGTGTAGTGTTGACGTGTTGCGCGCACGCTTGTGCACTAAGGATTTAAATTTCGTCGGATTTCAGGCCCCACAGTTTCAAACTACCGGCCAAATTTAAAAATCTAAAAAACGTTTAAAATTACTACAGTAATTTTGGTGCTTTCGGCGAAATTTCACCCAAAACTATAGAAATTTCGCCAAAATGATCTGGATTTTGTTGCTTTTTGGTCAGATTTGACCGGAATGACATCAATAACCTATAAGAATGTGATCTTCAATGATAATTTGTCGAAGAAGTTAATTTTTGAGATATTTTAAAATTTCGGTACAAACACTATCGGAATTTTATAAAATTGAGGAAGCTTTGTCATGCTATGAAAAATTTATGGTATCATCTTAAGATATCTAGGATCATACATATTTTTTTTATAAATATTTTAAGTTCATTTGCTATGTTTTAAAAATGAAAAACAGAATTAGCATAAACAAGGTAGTAATAGTGTCAGAATTTTATAAATATTTTAAAGTTTTATCATGGCCTAAATTTTTACTAGAGCTTAATAATTTCCTCATAACCCTTGTTTAAAAGTTTCAAAAAACTTAAACCTGTTTTAATTACTCAATAAAAAATTATATACGGTACAAGTATGCGCTATGAAGTTCGAAAACTGTAAAGTAACACATTCATATTTTTTGGGAATTTTTTATGGTTGATCATAATCTAAAAATTTTATGGGAATATCATCGATGCTTTCCAACTATCTAATTTTTTTTCATAATTTTTGCATGGCCGCAACTATGCAAAAAAAAAAGCTACTGTGAAGTAACACTTCCATATTTTGTGGAAATTTGTTATGCTTGATCATGATGTCAAAATTTTATGAGAACATCATTGATATTTTCCAACTATTCACAAAAATTTTCATAATTTTTGCATGCTTTTAACTATGCAAAAAAAAAGTTACAAAAAAACGCCATGGCTAGGACTTGAACCCAAAAGTACGCCTTGCGATTGGTGTCCCAGTGCGCATCGTCGAGTGGTTGCGAACGCAATTGGAGCATATTTGTCTTGGTGCACACGCAACTATGAAATCGATTAAGTTATGCGAAGCTCTAACAGCTCGTGTTTATGCACTATAACATGCGACTTCGCTTGTGGGACTATGATTCCACCCGCTAGAGCCACTACGAAGACCCACCAGATCGCCTCATTGAGGGTGCGATGCATCCTGGGCGTGGCCCAATTGCAGAGTGGTTTGACTCGTCCAGGTGTAGTGGGGAGCCTCTACTCGTCGAGGACAGCGGGTACGACCCACCCCTCCCAACGAGATTCATGGTTGACTACATCTCGCCGAAAGAGATGAACAAAGCAACAGGTAAACAATATAATTGTTTTGCATTCCACTTGTTAACAATGTATGTCGAAACCTCACAACAGTGTTAATCTTACTTCTAATTGGCCGCAGGTGGGAAGAGCCTCCCAGATTGGGGCGAGTGAACGGTCGGTGACATGAACATAGGGAAGAGAAAGCGTGCTACCGACGCCATCGCCGCAGACATCCTAGCATGAGCTTTAGGCAGGTTGCAGAAGTTATTGGGCAACTAGCATGCTAAGGAAAAAGGAAAAGCCAGAAGTGATGATGAGCCTGATGTTGGTAGTGACGATGAAACGAAAACACCTTCTCATAATGTGTAGTATCTCAGTAGTAGCTAAGTGACAGCGACAGACTCTCCTGACGATGACGGGACAGAAGCTGGACGGTACTCCCTCAGGCCCCGTTCACAGCCATAATCGCCGGCACGATCGCAACAAGGGGGTACCGTCCCGAGAAGGAGCTCCCAGAAGTAGACCCGCAGTACCGGGATGGTCGCGTCGAGTGGTGGGGGTGGGCGCCAGGCAGCACAACCACAGAATGGTGCAGGCTCATGGTGTAGCAACGAGTCTTTCAGCCATTTAGGCTTCCCAACTGAGTATAGCGGGTACGGTTCAATGCCCTTTGGATGGGATCAGGGTGGGTACGGTTATAGACAGAGTTATGACGAATAGAGCATCTCTTGACCGTTTGACTACACTGATCCATACGCCGATCTGTACGTACAACACTCATCTATCAGTGTCAGGTATCTTCACCAGTCAGAGAATTATAACGTCTGGATGACTCATTATGAACATTGGAAGTTTGCCTGCCTACCGCGGGACATGACCTAAGAAGAATATAAGCAACAACACGAGAGGAGGTATCACGAGGTCATTGTCGATAACGTGGAGGTGGAGTTTGCACCACAGGCGTACTACTGCTCGTAGGTACGTGATGCAAATATATATTCATTTTATTGTGATGCAAATATGTCATAAATTGTCATATGTATCTATTTTATTTCATGCCTATTAATTGTCATGCAAATATACATTGATTGTTTCCGGTTGTGACTCTCAAAATGTTGCCGAAATTTCTAACTTCACATATTGATAATCATCTAAAAAATATAAGGCAAGGTTAACAATGCATCACGACCATCCAATCAAAATTTCAAAATTTTTGTAACGTACTTCCAACCATTTTCCATCCGGATATCACCGCTGTCCGAATTTTTAAAAATTCCTTGAGCTTCACTAACATCCGAAAATTTTATAAAAATATTATTGATATGTCAGAATCATGCACAAAAAAAATTAAAATAATTCTAAGGTGCTCTGTCTTATTTTTCATTCAGTTCAAAATTTTCGGTCAACGTTTTATTAGGATAATAGCAATGTTTGAATTTTTAAAAATTCCACATGCTTCATAATTATCTGAAATTTTTATGAAAATATCATCAATATGTCAGGACTATCCAGAAAAAATTTCAATTTTTTTTTGTTATCGTTTGAATAACTTTTCAGCCGGTGCAAAACCGCCAAAATTTCGGGATTTCTCAATAGCAAACGGACCGGATTTCAATTTTGGTTTTTGAATTTCGGGTGAGATTTGTCCAAAATACCCGAATTTCAGTGAAATTTCGGTTTCCGGTCCCGGGTGATATTTTATGCGAAAATAAAAGTTGAATACTTGTTGTGCACTCGCAAGTCGTAATCTTCGGAGGTGAATTGCTGTACACACATACATCACAAATGAGTATATATATATATATATATATATACATATACATATATATACATATACATATACATATATATATATATATATATATATATACATATATATACATATATATATACATATATATATATATATATATATATATATATATATATATATATATATATACATATATATATATATATATATATATATATATATATATATATATATATATATATATATATATATATATATATATATATATATATATATATATATATATATATATATATGTATGTGTGTTGTTCTGGACTGTTTAGTTTAAGTACTTTGAGATAAGGAATTCATTCTGTAGTGTTTAGTTTAAAATTTTGCTAAATTCGAGAATTAAACTGATGGAAAATGCTTTAATTCGTTAAAAACTTTGGGACGACAGAATGATTGCCGCGGCAGCTATTTTTAAGGAAAGGCTGCACTACCGCAGAAAGGCGTTCGAAATTTGGCAGCTGTATTTAACGTCTCCTTCAAGTGTTAGCTAGCTGCTAGCCCCAGGTCAAACGAGTCCGGGTGAAAACTATATAAACGCATGTGGCGAAGCTTCTGCTTGCTGTACTCCATTTCGTTTCTACGGTTTGAAGAAAGCATGCCACTATGGGAGTATAGCAGCAAAATTATATATGATAGCGACTAGCTGGTACGTACATCGATCTGGGTTCATTAAGGTAGTCAATGCATGATCAGTATATATAGTTAATTGGGAGCTAGCTAGCCTCACGTAAACAGTAAACTACGGCCAAACGCAATGGATGGGAGTACTCTGACGGTAAAGTTTATCGTACATGCGCGCGATTGAAATCGTGAAAGCATTGTTTTTTTTCCTATTCATCGTTCCCACAATTTTTTTTGAGCGGTGCTTCGATACTTTCCTCTCACTACAAGTTGTACAAATCTTAAAACAATCAAAGGGATAAGTAATCATCATCTACTTTTCATTCATACTTTAATATTTGTGCAACTTAAAAAAAGAAGAGTATAGAAGCACCTATCTTTTTTTAAATACAAATCTGTCAGATTTTGCCTTCTCCTCTTGCCTCTTTCTACCCCGGCCACTGCCTGTCTTCTTTCCGGTCTTCGATGGCTCCACTTCTAAAAATCCTTACCGGTGCCTCTGGCGACTAGTGATGGTGTCTCCGGCAGATCTCTTTTAATATAGGAAAAGCAGCGGACCATTTAGTAGAGGGGCGTTCGGCGGCTAGCAGCCTGCACCTAGTAGTGGATATTAGAGACAAGAAGACGGTACCATAGAACATGAATATCCAAGCAAATCAAAAGATTAGAAATTCGAATTATATAAAAAAGATCACGCGGCAGATTTATAACAATTATGTTGTTTTTTTATACGGAGATCGAGTTCTACTTCCTCCATTCACAAATACATGTCGTCTTGGACATCGATATGGTCCATAAAACTCAACTCCAACTACTACTTTATATTATAATATATTTATAAAACTCAATAAAACTGTAACATTACGAAGGCAAAATTGGCTACACGACACTCTAAATTTATGGTGTTTGCTCTAGGACAATGTATTTTTTTGTCTTTACTTAAGACACTAAACTTTGATGACTCTGTATCCATAGACACTTTGATTATTAAAATATAATATCTGGCTGATTAGGAAAGAGAAATAAACTAAAATGACTAATTTTGCACTTATGCTCCTTCTCCTTCCTTTCATCCTTAGCCGTGTCTGTTCGTGTAGTAGGAGAAGAGACGAAAGGAGAGAGTGGATGAGGGCCTAAAGGACATGTGGGTTTGGAAGGTATAGGGCAAATAGGTTTTTCACTTACATTCTCTCTCCTCTCTCAGCCAAAAATAATATTTAAATGGCAAAGTGTCTGCTAGCAAAAAGCCACCAAATTCAATGTAATTTAGCAAAGACCAAAAAATATAGTGTTTAGAAGCAAACACCACAAGTTTAGAGTGTCAAGTAGCCAATTTTGCCTATTATGAAAGTATTTTTAAGACAAAATCGATGCATATGATTTTCATGTATCCAATTTAAATATTTAAAAATATATCGATAGTTAAAATTTTAAAAGTTTGACCGTATACATCTCAAATCGACATATATTTGTGATTGAAGGAGTATATTATTTCATTTAACTATGCCACTCAAAATGACTTATTTTCCAATAGAAATTCGTTGTCGCTTAATCACGACACTCCATGGACCACTCATATTACCCCCTTCAATCATAAATAGTTGTTGTTTTGGACATATGTACAGTTAAACTTTCAAAACTTTGACTATCAATATTTTTTAAAATATTTAAATTGGATATATGACATCATATATGTAAATTTATCTTGAAAAATACTTTTATAATATTATAATTTTATTGAGTTTTATAAATATATTATAAAAAAAATTAGTGATCAAAACTGTGTTTTGAAGACCGTGTCGATATTTAAAACGACAACTATTTGTGATCGGAGGGAGTAACAATTTACTATTTCCCGTAGCCTAAATAGTTACAGCTATCGTGGAGGTAGAGCGAACACCCAGCACGCGTCCGAATAGCAACATTTATGGCGACGAAAATGCATTAATTTTCCGAAAATTCCATCTGTCTCATCCTGCTGGTGCCGGTAGCAGACGAGTAGTGTTTCCATGGAGCACTCGATCGACTCCATCCATCTCGAAAGCAAATTAACCTCCTCTCCTCGTACTGTGACCGATCGACGTTGCAAGATGTAATTGCTGGCATTTATTAATAGTTTCCATGGAGAAATTAAAATTTCCACCCCTACGTCAGTACTTAATTATTGACCTTAATTTTTCTCTAAAGATTACATCATATCTGTTTTCTTCATAATATTTTCTTTTGGCTGGATTGTTTTCTTCATTTTTTAACTGGATTTTTGTTCATGATCGGCAATTTTCCTCTACTCTACTGTTCACAGAAATATTTTGAGCCGTCCGGAATTAGTTAAATATATAAATTAAGCAACGAAAATATCGACCATCTCAACTGTTGTTACCAATCAGGTCAAACATGTAAGGCTCGTTTTCAATTATATGATTTGTATCTTACTAGTATAGTGCTCTGTCTTTCGGTTTTCTTTTCGCAGCACGTAATATATGGTCTTTTCCTTTTCTAGAACGTTTGTTTCCTTTTCCTTAATTCCAGGATATTTGTTTCCTTTTCCTTAAGATGATGCTGGAGGTGGGGGGAGATCTGTTGTGGGCCACAGGGATGAGTTAGACACATTAAACAATGGTCATCGGATGTGGGTGAGTAAAGCTGAGGAAAGATCTGAGAGGTTAATTTTGATGGAGGCAAGTTTCTGAGAACTTTTTGCTGGGTGTATGAAGGTTGAGCTATCTCTAGTGGGGTGCATTATTTAGGGTGGACGTAGAAAAGAATGCTTAGGTGCATTATAAAGGGGTATAGATGAAATTGACAGGCTAATTAAATAAACACTTGTACTGACTATATTTATTTCCTTTTTTCTCTTGGAAAGAATAAAATAAACTATTTATAAGAACACTCCTGTTTGAACTAATTAAGATATTGCTTACATTATAAGTGGAGGATATTCGTGTTGGACGGTTGGTGCTGCACATATATGCCTGTATGGGCCAGCCGGCCATCACCTTTTCTTCTTGCTATTTCTTTGAAAAGAAAACATCTTTAAAAAAAAACTCACGTTGGTGCGGTCCTCAACTGCAAAATGTCAATGCGTTTCTCTCTCTCTCTCTCTCTTGCGAAGAATGTCTACGAGTTCTTCTGCCACCTAAGGGTTATGCATGTGTGTGAATTAAAATATGAGCAGACTTTTTAGGCAATTGACTTTGTACAGCCTTTTGCTCCCTTTCATTTAAGAACACAACACTAAATCTAAGGAAAAAAAATTATTCAACCATATATACTTCTGTTAAATGATACTCCCTCCGTTGATAAATATAAGGCCTATAGTTTGAATGATCTTGTTTAAAAATATAAGACGTGCATGTAGATTTAATGAGCCTTTCCACCAATACCCCTATTTATTCCCTCTCAACCATATGCATTTATTCATTACCACCTACACAAAGTATTATCTCTCATCTTCCAAGACAATTAAGAGAGGTATGTAAATCATTTCTTCTCATGTTTTTCTCAATTTCACTGCAACCTTAATCTTTGTGCAAAGCCAAAATACGCCTTATATTTAGCAATGGAGCGATTATACTATAGCTGTCACCCACTCTTTTAGCATTAAAGTAGAGGTATATAGTAGAAATATTATAATAACTATATATTTGAACAATAGAGTACTACTTTCTGCCATTGACTCTATTCTCTGCTCCTTTATTGGAACGGATCAATGGCTGGCGTAGCTTGCAGGACGATGGCACGGCGAATGACTGTCCCCGTTGACGTGCCCATCAGAAACCTCAAATTAAATCACCTGTTCTTTTCCTTAGATCGCATATGTTAATTACATTTGGAACCTAAGAATTAAAACTGGAACTCCGACAACAATGTTGGGACCATGTCAAATTTCCGTGGATCGATCTCGGCCGCCTAAAGAAAATTCACTGGTGATGGGAGGGTAAGCTCGCGAGATTTGATTCCTGAAGCAAATAGATTTCCGCCCCTCCCCCAATCTCAGTTGTTTGATTGCTTATTAATGATTGGATAAGTCACTTATGCGTAACCTTGCTTAATTGGTTGCTTCATCACAAATTCTCAACGCATACCTACTTGACTGGTGATTAAAGAATGGAACAGTATAGTGTTGCTACACCAGTAGTACAGTTTAATTTCTTACTGGGATGGAGACAGAGTGCACATCGTCTTGCTACTTGGCCCATGGCGGAACTAGGAAATTTACGATGGGTGTACACATTTGACATCAGACAATTAATATACACAATTTCATAGCATAAATTCACTACATAGATTCAAAATTTACCATAATACAATACATATAGTTGGAATAAGGTCTTACATAAATAGAAGATTACAAGATATGTTATGAAAATTAGAATCGTACTTTAGGTGTTTTTATGGCTTGAAAATGCTTTACATCGTGCTCACTAACTTTCAAGAAAACATTTCACTCAATAAATGTGACTAAATAACCATTTAAGAATTGATTGCCCATACTATTTCTTAACTTGTTCTTCACAAAATTCATAGCAGAAAATACTCTTTCAACACTCGCCGTTGCCACCGGTAGGAGCAATACCAATTTGAGAAGTAAGTCCAGCAACTTGTAAATTTCATGCTTCTTGGTTTGAACAAGTTTAACAGAAAACTTACGAAGATTCTTGAGGTCTTTAAACCTATCATCTTTTCGCATATCATCAATAAAGTTATCAAATTGAAAAGGAAAGAATGTCTCTATTCCTCTTCATGTTTGCTACTCTTGCTCTACATTCACAAGTAAGAAATCACAACTTAAATTCCCAATCCTCGCATCCCATAAATCCTAAATCAAGTTCATAAATTTTCTCTTCAGATTTGCATTTTCCATAAATCCTTAAGATCTTTTACATGTACAAATTTTATGAATTACAAGTTTAGGGAGAGCTTTAATGGAATTTTGGAAATCATACCTTACAGGACATAGGCTCACAGCGACATAGCCTGATGTGCCTTAGCCTCAGTGCATGCCATTGTCGTCGGTACGTCGCATCGCCTGTCACTACTGCGCCGCGCCCCCGCCCTGCCGATGCCGTGCAATGCACCCAGCTTGCCGCGCGCTTGGGCCGCCTACCGTGCGCGCTCCGCTCCTCCCGCCGGCTGCGCCTCGCGCCGCGCCTCCCACTTCTGCCGCACCACGCCTCCTGTTGCCCGACGCCAGGTGCCCCACCACTGGTCGCTCGACGCACGTGCCCACTGCAGCCAGCGCCTCGCGCGGCCATGCCCGTGCTCGATTAGGGTTCAACCTAGTGCCTGGTGGTGGTCACCGAGATTTGGAATGGACTATGGAGGTATTAGGGGGTGTTTGGCATAGCTCCTGCTCCACTATTCATAGCTCTAGAAATTTATGGAGCTGAAGCTGTGAGTACATTAAGAGTGTTTAGGTGAGTCATCTTGTTTATATTTTAGACTAAAAATATAAACTTAATTCACTTTATTTTAGCCCACAAGCTCTAAATCTGAGGTGGAGCTGGGATCTAGAGCACTGCCAAACATGGCTTAGGTCTGCCGGTCTAGCCACTTTGGGCTCGGGCTAATAGGCCTTGACTCAGGGACTAAGTGGGCTTCCAAAATATTTTAGGGGTGCCGGTGCATGCCCGGTACCCCCGTCAGTTCTGCCTCTGTACTTGGCTAGCCTATCACAGATAGTTATTGTTTCGGACATATGTATAGTTAAACTTTTAAAATTTTGACTGTCAATACCTTTTTAAATATTAAAATTGGATACATAAAAATCATATGTGTTGATTTGTCTTGAAAAGTACTATCATAATATTATAATTTTACTGAGTTTTATAAATACATTATAATAGAAATTAATAGTTAAAACTATATTTTATTGACTGCGTCGACATTCAAAACGATAATTATTTATAACCGAAGGTCCAGAGTTAGGATGGCCTATCCGTTCCATTGATAAGCGAACAAGACTACTGTACCAACTAGTATCGGTATAACTGGTCTATGCATGTCTTGCATCTTTGTAGTAGCCGTGTTAGTTTGCATCGGCCATGCTAGTGCATGCCATCTCCATCTCAGAATCAGTTGGGTATACCTGTTGCATGGAATCGTAGGTTGGTAGGGAGCGTACATGTAGAGCATATAGACGAGCAGCTCGCTCGACGGAGCACCTAAAGTTTTGGGCTTATTAAAAGGGAGTTCACTTTACAACTGGGATATGTTATTTTAAGGTTAGAATATTGTTGTATCCCCCTTGAGCACATGTATTTACAGGGGAACTTTTAACTAACACGAGGCCTTGTAGCTTAGTGGCGTTCATGGGCCCATGCAGATCCCAGTTGCATCGTGGAAGAATCAAATCCAGCTGTCCATGAGTACAGTAGTAGTAGCTGTTAGTTGTTAAGAATTTCCCGCAATGACCTAATATCAAATAACTGATTTTCGACTGGAAATTGACGAGATGATAGGCAGCAAAGTAGCAAACCTATAAAACCTTAAATCATATTTGTCGTTTCAGGTAAGTTACAGTCGCAACACCAAAAAGGATACAAACACAAATCTCGAGCACATACATGCTCCTCAATTCCTCGATGCAAAATTGCAAGCCACGAGATACATCCAAGACACCCCACGTGGTAGCACACATGGGCCCATGCCTAGCAAAAAAATCTTGTCAGGACTTGCATTAAAATTTATTCGATTGTAGTTTTTAATAGGTTCAAAATTAAAACAAGTCTATTTCGAGCGGAAAAAGTTAATAAGACTCGATTCGATAGCTCGAATTTGAAATAATCACTTAAATAGTAAATAAAATGATTTTAGATCGAACTACATCAATTTCAAAAGAAACTCGATAATAGCTCTTAATCTCGATAGCCAGCCCTAACACATGCGGTGAGCCGGCGAAGTAGTTAGAAAGGAAGAACAGACATATGCACGTGGCAAAAGTCCAAGGGCAAAGGCGAAGGAAACAAACATCCCCCGATGCGTTCGGCGCCTGTGAGCTACGTGCGAAGCGTACAGGGATGCGCAGTCGCGGACGCACAGATGGTTTTGTAGCCACCGCCCGCTGTGGTGGGTTTGTGCCGCCGCCGTTGCATCTAGCGAGCGTGCATGCATAGCAGCGTTTTCAGTGTATGTTTTTCTGGGAGCCCGCGACGCCGCGTAACAGCCCAGCCACCCCATGCGCGGTGGTGGAACCATCTCGCTCCGTACCCGCATAGATCCGATTTGAGATCCACCCATCGTGAGGGCACAGGATGGCTCCACATTGGAAGATCTGGATCTCGAGTTTGTTACTTTTCTAGCCTCGTGCGTTTTTTTTTTAAATTTAGCTTCCTTTCGAATGTATGTTATTTTTCGATGCATCTACGGTCGGAGATAATGTTATTTTTTCAATTGTGTTCGAGAGAGGGCCATATTTGCAAAGAAAAGTTTGTCATAAAGCTAGAAACGTAATGATTTCCTGGTTTTCTCGATTTCGTTTGGATTGTTTTCACCAGGACATGGCCTAATCAACAGGGGCGGTACTAGGGGTGCCAAGTAAATCCGAGAAACACTACAACATCTTTTCTTCAATAGACCAAATTTATTGATTGAGTTTGGTTCGAATTTCGGTGGTTTGAGATTTTTAAGATTTTAGAACTATTTGTATTGTACTTAGTAAATTTCAAATATATGTGTTAGATTTATGATGTTGTGAAATCATTATACAAGAATGTAGAGTTATACGTATGCACCCTCTAAATTTTTTTTCTAGTTTCACCATTACTAATCAGAATGGTTTAGTTAGACATGATAACAAATAGCCCCTTGGCGTGTGGCCAGAAATTCAAGCTGGTTCTAGAAATCTCTGCGGGATTTGCTTTGAGCGATCGTCCAGTTGAGCATAGTTTCGAACTAGCTAATATCGATGTCTTCGAATAGGAAGACTTAACTCTTACGTGCTATTGTGATAGGAACATAATGCATGTAAAAATTAAATAGAATATCATATCATAACACATAATGTACTGATAAATGCTTAGATCGAGCTAGCTAATATTTAGACATAGAAAAACTAAGAATCATGCAAATCATAACCTTCCTAATGTTGGAAGATTTCCTGGAAGGGACGCTGTCCACGTGTCGCTGGAGCCGGCTCAGCTCGAGCCGCGAGCCGAGCCAAAAAAAAATACGGACAAGTCCTTTTTTTTATTTACGGATAGGTCTTTTTTAAGAAAAAAATTACAATCGAGTCCTTGTTCGGAAAAAATACAGATAGGTCATTTAAAAAAAAAGAATATATATTACGCTTTGGTCCTTTATGCGTTTTTAAGGCTTGCGCTCGGGTCCTTTTCCACAAAATAAAAATTACGTATAGGTTCTTTTAATTTACGAATAGATCCTTTTTCCCAAAAAATAATATATATTACGCTTTGGTCCTTTATGCGTTTTTAAGTCTTGCGCTCGGGTCCTTTTCCATAAAACCAAAATTACATTTAGGTCCTTTTTCAGGGGAAAAAATCCATTCGGATCCTTCTTCGCAAAAAAAACATACATTTTTCCCGTTTTCTTTACCATTACGTTTAAGCCTTTTTCCCGAAAAAAAATCCATCTTTCTCGTGTAAAAAGCAACGCCCTGACGTGGCACACTGCGTACAGGTTGCTAGTGTGCTAATATAGAAAGAAGTGACGCTTAGACAAAGGTAGAATATCACAATACGGCCTTTACATTGCACCCTATGAACGAATATTGCTCATATTTGCAAGTACATACACATGTGAAGGAGTATCACCGCAGTAGGGTGGACGCCGGAGAAACGAAACGAATCAGAATCCACCCGCCGCCCGCCGCTCCTGGCCAGTCGTCCACTACTAACCCCCGCCGGCCGCACGCAGCTGCTTGACTCAAATCCATCCTCGTTAATATTGTACTAGAGATTATACTTGTTTGTTTCTTAAAATGATTCATTTCGATACCAGTCCATAGGTATTTTTTCAGATTTAATATAATAACATATATTTATAAGTATACACATGTTCAATTATATGTACATCAAATTTCACTTATAATATGACTTCAAATACATAGTAGTACTATTAGATATAATGTATAGTTCAACAAACGATATTATCAATTCCGTCGGTACGACTGGTATTGTATGGTATCAACGTTGATATGGTCAATATTATCCGGCATTAAAGCTAGTATGATCGATATTGACAAGTATCAAGTCGGTATAATAGGTATTAAGACTAGTACAATATGTAACGCTGTTTTATATCAATTTAGACGACAAAATGATATGTACCACCGATATATACTAGTATTGACTAGTATCAAGCTGGTATAACCAACATTAAGATAATACAGTACATAACGCTATTTTATATACTGGTATTGACTAGTATCAAGCTGGTATAACCGACATTAAGATAATACAGTACGTAACGCTATTTTATATCCATTTAGAATACGAAATGATAGGTGACGACGGCCTATATCGGTATGGTATCGATAAACTACCCTCGAACCACCTCAAAAAAGAGTGGTACTAGTGGACGCTATACCGTTGGAATTGATTATAACGGTATAACATGTTTCACAACTAAGTTTCATAGTTAAGTTTCACAGCTAAGTTTCGTAACTAGGTTTCATGTTGTT
The DNA here is from genome assembly GCA_036346275.1 of Otatea glauca. Taxonomy (NCBI): domain Eukaryota; kingdom Viridiplantae; phylum Streptophyta; class Magnoliopsida; order Poales; family Poaceae; genus Otatea; species Otatea glauca. Next base: position 79,700,596 of record CM070715.1, on the reverse strand, counting down.
TCACAGTTGAGTTTCACTAGGTTTCGTAGTGTATTTATAAGTTTCATATGTTTCATTAGGTTTCAAAAGAGTTCCAAATAGATTTTATAAATATTTCAGCATTTCTCAATAAAATTCAATGAGTTTCTAATATGAAACTACAAGTTTCGTCAAGTTTCAAATCTGAAACTTGTTTTAAAATGAAATTCAAAAATAATTTTAACTGAGTTTCAAGAGGCTAACTTCAAAGTTTCACAAGTTCCAAGGAAAAACAAATGAAAACTAGTTTCATATGAGTTTCATGAGATTTGTCAAATATTCAAAAAAGCAAGCGTGTTTAACAGGGTTCGTATATCTGAATGAAACATTATGAAACCTCATGAAACTTATATGTGAAACTTAGCCCTGAAACATAAAACCTATTGAAACATAGTCGTATACACTATCAATACCTGATGAAACTGTAAACATAAACGTGAAACTATGTGATGAAACTTCATGAAACGTATTAATGAAATGTTCGTAGAACGTCATCAAACTTATCTGTGAAAAGTTATGATACTTGAATCTATTGTAACTTATGAAACATTGTGAAACTTATTTTATGAAACCTTATGAAACTTATCTATGAAACGTTGTGAAACTTAGCCATGGAATCATGAAACCTTGAAAACTTATCAGGCGAGCTTTTTTATGCGATGCATGTAGTGCTAGCAATTCACAGCGTATCGTGAATCAGACGGGCTCTGTTATGCCCAGTAGAAACGGAAATCTCCCGCTAAAAATCAGAGTAGCTGCACCAAAAGCAGAGTAGCATGGTAGAATCACAAATCATAGCGTAACCATCGCTCACTGTTCTTCATGCCCCCAGCTCGTCCTGCCAACTCACCACATTCGCACACTGTTCGCAGTGCCCTCGCCATAGACCGGCGCCCACTGCCGACCACTGCAATCGCTTGTTGGTCGCTGCTATTCTGGAATTGAACCCTAAGTGGAGAGGTAGAGGAGTGGAGTAATGTGGAATCGTCATGAACAGAAGCTTGGAAGTGGCAAAGGGGTGGAGTAACAAGGAATAGATGCAGTTTAGTTTAAAGCAGCTTTAAGATGCATGCTAATCTAATGGTTGAAATCTATCCCGTCAACGAGGCGTAACAGTTTACCGTTCCGTAGCTTTTCTGAGAAAAAAAAAACCATTAACCACTGCGCCTCGTTGACCCACCCCGTCCCGGCTGTAAGAAACCCCACCAAACCAAACCCCCCACCCCCCAACCCGAACAATCCCCACCGCACCACACCAGTGGCACCGCCGGCGATTCAGCCCCGAACCCCAGGGGCAGCGCCGTCGAAACCCATTAAAACCACACGAGCCTATCGAGCCGACCCATCCGGCCATCCCCCGCGGACCAAACGTTGCAACATACACCACAGGCACATCGCAGCGCAGGAGAACAGAACACCTTCCATTTAGGGCCGAAAATTTTCAAAAAACATTAAACAGCTTCCTTAAACAACCCAAACCCCCACCCCCCCTCTTCCCCTGCTACGGCCGCCGCCGCTACAACTTGCTCTGCACTCGTTGGCGCGACCGCCGGTGCCGTCGCGAGCTGGAGCAGCAGCAGCAGGGGAAGGGAGTGGAGTGGCGTGGCGTAAAATTTGGGTTCGAATCGGCGGGGATGAGAGTAATAATTGGGAGGCAGTTGGGGGAGTGGGAGTGCAACTTTGGGCATTGATGGCGGGTTAGTGAGGGGAGGTGAGCCCCAAGGGTGGTGGTGCCTGTACCTGCGTAGCTCTGCCCCCCCTCCTTTATTGCTTTTTAATTTCCCTCCCAATTCCATCAGCTCCTCCGCTTCCTGCGTGCTTCTCCCCAATTCCATCTATACTTTTAACGCGGACGACGCGCACGGGCAGAGTGGCAGTAGTAGGCGCGGTCGCATCGCGGGTGGGCAGCGGCAGGAATGGGGAGTGATGGCGGCGGCGGATGGAGGAGGTGATGATGCGCGCGCGTGGCGGCGGGCTCTGGGCGCTGCTGCTGCTCGTGGTTCTTGTGGCGGCGGCGGCGCCCGGGGCGGTGGTGGGTCAGGGGAACCTGACGTCGCGGGCGGATCTCGCGGGGTTGTACGCGCTACGGGGCTCGCTCGGGCTGCGGGCGCGGGACTGGCCGCGCCGGGCGGACCCGTGCTCCGCGTGGGCGGGGGTGGGCTGCCGCGGCGGCCGTGTCGTGTCAGTCAGCCTCGTCGGGCTGCGGCGCACGCGGCTGGGACGCCTCGCCCCGCGCTTCTCCGTCGACCCGCTGCGCAACCTCACGCGGCTCGAGGCCTTCAGCGCCGCGGGGTTCGGGCTGCCCGGGTCCATCCCGGCGTGGCTCGGCGCGGGGCTCGCACCCACCTTCCAGGCCCTCGACATCTCCGATTGCGCCGTCACGGGAGAGATCCCCACCTCGGCCATCGCCGGCCTCAGCAACCTTACCACCCTCAACCTCGCCGGGAATATACTCTCGGGGCAGCTCCCGGCCGCCGCCCTCGCGGGGCTCGCGCGGCTCAGGACCCTTAACCTCTCGGGCAATGCCTTCTCGGGCGCGCTGCCAGACGCGGTCTGGTCTCTCCCGGAGCTGAGCGTTCTCGACGTGTCTCGGACCAACCTCACCGGCGCATTGCCCGAGGCAAAGCCTGCGCTGCCATCCAACGCGCAGGTGGTGGATCTGTCCGGGAACCTCTTCTATGGTGTTGTGCCGGACTCCTTCCGCCAATTGTTCAGCCGGGTGGTGCTGGCTAATATCTCCGGGAATTACTTTGACGGCAAGCTGGGTGCATCCAATGGTGGTGGGAATTTTTCGTTTGGATTGAATTGCTTCCTCGACGCTGCGGGACAGCGTAGCCTGGCCGATTGCCAGCGGTTCTATGCTGGGCGTGGTTTGCCATATGATGGGCCCGTTGCCGCACCCACACCACAGCCAGCGCTTCCAGCTGCACCGGCGAGGAAGAGGAGCCGCAAGGATTTGAAGTACATATTGGTTGGGACCATCGGTGGTGTCGTCCTGCTTGTAGCTGCGGTTGCAGCCGTTGTGTTTTTCTTTGTGTGTTCTGGGAGGAGCACGACTAGGGTTGATCAGAGGGAAGGTGGGGCACCAAGTGCACCGTCAGGGGTATCAGTGACTGGCCGGGCTGCAGCTACTGGTGGCACGCAGTCATCTGCATCGCCGGCAAACTTGGCGAAGGTTGGTGATTCATTTGCTTACGACCAGCTCGTCAATGCCACCTCGGGTTTCGGGGAAGAGAGGCTTATCAAGCATGGTCACTCAGGCAATCTATACCATGGCGTGCTCCAAGATGGGTCCTCGGTGGTTGTGAAGAGGATCAGTTCCCGTGCGGCTAGGAAAGATGCATATCTGGCAGAATTAGATTTATTTGCCAAGGGATTACACGAAAGGCTGGTGCCGTTCATGGGACATTGTCTTGATAAAGAGGAAGAGAAGGTTCTTGTGTATAGATTTGTCCGGAACGGCGACTTGTCAAGTGCACTTCACAGAAAGTCAGGGGAGGAAGAGGAGGGAATGCAATCTTTGGATTGGATAAAGAGGTTGAAGATTGCAACAGGGGTGGCTGAGGCTCTGTGCTATCTTCATCATGAGTGTACTCCACCGATGGTTCACAGGTATAAATTTCTGTCTAGTTTTATGGATGACTAAATTTCTCTCAGTTGGGTGTTTCTTAGTAACTAGTCAGGTGCAAAATGGGTAAATTTTATGGATTTCTCCTGCAAATTCGATATTTTATCTTGCGCTATGTACCTCGTTGTGATGATCATATAATGGGGTTGCGTGCTTGCCCAACAGCCTCGATATTTTGCATTTCATTGTGGGTGCTCTGACAATTGATTTTTCACTTTTTGGTACTGGGGGGTTTTCAGCAATGGCCACCATCATATGTACCAACAGAATTGGTGACAGCCAGGAATACACCGGTCACGTTCTTAATGGATTGGTATTGCTGAGTCAGCTTTCGGTAGTCGGTACTATATATAATATATCATGCACCATAGCCGAATACAAAAAACTGAGTGTGAACTGTATTGTTATCTGTTTATCTACCTCGTTTGAGATGTTTTTGCCTGGTCTGTAGCATCACTACTACTGTTTTCGTAAGTAGACATCTTTAAATTCAGGCATACTTGTGGGTTCCTCCTCTGCTGTTTCCCTTCTATAAAAAAAGTAGGATACTTCTCTATTGTCATGTCATTCTATGATCAAGTTACATTCGGATTTGTGTGATCTACCGACAAACTATTAATATCCATATGGTTCATCACCACCTTAGTTGGTCTATAATTTCTTTACTTTTGCTCAGTATTTTTGTCACCCGTCAGTGAGATCATACATTGTACTATGATTATCAATTCTAATTGGAAAGTTTTCTGATTTTGCACACTGTTCAAGGTGCTCTTGAACACCCACCAATATCCTCATGCAAAAAAGGATAGGGAGTTCTTTGTTCTCCTCAATTCACTAGGAATTATGTTTTGGTATCCACATGATCCATGCAGTAGATCATGAGAGAAGTATTGGTTGTTGAGCTAATATTTTCAACACACTTCACAGGGATGTGCAAGCCAGCAGTATCCTTCTTGATGATAAATTTGAAGTGCGCCTTGGAAGTTTGAGTGAGGTGTGTCCTCAAGAAGGGGAAGGTCACCAAAATGTCATCACAAAGCTGTTGAGATTTTCATCGTAAGTTTTAACTTCTATGACTGCATGCTTGGCTCATTTGTCTTTCATGCATTGAGACTCTAAATCTCCGTAGAATGCATTATTGCATCGTGCCATTCATTGATCACCTACTTATTTGCTAACATCTCTATTAAGCTATTAAAAATGATCTATTGTATGGGGGCAACTTAACCGTAGCTTCAATGATTTTGGAAAAGGTGCATTCTGAAAGCATGTGGTCGATTTAATCATTGTGCTGTCCAAAGTCCAAACTATTCCAGTCAATTAATAAATGACCTTTTTTGTGACAATGTTTAGTCTATTCTTTTTCACTTATTGAGAATGCGATCAGATCTAGCTATGCAAAATCCAAATGATTCAATAAGTACAGGACAAAACTACTGCTAGTAGGTTCATGGTAAAAAAAAAGTAAACGAAAGTTTTTATTTTTAAAAAAATTCTGCTACATTCAGATGTTAATACTAGTGTTACTTGGACACGGATACAAGAGTCGGAATCCGACTTGGATTTGGGTGTCCTATTCGGCAAAAAAAATTTGGGCACGGGAAATGTTACTCGGAATCGGACACGGTGTCGGAATCCGACTCGGATTTTAGGTATCCGATTTGTTCAAATTTTTTGGACACGGGTGTCAAGTAACACTGGTTAATACTAGTCATATTATGTTTGATAATCACATGATTGGTAGTTTCATTTAAGTAATTTCATTTTGTTGTATTAAATTAAATTCTTATCTTCTAATGTCGTGTTGTTTTGTGGGAATGCAGGACATCAGATCAAGGTTCTTCTGGTAAGTGCATGCACACGTTCTTTCATTGCTTTCAAGCATTTTTAGTCTTGAGAATTAATGAAACCAAGGACTCTAACATCATATTGTCTTTCAAACAATCTTTTTTGGACATTATCTATATATTCTTGTTTATGAATGCAAGTGCATTGACCAATCTCTCTAATGTTAACAGGTTCTCCATCTGCATCTTGTTCATATGATGTCTATTGCTTTGGAAAAGTTTTGCTGGAGTTGGTGACAGGGAGACTTGGTATCAGTGCGTCAAATGATGCTGCAACAAATGACTGGCTTGATAACACACTGCGCTACATCAACATTTATGAGAAGGAGCTCATGAGCAAGATTATTGATCCGTCACTTATCATCGATGAGGACCATTTGGAGGAAGTCTGGGCAATGGCAATTGTTGCGAAGTCCTGCTTGAACCCAAGGTCTTCTAAACGCCCACCGATGAAATATATCCTAAAAGCACTAGAGAATCCCTTGAAGGTGGTGAGGGAAGATAACGGCTCTAGCTCAGCCAGGTTGAGAGCAATATCATCACGGGGCTCATGGAATGCTGCATTCTTTGGGAGTTGGCGGCATAGCTCATCTGATATAGGCCCTTCAAGGGATGACAACATGTTGAAACGCTCAGAGACGATCAAATCATCTGGTGGGAGCAATGGTGATCATTCTTCCTCCCGCAGGAGGCAATCTAAGGATATCTTCCCCGAGCCATCTGGCTCACGTGACACCGAGGATTAAGGAGCTTTCTTTCTTTTTGCGGTCCTTTGGGTTAAAAGAAAAGTCCATCAAGGGCTCTGTTGAAGCTCTGCAGCCAGCGTGTGATTGAATTCTTTGAGCTGAAAAGTCGTAGCTGAATTCGCTTGTTGTCAATGACTTCACAAGCAGCACGCTGCCGCGAAGGTACCATTTTTTTGGGGGGAACAGCGGGTGGTGATCGTATGGATGCTGGTGTACCTTGCCCCGTGCACTGTCTGGACAAAGGCGCAGAGTCGCTCTGGTTTCTCTCCACTGTTCTTTTTTTCCCTCCTCTTGATTAAAGAAAGCACGGCGAGCTGATTCTTTTTCTTCCTACTGTAATTGATTGGTTCATTGTTGATCATAGCAGAAATGTTCGTTCCATTCATGTCTGGTTGCTTCTGGTTTTTGTGTGCTTCCTTGCAGAGTCCTCATCTCCTTTTGTATATTTTTGATTCTGTGTAAGTTTGACGGATTGTCTTTTTTATTTTATTTTTAAAAAACACGGATTGTCAGCTCAAGTTGGTGGCGTGCTCAGTGTCAGGAGAGTGCCAATCTAGGCGAGTTGGAAGCTTTCAGAAAAGGCCAAAATTGAGGAGAGGTGTTTCCATGTTTTTTTTGTTACAGTTGCACAAATATTAAAGTATGAATGAAGAGTAGATAGTGATTATTTATCCCTTCGTTTGCTTCAAGATTTGTGTAGCTTGTATTGGGAGGGAAAGCATTGAATCATTGCTCAAAATTGAGATGTCTTCTTGCGAGAAAAGGCTGAAATTGCAAAGGCCGTTTGTTGTATGCCGGCCTGGCCCAATGAAACTGGCGGGAATACTATCATGGAGTGCGTCTGTAGCTCAGTGGATAGAGCGTTTGTTTCCTAAACAAAAAGTAGATGGTTCGACGCCTTCCTGGCGCAAATTTTGGAATGCTTTATGTTTCTTCTTTCTTTGAAAAAAAGACAAAACTCTCTCAAATTTTTTATGCCTACAACTTTATACTTTGAGAATTGCTTACAGGTAGATGTCCTGTTCTATCATTGAGCAGTACTTCAATGCTTTTCTTCTTAATACAAGTTGTATAAATCTTAAACCAAATGAAAAGGTAAATAATCATTATCTACTCTTCATTTATGCTTTAATATCTGTACAACTGTCAAAAAAAAAAGTATGAAAGCACCTCTCTATCATTTCATCCGACGGTACGGTCCAATCCATTCCTATTGCCCTACCCACCTCTCATACTATATCCTCCCACTAGATGGCTCCTCTAACAAATCCTCCTGACAAACTCCTCCAATGGCTTCACCACATCACCACCACTACACTGATTCACTCCCCTCTCAGTCTCTCACACCTTCCCTTTTTTTACACAAATAGACAGAAAAACCAAATGTTTTGAGGTTAAATCCATGCGAATCCTATGGGGAGAGGAGATTGCCCCATGTGCCTCGAAAGTCGGACCTTGAAGGCAGCGCTGCTAACCTCTCCGATGAGTTCATTACTGTGTTGTTTGGCCTCTTTAATCGCGAGCAACAGACCGGTGTTGAGACACCCAGATTAGCCTCGCATCAGTTAGATTCGGGCCTACCCGCAACAAGGCAATGGGCCAGCCTCCTCCTCCAACATGCTCTGTTGCTCATCACCATCTGCAAGCCTATCGTGCTCCTCCCCCAAGAGCAGTGAAGAAGAATCACTTCAGTCTCCTCCTTCGTTGACAAGCTCCTCCTAAATGTAGCTTGTTGCAGGCGCTTGCTTGAATTGGTGCAGAAAGTGTTTTCGATTATTGCAATGTCTTTTTTGAATCTTATAACAAGAGATGATTTTTGTTCTAGTGGATTGTTGATTTGTTACACGGGTAGCAACAAGTTGTTGCCTTCTTTTGTGAAATTTGTAGCAACAAGGGATTTTTTCCTTTTTGTGCTGATTGATAAAATTTGTTGCAGATAGTTTTGTTTTTTACTTTTTTTTGCCAACTTAATGATATTTGTTTGATCTTCAGGGCAATTGATCTAGGAGGATGGTGTGACTTTGCAGTTGTGCGTTGAGCCCAACGAGAGGTGACGCATCCGTGCAAGCATGAGCGGCATGACGTGTGGCAGTGCGATGGACTTTGGTAGATGCATTTTCGTTTCGTTGATTTTGTGTTCATTGCACATGGAGCAAATATTTTATTACAAATTTAATAACTAATTGTTACGCTTCTTGAGTTTTTTATTGTACTAGATAGAACGGCCGAGAGAAACGTACACTAGGAACGCTCCTATGTACATCTGAACGTTGGTCGTGTTAAGGAACCTCGCTATCGAATAGTCCGGGGTTCCCGAACAGATCTAAATTGGAGAACAGAGAGAGACACAGATATATGGGGAGCGACGACAGAATTCTTTATTGCTTTTGTGATTCTTGTACATAGGGGGACCCCCCTCCTCCTTATATAGCGCTCACCTAGGGTTTCAGCTAAGGGACCATTGTGGGCTTTTCATTGGGCCACGTGGTTTCCCAACACTCCCCCTTGGGCCCTTTGCCGCGAGATGCATATGCTTCATTAAAACTCCAGAAAAACCCAGTGAGAAAAATACTTGGAGAAAGAGTACATAGCATACGCTTACTATATTGCACGAATTGCCTCGTTAAAACCTTATGCAAGAAAACTTCATGAAAAACTTGTTGAGGAAAAAGAGTACAATTCACCCAACTTCAATTGCTAATCTTCGAGATTCATGTTGGGTATTCATAATTCATGTTCGAGATTCATGTGGGAGTATGTGAAATATCTCCCCCTGAAATCTGCACTTATCTAAGTCTTATCATTCCAATTCCTTTAATGCACCTTTCAAAGGTAGATGCTGGAAGTGATTTAGTGAACAAATCTGCAAGATTTTTACATGACTTAGTATGCAATATCTTGATCCCGTTCATCTTATGCAATTCGTGAGCATAGAAGAACTTGGGGTTGATATGCTTCGTGAGATTGCTCTTCACATAACCCATCTGTGCTTGGGCAACACAAGTCGCATTATCTTCATAGATTATCGTGGAGTTTGCTCAATGTTCAAGCCACATGACTTACGGATGTGGTGAACCATTCTTTGAGCCATGCACATTCACGAGATGCTTCATACAAAGCGATGATTTCGAGTGGTTTGTCGATGTCGAGACGAGTCTGTTTAGGCGACTTTCAAGAACGACTTTCAAGAAAACATAGCGGTTGGGACTTGCGGTATGTGGTCGATAAGTACCAAACATCGGCGTAGCTAACCAAATTCAATTCATTGTTTCTTCGAAAAACAAACCAAGGTCTTTGCTTCCTTGGAGGTAACGGAAGATATCCTTAATCCCTTTCCAATGCCTTTTGGTGGATTACGCCTTTATCAGGGCTAGCAAATTCACAATAACGCAATGTCGACTGGTGCTATTCATAAGGTACATGAGCGCTCCAAGCGCACTCGGATATGGGAATTCTGCTCCCGGGACTTCCTCCCTCTTCTCTAGGTGCATGCGGGTCTAGGTTTGCTTGGAGTGACCTTGAGCCATTGGAGTCTTCGCAGGATATGCCTTTTCAAATCTAAACCTTTCCAACACTTTCTGCGTGTAGGTTGATTGGTGTACCAAGATTCCTCCTTGGACATGTTCAAGCTGCAAGCCTAAACAAAACTTGGTTTTACCCAAATCCTTCATTTCAAACTCAGACTTCAAGTATGAGCATGCTTTTTCAATTTCTTCATCCGTCCCAATGATGTTTAACTCATCTACATAGACGAAGATTATACAGAACCCATTCGGGGATTGCTGTATAAACACACATGGACAATCTTCGCTGTTTGTGTAGCCTTTCTTGCAGAGAAAGTCACTCAAGCGATTGTACCACATTCTTCCTGACTGCTTCAGCCCATACAGTGATTTCTCCAATCTCACACTGTACAGGTTTCTATTTGCTCCGTCTTGGTTCGGGATAGGAATTCCTTCCGGTACTTTCATGTATATCTCCGAATCCAAGTTTCCATACAAATATCTTTGTGACAACATCCATTAGCTTCATTCTCAACTTCAAGTTGATCGCCATTGAGATCAAATATCTAAAGGTAATTCCTTCCATGATGGAGAATAGGTTTCTTCATAATCAACTCCAGGACATTGAGTGAAACCTTGAGCTACAAGCCTTGCCTTGTACCTTACAACCGTTGTTTTCATTCCTCTTAGAACAAAGACCCATTTGTGACCTACGGTGTTTATATGGGGAGGTGTGCGGCATCACGCCCAAACACCTCTCTCTTGTTCATAGAGACTAACTCTGCGATGATTGCCTTTTTCCATTCTTCCCAATCTAGCCTTTTCTTGCACTCTGCTAGATATGCAGGCTCGGGATCATGATCAATGATCGAGGCAATCTTCTTTGCGAAGTATGCATCAACGTTGGTTGTTGCTCTATTCAGGGATTCTCCTGTTATTACAAAGTTTATGGCCATTTCTTCATGGGGTGCTTCATGCACTTCTACTTGCTCTTCGCTACTTTTCCCTATCGCAGGAGCAAGTTCCTTTAGCTTTTCATTGCCTATGTGTGCGCATACATTATTTTCGACGGTTTCCTGCAGTGGAAGATTCAAGTCTGGGATTGCCTTTCCTGTTGGCTTCTTTCCAATGCCAGGTCTCAACTGGCTCCCCTTCTTTCCTTGGAGTATTTTCGTGATTGGTTGTGGTAAGTCCTCTCGCCCAGTTTTCTCCCAACGTCTCCGGGTACTTTGGGTTTGAGGAGCCAGATTTTCGGTTCTTTTTCTTTGAGGCCTCTGAACAGGATGAGGGATACCTTCTATTTTCTTTGGTATTTCCACCCTCTCTGGTGCATTTCTTGCGGGTACATGCGACTTAACCACGCCCTTCAGGTCACAAAAATGATCAGGTAATTCATTTGCTAAATTCTGCAAATCAATTATCTTCGACTTCTTGATTTGCTTCATTAGTGCGGGGGTCATGTGCGGGGATCCCAGTGGAGTGCCATATGATTTCCCGGCATTTTTCATACAAAGGTTGATTTCCTCCCCCTAAAGACGGGAAACGATCCTCGTCAAATATGCAATCAGTGAATCGGGCTGTATGCAAGTCTCCAGTCATGGGTTCCAAATACCTGATTATGGATGCACTCTCAATCAACGTATATCCCAGACTTGCGAAGAGGGCCCATTGCAGTCCGCTGAGGGGGTGGTATAGGTACATATACCATACACCCAAATTTTTTGAGATGGGAGATCTTCGGGATGATCCCGTGCACAAGCTGCATAGGAGAATGGATGTTGTAGGCTGAAGGTCTAAAATTGATGAGAGCTGCTGCGTGTAGGACTGTGTGTCCCCAACAATTGTTGGGCAAGTTACAACTCTGCAAAAGCGGTCTGGCAATGAACTTAATCCTCTTTATTAGTGCTTCAGCAAGTCCATTCTGTGTATGGACGTGCGGTACGGAGTGCTCAACTGCTATCCCTGTTGTCGTGCAATAATCATCAAATGCCTTTGAAGTAAATTCTCCGACATTGTCCATTCTAATGGACTTCACGCGATGATCAGGGAAAGCATTCTTAATTCTTATGATCTGCGAGATCAGCTTTGCAAAAGCATGGTTTCTTGTTGACAATAAGCATACATGCGACCATTTCGAGGAAGCATCAATGAGCACCATAAAGTACCGAAATGGTCCTGACAAGGGCTGAAGCGGGCCACAAATATCCCCTTGGATGCGTTCTAGGAATGCATGAATTTCACTTTGCACTTTCATGACAGATGGTCTAGTTATTAATTTCCCGGTGGCACATGTAGGGCACACAAAATCTTCATGATTCGGGAAAATTTTAACATTAATGCTGTGACCTTGTGAGTTGTTCACTATATTTCTGATCATTCGAAGACCAGGATGACCTAATCTACCATGCCATAAAGAAAATAACTCAAAACTTCTAAAAATAGTCTTCAAGGAAGTATACACGTCGGGTGCATGAATATTCGTGTAGTACAACCCAGATTCATATGAGGGACATTTTTCTAATACCATTTTTCCACATACCGCGTGCTTCACAATGCACAAGTATTCTTTGCCATTTTCTTCATTGGTTTCTACGTGAAAACCATTGGCGCGGATGTCTTTGAAGCTTAAGAGAGCGCGTTGATTCGAGGTACAAAGGGCTTCTTCAATTACCAAAGTTGTACCCATAGGCAATATAATAGTGGCTCTTCCGAGCCGATTACATATGAGTCGCTTCTGCGATCGTAGTAATTTTTCCGTTCTTCGTGATCATTGGAAGTATTTAGACTCTCTTAAGATGGTATTTGTTGTGCCACTATCAACAATGCATATCTCTTCCATTTGGGCGCTACACGATTTCTAGATAAAAGAAATATAATTCTAATCAGATAGAGGCAAAATAATCCAAATATTGCTTGCAAAATTGAAGAATACTGGAATAAAGAATAAATTGCATATTTATTCATGAGAGAAGTATGCTCTTCTAGAGCTTACAATTCATTATTCAAAAGAAAATGCTAACAACCATAAAAAAATGCATTAAACAGAATCCGTAAAATATGCTTTAATTTCTACTTCTATGTCATCGACAGAGGTTTTCTCTTCATTTGCCATAATATTGTTTGCAGCATCGATGTCCAGGCTATTCTGTGAGGATGAGACAAGTGGGGTATCTTCATCCATGGCATCATCATCACCGATATCGGCGAAGTGTGCCTCTGCGGGGGCGTTTTCTTTTGCCTTCCTCTTAGCCTGATATGCGTTGATCACTTCTTTGGATTCTCGACATATCTTTGACCAGTGTCCCTAAGTGCCAAACCTGAAGCACGTTTGGTTCTGCTGTCCATACGGCTTGGCGTGCGCCTTTTCTTTGTCATCTTTTTTCACTGGGGCTTTGGACTTTCCTTTGGCCTGAGTCATCTCTTTTCCACCCTGCTTGCCCTTCTTTCTATTAATGGGCTTTCTCACCTTGTAGCTATTTGCATTGACTTCTGTGCCAGTGCCTCGTCCAGGTGGCTGCGAGACATAGTTCTTGTGTAGAACATCGTCTTGCGATTCCGCAACTTGCATTACATCAATCAGTTCACTATACTCCTTGTATGCATCCTGACGATAGCTGCGTGCACTCTAGATAGCATTTGGGTGGAAGGTGGAGAGAGTTTTCTCAATCTTCTCCTCATCAGTGATCTTCTTGCCACATAGGGAGAGATTGGTACAAATTCTATGCAAGGCAGAATTGTACTCGGCCACCGTTTTGAAGTCTGCAAACCTCAGCGTACCCAATCTTGCTGTGCTTGAGGCAAGATGGTGTACTTGAGCTTTTCGAACCGCTTCTGAAGTGCAGTCCAAAGCTCATGTGCACTCTCCTCAGCCATGTATTCGTTCTTCAAAGTGGCTGAGAGGTGGTGCCTGAGAAAATGTAGGGCTTGATCGTTCTGCTCGACGGTAGGTTTCGCGTCCTGCGAGGACCCTAGACCAATCGCGGCGCGGAGCTTCTTGCCCCAAGAACGATCTTCACATCCGATGCCCAAGTGAGATAGTTCTGACCGTGCGGGGCCAGTTTTTCAAACTCACGATTCACGATGCCGGACATCTGCATGATTTCAAAATTTCGACATTAGATTACTGCGTATAATCTAATAGAAAAAGGTTGCAAAGAGCATAAAATGCACAAAATAAATTGCTATTTATTGCAGTATCTTAAATAAAGCAATGGATTTAAATTCATAAAGAATATTCATAAAAACAGAGAAATAAAGCTAGAAAAATTAAGAACAGAGCCAAATAAATCTTCTTGATTTTCTGGCAATTTTTCAAAATTTTCTGCAATTTTTTTTCCTTTCTTTTCTTTCTTTTCTTTTTCTTTTCCCTTTTCTTTTCCACCGAGCGGTAAGTTGGGCCTTGCATTTCTTTTCTTCGGCCCATGTAGGTCCGGCGGCTAGGGTTCCTACCCCTAGCTGCAAATTCCCTCACGCAGCTACTACCGTCGCGCGAGTGCCGTCTCGGTCCTTCTTCCCAAGCGTCGCCCACCTTCTCGCGCTTTCTTCCACGCGTGGCGCGACGGCGATGGAACCGAGGACGCAGGCCGAGGCTGCTGCGGGCTGGGGCTGAGCCACGTCGGGATGCCGGGGCGGCTGTGGCTGCGTGCCCGTGCCCGAGGGCCCGGGCGGCGGCGCGGTCGTGCGTGCATCGAGCGGGGCGGCGATCGCGGGCCGAGGGCGGCGGCGGTGGTCGCGGCCGTGCTGCGGCGGCGCGGCCTGTGCAATGCGGTTGTCGGGAAACCCAGCGACGACGGCCGCGGCAAGAACGTCGGGCCGGCCGAGCCGGTGGAGCGAGGCGTGGCGGTCGGGCGCCAGGCCGAGGAGGCTACGAGCCGAGGCCGAGGCGTCGCCCGCGAGTGGCGCGGAGCTGCGGCGTGAGGCGCCTTGGCTTCGGCGAGGCGCGGATGCCACCGGCCGAGCTCTGCTGGAGCCGCCGCGATTGTCTCGGCTGGTGCCGCCTCGCCGTGCCGGAGAGGCGGCGAACAGGCGGCGATGGCGTTCATGGTGCGAGGTCGCCGGCGAGGGGCGCGGCGGGCGGCGGCTTTGAGCCCGGCCTTGCGGCAGCCAGCGGGCGGGCCGACGGCGGCGCGCTGGCGGCAAGTTGGCTGCGAGCTGGGCGGGACAGCGTCAGGCGGCGCGCTCAGGCGGTGGTGGCGGCCGGGCTTCAAGCGGTTTCATGCGCGCGGCGCGAGCGCGCTAGCGAGGGCGCCGCGAGTAGCGGCGGGCTAGTCGCGGCGGTGTGAGCGAATGCCGAGGCGACGACCGGCGGCCGTGCACACCTGCCGATGCGACGACCGGTGGCCTTGCGGCGCTGCCGAGGAGGCGACGACTGCGGCGCGAAGTCGAGGCGGCGGCGCCGAGCGCCATCTCGCTTTTTCCTGGATGAACAGTAGATTCTTGTACTGTAGCTTCATGTCGTGTAGCTTCTTGCCACGTGACGGAAAGTACTAGATGCGTAGGTTAGATGCATGCATAGAAAACAACAGCGATTAGATTCAATCACCGAAACCCACCTTTCTCATTTTTCAATTCTGAACTCCGGTAGAGCTTCGTGCTGATAACGTGTTAAGGAACCTCATTATCGAATAGTCCGGGGTTTCCGAACAGATCTAAATTGAAGAACATAGAGAGAGACACAGGTATATGGGGAGCGACGACAGAATTCTTTATTGCTTTTATGATTCTTGTACATAGGGGGGACCCCCTCCTCCTTATATAGCGCTCACCTAGGGTTTAGCTAAGGAATCATCGTGGGCTTTTCGTTGGGCCAAGTGGTTTCCCAACCGGTCGCTCCTTTTTACTTTAACAATAGAAAAAGTCAGTCCCTATATTCTATATCTCACCCATGTTCTGCCTCGGTCACATAAAATAGATAAAATCAACAAATGTTTTTGGACAACGTATAAGAATAGTTTTTTTTCTAAGAGGTTAACTTGCTAATATTGAAATACGATATTTAAATAGCGAAAAGAGTGACAATTACATAAAACTGGTTTGAAATGATTAATTTATACTCATGATCAATATAGGTACGAGGCTGGGCGACTCACATGTCATCCGATAACTATTTTTGCGGATGAGTAGCCTCCTTATTTCATTCTTATCGCATACCGTAGACGGATACGATCTATCTGAATATACGTAGGGCACAAATATTAACTCAACTGGGCTTGATAATTCAGAAGACCATGTCATGTCGGAATGGATAGCTCGTGGCATCGCATTTGCTGCACGGGTCTTGTTCAAGCAAGCGAATTCTCTTCAGACACACGGCACGCTCCATGACGAGCTTTATGTATCGCTCCAGCTTGGCGTCCACTGAATTGCCTACAATCTCTATTCTCTAGTACCTGCAGGTTGTGGTGCTCGAAATTTGATGTTCTCCATGACACAATGGTCTTCTCAGCACTGCCCTCGCAATTATTCCTATTGCATATTTGCCAAGGTAACTTCACGGCACAAAACACAGTTAGAACTTAGAAGCAGCTTGCATAGCATAGGCATCAAGCTTGACAATTTATTCGTAATCGTAAGTAAATGAAGTGAAGACAAATCATGAGGGGTAGCTATTATTAACTCAAGAAGGGTTGTCAATGTATATGATGACCAACAATTATTTATTCAAGGAAACCGCTACAGAACTTGAAAAATAGCAAAACCGTACAATTAATTGGTGCCATATACTGATCTTGCATCATGAGCATTTTCCCGACAATCGGAGATACTTAATGTTGGAAATATATGCATATTAACGATGAATTTATTTCGAAAATAAGCTATAACGATAGTTGAAGATAGAACAGTGGAAATAAATAAACTAGACACAACCAATATACCAATTGCAATGCCTATCTCATGCATATTAACAGATAAACAGAACATAGTTGCAGTTTGCGTACGTTACCGAGATGATGCCGGTAGTTGATGTCGATGAAGAACAGCGGACGATGTAGTCGAAGCCATCGCGTGAAGACGCTTCCAAAAAACGTGATTCGCCCTCTCCCGATGCAAGATCTCAAGGATGGACGTTTCGGAGACCTGCTCTTCCAACAGTCGTCGGTGCACGCCGGCGAAGACGGAGGCAACGTAGTACGAAGGAAGGCAATTATGTTCTTGGATATCACGTTAACGTAACCGTGTTGACTACTTGGTCCCACGCTGCGTGGCGTAGCGAGCGAGCGCGCACATGTTCTCTTCTTCTTCTCATACTCAAGCATGGTGGAGGAACCTCTCTTTATAAAGTGGTCGTTATCCACCTCCACTAGCAATGTTGGACTATTATATTTTCACCTTTCTTTCACCTAATGGGCATTTGGGATTTTTTAAGAATTATTTGTGAATTAATGGATCTAGCCCAAATAATTCCAACACTTAAAACCAATGCTTTTGAATAATTTTGCTTATGTTATCACGTCGTATAATATGTCTGGCATATATAGATAATCGGCATATCTTCCTTATTATAAATATTTCTATTGCATATATGCCAATATAACTCATGGAACAAAACATTATTAGAACTTACAAGCAGCTTGCTTTAACAAAGACGCTTGACATTTTATTCTTAAGCAAATGCAGCGAAGGTAAATTATTAGGGTGACCATTTAACTCAAGAAGGTTTGGCAGTATATATATGTCACCAAAAGTTAAATGTAATAATGTATTATCCAGGGAAATCACTACAAAACTTTAGAGCGGATCGAAAGAACAAAACATGTATGCAATTTACCGTGACAAAAAAGTTCTTCAAGGAAGGTGCGGCTTCAAGGACAAAAAGAGTCCAAGTTGGTCACATTGTGCAAAAATGTTGGATAGATACAGGTCTCTTAGGTTGCTGAGCGCGGGAGAGATTTTTCTGGGTCTTCCGGTTTAATCCAAATCTGCGGTGGAAGATGGCTGATTTTAATTTCCGGTGGAATTATTATTGAAAAAATAATTGCCACAGAGGTTGACATATGGGCCCACATGTTCGACTCTGCTAGTGTCACCATGACGTTACCATGCCACGCGTAGGCACCGCGTCTAGACCACGTCGGTTAGCGGCGCTCTGGCCCGATGGTCGTCGGCAGTGACAACGGCGACCACCCACGGCAAAATCTTGGCGAGCTCAACATGGTGACATAATCAGCTGGGCCTCCAGTGACCCCGAACAGCGGTGGCGAGCACCGAAGCGGCGGCAGCTCGGGCATCCATTGCAACGGCGGCTTCCGGCGATGCTCCGGCCAAGCTAGCGTGCGCACAGCGAAGAACGGACCACGATGATCCCGTTGGCACCCACCTCGAAGCTTGAAGACCACTAGAGACAACGAATCGACGAAAATTCCTTCGCGACGGTGCAAAGAGGAAAACTCCAAATCCTGGCGAAATCCCGACGAATCGACTAAATTGAACTAGGGCATTGCTTGCTTGAATCCGTACGGTGCCTACGCCTCCCTTATAAAGCGCTAGGAGACTGTGCCTTGGCCACTACGCCTCCCATGTCCACGGCAAATACGGTCGACGGGCCGTGTCCAAGCTGAACACGGACGGGTGAGGTTGACAGATGGGCCCCACCTGTTAGTCTCACGCGGCACGGGGCTCCCAGGTAGGCTGGTCCATGCGGCGGGCTGGCGCGATGTTGGGCCGAGGTAGGTCATCTCAGACGCAGGAGAAATGGGCTAGGCCAAAAGGTTTCGGCCCCTACCGAAATCCAGTTTTTCAAATTATTTTTCATTTAAAATAATTACATAAATTCAAGTAGCTTGAAATAAATAGCAAAATACTTGGAAAAATTCCAGAAAAATTCTGTAAAATATTTTGAGATATTTAGAACTCAAATAAAATATTGTTGGCAAAAGTTCACTTAAACTTTGTCTAAATTTAAATACTATTTTCAAGAAGGTTAATTCAAAATAATATTTGAAATACAAATAAAAATCCAGAATATTCTCAAAAATGATAAATTGCATAAAAATAAATGAAAAGCAAAAATTGAGATGTTACTAATCTCCCCCTTAACAGAATCTTGACCCCAAGATTCAAGGCTAACTATATAAACATGTTAGGAAATTCTGACTTCAGATCCTCCTCACGCTCCCACACTGTTTCACTTTCTGAATGATTATTCCACTGCACTCTACAAAAAGACACTAACTTGCTCCTGGTCTTATGATCAACAACATCCAAAATCTTAATCGGTTGCTCCTTGTAAGTCAAACCTTCTTGCAACTAATTTGACTTTAACGGTATCTGCTTTATTGGCACTCGAAGACACTTCTTAAGCTAAGAGATATGAAACACATTATGCACACCTACCAATGACTGAGGCAACTCTAACTGATAAGCAACTTCTCCTCTACGCTGTAAGATTTTGAATAAACCAACAAATCTTGGAGTAAGTATTCCTTTAGTGTGAAACCTTCTGACTCCTTTAAGAGGGGTAACTCTGAGATACAAAAATCCTCAGGTTTGAAACTCAACTCTCTTCGGTGATTTTCAGTATAGCTCTTCTGCCTTGACTGGGCTACCTTTAACCTTTCTCTAATCATAGCAATATGTTTTTCTGCTTCTTTTAGAATATTAGGCCTAAAGACAAGACGTTCTCCTGTCTCATTCCAATTCAACGCAGTACGACAAGAACAGCCATATAATGTTTCAAACGGTGACATTTGCAAACTTGCATGATAACTATTATTATAACTGAATTCTGCATATGGCAAACCTTTATCCCATATAGTAACATAAGCTAGAGCACAAGCTCTTAACATATTATCCAAAATCTGATTAACTTTTTTAGTCTGATCATTTGTTTGTGGATGATACACTGTACTGAAATTCAAACGAGTTTTCATATCTTCATACAGCTTATTCTAGATTCTCGAGGTAAATTGAGAATCTCTATTTGACACTATCTTCTTTGGCACTTAATGCAAATACACAATCTTTGATATATACAACTCTACTAAGCAATCTTCTATATAAGTAGTTGTAACAGGTATAAAATGAGCAACCTTTGTCAATCGATCCACAATGACCCATATAGAATCATATCCACTCTGAGTTCTAGGTAAACCAGTAATAAAATCTATATCGATTTCTTTCCACATCATTCCACTCAGGAATCTTTAATGGCTGTAACAAACCAGCCGGCCTCTGATGCATTGTCTTCACTCTCTAATACACATCACACAAAGCAATATATTCGACAACTTCACACTTCATACTAGGCCACTAAAACCTCTCTTTAAGATCCTGATATATCTTAGTACTTCCTGGGTGAATTGAATACTTTGAGTCATTAGCTTCCTTAAGAATCAATTGCTTCAACTCCTTTCAATTTGGTATGCAAGTTCAACTGTTAAACCATAGAGTACCTTGATCATTCAAAGAAAGATATTTAGCTTTGCCTTCCTCCATCTTATAGTTAATTCTTTTGATCTTGTTGTCATCCTTTTGACTTTCACGAATCTGATCCTCTACAGTCAGCTGTAACTCCAAGGTAGTTAAAAATCTTTTTGGAAACACTTCCAATTTCAACTTTTGAAACTCCTTGCGAAATTCAGGCTAACTCTCCTGAATTAGCATGTTGACGCTGTGATTCTTCCGACTCAAAGGATATTCTACCACATTAGCTTTTACAGGATGATAGTGAATTCTCATATCATAATCTTTATCAGCTATGACCATCTTCGCTGTCTCATATTGAGATATGACTAAGTAAAGATATACTTTAAACTCTTGTGATCTGTATATATCTCACAATAATTTTCGATGAGATAATTATGCCACAACTTCAAAGCATGCACTATGACAGCTAACTCCAAATCATGCGTCAGATAATTCTCCTCATGCAGTCTCAATTGCCTTGACGCATGTGCAACGACCTAGCCTTTCTGTATCAACACACATCTAAGTCCCTGATGCGAAGCATCACAATAAACATCAAAACTACTCTAAATATATGGCAATACTAACACTGGTGCAGTAGTCAGGCGCTTCTTCAATTCCTCAAAGCTTTTCTCACACTCCGGTATCCAGGTGAATTTCTTTTCCTTCTTCAACAACTACATAAGTGGTCTCGCAACTGTCAAAAATCCTTTTATAATCAACGATAGTATCCTGCCATTCTCAGAAAACTACGAATTTGGGTGACTGACTTCGGTTGTTCCCAATGCAATACAGCTTCAACTTTGCTTGGTTCTATAACAACTCCTTTGGCAGTCATCACATATCCAAGGTACTCAACTTCCTTTGTCCAAAAGTCACATTTGCTTAATTTGGCATACAACTGTTGCTCTCAAAACTTTTCAAGTACTAATCTTAAATGCTCTATGTGCTCCTCTTCTAACTCGGAGTATAAAAAATATCATCTATAAACATGACAACAAACTTTTCTAGGTGAAAGCATCTAGGCCTCCAATTCTATTTGGTTTTGGTAATTAATGACAATTACGATTAAATGACTAACATTTCCCATTTGAGCATTTTGAGAATAGGTTGGTCCAAGTTTCGATGATTATGAAAGCATGAAGTTGATGAAGAGAAGATCAACGCGTCAAGACAAAATGGCTAACGTATAAATATTTAAGGACCTTTTCATAGCTTTTTACCGATCTCGAAGTTTGGAGAAAAGATCAGATTGCTAGAATTAGGCCCGTACTATTAATAGGGGTCTTGACGATTATCTTGATGTCATCTAGGGTTTAAAGGCTCAAATCTATGCTAAAATCATGCATCATGTCATACAAAAATTCAAATTGAAAATTCCATATTTGTTGAAAGAAAGTTTCTGGAAGCCCGGTGCTACCGGGGAAGCGGTAGCATCGGCCCTAGAGCGGTGTGTAAAGGGTATTTTTGGGGGACCAGGCAGAGCGGTACTACCGCCCATAGTAGCACCGGTCCCTCAGTCCGGTTCAAAAATTTTAGAGGGTATGCTTTTTGGGCAGTCGGGTGGTCCGATGCTACGGCCCATGGTAGCGCGGTGCTACCGGGCAAGCGATAGCACCGGCCCCTCAGCCTAGTGCAAAAATTCCAGAGAAGCCCCTTCTGGAAGAGCAAAAATAAAAAGAGCCTGGTGCTACTGGTCCCAATTGGGCGGTAGCACCAGACCCACTGCACAACGATCTCTGGTAGTGCATTTAATGCACTGTTCCAACCGTTGGGCTGGAGCCCGGTGCTACCGGTCCTACATGGGCGGTAGCACCGGAATCTCGACCAGCTCCATGATTCGAGCTCCAATGGCTAGTTTGGTTGGTGGAGGCTATAAATACACCCCACCTGCACTCTAGAGGTACTCTTGGTCCTCATTGATGATATTTGAACTCTAGCAAGTATTTTTCTCTCCAAAAGTTCATTCAATTTTCATTTGAGAGAGTGAAGAGCAAAATTTGAGTGTTGCATTTAGTTTGAGCCTTTAGACACTCAAATTTGACCTCAAGCAAGCATCAAGGCTTATTACTCTTGGAGGTTTCCGCCTCCTAAACGGCTTGGAGGCGATCGTGCATGGTGAGCTTCTCAACAGAGATTGTGAGAAGCCTCAGCAAGTTGTGAAGGCCGGAGTTCACCTACCCGGAGCGGGGAAGAACTACCTTAGTGATCGAGGAAGGCTCAAGAAGGTGGAGCCGGCTTGATGTTGTTCAAGTCACCTCAACATGGAGTAGGGGAGACCGGCAAGTCTCCGAGACCATGGGTCAAAAATCTTGTCTCTTGCTCTTTTGTGATTTGCATTTACTCCTCTAGTGTTTAATTCAATCTTATAGCTTTTCAAGTACATTATTTCTGCTTAGCTTTCTATTTTGTTCATACTTGAATTGCTAGAGTACTTGATATTTATTAGAGAACATAGTTGCAAAATTGAAGAAAATCGCAATTCTTCCTTAGTGTTTTCATTGATTGTTTTAAAATCATAAATTTTAGAAACATCCTATTCACCCCCCTCTAGTCGGTTATCCTTGATCCTACAAGTGGTATCAGAGCTTGGACTCTCTTTTGGAGCTTTACCGCCTAGAGAGTAAGGATGGCTAGCGATGGGGTGTTAATAGGCAAGGCTCCATTTTTCGATAGCTCAAATTATGCATATTAGAAAATTCGCATGATCGTTTCTCTAAAGGCCATGAGCCCAAGTATATGGAGAATTGTAGTTGAGGGTTTCACTCTGGGAGTTAATCCCACACTCACAATGGAACAAGAAGAGCGAAACACTCATCTCAACGCTCAAGCTATGAACGCTCTCTTTGGTGCTTTGAACACGGATGAGTTCAATCGAGTGAGCAACCTTGAAACTGCTCATGAGATTTGGACAACCCTCTCAGAAATTCATGAGGGGACATCCTCGATCAAAGAAGCCAAATTGTATATGCTTTGGATCAAATATGAGAGTTATTATGTTGCCCCATGAAAACATCAATGAAACGTTCAATGAAATGTATTCACGGTTGAACAATATAGTAAATGAGCTCAAGGGCCTTCGGGCGTCACTAACCGATTTCGATGTTGTTCGTAAGATGCTTAGGGCTCTTCGGACAAATATGAGACTTTGGTGACGTTGTTTCTCAACTCACCGGAGTTGCTAAGGATGACGCCAACGGGACTTCTTGGAAATCTCATTACAAATGAGCTTTACAAGAAGGACAAGGAAAAACTTTTGGAGCAAATCTCTTCGAAGAAGAAGAATATCGCCTTCAAGGCGAAGGCGGAGTCAAGCGATGAGGCGCTTGATAACTCGATGATGATGAAGACACCGAGGAGGAAATGGCCCTCCTTGTAAGAAGAATGAGGAGATTCATAAAGAGACGCTCAAGCACAAGCGCTCCTCAAAAATTCAAGAAGGGACAATACTCAAGCACCAATCGATATGCAAATATCCGGTGCTATGAGTGATGAGAAGGGACACTTTGATTTTCATTGTCCTAAGAAGAAGGACGACAAGAACAAGTCGCCTAAGAAGAAGAAGTTCTTTCATGGAAAGAAGAAGCTTAATAAGGACGAAAAAGGTGAGACTCACATTGGAGAGTGGGATTCCAAAGAAGAATATTCGGACTCCGACTCTTTCGAGGATGATACACCTTCAAAGAAGGGTCTCGCCGGCATCGCTATCAAGGAGGCTTCCTCACTATTCGTCACTCCTTTGTGTCTCATAGTAAATGGAAATTTTAAGGTAAAATCAAATGACGATGATGAACCCTCCTATGATGAGCTAATGGATATGCTTGAGGACTTAAATGAATACCTCGGCAAAGAAAAGTCTAAACATAAAGCTTTGAGAAAAGAATATCTTTCCCTCAAAGATTTTTATGAGGAGCTAAAGGAAGCTCATGAGACTCTCCTTGCCAAGGATCACTCAAAATCTCAAAATGATGTAGGCATTAGTTGCAATATTCTTGATGATATGTCTAGTTTAGAAATTGATTCATGTTATGTTTCAAAAACTAGCATATCTACTTCGTGTGATGATTTAATTGATATGCCTCAAATTTCATATGCTAGCTCAATTTCTTGCCATGAAAAATTAATGGTACAAAATAATGAACTTAAAGAACAAGTAGATAAACTTAGCAAGAGTTTAGATAGATGCTTTAAGGGCAAGGATACTCTAAATAAAATCTTGAATAGTCAAAGATATTCCTACAATAAAGAAGGTCTTGGGTATATTCTTAATAAGGGTAAGAAAATTAGTAATAAAGCTTCTCGGTTTGTAAAATCAAATAGGAAGCTTTGTTATAAATTGTCGAGACCCGAATATGCAAATCCAGACCCTCTGTGTATACTGCACTAGTTCAGGATCACGCTAGTGCACACAGGCTCAACATCGGTAAATATCACAATCATACATAGCGGAAATATTATGAAAGACATCATATATTAAATAATACTAGTTGAATGATCTTAAGGTTAACTTACATGACTATGCCTCGCAAGGCAGAACAACAAATTAAACTGCAGCGGAATGAAAACGTAGATAAACCCCTTAGTATACCACAGGCAACTGACTCTTTCTGGTACTTCTCCTCCAGCATTGGTGTAGACTCCTCAACTGATGATGTTGTTGTGGGCAAGGGTAAGTACTTAAAGCACTCAACAAGTTGTGCACAGGATGCAATTCCAACATAACTATATGCAAGGTTTATTCCAAAGGAAAGGCTAACAGGGCTATTTTGCAATAAAGCAACATTTATGAACAAGTACAATAAATAGATTGTAAAGATAGTAAAATAAATAACAGTAATAGATAGATTCTGCATTTCTCAAGTAAACCAGGTTTCCAATCCTAAATCAAGTTTCAAACTTCCATATGGCAATCCTGCCATCCCAACCAAGTTTTCCATTTAATTAAACTAACCCTTAACTGTAATTCCCGAGCATTGCTCAATACCGCGAGCATGGCTATTCGAATAGTTTTACACTCTGTAAAGGTTATGCACTTTACCCACACGACATGATCGTCTCTTCTTGCCAAGCTATTGACACACTTCCTTTGGTGTGTCGGCAGAGAGATCATGACAAAGCCTTTACAATGCACTGCCTTAACCCAGTACTACCCGCTGAGGTTTCAACACTGAAGGGTTAAACCACCACAACAGGGCCCCCCTCTTGCGTCATGTGAATTGATCCGTGAACCTGGGACTCACACCACCGATAGTAGTACCAAAGCTAAGACATTGCAAATTAATCAGCTAGGCTGTCCCATACCAGACATGTGGTTGCATGATTGACTCAGGTTAAAGGCTTGCAAGGTTAAGTCCTTAAGATGATCGAGGCAAGATTTTCACATACCCTCTGCCCATTGGGCCCACCTTGGCATACTCGCCTTGCCCTTGCCCCAATCTAAGTGATTACCACCCCAGTTGATTACCAAACACCACGTGCCATCAACAATTCAACATCGTTGCGTGACATCCATCGCCACAATAACTCAATCTCATCGTGTGACCACACATGATACACAAGTTCATATCACTGTTCCATATTCCATTAGTCAAGATTAAACATTGATGATTCAAGTACATGTGATGACATGGCATGGCTAAGAAACTATGACGTTTTAACCTTCCCATGTTGATTTCAATACTAACCAACTATAGTGAACCAATCTAGGATGACATTAGATCATGGCATACAAATGACAAGATATGGTACAGATCAAATTGGTAGATTAGCTAAGTCCCAATTTAATTTAAAACAATTGTATATGTGAAATAACATGCAATAGAGTAAAAAATATAGCGATTTTGTAAACATGGGTTCAACATGATCAAAGCACAACTTGCCTTAGAAGAGCACTTATTCTTGCTCTGGACCTTGGTCTTGAGTCGATGAATCATCCTTGGATGCTTCGCACAATTCAACGTCTACGCGAAACAAGAGAGAAAGTTAAATAAATACAAAAACAGAGAGCACATGGAATCTAAAAATAAAGTAAAATTCACCATTAGTAGATCTTAATTTTACAAATTTTTAGAAATTTGAATCACCTCAATCAGAGCTCGCATGAGGAAGAACGGGCTTGTGAAAGATTCAAAAATCATAAAAAACTGAAAAATGAAAATCAAATAATAAACCAAATTATTTTTATATTGAAAAGCCGTATTATTGCGCCATGCTGATGTCAGCCCTGACCCGAGCCATCCAGGACATGACACGTGTCCCTCGGTCCATGGACTTAGTCCATGAACCTCATCGGGCTCACGGTGGACCTGGTCCACACGGATCCGATCTCTATGACGCACGGGTCCCGCACGTGCCGACTCAGCACCAGCGCAGTGCTTACGTAGCACACCACGCAAGCGCCATGCGAGTGCTACGCGGCTACCACCTCAGATACAAACGTGACGAGGCGACCACATGCCAAAGAAGCGTCAAGCCACGTCATCCGGCAGCACGCACGGCCCTAGGGTCGGTGGCGGCGAGAACGGAGGGCACTTACAGGCGTGCCTCATCGTTGTGGATCTGATGACACGATCGGTTTCACCTTTGGTCCACTGGAATGATGGCGGTGAGGTCTTCTTCTCCGTGGCGATGGCCCCACATGGTGATGACGAACTAGCTCCTCCCCGGTGGTGATTGCGTGCGCATGAGATGCTCCTTGAGATGACTAATCCGACGAGAGATCCAAAAAAGCCTCTCCCTTTGATGAATCGTCGAACCCTATTTGCGACGGTGCTTAGCGAGAAGTTTGTGATTGCGGCGAGAAGATGACGCGGCTCAAGCAACTAATCTAGGGCTTCGGTTGTTTGAGCTATCGCGATCCCGATGCGTGCTTTTATAGCCGCCTTGATCCTCTCCGACGGAGACTTAGACTGGGAGTCCGCGGCGACTACGACTCAGACGCGCGGAGTCCAACTCGGAGACGGGACTAAGACGATGAACAGATGGCTGACGCGTGGCGGATACAATGGACAGATGCAGTTGACGCGAAAAGATCCTAACCAAACACGCGCTCCTTCAAACGGTAAAGATTTGACAGAGTCCCGGATCGACACACCTTGATCGTGACCACTATTCCAGATCCGACAGCCACCAATGAATCCACATGCGCGGCGCAAATCTAGCCGTTCGAAGAGAATCCGACGGATGACCGCTCAACTTCAAGAAAACGGCCCGCCAGAATTGGGCCATGGGCACGCACAGTGATGGGCTCGTCCCGCTACTGTTCATTGGATTTTTCACGGGTTTTCCTCTTAAAATAATTACAGAAATTTATTTAATTATTTTTAGGCAACAAAAATATCAGGAAAAATCGAGAAAAATCTCAAAAAAAATTTGAGACATTTTGAACTCAAATAAAATAGTTTTGGCAAAACTTTATATTAACTTTATCTATATTTAATTAATTTTCATAAAAGATCAATATACATAATTTGAAATTAATTCAAATGAATTCCAGAAAAATCCAATGAATTCCAAAAAATCATAAAATGCACAAATAAAAATAAAATAATAATATGGACAAAATTTGGGATGTTACATAAATTTCATGATATAGGTCATCTATCAAATGATTGTCCTTTAGGCAAAGCATCGAAAAATAAACATTTATGATTCTTGCTATGTACTTAAGAAAAATAGTTTCGGTAAAATTATTGCTAAGTTTGTTGGCACTCCTATTCTTGGCCGTAGAAAGAATGCCATTTGGGTGCCTAAAACCTTGGTTACTAACCTACAAGAACCCAAACAAATTTGGGTACCTAAAAAGGCTTGATTTTCTTTTGTAGGTGAACTACAAGACCGGCGGACGGTATTGGGTGTTGGGTAGTAGATGCACTCAACACATGACCGGTGATCGGAAAATGTTCACCACATTTGAATCGGGGAGTGGCCAACATGACAAGATCACATTTTGTGATAATAGCAAAGGAAATGTATTAGGATTGGGTAAAATAGCTATCTCAAACGACCTTTCTATCTCAAATGTCTCCTTAGTTGAAACATTGAACTTTAATTTGCTATCTGTTGCTCAAATTTGTGATCTTGGTCTTACTTGCGTGTTTTCTAAAAATGGAGTAGTGATTTCTAAAGAAAATGATAACTTTTGATATTCAAAGCATTTAGATTTGGAAATTTGTATTTAGTTGAAACTTTTTTAATTGCTAAAACCTCCTTGGGTTGGTTGTGGCATAGAAGACTTGCTCATGTAGGAATGATTCAACTTAAAAAGCTTTTTAAAAATGATTTAATTATTGGCTTGAAAGATGTGAAGTTTGAGAAAAATAGACTTTGTAGTGCTTGTCAAGCTGGCAAGCAAGTGGCTAGTTCTCATCCGTCAAAAAGTATCATGTCCACATCTAGACCGTTAGAGCTCTTACATATGGATTTGTTTGGCCCGACAACCTATAAGAGCATCGGTGGCAATTCTTATTGTTTAGTCATTGTTGATGATTATTCAAGGTATACTTGGGTTTTCATTTTAGATGATAAATCCGAAGCCTCCGAAATTTTCAAAAGATTTGCAAAAAGGGATCAAAATAAATTTGATTTCAAAATAAAGAAAATTTGTAGTGATAATGGTTTCGAGTTCAAAAATACAAGAATCGAAGATTATTGTGATGAACTTGGAATAAAACACGAGCTTTCCGCCACCTACACTCCGGAATAAAATGGAGTTGTAGAACGGAAAAATCGAACACTAATTGAAATGGCAAGAAATATGCTTGATAAGTATAGCATTTCTGACAGTTTTTGGGTGGAAGCCATTAATACCGCTTGCCATGCAACAAATAGGCTTTATTTGTATCGTCTTTTGAAAAAGACTTCCTATGAGCTTCTCATTGGAGGAAGGTCGAACATTTCTTACTTTCGAGTCTTTGGTTGCAAATGTTATATTTTGAAAAAGGGTGTTCGGCTCTCAAAATTTTAAAGTCGTTGTGATGAAGGTTTCTTTCTTGGCTACTCTTCAAATAGTAAAGCCTATCGTGTTTTTAACAAAAACAAAGGTTTTGTTGAAGAGACTTGTGATGTTGAATTTGATGAAACTAATGTCTCTCAAGAAGAGCAAGAAAATTTGGATGATGTAGGTAATGAAGGCTTAAGAGAAGCAATGAAACATATAACACTTGGAGATGTGAAGCTGGAAGTGAACAAATAAGATCAACCCTCATCCACTCAAGTTGAACCATCTACTTCGCAACGCCATGTCAAGCTCAACCAATTGATGTGCATGAGAAGGAGGGTGATCAACAAGTTCAACCTCTACCTCAAAGAGTCCATCATGGACTCTCCAAAGATCATCCAATAGATCAAATATTATGTGACGTTAGTAAGGGTGTTTTAATTTGATCTCGTGTCACTTCTTTTTGTGAACATTACTCCTTTGTGTCCTCTCTTGAACCTACTCATGTAGATGAAGCTTTAGATGATCCGGGTTGGATGAACTCAATGCAAGAAGAGCTCAACAATTTCTCTCGAAATGATGTATGGACACTAGTCGAAAGACCCAAGGATCAAAATGTCATCGGCACAAAATGGGTATTTCGAAACAAGCAAGATGAGAATGGTATTGTGGTAAGAAATAAGGAAAGATTAGTGGCGCAAGGTTTCACACAAATTGAAGGATTAGATTTTGGTGAAACTTTTACACCCGTAGCTAGATTAGAAGCTTTTCGAATCTTACTTGCATTTGCATCTTGTTTTGATATTAAGTTATTTCAAATGGATGTGAAGAGTGCATTTCTAAATGGACAAATATCCGAATTGGTATTTGTTGAACAACCTCCCGATTTTGAAAGTCCTAAATATCCAAACCATGTTTACAAACTCTCTAGGGCGCTATATGGTCTCAAACAAGCTCCTACAACATGGTATGAGCGACTTAGAGATTTTCTACTTTCAAAAGGTTTTAAAATTGGGAAGGTTGATACAACACTCTTTACTAAAGTAATAGATAGAGATTTCTTTGTTTGTCAAATTTATGTTGATGATATCATATTTAGTTCTACTAATGAAGATTTTTGCAAAGAATTTGGTAATATGATGTCTAGGGAGTTTCAAATGTCAATGATGGGAGAATTGAGTTTCTTTCTTGGACTTCAAATCATGCAACTCAAGAATGGAATATTCGTGAGCCAAGCCAAGTACATAAAGGATCTACTCAAAAGGTTTGGCATGGAGGATGCAAAGCCCATCAAGACTCCAATGGCATTAAACGGGCATCTAGATCTCAATGAGGGAGGTAAATTGGTAAATTTAAAGTTTTATCGTTCTATGATTGGTAGTTTACTTTATCTTACCGCATCTAGACCTGATATCTTGTTTAGTGTTTGCATGTGTGCTCATTTTCAAGCTTCTCCTAAAGAGTGTCATTTAGTATCCGTTAAGAGAATTCTAAGATATTTAAAGCATTCCTCAAATATAGGGTTATGGTATCCTAAAGGTGCTAAATTTGATTTAGTTGGATATTCGGATTCGGATTATGCGGGTTGCAAAGTGGATAGAAAGTGCACCTCCGGGAGTTGCCAATTGTTAGGTAGATCCCTAGTCTCATGGTTCTCCAAGAAACAAAATTTCGTAGCTCTATCCACTACCGAAGCCGAATATATTGCCGCCGGTAGTTGTTGTGCTCAATTACTGTGGATGAGGCAAACCTTAATGGATTATAGAATAAATTTCAAGAATGTGCCTCTATTATGTGATAATGAAAGTGCCGTTAAAATAGCCAACAACCCGGTCCAACACTCAAGAACCAAACATATAGATATCCGCCATCATTTCTTAAGAGATCATGTGAGTAAAGGTGATATTGTGATTAGTCACATTAGAACTGAAGATAAATTAGCAGATATCCTCACCAAGCCCTTAGATGAAGCTAGATTTTGAAAATTGAGGAATAATTAAATGTCATAGATATCTCAAATATGGCTTGAATACTTGAAATTTAATTGATTTCTCTATTTGGTGTTTTTGGCCTTCATTTGATTTTTAAGCATTTAGATGAGCAACACATTGAGGGGGAGTATTATACCTTTTATATGAATACTACATCCCCAAAATGTGAAATTATCAAAATTAGTGCTACTATTCTTCAATAGGTGATTCTAGACCATATTAGGTCAAAAATACTTGAAATTATTCTACTTTGATTTTTTTAAAGTGTAAATTTACTTAAAACTTTCATTTTCAATCTATTACTATATAAATCTCATCTTTTGAAATACTTATCGTAGTTTATTATCTTTATGTTGAAAATAAACCCAAAATGTCTATTGACAAAATCATGTTTTTCATCAAATTATCTTCAATAAAAAATTTGGTCTATATTGATCTATCTAATGCACATTGTGAGTTTTCACCTTTGGAACTAGAATCACATTATATCTAGTCTACCAAAAGGTAAGTTTCAACTCATAAATGTAAATGAACTTCATTTTTGCTTGTCAAGTAGTTATTTTCAAAAGGAAGGTTCCTAACTAAGACAAAAAGGTATAACTTCAATAAAAACTATTTGTAAAGTTGATTTCTTGATGCTTTATCAAGTTGGAATGCTCACATATGTTTTTCATCAAATATTGCAAACATATAAGCTATTTCAACACATTTGGATCTTTTTGGACTAAATTTCAGCCTGTGAGGCTGTCAGGTCCGGTAGCACCGCACCTACATGGGCAGTAGCACCGAAGCCCGGTACTACCAGCCTGGGGGTGCTAGCACCGGATTTATCGAGTTTAGGGGGTTAAGTCACGCGCGGTGCAACCGCTCCTTTTCTTCCTTCTTAGACCTAAGCACTTTCTCTCTCTCATCTGCTTCTCCTCTTCATTCTCCACTCAAATCCTTCAAAAATCTTGCGGTGAATTCAAGATTTTCCTCAATCTTCTTGTTTCTCACTCGATACTCTTCTCCAAGGTACCATTGTTCATCAAAATATTTGGATTTCTAATGCCCTAGTTTTCATTCTCTAGTTTGTTAGGGTTATGGTGAAATGTGGTGAAATCTGTGCATTTTTTTATGAAATTTATGGTTAGATTGAGTAATATAGTGACATATAATGTCATTACATGATATTTCATAGATCAAATTGCTCAAAATCGCAAAATTCATCAATCTAGGGCTTGAACCCCGTGTGGACGGTGCTACCGGCCTCTGTGCGGTAGCACCGCCCCAAGCCCAGTGCTACCGGATCAGCATGGGCGGTAGCATCGGGATTGCTGAAAAATTAAGCACAAATTATCGTTTTTCATAAGAAATCTTATCATTAGGGCATTCTTCCTTTGATCTCATCCTTTGTAATCCTTTTTCATTCAGCAATCATGCCAAAAACCAGAGGTGCTGCCATTCCTCATGGTAGTGGCACTCGCCGAAAAGTGCCGGCAAATAGAGGACCTCCTCTTCCTCAAGCGAGTGACAGTGAAGATAATATACCTATTGCCTCCAGACGCCGCGAAGTCAGGCAGAAGAGTCAGCGAGATATTGGAGGCAGCTCAAGGCAATCAAAAGGAAAACAAATTACTTCAGAATCTAGCGGTGAAGAGACAGAAGAAAATGACTCTATGGAAGTTGATGAAGGTGGAAATGAAAATGAGGGGTCAGGGGAAGAGGTAGAAAACTTTGATGATATTGACCCTGCCTCTGACTTGATAACAATCAAAGGTGACACCTATTACTCCCTCAGACAAGTTAATCAGTATATGTTGCCTAGAAGTGCCACTGAGGATAGATTCAGAACCTTTTTTTCAGCAAAAGGTGTATTATGAGATTTATACGAACAAGGATTTTACTGATCATAAATGGGTCAACTGGGAGCACATAAGAAAGGTTCCTTTGTTTGTTGGTGCTCCAGAGCTTTTTCAGGGAGCTGGGTTGGCATATTTTGTTAGCAGGAAGTGCGATTACAAGGAAGATATGATCAGACAATTCTACGCAACCCTGCACATCCCTAAGACATATGACTCCATTACTTGGATGACAGACGCTGCAATGCACACAATCACCAAGTAGCAGATTGAGGAGGCTTGGGGGATATACCACAGTGGATATCCAAATGTACACAATGATAGAGTCCTTTCCCTTGCCAGACAGCTTGAATTTTATGATCCTTTAGCTCCTGTCAGGCGGCCAGGTAAAATGGCCCATCTCCTTCCCACATCGAGCCTCATCAACCAGATTGTCAGGGTCACGATTCATCCTAAGAGCGGGAATTATGACGAGATCAGAGGTTATGCATGGAACATCATGAATAAGATCATGTATAAGCATAAATTCGATGTTGTTGATTTTATGATCAGAGAGATGGCTTCCTCCGCCTGTGACAAAGGTAAAAGAATCTACTTCGCTCCTTTCATTATGATGATCATTAAGAGAGTGACTAGATATCGAGGCGATTGTGGTGGTGTTCACAAGCCATACCGGCCTCGTGAGGTGGCTCCTCAGGCCATCAGTCAGAGAGGCCAGTCATCCTCTCAGTAGCAGGGTACTGCAGAAGTAGAGGAGCACCCTCAGGCAGCTCAGCAGGCTTCCTAAGACAAATTCCTTGAAAATTTGAGAAATGACATGATGAGCGGTCTTGCGAGCATCCGATCTGACATGATGAGCAGTTTCACTCGTGTAGATGAGTATCAACTTCAGACCAGACAGATAGTGGAGGAGGTCAAAGGGCGAATAGACTCCATTGATTCGTTTATTTCTGAGCTCCGCTCATCTTTTGAGGAGCTTCGCTCTCAGCAGACGCATGTCGCCTTTCAGCGTTATGGATCTCGCACTCCTCCTCATCCTCCATCTTCATGAGCTCATGGGCGATTCTCTCCATTTTTGGTACTTGATGCCAAAGGGGGAGAATTGTGAAAAAGATGAAGACGACGGAGAATTGCCGAAGATTAGCTTACGCTTTTACTTTATATATATGTAGCTAAATGTGCCCTATACTTGTGGTTGATCTTTTGGATGTGTTGAATTATACTTGTGGTTGATCTTTCGGATGTGTTGAATGCCGTGGATGGTTAAATGCTTGTGGTTGTTTTAAATCTCTCATGATTCTTGCATATATATCATATATTTTGTTTGTTCATCCACGGATTCAAATATTTAAATGAAACTCCGTCAAAATGTTCAATTTTCCTCATATGTGCAAATCTTCATTCTCTATGTACACACACATATTTAGGGGGAGCTTTTTCATTTCAAATATTGTTGGTTAAATGATTAAACCAAAGCCTTTGAATTTACAACTTGTTTTTCAAATTGCATACTCAAAGATCAAACTCAATTCAAAATTCTTACATGTGGGTTGTCATCAATTACCAAAAAGGGGGAGATTGAAAGCATCTAGGCCCCCAATTCTATTTGGTTTTGGTAATTAATGACAATTACGGTTAAAGGACTAACATTTTCCATTTGAACATTTTGAGAATACACACGGGGCATTCCTAATCCTAAGAGTCTGGGCCTCTATCTTCTTCCTAAACTCGACTTAGATTTTATCTAAGTCTCCATCAATCTTAGCACATCGCAAGCAACTTTCTTCTGACTTAACCAGTAAATTCTTAGCAAGTTTAGCACACTTGACATTTAAGGCATCATTATCAAGTTTTAGTTGCCTACAGCCCTCATATGAGCTGACTAAGTCCTCAGAAGCATACAGTTCAAGTTCATTATTTCTAACAGATAGCTTCTTAAGGTGAGTGCTCACGACATCAATTTTAGACAGCAATTTTGGATAATTTTCACAAGATACACTAGTGTGAGCATGAAGAAAACTAGCATCTACAAGAATAATATCAACAGGACTAATGCTAGCATTCTTCAACCTAACACCCTCAAGCTCAGAAAGCACACTATCATGTATGGTCCTTAGGTTCTCAAGCTCCACAAGCAAAGCATCACAAAGAGTATAGTCATCAGAGTCTCAGGAGGACAAGATCTAAGTGAAGCTAACTCCCGAGACAAGGTACCTACTTCCTTCTCTAACTACATACACCTAGCTCTAGCTCTAGTATGAATTTTTTAACTTACAGAAAGCATGGTTGAGCAGTCGTAGGAGGGTACCTCGTCCGAGTCGCTGTAGAGTTCGGAGTCGCTGATGCCGTTGGCGTTGGCGTTGGCCATGAAACACATGCCGGTGAAGTCATCGCAACCTTTGTTCTTCTTTTGCAGATCATCCTCGCCCTCGTCACTCCAGGTCTCTGTGTTAGAGAGGCTGATGTCGTCGAGTGCGGCCGGACGTGGTGGAAGAGCTTCTTATTATTTGAAAAGTTGCGGTACTTCTTCTCACGCACCAGGTCACGAGCTGAAGGCTTCTTGTTGCGGTTCTTGTTGGTGTAGTCGTTCTTTCCAGAATCACCGGAGTCGTTCTTGCCCTTCTCCAGCTTGGGGCAGTTCGCTTGGTTGGGGCCACCACACTCGAAGTAGGTGATCATGCCACCACTCTTCCTATCTCTCTCACCCTCTTGTAAGTATGAGAAAATTTGTGGGCTAAAAGAGCAAGCTTACTTTCTAAAAATTTTTGTAGTTGTTCATCGCTTAGCTCGCAAAGGACGAAAGGGAGAAACCAACTGAAGTCTCAGAACAGGATCCAATGGGATCAGTGACCAAGGCCATCGACTGCGACTTCATCTTATGAGAGATAACGTCGATTTCATAAGTCTTGAGTTGGGAATAAAGTCCATCAAGAGTCATGGTCGATAAGTCCGTGGTGTTCTTAATGGCGGTCACCTTCATCTCCTAAACCCGAAGATCGAGTGTGATTTGGAAGTGTCAAGCGTTCTCTGAGTCAGAGTATGTGCAACCAACTGCACGGATATACTCAAAATATTTGTGAAACGACCAAAACACTCATCAAGGGTCTCACCAGCGTGCTGTTCAAATTTGTTCTAGTCACGCTTGTATTGATCCTATCTCATCGTCTTGATCTAGGTGGTGCCCTCATGGTAAGCATCGAGGGACACCCAGATTTGGTGAGCAGATCGTAGGTGAGAGATCCTGTCGTACTCACTACGGCTAAGGCCCTGTATGAGGATGTTCCTCGCCTTAGCATTCGCCTCAACATCAGCTATATTACCGTCTGTAACGTTTTCATCGGTAAGAACCTCATACGGGAGCTTCACCTTCTGCCAAATCAGGAAGCCCTAAGCAGTGATGTACAACTCCATTCTTGATTTCCAAAAAAGGAAAATCAACTCCAGAAAAATCATAGGCTTGGTAGGAATACTTGTCCATCGCCATGGCTTTCGAGACCGGTCAAGATCTATAGAAGAGCAAAGCTGGGCTCTGATACCAATTGAAGGACCGAAATGGTGATCAGAGGGGGGGGTGAATTATCACAATTATTTTTTTCCCACTTAAAGGATTCAACCAAAACCTCACTTGAAACACTTAAGTGCAAGGGAGCAAAATAGAGAAAACTCACTCTAGTCGGTACTATCACATCACAGGGAGTGGTAGTGCCGATGGAGTGGTCCTACCGCTGCGTATGGGCGGTAGTGCCAGCTCCAAGAATAGAGGGCAAAAATAGCACGATGTCAAAACCAAAATCGATGAAACTTTAGATCGGCTAGGCCAACACCCATGAAACTTTGTATGCACCTTCTTATGGAGGTCAGGTACCTATTCCATCCCTTAATCCAAAAGATTGACGTCAAAGTTCTTACCTTTTTCTAATTTAAAGGAAGAGTGCACCAAAACCAGGCAAAAACCAAAATTTTGGTCTTGGACTTGCTCGTGGGGTTTTGATGATCAAAATGATCTTAGATATCCTCCTACTTATCACAGCAAGCAAGAACACAAGAAACAAACTCTTCAAACACGATCTACAAAGAAGTCTCAAAGATCGAGTTCTTGCAAAAGATTGCATGGATGGTGAGGATATGATCTAAAGAAGATTTATCCATCAATCATTCATCCTTAGCATAAAATACACAAGCATTTAGAAGGAGGGGAGGCAAATCCAAATGTGCGGAAAGTAAATTGCAAAAAATTAAATTGCGAAAAGTAAATACTGAATATAAGTGCTGAATTTAAAGCATAATGTAAATGCTGAAAGTAAATTTAGAAGTAAGGAAATGAAAATTTTATTTCTTAGCAAGAAGGTTTACAAAGCCTCACAACAAAATGGTTAAAGCTTCAAAGAGCACACAAAACTTTTAAGGAAGAAACACCCCTCTTCCCCTTTATTTATAGCAACCTCGGAGCAATCTGCACCCTTGAATGACCTTCTTGGCCCTCAAGAAACCTCATCAATGGTTGAGATTCACTCTCTTATTCATACATGGGCTAACCTACAACCCAATAATATAACGGGTTTTACACGCTTCTCAAAGCAAACTAACTTGACTGCTACTCTATCCTCTAAACCGCGATCAAACGGCTCACGGTGTAACATTCCAAATTTCAACATTTCAAAATTCTCCCTAAGTTTTTAAAATTTTTGTGAATTTAAATTTGATCTCTCAAGTGCAAGTAAATAATTTGAGTCAAAGTTTCAAGTTAAAATGAGTTCAAATAATTTATCTGGATTCTAAATGCTTCAATGTATTTTTGAGATTTTTCTTGGATTTTTCGTAACTTATTTGCTATTTACTTTGGCTTTTCTTAATTCTCTGGAATTTTCTAAAATGAAAAACCATTTGTTTTTCATTTTTCCTCTCAAGCCGATTTTCTTCCGCGGCCCACTCCTATTCCGCCGGCCCGGTCCCATTCTCTCTCCGGTGCGGCCCGTCTTCCCTCCGCGCCTTGACCTACCTTCCTCTCCCGGCCAAAGATCGCGCGGCTTGGTCCTCTCGCGTCGCACTGCGACGCGAGGGCCCACTGTCGGCCGACCGGCGCCATCGTCTCCGAGCGGGAATCTCATCATCCATTTCGCCCGCACCCGCCGATGCCTTTTCTGAGCCGTTGCCGTCATATCCGCGTCGGACTCCTTCGGTGTTGCGCCTATTTGAAGCGTTGCACCCTCTCCTCTCCCGTTTCCCGAGTTTCGCCTCCCGTGCGCTGTCAAATCGCAAACCCTAGCTGCTGTGGTTCTCCGCCGCTGTTTGCCATCGTCGGTGAGCCTCTGCCGCCGCTTTTGGTCGCGTCGAGTTCCCCGCGACGTCCTCTTTCTTTTGCCCCTAACCCGGTGCCATCTCGTCGCGTTTTGCCCCGTCGGTCGCATCGTGTTCTTCGCCTCCGGCATGCCCGCGCCGCCGCTGCGCTTGTGCCGTCGCTTCAAGCCGCCCGTGCCCCGCTGGTGCCTCGTCAGCGCCTCGCCTCGCCGCATCGCCCCTCTCCCGCCACGTCAGCAACGCCTCGGCTCCAGAGCCAGCGCCGCGTGGCAGTCGTGTGGCTGCCACGTCTGCCCTAGCCGCTGCGTGGCATCCTCGTCGGGAGACCTTGCCACGTCGTCCTTGATCGCCTCGGTGAACTCGGTTCACCGTGGACCGAGCCACTGACATGTGGGCCCCACGTGTCAGTCGACATTTCTTTTTGTTTTTTTATTTCCAAAAAATCCGAAATTCCAGCCAATCAGATCTTGCCACGTGTCAACCTTTCTGATTTTTCTGAATTTCTGATCCGAGGAACTTCCAAGAGTCCGTTCTCCTTCGTTCGAGCTCCGATTCTAGTGATTCAAATTTCTAAATTCATCTAAATTCATGGTCTATCTTCTAGTACTATTATTTTCAATTTCTTAATTTTGTTTGAATTTATTTTATTTATTTGCTCTCGTTTCGCATGTGGACGACGCAGTCAAAGCTCAACCGAATCAGCAGTCAGAGTTAGAAGTAGCAGGAGGCAGCGAAGGCAAGTCTTCTTTGAACATATTGATCCCAAATTTTATGAAAAGCTTATGTTGTTTTAAATTATGCATGCTTACTTTATGCAATGTACTTTAAATATAGTTTTAGGGTTTAGTTAAATGCCAGCTTTGTTATACCCTCATTGACATTAATTATGACGAACCTTTATCACCCTAGATGATACTAGCTATTTTATTCGGTGATAACCAGTAGATTAGCATGGCATGGTAGAATTGCTTAGTCCAGCTTAAACGTTTCGGTATTATGTCATTATGGGAATCACTTCAAACATTGTTGAAACTTATTTGTGAAGTCGCGACAATTGGTGTTGTTGCTGTTATTTAAATGAAATAAAGTGGAAAATATGGTTTAGACCAGGCCGGATGGATGCTTGGCGGGTGCAGAAAGCATGAGACCTTGGAATGTGAATGTTCCACCCTAGTCAATGAAGAACCGAAGCATGTGTTATCAAGGACCAAGCACTACCGTACAACCACAAGTCTATATGGGTACGACCTGGCTAAATAATTTATGCGTCTCGTTATTAGCTTCTCCAGTTGGTGAGTGCCACATGATCGCAGGCGCAAGAGGGGGCTTCCGACTGGGCAGCTAGAACCCATCGGCGGTGAAACCTTAGCGGCGAGGTTAATAATGGGGTTGTACATTGTAAAGGCCTTGTCATGATCTCTCTGCCGACACACCAAAGGAAGTGTGTTAATTGCATGGCAACAAGAGTCGATCATGTCTTGTGGGTAAAGTGTACACACTCTGTAGAGTTAAAACTACTTAAGTAGCCATGCCCGCGGTCAAGGGTAGGTGAGGTACGCTTGTACATTGTAGATTTCATGGTTTTGTTTTAAAGGAAAATGATAGTTTAGGAATCTGTGAGCAGATGGAACTCTCGGATTATGGTTTGGTAGATAGAGCCAGTCAGGTAGATAGAACCTGCTTTAGTTGTCATATCAAATTCAATTACTATTCAATTACATTTTGGTCAAATGATGCTTTGTGAAATTATTATTGGTATTTACAATTAAACTTTGCGTTATGCTAAAAGAGCCATATTATGCCTTCAATTGTCTAGACTTGCATATAGTTATCATGCATTATATTTCCAAGACTTGCGAAGTACACTTTATGCTCACCCTTGCATCATCCACAACTTTCCACAGAGGAGTTTGCAAAAGTTGAAGGTGACTATGAGTTCTATGCTTGTGGTTATGATGAAGGCGATCCGGAATGCTAGGGCGTGAACCCCAGTCGATTTCCTGTTGGGCAAATGGATGGCCTTACTTTATTGCTATTATTTTGTTTTCGCTGCTATTTTATTGAACTCAAGCCATGATGCTATTTATTTGTAATAATTGGCCATAAGGCTAATACTCTTTTGCTTAATTAATACTATATGCTTCGTGATATGGATGTGTTGTCATCACTTTTTCCCTGTGTGTGCTAGCTTTTTCTGGACTAGCACGGGTTATACACAGAGGGTTTGGATTCGGAAATCCGGTCCCGACACGCAACATCTCAACAATTCCCTTGTCTTCTAGGCTCGCAGCGACTTCGTCTCCAGTCATCCTCCGGCGATTCTCGACTATCTGGACCTCTGACACAGCTCGCCTAGTTCCGATCATCCTCCGCCTTACCATGACCTAGCACCGTCGTCTTGTAACCATCAAAAATAAGGAAACACATCACATAGCAATGTCCAAATTGATATGCAATAAACCTAACACAAATTCAAAATTCATTTCTCAGCTTCGCAGACAAAGTCGGCACTACCGCCTACTAGGGACCAGTAGTACTACTGGCCAGCACTACCGCTCCCCAGCAGCCGGTAATGCCGCTCGCTATCAAACCCGTGCAAAGATGTACCATCTCTGGAAAATAGCTACCGCCATCTATGGGCCGGTAGTACCGCTACCTTGGTATTATCGCTCCAATGTCCAGAGTGTCGCTCAGCTCAACTCAGAGGAAAACTCAACCGCAGGTCGGCACTACCGCCGCTTGGGTCCGGCAGTGCCGCCGGTCGGTAGTACCACCCCCAGGGTCAGTAGTGCCATTTGTGACAGATACAACTCAAATTGCTTCAGTTTGAAAAGCAATTAAAATCAAACTCAAACCTAGGCACACATTGCTCAAACATGATCAAATACTCATCACAAACATAGGTAAACCTCCATGTAGTCTTTCACATATATTAATTTTAAAAATAGTGAAATGGAGAGATAAGTAGCACCATCTACATTAAAGGTTTATACTTGATAGTGTATAAATTTGCTAGATGGAGCCACCTCTAATTAAATATAATATGGCTTCAAACGTTTATAGGGGAGAGAGATCACTTCAAAACAATTTGTTCGCTAATTAAATATGGCTTCAAACGTCCATATGGAGGGATAATCGGATAAGACTTATTCCCCACCAGAATTCAAACAACGAATTTAAGAAGGGAGAATTCGAACTCAGGCTAGCTAGAACTGACAACTGTGCTATGAGCCAGTGGACCCCATAAGGCTTCTCAATTGAAAATGATATTGATAACCCAAATGTATTTTGTTTGTGAAAAGAAATTTCAACACTTGGAATTTGCAAAGAAAATTTATATGTTGTATACTATAATGTACAACACTAAACCGCGCGATTGCATGGATTGTATACTATATTATACAATGGTACTCCGCGGGCTAGTTTGGACAAAGAACTGAAAGAGATTAATATACCGAGGATACAGTTCAAATACCAAAACAGCGAAAAACTTCAGAGAGAAGACAACTAATACCAGGAAAAATTAATTAGTTTGTGACATTTCCTAGTGATAATTGTTGTGAAATCACTTATTTGTAATCACTTCTTTGAGAATGGACAAGTAATTTCTGGTGCTGTAACATCACAAGTGAGATATTCGTTTATTTCTCTGAACATACCATTAATCCTCAACTTATCTATCTACGTTGTCTTTCAGAGCTATACCATGCACCACCCCCACCCCCACCCCACATGGCTGGTTGATGTGCTTCTCAACCTGCTTTAGCAGCAAGTAGCGACGACTGCGGTGTAACCTCGGGAACCGAGTGCCTGTTCTCGACATGGTCAACATGGTCGTTGTTTTCATCTGCTGCCCAAAAGCTTGCTGTTTTGATGTCATCTTCCATCATCAACTTTGAGTAATCCTCGTGGTTGTACAACACATTGTTCTTCCCTCCAAACTCTACCGGAAGGACTTCTGGATCAATGTACTTGTACATGTTCTTCATGCTATCCTCGTTCTTTAGGTACACAAAGTTCAACTTCCGGATTGATTTCGGGTCAAGGAAATGCTTAACCACCTGAAAGCATTTGAAACATTTAAGTTAGAAAATAAGCATCACAAAACTTGTTCTTCATGGACACTATAACTCAATTTTTTGAATCTTTGTGAATAAAATTAGGCACACTCAGTACTACAATTAAGAAAGGGAAAAGTTCAAAGCCTACACCTTATAGAAAGCCTCAAATATTTTGGGGGGATTAAACAGAAATGCAATGGCCAGCCTCTCAGGGTAATGATTTTGCAGGACATCCATACATTCTCTGGCAGTCTTTATGGGGGTTGCATTGGCCGTTGTCCATCCTGTGAAGTCTATCAACCACACCATTTTATCTTGACCTTCAGGCAGGCTGAGGACCGCATTCTCCAAGGAATATACAAGAAACCGCAACTGCCCTTCATGGGATGATGTATTCTGAAGTGTGAAAAAAAGAAGTATACAGGTGTATTCTGAGAGACTGATGGCTTTCAAAAAAGGGAAAAAGCGCAAGGATGACACTTTAAAAGAGTTGAGCTCTTGCCTCCTTCGCAGGTTTCATAACGACAACAGCTCTCCCCTCTCTATCTAGAAAACTTGCCCTGTACATTTTACCGGTTTCTGCTTCAACAGAAACATCGGGCTGAAATAAAGAAGAAAACAATTAATAGGAAATTTAGTCACTTGACCAGTTTTCAGAAAAAAAAAAACACTTGAGCAATACATGCAAGGGAAAGAAAAGGAAAGAGCGTATTTACCCAGCGAATGTCCTCTGGCCTGTAAGCCGCCCTCCACTTGAGACTTTCTTCCAACATTTTTCTAGATTTATCAACATTCCAGC
The DNA here is from genome assembly GCA_036346275.1 of Otatea glauca. Classification (NCBI taxonomy): domain Eukaryota; kingdom Viridiplantae; phylum Streptophyta; class Magnoliopsida; order Poales; family Poaceae; genus Otatea; species Otatea glauca. The sequence continues at coordinate 79,657,522 of CM070715.1, read as the reverse complement.
TGCGGGCTTCTAGATATCTTCCCAAGCATGCTTCGCTGCAGTACTTCTCATTACGGGCAGACATAGGCCCAAGTGCAGCTCTCAGTTCATTGATCTGCTCACAGGAGATGGTTGCATGAGAAATTGACGAGAAAATAGTAGTTATGTTTGAACAAACTAGACGCATTTGTTATTTCTCAAGCTTGTACGCTTTATACAGATCAAGCTAGTCCCAAGGGCAGTTCTCTGAGACAAGAACTAATAAGTATGTGTCGGTATTTCCCTGGGGGCTTCAAGTCAACTGGAAACATCAAAAGGGATCCATAAGAGAGCTCATGCAGACTCTGGTGCGCAAGGCTACTATGGTGTTTCAGTTGCAACAAACAAGTGCATCAAAGCATAGGTAGATGAAAGCTTGTGTGATCATGCACTTCATACTCCTGAAGTTCTACATTATACGCTTTTGTGTAAAACAAAATTTCAACTAGTAAGCTTGTGTCAAAGTCAAACCTGAATTGTCAACATAAGACTATGCAAAGTTGCAAACTAAGAGACATTTTGTGACCACAACATACTTCTTATTATCATTCTCATCGAAAGGTAAGATGCCAACCATCCTTTGCAAGGAAGTATGTGAAGTGAATTATACAGCTGGGTATTACTGTTAGAAGGTGCATATGACTACGTAACCAGGGAGTCCATTTTTACTGAAGAGTCTTCATCACGCTAAAGCGGTACTTCCGTAACAGATGAAGGTGGAAATGCAGCTAAGTTCACTCATAACACAGGAACTGTGAACAAACCGTTTGACTCACGGAATAAATATATAATATATAGAAGATAAAATGACATATATATCTCCCTTTGTTATTGATTTACTACACCACAAACTTTCAGGATGGCTACTACCTCTGCTGTATTCAGGTTTACAGTTGTGCCAATTTTCATGTGTTCAAAAGTACATATAAAGTGTAAGGCTGAGACAAACAGAAGCTGTCAGACTGAAAATGTAATACAAAAAAGAAGGGGAGATTTATCCTTTTCTCTATTTGGGTATCAATATTGTAGTAACATCTACCTTAAAACTATTAATGGCGCAGCTGTTATTGCAGTTCCTTTGATTAAAAAAAATAAAGCTAATGAATGCATCAACAATGTAACTAGTGACCAGAACCAGAAACCATGTACTTTGTATTCTAATAGTTCCACAAACTTGGATAACATGACAATTTTCAAAACTACCTTTACTTCTCGCTGCTCAGCATCATCTGAATTGAAATGAGAGGCGTGCTTCCTCCTAAACATGATCTCTTCCACTCTCAATGATGCTCAACCCTGAAATAGATTATTCATAGTTAAAAATTTGGAACAAAATTAGGTAACCGTGCACCAAATTCATTATCCAAGACATAACCTAAACCGTAAAACATCAATAAAAAAAGGCCGTCAAGGGTATTATTGCACGGTAGTTACCACAATGTGTGAAACAAGAGATTTAAATGGAGTTTGGTTGTTTCCTGTCTTAAAAAAAGAAAAGAAATTCGGTTGTTCATACGTACGTATTAGGAATAACATAATATTTACATATTGTTGATTCATGCATATAGGAATAACAGAATATGTGCTTAGCATCCTTCCAGAGAAGATTAACCAAAGCTAGGGTCAGCTTCAAAGTTATTCCAAAGGGGCAGAAACACAACACATATAATTGTGTAATGGCAGATCAACGTTAGTACCCAAATTATTACTTTAAAAAGTGCTTCAATGCTTTTCCTCTCAATACAAGTTGCACCAATCTTAAAGCAAGCGAAAAGGTAAGTAATCGTCATCTACACTTCATCTATACTTTAATGTTTGTGCAACTATTAAAAAGAAAAGCATAGAAGCATCTCTCTTTATTGCATAATGCAGAGATGAATGTAAAACAGAACGGTTAAAGAGGCCTTGGAAGGAAACAAGTGGATTGTAGATCTAAGAAGAAGAATAATACATCAACTACTTGTGGACTTCATCAACTTATTTGTTAAGCGGCAACATATCATGGTGAGAACAGGCCAACCGGATAATGTTATTTGGAAGTGGACATCAAATGGTGTATACACAACCAAATCAGCTTATGATGTGCAATTCTTCAGGTCGGTGCAAAAACCTTTCCAATTCATTATATGGAAACCATGGGTGCCTCTAAAATCCAATTTTTTTGCATGGTTAATGATAAAACACAGACTGCTGAGACAGCTGTGCATTTGTTCGTTGAATGCTCCTACACCAGAATAACATGGAGTCTAATCGCAAGTCTCAGCTTGGCTTGGGCGACCAAATTTAAACCCTGAATATGCAATCTACAATGCTAGAGTGGTGGATGGAGCAAATGCAGAGTGAGGCGCCAAATCAGAGATCAGTTATAAAATATAAAGCAATTATACTAGTACTTTGGCAAATCTGGAAAGAGAAAATGGAAGAATTTTTCAGCACAAAAGAAATGAGGCCCGAGCATGGATACTAGCTGGAGCAGCAAAGCTAAATTTGCTCCTACCGGAGGAAGGCCAACTTAGTATAACATAATCTCTTTTGAAAACTGGTTGTGTTTTTGGGTTGCTCGTCAGCAGCCTAAAGAGTGCTGGCCTTCGAAAGACCTGCTGTACTAAACGTTTTTGTTTTGTTTTTGGTTTTCCCTTCTATTAATGAAATAATAACAGATCACCTGCTATTTCCTCAAAAAAAAAAGAGATGAATGTAAACTGCTGACAATGGCTAAATCTTGTCCCAACCCACTTCAAATGTCCAAGTGCAGTAAAATTTTGAATACCACATGGATTATGATATCTATTGAAGGGCAATAAAATATGAAATGAAGCGTCAATCAATACCCATGCTAGATTGAGTAAACAATGAAATGAACATGCATATAATATTGCTAAGTAGTCAATAAGTATACATGCTTGTTTGAATCAACTTCTAAGTAAGTTTACAGTGAATTTTAAAAGAAGCATAAACTTAGACTAGATGAATAATATTGATTGATTGTATACTCTTAATAACAACTTCCATTGGCAAAAGTTGGTTTGGAATCCCACCAGTTGGTGCGAGTTAGAGTTCATGTGTGTGAGATGCCCTTTTGCCCCTTATTACAACAGTTCACCCATGAACACTACAATAATGAAAATTTATTGGACAAAAAGTGACTATAATATAATTAGGTTTCTAGATTATACTTTATAGTATTGTAGTATAAATAACACCAGTCAGCTCTTTTGTGTGCCAATATTCATACTTCAAAGTATACATATGCCCATATAGAGATGCAAAGATTATCATCTTATGCACATAGCCACATTGTGAGTCTGAATGAATTATAGACCACCCCGAGGATTTGGAACCCATGTCTGCAAATGCAAATAAATGCATGGCATTTTTTATTGTTTCTATCCGGAAAGGACAGGTGCCTCTTCCTAACCAATTACACCAGACTAAAACATGCAAAACGCAAGTAATTCACTGAAACCGACATTCAAATGGGGTAAGGAAGGCAATGAACAAGTACAGCATCTACACAGATCTGCTATGTCCTCTAGACATAGTTTGCAATTTTCTGTTTGCTGAAAGGAACGTACATGGGCAGAGAAAGGGGCAGACTATTTTATTAATTAATGATTAGGACGGACTTAAAAGCAGCCCCTATTGAATGCTGATTTATTAGTTGTTACTTTAAGGGAAAAGTTATGGAAGATAAAGGTTCTAGAATTGTTACTTTAATTTATCATCTCACTAGCTCATATGGGAAGGAGTCATAGAAACAAGAACATGATAGACAGAAGAACATGAGTTCATAACACTTCGGAATTCTTACAAGTCCTACGGTGAACCTACACATCTTTCCCCTCAAAAGATATCTTTTCTCGCTTACAGTACGAACAAAGGAAAACAAAATTTTGATTTTTTATAAAAAGGAACAGGAAAAAGAAGATTTTAACAGAATATGATGGACTTCGGGCTACAGTCTACAAGGAAACAAGCCCAAGATTTACCAACAACCTAGGGAATATAAGATATAAAGCTTTGTATCATCAGAATATGAATGGGCCAGAAATCCCCCACAGCGGCTAGCGATCCAGACATACAACAACGAGAAGAAATGAAAAGAAATCAAGAACGCCTCCATACCTGCAGGGCACGCGAAAGGCCCCCAGAGAGACGAACACGCCCAGCGAGTCGGACCAGGAAGCAGCAGCTATTACCGAGTCGCCCACGCAATGGCGGCAAAATTGACCAAAGCTGGCTTTTGTGGCGTTAGGAGAGGAGAGAAAATGTTACCAGTTGGACTTGACTTTCCTGGACAGGGATCCTCTGCAGCTGGTATAGGGACCATAACTTAAGCCGTTTTCATGCATCACAGCCGTTCAATTGAGCTAGCGATGGCTCAGATTGCTCAACAATATGTTACCTTAACTTATTACATTACTTGCTACAGTAAAATTCACAGTACATTTGCTACAATATTCTAGCAGAGAGGCTATTTAAGTTAGATTCAGGACTTTTCTCCCTCAGCCCCTGCCTATCCTCTTGGGGGCGCAAGAATAATAAGAGTTTGGAGGATGCAAGTAGGCAACACCGGAACGGTGGAAGCCTGGAAGGAATCACGCGCTCGCGCTGGCAATGGATTAGGAGGACGCAATTATAGGGTGTTAAATATGATGACTCGTAGCCTTCTAGTATCCGGAAATATCAGATTTCAATATGTGGAAATGTATGATAAATGAATCTTAATAGAAGTGGTTTCCTAAACTTAATAAGACTAGTATTCTATATGCTAACTATCGATGCTAACTATAGCGGCTATATGAATGTTGGGAGTAATCATGTAGAACCCAAAGTAGCCAGGAAGCCATAAACTATCCCATTCAAATCAAGAAGTGCACAAGAGTATTAGAGGCTAAATTATTCTTTAGCACTAAGTTCTTGTATAGGGCAAAGATCCAAGAGTCCTAAAGGCTCGAGAGGTTGTGAGAGAGTAACAATCTCTTATACTCTTTTAAAGTTGTGCTTTAAGAATCTGCGGTCGGCTTCGCCAAATCTCTTTCTCTCATCGTGGTTACTTCAATGTCGCTGTTTTGGTTATCTCTACGAGATCCATCTCCTTTGTTCTTGAAAGCGTGCGTGTCTGTACTGTATCTTACAAAATTCTGACCCGATTCGACTGTTGCTGTGCATAAGAAAAGGTATCAGAGTGTACGAGACGGTTAATTTATGGTTAGGCTTATAGATTTCTATGGACGATGGGATCGCTTAGCGGAGTACTAGTAGTTTAATGCTAACATCGAGAGGGAGAGAGACGGGATCGTTGACCATATGGTGTTGTGTCATGCCCTCCGCATTTGAAGCCAACAATTTTCTAACACCCTTCCATCTTCTTTTTTCTGTAAATTTATCATCGTGCAAACACAATTATAAAAATAGCTTCCTTTTACGCTTGTATCGCCGCTGCTTTCATGGTGAAAAAAGAAGTTATTTTGATAATTGCATTCGTACATAAGTTATATTTAAAATAAAAAAATAGTAGGAGAGGCTAGAAAAGCGATAGCCAGGACGCCAGATCAGGCTGCTACAGGGAAACTGACGGGGTGGCAGACTTGGGACGGGTGTAAACGAGCCGAGTTAAAGCGAGCATGGCCCTCCATGCTCGAGCTCGGTAAAGCTCGAGCCGAGCTCGAGTTAGGGTTCAAGCCTCGACCTAGGCTCGAGCTCGGCTTGGTCCAAACTCGAGTAGGTTCGAGCTTGGCTCAAGTAAGCTCGATAAGCCTGGTAAGTTCGGTAAGCTCGGTAACAAGTTCGAGTAAGCTCGCTCAAGGAAACTCGAGTAGGTTTGATTGAGCTCAAGTTCGACTCGTTCGAAGCTTAAATCAAGTTCAAACCGAGCCTCCAGCTTTTTTTCACGGCCCTAGGCGGGCGCCGGGTGTAACGTGCCAAGCGTGGATAGCAACAGTGTGCCCGTCAGTAGGCATGGAAATGCGAACAGGCGCATTTGGTTGGGCACACTATGCAGGGGTTGCGTAGCAGCAACAGTGTTTCGCTTCGCCCCTGTATGCCTGTAGCAACCGTCTAAAATACACGTGTACAGGTTGTCACAATCACGAATAAGTGTAAATATATATAATAAATATATCCTCTGTTATCATTGTTATGTTTGCAATTATAAAAACGGATAGAGATTAGGTGTAGTCTTTTTCGTGGTGATTGTATCCAATCTCTGTCCACTATCTTACCTGAACACTACGAATGAGGTCTTGGAACGTAAGAACTTCATACGAATTTCGTAGGAAGCATTTTAATTTTAAAAAATTTAGACGTTCCAAGCAAACTTTAGTTAAACAGCTCTGTTTTATGGCTATACTGTCGAAGTTTCATGTCTAATAGAAATACACTCGTGTGATAGCATGACGTCACGTGACATATCTATGTGTAACCTCTTTGCTTTCAAAAAGAAATATAAATCCGAAGTAGCTTTCTTTCTTATGAAGAAAACTCATACAAAAACAACCTTTGCAGTGATGCTTGTTCTTGGCTTCTTGCAAATCAAGATAATAATAAATATTCTGAAAAACCAAAATAGCTATAGAGATATAGATATGTCACATGTGTATGCAATGCACCGGTTAGCAAAAGGTTATGAAGTGTTTCGTTTTAAAGGAGCAAAAATCAGTTTGATAGCTATAATGTGTATTTCATCGAATTTTTCATTGTTGTAGCCTCTAAAAAATAATTTTCAGAACTAGCTTCCGTACGATTTTTTTTTGTTGCAAATTTGGCCCCTATGCTTGCAAATGCCGCGCACGGGGAGCGCGGCAATGCCACAATGCGACACGTTGCATTGCTGCCCCTCCACTCAGCGAAATACAAAATAAAAAAAAAACAATGCACTAGTACTCACTGACATATGGCCCTAGGGCCTGCATGTTAGTAAAACATCATGGGGCAAATAATCAATGGCAAAGAAAAAAAAAGGGCAAATCATCAATTTTCTGAAAAAAGGATAGATCTAATTAATAGTGGCAGTTCTACATCAGATAGGTATTAACTATTTTTAAATACATTTTTTATCAACATTAGATAAACAGCAGGAAATAATGAGTATGGTATATAAGAAAGCTAGTATTAGGAAATGTTACATAGCTTAAGAAAGAAAGGTTGTGGCTACTCAATTGTAAGTACGTAGTTGCATTTGAATTTTTGGTATCACTACATGCATTTAAGCCATCTGTTAACACTATAATAGAAAAGACTATCACAGACGATTTTTTGAACCGTCTGTAAGCATATGTCAATGATACTACAGCGCATCACAGATGGTTTTTGTACTGTCTATGAAACACCTATCACAGACAGTTCTTGATATAGACCGTCCGTAATATCTTGTTATCCCATATGGTATGTATCAAGAACTGTCTGTGATAGTCTATTCTCATAGACGTTTTGTATCGAGAACCGTCTATGATAGTCTATGACAGTTCTTGGCTGATAGGCATAGGGAACTGCCACAGGACACTATTCAAGCTTTGAACAATGCTCTTGTGGAATGCCCCATAGCAAAGTAATTATTGATGATCAAGTTGATTCCAATAGTACTGCCCTCCTCCTCGAGCCCTTCACCTCTTCCTCCCACAAACCCGTCACCGCCTCCTCCCTGAGCAATAAGGTCTCCTTGTCTTGATCTATCAAATAATGTTGTTTATCAACGTATACTTGTTGATCTTTGTAACATTCCAAAATTTGCTTATAATATTATTTTATTGTTATTTATGCATTTGGTGATTTTTTTCCGAATTTATTGGATTTTGCTGGAATTTATTTGGATTTATTTTAAATTAAGTATATTGGCCTTTTGTGAAAATTAATTAAATATAGATAAAGTTAATATGAAGCTTGGCTAAAAACATTTTAATTGATTTCAAAATGTCTTAAAGTATTTATGAGAATTTTCTTGAATTTTTCCGATATTTCTACTACCTAAATCTAATTAAACTAATTTCTAGATTTATTTTAATTAAGAAAATTTGAGAAAACCCGTCCGAACAGTGTTGGGCTAGAGCCCATACTGTTTTTGCTCGGTTCAGCCCACCTTCTAGAAGCAATCGCGCTAACCATTGGATTCCGACCGGAGCGTCATTTTCAAGCCTTGTAACCGCGTTGTTTGCCAGCCGTCGGATTTGGATCAAGCGATCAAGATCGAAGCGTACCGGTTCAGGACTTCATCAGATCTCGGTCGTTGGAAAGTTCACATGTGCGGTTAGGATAAGATCACCTGGCGAGATCGTGGCCATTGGTGCAGACACGTGGATGGCATCGCTTCATCGCCCTCGCGTGTCCATGTGGGACTCTATTCTGAGCTCCCATCGGCGCCGCCATGGACTCTGTAATCGAATCGAGCAGATATCGGGCAATAGACGCTATAAAAGAAGCGCATCAGCTGCGCAAGGCCGCAAGAGATCAAAACCCTAAGTCTTCTGAGAAGGTTGCACCGCCATTTCGTGGGATTTTGCGAAGAACGCCGAGCACCGCCATAAGAAGGGAACCATTGATTCGTCGCCGTCAAGCCGCTGCAAAGCCTGAGACCTAGCGCATCTGCTTCGCTGTCGTCCAGAGTATCTTGTGCGAACCATCGTTTCGCCAGAGCGCCGTCGAAGAGGAAGTTCACCGTGGGGGCTGACAGCTGTTGAAGAAGAACCATCGACGCTGCCGCATCGGAGCACAAAAGACGAACCTGACCGCTTCACCAGATCCGCAACGTCGAGATACGCCCGTAGGTGCCCACCTCCGCTGTCGGCGATGACCTTTGGGCCGAGAGTGCCGCCGTCTGACGTGGCTTGACGCTTCGTCGACGCGTGTCAAACACGTGGGCGTATCCACTGAGGTGGCAATGGCGTGGCGCTTGTGTGGTGGGCTGCGTAGGTGCTACGGTGGCCGTGTGGATCGGGTCCACCGTGAACTTGATGAGGCTCATGGACTGCGTCCATGGACCGAGGGACACGTGTCGCTATATGGTTAGCTGAGTCAGGGCTGACGTCACGCTGACGCAATAAAGCGATTTTTAGTATAAAAATAATTCGGTTTATTATTTGATTTTCAATTTTCTGATTTTCAGAATATTTGAATCTTCTCTGAGCCGTTCTCCCTCATACGAGCTCCGATTGAGGTGATTCAAATTTCTAAAAATTTGTAAAATTGAGATCTATTTAATGATGAATTTTAATTTATTTTTGGAGTTCATTTTCTCTATGTTTTGGTGTTTATTTGCTTTTCTCTCTCGTTCCGCGTAGAAGTTGAGTTGTGCGACGCATCGAAGGAGGATCCGTCAACCTAAGAGCAATTTCCAGAGCAAGACCAGGACTTTTGCCAAGGCAAGTTGTGCTTTGATCATGTTTAACCCATGTTTACAAAACTGCTATATTGTTTTTTTGCCCTATTGCATAATATTTTAAGTATACAATTGTTTCAAATTAAATTGGGACTAGTTAATCTACATATTTGATCTATACCCTACCTTGTCATTCATATGCCATTATCTATTGTCACCCTAGATTAGTTCACTATAGTTGGTTTATACTAAAATCAACAATCAACATGGGATGGTTAGACCGTGTTAGTTGCTTAGCCATGCCATGTCGTCACATGTATTTGAATCATCAATGCTTAATCTTGACTAATAGAATATGGAACAATGTTATGACCTTGTGTGTCATGTGTGGTCACACAATGAGATTGAGTTGTAGTGGCGAGGGATGTCATGCAATGATGTTGAATTATTGATAGCATGTGGTGCTTGGTAATCAACTGGGGTGGTAATCACTTAGATTGGGGCAAGTGGCAAGGGGCAAGTGTGCCAAGGTGGGCCTGATGGGCAGAGGGTATGTGGAAGTCTTGCTTCGATCATCTTAAGGACTTAACCTTGCAAGCCTTTGACCTGAGTCAATCATGCAACCACATGCTTGGTACTATCAATGGCGGTATGAGTCCTGAGTTATGAATCAACTCACATGGTGCAAGAAGGGGACCCTAGATGTGGTAACCAGTCCTACCAGTGTTGAAACCTTAGCGGATAGTATCAGGTTAAGGCAATGCATTGTAAAGGCTTTGTTATAATCGCTCGCCTTTGTGTTGTTTGGTTGTATCATGTGAGTAAAGTGCATAACCTCTGCAGAGTATAAATCTATTCGGATAGTCATACTCACGGTATTGATCAAAGCTCGGGAATTATAGGCAAGGGTTAGTTTAATTAAATGAAAACTTGATTGGGATGGCAGGATTGCCGTATGGAAGGTTGGAACTTGACTTAGGATTGAAAACTTGGTTTACTTAAGAAATATTGAAATTATTAATTACTGTTATTTGTTTTACTATCTCTACAATATATTTATTGTACTTGTTCATTAATGTTGCTTTATTGCAAAATAGCCCTGTTAGCCTTTTCCTTTGGAATAAGCCTTGCATATAGTTATATAGAATTGCATTCTGTACACAATTTGTTGAGTGCTTTCAAGTACTCACCCTTATCAACAACCACAATCAATAGTTGAGGAGTCTACGCCTTTATTGGAGGAGTTCCAGGAGGACACGAGTCATTAGGGTCCGAGCCTTGTCAGTTGTCTGTGGTGAACTAATGAGTCATCTATGTCTTCTATTTCCTGCTGCTTAAGTCTTAGTTTATATTTAAAGTCTAGTCCTGCGTGGCTTAATAATGTAAGTTGGTCATAAGATCATACACTTAGTTATATCAATAAATGGAGTCTTATTATTATTATCGTTGTGTATGATGTGATATTTACCAATATTAAGCGGTGTGCACTAACGTTGATCCTGGGACTAGTGCGGTAAACACAGTGGGTTCGAATTAGTGAATTCGGGTCCCGACAGAGGTGGTATCAGAGCATACTGACTATAGATCTTGGCCCTAGATAGCATGATGGTGTCCTAGGTGTGTCCAAAACTATTTTCTAAAGAAAAATCTAAATTTGGATAACAAGACACTCTTGACTCTTCTTATTCTCTATTTCTCACCTTTGCTGAATTTTTCATTTTCCCGTTGCCGCTTTGAGTTGAGGACTCATCTATTTATCTTTTGAATAGATGAGGATGGTGTAGACCTACGGGGAGCGCGAGGGAGGTTTTGTTGCGGAGCTTTGGAGGGTGCTTCAGTTTTGGGAGGCTTCGTGAGATCAATGTACAGAGGTCGTTGTTGGGTCGTGAATGAAGTTGCATGTTTTATCATCTGCAAGATCCTTATATATGCAATAGAAGATGAAAAAGCAAGCAAACCAATTAACATCACCGTGTTTCAACTTCACCCTTCAGGACACGCATCGTAGTAGCAGAGGATCGAGGAGGAGGAGGATGCTACTACCGTACACTTGACACAGTTGGCAACCGCTCAGGACGCGCACATGAGAGACACTTCAGAGGAGCTGAAGATGGTTTATGAGGCCCTGAGAGTCACTGAGGAGGAGCTGCAAGACACTCGCGTTGCTTTCACAGGGAAGATCATGGAGCTAGAGGAGGCACTTCAGGAGGGTGGCTAGGCTGCACCAGCTCAGCAGGACGTCGAGGACGAGGAGGACCTGGAGGAGGTCGAGTTTGAGCCAGAGAAGCACAACGTGGACGTAGAGGTTCCAGCTGTGGGTCATCAGGATCGGTTCGCACCCATGCCAGCCCACCCGCCGGTGTATGCACCGGGTCAGCCTCAGCCAGGGTGGCTAGATGAGTGATAGGCTTAGTGTTGAGTTGAGACTCAAATGTTGAGTCGCGTGTTTAAGTTAGTCTTTACCATTTTAGAAGTCATTAAGGTTGTTTGTTTAGTTTAGTTCTTTATGTTTGTTGGATGTGCAGTATGTGTTGCATGAGCCCTAAGGCTTTTGTAAGCAATCATATAAGGTATTAATAAAGATTGTCTTAGTTTTGGGTTTAACTTGTCTCTCTGCCTTAGAAACTCTTGTATCTTATCTATGCTATATCTCTTTTCCCTAACCCAAGAAGCAATCAACAGATGGTGAACACCCGTGGCAACAACGGTGCTTTAGAAAGTGGTCTTCGCCAAAGTGACAACCCCAATGATGGAGTACCGCCGCAACCATCGTCACCAGTTGACATGTAGAATCTGGGAGCTTTCCTTGCAGCGCAGACTCATCTTATGCAATCAATGATGAAACAAGTTCAGAGTGTGACAACCCGGGCTGCCAATAGCAACAACACTCAACATGGCAACAATGGATCGCACCCTTACTCCAAACTGTCTGATTTTATGAGGACTCGTCTGCCGATATTTTCAGACAATGTTAATTCCTTGGAAGCCGATGAATGGCTTAGGACCATTGAAAGGAAGCTGCACATTACTTAGTGTGAGGGTAATGAGAAGGTGCTATAAGCCTCTCATCAACTAGAAGGAATAACAAAAGAATGATGGGAGAACTATTGTGCCGTGCATGAAGCCCCACTAGAGATCACATGGGATGAATTTACTACTGCTTTCCGTCAGTACCATGTACCTGAATGCACGATGGATCTCAAGAAGGAAGAATTCAGAGCTTTGAAGCAAGGAGGCCAACCATTAGCCGAATACTTGAACAAGTTCACTCAGTTAGCTCGCTATGCTCCTGAAGATGTGGCTACAGACAAGGCTAGGCAATCTCGCTTTATGAAAGGATTAAACTCTGTATTGCAAGTGGGATTGATTACCCACAACTTCCCTGATTTCCAGGAGTTGGTTAACAAAGCATTGATCTTGGAGGACAAGCATAAGGAGCTTGGTGAGGATTGCAAGCGCGTAATTGCTAATCAAGGAGGCTGACCAAACCAGTTCAGATTGAGAATGTCTCCGCAATAGTTTGCTAGGTTTCAGCCTGAAAGATCGAAAAGGCGACTAGAGGGGGGTGAATAGGAGCCAAATAAAATTTTCGAATAAATTCTCCCCCTAGAAATCAATCCACCAAAAGACCAGAAAGAGAGAACTGAACCATCGATCAGGCAATTTCAAAACAGAGGCTCCGACCAGTTAAGATAGGGTGAGCAGAAAATCGTGACCGGTCGGGTAGCTCGCCTGATGAAAAGATCGCGAATCGGTCGTTAGTATCGGTCGGATGAACAAGACTCCCAACTGAAGTGGTCGGATGAAGCAGTACTCCCGACCGAAGTGGTCGGGTGAACAAAACTCCCGACCGAAGTGGTCGGATGAGCGATGTTGGGTGAGCAAGACTCACCGGATGAAGCAAGACTCCGATTGCGGAGGTCGGTTAAGCAAGACTCGACCGCAGAGGTCGGATGAAGCAAGACTCGGTGAATAGTGTTCTAAGAACAAGACTCGACCGATGAGCGAAGACGCCCGACCTACAGAGGTCGGATGAACAGTACTCGGGTGAATAGTGTTCGGATGAACAGTACTCTCGATCGATGAACAGTACGCCCGACCTACAGAGGTCGGATGAACAGTACTCGGGTGAATAGTGTTCCCGACCGATGAGCGAAGACGCCCGACCTACAGAGGTCGGATGAACAGTACTCGGGTGAACAGTGTTCGGATGAATAGTGCTCCCGACCAATGAACAGTACGCCCGACCTACAGAGGTCGGATGAACAGTACTCGGGTGAACAGTGTTCGGATGAATAGTGAAATCAGCACGATCTTAAAAACAGAAATCGATGTAACTTTTGATCGGCTGATCCAAAAACAGTGAAAATTGGTGTGCACCTCCCTAAGGATGTCAGGAACCTATTTCAATCATCAATCGAAGGAATTGATACCAAGGTTCCGTCCCTTTTCAGTTAAACAAATGCAACACCAAAAACAGAGTCACAAACACAGACTTCACCCCTAACTTGCTGGTGGGAGTTGATGGTCAGAATATCCTTGGATAACTCTCCACAAATCACAGCAAGTAAGTACACGAAGAAACAACCCTTCAAACAAATAGAAACACTATCTGAAAACTAGTCACAGAAATTGGTTTCTTGCAAAACCGAATAGAAGAGGTTGTAGATTGCCTAGATGATTGGGATATGATCTATAGAAGATTCATCCAAAGAATCTTTCATCCTTGGCAACAAGAACCAAGCCAATCAGACTAAAGAAGCGCAAGTCACACGCTTACGCACTTCAAGAACACACAGATTTACAAACTTGCAACAAGAACGCAAGGATTGCCTAGATGATTGAAAGCACCGAATCTAGAGAAGAGTTCATCAATCATGAATTTCAACAAAGACTCGAAGCATGTAGAAGGAGATGAGGCAAATCCAAATTACGTAAAGAAAATTGCAAGTAAGTAAATGCGAATTTAGATAATGAGAATTTAAGTGCGTAATGTAAATACATAAGAGAAATGAAACAAGAATATAAGTGAAGAACATTTCATTTCGGAAGGGAGGTTTACAAAGCCTCACAACAAAGTGGGCAAAGCTCAAATGAGCGGCAAAACCTCGAACCTTCAGAGAGGGAAGGCTGCCCTACCCTCTATTTATAGTGACAGGATCAATTCCCACCCTTGGATATCTTGCTTCAATCCTAAGCCAACATCCAAGAGCCAGGATTTGATCCTTACACCGCCACTCTCAACAACTCTCAACTACTCACGAGACTTTCCTCACCGCCACCACGTCCCTGTGGAGACACCCTCCCTGTCTAGTAGCGAGCTAGAACACCTACCACCCTTGGATGAGCCTCTAAACCCTAGAGCACTCCATCAAGGGCTGAGATTTTACCCACTCACACAGCTATGCATGGGTGACCAAACCCAACAACACAACGGGTTTTGCACTGCTCAAAGCATACCAACTTGACCCGCTACTCTCTCTTCCCGACCGCGATCCAACGGTCCTCCTCGATCGAGCAGCTCCAAGTTAGCATCTCATCCATTCCTTTGTCTTCTTGGCTTGCGGCTACTCCGGCCTCATCATCTTTGGCGACACTCGATCATCCGGACCTCGGCTCTCCCGGCCTAGTCCCGATCCCCTTCGCCTCACCATGACCTAGCTCCAAAGTCCCGCAACCATCATACACAAGGAAACCACATCACATAGCAATGTCCAACAACACATATCCATCTCAACAGAAAGATATACACTTCATCGCCAAAAACCTCGACCACACATGGTCCGACCACCGGTCTCCATCCCGACCACGCGGACGACCATCGGTCTCTATCCCGACCACTCGAGGTCCGACCATCGGTCTTCGCCCCGACCACTCGGGTCCGACCACGGTCTTCTTCCCGACCACTCGAGGTCCGACCATCGGTCTTCGCCCCGACCACTCGGGTCCGACCATCGGTCTCCGTCCCGCACTGGGTCGGACGACCGTTTCCAACCACCACACTCGCACCACTCGGGGTCGGATAACGGTCTCCGACCAACCAAAGACCGACCACTGGTCGTATAACCGGTCTCCGACCAACCAAAGACTGACCACTGGTCGTATAACCGGTCTCCGACCAACCAAAGACTGACCACTGGTCGGATAACCGTCTCCGACCAACCAAAGACGACGACCACTGGGTCAAACTCAAATTCAAGCACAACAGCTAAACCACGATCAATTACTCATCACCATCGTGATAGACCTCCACATGGTCTTTCAATCTCCCCTTGATGAGTATATTGACAAACACTAAAAGGCATAAATTTGAGTTTGTAAAGCAATTTGATTGCAAAACCAAACTTGGTCCAGAGAGAAAGATATAAAATCATGACCAAGTTGGCGTAAGATTTTAGAGCAAGATCATGAAAAGAGCAAGTTTTCTACAAAAGCTCTAAAAATCAATCATAAGTGCCAAATGTGATATGATCCATAAGAGATAGCAAAGATTTACAAAGATCATAAGAGATAGCAAGCTTTCACATTTTTATCTCCCTTTTCTACATTTTAAATGATGCCTTTTCTACATTTTCTCCCCTTTGGCAATATAGGCATCAAAATGGAATTTTCTCTCTTTTTTTGTTTGTTTTCTCTCCCTTTATATATGTATGCATGAAATGCATCCTAAGTGAGCTTTGAGAATTATCCAAGTGATCACAATGACAAGATATGACACCAAGCTAGTCAATTTAGAAAATGACTGAACTAGGATGTCTGCAAGAACAAATTCATTTGGCTCACAAGCTTGGTTTACAAGATTTTATTTTAGCAAGATTTGAACAAGTGCAAAACTTAGCAAAAGTTTCAAAGCTAGAAGCCAGCACCACTCATAGGATCAAATGGAAAACCTAGAGTTCAACCTACTCAACACTTTGGGGAATCTTGAAGTACATATAGAGTCCTTCGAGTTCATTTTTCAATTCATGCAAATTCTTCTTCTTTGATATTTTGAAAGACATAGCGGGGTGCAAATGTTTGACATTATTTGCATTCTTTACCCACTTATGTTTTTGTTATTTGCATTTCTTAATGGTTGACTCAAGCCATGTTCGATCACCCCAAGAGTAACTCTTAAGAGAATGATCTTGGTCATGCACTATATATTCCAAGTTCATCCCAAGTGCAATGGGAGGCAGTCTCGAGAATATACAGTGTTGAGTTCAATTTTGCACAAAAAGAGTCAAGTTTTTCTTATTTTAGCATATATGAGCAATTTTGAAGGACTAAAATATGGATCAAGCAAGTTTCACCCAAGTTGCTATAGGGACTCTAGAGAACTCCATAAATTCACAATTCATGGTAAAAACCTCTAGAGAAGAAACTTTAACAAGAAAAAGCAACATGTTTTCATTTAAGATTTTCAATTTTCAGATTTTAACAAGCTTAGTATCATAGATGAACTTGGATAGACCTAAGCTAGTGATTTTCTTCAAAGATGTAGCAAGGTGCATTACATGAAAGATTGAATCAATTGCATAATAGACAAAGCTCATAAAACAGAAAAATGCAGTCTAAATGCAATGCATGAACAGATTCTCAAACTCCCCCTCAACAGATGAATCAATTTTAGGCTCAAATCTGGTTAAAGTTGAGTTATTATCAAGATTAGGCATAAAGAAGACCCAAATGAACTCAATAAAAACCAGAAAAAAAACAGAATGGGGAGAAGAAGTCGAGAAACTGCAAGACTGGATGGCTATTGAGCATAGATAAGATAGAAGAGACTCACTACTGCTCAGACTGGCTCTTATCTTCCCCAGAGACTAACATAGGGAAGCTGACTCTAGATCCCAACTAAGGAGTGCACACAGACCCTGTCTACCCAGGAGGCCCAAAACCTGCTAGACTTATAAGACTGTGAGGGAACTCAACCTAGAGAGAAGAGAGAACAGCTAATCACGCATGATAGCAACCTAAAGCATAAGATAAGAGGTCCATGGAAGACATGCCAAAAGTCTAAGTGAGTGAACTCAACTTAAGAAAACCAGCCCAAAGTCACCCTAAGAAGAAAGAAAATCTTTGGAGGAAAATATATAGTACATAATATACAAACCAGCTCCCCCTCAAGATAAGCCATATGAGCTCATAAACCCAAGCTCAAATCCCCCTGAACACACTCTACTTCCCTTGAGGCACACTCTAAAACTCTCACCTCACAAGAGATCGGTAGAAAGCTAGAGGAAAAGAGATAAGATCTAAAACCACATGGTCTCTAAGGAGCAAAACGGCTCAAGGTAAGAAGCAATCCTAGCTATGCTAGAAGACCAACCAAAAGACTCTAGACAAACAGGACACAAGCTCTACCTACAAAAGAACCACAACCTCCTAAGAGACACATCACTATCATCAACAATTTCAGAGGTACTTACCTACTGCAGAGTAGAGCAAGTAGTGGCAAATGACCTGAAGAGGATCCAAAAAGCAGAGGAAGAAGACTTAGAGATATTCCTAGGATGATGGTCTCTCACCGTAAAGCCTACACACATGCATCCAACAAATCTATGCTTTCAAACTAGGGTTAGCGGATCCGGTTCCTAGGCACGAATGGACAAGATACATGAAAAGAGTGGCAAACGATCATCTAGAGCATGAACATGATGCGAAGGTAATGTAAGATCATGTATCACAACCAAGTCAAGATAGCATCAAGATCCATATATCCATAGACAACGGTGAAAACATATCCACATGATAAACAACAAAGAAGGTGCATCATAGCATCATCATGTCGCGAAGAAGCTAAGCAAGGTGCATCGCAAAGAACAAAATGCTAGCAGGATCATGTGCAAGCCTAGAAATACATGGATCAAGACACCGCCTAGACATGGCAATGAGCAAGTAAATGAAGAAATACCACAATGAAGCCCAACAACATGCTACTAGATATAACATGAGCAAGATGAATGAAGACAACCAAAGAGGATCATCGTAAAACAAACCAATTAGCAACATCAAGATCCATTTATCCATAGTCTCAATAACAATATTTACATGTCGCGAAAAGGCCGTCAAAGAAGACCAAACAAAAGGTCATGAGGACACAGAAAAGATGAAAGTAAATGGTAACCATGGACACAAAGATGAGAAGCTACTTGTGGAAACACTTTATGCATGATGATGAATACATGCCATGAATGAAGAACACAAGCTCATGCAAAATAGGTATGAAGCATATAAGCATGAAGGACAAGAAAAGATGATCATGAACAATATAAGTCATACAACGGCAGCTAGATCATATGACCCTAATCTCATGAAAGGCACTCACATGTAGCACAAAGTCTGACAAACAAAGTCTAAACAAAGCTAATCATGGATGTAATAGAGAATCAGGTCATATTACCTAGATACTACTCATGACAAAATAAAGTAAATGATACATAGCACGTGCCCATAGTTAATACAAATTCTCATACCAAATGAACACTATCATGGACAAGATAAAAACAAGAAAATCACATCTTTGGGAAAGAGCTCATGAATCTAGGATATAATACATGAAGCACAAAGATGGTTGGGGAAAACATGCTATGGCACAAAACAAGACAGACAAAAACTAACAAGACCTAGCAAAGTACATATAATACACATGGGAGCAAGAGCAATCACAACATGTCATGAAAATGATGATCGCAAGTATAACCGACATGAGGGTATGAGATAGCTCACCATGGAAGTGGAAGTCCCCAATGTTGTTATCATGAAGCTCAACACTTGTGGAGCGAAACACAAGGCAAACAAAATTGAAAGTACATGCAGTTAGCATGATGCTCATGATGGTCATGCAGAAGATCCAATCCTCTAGAGACAAGCCGCAAAGACCAACTCGGAATTCACATCGAGTGCCAACATTGAAAAGCGACAAAACGATCCTAGATGAGACTAGTAAGGATCATCATGACCAACATACTTACCTGCAACTCTTGCCGTGAGTGGGTACCTTGAGGAAAACGAGGTCCACTACTTATGTACGGCAAAGATGATGCCTCAGACAACTCATGGACTAAGAATCGAACTAAGAAAGGATAAGTCCACAAGATGATCCAAATCCACTCCACTAGGCAGTGATCACATCCTCAAGCTAGCCTCAAGCGACTCATGCCATCAAAAAGGCAAAAGGCACTTAAAAGCATCATTGCATAGACATGACAAAAGGAATTTACACAAGAGGGAAAGATGACTCAGTACTGAGATAGAGTGAAGACTTGGGGACCCAATATCAACCACACGACGCCTCAGTACCGATCCGTATGCATCGACTCGAGTGTCTCTCTGCCGCTTAACTATCACACGATCGAGCGACTCGGTAGATGATCTAGAGTCAAATCGGGTTGGCTTAGTGGTGCAAAAGCCGAACCACCCCAAGAAGGTCGCTCAATCTCCTACTAGAAAACACCTCACGCCACGATATCTACCTCGATGGGAAGAACGAGGAATATCAAGAGGACGGCGGAAAGACCGACTACGAACAGCTCCAAGACTAAAATTCAAGAACCCAAGATGAAAACCAAGTCCTGGGGACGCCAAAAACAAAGCGACTCTCTAACTCGTCTAGAAGCGCGGTGTGTCTTAGGAGCACTCAAAGTCCGGGATGACCGAATACCCCTAAGAGCGACAACACGATCACGCCGAGTGATCTTGGCGCGCTTAAAAGTAAATCTACTAGGTGACCATCCTTCTTACTGAAGGTGCATGTATACTTCGCCTTGCTAGAGGCGAAGCAATAGGAGAAGCATCCTTCCGGTCAAGTCACATGGACCACACCAAACAGACTGAACACAGTGGTGCTCACCCAGGAGCTACCACAATCTCACCACTCTTGGATGCACGCACAATGGTAGGAGGATGTGCCTAGCGTGCTCCAAGTAGTCAAATCCTAGACCCCGATTAAATCACGATCTTAGATTGGTCTAGAATGAGATTAAGCTTCTTCTTGCCTCCAACAAACTTCTCGAGAGTGCTCATAAGATACTTGGCAATCTCGGAAGAAAGAAGCACAAGAAGAGCAGGGGAAGAAGAAGAAGAACCGAAAGATGAGCTCTCTCAAGACGTGCATTTTCTCCTCAAGACGGTGCCTCAATCTTGAGGGCCTCACAAGAAATGCAAGACGATTTCTAATTCTATGGGCTTGGTCTTCTAATTTCTTCCTAAGCTCGACATGGATTTTATCCAAGTCCCCACAATCTCGAAGACATCGCAAGCAATATTTTTGTGACTTATCTAGTAAGTCCTTAGCAAGTTTAGCACACTTGACATCTGTGGTTTCATTGTCAAGTTTTAATTGCTTACTGACCCTCACATGAGCCGATTGGATCCTTAGAAGCATGTGATTCAAGTTCATTGTTTCTAGCGTAAAGCTTTCTAAGGTGTTCGCCATGGCATCAATTTGAGTAAAGCAATTTAGGGCAATTAGCACAAGAGGAGTAGAGTGAGCGTTAAGAAAACTAGCTTCTACTGTAAATATCATCAATAGAACTAGTGCTAGCATTCTTCATCCTAAGACCATCAAGTTCAAGCAAGCACACTATCATGTATGGTCCTTAGGTTCTCCAACTCCACAAGAACAAAGATCACGAGAACACGGTCATCGGTGACTCGGGAGGAGAAGATCTAAGTGAAGCTAACTCCGAGTCAAGGTACCTACTTCCTTCTCTAACTCGTAACACCTCGACCTAGCCTTAGCATGAAACTTGCCTAATTTACGTAGGCAAGATTTAACTCGTCAGAGGTGGGTACCTCATCCGTGTCAGACAAATGAGTCGCTTACTTCAATGGCGCCGCCATGAAGCACATGCCGAGAAGTCATCGTTGCCCTTCACCTTCTCTTGCGGATCGTCCTCGCTTGCATCGCTCCGGTTCCGTGTCGAGAGCTCGATGTCGTCGGCTGGCGAGGACCCGGTGAAAGAGCTTGTTCTTGGCAAAGTTGCGGTACTTCTTCTTCGCCGCCACGAGTGGGCCTTCTTGTTGCGGTTCTTGTCGGTGTAGTCGTTCTTGCCCGAACCGCCTTGTTCGCTTTTTGCCCTTCTCCACTTGGGACGGTTTGCTCGAATGTGGTTGGGGCCACCACACTCAAACAGTGATCATCCCACCTCTCTTCCTCTCTCTCACTCTCTTGTATGCATATGAAAATTTGCGAGCAAGAAGAGCAAGCTCATTTTCGAAATTTTTCCAGCTTGGTCATCGCTAGCTCACAAAGGGCGAGAGAGAAACCAATGAAGAATCGAAAGAGAGGATCCAATGGGATCGGTGACCAAAGCCATCGATCGAGATTTCGTCTTCCGCGAGACGACGCCGATCTCATGAGTCTTGAGGCGGAATAAAGCCCGCCAAGAGTCAAAGTCGATAAGTCGGTGGTGTCCTTGATGGTGGTCACCTTCATCTCCTGCACCGAAGGTCGAGCGCGGTCAAGAAATGCCGAGCATTGTCCGAGTCGGTATATGCAACCGATCGCCGGAGGTCGCCGTAATCTTTGTAAACCGACCAAAGCACTCGTCAAGATTCTCACCGTGTTGTTCAAACTTGTTGAACTCACGCTTGAATTGGTCCTGTCGAACCGCCTTGATTTGGGTAGTGCCTCATGGTAAGCATCAAGGGTCACCCAAATCTCATGAGCGTAACGAAGGTGAGAAATCCTATCGTACTCATCGCGACTAAGGCCTGATGAGGATGTTCCTTGCCTTAGCATTTGCCTCAACGTCACCATATTGCCACCGTGACGTTCTCATCGGCAGAACCTCATACGGAGCTTCACCTTCGCCATATCAGAAGCCCAGGCGATGATGTACGACTCCATCCGAGATTTCCAAAAAGGAAAATCAACTCCAGAGAAAATAGGAGGCTTGGTGGAATACTTGTCCATCGCCATGGCTCTTGAGACCGGTCAAGATCTAGAAAGAGCAGAACCGGCTCTGATACCAATTGAAAGATCGAAAAGGCGACTAGAGGGGGGTGAATAGGAGCCAAATAAAATTTTCGAATAAATTCTCCCCCTAGAAATCAATCCACCAAAAGACCAGAAAGAGAGAACTGAACCATCGATCAGGCAATTTCAAAACAGAGGCTCCACCGGTTAAGATAGGGTGAGCGAAGAAAATCGCCTTTGGTCGGGTAGCTCGATCGGATGAATAAGATCGTGAATCGTCGTTAGTATCGGTCGGATGAAGCGATACTCCCGACTGAAGTGGTCGGATGAACAGGACTCCCGACCGGAAGTGGTCGGGTGAACAAAACTCCCGACCGGAAGTGGTCGGATGAACAGTGTTCGGTGAACAGTACTCCCGACTGCGGAGGTCGGTTAAACAATACTCCCGACTGCAGAGGTCTGATGAACAAGACTCGAGTGAATAGTGTTCGGAAGAACAAGATACTCCGACCGATGAGCGAGACGCCCGACCTACAGAGGTCGGATGAACAAGATCGGGTGAATAGTGTTCGGATGAACAAGACTCGACCGATGAATAAAGACGCCCGACCTACAGAGGTCGGATGAACAGTACTCGGGTGAATAGTGTTCCCGACCGATGAACAGTACGCCCGACCTACAGAGGTCGGATGAACAGTACTCGGGTGAACAGTGTTCGGATGAATAGTGCTCCCGACCAATGAACAGTGCGCCCGACCTACAGAGGTCGGATGAACAGTACTCGGGTGAACAGTGTTCGGATGAATAGTGAAATCAGCACGATCTTAAAAACAGAAATCGATGTAACTTTTGATCGGCTGATCCAAAAACAGTGAAAATTGGTGTGCACCTCCCTAAGGATGTCAGGAACCTATTTCAATCATCAATCGAAGGAATTGATACCAAGGTTCCGTCCCTTTTCAGTTAAACAAATGCAACACCAAAAACAGAGTCACAAACACGATTTCACCCTAACTTGTGGTGGGAGTTGATGGTCAGAATATCCTTGGATAACTCTCCACAAATCACAGCAAGTAAGTACACGAAGAAACAACCCTTCAAACAAATAGAAACACTATCTGAAAACTAGTCACAGAAATTGGTTTCTTGCAAAACTGAATAGAAGAGGTTGTAGATTGCCTAGATGATTGGGATATGATCTATAGAAGATTCATCCAAAGAATCTTTCATCCTTGGCAACAAGAACCGAAGCCAATCAGACTAAAGAAGCGCAAGTCACACGCTTACGCACTTCAAGAACACACAGATTTACAAACTTGCAACAAGAACGCAAGGATTGCCTAGATGATTGAAAGCACCGAATCTAGAGAAGAGTTCATCAATCATGAATTTCAACAAAGACTCGAAGCATGTAGAAGGAGATGAGGCAAATCCAAATTACGAAAGAAAATTGCAAGTAAGTAAATGCGAATTTAGATAATGAATTTAAGTGCGTAATGTAAATACATAAGAGAAATGAAACAAGAATATAAGTGAAGAACATTTCATTTTCGGAAGGAGGTTTACAAAGCCTCACAACAAAGTGGGCAAAGCTCAAATGAGCAAAGAAAACCTCGAACCTTCAGAGAGGGAAGGCTGCCCCTACCCTCTATTTATAGTGACGGGATCAATTCCCACCCTTGGATATCTTGCTTCAATCCTAAGCCAACATCCAAGAGCCGGATTTGATCCTTACACCGCCACTCTCAACAACTCTCAACTACTCACGTAGACTTTCCTCACCGCTCACCACGCCCCGTGGAGACACCCTCTCCCTGCCTAGTAGCAGAGCTAGGAACACCTACCACCCTTGGATGAGCCTCTAAACCCTAGAGCACTCCATCAAGGGTGAGATTTTACCCACTCACACAGCTATGCATGGGTGACCCAAACCCAACAACACAACGGGTTTTGCACTGTTCAAAGCATACCAACTTGACCCGCTACTCTCTCTTCCCGATCGCGATCCAACGGTCCTCCTCGATCAGAGCAGCTCCAAGTTAGCATCTCATCCATTCCTTTGTCTTCTTGGCTTGCGGCTACTCCCGGCCTCACCATCTTTGGCGACACCGATCATCCGGACCTCGGCTCTCCCACCTAGTCCCGATCCCTTCGCCTCACCATGACCTAGCTCCAAAGTCCCGCAACCATCATAGACAAGGAAACCACATCACATAGCAATGTCCAACAACACATATCCATCTCAACAGAAAGATATACACTTCATCGCCAAGAAAACCCGACCACACATGGTCCGACCATCGGTCTCCATCCCGACCACGACGACCACCGGTCTCCATCCCGACCACTCGAGGTCCGACCATCGGTCTTCGCCCCGACCACTCGGGTCCGACCACCGGTCTTCTTCCCGACCACTCGAGGTCCGACCATCGGTCTTCGCCCCGACCACTCGGGTCCGACCATCGGTCTCCGCCCCACCACTGGGTCGGACGACCGTTTCAACCACCACGCATCGTACCACTCGGGTCGGATAACCGGTCTCCGACCAACCAAAGACCGACCACTGGGTCGGATAACCGGTCTCCGACAAACCAAAGACGACCACTGGTCGTATAACCGTCTCCGACCAACCAAAGACGACCACTGGTCGGACAACTGGTCTCCGACCAACCAAAGACCTGACCACTCTGGGTCAAACTCAAATTCAAGCACAACAGGCTAAACCACAGTCAATTACTCATCACCATCAGGGATAGACCTCCACATGGTCTTTCACAGCCGCAAGCTGTGAACAAGACATCAACCCCAGCACCTCGCCCTGTTAATCAGAACTTTCAGACGCCAGCTCAAGGAAGCAATGCACTAGGAGGGAATCAACAATCTGTTGTCAGGCGTTGCTATACTTTAGTTCAATTCCATCCACAGTTCGTCCTGAAAGTTGTCATGCTCTAATTTATCTTCCATTTTATCCTCATCCCCGAATGAAAATACCATATACAGCTTATTTTCCCTCTGGTCTTGTGCAGAAAAAGGATCATTTTGATGATTATCTATTTTATCAAATATAGAGTTGATTAAGTCATCGTATATGTGAAGGAACATGATCGTTTTGATGGTTCTTTATAAGCTCAACTTTGGTTTCTTCTATCTCTACATTCGCCCTGCGCTCCTTAATGATGAGTACATTACTCAGAGATCCAATATCTTGTGATTTATCATCTTTATATTTCAGTTTTTGTTTCATCTCATAAATCTTTTTTATTAACTCAGAATCTTCTTCACTTCTGTTTTGCTCCATTACGTCAGACTTGTCATTCAATTGTTATATCTCCACCTCAAGTTTTTGTTTAGCATCCAACAGCTTTTCCATGTTGTATATAGTGTTTGTAGACTATTTTATTTGTGTTATTTGCAGTCACTGGGATAAAGCTTATGTTATTAAATATTTTGACATTACAATTGAAAATTACACCTCCAACATGTTAAATATTATGATATTGTTCTGGTATCAATGCTAGAAAAACGATAATTGTGTTTGTAATTGTTAGGATGTTTCTTATCAGCTCATCTACCATTATATCAAGGAATATAGCATCAGATGTACCATACGAAGATCTGCAACACAAGGAAATGAGAAATTTGATGGCCAGCACTCTTGGAAAGGATGCTGTTGGTGATAAAATTGACTCTCAGTACCAACGTGTAAGCTATCCTAATTGCAGGTGAATGCAAAAATTAGTATAACTTGATAGATTACAATGAAGACATAGATGTTTGTTTAGGAAAATGTATTTCCTATATTGGCTTTTATGTTCTCTATACTAAAATACTAATATATTGTGTTATCGAAGTCATTGTTGCATTCATGGCGAACATGTTCTTGAAATACTACAATTTTATATGGTTGATTAGCAAAAATTTAAAGGCTTGGTTACTTTTATGTTCTTGGATATATATATATATATAGTAATTGGATTCAAGGTGAGAAAATATTAAGGATAATTCAGCACAGCAATGAAATGTCGTTGACTTATTAAGTTTACCTCAGGCATATGCATATCCATAAACAAAGGATATTTTTATGTGACAATACATTGAGAATATATGATAGCACACATATCAACAAGCATACATTGAGTAACTACATTAATATTTGATAGATCAAGATAAGTAGACCTTAGGGCTCAAGGAAGGAGGCGGCAATCGGCTCTGGGGAGGATGTAGTGACGGGCTCAGGTAGGAGGCGCACGGGGTCGGAGGAGACAGCGTCGAGGACAGGGAGGAGGTTGCGACGGGCTCAGGAAGGAGGCGGAGAGCAGTGAAAGATTTCGTTTCAGTGAGGAGTGCGGCAGGAAAAAAAACCCTAGGATGGTATATATATAATAAGTGTCATCACAGATAGTTTGCTGCAAAAACCATCTGTGATAAAGCTGATATCACAGACGATTCATCCCATGAACCGTCTATAAAGTATCACAGATGGTTCATGGGACGAACTATCTGTGATATTAGCTTGTCACAGATAGTTCTTATTATATTCTGTAACTTTGACGATAGTACTAGCAAAACCGTTTGTGATTAGCTTTAACACAGACGATTTTTTAAAATCGTTTGTAATGAGACATTTAATATAGATCTTTTTGTAGTATCATAACTAACTCCTCCGTCTTCCCTTTTTTTCAATATTTTTCATGGAGGAATATAAACATATTAATTATACAAACAGTTAACACCACCATTTCAAAGCTCACTACGCCATCTTCCTTCCTATCATCTAATTCAAGTATTTACCAAGATTGCATGTTAATGTTTAGAAGGGCATCGGCAGGACAAAATTTGATTTTTTTTTTACATATGTAATCTTAGAAACAAAGCGATGTTCCACATCAATTTTATTTGTCTCAACTGATAAGAAGAACATGACTGCATTACATATATTTATTCCATACTAATTAAGATGAATATATGTATACTTGATACCAAACAGCTACATAAGTGTATGTAGATTGTGTTCATTAACAATAACAAATACCAGTAATAAATTATTAGGATACATAAAAAGTAATATGTAACTTTCCTTCTAGAGTAAGAACACATAAACTTTCTGTGATCTTGAGTAAGAAATGTTGAAATTATTTGGGCTAGAGACCCATTAGTTCAAAAATAATTCTTAAAAATTTCCAAAGGCCCATTAGGTGAAAAAGAGATGAAAATAGAATAGTACCACTTTGCTAGTAGAGGAGGATGAAAAACAATTTATAAGGGAGGGTTCTCTCCACCATGTTAGAGCATGAGAAGAAGAGAACACACGCGCGCACTCGCTCGCCTCGCCAGGCGGCGCGTACGCAACGTGCGCGTGAATGGTGCAGCGAAATCGAGTCCGATGGCTCACGCAAGCGCAGTTCTCTTTTGCAGCTTAGGACTAAGTGGTCAACACAGTTACGTTATGCGGAATTAACTGCGCGCAGAATCCGTAACCGACTCAAATTGTGGAACGGATTTTACGCGGAATCAGTAACTGACTCATACGATGGCTCACGCAAGCGCAATTCTCTTTTGCAGCTTGGGACTAAGTGGTCAACACAGTAACGTTATGCGGAATTAACTGTGCGCAGAATCCGTAACCGACTCGAATTGTGGAACGGATTTTACGCGAAATCAGTAACTGACTCGTATTATGTTCCACGATTTTATCTCTGTTATATATACGCAGAACAGAGATCAGATATCTTTGGAATCTTCTGCCTTCATCTCAGCACTGTGTTGCATCCTTTCTTCCCCCGTCCCTTCGCCGGCGTGCACCGACTATTGCGAGAGTAGGTCTCCAAAATGTCTATCCTTGAGATCCTGCACTGGGAGAGGACGAATCACGTTTTTGGGAAGCGTCTTCACACAACTGCTCGCTGTTTTTCTTCACTGACGATCGGCTTCGACTACATCGCCTGTTGATCTTCATTGATATCTACTACCGATTTAACCACATCTTCGGGTCATCTCGGTAACACACGCGAACCGTACCTATGTTCTGTTTATCTAATAATATGGATGAGATAGACATTGTAATTGGTATATTGCTTGTGTCTAGTTTATTTGTTTCCTTTGTTCTATCTTCAATTATTATCATAGCTTATTTTCGGAATAAATTCATCGTTAATATGCCTAATATTCCGACAAGAAAAGCCTCTGTCTTTGTTTATTTGAATCAATGACTTAAAACAAATGAATCATGATTTTCAATGTTATTTAGTCTGGACATGTTCATAATTTAAATTTTTGCAAATTTTTAGATCATTGGTATATGAAATCAAAGTATGTCAAATTTTTAGTGTGCACATAGGCAAACAAATTAAATTGTACATGAAACAAAATGAGATACCTATATAATAAAATTGTAATTCAAATGTGCAAAAGAATAGCAAAGATTCTATGTATATATTGAAAATTACAACAGGATAACAAAATATTATAGTAATTGAACTAAAACAGTAAATTAATAGATTTTTATTGGCAGATATGGAAATTCTAATAATGAAACTATTATCAAATGTACTGAACTTTACCGGTTACAGAACACTTCAACACCAGAATTCTTAAAAGGGTATAGTAAGATTTATTTATCAAAAAATGCAAATATCTGCATAAATTCCTAAGAACCAACATGCTAAAATATCCAACAAATAGTTTTAAAAATGCAATCTTTCAATGTAAAATTATAAGAACGACATATGAAGTTCGTTGTAATACCTCGGTTCCAATCCAGCACCTTACATATCTAATCGTTTCTAATAGCTCTTTTGAAATGTGTTGATTGTTCCTGCAAAAACAATATGAAATCGATTAGTATCTGTTAGTGTTTCCTCTTCCTTCTTTTTAGCCTAGATAGAAATACTAAGGAACTGAATTTAGTAGTAGCGCAGCAAGAAAATTGTAGGAGTGGTACTAATGACGTTCATATGGTGATGGCGAAGAAGGAAAAGCAAGCTGTTGTGGTGGCATAATCGGCATTTCGTAGGTACTGGCAGAGCAGGGAGGTCGTCACGGTATCGTCAGGTGGGGTTGAGTGGTGGCTGCGCTGACTGTAACTGCACAACCGTGGTCAAGCTGCATGCCGTACGGCGTGAAGGATGGGGGAAGCCACCGCGGGAAGACACACACTTGGCGGCTGCTGCTGCAAGGGAGGGAGGTGGGATGACCCAGTGCTTTTTCTGATCCACCCTGTCAACCAGTTCTCCGACGTCGAGTCGTAGTCACCGGCTTGGTCAATGCATAAGCCCCCCTCAGGCTTCCTTTTGGAGTCCGGCACGGGGAGATCGGCGGCAACGGAGTTTGTCCGCTACTCCCTTGCTTCATCCATGGCAACCCTCCAGAAGGCGACGGCGGCGTTGTGCATGAAGGCATGGTGAGGAGAGGGGGCAGAGAGTGAGATAGAGGGGGTGCAGGGCAGAAGGGGCGGTGGAGGGGCACCGCGCAAGATGAGGCAGCAGCGTGGGTCCGGGAGAGTCGAGGGTTAGAGGGGAAGGAAAACCAGTGTATGGCCTTCCTCGTCTAGATCCGACAGCTGCTATCACTCTCACACTAGATCGGACAGCTCTTTTTATCCTGATGACGTGTTCCAATACAAAAGATGGGAATCACCCTAGATATAACATAGAGAATTCTGGAATACTATTCGGCAGACTCACCAATATTCATATACCAAAAGGTTTATACTAATCTGCAAATGAGAATTACTGAGTTTAAAAGCGAGAAATATTAGCCATGAATTATACATCCTTTTCAACCAGATGGAACTTGTCATGCACGGTTACAATCAGTGTATCTATGAAAGTCAATGGATTCGGCTGTAGTTAATTTTAAGTACTGAAACCGGCTCAGATAGTCAATAAAAGAGTTAATATCACGATTTTTTTTCCTTTTTTGTGAGGAGCACAATGTTGTTGATATCGGTTGTAGCAGATGATTTGACGCGCCCTTGCACCTCGTCTTCGTGTCCTTCCTCTAGCGCAGCCACTTCGCTCCCGGCGCGACGAAGGCTGCGGCGGAGGGGTGGTATCGGTACTCTAAAAAAATTTAAAAATGCTAGAATATAACTCTAAATTTTTTCAAAAATGCTAGAAAAAAATCTATTTTTTTTAAATGCTAGAAAATAATCTCTTCAATAAGTCAAATTTATTGATTACTTTGGTTTCGATTTTGGCAGTTTGAGATTTTTAAGATCTTAGAACTATTTGTATTGCACTTTTAACAATTTCAAATATATGTGTTTGATTTATAATGTTATAAAATTAATGTATAAAATTATAGAGTTATACATGTGAAGTGTGCATATTCATAAAAAAAAATTCTAATTCTGCTACTACCGTGGTAGCGGCATCGGCACTGCCACCATCATCATCGCTGATGCCGATCTCTGTGCTTGTCCAAATGGCGCCGTTCCGATTTCTGGGTGGCCACGCCACCTTCTCCCTCCTCTCAGACGAGGTTTGCACGCCATCGTTCTTCACCGCCGCAGAGACCGCCCTGGCGACCATCCGTGCCCGCAATGGCACCATGGAAGACGTCTTGGATGCCATGCTCCATTGGGCCCCTCACGGCGCCCGCGAGTGCCGCGTCTCTTACGTGACCTTCCACACCATCGGCGCCTTCGTCGCGGCCGCTGTGGTCGCGGTGCACCTTCACCCCACTGAGGTCTTCCTGGACCCGTCCGCCATCCCTGGCGGCTTCCTACGCCCCATGCAGCTCCGCAAGGTGTAGCTCAACGAGGAGGCCCTGCCGTACCACCCAGTCTTTCGCGTCGCCGAGGCCCAGAGATACGCCGTCCTCTTCGACAGTTTCTCGGCAATCAAGACCGACTTCGCCGTGTA
Source organism: Otatea glauca (assembly GCA_036346275.1). Classification (NCBI taxonomy): domain Eukaryota; kingdom Viridiplantae; phylum Streptophyta; class Magnoliopsida; order Poales; family Poaceae; genus Otatea; species Otatea glauca. Next base: position 79,626,423 of record CM070715.1, on the reverse strand, counting down.
CTATAGTGATAAGGAACAGGGTTCCAAATCTCGTCGAATTTCACGAAATTTCTTTAAAATTTTGGATTTCGGACCACCCCGAAATCTAAAGTACCGTCTGGGAAAAAAAGGTAAATTTTTTTTTGAAATTGCTACAGTACCCCCGAAATTTCGGTTTTCCTTGACGAAATTTCATGTATTTTTGGCCGGTTTTGAAACTTTTAGGGGCGGATTTGGTCCAATAACCCTTAGGAAAGTCATCTCCTATGAAAATTTGTTGAAAAAAATCGAATTTTTAGACATTTTAAAATTTTGGTATAAACAATGTCAGATTTTTATAAAATTGTACAAGCTTGATAATAAGCTGAAATTTTATGGTACTATACTTAGTAGTTTAGGATCATACATAAAAAATTTCAAAATAATTTAATTTAATTTGTTATCTTTAAAAAATCAAAAACAGAATGGACATAATTGGGACAGTTACATTGTCAGAATTTTATAAATTTTCTTGAGTGTGATTATGATCTAAATTTTTTGAGAAATTAATAATTGACTCGGTACCATTATATAAATTTTTCAAAAAATTTAAAATTTGTTTGTTTGGTCAATCAAATCTATGTAAGCATTAAACTTCGTTTGTTATATTATATTTCAAAAATCAAAAAGAAAAGAACATAAATGGTATTGTGCTTTGTACGAATTTTATAAATTCACTGGAGTGTGATCATGATTCAAAATTTTTATGAGATATTAAGAACTTCCTTATCACCATTTTGTAGAATTTTAAAAAAATTTAATCTTTTTTTATTGCTAAAGCAAATCTATGTATTGATCATCAGACTTTTATCAAGGCGTAGCACTGTCTGAATTTTTAAACATTATTTGAGAATGATCATCATCTAAAAATTTTAAATAAACATTAATGTTACATAAGGACCATCCAAAAAAAAATTCAAAAGATTTTAACGTGGTTTAGATAATTTTTCATTTTGTTCAAGTTTGCCGGTAAGCCTTTTAACAAGGCAGTAGTACTGTTCGAATTTTTAAAACTTCTGTCGACGATCAGGACCGTCGACCGCAAAAAAGAGGGTGAAGGGTAGTACGGAGGGCGAGGCCCAGAGTTTCGCTCGTCCGGGAGGTACCCTCGGCGGGCATACTGAACAGGGGGGCCAGCACAATCAAACAGGGGACACAAGATTTATACTGGTTCGTGCCGAACGTCCCTACTCCAGTTCGGATGATGGTACTGTATTGCTCTCAATGCCGATGGCTGCCCGGCCTTTACAAATGAGAACTAGGGTTCCAATATGAGAGTGCTGGAGCCTAGTTCGTGAAGGTGTAGTGAGAAAGAAGAAGAGCCCCCCTTCCAGAGGGCCCTGCCCCCCTTATACGGCCGAAAGGGTCAGGTTACATTGGGGATTGGGAGCCGAGAGGATGAAGGGGCTTATGCCAGAAAGCCCTCATCTTGGTGACTAGTCTTGTCTGGCCTTGCCCACACCGGGTTAGTAGACTCTCCGAGCAAAGCAGGTCGCTGCTTCTTCGGGAAACAACGCATCCACTCTCTGTGGTTTTGTCAGATGATGACGTTGCCATGCGTGGCCCCAAGATCGCTCGGGTGAGTGGACTCCATCTTTATACGATCGGATGATGGGACTGAGGCTTTGACTTTGGCGACCTTCGTGCTGCCTTGGGAAGGAGCCACCTGCTCCTGTGCGGTCGCTTCAGGCGGTCGCGATCGTTGGACACGTGATTAATGGTCAATGGAGAGCCTGATGCTCGACCCTTGGCGGAGACCGGGATCGGGCTGTTCGGAGGTCGGGGGAGCCCGGTCCGTGACGAAGGTCGAACGCCCCGCTAGGTCGGAAAGAGCTCGGGGCGGTCGGCTAGGTCGGGAAAGAGCTCCTTTATGGCCTTGCGGGACCTTTGGTGAACTGGCTTGGAACGATCGATTGGTGCTCGGATCGGCGATTCAGGGATGTCTCCGCCCGAGTTAGGGAACAGTCCCCCGATCTTAGAGGAGGGCTGCTCAAATCCCCGGGGGGGCCACGTGTCAGGGTGACCGATCCCCGACAACTTCATACAGTTTGATCATCATCTTAAAAATTTTATGAGAGTATTAGAGATACATTATAACCATGCAAAAAAATTACAAATGTTTATAACGTGGTTTGAACCATTTTGTATTCGGTTCAAAATTGCCGGTCGGTGTTTTATCAGTACAGTAGGAATGTTTGAATTTTTAAAAATTCCACACACTTCAGAATAATCTGAAATTTTTATGAAAATATCATCAATATGTCAGGACTCTCCAAAACAAATTTTAAAATTTTGACATCGTTTGACCCACTTTTTTTCCGTTGCAAAAAGACCAAAATTTCGGGTATTTCGTCCGAAATTTCGGTATTTTTCGGCGAATTTCGTTTCTTCTCGGTACAAAACAAACCGGGTTTGAATTTCGGACGAGATTTGTCCGAAATACCCGAATTTCGCCGAAATTTTAGAATCCGGTTAAGGACGGTATTTTATCCGAAAATAAAATTTGAATCCTTGGTAAGAACATCCTAACACTAAGACAAGAGCTATATACCAACAGGTGATTCTTCTCCATGTCGTCACTTTCTAATATAAGAATTGTATGCTGCCTAATAATACGTATTGTTAGGTACGATAGTATTAAAGAAATTTCAAAGTTGCTACTGTGCCAAAGAGGTACGAGTAGTGCGGCTACAGTACAGAGGAACATCGCCGCAATGCCAATTTGCTGTGCTACAGTGCCAGAACAGCGCTACAGGACTCTAGGAAATAAAGAGCAAAGAAATACACCGGAGAATTTGTTCTACCTAGTTTTTAAGTGGTTAGAAGTTGTTGGCGTCAAAAATTTGAAGGAGGGTATTTCGCGAGAACAACACCCACTGGAACTTAACACGAGTTGGGCGTGGGAGCGATTTGACTTGAAAAAAATAACCGACAAGGTAAAATATAAAGTTCACATCGATAGCCGATCTTGGGATCAATCGGCTTAGACTCAATCAACTGTCTTAATAAAGCCGATCAAGATCAAAGTATCGAATAGATCTAATTAGCCGATTAAGGCTAATTGAGGATCAAATTTTCTCAAAGCCGATCGTAACGATCAATTTTTAAAAACTCAATCTTTATGAAGCGATTAAGATCAAAGTAACAAGGTAAGTCCAACTAGCTTGATTAAAAGGCTAATCAAGAGGATAAAAAGGAGATTATAGCGATCGATTTAAGCATTACAAATGTTTTTATGAAACAACAAAATCGAATAAATCAAACAAACCACCTTGGCGTAATTTGAAGAAGATCAACAATCGGCGATGCGCAACTTTATTGATCAAGATCGAATTACAAAGACTAAATTACAAGAACTACTACTAGTCGACGGAAAAGTAGACGAAAAGTAGACGCAAATTGGTTGGTTGGCTCTGGGCAGCTTTTCTGATCACCTCTAGACCTCTTTTATAGCCATTGGCCGATAGAGTCCTGGTACAACACGTTAGGAATAGAATCCGTATCGGCCTCTATTTGGAGGGTGCTTTCCTTAACAACCTATTTTGTTTCCAAATATCTTGATCTGTTATCCAATCGTATCTTGTTGATCTTGGACTACCGATTTTGACCCTATCTGCCAAATTTTGGTGCAAACAGAAGTATTGTTTGTACGCAAAACAAAGATCCTCCGGACAAGCTTGCGATATTGAGGCTAGCCTCCTTCATTGGCGAAATTTTTACTCTTGTAGCACCTAAGAATTTTTTTTTAGAATTAGCCCCCATGCTTTTTTTTCAAAAAAGGCCCCCTGACCCGCAATACTGCTCTCCCCGTGCGCTGCAATGCTAATGCTACTCACGGAGAGCGCTGCAAACTAATGCAGCGGCTCCTCTCCGCTGCAACACAAAATTTAGAAAAAATAATAAATAAATAAATATGCAGTGGTACTGTAGCGCAGTATTGCTACAGTAACATGCGCGATTTTTTTAATGAATTTTGGATTGCCAATAAAAAACATTTCATAGCCAGTTGCGATAGTAAAAAATATTATTGACAGTAATTGGACCCGCAAAATTATCGACGATATTTGGACTCGCATAATATGGATTCTTAAATATATTGTGTTATATTTTGCCTCCCCAGAATATGGATCCTCAAATATATTCTGCGGGCCCAATTGTATTATATTTTTACCATAAATATGGGTCCCACAAAAATATTATTTGTGATTCAGGTCAATATTATATTTTTCAGAATTATTTTTTCCATGAATTGGGCCCTGAAAAAAAAATTAGAATTATTTGCATGCATTACTAATGTTATTGCTAATATTTACGGGTCAGGGGCTATATTTGCCAAGTAATTATTACTTGGCAAATATAGCCCTTGGCCCGCAAATATTAGCAATAACATTAGCAATGCCCGCAAATATGTCTGAAATATTGTTTTTAGGGGCCTAACTCATGGCCAAAATAATTTTGAAAAAATAACATTGACCAGAACCGCAAATAATAATTTTGCGGGACCTATATTTGCAGGCCCATATTTGTGGTAAAAATATAACATAATTGGGCCCGCAGAATATATTTGAGGACCCATATTCTTGGCGTGCAAAATATTACACAATATATTTGAGGACCCATATTCGGGCCCACTTACCGTCAATATTTCTGCAGGTCCAATTACCGTCAATAATTCTACGGGCCGTCAATAATTATTTTTTGCGAGCAATATCTTTTACCGTCACAGGTGACCATGAAATATTTGTTTGATCAGCGGCAATCCAAAATTCACAAAAAATAAAATCGTGTGTGGTACTGTAGCAATATTGTGCTACAGTAGCATTGCATATTTATTTATTTTGAATTTATTTTGAATTTTGTGTTGTAGTGGAGGGGAGCCACTGCATTAGTTTGCAGCGCTCTCCATACACGGCATTTGTAAGTTCAAGCTCCATTGGTTTTGGTGATTGGTTTAATATTAATGTTTAATCATTGTTTAATGACAAATGGACTAACATGTTTAATTGAGCTACATTCTTATTAGTCTCAAATTCGGATGGAAAATAAAAAACTCAAGGTATGCACTCATATTCACTCTATTGTCTTAATGCATACCTAGGATTCAAGTTAAAATATAAACTCTTCTATTGCCTTAGTCTAAATATGTGCATTATGTTTCCAAATCTATATATACATGAATGCACACATCTAAGGGGAGTTAATAATTTAACTTGATGTTTCAATTGTATTGACCCCCATGTCCTCTTGCTGTATAAAGGATCAAGACTTTGAAACAATCTTTTGAGTATATATATAACTTGTGTAGTTGAAGTATATTCATGCTAATATAGGATAAACTCATATGCAATCTAAGATTGATTATGTGCATATTCGTTCCAAAGTCCAATTATCTATATGCACATATCAAATGGAATTTATTCTATAGTTGATGGTCTGAAATGTATTGATCCCTTTCATCACTCAAACATATTGGATCATTACTTTCCATCAAATTGAGTATATGAAACTTGTGTAGTGATATATACTCATGTCAATTTAAATAAGTTTAAATTGAGTTCGATTGTCTCTCAATCAATCAAAGAACATTTCATCATGTGTTGATGGTGTCTTTTTGTTGATTAAAGACAAGCGAAAAGTTCTTGAATATAGTGAAGCATTAGTTGCATCAAAGTACTCAAGACATCAATTAATCTTTCAAGTTGATTTGGGTTACGCTCAATCGATCTTAGAGGCATCCATTATGTGTTAATGGAGTGCGGTGATGATTGAAACAACCATGTTTGTTGGACTAACATCTTCTATGAGTTGTGAAGTAGGTTGAGTCTAAGATGATAAAGAATCGAAAAGAAGAAGAAGTCATCATGTGTTGATGAGCTTCAAGAGGTGATCCCGAAGTGAAGAAAAGGGCTAAAGAAGGTTCATCATGTGTTGGTGAACAAGAAGAAGAAGATTCGATCCCGGAGAGAAGATGATTGAAAATCATAAAAGTTTTAAGTGGATCGCTAGAGGCAAAGGTATAACTAGCTAGGGCTAAGGATGTGTTCCTAGTCTTTTACCGGTCTCGGTGTTTGGATGTGAGACCGGGTTGCTAGTTAGGTGCCGTACTATTAAGAGGGGTTGAGTCTTTTAGCTTGAGCTTCATCATGTGTTGATGAACTCAATCCGGTTCACTCTAGCTCACTCTCCTGTTTGGTGTTTGCATGGAGCTAACCATTTGGCATGTGTTGCAAATGGGTAAAGCTCATGTATTGGATTTTGCATGAGCAAAGTATTTGCATGTGTTGCAAATAAGGGTGCTCATGCTTGCATCTTTATTGAATCTTATTTGATTTGGTTTTTGCTTGGAGCTAAATTTTGCATGTGTTGCAAAAGGAGAAAGCTCAAGCAACTTGATTTGTTGTGGTTGTTTGCATGGTGCTAGAGATTTGCATGTGTTGCAAATAGAGAGCTCATGCTTTGGTGTTCTAGCTTGTGATTGGATCATGTGTTGATCATCACAAGGCTAAGCTTGCTTTATGCTTGTGTTTGCAAAATGTGTTTTTGCAAAGTATTGATTTGTTATTTGCAAATGTGTTTTGCAAATAAGCTGGAAGTTATGAGGTTCGATCCTAGAGCATGTGTTGGCATTTTCAAATGTGTTTTGCAAAGTGTCGGGATCATGTGTTGATCCTTACATGGTTAAGAGGATTGATCTTATAAGTTCGTGGTTTATTTGCGAATGTATTTTGCAAATAAGTTGGAGTTGTTATTTGCAAATGTGTTTTGCAAATGAACTTGAGATTATGAGTTTCGATCCTAGAGCATGTGAATAGGGTTTGCAAATGTGTTTTGCAAATTGACTTGATCATGTGTTAATCATCACATGGCTAAGAGGATTGATCTCATAAGTTCTTGATTTATTTGCAAATGTGTTTCCTAAATAAGTTGTGCTTAATGCGATTCTTTGGAGTATGTGATTAACATATGCAAATGTGTTTTGCATAGTGTTATGATCATGTGTAGATCCTTACATAGCTCAAAGAATAAATCTTTAATGGTTTGGAGAAAAGTTTTTGTGAAAAACTACGTTTTCTCTATATGGCCGGTCGTACCGCCCATATAGGGCCGGTAGTACCGCTTATGGGAGCATGTACTGCCTCTCGGTCCGGTGCTACCGCCCATGGTAGCCCGATAGCACCGGAGGTCCGGTGCTACCGCCCCTATAGCCGATGTGAAAATTCCAGACAGGGTGTTTTGGGGGCTCTGACAGGTCGGTGCTACCGGATGAGCGGTAGCACCGGATGAACCCCCGGTGTAAAAATTCCAGAGAGGGATGTTTTTACTGTTGACTCGGGTCCGGTGCTACCGGGGTGAAGGCCGGTGCTACCGCTCGAGCGGTAGCACCGCTCCCAGTTGGCCGGTGCTACCGAATTTCCTGTAACGGCTAGTTTTGTAGCCGTTGGCGAGGAGGCCGATGCTACCGGTCCTATTGGGGCGGTAGCACCGGGTTTGCTGGACTTTTGCCCAATTCGTCCCCAACGGTTAGTTTTGGCTTTGAGGCTATAAAAGGAGGCCTTGGGGGGCAAGGGCAGGAGTTGTTGCTGTTGCTAGAGCATTTGGGTGTTTGTAGGAGTTGAGTGCATGTGTTACGCTCTTTTATTTGCTTCTTGAGCTAGTGTGAGCATCTAACTACATGTGTTGCAATTATGAGAGGATTGAGAGTCTCTTGTGTATGTGTTGCACTTGAAGAGGATCCTAGTGCATGTGTTGCACTTAGGAGGTCACCGGAGTGCATGTGTTGCACTAGGTGAGGTTCAAGCTAGAAGGCTTGGCTTGTTACTCTTGGTGTTTGTCGACACCTAGACGGCGTAGCGGCGTCGTGCGCGAGAGCTCTCAACGGAGGTTGTGAGGAGCTCCGGCAAAGTTTGTGAAGGTTGGAGCTCGCCTACTCGGGAGGGAAAAGGAGCTACCACTAGTGGATTCGAGGTGGGTGCTCAGTTCGTGGAGCCAGTCCAATCCGTTTGGGCTAACCTCAACATGGATTAGGGGAGACCGACAAGTCTCCGAACACCACGGTAAAAACTATCGTGTCTCTTGTGCTTGCATTGTATTCGTTATTTATATTCAAGTAATTTATATTCATAGAATCAAATTGATTAATTGCTTGTCTTTAAAATTGCCTAGTCTTGTTAGAGACATAATTAGTTAGTGCACATAGTGAGCCTAGTTGATTTAGGTTGTAATTGTCAAAACCTTAGTTTATCGCTTCCGCATTAATAATTGTTAAGGTTTTGACATTAGGATAATTCGGGGTGAATTGCTTTGTAGAAATTAGTAGAAAGAATTTTAAAAGCCGTCTATTCACCCCTCTCTAGTCGGCATCCTCGACCTTACAGCATTAGCATTGCAGCGCATGGGGAGCGTGGGATTGCGGGTCAGGGAGGTCATTTTTGAGGAAAAAAATAGTAAAAGGGGCTAATTTTGAAAAAAAAATCTTATGAGCTACAATAGTGAAAATTTCTTCATTGGCACTTTGTAATTGACCAAATATGTTCATTTTGGATTTCATCGATGGATAAAATATTATGAAATCAAGAAAATTGATAAATTTCGTCGCATAAAAAGAAAGAAATGAATCGATAAATATTGTGAAGCGGAGGGTTGTGTAAACAGATTCAGCTTCAGCCTTTTGTAGCTACTTCACATAAGTGCATGTTACTGCGATTATGTTCTAGGAGTGTACCGGATTATTTGAGGTCCATGGTGAATATTGGATGGGGAAATTCATTAGTGGACAGGGGTTCTCGCATCGTTCGAAAAGTACCTAGAGAATCCGTGGATGAAGTATATGTAACGTTACGCACAGGTACAAAATTGAAGTGTCAAATTTGTCCACCGTGTACATTACCAACTTAGAGAAGTGGTCAATCACAAACTATTCATTGGCAACATTTAGTTATGGCTACCATGGATGGATTTGATATTGACATTTTGTATTTTACATAACTTTATGTGCACTATATCTGTGAATTATTTTGATATTTCTGGACCAATGCGCCATGGCTTTTGGGCCAGTTTGTGGTTATTGTGCTATCATGTGTTGTGCCGTAGAATCTAGCTAGTTATAGGAATTTTTCCTAATTATAGTAAAACATTTCTGTTATGGTTTCAAAAAGATGTTTTTAACTAATTATGATATCTAAAAGTAGCATAAAATGAGTGCGTTGGAAAAGTCACCGCAGTGCCAAATGCAGCTTAATTGCATGTATGTATTACTGTGCAACTGGATCAATTTGGATATTTTGAATAAAATGACAAAGCACCAAATTGACTGCTATAATACATTAATACCAAATACGACTAAAATGTTTTTCAACATTGCTTAACCCCATCCATAGTATACTGGTTTCTATTCAACGATAATAAAGTAATGACACCATGTCATAGCCAGGGTTTTGATTATCGTTTTGTGTTTTATACTGGGGGTCACCAGTAGGACCAACATTGCCAATTTCAGAAAAATTTCAGTTGATTTTGGCCAAAATTTCAAATCAAAATTTGAATTTAAAAAAACAATCAGCTCAAAGTTAGTGAAAATCGGCCCAAATTTTTTGAAATAAATTTCTACAAAAAATCTTCTATATTTGATAAAATTCATGCAAAACAAATTTTAAGACCGGTTTGAAATTTTATTGAGGGGTTCGATACGGCCAATATTTCCAATTTTTGGCCGATAATTAGAACCCTGATTGTAGCGGGTAATACTGGGTTAAGTCAGAGCATTGTAAAGACTTTATCATGATTTTTCTATTGACACACCAACATAAGTGTGCTAATGACCAGGCAAAATGAGATAATCATGTCGTGTGGCTAAAGCACATAACCTCTGCAGAGTGTAAAATCTATTCGAATAGCCGTGCTCATGGTATTAAGCAATGCTAGGGAATTACAGTTAAAGGTTATATTTTATAAAATGAAAACTTAGATAGGAAGATTGGATGTCATTGGAAAGTTTAAAATATGACTTAGTGCTGGATGCTATATTTACTTGAGAAATACTTGAAAATTATAATTACCGTTATTTGCTTACTGTCATTTCAATCTACCTAATGTATTTATTTATAAATGCTGCTTTATTGCAAAATAACCATATGAGCCATTTCATTGAAATAAGTCTTGCATATAGTTACTTTAAAATTGTATTCTGTGCCCAACTTATGAGTGCTTTAAGTATTCACTCTTGCTAACAACAAAATCACTAGTTAAGAAAGAATCTATACCAGCTTGGAGTAGTATTAGGAAGAGACGAATGTTTAAGGTATGAGCCTTGTCAGTTATCTGTGTTATACTGAGGGGTTTATCAATGTTTTTATTCCGAATTTGTTATTCACAGTTTATCCTTATGAGGCAAGGTGATGTAAAGTCGACCATAAGGTTAATCAACAGGTATTATGTATAAATGAAGTCTTTATTTATGTTTTTACTGTATATGATTGTAATATTTATCTACGTTAAGTCTGTGTACACTAACGTGATCTTAAACTAGTATGATATACATATATAGTTCGAATTTATATATCCGGATCCGATAGTCTCACTGTTTCAATCGTGTCATGTTGGTTCATTCGGGTCATGCTGACCAAGACTCGTCATTTTCTTCTCTCCGTATGGGTCTTGGCGTGTAAAAGCAGTGATGTCGTGGTAGCCGTGACTCGTGCATGCACGGCGTGCATGTATTCACGTCGACTCGCCACGTAAATCGAAACTTTTACTGTTCTCGGCTGATTTGTTTTTTTCGTAAATAGCAATTGATTCGAAAAAATCACAGAAAGTGAATTTCAACGGATGTGGACTGCTGAAAAATATTTTAATCGGTTGCTAGTAGACCGAATATTTTTTATTATTTATTTGCAGCGGTCGAAGAGAGCTGAAATTTTTTTAATTTTTTCCCCGACGTGAGGTACGTTTTAAAAATTTTGCAGCGGTTGGCGTCCGCTGCAAAAAAAATGCCGATTCCAGCACAATGCAACCGCTGGAAAAAAAATTAGGTGAAAATTTTCCAGCACATTCGCTCCGCTAGTTGTAGGCCCGGCCAGCAATTTATAGCGGATGGGATACACAGGATTTTTTTTTCTTTTTACCGGTACGAAAACCTGTTCAGCAGGATATTTTTTTTCATTTTTCTGGTTCCGCAGGATAGGCGAGTGAGCGGTGGGCATGCGTGCAGCTCTATCGGGAGCAGCAATGGAGTAAGCCTTGAAGCAACCGTGCCCTCTTTTTTCTGGGTTCTGAGTTCTCACTTTTTGCTTGCACGGCAACAAGGGGTCTCGTTATCAGCGAAAACCTGTTTCGAAACCGGAAAAAAGAAAAAAAAATATCATGCAGATTTGGTCCGCTGGAAATTGCCGGTCAGGCCCACAAATCAGTGGAACGAATGCGCTGAAAATTTTGGCGGAAAATTTTTTTTGCAGTGGACACCGACCGTTACAAAAAATTTAAAACGTCAGAGAAAAAAATAAAAAATTTCCAGCCCTCTCAAACCGCTGCAAATAAATAATAATAAAAATCCTATGGATCCAATCCGCTGGAAACAGATTAAAATATTTTCCAGCGCTCTACGTCTACTGGAATTCACTGTTTAAGAGCTAATTATATGATTTTTTTCAGATTAACAGCTATTTACGGAAAAAAAATAAACAAACGCTGGAACAGTAAATGTTTCGCGTAAATCCGTGATCGATCTAACCCAAGCAAATCCCGAGTAGTACACCCCTACAGACTACAGAGTATGATCATTATCGTACTTCCACGCAAAATTTGTCACTGCGGTCAATCGGCCATAAATATTTGTCGTTCTACGTAGGTACACCCAAATTTTTAAAAATCTAACCGTTAATATCCTTTTAAATATTTAAATTAGATACATAAAATATATATATATATATTAGTCTTGAGATGGATTTTCATAATATTATAATTTTATTATGTTTTATAAATATATTATAATAAAGATTTATAGTTAAAACTTTGTTTTAAAAACCGTGTCAATATAAAAATTGACAACTATTTTTGACGAGTAGCCCCTAAGATTGTGCAGTAAGCTTTGTCCAAAACAAGTACCAGTAGTCGAGTACACCACTTGTTCGTCACGATTTCTGATTTGTTTAGCAGGGCGAGGAATCTCCGGGAACCAGGATCGCCATGTGTAGTCTAGTTGGGAACCAGGCCAGAATTATTTGTTCTTACGGATCTAAAGATGCTAAAAGAATAGAACCAAGTCTCGAAATGATGTCTTGATTGGAATATTGGATTTACAGTAGCAGATAAGGTCTGAACTTCACCAAGTACGGTTGTCCTGAGGTTCAGATGATTCTAAATTTCTAACACATACTATCACTATAAATGGTATATCTGGGAATGATACTGTCAAATTTTGAGGATTTGGCCGAATTTGTAACTCCTCACGAGAGACGCAAATGGCACTAATGATTGATTCTCCCGGTACTAAAATAATCTTTCCATAACAATCGAGGTAGTTTTAGGAATTTGAGACGAGAAGACAAGGTGTGCTCCTCCGGTTGGTAGAGAAAAAAAATTATATAGCACCATGTAGTTTTTCAGGAAAAAAACTAGACGTGTGGCAAATACAGATATCAAAGTAATTAAATATTTTTCTCTTTTAATATATATCATATATTTTTATTAAAAATTATAGATGCAATAAGACAACTGATGCCATCGATTTTTTTTTCCCTCCTTCGGAGTAGAGCTGGCCAGATGGGCGGCCCGGCCAAGCACGACACGGCCCATCTAGGCACAAAGGCCCGATCGTGTCGTGCCGTGCCCGCCCATGGGCCGAGGTCGAGGCCCAGGCATGGCACGCCGGGCGCATGGGCCGTGCCGTGCTAACCCGGGCACGACTCAGCACGGTGGGCCTCGGGCTGCCCACCAGCCCGTGCGCAAAAAAAAAGGAAAAATAGGGAAAAATTAGAAAAATTATAAAAATAAGGAAAAATATGTAGAGAAGTAGAGTTAGAAAATAGCATAAAAATGACGTACAATAAATTGAGACAAAAAAATTGTAGAACATGTAACAAAGAGCTTTATTAATGTTTGGATGGTTGCCTCGTTAAAAACTTTGCCAAGTAAAAACTCATCTAGAGAAAACCTTGACAAAGAAAAGAGTACAACTAAAGCTCTAAGCCTCTAATACATATTAAGAGGTAGATGGAGGGTCTTCGTCATTGTCGAGGTAGAGATTTTCGAAGACTTCCTCTAGTTCTCGGTTTTCAGCGGAATGTTGAGTTCTTGCATCAGCGTGTTCTCAGTCTTTGATAGTCATGAGCATCTCCACCATATCACTCGATAGGCTGTTCTTCTCTCCTCCAATATTCTCGGAGAGATCAAGGCGACTCGGAGAAACCGTCGAGATCGGAGCAGTTAACACATCTCGAGCTAATATGGATAGCACGGGATATGTTAGCTTGTGCTCATGCCACCATTGAACAATATTGAAGACATCGTCTCCTTCTTGTTGGTAATCCAACGTCGTTGTCCATATAGGCGATAGTTCCCAAAGGAGACTTGTTGGTCGCGGCTTGTATCACCACCGATGTAGAACCTGCACGAAGAAGAAGAAGAACCCGATTTTGCCCCACGCGATAGGTGCGGAGGTCGTTGCAAACGAACTCCTTGATGCTTTTGTTCGTACTTGTTGTAAACTTGGTTAGTCTAGTACGAGCAGTAGTAAAATAAATTGAATAATCTTCCCTAGAACATCACCTAAAATAGAGAGGACGTTACCAAATCCTCTAAGTTTTGCTCTAGGATCTAAAATAAAAGCGAAGGCATATAGAAGTGAAATTTCTTTCCAATATTTCAAATATTTTGTTTTCATTATGTGTGTAATCTCTTAAAATTATGTCATTTTCATTGTTCTTAAAATGGGTAGCCATATCTAAGATATGATGCACAATTAGAGAAGATGTGGGTTCATAAACTGCGGATAAAGCAACTGTAGAGTCATAAAAAACTTCAAGAAACTGAAGTAACTTTGATGCAACATACCAATGTTCTTCAGATAATAAATCACGTTTAGTGTGATGTGTTTGAATGAAAACCTCAAATGTGCTCGTATATGGCAGAAGGTTCTTAAGCATTAAGTAAGTAGAATTCCATCTTATTGGCATATCTAAACCAAATATTCTTGGACGTACGTCCATTGCAATGCAAAAGTTCTTATAAGATGCTATTCTAGCATTAGAATGATTCATAATAGAAATTGCCAAACGGAAAGGTGCAATGTAACGTTCTAACGGGGCAAGTCCACTTTTAACTATAAGGTTAATAATATGACAGACACGACGTTGATGAAGCAAAAATGATTCAACATAAGTACCAAATATTGGAGTTAGAATATTCATTGCGGAGGTGTTTGCGGAGGCATTATCTAAAGTTATAGCAAAAATCTTATCACTGAGACCAAAGTCCTCCACCACCCTAATAATACTCTCAAGAATATTCTCTCCGTATATGCGACATCAATTAGTTTGAAACCTATAATTCTTTTTTCTAGTTGCCAGTTTTGGTTGACATAATGAGCAACTACGCTAATATAATCTTGGTTAGCCCTACCACTCCATATGTCTGAAGTCAAAGATACGGAAAATGTGCAAGTACTAAACATGTTTTTTAAATTTTCACGACAACTATTGCAATACTTAACTACATCACTACTAGTTGTCTGTCTAGATACTTTATTAAATTTTGGATTATGTGCACGCTTAATGTAATTTTCAAAATCAGCACTCTCGCCAAAGTTTAAAGGTAAATCCTGTGATGCAATTAAGCGTACAAGAGATTGCCTAGCTACTTCGCCACTATATTCCCAGTTACGGACCGAACCGTCCGGGTTGTATATTAGTTGTGTCTGTCTCATAGTTGCTCCTATTTTTGCATTGCAACTTTCAATATGCCTATGCAAGTGTCCCGTACCCCCAGTAGATTTTGCAGATAAAACTTGATGATATTGTTTACAAACAGCAACTCTTACCTCTTGTCCTTTCGCATCTGTCCTCGATTGCTTGTCGAAAAAATCCCAAACTCTCGATGTCTGCCTCGCTCTCTTCGCTCCAGTGGGTGTCGAGCCAGAAGCACTCATGGTCATGGACATGGAGCCTGATGGTTCTTCTTCTACATGATGTTCTTCAGGTGCTTGTGTTTCGGGTACGACGGACAAATCTTGGAAGGATTCAAGGTCCTCCGGAGCGATCCCGAAATCGGAGATGGGAAATGATCCATGCAAAAGCGCAAATTGAATATCCGAACATTAGTAAAAATAATAAAAACAATACAATTAGCAAAATTCAGTATGACAAACCTCTTGTGTTACCGAAAGCTCGAGTTTGAATTTCTCCGAAATTTTAGCAAAATTTCTCCGAATTTTGCTAAATAACTACAAACAATATCACAATTTTCACAAGATGACCAATAGAGAAGATGATGAGTGAATGGGTGCAAAATGAGGACAGGGGTCCTCCGTATTTATAGGAAACAATTCAGGATTTTTTTCCTGTTTTTTCGATTTTTTATCAATTTTTAACACCTAACGGCTATAAAACGATCAAAATTTCAAAAAAAACCGGACCGTGCTCATACGGGCCGCCCAAGACGACGACCACGCCTGAACGATCCAAGACGGCGGCAGCAACGGTCGGCGTGGCCACCACCGCGTGTCTATGCTCGCCTGGCTCGCGACTCGGCCGTCGTGTTCGTGCCCATGCCGGGCGCGTGCCTCGCCCACCGTGCTCGGTCGACCGTTGCTCACCGTGCCATGCCGCGGTGTCCGGCCGTGGTCGGTGCTTCCGACGAGTGCCCGCCGCCCGCCGTCGTGTTGCGTCGCGTCGTGGGCGGACCAACAAGATCGGACCGTGGGCGACACGGCCGGGGCCGGCCCATATGGCCAGCTCTACTTCGGAGCGCCGTCAAAATCCACACACGGCATCTATCTCACCCCGTCCATCAAACCGTACTCCTGTTCCGCTGGCAGGTGGGACCCCTCACCCCGTTCTCAAGTGACACGTAAGGACAACGACGGCGCCACCACGCCATAAGACCGTTCGACCCTCTAGTCAAACACACAAATTAAGTAGACGCCATTAACCAAAAGCAATCCTTGTCAAACTTTTCCATCCCAAACAATATCCCGTCCCCTGACTGTTGCTGGTTTCTGCGTCCATTTGCATTCCCAATTCCAGATTGCCCCATCGGCCGTCACACTTGCAGAGAATTTTTTCTCAAAACACGAGATCGCGATTGAGGTTTTGAGAGAGAGGGGGTGCAGGGTTTGTGGCGCCAAGAAACGCGTTAAATATGGACATCCTGGATCACTCGGAAGATGATGAGGAGCAGAGCCAGTACACCAGCGGCAGGGGCTCAAGGTTCGGCGCGCGGCGGCTGAAGTTGAGGTCCAACAGCCACCAGCACCTGCTGCTCATGGATTGCGTCCGCAACGGCGGCGGCGGCGGCGACGGGGATGGCGCGTCGGAGGAGACCGTGCCGCTGCCGGAGTACGAGCGCCTGTCCCAGTCCGCGCGCCTCTCCGACGACCCCGACCCAGCTTTGAAGAACCCGCCGCCTCCGCCGGAGCAGCAGATGCAGGCGGCCAAGCAGCGCGCGTCCCCGCCGCAGCAGAAGCCGGCGGCGTGGAGGCTGATCGAGTACGTGCGGTCCAGGCACAAGTCGGGCGGGGCCGCCGGTGGGTGCGGCTCGTCGGACGGCGACTCCAAGAGCTCCGACGGCGAGGAGGGGGAGGACGGCAGCCGCGAGGAGGGGAAGAAGAACAAGAATAAGAAGCGGTCGTCGTGGCTGCCGGACCCCGACCGCCGGTGGCCGGTGCAGGGGTTCTACTAGGTTCTTTGCCTCTCGTCGATTGACTCGTCGATGCATTTTTCTTTGCATTCGAGCACGTCGAAGCCCGTAAAATCCATGACGTGTTCCTGACTCATGTCTTCGTTCCGATATTTTTTCTTCTTTTCTTTTCCCTTTTCTCTTTGTCATGGTCTTGTAATGTCGATGGGGAGGAAGACGAGATAAATTTGGCTGTGCTTTTGACGCTTGTATTTTACTATTTCGGGTTGAGTAATTGAGTTAACCTTTGGAAGCTGGGCGCTTGTGGAATAACGATGTAATAAAGTAGAAATGCATGGTGTCAAATGCAAGTTGAGCAAAGCTGCCAAAGCATCTTACTTCTTACCCCGTAAGCCCCTAACGTTATTTTTAATTGTGTGTGAAAAGATTGAGATGAAGAAAGAGAGATCGTACTAATGATCAAACTTCTGTTACGCGGCAAAATTTCACCACCAGTTGGCTTCTAGAAACATTCTGGGTCTTGTATACGACCAGATGACTGGTACGTTGCTGAAAATAAATGATGTTGCGTACGTTGACCTCTACCACATTTGAATCCTGGGGTTCCTAAAGAGAATGGAGGAACAAGAGAACTCTGAATTCTAGTCAATCACGTCGTCTGGTAATCTTCTACCGGAAACAAGTATAAAAACGGTGGAAGAGATGACTAGATTTGTAAATTTTATACAGAGAAAACTATTTTTGAAAAAAAATGAGGAGGGAGCGGAAATAGTGATCATTCATGCACAAGGTGCTGGACATGATAAACAAGTCGCCCGTCTACTTGAGATGCAAATACTACTTTTGCTCCCGAAGTTGAGCTCCCCACTCTTCCAAAGTGAAAGTGCAACATCGATAACCTGCTGGGTAACGCCGTATTGAGCTATTTCGCGGTGTAACCTAGGCCTAGAGCTATTTTTTAAGCTGGGACATGAGGCCCAACATGCGGCTTAAACTCTTCCCCTTTTATTTCAGTCTCTGCCCCTTTGAGATAAATTATGAAAAACCGATTTTGATTCCAAAAGAATCGGGTGGTGATTGCTTTTAATTTTGCATACAAATTCTACTTCTGATTATAGGAGTAGGTTCTGGAAAGCTTCTCCCACAATCAAAAACAGAAAGCTAGAAACTATCACTCACCATGTTCTCTTATAATCCAGAATCAGTTTTTTCTTTAATCTATCCTAAAGGAGGCCTTATTAAAGATTTTTTATCCTCTTAGGAGGAGGTACTAGTGAAAAAAATTATTAGAAATTTTTACTATTCATAAGAGGCATCAAGATTTATATTAAGCTTGTACAAAGAGATACTAAAAAAATTTACAGAACAGAGGTACGCTCAGTGTAAACGGAAGGTACTCTTATCACTCTACGCTTGTACATGCTAAATAGATGAGGTATCAAGAATCCTTCCTAACCTACCCAGCCTCTTTGCTTTAGAGATTCAATTGCGGAAATGCTATTTTCCAGGTCTTAAGCAATAGGCAGAAGGGGGGTTCTGCTCGCAATTTTCTAGGTAAAAAAATCATTTATTAGTTTTAAGGTCTAAGGAAGTTCTGCTCGCAATTCGCAACATTTCCCTGCGAAGCTGCGACTTGTTGGAATCATGGGCGGAAGGGGGTGCCGAGTATACCCAAGCACCTTAAAAAATATGAGAAACTTCAAAATTTTACCTTTTCAAAAGGCTAAATTTGTTGATTAAATTGATTTTGATTTTGGTGATTTGAGATTTTTAAAACCTTAGAATTATTTGTGTTATACTTTTAGTAAATTTCAAAATATTAGATTTTTGATGATACTAAATTATTGCACAAAGACTATATATAGAATTGTACATGTAAAATATGTACCCATCAAAATTTTTATTTCCACCACTGATTAGAATATGAATGAATATCACCATGCTGTCCACGGAGCAATACTTAGTCGAAATATGAATACTCAGGGAAGACTACCAACAATTTTCGAAGCCTACAGCAAGCTCAAATCCCGCCGTTTCATTATGGTAAATGTCTCCTCGTACATAGGCAACAAGAGTACATGAAAATTATCATACATAGCTAAGATCGGCCTACTAATTTCACATCACGGCAAACTTCAGCGGCAGTTCTAAAGTAGACAGCCACGTTATGGGAACTAATCGGTAAACTTGAAACTAAACTACGATAAAGCCTAATTGATGATCTCCGCGTAGCTAGGTCGCATTCTTGTCGTCCTTGTGCTGGCGTGCCTCCTCCTCCTCCTCCTCCTCCACCTCCGATCCCTGCGACGCGTCATACTCTGCACAAAATCGCAACAACAATTAACGCCAGTTGGTCCATCACCACTAGCGTGATTCACAGATCCAAAAAGATCACAACAATACGACACGATTCTTGACACGAGAGCGTACGCGTTCGTACCAGGATGGCTTGGATGCACCTCTGTTCCACGGTTGAACACCGGGTCGTTCCCTCCGTAGACCCCTCCGAAACCTTCCTCGTCCGACCGCGTCGAGTACCCCTCCCCAAACGAGTGGGTCATCACGTCCCTATGTACGTGTCAACCCCAGGTGAAATGCATAACGACACGATTATATTTGGAGCCTAGTACTGCCGACTAAATTTAATATACATCGTTCATTCTATTCGATAGAATAGATTGGTATTAGCTAGTGTTTATTTTACTTCATTTGGTAGTAGAATGATCGT
Source organism: Otatea glauca (assembly GCA_036346275.1). Taxonomy (NCBI): domain Eukaryota; kingdom Viridiplantae; phylum Streptophyta; class Magnoliopsida; order Poales; family Poaceae; genus Otatea; species Otatea glauca. Next base: position 79,606,829 of record CM070715.1, on the reverse strand, counting down.
ATTAGCTATTTGATTGCAAAATAGTAAGAATATTTTTAACAAATCGACGAATAGATATAATTTATAATATCTACTTTGAAGTGAACTACCAGTAAAATTTCTCTAAATTTGGGCGAGGCGTGGCAAGCGTTTCGCAGGGGAAAAAGGTCCGTGCTTGGTTAAGTACCCAGCGGTCTTGTGCATGTCGTCGCGGGTGTTGCACTGCTCGCCCGCCCCGTCGCCCGGGGGCTGCTGCTGCTTGCCCTGCTCCGTCCCGACGCACTGGTCGCCCGGCGTCTTCGCGGCGGCGTTCGACGTCGCGGAGACGCTCCTTCCCCCACCGCCGCCTCGCTTCCAGCCGAACCGGCCGAGGACGAAGCCGAGTCCCGTGCTGCCGCTGCCGCCGCCGCCGCTGCTAGCCACCCGAAGCGAGTACATGAGAAAAAAAGGGTGCACGAAGGCAGTGCGTTTCAGGTGTCCTGACGGGGAAGAAGAACCATCTTATAGGGAGAGACCGCGGGCTTTCTTGGCGCCTCGCGCCGGGGACACGTAGGGGGCGGACCTGGAAGGCGCCGGAGGCGCGTGGCCGCGCATGCTTACACGCGCCGCCGCCCGCGCGCTTGGTTTTCTCTGCTTAGGAACGAGCGCGCGAGAGGATGGGGATGGGTCGTGTCGCGCTTTTGGATGCTGCATGCGGCGGGATGGTCAATCGGGTTTTGTCCGTGTGATCCGTCCGGAGATCGTAAGGCGGTGACACGAGCCGTCCTATGGGATTTTGGTGTTTGTTTAGCTTAGAGCCTAAGAGGCATGGTTTTCGCGCCTAAGATTCGCACCTGGAGAAGCGCCATGGCGCGGCGCATGGAAGTGGCTGGCACCCAGAAGTCCAGAACAAATCAAGGGAGAGAAGTGCGGTACGGAAGGAAGCAAATCCAGCCCGGCGTTTGGGACTTCTTTTTTTTTCCTTCTTCTTTGAATTGCTGCATGTATTGAGAATTTGAGATGCTTGGGGTTAAAGGGAAGAATTATTGGGACACCTCGGTTTTGTATCTCCTCTTACTAGTTAGAACTTCAGCCTACTTGGTTGCATGTCAGTTGACAGTTGGGCCTTCTCGTGAGGCATGACGGTAGGTATCTGCTAAGCTCGGGTATCATGGTAAGAGTTGTGGTGCTGACGATCTACTGTAGTAAAGAAGCGTGGTAGATAGCGCGTGTCGACTGTCGGTGCTTCTGCAGTCGAGAAGTGGGCTAGATTTACAAATTCATTCTAAAGGACAACAAAGAAAAATAAAAAATGTGCAAGGGGCAAAATAGAGGAATAAGTTCAAGATTAACATAGTAGCAGAGTTTGAAAAATTGACAAAAATCATTTGAAAATCGCGATTTTTGACCATATCGGTCCAGCTTGAGTTTTGAAACCGGTCAAATTCAAATTCAAAAAATTCAGGAAATTTAGAAAAAATATCCCAAAAGTTTCCTAAAATTAGTATTAATATCTTTTTGATATCTAGCATGAAATTTTTCTGAAAAAACAAATTTGGGAGATATTTTTGAGCAAAACCGAATATATATAATAGAAAAGGAAAAAGGGGCAAAACAGCCAGCCATTCTTGATTTAATTGAGCTGTCAAATCATGTTATAAATTTTTCAAAATTTTTGTGTGAGGTCATGAGGAAATGGTAATGATGGTCTATAATTTTTAGATGATGATCAGGCGTGTGGATTTTTGTAAATTCCGATGGTGCAACTGTCTTTGTATATGCTTGTCTATTTTTGATTTTCTACGGATAATAAATGAAGTCTAATATTTCTAGAAATTTTACTACATGATCCTTGGGAACTTTTTATTATAACATTAAAATTTCAGATCTTGGCCAAGCTTTTAATTTTTTTATAAAAATATGACAGTGTCTCTATTCCTTTTCATTAATTACTATTTTTGATTTTCTAGAAGCACTAAATGAATTCAAAAATTATTAAAATTTATTTGAGCTGTCTTATATATCAATTTGGATTTATTAAGATTCTTTTAAATTCTTTCTAATTTTCCTTGATTGTGCTGATTTTCGATCTAAACCGGTCAAAAATCGGTAAAATTTTCATCTGATAGATAAATAAAATAGCATATAAAAATCAGGAACCGTTATAACAATTAAAAAAATAGGAAAATAATACCTCTGCTAGAAGAAAATCATGATCCAAAATTTGTAGTGAACAATGCTGACTAAAGTATGCCAATTTAAAGTGCGGCAAGTTAAAATATCTCAAATTAAAATGCGTCCAGTTAAAATACGTCAAAATAGAGTACCCCAAATTGAGACACGTAGTATACATACATCTCTTTAACAAAAGTTAGGAAAAAAGTTGGACGCCATAAAATACATGATAATTTGATAATCATCTTAAAAAATAGTATTCCATAATTTCAGAAATTAAATTAAATCCGGCAGGAGGTCACTTTCAGAACCCGTGTGAGGACGCGTATTATCCCTCTAATTTAGGCAAGTTTCCTTGATTATATAGATTCAATGAAAGGTATTTGTTTATATGTGCTTTCACCAATGCACTAGAAAACTCTTTTTAAAAAAAACCTAAATCGGAAGTTGATAGAATGAATGGTTTGATTGTGGCAATTCAGCTATGGGTTGAAGGTATTCAGAATAACGTGTGTGTATATATATATGAGGTGGGTAGAGGGTGTGTTGAGATGGGTATTGTCGGTGAGGCCCTCTACATAGGCTATGATATAAGGATAAACAACTACACTTGGGCAATAAGCCGTATTTACAATATCATCCATAGTGTGTAAAATCGATCAGAAAAAGTTTTCCTATGAAGGTATTATGATCTCTACATTGGGTATGAGTAGATAACTAGGGGTGGAAGCCGGATAGGTGGAAGGCCCGGTGAAACCACATATTTTAGAACTCAGCTATGGGTTGAGACATTAGAACTCAGCTATGGGCTAGGATCGTAGGACTCAACTATAGGTTGAGAAGGTAGGACTCAGCTATGGGTTGATCGTAGGACTCAACTATGGGTTGACATCAGCTATGGGCTAAGATTTTAGAACGCAGCTATGGGCTGATAGTTTAGAATGCAACTATGGGCTGAGATTCTAGAATTCAGCTATGGATTGAAATTGTTGGAACTCAGCTATGGGTTGATAATTTTGGGGCACTATATTTAAATGCCATAGGATGAGTACCAGGCATGGTACAAGTGGTACGTTGAGGGTAGGTAGGGGAACATTCGAGGACACCACTACTCATTAGCTACTAGGATTGGAGATCTAATACCAGAATAGTAATAAACATTCTGGGACCTCACAGGATAGGGTCATTGGTTAAAGTGGTACAAACCTACGCAGGGTAAAATCATGAATTCATGCCTGTCTCCTAGATCAGAGGCTACAGAAGCTAATTATGCCTCATATATGAGTGCTAGTAGCATTTTCAATAATTAAAATTGGAAACATAACTTTTCCTAATAAAACCCTATCTTCGGAAAAATGATTTGAGAAAGGATGTATGAGATGGATGTGGGAAAATTCATATGATGCCTTTTGTTATTAATACTTATTGAGTACTTTTGTACTCACTCTTGCTTAAATCCTCCTTTATTTAGAGAATTGCTCCGATGGTTATGCATCTGGTTGGGACACAAATCCCAATGGATTTGACTACGAGACATGGAGTGAGGGTCACCCGTAGAATTGGATTTACGAGAAGATAGACTACCAGGAGGATTAGATTGTTGGATATACCATATATTAGCTATTGTCGATCTTCAGGGTACTTAACAGTTATGTATTATATTTTTGTTGTACTTGGATCGAATGTATATTGTATTAGACTTGTAGCCCTGCGTGGCAATAGATTGTAATAAGTTTCTATTTCAGTCTCTAATTATTGTTCTGCTACAACACTCTGAATACGGTGTATTAACTGATAAAATGTCAGGTATGCTTGATATATTATTAGCTAATATGTCAAGATCAGTGTAATTAACTCAGAGTAATGTCAGTGTTACTATTATTACCTTGGGCTAATAATACGGGTCGCCACACGAATTAAAAAGTTTGACTTTGCAATTTATTCGGTTTTGTTGAAAATCTAGTGACGGGTGGCGATTTTCCAACTCAGTTCGACAATGTAAAGAGTGCATCCAGTGAAGAACGCAAGCGTTAGACGTTATCGGGTGATCCTACCATGTGCAATTGTGCATGCATGTAAGAGCATAGCATAGATGGGGAAAGGAAAATGACACTAAAACAGTGTAACTACGTCTATGTAAGACTGTCGAAAGGGAGAAGAAGAGCAATTAAGCATCTGGAGCACCCGGAATGGCCAAGGGCTTTGAAGACGTAGACAAGCTGATACCAAACTATAAATGCTTACGTAAATTCTACTGTACCTAAGTCACCCTTTAGTTATTCAACGGTTGATACCTGAGGCACCCTTCTGTAAATTGATCCTGCTAAAGTCAGCCCAAGAACGGTCAGCATGCATCTAGTACTGGAGACACAAATCAAGCAGCTCCCAGCATTCTGACGCAGGTGTACTCCAACTGAAACGAAGCACTACGAAAACCATCACGAGTGCATGCACAGGTTCAGTCGATTCAGTGGCTGAAGCAAAATGTCAAACTTGTCAAGGAAATGATGATTAGAGCCGCAGTTGGGCAACTAATGGCAGCGTTAAGCACCGCTCCGCTCGTGGACGCTTCACTTCCTCGGGCAAATGGCGATTGTCGTCGATGGGAGCCCTCCTCCGACAGCTCGAAGTGGCCACAAGATTCAGGAAGGTTACCTGAGGAACCGAGAGTCAAACGTATGTGACAACACCAAGCACTCACTCCTGCTCTAACGTAAAGCTTTCAGGCTTAAATTGCAGTGAAGTTAAGTCTGACAGAAATACCTCCAGAGAAGCATAACGCCTGTGCAGAGCACTCGAAGTTTAAATGATTTTCATAGGAGGGGAAAGAGCACGTACACTAAATTTACTATGGTTCGTTTATTTTTTCAATCCAATAAATCAGATTAGTTAGTATTTATTTATACTTTCTTCAATAATAGAGTAGTAGGAATACCTTTAATAAATCAATAGTTAGATTGAATTTCTAATCTTCACCGTATACTATTAGTATAAGGCACTGTAAAATTTCTCGGGAAAAACATTAGTTATTACCGAACGATGAAAACTGAGTGTTTCAGCTATTATAAGCGAGGGTTAGATTTGGAATTCCTCACTTGTGAGTTACGCGGGCTGGGAAACTAGGGTAAACTGCAAATATATGTTTGCTCTGGATTCTGATCGTTGGTGTTTTGGTCATGAGTTACATGCCTTCCCATTTAAGAAAGGGAACGATGAAGCAACTTAGTCCAAGAGATCGAAAGAACCTGAAAATAACAGCAGGTAGACGTATATATGGAGAACAATGTTTTCTAGTTCAAATAAGCAAAAGTCGGTGGAAGACAAGAGAGCAATTTTAGGTCCGGAAGGAAAGCAAGTGTCAGAGGAAGAATGGTTCACTTTTCTAGCCCCTTTATATCATTTTTTTCCAAATATAGTCTCTCCTGTACGAAATTTACAGATTTAGCCTCTTCCCTCACCATAGAAGGCGCGCTAGGCAACATCATTCTCACGGCCAGAGAGCGTGGGAGCTGGCGCGACATGGGAGTAGGCGAAGCGCGGCAGCAAGTGGGCAAGCGCAACAGCGTGGGAGCACCGTGTTGCCGCCGCTATCAAGGTCGGGCAGGGCTTATAATACCGAATCAAGTTCGGAAATCGGCCCCAACCGGTTTCAAAAATCGTCGAAAATCGCTAGAAACCGAACCGTTTCGAAGTCAAACTCTTTGAACTCCACGATCAAAAAAATTCGAAAAACGACTGATTTTGTCTATTTTCGAGCGATTTTCACCAATTTTCTTCAAAAAAAATTAGTAAATGAAACGAAACATTTCGGAAGCTGATTTTCTAATTATTTTCGAACGATTTTGTCAATTTTCGACAGGTTTTCCACGCATAAAACCCTGAGCGCGGGAGAGGGGCTGCCATAGTAAGGGAGCGCGGGAGGCGCATTTCTGCAGTCGGGAAAGGGCGATATTTGAAATTGCACTTGGGAGGAGGCCACGTTTGAAAAAAAAAAGGTAAAGAGGGTTAAAAAAGTGATCCGTTCTCAAAAGAAAGATGCTACCTTCTGGATCAACACAAAACACCAAAATTTCTAGCACATTGTAAACAGCATACGGCCCTATAAACAGCATACGTCCCTATTTGGGACTGATTCTGATTATGCAGATTCTGATTCTCCAAGAGGCTGGTGGGTGATAGCTTCTGAATTTGTGTATAGATCTACTTCTGATTGTGGGAGAAGCTGTCTAGAATTCTCTCGTTCGGCAAACAAGCCGCTTTTCTTTTAAGCAGAAGCTGTCCCGAACGGGACCTACAACCTGAAAGTAAAAAAATATAGCAAAGTACTCCTCCCTTCACAAATACATGTCTTTTTTATATGATATGGTTCCTAAAATGCAACTTTGACCATTAATTTATATTGTAATATATTTGTAAAACATAATAAAATTAAAATTTTATGAAAGTATTTTTCGAGACAAAATGACGTTTATTTATGACCGGAGAGAGTACTAGAATAAGAACACTGCTTGGTATCGATGATGGAGTACATCAAAATAAACAGCTGACAGTCGACAAATGCAGTTGCTAAGAATGGGAGTTATCTGTGAAGAAGAGCTTGCAAAACTAAATTCAAATATAAATTAAGAGACAAACAGAGAGAGTAACATTTCCTTAAATAAAAGAGTCAAACAGAACCTTACAGACAAATGAGACAATACTGTACAAATGAGTTTAGCGTAGAAAAGAGTACACTAACATACCGTCATGCGTACCTAACTTTTGTGTGTGTGTGTGAGGGAGGGTTCATACATAACTAATAAAATGACGAACGATTCTTCTATGCTTTCTGAAAAATAGATTCTGTATAAGACCATTTTTGCTTTGGTTGATTACATGGGGATTGTTTTTGTGGTGGGGGCATGACTTGCAAGGTGCTAAATTCAAAATGAACAGTAGAAACTAACCAGGTTTTGATGACAAAAACCCAAATTAGCCCACATAAGAACAACTAAACTTAGAAAGCTGAATTTAGCCTGGCTACCAACTCAAATAAAGCGATAACTTCAAATTGACAACAGTACCATTACTACCTTCACAACAAAATATCAAAAACAGTAGTTTGGAGCTGCAAAGAAATTACGTTAACTCGTTAAGTTTTCTGAAAAACAGATTCTAAAGCAGTATAAGACCATTTTTGCTTTGGTTGATTAGATGGGGGAAAATGACTTGCATGGTGCTAAATTCAAAATGAACAGTAGAAACTAACCAGGTTTTGATGACAAAACCCCCCAAATTAGCCCACATAACAACTACACCTAGAAAGCCGAATTTAGCCTGGCTACCAATTCAAATAAAGCAATAACTTCAAATTGACAACAGTACCATTACTACCTTCACAACAAAATATCAAAAACAGGAGTTTGGAGAATTGGAGCTGCGAAGTAATTACATTCACTCGTTAAGTTTTAAGCTAACATTGTTTATATTTAGTTGTATAGCACCTAAAAGCCGATTAAGGACAACGTTAGAGATGCTAATGATTTTCCCACTGCATACACACACCATCAATTATCGTCCAAAAATCATGACAGGAATTAATCTCCTCCTAAAGGAATCATGCCATCAGTTTCTGTACAATTAGCGCTAAATTTGCTCTGACCAGCTATAACATGCAGAAGAACAGATAACTATCAAGCTAATTCAACTAAAATTCCCCAATTATACCATCTAGTCATCATCACCATCCTAAACACAGTTTAAGGGAGGAAACAAATACAAAAGCTTCATAACGATTTCCTAATCATTTCCTCCCTGATTCTATGAAAATGCCCCACACACGCACGCACAGATACACAAAGAGAACACCTCACCGCCAAGCAGACACTGTGAGCAGAGGCCGTTTCTCCCATGCCAGCGACAAGAACGCAGGTTGCAGCTCAACAAGTGAATATTTGTACTTGGAATCATAGTTCCAAAGCAAAAGATCAGCCTGGCTCATGGCATAATTGCTGAGCCTGACTGGCTCGAAGCCGCACCACTCCATTAGCGTCTGCCACTCGCTGCTGCCGGCCATCCTGTCCGTCCTGTCTGCGTCTTCCCCTGGCCCAACGGCCCTCCGGATGCGCTCCCCAAACATGCACCGCTCCACCCTCACCCTCTCCGGTGAGTCCCGTGCCATTGCCACATCCAACGACTCGAACACCGACCGGTAATAGCTCAATGCATTGGCAAATCTGTCGACGAACCCAGCTCGGTTCAGACTGACCTCATACTCCCCGAGGGTTACCACCACTGGATCGAGTGATTTGGCGAGACGAAGGACTCGCCTTACCGGCTCATCGGAGTCGCCAATAAGGTGGTAAAGCTGGAGCATGAAATTGACGGCCACGGTCTCATCGGGCTCGACCAAGAAATCAGACTGGTCGAGCTCGTTCACTGGCCGAAGCAATGGAACAAACTCGAAGTCCACCCCAACAAGCTTGGCAAAGTCGCGGAGACGGGCACTGGTTGCGGCAAGGGACGCCGCGGGCTGTGGCCCCAGGAACGGCGAGGGGACACCGGAGATACGTATCCGGGATGGCTTCCCCTCGGGCCGGGTGGCGAGCGCCTGGAGCAGCGCCGCCCACTGGATACCCTGCACGATCCCGAAGTCAACGATGTGGATCTTGGTCGCTGCGCCCGTGGCCTCCAGGATGGCCTGGTTGGCGGTGAGGTGCGCGAACTTCGAGTAGGGGCAGGCGTCGTTGAGCGTCTTGTAGCAGAGCGTTAGCTCGTCGGAGGCGAACCGCGCGTCTGATGCCGTTGAGGGGCGCGCCGCGCCGCTGCATCCTAGGCGCCGGGCGAGCGCGTGCGCGAAGTAGAAGGCCACGCGCTCCGCGGGGTCCCCAGAGTCGGTGGTGGCGGCGCGGACCTTGGCGAGCTCCGCAGCGGCGAGCCCTGGTTCGGCCGCCGCGGAGCGAGAGCAGGCGAGGAGGGACTGGAGGACAGGAGCGGAGCAGGAAGCGTCCGGGGAGCTCGGAGAAGAACATACTGCCGGTGTGGCGGCGGCAGCCTGGGGGAGCGAAGCCGGCGCAGCCTCGTGCTGCGCTGCAACGGCCTCGGCGTGGGCCGGGGCTGGGGGCGGGACGGGCGGCGGCGGGGTGGTGAAGATGAGGCGGTCGAGGTCGGAGTCCGGGAACACGGGGGCGTCTCCTATAAGGCTCTCCATCCACCCATCGGAGTCAAAGTCCGCGGCCGCAGAGAGATCGGAGAACACCGCGTCTGCGACGGATGCCCCGAACGCGTCGGAGAAGAAGTGCTCCGCCGGGGGCCACGCCCCGGAGGCGCCACCATACGGCAGCGAGGCCGCGATCTGCGCGTGAGGGGGCGCCGGGGCCAGCGGCACCGCCAGCGCCTGTCGCGGTGGCAGCTGCAGCGGCGGCGGCAGGAGGTGCTGCTGCTGCTGTTGCTGCTGCTGCTGCTGCTGGATCACCTGCTGCGCGATGGCCATGAGGTTGCCGCTGTCCGCGCACATGTACGCCATCCCTCCTCCGCCCCTGCCGATCTGCGAGCGGCCGGTGGGAGAATCGCGGGATGGTGGGGGCTCGGCCGAGGAATTGGGGTAGTTTGGGTGAACGGAAGGGCGAGACGGCGGAGAGCGGCAGGGGGGGTTTAAAACAGTAGGGCGTGATCGCTGTGGTGGCACACTGACACTGTGCGGGGACGCAATTACGAGATTGTCCTCGTGCTGTACTGGTGCGGTTAGCACTTCGGGGGTCGCCGACCTCAACGGTAAAATGGGAGAGAGTGAAGCGGGGTTTGGCTGGGCAAAAGCGGGGAAGGGTGGGGGGAACTTGAACTGGCGTGATCAGGTGGAAGGATCTTCTGTGGAAGCCTGAGGGATCCATCACCTGTTGTTTCTGATGTTGGATTCTTGGTTGCTCACTTGTTTCTGATGTTGGATGCTTGGTTGGAATCAAGGCTAAAGTTTGATTCATCTTGAGTGGATAATCCTATCTTTGTGATAAAATTGATGTCTATATCTAAATGATCGATATCTAGGAGTTTGCCCGTTTCATTCGAAAAGTATACTTAACATATACTTTCATAGCACATGGGGATATTCCTTCCGGGAAGCTCCATATATTTGATGAATTTGTTGTAAAATAAGAGAATTGGTCTATTACAACTTTCAAAGTGATTGAAAGAAAATGTGATCCAAAGCTTTCCAGTCTCTTTAGTGTAAGGCATTGTTTCGAACAACTTTTTTTTTACTAAATTCTGCTAGAATTTGAGATACTTCCTACGAAATTCCTACGTTCCTAATAAGCCCTAACTTTTTCTCAAAATGGCTAATGAGACGTTTGCCCCATTTACTTCCACTTTATGCTTGAATTGGTTTATCTATCTTAACTAATAAAAGAAGTTTACTTCCACCCTATGGGACGATCGTCCTACCCATCCCCTTGTGCTAATCACTCCACAGACCGCCCACGCAACCTCCTCTTCTCTTTTCCACGCTGACAAGCAGGTCCACATCAGTAGCTTCCTTTCCTGAACCGCTCGCTCGCTTCCCCGATCTCTTCCCATGTTGATCACCTTCCCTTGCGTGGTTGCGTCCCCAACTACCCACCACTCTCCTCTCTCCCCCTGAGTCTAAGATCCGTGCCACCCCTCCTCCCTTTATCCTCCTCCATCTCCTGCACCGGTGCCTTGCCATTATTGCTGGCAAGACCCCCGTCGAGTGATGTTAGGACAATTCGCTGAAGATTGCACCAGTGACAGGAGGAGGTAGTGGGGATGGGAGGCAGAAGCGCGGTAAAGCAGTGTTGGGGACAAGAGAAGGCACTGGGAGGGAACGAAGGAGAGGAGGCGGCGGTTCCTTGGAAGAGCAGCGACAAAGTAGTAGTACTCGATGGTGTACACCGCCTCGAAAGAAAACGGGGTGGCAGAGTACACCTGCGTGGATGACGAACAAGGAGGAGAAGTACACTGTGTGGACGAGGTGTACACCGCTAGAGCTGAGGAAGAACTGCGATGCCGATAGGGTCAAGAACGACAGATCTAGAGCGGCGAGCTCGGGCACACCAGATCGGACAGTGGTGACTTCAGGGCGGTGGAGGTGGTCTCTATCACGACCTCACGAACGACCAATTTGATTATGCCGACATTGGGGATGCTGAATCCGGTGGAGGTGGTCTCCGTCACGCCCGGATCCAGTGGTGGTGCACTATTCAAACACCAGGGCTACGGTAACAGAGACGGAGAAGAAGGGGGGCCAGCAATGAAGAAGAAGCATTGTCGCGACAGTGGAAAAGGGTGGCCGATAACGAAGAAGAAGCATTGCCCACGATGTTGAAGAAGGCTGGGGCATTCGGCTAGCCGCTCCGTCATCTCCTTACTAATTAGGACTACACGAGCGATATCCAGATTCTAGAGGGGTGGTGTTGGAAGAATAAGGTGGCGACCAGCGCCGAAGACGAAGAAGTCCGCAGTCGTTGGAGATGAAGAAGATGGTGGCAGTCGCCACCTCTCACTTGAGCCTGCTTAGATCTGGTGTGGGTGATGGCGGAGATGTAGAGGTGACAACCGTACCTAGTCTGTCCCACCGAGCCACCACAAAGATCTGGCCATGCACTGTTGCGCAGTCACTGGATCCGACCGTCCATCATGGCACTATCATTGGATCCGACCTTCCCCACCGCACCTCTCGTTCGATGCCTCGGTGAAGTCACCTCTTTGGTTGGCATGCTATCATTGGATCCGGCCTTCCCCACCGCACCTCTCGTTCGATGCCTCGGTGAAGTCACCTCTTTGGTTGGCATGCTACCATCTATCGCTGACCTCCGTGCCGCTACTGTTTTCCACCGGCCACCAGAACCGTTCCATTGCTCGTCGGTGAGAAGATAAAGTGGGAGGGAGGGAGACTAGGAGCATATTTTTATGAGTCATGAGGTTCTTATGGCCCCACACAAATATAGGGATTTTTTTTCAACACACACACATATGCACCCAAGATTTGTAAAAAAACCCACTACCTTCCACATCCGTCAATCACCCACATTTTTCATATTAAAATTCTGACTTAGGTACAGTAAACTCAAACTTTTGATACAGTAATTATTTTTTTCCAATGTTAAAACATATGCATCATTAATCTCTTTTTGTTAAGCACATTTTTTCAGCAAAACGCTTCAAACGGATTGTAAATTGGATAAATAGCTTAGGATATATCATCGTTCAAAGTTTGCAATCAACCCACGTTTCTCTCTCCATCTGCTTTTATGCGCACAACATGACAGTAAATAGGAATGCATTTGGATGTAAATGTCGTATCTATTTCTTATTGTCGCTATCACACGGCTACCTTGCATCACGGCGAAGTTCGGCAGTAAAATCTAATAATACGTTTAATAAATTAGAGTACATTTGGCAGTAACTTTGGTCCATTTCGTATTGCCGCTATCAAACGGCCATCATGCGCCACGGTGAGGTTTGGTAGTAAAATCTAAAAATGTGAACACTAAATTAAAATGCATTTAGCATTAATTTTGGTTTTTTCATATCGCCTCTATCATATGGTCATCATGCGTCATGTAGAGGTTCGATTGTAAAATCTAACAATATGTCTAGTAAATGGGAGTGAATTTAGAGGTAACTTTGTTCTGCTTATATTTCCACTATCACACAGCCACCATACGTCACAGTGAAGTACGACATTAAAATCTAACAACACGTCTAGTAAATGGGGGTGCATTTGGCAGAAACTTTGATCCATTTCGTATTGTCGCTATCACACATCCATCATGCTCAACAGTAAGGTTCGACAGTATAATCTAACAATATGTCTAGTAAATTGAAATGCATTTCTTACTACCGATATCACATGGTCATCATGCGATACTGCTAGGTGTGGCTGTAAAATCTAATACCGTGTCCACTAAATTGGTGTAAAATCTCATTCATCTATCATTTAAGGGCGAGACTTACACCATTTTGTTACTCTTGTCATCAATAAGCTACTATAAAAACCGTTTGTGAATCGGAGCTACCAATAAAAAGTTATTGCTAAATCAAAGAACAAATATTTTAGTATAAACAAGAAAATGTATTTATTAGTTGGTTCACTACGTAACTAATTGGCTTAGTCCACACATAAAGTGGGCGCACGTGGGGTGGTTTGGACGCACTCATTTAGTCGATGCCTAGAATAACTATTCTACAATCGGATGCAGAATAGCGCTTTCGTATATACATATATATGTATATGTACATATATATGTATATGTATATATATAGGAAGCCGGAATGGGGCACCATGGTGCCTGGGCACCATGATTTCAAATGCGCAAATTCAAGCCATATTCAAGTATAATTTTCAAAAATTTCAGTTTTAGGGTATATACCCATCTATAACAATTCAAATGAAACACATACCTTTGAAAAAATATACTCGAATTCAAAGATTTTGAACTAGTTTGGATCAAATGCTTTGCTGATTTATATATAAAATCAGCACATACCTACAACCAAACTATCATCAAAAAGGGAAACTATATTTTGAATTTCAGTTCAAACTTGTTTGAACTAGTTAGTAAACTGGTTAAACTCAGTATCCTAAAAATTTCAAAAAAATTCGCATGAAAATACATAAGAAAAATACATAAGAAAAATATCCTTTTTAGATCATGGTGCCCAGGCACCATGGTGTCCCAAGTAATTATACTATATATATATATATGTATATATATATAGGACGCCTAAATAGGACACCATGGAGCCTAGGCTCCATGATTTCAAATGCATGAATTCAAGCCAAATTCGAGTATATTTTTCAAATATTTTAGTTTTAGAGTATATACCCATCTATAACAATTCAAATGAAACACATACCTTTGAAAAAAATATACTCGAATTCAAAGGTTTTGAACGTATTTAGATCACATACTTTGCTAATATGTATGTATGTACATATGTATGTATGTACGTACGTACGTACGTACGTATACATATACATACATACATGTATGTATACGTACACATACATATATAGAATCAACACATGCTTACAATCAAACTATCATCAAAAAGGAAACTCTAGTTTCAATTTCAATTCAAACTTGTTTGGACTAGTTAGTAAACTAGTTAAACTCGACATCCTAAAAATTTCAAAAAAAAATCACATGCAATACATAGGGGAATATACCTGTTTGGATCATGGTGCCCAGGCTCTATGGTGCCCTAAGTAATTATACTATATATGCGAATATATACATACGTGCTGATATATACATGTATATACATACGTGTGTGTAGACATGTGTATACAAAAGTATGTATATAGACTTGTGTATATGTATATAGTACATATGTATATAAACTTGCGTATACGTACATATGTATATAGACATATACATACATATGTGTATATGTATATATACATGTATATACACACATACATGATGCCAAAATAGGACACCATAGTGTTAGGGCACTGTGATTTCAAATGCACGAATTCGAGCAAATTTGGATATATTTTTTAAAATTTAAGTTTCGGGGTATATACCCATCTACAACAATATAAATGAAATGCATACCTTTAAAAAATATATATCTTAACTAATAAAAGAATGAATTTACCCCTATGTAGCGGGACAATCGTCCACCCGCGGTTCTGTGAGAAACAGGCGTGCCGAACAACAAGCTCACTCTTATAACGACTTCCTCCTATCCCTCGTCTCAACGCCTCCTGTACCCAAACCGTCGTCGCCCCACTCCTTCCCCCATGATCTCCCCACACTGCCCTTCTGCTCCCCGAGTCACACACACACGCTCCCTTAGAAAAAAAAGAACACGCCATCCTCCTCTGCTCGCTTCCCTGCTCCCCTAGTCTACGACCTCTAGGCCACTATCCACCCCCAATGTAGTGCCAATCTACCAACCCCTCGTCGCACAGCCTTGCTTGCCTCCATCTCCCTTTGCACCTACTTATGATCTACTTATTTCCTAGGAAACCCTAGGCCATCGTTGCTATTCCTCATGCCACCACCATTGTTTCTCTCCTCTGTTGCGACCGATTCATCTTCTTTACGCTACCTCTGATGAGCCTGTTCCCTGTCTCGTGAGCGTCTGCAGCCACTCGTGCAACCATCGCTCCCCCACTTATTCCCCCAACTCTTTCCTCTCCAATTCACATCTTCTCCTTCCCATTTCCATTGCCCCTTCGATTCGCATGCGACCTGCCCCCATGATCCCAATTTTTGACCTCTCAAAATCGCTCTAGGCAGTAGTGCGTGGATGAGAGCCTGGAGATGGCAGGGACACCAACGCAAATACAGTGAGAGGCGAAGGGAGGAGCGTGCAACATTTGCGGTGGCGTCTGGGAGGAACATTCGGTGAGCGAGGCAAAGGCTACAGAAGGAGATTGAGTCAAATGAGGGCGCCACGAGGAGGGTGGAGGAGGAAATCCGCGAAGGTGATGCTGAAGCTACACCATGAGGGAAGGAAGGAGAGGAGGCATTGGTACCTTCAAGGAGAAGTGGTGGAGTAGTAGTGCTCGGTGGTGTACAACGTCGTGGTTAAGGACAAGCCGGTGGTGCACACCGCTGAGGAAGATGACGGGAAGGCGGTGTTAGTAACAAAGTATGAGCCATTTTGTATGCTTCAATGATTGCATATTCGAGATAATTGTATTCTTTAGAATCGGTTATTAATCCACATTGTACATGACTTATTGGTGCAAAATATAAGTTTCCATGCATTGCACATGACTATGTAAGATAAAGTTAATGTCATTTATTAGTTTTGGATCAAGTTTGATGATATGAATCACATTCTTTCGGTACTCCGTTGCAACGGACGATCACCTTGCTAGTTTTCAAAATATCCAAGTTAGCCTCTTTACTCACATTTCTTCATCCATTTGGGGTGAACGGTGACGTGGTTTAACAAGTGGTGGTTGATGTGAAAGCCAACAATTATTTAATTATCAAACAAAAAAACTCACATATACATCATTCTACTATTCGGTTGCTAAGAAAAAAGTAATTGAATACTCCACGTCAGTGACATATACAAAACATTGGTCCAATTCGTACTTATCATAATTGTAACATGTAACATTTTTATGTCACAGGCTAGTATATGTAGAGATCATAATTGTCTAGTAGAGAAAATTAAAGATACTTCAATCCTATGCAACTATAAGTTTTTTCTATGTCAAGTTACTAAATCCAGGCGCAATGCACCGATGCCACGGAACTCAACTTTGAGCTCTGGTCCAGCACGTTGTTGTAGACTGCAGTCAGCCCCCTGCTGCCATCCATTGGGCGACCGGTGACTAGAGGTGGGCGTCCATCGTGCTTCGTGTCTGAATCGTGCCGGGCCGCGATGGCCCATCGTGCTCGCCGTGCCGTGTCGTGCTAGCCCGGCTCGCCTTCGGTGAGCCCAGGCACGACTCATTTGCGCTCCGTGCCGTGCCGGCCCAAGCCTGGCCCATTTGCACTATTACGACGAGAGAAAAGGAGCCGAAGACGCACGGAGCTGAGGCAGTTGACACAAATATTAGGGAAAAAAGAATTAAATTTTATTTATTCTTGACCGCTGCTCTCTCTATCTCGATCGTTGTCTCTCTCAATCTCTCTCGGTCTCTCTCATGCGCTCTCTCTCTCTCAATCTCTCTAGCTCTCTCTCAATCTCTCTTTCTCGCCCTCTCTCTCTCACCCAATCAGTCTCTCTATCTCAATATCTCTCGCTCTCTCTCTCTCTCGCCCGATCAGTCCCTCTATCTCAACCTCTCTCGTTCGCTCTCTCTCTCACGTGATCATTTTCTCTCTCTCGCCCGATCAGTCTTTCTCTCAATCTCTTAGCCTCTCTCGCTCGACCAGTCTCTCTCTCAATCTCTCAGTCTCTCACTCGCTCGAGGAGAGAGAGAGAGAGTGGGATTGAGCCGGAGAGAGTGACATAGAGAGCCAGATAAGTGTTCGGCATGTCCCTTATTTGCGAACTTTTTTAGTAGGACGAGTAGCTTTGGAGATCCCATTTTTTACATTAACCGTTGTCCTCAGACTTCACTCTTTCAACACTTGTCTACTTTCAAAATAGTCAGGTGGATCCTGTCCATGTCTCCAAATATGTGATATAAAGGGTCGAAAGAAAGATAATACTTAAACTCTCTCTCTTATTTCTTTCTCCTTTCATTTTCTCCACCTATTTCCTCCTTCCCTTTTTCCCTCCTCCTTCCCCCCAATTTTCCCCTTTTCCCCCAACCGGCTCCCTCTCTCTCCGGCTTGCCTTGCCTCCCCCCGTTGCCCCACATCGCCCGCCCCATCTTCTTCCCCCATCGCCCCCCTGACGACCTCCTCGCGTGCGCCCTCGCCTCCCTCCTTGGCCCACCTCAACGCCGGGTCGCCTCCTCACCTCTCCCCACGGCGCCCGCTCGCCTCCTCCGCACTCCATTAGCCCCCTCGGCCTCTTTCGCCCTGCGCTCCCCTTGGTCTATTGGCGAGCGTGGCGTGGGACCATGGCGATGGCAACGGCGCGAGCACGGCACACCCACGACGACGGCAATAGCGATGACGCAGCCGCGGGCATGGTGGCGCGGGCTCGGCGACAAGGCACGGTGACACTGGCGTCTGCGGGCTCGGTAGCGGCCATCTGCGGGAGGCGACGGCGCGGCCACAACGTAGATACCCCCTCCACCTCACGCTCCCCCCAACCGACCCTTCCTCTTCCCCCACGGCGACGACACGGGCCACAACGGGCTCACGTCAATTCAAGGCAATGGGCGTGGGAGCTAACGTGACGGGCGCAGGAGCCGAGGCGACGGACGCGGCGCGCTCGGCACGGCTCGGTGACACGGCGACCACAGCTCTCTCCCACGGCACACCTCCCTGTCGCGGGCCTATGGCTGTGCTGCCGTGTCACCGTCATACCGTGCTGGGCCGTGTCGCCCATCGTGCCCGGTTCTCGTACCCGGTACGACTTGAGCTACAGTTCAATACCGGCACGGCACGACCCACTTCGAATCAAACCGGACCGTATTTTAGATAAGACTATACTCGTCGTGCCCCGGACCGACTCAAAATAAACGTGGCCCGACTCCCACGGTGATGCCTACAGAAAATCTTCCCCAACCTCGGGCTGCCACGCTGAACACCGACCGTTTCCTCCCACACCGCCACACCCCCAGGGTCGTCCTGCTGGTCCGTGACGTCTCACTGTCCCTCCGGACCACGGGACCGCGGCCCCCACCTGCCAATGGATGGGAAGGAACCGAGGCGACGCACGGCCGAGCGATCGATCGAGCTCGAGGAATGGAAGCCGCCGTGACCGTGGCCCGTGCCGCCCGCCCGTCCCTCGGTACGCGACGCCACCCGTGACGCGACTCCGCATTTCCTCTACCCCTCACGCGGCCCCACCTCGCTGCGTTCCGTGAGGCGACACCACCTCCCTCGCCTCGGTCGTACTGGGCTTTGACCGCCCCGCCACGTCGGATCTACTCGTACTACCGCGTGCAGGTGGGAGGCGAGAGTTATTAAACCAGAAGTTAATGCACTCGAACTGAACCACGCACGCACTCTTTTTGGACTCGATTTCAAGCTCCATCGCTTCCAACTTTTCTAACCGTGAAAGTTTTTTTTTAAAAAGTCTGGCATTTCAATTCATATTTAGTTACTCTCTCCGATCTTCAAATACTAGTCATTTTAGATATGATATCACATACCAAAAAGAGGTTAATTAGGGTGCTTATTTCCTATTATACCCATATTAAATATGTTAGAGTGCTCTTTAAAATCAATAAATACTTGTAGTCTACGTGGTTTGAACACATATCTTGAAGCCAGCAGGTCCAGGTTCGAGTCTCTTTGCTCGTATTTGGTTTTTTTTGTTTTCTTGTCTTCGCTAGTACTTGCCGCACGTACTCTTTTTTAATTGTTGCTGCCGCGTGTATAGCCTACTCGTTGCCGCCAAAGTATTTCACTCGTGCCACACGCCTATATAACTCCTGGTTGTACTCTTTTCTTTTACACCACACAGCAGGCTGCACAAGTAGATAGCTTAGCCTAATCGCTTCGCTGCACATCAGAGGAAGCCAGCAGGCTGAGTAGAGATGGATTTGAACATGGAACCACCTGGTGATTCTTTTGAAGGGATAGATCTAAACATGGAACTACTCGAAGAAAACTGTAGCTTTCTTGATTTCTTTGTTGTTTTCGTATTAGTACAATGTTTTTTTTATCGTGCAATAATTTTTTTCCAACCAAAGTACACATGTTTTTGGTATTCTAGATGACAATGATAATACTTTAGAAGGTGGGACTGATTTGAACTTGGAACCACACGTAGAAAATGTTAATCGTAACTCTCTTGTTTTCTTTGTTTGTTTTGAGATTAATACAACGTTCATTTCACCGTGCAACAATTTTTCTAACCTAAGTACTCTCTCGCTATTGCCAGACGGTAATGTTCCTGATTCGAAACAAAACTCTCTTGTTTTTTCTATCAGCTGAGTAACAAAACTCTCTTGTTTTTCTACTCTTGCAATTATTTTTTCTAAATCTGAGTATATATGTTCAGGCAGGAAAGATGTGCCAAATGCAATATGAAAAGAAATATTTCAAGCTTTATTAGCAAGAAGCACCAATGGAAAACTAAAGCGTCATGTGACCAAGGATGTTGCTGAACTATTCAGAATTCACATTCGATCGGTTCAGCAGATTTGGAAGCAAGGTAAAAGTTATCTTGATCAAGGCATCATGGTTGATGTTTCTAATAGAAGGTGCAACTCCGTTCGTAAGCGAGTTCAACTAGATTTATCTGCACTACGTGACATTCCTTTTAATGATTGAACAACACTGGCAGATGTATGTGCTCAATTACATGTTAGTAAATCCAAGCTACTGAAACTGAAACGAGAAGGTCTCATTAGGCGTCAATCAAACAGTATAAAGCCATACTTAACAGATGTAAACAAGAAAAGTAGGCTACAATGATGTCTATCCATGCTTGATCCAGGTAGCATGCCGAATAGTCCAATGTTTAAGGGGCTATTTGATGTTGTTTATATTGATGAAAAATGGTTCAGTCTTACAAGAAAAGCAGAGAGGTATTATACGCTTCTAGATGAAGATGAGCCCACACGTACATGTAAAAGCAAGAACAACATCCCTAAAATCATATTCTTATGTGATGTTGCTCGTCCAAGGTTGATGCCAATAGAAATTGCACTTTTGATGGAAAGATTGGGTGCTTTCCTCTAGTTACTTATGAACCTGCTAAAAGAAGCAGTGTTAACCGACCAGCTGGGACAATGGAAATGAAGCCTATCACATCTATTACGAAGGAAGTGATTAGAACTTTCATGATCAATAAGGTCCTACCTGCTATTCGAGCTAAGTGGCCGCGTGAAGATGTCAACAAACCCATCTATATTCAGCAAGACAATGCTCAACCTCATCTTCAACCTGTTGATCCATTATTTTGTGAATCTGCTAAACTAGATGGATTTGATATTAGGCTCATTAGTCAACCGGCAAATTCACCGGATTTCAATATCTTAGATTTGGGGGTTTTTTTCGTGCTATCCAATCTATTCAGTATAAGAAGACCGCGAAAACAGTAGCAGATCTTGTTCCAATTATTGAAGAGGTATTGTCTTTTTTCTTTTGGTTATTTATACTCACGGCATTTTGCTTGGAGCTAACCTCATTCACAATAAACAGGCCTTCCAAGAGTACTCCGCACACAAGTCCAATAGAATTTTCTTGACACTCCACCTTGTTATGAAGGAGGCAATGAAAATAGGAGGAGGAAATAACTTCAAGATTCCACATATGAAGAAAGAGACCCTAGAAAGACAGGGGCGCCTTCCTTTGCAGATCAGTTGCGAGTCATCATTGGTAGGCGAGGCTATGACCTATCTCGCTCAATAATTTGCCGAGAGAGAACATTGTAGCTTTTTTATTGATGCAGAAATGTACTGGTAGGCATGGAACCCTTTAATTTGACAAGAGTGAATGTCGCAAGCATTTTATGCATGGAACGTTTTTTTCTCATGTTCAGTAGGCATGCATGGAACAATTTGAACAAAAAATACTACTCTTGGCGATATCCTAAATTGAAGCAGTAACATCATCGGATTTTTTTTAGTCCAAGTAACATAAAAGGAGAAAACTTTATACGCATACAAGTTCCATGTTTTAGAAGAATTTAGGCATGCAAATTTTGTACATGACCTTGCCGATCTCTTGCTGACAAATTGGTATCTCGTCAAAACCATTCGGCAAAAGCTTTTCGTTGAAACCATCTGGCAAACTCCATCCATCGGGCTCGAGTGAGTCTTCAACGACTTTGGGTTCCAGCGATGCTGTATACCTTATGTGACAATGCTCTACTGGATTATCATGGTAGAGGAAGATGAGCTTGGAAGATAGAGGGAAAATCTATATGAACAAATTTAACTTTATGTACCTTCACTCATTTGATGCGAGATCTCGTTTTCTTGATGCTCCAAGTTGCTGAAGAATTTAGGCATACAAATTTTGTACATATCCATGGCGATCTCTTGCTGCCAAACTAGTAGCTCGTCAAAACCATCCGTAAACACCATCTATCGGGCTCAAGTGAGTCTTCAACAACTTCGGGTTCTAGCGATTCTAGCATCATCGCTCTCCCACGAAAATGACGATAGATCTTTCGCCAGAGTATCATGGTAGAGGAAGATGAGCATGAATGATAGAAGGAAAATCTATATGGACAAATTTAACTTTACATACCTTGGTTCATTTGATGTGAGCTCTCATCTTCATGATGATCCATGTTGATGAAGGAGGTTTGCTGCTAGTGCAGCCGAAGGAGTAGCTCTCATCATTCATTTGTACTAGAACGGTCGAAGGAGTACTAGTGCAAGTTTGGGATTGCAACAGTCACCGCATGCATAACGAAGAGGCACATTTGGAGAAATAACAAGGCATTAACTGCATGAATGCAGCTTTGGAAAAGTAGAGGTGCATGCCGCACTAATGCCAGGGGTAAAAGAGTCCAACTAACTCCCTTAATTCACTCAGCGACTAGTTTTTGTATGCACTGAGCAAAATGCTCCAACGACTAGTATTTGAAGACCGGAGGGAGTATAAATTTAATCTCTTCTTTCACTATAGAAGACGACACTTGTCACCTGTCATATCCAGGGAGCTCAGCAAGTGACTAACGCCATGGCAAGGCAAGTGACTGCAGGAGGAGGGTGTGCTGAGGTGCATCAGCGCGGCAAGTGAGTCTCGAAAGCCAGCTACCAGTGCACGACACGTCGCTACCGAGCCATGGTAGTGCAGCAAGAATCCTACAGCGGTGGACCATATGTCTGTTGTTGTGTTCGACCGAGCTTCACGGTTTGTACCGCTTGTCAAGCTGAGGGTGGTATGTGATACACCTCCTTCCACGGTAAAAGAGAGGATGAAATGTATAATGCATATAAAGGGCTAGGGCTAGATTTGCAGGACAAAAACTACACGGGACAAAGATAAGCCAAGGATTCCTTCCAATCGTCCTGGACAGCACAGCGCAGGCATGAACTGGTACCGCTACAGTCTCTCGTATAAAAAAAATCAGATCGATAATGGCAAACTCCTATAGCTTTGGCGTAAATGAAACACCGACATGCAACAATACAAGCAGCAGCTGTGTAAGGATTCAAATTTCGTTTTGGTATAAAATACCGTCCAAGATCGGAATCTAAAATTTCGGCGAAATTCAAGTATTTCGGATAAATCTCGTTCGAAATTCAAATCCGGTTCGTTTTGTACCGAGAAAAAAAGAAATTCGCCGAAAAATAGCGAAATTTCGGGCGAAATACCCGAAATTTCGGTCTTTTTGCAACGGAAAAATTTAAAAATTCAAATATTGCTACTGTCCTGATAAAACGCTGACTTGTAATTTTGAACCGAATGCAAAATGGTTCAAACCACGTTACAAAACTTTGAATTTTTTTTGCATGGTTATGATGCATCACTAATGTTCTCATAAAATTTTCAGATGATAATCAAGCTTCATAAAGTTTTAAAAATTCGAACAGTATTACTGCCCTGTTAAAAGGCTTACCGGTAAACTTGAACAAAATAAAAAATTATTTAAACCACGTTAAAAAAATTTCAAAATTTTTGTGGATGGTCCTGATGTAGCATTAATGTTTCTTTAAAAG
The DNA here is from genome assembly GCA_036346275.1 of Otatea glauca. Lineage (NCBI taxonomy): Eukaryota > Viridiplantae > Streptophyta > Magnoliopsida > Poales > Poaceae > Otatea > Otatea glauca. The sequence continues at coordinate 79,583,539 of CM070715.1, read as the reverse complement.
TTTTAGATGATCATCATTCTTAAATAATTTTTTAAAATTCAGACAGTGCTACGTCCTGATAAAAGCCTGATGATCAATACATAGATTTGCTTTAGCAATAAAAAAAGGTTTAAATTTTTTGAAAATTTTACATAAGGGTGATGAGGAAATTCTTAATATCTGACAAAAATTTTGAATCATTACACTCCAGTGAATTTATAAAACTCAAACTCTCACAAGGCACAATACCATTTATGTTCTCTCTTTTTTATTTTTGAAATATAATATAACAAATGAAATTCAATGCTTACATAGATTTGATTGAACAAACAAACAAAGTTAAATTTTTTTAAAAAAATTATATAATGGTACTGAATCAATTATTAATCTCTCACAAAAATTTTAGATCATAATCACACTCAAGAAAATTTATAAAATTCTGATAATGTAAAATTCTGTTGTTGATTTTTTAAAGATAACAAATGAAGTTAAATTATTTTGAAATTTTTTGTGTATTATCCTAAACTACTAAGGATAGTACCATAAAATTTTTAGCTTATTATGAAGCTTGTACAATTTTATAAATATCTAATAGTATTTCTGCCAAAATTTTAAAATGTCTAAAAAATTCGGTTTTTCAACAAATGTTCATAGAAGATGACTTTCCTAAGGGTTATTGGACCAAATTCGGTCAAATCCGGCCCTAAAAGTTTCAAAACCGGCCATAAAACACGAAATTTCGCCGAGAAAAATCGAAATTTCGGGTTACTGTAATAATTTTAATTTTTTTAAAAAAAATTCAAACCGATATTTTAGATTTCGGGATGATCCGAAATTCGATAAGATTTGGAACCCTCCAGCAGGGTGCGAGATCATTGAGCTGCCTCTGCGCTACAGTGCTACATGTACGGTGACGCGAGAGGTAGGGCCCCCGCCCCCGGTGGCTGGCTGTGCCGATCTTATAAAAAGTGCGCGCCGCGCGCTCGCATCAGTGGGAACGGCGCTCGAAGCGGGCCGGCCGGCGACGGCACCCGCGCGAGCCCGGCGCGCTCTCTGTTTTTGTTTCTCATTTTCCTTAGTCTCGAGATTTGTCGGCTCCTTTTCTTTCTGCGTAATCTTTTACGGCCCGCGAATCTACGCTGGGAAAAAGCGAGAAGGATAACGTTAATCCGTGTGGTATACGAGCCGATAACATGCTGCTGACGGTTGGTGCACATACCAGACCGGAGAGAGGTACAATCAATCAAAAATTAAAATGTTAGAATCTGAAAATAAGTCGAAACGCTGTTGAAATTTTAAATTTAGGGTTTTTATGTACAAATACTTAGTATTTTATATTCAAATAGATAGAAAATGTAGATAAATACTTATATGATTTTCATATTTTTTTCCAATTTTTTCTACCTTTGAGAGACAATTTCATAGGGGTTTAAAAATTGCCGAAATTTCGGTCAATTTTGTCAGAATTCCGGTTTTCTCGGACAAGAAATTACAAGATTTCAAATTTGGTTTTTGTGTTTCGGTCGAAATTCTAAGATCTGATCAAAATTTTGGATTTCGATCGCCTTTAAGATATAGTCTAAAAACAAAATTTAAAACCTTAACATAGAAAGCCATGTTTCACAACTTCACACGATGCTCTGATATGAATGAAATTTAAACCACGGAAAAGAACCTGATCCAATCCATTTGTGAAGACGATGTGTTAGGCCATCTCCAAGAGTATCTCTATCCCGTTCCCTATTGGAAAATATGAGCAACCGCGAAGCACAGTATCGAAAAAACGAGTTCCAACAGATGCCTCAACACATTCCTCATTTTTAGGGTTAGGAGAGAGAATCCCGAAATCTCAGGATTCTCTCTCCTTCCTCATTCCATTCCCATCGCGAGCGGTTAACGGCCGGTCCTCGCGCTCGCTTGAGTGGAGGAGGCGAGCGCCGGAGGAGGCGAGCAACTGGTCCACCATTCCATCACGCCGCTCCATCCCGTCTTGCTGAAGAGGGCCACGCAACCGCGCCGACTCGGTTTGCATCGCGTAATCCCGTCGTCGTCGACCGGTTGCCCGCACGCCGACGACGAGGCCACCGCGCCACCGCATGCCGGTGAGGTTCTTTGTGGCAATCAAGATGTTTTAGCCTTTTAGTCGCAGCATTGTTGTTTGATGTGTAAAATTGAATCATTGGATGGGGTTTAAGAGGCGATGACGTGATTAAGTGGATTTTTGTTTTGTGTGGTAGCCTTTAAATTGGATGAACCAAGATGCTATGTTCTAGTATTGTAAAAACAGTTGTTCCCAAATGGAAATTTACAAGTACTTTTTGTCTTGGGATAAATGGGTTCCCTGCATCCGCTACCATGTTGTTCTCAGTTCCATCGAAGAATCCAGAATGAAAATTGTTCTCCTGACAAAATTTGATCACATCGGTCTTAAGTGCTTCATTCCATAGATCTATCTCTTTGAGCATCTCAAGATCAACATGTTGCATCACAATAATACTTGTACCTTAAGTTCGGAATCAACTTTATTGCCAAAAACAAGCCAATCTTGTAGCATACAAAGCAGTCAGTTCAGGTATAATTTTATTTTTCAACAGAAGCTTTTGTGAAGTTTGTTGCATACTTGCATTAAATATTAACACTACTTGTATAAAAAAAATAAAGAAAGACAAACTAAAATTTGCTTACATGAATGGCAAGTCGATCATATATGTAAGCTATGTTTAGTTTTCCTTTTAGCTAGCCTAGTCGTAATGCCCAAACTTATACCAAGATATTATGTGTCAATACTCATTAAGTGTTCGCTATTATGTGCGGTAGAAAAGTCCTTTCTCTAATCATTACACACTTGCAATACATGTAGATGGATAAGGATCGGAGAAACTCAAGAAAGGCTTGGCATGGACAAGAGAACAAATAGAGTGCATCGATCCGACTCGAACAAAATTGCAAAAGACAATTTTACTCCTAACACATGTGAATGTGGCAATGAACTCAATAGCTTCGTCGTTGACATCGAAGCTATAGCTCGTAGCAAGAGCAGGTTGCCATCTGAGTCACATGAACTGATGGAAAGAGATGAAGTAGAGCTGCAGAGGATGTAGACCCTGCAGAGGATGTAGACCCTGCAGAGGATGTAGACCCTGAGTTGTGTCTTCCTTTCGACTACCAAAGCGATGATGAGGGTAAACGTGAGGACAACCAGTATTGCGAAGATGAGGGTATCGATATTGATAGTGATGATTCGGGAGTGTTCTAATCCTGTAGTAATGTTAAGACTTGTTCAAATATTGTAAATTTGATGGATGTTGTTAAGACTTGTCTAGTTAAGACTTGTTCGGATATTGTAATGCTGATGGATGTTGTTAATACTAGGTAAGACTTGTTAAGATATTGTATTATTTTTTGTTAACTTGAGAAATTTTGTTGTTGGCAGAAGAGAAATTATGGATGGCTTCTATATTAACTTGTTGAGTGAGGGAGGGGATGCATTCAATTGGGATGGTTCTGAACCGTCTCCACAGGAAAGCCCAATTGGTTCGCAACCATCTCCAAAGGCATACTGGATAGTCCCCAAATAAGACCAAACAATAGAAGATCAAAAATTTCTCGAGAAGGAAGACACTTTGTTGGTCTCCGCATGGCTTAACGTTAGTATCGATGCAATACAGGGGAACCAACAATCCCGTGCCACTTATTGGAGAAGAATACATGACTACTTCCATGAGAATAAGACTTTCACCTCAGATCGTTCACAGACTTCGCTTACACATCGATGGTCTGTTATTCAAGAAGCAGTGAACAAGTTTTGTGGGTGTCATGATCGGATTGAGCGTCGAAATCAAAGTGGGTTAACTGAGCAGGACAAGGTTGGTCCATAATCTATACACATTTCCTATTTATAGATAGTTTGCTTATACTGTTGTTTGTGTGTTGGTACAGATTATGCAAGCTAAAACTTTGTACCAGGAGGAAGAAGGGCGATCATTTGTGTTCTTGCATTGTTGGAATGTTTTGCAACACCATCCTAAGTGGTGTGCTCGGTTATCTCAGAAGACGCAAAAGACATCAAGTAGTGGAAGTCCGGGTCTTCCAATCTGTTAGCTCCAATGCAATTCATCTTGATGAGGACCATCCTAGTGAGTAAAATGATCACTTAAATAGACCAATTGGGCATAAAGCAAATGAAAGAACGATTACGCTGAGGTAAAGAAGTTGCTCCAACAAATCAATCTTTACATGGAAGCATTAGAAAATTTTAGAAAGGAAAAAGAGAACTTGAGATTATGAAAGAAAGGAAAAAGATGAGCGATATGAACATTTGTATGCACAAGAACAAGAGAGGATTGCACAAGAAAAAGTGAAGATTGAGCAAGAGAAAGAGAGGCTTGAATTCAAAAAAAATGAACTTGAATTCAAGAAAATGGTCGAGGAGGAGAGAATTATGAGCATTGATCTAAGTCATCGCAGCTGAATCACAAAAGCGATACTACATGAGCTTGCGAGCGACATAATAGCTAGAAGATGTAATAGGTCGTTGAACCAATGTGGTTTCTTTTGCTTGAAGTCATTCGGTTTGTCCCTCGTCGTGAGTTTGTGATATTTTCATGACTATCTCTGCTACATCTTTTGTGATGTATAAACTACAATTATTGGAGAAAATACATGACATCCTTGTTAGTGTAGGTGACTAATTGATCTTATAATTGTGTTTAGTTTCTCGATACCTAAATTACTCATTCAAAGATTTTCTTGCCTGCTTGGACATGATCTTTGTTCTTTTGAAGAGAATGATAAGAGTTCATGACTTCATGCAGAGAAACCACTTAATGCTTAAAGCTGCTTCAAAGAACGACTCATACATTACCCGTAGATTTAAAGGAGTTGTTGAACCAAGAAAAATTTCGCTCGAAATGTAGAGATGTCATTCATAGATCTTTATCTGTCCTGGCGGAATCGACTAGTATCGCTAACTAGCTAGAAGATGTAATAGGTCAGGTTGAACCAATGTGGTTTCTTTTGCTTGAAGTCATTCGGTTTGTCCCTGGTCGTGAGTTTGTGATATTTTCATGACTATCTCTGCTACATCTTTTGTGATGTATAAACTACAATTATTGGAGAAAATACATGACTACATCCTTGTTACTCTTGTAGGTGACTAATTGATCTTATAATTGTGTTTAGTTTCTCGATACCTAAATTACTCATTCACATTTTGGTACGCTCTGTTTGGACATGATCTTTGTTCTTTTGAAGAGAAGCGAAGAGTTCATGACTTCATGCAGAGGAAGCGACTTAATGCTTGCATGCAGCTTCCAAATCGACTCATACATTACATGAGATTTAAGCCGAGTTGTTGAACCAAGAAAAATTCGCTCTGGAAATGTAGAGATGTCATTCATAGATCTTTATCAGTCCGGCGTGAAGCGACTAGTATCGCTAACTAGTCCGCGTGAAGCGAGCTTTGCGCGGACTACTTGATGTGGTCGGCGTGGCCGAGCTTTTGCGCACACTTAGGATTAAATCAAGTTCTTAAGGCACTATTCCTGTCATGAAAAGCGGTGTCGACGGATGAGTATCTTTCATCATACAATTATTATGAACTTTGAAAACCACTAAGTATTTTCTGAGCTATTAGTGGTATTCAATTTAGTGAGCATGAGCACTTGGTTCCAATGAGCTTTCTGCGGCCGCTTGGTTTGCATTTCTACTCAAACAAGTTGTTTTACATCAAGAGAAAAAGCAGACCGAGAAAAGAAAACACGAACAAGAAGAAATTCCAATGTAAGCAAAAGCGAGTTGCCCAAAAACTAAGGTTTAGATTTTGACGGAAAGAAAAGAATGGTTCAAAGAAGTCTTTGCGGACCGAGGTTTTGTCCTTTGCTTGGGACTACCCACAATTCAACCTAGTTCGCACGGACTACTTAGCGATTAAACCTAGTTCATGGCACTGACCAATTCAAGGTGGTCCGCCGCGCACATAGGATTCAAGTCTTGTCCACGGGACTAGTCCAAGAGGTCCGCGTAGAAGTAAAAACTTCGGACAAAGAATTCAAGTGGTCATTGTAGAATTATGAGAAATTTAATTCTAACTGGTTATAAGACATTTTGATGAACCTTTTCAAGAAAACATATAGAAGAAAGCAGGACGAAATTTGCACATGTAGCAAACTTGACTCCCCCTAAATGTGATATTTTGATAAAACCTTTTCAAAACACAAGTAGGATCAATGTAGGTCATATGAATAAGATTTCAATATACAATAAGATTTCCATATACAATAAGATTAGTAGGTCACTGAGTCATAAACTTCTTCATTTAAAGATTCCTATTACAACATATATAACATATAAGTTAGTACATAATTAAAACACTACTGAATTACACCCCTCCATAACTTTGCCATAAGTGCTCCACTAGATCGTCTTGAAGCTGGTGGTGAGTTTCCCTATTAGAATGGAGCGATGAGTTTGAATAAACTCGAGAGTTCAGTGTATGTTCATGTGACATTTGGCTGTTTCTCCCATTCCTTCGTAATTGTAGTCAAGTGGTCCTCCGTCCGCTCATCTTCAACTATCATGTTATGCATGATGACACATCTTGTCATGATATCTCTTATTGTTTGTTGATCGTAAGCGTCTTGGACCTCGAACAATTGCAAAGCGATTCGAACTCCAAAGGCTCGTTCCACATCCTTCCTAGCTGCCTCTTGAGCTTGGGCAAAATATTTCTTCTTATTCCCTTGGGGTGGTATTGTCTTCACAAATGTTGCCCATGCAGGATATATCCCATCGCAAGATAGTACCCCATTGTGTAATTGTGACCATTGATAGTATAACTCACTTCCTGCGCTTGTCCATACGCTAGCTTTGCGAAGAGAGGAGCAGTGAAGAACATTAATATCATTGTGAGATCTGGTAAACCAAAAAGGCATGCCAAATCCATAGATCTTGTGAAGCAGCGGCTTCTAGAATTATTGTTGGCTTGTGTGCATGCCCGATATACAATCCTTGCCATCTTTGTAGGGCAATTTTTCCACCTCGGTGCATGCAATCTATGCTTCAAGCATTCCAGAAAACCTCTTTCCTCACCGATTGCAAGTAATCTAGCGATATCATTCTCATTTGGAGATCTCAAATACTCGTCTCCAAAAGGACAATGATAGCTCGCACAAACCTTTTAAGACTCTCTATGGCGTTACTTTCTCCAATCCGTAGACAATCATCAATAGCATCTGCTGGTACTCCATAAGCTATCATCAGGAATCTTTGCGATTATACGTAAAGAAGATAACCCAGAATTCAAAGACAATTCCTTTTGAACAAAATAATCATCATGGGCTTCTATAGCATGCAATATGCGAAGAATAGAAAGCGACTCATTCTAAACTGCGTCGAAAATAAGAATGAGTCATAGACAAGATGATCAACCAAAATGCAAGGAATTAAAATATTTCTCATCATAAACTGCGGCGAAAGAAGGTTGGGCCGTGAGCCAGGAGGATCGTGAAATAGTCTCGTCATGCCCTAGCATGCCCTTCCTCTCTATTGCGATGTATGCGTATTGATGGCCAAAAATAGAACCTCCATGGCGTTGAGCATTCACACTCTCATCTTGCTCTGTGCTAGGTATGCTCTCTGTAATAAGAGATTCATCGTCGTCATCAGACGATGAGTCTTCGAGAGAAATCTTGAACTAATAAGTTCTGAGGACTCATTGAGATATGCTAGGCAGTGAACATTCGAGAAATGGGCAAGGTTTGAAAGTGCAAATGGCTATGTATATATAGCCTAAAAATATAGCCGTTACAATATAGCCGTTATAGTATAGCCATTGCAATATAGCGATTCGTTGACCGTTAGAATAAATTTCAAATTTTAAATTCCGCAATTAAAAATAGCCGATCAAATTATTTGAGAAAAAACATGGCTCATATGGCGGTTATGAAATATCATTATAATATAGGAGAGAAAGCAGAGAGTGAGATATAGGAATGTTGTTGGTGGAGATGGCCTTAGTACTCCTCCGTGGATAAATATAAGGTCTATAGTTTGAATGGTCTTGTTGAAAAATATAAGACGTGCATTTAGATTTAATGAGCCTTTCCACCTATACCTCTATTTATTCTCTCTCAACCATATGCATTGATTCATTACCATCTACCCAAAGTATTAACTCTCATCTTCCAAGACAATTAAGAGGGGTATGTAAGTCATTTTCTCTCATGTCTTTCTCAATTTCACCGTAACTTTAATCGTTATGTCAAGGTAAAATACGTTTTATATTTATCAACTAAGGGAGTAGCATTTTTCCTTCGTGTACTTGTTTGATTACACTGTTTAAGCACACGATTTTAGGCCAAATAAAATGATTGTGGCAGGGCAATCATCCTGTCTTATCGTATTGAAACTAGGGACAGTGCTTTATCTAAGCCACGCACCATAGATCTCGCTTCAGTATGCGCCCTCGTAATATAATCATTTTTACACGTGCACTTGTACAGACTAGCCCGACTGACGTGTTAGCGGCGGGCTGAAAATGATTGTGCCGTGACTTTGAGGACCAGATTACGTACAGTAGACATCAACTCGGTCAACAGTTGAAATTTGTAGCATTTGCTCTGTCGGGACGTGAATCTCGAGTGCCTTCCTTGGGGAGTGTGTATGCATCCCGTGTCTATGGGCCGGAGAAAAGGAAAGGAACACTATAACTTTGTCCTACCAAGTACCAACCTTACAAGTAATCGCTCGGTAAATTTATCTGGTAATCGTACTCAATTAGCGGTAGGTTTTAGGAGTACAATCTTGTCTAGATTATTGGCTTGCGGCGTACACGTTCTTTTTTGCCCATTCGTGGTTTTATTACCACTTTCCCTCCAAACTCGGCAAGGAATGAATCCCTCCAAACTCGGCAAGGAATGAAAGAATAGCACTCTCGCAACAAAGCCAAAAAGTGAGAGACGGAAGCAAATCCCGCACCACCACCGCAGAAAGGCTCCGAGGTCAAGCGGGGTTTTCACACCCGCGCGCAGTGCAGACCGGCCTGCGCGGCAGGCAGGCGCCCGCACGTCGCCACCGTCGACCGCGCCCGCCAGCGCCGTCGTGACACCACCCGGCCCGGCTGGCGGGACGTGGACTCACGCTTAAAATCTCCTCGCGCGCGATCACGTCGGCCATGCACGTCCCCGTCTCGAGATGTGCATGCCACCGCTGGCTTGACCCCCGCTTTAGCCAAGTCTCCAACTACTCGCCCACCCGCGACAAAAACCACCGGTCGTGTTCAGACTCCAGACTTCCTCGATCGCCCGCCGTAGCGTTGCGTTTGCGTCGTGCGGGTGCGGCTCGCTCGGCGGCGATAAGGCGGGCAAGTCGCGCGCGCGGGATGGGCCGCTTTTGATCGCGCGGCCGAAAGCTGCGCCCCTCCGCGTGGAACTTTGGTGGCGTCCGACGGCGAGTGATGTGTACCGACGCTGAAAGTTGCAGCCTTCTGCCGCGGACTGCGAGTGGCTTTGAATTCCACGTTGCATTCCTCCTTTTTTTTTTTGTCTTGTATACGACTACGACTACGACTACGACTACGACGACGACTACAACAACAACAATTTGATCTTTCTTTTTGTTTGCTTGTTCGTTTATTAGTTGAGGGATGTGATGCATTACTTGTCTCGATCGTTTGGGCATCGAGTGATCATTACGTGAGACTTCTGAACTGGGCGTCCTCGCCGACGCTTGGCTGGTAGCACGGATTTCAGAAACGTGCGAGCTGAGTTGTGTAGTTGGAAAGCTAGGTTTTCAAATGTGCAGGAATTAATGTCGCCGAAGGCAGCGTCAGGTGTTTTGCTTGGCGCGCTGTACATTGCCTACGTTCGAGATACTACTACTACCTCTTCTGGTGATCTGTCTCGAGCATGTTGCTGTACCACCACTGTTTCCGCTTATAAGAATGCTTCTTTCTTTGCTCTCAATCTATGCTAACAATTACTCTATCTTACATGCAGCTGCCTGCTAATTACACCAAGTACCCAAACTTAGGAGTAAATAAGACTAGCTAGTCTAGTTCGTTTCTATTAGTTGGCATTCTTGTTTAGGACTGTAGTCATTGTCTCGTCGATCAGGCTGTCTTATTCCTACGTACATATAATTGGTCGGGCAATGGTCCATCAGGACAGTGCATGCACTCCTACCCTGACTCGGTGACTCCTATATGGCACTGTATATTCTACAGTAAAGACCCCAAATCATGGCCTCATGGGGCGTAGCAAACTGTCCAATTGCAATTAAAAATTCTCGCCGTCGGGGAGTAATTGTCGTGCACCGTAGATGATAGATGGCTTATGTACTTGTTTGCGAATTGAGATGGTGGTGTCTGTTAAGAAACCCTAATAGTCCATTGGAAGGCCCATGTGGTCCCTTAGCCAAAACCCTATAGAGCGCTATAAAAGGAGGAGGAGGGTCCCCCCATATACAAGAATTGATTAGCAATAAAGAATTTCCGCTTTCGCTCTCCCTAAACACGTGTCTCTCTCTCTTTGTTCTCCACTTCAGATCTGTTCGGGAACCCCGGACTATTCGATAGCGAGGTTCCTTAACACGTTATCAGCACGAAGCTCTACCGGAGATCAGAATTGAAAGGTGAGAAAGGTGGGTTTCGACGATGGAATCTAATCGCTGTTGTTTCCTATGCATGCATCTAACCTACGCATATAGTATTGTTCGTCACGTGGCAAGAAGCTACATGACATGAAGGTCTGATACAAGAATCTCATTCATCGAAAAGAGGAAAAAACAACACTATGACGCTAAAAGAGTTGCCGCCTTGTTTCGCGCCGCGGTGAGTCGTCGCCTCGCGGCAGCGCGCATGAAGCCGCGCAAACCATCGCATCGGCGAGCGTGCGCAGCTGCCGACCATCGCCTCGGCGTTACGGCTCGCGACCGCAGCGGTGGCCCGGCTGCGCTCGTCGGCGCCCGCAGCGACCTCGGCTAGCCACGCCCTCTGCGCGCCGCAAGCGCGCCGCCCTCGCCGCGCGCGCCATCTCAGAAAACCAACGCCGCCGGTTCGCCTGTGCGCGCCGCCATCCGACCTCGGCTCATACCGGCGGCCGGCCGCCGCCTCGTCGGCTCCGCCATCGCGCCTCTGGCTCGAAGCCGCCGACGCGCCTCGAACCGCGCGTCGCCACGATGCAGCCTCGGCCGGCCAGTGAGCCGACCTCGGCTCGGTCGCCGTTGCTCGGATCTGCGCGCCGCGATCCCGCCGCCATGACGCAACCCGATCGTCGCCCGTCGCCGCGGCACCTTGCCTCGGCCGACCCGCCGCCGCCTGAAGCGCCGCTTCGGCCCGCCGGACGCGATGCGCTAGCGACTTATTGTCGCCGTCGCCCGGCCGATCAGCGCAAATCCGCCGGACGGCCTCGCAGAGTTATCGACGGCTCGGCCTCAGCAGCAGCGTACCTCGGCCTTGAGCACTCAAGCGAAGCGAAGCGAAGTCGTCCCGGCTCGGCGTCGCCGCCTTTTCTCCACGCTGCTACCGCCTCTGCCTTGCGCTCGAAGCGTCGTCGCTGCCTCGGCTTCCCCGCGACTTATGTGTCGCTCAGTCACCGCCGTACCGCATGCCCGAGGCCGTTGTTGCCGCCTCGGCGTGCGCACCTGAAGTCGCCGCCACCGCGGACGCTCGAAATCAGCGCATGCGCGGCACCGGCCGCCGCCTGCCGAAGCGCGAAGCGCCCGCCGTCGCCCGGTCTCAAGCGTCCGGCAAAAGCCACGTCGGCCTCGCGTGACCGCCGCGCGCCCGGCCGCTCCGCTCCACGTATTGCCCGCGCCTCGGCCGCAATTTGCCGAGCGTGCCGTGCGTGCCAGCGCGCCCGACGCAAGCCGCTCCACGCCGTGACTGCGGCACCACCGCCGCGAGCACCGCCGCCTCGTCGGCTCGCCCGGCCACCTCGGCCGTGCCTCGCCGCCGACCGCGCGACCGCTGACCGCTGCCCGCCGGACTGCGCCCGCGCCGGGAAGCGAAGAAGATGGCTAGGCGGCGCGCGCGTGAAGTAGAAGGTGGCGGCGGCTTTCGTCGCAATGACGCCAAGAAAAGAAAAACAACGATGGGGCGGGGCGGCGGCTAGGGGGGAACCCTAGCCGCACGCTCTTATGGGCCGGAGCGAGCCCATCTGACCGTTCGGCCGAGAAAAAAAAAAGGGAAGGAAAAGAAAAAGAAATTAAGAAAGGAAAAAGAAAAGGAAGAAAAAAAATGCAGAAAATTTTGAAAAATTGCCAGAAAATCCAGAAGATTATTTGGCTCTGTTTTTAATTTTTTTAGCTTTATTTCTCTGTATATTCTTTCTTAATTTTGAGTTCATTGCTTTATTTTGTATACTGCAATGCATAAGCATTTTTTTTCTGCACTTTATGCTTATTGCAACCATTTTCTACTAGATTACACGCAGTAATCTAATGTCGGAATTTTGAAATCATGCATCATGAATCGTGAATCGTGAGTTTGAAGAAGCGGGCCCTTGCAGTCGAACTACCTCACTTGGGCATCGGACGTGAAGATCGTTCTTGGGGCAAGAAGCGCCGTCTTGCGATTGGTCTAGGGTCCTCGCGGGGCATAAAACCTACCATCGGCGAGCGATCAAGCCTTACCTTTGTCGTTTAAATGCATGAATCGCATTTTCTTTTTAGATTATGGTTGTTAGCATTTTTCTTTGAATAAAGGATCGTAAGCTCTAGAAGAGCATACTTCTTTCATGAATAAATACGCAATTTATTCTTTATTCCAGTATTCTTCATTTACAAGCAATATTTGTATTATTTTGCCTCTGTTTGATTAGTATTATATTTCTTGTATCTAGAAATCGTGTAGCGCCCAAATGGAAGAGATATGCATTGTTGATAGTGGCACAACAAATACCATCTTAAGAGAGTCTAAGTATTTCGATCGATCACGAAGAAGCATTGGAAAGATTACTACGATCGCGAGGCGACTCATATGTAATCGGCTCGGGAAGAGCCACAATTATATTGCCTATGGGTACAACTTTGGTAATTGAAGAAGCCCTTTTGTACCCTGAATCAACTGCGCTCTCTTAAGCTTTAAAGACATCCGCGCCAATGGTTTTCACGTAGAAACCAATGAAGAAAATGGCAAAGAATACTTGTGCATTGTGAAGCACGCGGTATGTGGAAAAATGGTATTAGAAAAATGTCCCTCATATGAATCTGGGTTGTACTACACAAATATTCATGCACCGAAGTGTATACTTCCTTGAAGACTATTTTTAGAAGCTACAGTTATTTTCTTTATGGCATGGTAGATTAGGCCATCTGGTCTTAGAATGATGAGAAATATAGTGAACAACTCACAAGGTCATGGCATTAATGTTAAAAATTTCCGAATCATGAAGATTTTGTGTGCCTGCATGTGCCACGGAAATTAATAACTAGACCCTCTGTCATGAAAGTGCAAAGTGAAATCCTGCATTCTCGAGCGCATCCGGGGATATTTGCGGTCGATTCAGCCCTGTCGAGGCCGTTTCGATACTTTATGGTGCTCATCGATGCTTCCTCGAAATGGTCGCACGTATGCTTGTTGTCAACAAGAAACCATGCTTTTGCAAAGGCGATCTCGCAGATCATAAGAATTAAGAATGCTTTCACGATCATCGCGTGAAGTCCATTAGAATGGACAATGCGGAGAATTTACTTCAAAGGCATTTGATGATTATTGCATGGCAACGAGGATAGCGATTGAGCACTCACCGCACGTCCATACGCAGAATGGACTAGCGAAGCACTAATAAAGAGGATTAAGTTCATTGCGGACCGCTTTTGCGAGTTGTAACTTGCCCAACACTTGTTGGGGACACGCGATCTGCACGCGGCGGACTCTTATCAATTTTAGACCGTCGGCCTACAACATCCATTCTCCTATGCAACTTGTGCAGGATCATCGAAGATCTCCCATCTTAGAAAATTTGGGTGTATGGTATATGTTCCTATACCACCCCCTCGGTGGATTGCAATGGGCCTCTCCGCAAGTGCAGGATATCGTTGGTTATGAGAGTGCATCCATAATCGGTATTTGGAACCCATATTGGAGATTTGCATCTGACCCGATCACGATTGCATCTTTGGCGAGGATCGTTTCCGTCATTAGGGAGAAATCAACCTTTGGATGAAAAATGCCGGAAATCATATGGCATTCCACTGGGATCCCGCACATGACCCGCACTAATGAAGCAAATCAAGAAGTCGAGAAGATAATTGATTTGCGAATTTAGCAAATGAATTGCTGATCATTTTGTGATCCGAAGGCGTGGTTAAGTCGCATGTACCAGCAAGAAATGCACCGAGAGGGTGGAAATACCAAAGAAAATAGAAGGTATCCCTCGGCTGTTGAGGCCTCAAAGAAAAAAACGAGAAACGGCTCCTCAAACCCAAAGTACCGGAGGCGTCTGGAGAAAAGCGGCGAGAGGACTTACCACAACCAATCACGAAAATGCCCCAAGGAAAGAAGGGGAGCTAGTTGAGACTAGCACTGGAAAGAAGCCAATGGAAAAGGCAATTCGGACTTGAATCTTCCATGAAGGAAGCGCAGGAAATAATGTGTGCGCACACATAGGCGATGAAAAGCTAAAAGAACTTGCTCTGCAATAGGAAAAGCGTGAAGAGCAAGTAGAAGTGCATGAAGCACCCATGAAGAAATGGCCATAAACTTTGTAATAACGGAGAATCTCGAATAGAGCAACGACCAGCGTTGATGCATACTTTGCAAAGAAGATTGCCTCGATCATTGATCATGATCCAGAGCCTGCATCTCGCGAGTGCAAGAAAAGGCTAGATTGGGAAGAATGGAAGAAGGCAATCAACTGCGAGTTAGTCTCTCGAACAAGAGAGAGGTGTTTGAGCATATATGCACACCTCCCCATATAAGCCTGTAGGTCACAAATGGGTCTTTGTTCGGAAGAGAAATGAAAACAACGAAGTTGTAAGGTACAAAGCAAGGCTTGTAGCTCAAGGTTTCACTCAACGCCCTGGAGTTGATTATGAAGAAACCTATTCTCCGGTCATAGGAGGAATTACCTTTAGATATTTGATCTCAATGGCGATCAACTTGAAGTTGAGAATGAAGCTAATGGATGTTGTCACAGCATACAGTATGGAAACTTGGATTGGAGATATACATGAAATCGGAAGGAATTCCTATCCGAACCAAGATGGAGCAAATAGAAACACATGCAGTGTGAAATTGGAGAAATCATTGTATGGGTGAAAGCGATCGGGAAGAATGTGGTACAATCGCTGAGTGACTTTCTCCGCAAGAAAGGCTACACAAGCAATGAAGATTGTCCATGTGTGTTTATCTGGCCGATCCCGAATGGATTACGTATAATCTCCGTCTATGTAGATGACTTGAACATCATTGGGACGGATGAAGAAATTGAAGAGGCATGCTCATACTTGAAGTGCGAGTTTGAAATGAAAGATTTAGGTAAAACCAAGTTTTGTTTAGGCTTGCGGCTTGAACATGTCCAAGGAGGAATCTTGGTACATCAATCAACCTACACACGAAAGTGTTGGAAATGTTTGGATTTGAAAAAGCATATCTGCGAAGACTCCAATGGTGGGAAGGTCACTCCAAGCGAGACCTAGACCCATACAGACCTAGAGAAGAGGGGAGGAAGTCACGGGAGCGAATTCCCATATCGAGTGCAATTGGAGCGCTCATGTACCTTGCGAATAGCACTAGACCGGACATTGCGTTCGCGTGAATTTGCTAGCTCGATAAAGGCAGAACCCACCAAAAGGCATTGGAAAGGGATCAAGGACATCTTCCGTTACCTCCAAGGAAGCAAAGACCTTGGTACATTCTTTAGAAGAAATAATGAATTGAATTTGGTTGGCTATGCCGATCTTTGGTATTTATCGGACCAGATCTTGGCAAGTCCCAAACCGCTATGTTTTTCTATGTGGAGGAACAGCAATTTCTTGGAAGTCGTCTAAGGACTCTTGTCTCGGCGTCGACAAACCACTCGAAATCATCGCTTTGTATGAAGCATCACGTGAATGTGCATGGCTCGGAAGAATGGTTCACCACATCCGGAAGTCATGTGGTTTGAACATTGAGCAAACTCCCACGATAATCTATGAAGATAATGCGACTTGTGTTGCCCAAGCACGGATGGGTTATGTGAAGAGCAATCCCACGAAGCATATCAACCCCAAGTTCTTCTATGCTCATGAATTGCATAAGATGAGCGAGATTAAGATATTGCATACTAAGTCATGTGAAAATCTTGCATTTGTTCACTAAATCACTCCCGCATCTACCTTTGAAAGGTGCGTGAAAGGAATTGGGATGATGAGACTTAGAAGTGCAGATTCGGGGAGATATGTCACATACTCCGCATGAATCTCGAACATGAATTATGAATACCCAACATAAATCTCGAAGATTAGCAATTGAAGTTGGGAGAATTGTACTCTTTTCCTTAGCAAGTTTTTCTGAAGTTTTCTTGCGTAAGGTTTTAACGAGGCAATTCGTGCAACATAGTAAGCGTATGCTATGTACTCTTTCTCCAAGTATTTTTCCCTTTGGGTTTTTGGAGTTTTGAGGCATATGCATCTGTGACAAAGGGCCCAAGGGAGTGTTAAGAAAACCTAATAGCCCATTGGAAGGCCCATGTGGTCCCTTAGCCAAAACCCTAGAGAGCGCTATAAAAGGAGGAGGGGGGTCCCCCCATGTACAAGAATTGATTAGCAATAAAGAATTTCCGCTTTCGCTCTCCCTAAACACGTGTCTCTCTCTCTTTCTGTTCTCCTCTTCAGATCTGTTCGGGAACCCCGGACTATTCGATAGCGAGGTTCCTTAACAGTGTCAACTGTCAACAACATATGTACGGCCACCACAAGAACTCCACCTATTCTCATGCAAGCTTATGAACCCGTAATCAAGGATTGAAATCTCCGTTTCGCTCTACATATCGTTCATAGTCGGAGAACTAAATCTCGGCGAGATCGCGATATTTCAAACAAATTTTGACCGAATTGTAAAATCAGAATTTGAATTCCGGTTTTTTGAACCGAGATCTCGGCAAAATTGGACGGCGAGAAAAATGACACAAACGACGTTGAAATTTTTTGTGGAGGTTCCTGACACATCAGTGATCACTACAAGAAAAAGAGAAAAATTCGTGGGCCCAAAAAAGACCCACGAATTTATTTATTTAAATTCGTCGGTTTGTATAAAACCCACGTTTTTAATTAAATTCGTGAGCCAAAATGAAACCCACGAATTTATTTATTTAAATTCGTGGGCTCAAATAACACCCACGAATTTAATCATTTAAATTCGTGGGCCAGAAGTTACCCACAATTTAAACATTTAAATTCGTGGGCCCTACAATTTAAACATTTAAATTCGTGGGCCAAAATTACCCACAATTTAAATATTTAAATTCGTGCAGACATTACCTACTGAATTTAACTCGCCAAAAACCCTCGGGCCCTTGGCGCTGGGCCCGAGCCGACGCGCCTCCCACGCCCACGCTGAGCCGCCGCCGCCCGCCCGCCGCCCGGCACGGCTTGCGCTCGCGGCCTCACCGCCGATCCCCGCCAGCCGCCCGCCGCCACTGCGCTCGCCCGCTCGGCCGCCACGAGCCACCGCGCCGGCCTCCGGCCGCCATTGCCGCTTCGCCGCCGAGACCGCCCCGGCCGGCCCGCCGCCGCCCGCCGCCCGCCGCCGCCGCCGCCCGCCTCGCCCGGTCGGCCAGTGCGCGACTGCTGCCGCCCTCACGCCGCTGGCGGCGCCCCGCCCGCCCGCGCCTTGCCATCGCCACGACATCACGCCACGGCCGGCCGCCGCCACGCGCTTTTGCTCGCATGACGCCGCCGGCCGTTGCCGGCCGCCCATTGCGCCCGCCTTGCATGCCGCCCCTCGCTGGCGGCGCCCGCCGCCCGCCCACCGCCCCGGCCACCACCACCGCATTTGCCGCTGCGCCGCCGCCGCGCGCCGCCCGGTCGCCTCCTCCTGCCGTGCCACCGCCCGCTCGATCGCGCTCGAGACGCCGCCTTCGCCCGCCGTGACTGCGCTAACCCACCGCTTTGTCCGTCGCGCGCGCCACCGCGCGCCATCGCCGCGCCGCCTGCGCGTCATTGGCGCCACCCGCCTCCCGGACCCTCGCGATGCCCCACCGGCGTTGGAGAAGGTATATTTAAATCTCTTTTTATATTCGTTTAAAGTTATTTCATCTCATTTTATATTATTGCATATGATATATATATTTTTATTTTCATCATTGCGTTGTATATAACGTTAGAGTTTAGGGTTTGTGTCGAACGATAGAGAGCATAGGCGTCACCCGTTGAGAACGGCGCATCTCACATTTGCTTGTGAGGTGCGCGGTTCCTAATTATCTAGCGTATTTTGGACGGCGAGAATGTTGGTTGTTGCATAGGGCACGTGGCGTGCGGCGATCCGAGCGTGATTTCGGCCACATAACCTGTTGTTCTCCGGCGCTTTTGACGATCAGCGTGCGTTTGGAGAACAATGAGGTTATCTTTGCCGAAATTCGTTCGATTAAATAGCGCGCGTCACAGTCGCATGCAATAGCCTCCATTCTTGGGTGGGTTTAGAACACATCTTTCCTAATAGGGTTGTCTTTGTCACCTAAGCCACGGTCGTGCGTTGACATTGTTTCACTTGTTTAGCTTTGATAATGGGTGACGATCGAAGGCGATGTATGACGGATGGAGGAGTGATGGGGGCACTCAAGGAATGAGGCGAGATCACGGATGCTTTCTTGAAGCAAGCATTATTTGGAGGAGCTGAATATGTGTATTGCCGTGTACCCTCTGCGAGAATAACGGCTACTACTGACAAGGATATAGTGCGATATCACATTTGCAAAAGCAGGTTCATGCCTAACTATTTGGTGTGGCACCGTCATGGAGAGGCCGAGGCGAGCCATTGAGACGAGAAGAGATCTTTGGACCATGTGGAGGATCACGGCCGGATGGAAGAGATCTTTGGATGATCTTGGCGGGGGTGAATTTAACTCGGGGAGGGTCACAGCCGGAGGAGGTTAAGGAATTCTATAGACTACTTAACGCCTCGGACGAGAAGCTACATGACTTGACTGACGGTCACACGGCTTATGTCGATGAAGTCGAAGTTCAACTTTTCGAACAAATGCTTCAACGCTTTGCTTGAACTAATGAATGATGTCCTTCCGCCTAACCACAAGATGCCAAAGGATTTGTACCAATCGAAAAAGTTGATGGCGGCCTCGGGATGAATTACGGAAGATTGATGTGTGCGAGAATAATTGCATCTTTATTCGGAAGGATAATGACAAGGATACCCATTGTATGCATTGCGGTAAGTGCGATTCGTTGAGGTGGTAGATGAGGAAGGGTATCGGTGATTACAAAGGTCGCGACTAAGCGACCGGTACATGCCGATCACGGATAGGCTTAAGCGGTGTACATGTCAAAAGAAATGAAACATATGCGGTGGCACAAAGAAGGTAAGCGTGAGGACCAAGACCGGATATGATGGTGCATCCATCGATGGCGAGGCATGGCGGGCATTGGACCGATTCGATCCTGCATTTGCAAGCGACCCTAGGAGTGTCCGTCTTGGTTTGTCCACGGACGGTTTCACACCTTCGGCTGGCGTTAGCCCTACTCTTGTTGGCGGTCTTCATCATGCCATACAATCTTCCACATGAGATTTGCTTGAAAGAGGGTTCATATTCCTTGCTCTTGTCATTCGAGTCCTAAGCATCCAGGAAGGATCTCAATGTGTTCATCGGCCCTTAATTGATGGTGAAGAAGTTGTGGCGAGGAAAAGGCATACGACAGCGTTGGTGGCGAAGAATTTACCTTACGAGCCGCATACCGTGGTCGGTCCATGATTTGTTGGCATATGGCATTTGGGCGGTGGTGTGTTCATGGTCGCTGTGTTGTCCAATTTGTATGGTGACTACGATGCATTGAGCTCACGCCGCAGTAAAAGATCACATTCTTGATTGCCATCGACGATGGCTTCCGCGAGCACCCTTTTAAAACGGCGCCAAAGCATTTGAAAAGGACGAGAAAGTTAAAAAGGGCCGCGAAGGCGACTCACAGGAGAGGAGATAGGTGAATGGCATAGTCGGCATGCGATCTACTAAGTGGGTTTCATCGGCTATGGAAAGGAGCACAACTGGACTCATATTTCTTTTCTTTGGGAGCTGCCTTACGCGAAAGCTTTGATTCGCCGCATAACATAGATTTGATGCACCAAGAGCGCAATGTGGCGAAAGCATCATAAGCATGGTGTTTGATGTAACCGACAAAACAAAGGATAACGTGAGTGCTAGGAAAGACATGGGTGATCATTGTGCTAGGCCGTGGCTCGAGGTTAAAGTTGGTTTAAATGGGAATGAGAGCCGCCACGAGCTCCATCTTGTGTGAAGCCGTAAGACCGTAAGCAGATTTTGAGGTGGTTGAAAACTCTAAAGTTTCTGATCGCTATGCATCTAACATAAAGCGGCTGTGAATATCGAGACGGTAAGCTAAATGGGCTAAAGAGTCATGATTACCATATTATCATGGAAAGACTTGTTCGGTAATGTTTCGTGGCTATTTTGATAATGAGTTGTGGAGGATGTTGGCGAGCTCGATTACTTCTATAGCGGATATGCGAAGGAAATCTCTAAGGCGTTGATCACGAAGTTAGAAGGAATTCCATTGCTTGTATGCAAGTTGGAAAAAACTTTCCCACCTGGTTTTATGAATGTGATGCAACATCTGCTGGTGCATCTACCTTGGGAAGCGAAGGTTGGAGGTCTGCTTGATTCGGATGGATGTATAGTCGGAAGGGAGTTGAAAAAGCTTAGAGCTACGATGCGCAACAAGGCAAGGGTAGAGGGGTGTATCGCAGAGGCTTATGCAAGTAAAGAGATCACAAACTTCTCAACAAAGTATTTCGCACTCAAGCACAACGTGAATGTCCGTAAGAATCGGTACCGTGCTTGCGGAAGAAGAACCGTTCGTGAACTTAAGCTTTTTCAATGCAAGGGTCAACCTGTTGGGTCGTACACTGCACACCATGTTGAGTATGAGGAGTGGAACATGGCCATGCTTTACATGTTCACTAACATGGTAGAAGTTGAAAAATATTTTGAGTAAGTGACTTTCTGAATTATGTTTTCAACATTTCAGTGTAGTGTCCTTTTTAACCCGAGAATAAATGACGCAAAGTATTTGACAAAGAAAATTGGAAGTCAACTCGATAACTCACAACTAAGCAATTGGATAACCTACGTCGTGATGGGTTGAAAGGCGGCCCAAGCTTCGTGCAATGGTTCCGTCAGCATGTAATTTGACTATTTATTCATTTTTCTAAAATGAATTGTTGTAGTAACTTAATATTAGACTAACAGTGATGAATGTTGCTATATAGTGTATGCGTGATGCCTCCGTCCACGAGGATCTCCGGCGGCTCTCACATGGTGATGTGACGGCAAGGAGCTATAGTATTGTGATGTGAGCGGGTTCCGTTTTGAGCAGTGAAATTAGAAGCTAGCGTCCACTTGCGGCCACTTCAAGCAATGAGTAGTCACAACGCGTCATCCGATTCAGCGGCAATATATTAGACTACTACGGTGTTGTACAAAACATAATTGAGCATACCTTTGGGGTGGCAAAGAACGAAGGTTGTGTTTTTGATTGCCATTGGTTCGATCCACACAACGGCACTGCGTGTCGATGACTTTGGGATGGTGGAGGTGAAGCGATTCGCGGCTTGGGGCCATATCAATAACATCGTGCTTGCACATCGAGTTGGCGGTGTACTACAGAGCTATCCTCACCGTAGCTTGAAGGCTTGGTGGGTTGTATTTAAAGTTAACCACAAGTATATCCTCACGGGATGTTTCATATGTGGCAAGTAACGTAGAGGATGATGTGGGTGATGTATATCAAGAAGAAGCTATAGGGGATTCTTTCCTTGTCTCCGACGGGGCAGGACTCGATCAATTACCTACCGATGCCACAGACGTAATAACAGATGAACCCGGCCCGTCACGGAAACGCCCTCAAAAGTTAGTAAGGATTGCACGTCTTCAAGCACGTCTCAATGAAATACGAGTCGTAGAAGCAGATTCCGACGCCGACGACTTTTGATATGTATATTTTGTAAGATTATTGTTGCCTCGTTCATTTCTACAAGTCATTGTTGTCTCCTTCATTTTTTACATGTTATAGTTGTCTCATTCTTTTTTGCAACTTATTGAAAATTATTTGTAAACCTGTATACTAACTCTTGTCAAATTTGAATAGATGAGTATGTTCAGGCATCAGGTTGACAAGCTTAAAGGCAAGTTTAGCGGGTCATCCTCCAGAAGGTCGAGGAGCAAGGGTTCTGATGGTCAGGACTCGACGGCCGGCAGCGCCATATTCTTTGGGGCGCGCAGATTAGACAATGGCAGGAGCAGCTCAGAGGTGCTTGATGGCAGCACGAACGGCGCGGAGCGACCACGGGAGGGCGAGGCGGTAGGGGTTGCAGAGGAGGAGGCGGTTGGGATGTGAGCATGACGGCATGGGCGAGGCGCGGCGAGGAGGTCGTTGGGGGTAGTGGCGGTGGGACAGACACAGATCTGAATCTGAGCCGAGCCGAGGCGTGGCAGATCAGAGTTAGAGGCGACCTTAGAGCCAATGAAGAGGCGGGTCTTCTTGGTACCATCGGTATATGTGTAGTATTGGATTATCATTTAATCTCCATATTTACATTGTAATGTCTATGAACTAATTATTTGCATTTCAGTTTCAGTAAAACGTCTCGATTCGTCAGAGATGCAACCCGCCGATAGGAGGTTGATAGAGGTACACAGAGGCGAGTATGATTATATCTTCTCTTTTAGCATTAGCTAGGTGACAACTTATTGTTTTGATGCATCTTTGTCTTGTATTTTGTTGTAGGCACTTGGAAAGAGCCGGGTTGGGTGGGACGGGCCACATTACAAAGGTTAACGCCGTCTTTGGGAGCCCTTGGCGGTACTACTACCCCGCATGATTGAGTCGGTGAGGGATAGATTCATGACCCTGGCTGGAAGCATTGGGCGTTGAAGGAGAACGTGGAAGGAGGCGAAGACAACCAAACATGTCGAGCGCGATGTGGGTCAAGCACAGGTGAGTTTCGTTATGTATTTACTCTATTTGAGTATTGCTTCAAATGTAAGTACAATTTGTGAGTGTGTGATTATATGCGGAGAGGTTCCGCCTTGAGCGAAGACGATTACAGCGCTTTGAAGAAGGCCAAAAGCGTCTTCAACAGGCGGCACAAAGGTTGTCGGAGATTCGTTCAAGCAATGCACGCATTCAAGTGTCATCAATTTTACAAGAGGGTGAAGAAGGTGAACATGAGAAGAGGACCGAGGCGAGGAGGATACACCGACAGAACAAGAGTATCTCGAGCTCGGTCGATTGGATAATGAAGGACATGGAGGCTTGGAGGTGGATGTGCCGTCTTGGGGTCGGAGGATTTTCAAGAAAATCAAATAGAAATCGAGGGAGCAGAAGAAGTAGATTGGGGAAGCACAAGTACTGCATGAGACGGACACATTGGCCTAGAGCAACGCATGGTAAATATCGGTATTATAATTGTTAGTGAATTTGTCACTATGTATCGGTATTATAATTGTTTATAACTTTGCATCGTAGGAGGTGAAAGTGGGAGTACTCCCACTTTTGTGGAAGTTACATCCGGGGCACCAAGGCGAGGATTCACAGAACCGGATGTGTTGTGCGGCAGCGGGGCTAGTGAGAGGATGGTAAGTATGAATGACACAATATGTTTTGTGCAAATTTACATCCGGAGCACCAAAATCTTTTTTTGCAGCGTCATATGCGAACAAATGACACAACGTCATGGGCCGGAGGTTGATTGGAGGCCGACCGGTCGATGTGGAAGCGTTGTACCATGTTGGAGGGGGCCTAAAGCATGGGAGGTTCGTTAATAAACTGATTTTATTTGTTTTCGCTCTAGTAAGGAAAAAATATTGCATTGTCACATTTCAAGATATATCGTTTGTAGGTGGGCCATGGGGATGGAGTTGTGGATGCGATCGTCCTCCACGAGGCTCGGTTTCCTCACGGAGTGCTCGCTCGTCGAGGTCCGCATGGGAAGCACAAGCGCCACGAGGAGGCTCGTCAAGCGAGAAGAGTCTCGTCAAGCACGAGGAAGCTCGCAGAAGCCGAGAAGACTCGAATACATGAAAATGTATCGCATGCAAAGAATCTGTCACAATCTCTTGGACCTAACGTGCGGTGTTTCGCCCTCCTATTCCGCAGTAAAGATACTTGAGTTCATTACTCTTTAATTCACTTAGCTCGTAAAATCACAAATTCACAAAGCTGGACTATTATGTCATAGGGCTCCCACCACCTCCCTTCTACATGTTTTCTCCACATGCAGCCACCACCACAAGGAGAAGCATCACAGGTGCTCGGCCTCCCGGCGTCCTTCATAAACCCTCTTGGGATGCGGCACCACCCCTAGGAGATGCACCTCGGGTTATATGATATTCTCATGCATTCTTTATTTTCAAAAACTCTATTATGTGTACTTCATATCACAAACTATGATCCACAGAGCTCCCACCTCCTCCTCCTTTCTACATGTTCACTCCACAGATCGACCACCTTCTACGGAGAGGCACCACGGTAAAGACGGATCGGTTCAATTCGTTATTTAAAATTTGAATGAATGATTTATATGTGGCATGATGTACTGTCTATGCCTTACAGGGCTCCCACCTCCAAACCCGTTCTACATGTACCCACCACCTATGCCAAGCCAAGGAATGCCTATGTACTTCAACCCGTGGGCCTGCAGCCACCTCGGGCGACACCACATGTATGGATGTCGAAAACATTCTAAGTTTGCGACACGAGCTAAGTTTGTCAATTCTTGAACTTACGGGTTTACGGTCACGCCCTCAAAGACCTACTAACGAGCGACATCATAGAAGACATCTTCAACAAGTAGCGGCGGTGGTCATTGCGTCGTAGTGTACAAATTGCCGTTTTGGATGTGTGATTGATTATCTAAGAATCGCTAGAATGTCTCCTTCGGTTTGAGAGATTGGTATATATATTATAAGCGCAAATGTTTTTTGTCTGTGAGTGGATGTCCTATTTACTAGAGAGGTCATGCGAAATTTTGTACATTTCAATGACTTAGTTTTAAGCCGGTTTAAAGAGTTAAAAGGTTGGTTTGGTCTTTTAGTAGAGGTAGTAGGTTTGGTGTCTCGTTTGTTAATTTTTCGTTAGCTTGAACTTTGTTGTGGAGTTTGATGACTTCGTGAGCTACCCGCCCCATCCCTTCCTTTCTCTTGCTCAAATTTAGGAACATATGCTTTCGTAGGAACTTTAGTTCATTCTTTGAATATGAGATTACATATGCTTCATTGAATATGAGATTACATGTGCAATGGATGGACATATACTTAGTAGGAAATCTAGTTCATTCTTTTAGTATATATCAATCTGAGTAATCTGTTGCAAAAGTGATAATTTTTGTTGAAATGCACAACTTAGTCGATTTTAGGACATTTAGGCAACTCTTTCTTAAACCTTGCACAAATCATCTCAATGTTCATACTTGAAAAGGTTAACTTGTGTGCTTATGAAAGTTCATTCTTTGTGCTCCTGTAGATAAGTGATGGTTTACCAAATTATTAACCCATTACGTGCTATTTGATTTTTCTTTACACAATAACTTTTGATTTGAACCTTATATTGTCTTGACTTCTTGGAATTGAAAAGTTATCTTAAGACAACTTGTTCAATTGTGAACTTATGTTTTAAATGCTTTATATGGCATCCTTGTAGAATGTGTTGTTTGCCCATGTACAATCGATTGTTTATCCTTGTAGAATGCTTTATATTTGTACTTTGTATATTGAACTCTTAAAATGACTACCAAAACTCTTAATTGCTTCTTTGAACTATTTTCACTGTTTGTTATCTTTTGAATACTCGGTGATGCAATTGGGGCCTTTGGAAGTTGAATTAAATAATTTTAGTTGTAATCTTGGCCTTATGTTAATACTAGAGAGTATTACTTTGATACTTCATTGAATATGAGATTGATGTTCATATGATTATTGCAGCATATCTTGACTAGCTCGTACGTGTAGTTCTTATATATAGTATCTATTCTTGTTTAGCTTGACTGTCATATTGATATTCTCATATTGTGTCTTGGTTGAATAGTACTATTGATATTCTCATATTGACATTCATGTGAATCAGCATAATGTTACTTGTAGCACAACCTAAGTTAATCTTGAACTTGTAGGTTTCTAGGTCACGCCCTCCAGCACGTACTAACGGCGACATCATAGAAGACATCTTCAACAAAGCGTCGGCGGTGGTGGTAGCGCCCACAACTCCAACAACCCGAGGCATGAATTCCATTGTGAGCTCGATTGGTGTATAAACTGTTGTACTTTATAACTTGTTGTGATGGATACGTTGTGATCGACTTATTGTGATGGACTTATTTTAATGGAATGTGGATTGTATCTATTGCGGTTGTAATGTGTTGCACGTCATTGCGTAGTTTACCAATTGCCGTTGGATGTGTGATTGGATTATCTAAGGATCTGCTAGAATGTCTCCTACGGTTTGAGAGATTGATATATATATATTATAAGCGCAAATGTTTTTTGTCTTTGAGTGGATGTCCTATTTACAAGAGAGGTCATGCGAAATTTTGTACATTCAAGACTTAGTTTTAAGCGGTTTGAAGAGTTAAAGGTTGGTTTGATATTTTAGTCTTGGTAATAGGTTTGGTGTCTCGTTTGTTAATTCTTCGTTCGCTTGAACTTCATTGTGGAGTTTGTCTTTTGTGTTAGTGTTTCGATC
Organism: Otatea glauca; assembly: GCA_036346275.1. NCBI lineage: Eukaryota > Viridiplantae > Streptophyta > Magnoliopsida > Poales > Poaceae > Otatea > Otatea glauca. The sequence continues at coordinate 79,556,656 of CM070715.1, read as the reverse complement.
GATTTGAACAAAATAGATGATCCTTCTTATTTATTCTTCGCTTAGCAATTTTTAGTTTCAATTTTCTTTTGCCTTTTCTTTTCTTCTTTAGTTGTTATATGTATTGAGTGCGATACATATATATATAAAAATACATACATTTGGATATATATATGGATATATATACATTTTTTGTAAAATGACAGTTTAATAAATCCACGAATTTAACAGATTAAATTTGTGGGCAAAATAACCCACGAATTTATCAGATTAAATTCGTGGATTTATTAAACCCACAAATTTATAAGATTAAATTCGTGGGTTTATTTAGCCCACGAATTTAATCGATAAATTCGTGGGTCATTTAGCCCACAATTTAATCTGTTAAATTGTGGGTTTATTAAACCACAATTTAATTTGTTAAATTCGTGGGTTTATTAAACCCACGAATTTAACTCAGAAACCCAATTAAATTCGTGGTCTTGGAAGAAGCCCACGAATTTAACTTAAATTAGTGGGTACCCACGAATTTAATTAATTAATTTCGTCGAGTTAAATTCGTGAACTAAATTCGACGGTTTGCTCACGAATTTAAATTAAATTCGTGGGTTTTAGCTTAAATTCGTGGGTTTTTGGCCCACGAATTTTTTCCTGATTCTTGTAGTGGATTTTCTCATAAAAATTTCACGAGATTATCTAATTTGAGGAATTTTAAAAAATTCAAACATTGCTACTGTCCTGATAAAACTCTGACTGGCAAGTTTGAACCGAATGAAAAAAAAACCACATTAGATATTTTTGGATTTTTTTTCATGGTTATGAAGTATCATTAATATTCCCATAAATTTTCAGATGATTATCAAGCTTCATGAATTTTTAAAAATTCGGACAGTGCTACTGTCTTGATAAAAGCTTTACCGGCAAATATCAACCAAATGAAAAATGGTACAAACACGTTAGAAAATTTTGAAATTTTTTTTGGATGGTCCTGATGTATCATAAATGTTTCTATAAAATTTCATTTAATTATAAAGGTTCAAGAAGTTCCAAAAATTCTAACAATGCTACGTCCTCATAAAAGCTTGATGATCAATACATAGATTTGCTTTAGCAATAAAAAAATGTTTAAATTTTTTGAAAAATTTTCATAAGGGTTCTAAGGAAATGATTAAGATCTCATAAAAATTTTGAATCATGATCACACCCCAGTGAATTTATAAATTCTTACAAGTACAGTGTACCATTTATGTTCTTTCTGTTTTTGATTTTTGAAATATAACAAATGAAGTTCAATGCATACATAGATTTGATTGAGCAAAAAAAAGTTTAAATTTTTTTAAAATTATATATAATGGTACTGATTCAATTCTTAAGCTCTCATAAAAACTTTGGATCATTATCACACTCGAGAAAATTTATAAAATTCTGACAATGTTACTGTCTCAATTATGTTCATTCTGTTTTTGATTTTTTAAAGATAACAAATGAAGTTAAATTATTTTGAAATTTTTCTGTATGATCCTACGCTTCTTAGGATGGTACCATAAATTTTTCACATCATGATAAATCACATATAATTTTATAAAAATCTGACAGTGTTTCTGAAGTTTTTAAAAAATGTCTCAAAAATTCAGTTTTTCAACAAATTTTCGTAGGAGATGACTTTTTTAAGGGTTCTTGATCAATTTTCGGTCAAATCCAGTGGTCAAACATCAAATTCCGGTAAAAAAATGCCGAGATTTAGCGAGATTACTGTAGCAATTCAATTTTTTTGAATTTTTTCACTCCGCTTGCATTTTAAATCTCGTCCCCGTCCAATAAGCGAGAAACCGGCGAGATTTTGAACCTTGCCCGTAATTGGTTCGCTCCCGTCTCCTCCATATGTTAGGCATCATCGAGCTAGCTTGTTAGCCGAGCAAACCAATTCTATGATATCGAGCTTCATCGCACCTTCAAATTTGAGCTGATAAAGAAAGTTTAGTACTTCTACCTATCACAAATATAAATTATTTTGGACATCGATACGGTCCTTAAAAAATAACTTTGACTGATAATTCATATCATAATATATATAACCCAATACAATTATAATGTTATGAAAGTACTTTTTGATACAAATATATACATATAATTTTTATGTATCCAATATAAATATTTTTAAAATATTAATTATCAAAGTTTTTAAATTTTAACTACACACAATCCAAAATAATATGTATTTATAACTAGAGAGAGTAATATACATGTAAGCATATAGGCCTCTCTAAACCGTAGCATGGAATCATTGAAGGAGAGAGTTGGACCCACCGGAGAGCTTGGCAACGGCTGAGCAGACGAGTGCCGATGTCGTCCTCGGGAGCTCGAGCTAGAGAGGTAGTTGTAACTTGTCAGACATACAGGAACTGAAGTTTGTGGAGCTACAACCTCAGTAGATGTCCCGACCAGTGGCGAATTTAGGATTTAAACCTAGGGTATGCCGATCAAAAAATAATTCGGTAAATAATTTAAAATTTATTGAACAATTCGGTATACAAGTAAAAAAATAATTAAAAACAAGATAATATATTTAAGAGAAGCTTATATACCTATAATATTACTTCTTCTTGTTCGGTCTACGCCTTCTAATGGCTATAAAACTCTTGATTATATCATATTCTTCCATTTTGAAGAAAATATCTCGCTCAATGTTGCAGTTTGTGACGAAAGAGGAGGTGAAGTAGCAGCAGCCTTCTTTGCTGCATATTTTCGAAAAAGAGATGCAATGTTTCCATTCCTCTTCATAATTTAAAAACCTTGCAAATAAAATACGTCAATTGAGTGGTTAAAATACTAACTAAGATAAGCAATAAATAAAGATATAACTATGTGCTATAGTAGGAGTCGAATAAAGTATATATGTAGAATTGAAATATACTAAATTAGCAATTAGAGGGGGGGTGAATGATTGCGCGGAAGCTAAAATCAAATTTTTGATCTACAAAAACTTCACCCCAATTCAGACTCAAATATTTGCTTCGTATTCAACAAAACAGAGTAGATGTGTTCGGTAAATCACTAATTCTCAGAGATCCAACCGTTGGATTGACCTGAAATTTGAACATAATAAAGTAGATTCCAATACGCATCTAACTAAAAAAGAATTAGCACGATCGGACCTGCGGATCAAAAGTTATAAATCCTGCAAGGTTGCTGTGACAGATTATGACGAGAATCATGTATGGATTAGGCCAAATCTACAGGGTATGCCGCGGCCCACCCGGCATACCCTATAGATCCGCCCCTGGTCCCGACAATTGAAGGAGCGACGAAAATAAGAACCCGCGCCAGTATGTCTGAAACTGTCCCTAGGAAAGTTTGAGTGGGCTATGATTAAGGTTCAAAAAGACGATGAAACGGCGCGAAAACTTACCTTGTCGAGCCGATTCGGCAATAAAAACCGAGCGGTAAACCGTGGAGTTCAAATATAAATTCAAAATTTTTTAAAAACTTTAGTAAAAAGTGTTCAATTTTTTTGAATTTATTTTGTTAGGTCATGAGACAATGCTAATGATGCTATAATTTTTTCAGATGATTATCAGATCTGTGTATTTTTAAAAAATTCTGATAGTGATACTGTCACAATATATGTTCTTTAGTTTTTTATTTTCTAGGGACACAAAATGAAGTATAATATTTCTTAAACTTTTTTTACAATGTCATAACATAATTACAATGTTGTTGTAAAATTTTCATATGATGATCAGATATGTGTATTTTTTAAAAATTGTGAAAGTGCTATTATCATTGTAGATGCTCTTTTGTTTTTGATTTTATATGGGAACTAAATGAAGTCTAATATTTCTAAAAATTTTATTACATGAACCTTTGGCACTAGTTGTGGTTACATTAAAATTTTAGAAAATAATAAATCTTTAAATATTTATAAAAATCTGACAGTGCTTTTGTTCGTTTTCATTAATTGCTGTTTTGGATTTTTTAGAAGTAATAAATGATTTTAAAAATTGTTTAAATTTCTCTGAGGTATTTGATAGATTAATTGGGATTTTTTTGTAATTTTTTTTTCATTTTGCAATTTTGCCTTGCATGTTCACTATTTTTTCTTTTGTCGTCGATTTTCGACAGATTTTGATCGGTTTTCGAATTTTTCAAACGGTTTTCGAATTTTTGAAATAGTTTGACTGGCCGGTTTGACTTTTGCAAACCCTTCATCTTTACCGAATTTTGATCGGTTTTCGTGAAAAATCGATGCCGACCTCACCTCGAATTTGGTATGGGAAATGAAAATGTTAACCGTGGCTATGATATAGGTATTGGAGGTGAATAGCGTGCCGAAGCTAGAGCAGGTGCAGTTGGAGAAACTGAAGGAGAAGAGGGCACATCAGGGTGGGAGGATACACGGAAGCTCACTGTCTCTACCAACTCGTATTGACGGCTGACCTCCTCGGTTCGGATGACTAGTCTCATATAGGAAGTTTTACTGTTACAGCTCTTTAAAAAAAAATTAAAACTAATCCGTCACAAATTTTTTTTTCAAAAATAGCCTCTTGATCCACAAAACCGTAAAAACGAAAAAAATAGGAGAAGCATGCAGCTGATTGAGAGCGCTGCATGCTACAATAATTTTTGGCTTTTTTTTCTGTGCAAAAGCTAGTTATGAAAAAATATTTTTTAATTTTATTTGGTTTTATAAATGCATTATAATAGAAAAGATTTCACAACGGTTATTTCTGAAAAAATCGTACGTCGTACCACAAATATTTTGAGGACTCATATTCTGCGGATGGGCATAATATAACACAATATATGTGAGGAGGCTAGTTTTGGAAAAAAATATATTATAATTTTATTAGGTTTTATAAATGTATTATAATAGAAAAAATCGGACAACAACTAGTTCTGAAAAAATAATTCTTTTTTTTTCAAAACTACCCGTAGAATTATTTTTTCAGAACTAGTCGTTGTCTGATTTTTTCTATTATAATACATTTATAAAACCTAATAAAATTATAATGTATTTTTTTCAGAACTAGCCTCCTCACATATATTGTTTTATACTAGTAACGTGCTCATGTGTTGCAACGGAATTACAAAGGAGGGTGATATACATTATCGAGGGATTCTAAACCATATACTCCCTCCTGTCGCAAAAACACATCATTCTGGACACGATGATCTAATTTCTACAGTAATATATTATAGAACCTAATAAAATAATAATATTATTAATCCAGCCAGCCAATTGGGCGACGACCAGGAGCAAGATCTCTGACATTGTATAGTGGTGGTACTTGCCCTTGAGGTGCATGAAACGGGTCTTGCAATGGGGCAGTGTATTAATCCTCTTCACTGCCCTCAGCGGGATCAAGTCCACACCTTTGAGCGCCTTGGCCGGGTGGTTGGCCGCCTTGCTAGTGTCACCATCACCATCGCCTCATCATTTTTCGATGGTTCATACTTAGGATCACATCATTCGAGCCACTCATCGATGTGAACGGCTGGGTTATAGGATCCTACAACGTTGAGAGCAGATTGTTCACGAATAGGATTCAGCAACTTGTTTTACACATTTTTTTCTCCAATTGCAGGATTAGAAATATAACCATTTGTTCCGATTGAAAAGGGGGAGGCATGCAGTCAGATCATGACAAATCTGATTAATGCAAATTTGACTTGTTGACAGTATTAGATTACACTGTCTTTAGATAGTTCATGACAAATCTGAAAATATGAGCAACACTTCTTTTCATAAAAGTATTGATAACATGACTCATGCTCAACCAGAAAAAATAGTAAGCCTTAACAAAAGAAGTTCGGGAAAAAAATTGAATTGTTCCTTTTTCATGTCTCAAGCATAGTCAACAAAGACCAACAGGAAAAGCTATGAGTACTGAGTAGAACGCAATTCCAAGAAGAACAAATAACTAAATGATAAACGTAACATAACAATGTGAATGCACACAGTAATTAGTAAATGAAATTGGGAGATGCATGAGATGGTGCAAATGAAGAAAAGTGAGAACAAGAAAGAGATGTCTTGTATCTAGCATTAGGGAAGAGGAAGTATTTACCAATGAAGAGCTTGAATACGGTTGGGACACTCCTCTTCTCTGTAATCCAGAAAACATCGGACTTCTGCAAGCTGTATAGCCCAGGGTCGGATGATCACAGGCTTTGCCCTCTGATACCTACACAAACACATTTAGCCACTGCCCAACTTGCACGAACAAATAAAAACTCTTCCAGCAAAATTAGATGCTTACTCCTTCCATCCGATGTCACTGGTATGCTCAATGAAGTTAAGCTGCCTTGGCAAGTCAGAGAGAACATACAACAGATCTGTAAAGAAGGCACGAGAAATCAGATGAACAGAGAGCCATGTTAATCCTAAGTTCCTAACAAAGCTGCTTACTCAAAGACAATGTTAGTGATATGTGCAGTCCATAAAGTATCAAGCTAGTTTGTCAGCATGACTGAGCAATCGAAAGTTCAAAACCAACCAGCAAGAAAGATTTGTGAGTAGTGCATGTATGCATCAACCTTCCAATATAAGTTGCATAAATCTTGAAGTAGACAAAGAGGTAAATAATCATCGTCTATTCTTCATTCATACTTTAATATTTATGCAACTTTCAAATAGTGACTCATGGAAGCACCTCCCAAGATTTGTTCATCGAGATTAATGGCCAAGTATGAAATAGAGAACGATATGTTGATGTGTCTTACCCGTGAGTACAGCAGACTCCTGCATGGCCGTGGGAGCACCAACAGGCCTATCCTTCAACATGCTTTGATGCAGTGCCATGTTCTCAGCTGCGCAGCACTGGAGCGCGTAGCTGAGGTGGCGGCACTCAGCCTCGAGATACTTGCTCTTCGTCTCCAAGTCCTTTATATACATCTTCTTCCTCTCCCTCGATTTCATGGCAAAATCCCTATTCCTCATTTGCCTAGTAAATTCACAACACATACCGCTATTGTGAGACCATATTGCCGTGCTTAATAGCATAATAACCAACATGACAGAAAATTTGATAGCATAAGAACCAACATGGATGTGTATCCAAATGTAACCGTTAACCCCAACCCTGAAATCCTCACATAACCAGCAAATAAAATCGACTGCTTCTGTGATTTACACCTATACAGAATAATGACTTTGAAATTTGAATCTCCTCTTCAAGATCAGGAATCAGTATAGCAAATTTCTTCCATTATTAAGTTTTATAAACCCTATGTCGTCACAACTGAAGTAAGATATTGATCCTCTATGTACAACCATACTATTATTCAAGTAAAAAAGCATCATTCATAGCTAGCTCGGATGTAAAATCACAAGTTTCACAAACAAGCAAGATCAAACAAAATCCCCAATTTTTAGATGATTCGCATGTCCTGCGCACTAACATAACAAAATTGTCATACCTCCTCTTCTTCTTGCTGATGAGACCATCGCCATCCACCTTCACCTTCACTTTCTCTGCATCTGGCGCAACCTCGTTCTCCCTCTCGGAGTCCCCATCCGTGCTTCCCCCCTCGCTCTCCTTCTCCTCCTCCCTGCCATCGAACAGAGCATCAAAGAACACCTCCACGTTGATCCACTCCGCCCTGTCCGCCTCCGCAGGCCCCTCCTCCATCAGGAACCTCTCGATCTCCGATAGCACCTCCTCCTCGGGAGGCCACCGAGTCCGGTGACCCCGCCTCCGCATCGGGCTGCGTCGGCGAGGAAGGAGACGGGGCGAGGAGGTCAGAGACGGCTGAGTCGTCGGAGAAGGGGGCGAGTAGGGCGTCGAATCTAACCAAATTCCCAGGCCAGTGGAAGAAACTTGGCATAAATTAAACTAAACATCACTGCATACCCAAATTGGCAACTGCAAGCATATAAAAATTGCATCTTTCCCCCAACTCTTCAATGCAAGCACGAACCCCCTTTTGAAATTCTAATCCCAGTAGCCTCCAATGACCAGTGTTATAGACGGTGGAGACTAGCTAGTGATCCATCGGACAGCTGGTGTGTGTTGATGACGGTGAATAGTAGTTGTCGCTTAACTGTGCTGTAAGGTTTGGTGATAGTTTGACGGGCTGGCTAACTGATTGGAGAAAGAGTTGTTAGGATATATATCCTTGTAAGCAGAAGAGAATGTTATGTTGAAAATGGAATGAAATCATTTCCTCTGTTTTCCCTTGCGCTTCTTCTTCTTCCTACCCCTTTTCCCCTTTCTTTTCTATTACCATTGCGAATCAAATCTCACGCCCCAAAGACTGGTGGCAAGGGGATTCTACCAGTGATAACAATTGGTATCAGAGCTAGTGACGATCGGGGATTTTGCTCAGCTGGGCTGTAAAAATTTTCCGGATGAGGGTTAAGGAACTTGAAGCGTGATCTACTCCGTTTCAATCGATCCCTGTAAAATCCCCAACTCTTGTTAGCTCGGTTTGGCATCCGATCATCACGGCTCCACCGAAGCCTTCAATCCAAACCCAATTCGTCTTAGGGGCGATGGGTGAAACTTCAGCGCGTACGGGTGAGCAGATGGCTGGAATCAAGGATAGTTTGGATTTGCTTTTCGCTCGAGTGGAGATGATCGATGTGGCACAACAATAGTTAATGACTCGGTCCGATCTGACAGCAAAGGCGGTAGAGCAAAGCTTGAAGGATCAACAGTTGCTTGCTAAATAGATGGAAGCAACCGCGCAAGCGGTAGCACGAATTTCCATAGGACGAGCGGCGGAGATGAATCGGAGTGGGGACGAGCACCGGAAGTGGGTAAGGGCATTCTCACACCCGCACCACCCGATCGTTGGCAGACTCTTGAAGGAGAAACTTCATCAGCTTCTGGAGGATTGCGTTCCAATCGACTATCAGGAGGTAGTTTGGACGGGGCGGTTCAGGGTCCGCGCTCAGCGCGTGATTTTGGAGGAACAACGAGGAATCCATTGCCCAAGTTAAATTTTCCAAATTTTGATGGAGAAGGACCATGGATTTGGAGGGACAAGTGTATGGACTATTTCCAAATCTTCAACATACCAGAAGCATTATGGGTAACTGCAGCGACGATGCACATGGAGGGTAATGCGGCTCGCTGGTTACAAGTTCACAAAGCAAGAAATGAGTTGGGCAATCGGGAGCAGTTTGTTCAAGCGGTAGAGACAAAATTCGGAGCCTTCGACCATCGGAGACTTCTAGAGGAGTTGGTTGAGGTTAAGCAGACAGGAACTGTTACCGAATATAAGCATCGATTTGATGAATTGAGGTATGAAATTCTGACACACAATCCTTAATATGGTGAAGAACTTTTTGTATCAAAGTTTGTGAAAGGGTTGAAACATGAACTGAGGTGTGCTGTACAGAGTTTGGTGCTAGAATCGGTAGATCAGGCAGCTCTCTTAGCCCAAATTCAGCAAGATGTATTGGATCGTAACAAGAAGTGGAAAGCAAGGGCAGGAGGAAGTATGGTTAAACCAGAAAACCAAACAAATAGCAACAAAGTGAATCAGAGTGAGCTATGGAGAGCTAGACAGTTGAGAGATTATCGTCGTGCCAACGGCCTGTGTTTTCAGTGTGGTGAGAAGTTTGAACCTGATCATTACTTACAGTGTAAAAAGAGGAATCAAACCCAATTACAGATAATTTCCATGGAAGATAAAGAAGAAATGCTATCAGACGCAGTCTTAGACATGATTGAGAATGAAGAGCAGAACAGAGAGTAACTGGGCAGTTTGTCATTAAATGCGTTATCAGGAACTGAAGAGAAAGAAACTATCAGAATTTTGGCTTTAGTCCGGAATCAAGTAATGCTTATATTGTTGGATTCAGGTAGTACTCATAGTTTTGTGAATGAAGGGTTTTTGCATAAAATTGGATGTGTACCGCAGAAGACCAAACCAATGGAAGTCCGGGTAGCAAATGGGAACAAAATGCAAGGTGATCAGTGGGTTCCCAAATTAGAATGGTGGGCTCAAGGCCACACGTTTCAATCAGATATGAGGGTATTGGAGTTGGGAGCTTATGATGCCATCTTAGGAATGGATTGGCTGGATCAGCACAGCCCGATGACATGCAACTGGAAAGAGAAGACAATTGAGTTTAGACATGAAGGTCAACAGATTTGCATACAAGGGGTGCAAGAAATCAACAGAGGTGAAATCAAGTCGTTGTCACTGGAGCAACTGGAGAAATGGAATAAAGGGAATGACATTTGGGCATTAGTGGTGGTAGAAACGGACACGACGAGAAGTGATGAATCAATAACGGGGATAATCCAAGAAGTATTAGAACATTATGCAGATGTGTTTCAAGAACTAAAGGCATTATCACCACGAAGAAAGTACGATCATGCAATCACTCTTGTTCCAGGAGCTACTCCAGTTAATACGAGACCATATAGGTATTCGCCCATGCACAAAGATGAGATTGGAAGACAAGTCACGAAAATGCTTGCAACTGGAATTATAACGCCTAGTGTGAGTCCTTTTGCTTCACCGGTCTTATTAGTGCAAAAAAAGGATGGTTCATGGAGGTTTTGTGTGGATTATAGGCATCTTAATGATCTCACGGTTAAGAATAAATTTCCAATGCCTGTTATAGAGGAATTGTTGGATGAGTTAGCTGGTACTCAATACTTTTCCAAGCTGGATCTCAGAGAAGGATATCATCAAATTTATATGAAAGAAGAAGATGAAATGAAAACAGCGTTTAAAATGCATCACGGTCATTATCAATTCAAGGTTATGCCATTTGGTCTTACAAACGCACCGGCGACATTTCAATGTGTAATGAATTCGATCTTGTCACCCTACTTGAGAAAATGTGTACTAGTGTTTATGGATGATATTTTGATATACAGCCCGGATTTGTATACTTATACAAAACAATTGGAAGCTGTGCTGCATACTTTGAGAGAACATCAATTTTTTGTGAAAAGGTCCAAATGCAGTTTTGCTCAGAAGCAACTTGAGTACCTAGGGCATGTTATCTCGGGTCAAGGGGTGGCTACTGATCCAAAAAAGACTGAAGCAATGCTCAAATGGCCGAAACCAAGAAACTTGACGGAACTGCGAGGATTTTTGGGCTTAACCGGATACTATCGAAGATTTGTAAAAAATTATGGTATGTTAGCAAAACCTTTGAATAATCTGTTAAAGAAGAACTTTCTTTGGGATGAAGGTGCTGAGGAAGCTTTCATCACTTTAAAAAAGGCCATGTCATCCACACCAGTTCTGAGGCTACCTGATTTTGAACAAGGATTTGAGGTAGAAACTGATGCATGTGAGCATGGTGTTGGTGCAGTATTGATTCAGCATGGTCAACCGGTTGCATTCTTCAGCAAAGCGCTTGGGCCGAAACATCAAAGTATGTCCATTTACGAAAAAAATTTTCGCCTTGATGCTTGTGGTGGAACGATGGAGATCGTATTTACAGAGAAATGAGTTTGTGATCAAAACTGACCACCAAAGTCTTTGTTATTTAGAAGATCAACAGTTACAATCCGATATGCAGAGAAAAGCAATGACTCGGCTTATGGGCTCGAGATTCCGGATTGTGTATAAAAAGGGGAAAGAAAACATCGTTGCGGATGCTCTGTCTCGGGTTGGACAGAGGTGATGGAGATGCAGGCGATTTCTGGAGTACAACCTTTATAGGTTCAGGAAGTGATTAACTCATACATCACCGATGAAACTGCTCAGCGCCGATTAACTTAACTAGCTATTCTCAGCCCGGATGAACACGGTTTTGAGCTGCGGCAAGGACTTATTTGGAAACAGGGGAAGATTTGGATCGGTGATAACTCGGCACTACAAACCAAACTAATTTCCACTTTCCATGCGGGAGCAATAGGTGGTCATCCAGGAATTCAGGTTACTTATCATCGGTTGAACAAGAATGTTTGTTGGACCGGTATGAAACTGCATGTGGAAGAATTTGTTAAGCAATGTCGAATCTGTCAGTTAGCTAAAGTAGAAAGGTTGAAACCGGCGGGGTTATTGCAACCTTTACCTATTCCAGAGGCTGCCTGGCAAGACTTGACGATGGACTTTATAGAAGGTTTACCAATCTCAGAAGGATACAATGCAATTATGGTGGTGGTCGATCGTTTTTTGAAGTATGCTTATTTTATTGCCCTCCGCCATCCGTTCATAGCTCAAAAAGTTGCAAAGTTATTTGTTGAGCATGTGGTCAAGTTACATGGTGTGCCCAAAAGTATTGTGTCTGACAGGGATAGGATTTTTACTAGTCTTTTTTGGCGCGAACTGTTTCAAGCCTTGGATATTAAATTGCAATATAGCACGGCGTATCACCCTCAAACGGATGGGCAAAGTGAACGAGTAAATCGATGCCTCGAGATGTATTTGAGGTGTGCTGTGCATGAGACGCCGGGGAAATGGAAATCATGGTTACCTCTAGCTGAATTTTGGTATAACACAAGCTTTCATTCATCTCTTAAGTGTTCTCCATTCAAGGCTTTATATGGGATAGAGCTGAACTATGGAGTTTTGCCGGTGATACCGAGTGATGGTTCCGAAGATGTAATGAACATTCTGCAAGATCACAAGGAGTACAATGATTGGATCAGGTAGCATTTGGCTAGAGCACAGAACCGCATGAAACAGCAAGCGGATCGAAACAGGTGTGAACGGCATTTTCAAGTAGGGGAACAGGTGTTACTAAAACTCCAAACCTATGCACAAAAGTCTGTAGTGAATCGACCATTTCCAAAACTGGCACATCGATTTTGTGGCCCTTATACGGTGCTGGAAAGGGTTGGTCAAGTGGCATATCGACTTGAATTACCACCGGACAGTCAAGTACATCTAGTCTTCCATGTTTCTCAATTGAAGGTATTCACTCCAGATTACTCCCCAGTTTTCCTGGATTTGCCCAAGGCGACCGATTTGGATGTGCAATCAACAGAACCTGAGGTGATCTTACAAAGAAGACTTGTTAAAAAAAGGAGGTGCTGCAATTGTGCAAGGGCTTATTAAGTGGTCAGGGTTACCAGCAACGGCTGCGACTTGGGAAGATCTCAGTGTTCTTCGGGCTCGCTATCCATCGGTCGTTGCTTGGGGACAAGCAACGTTTCAGGCCGGGAGTAGTGTTATAGACGGTGGAGACTAGCTAGTGATCCATCGGACGGCTGGTGTGTGTTGATGACGGTGAATAGTAGTTGTCGCTTAACTGTGCTGTAAGGTTTGGTGATAGTTTGACAGGCTGGCTAACTGATTGGAGAAAGAGTTGTTAGGATATATATCCTTGTAAGCAGAAGAGAATGTTATGTTGAAAATGGAATGAAATCCTTTCCTCTGTTTTCCCTTGCGCTTCTTCTTCTTCCTACCCCTTTTCCCCTTTCTTTTCTATTACCATTGCGAATCAAATCTCACGCCCCAGAGACTAATGGCAAGGGGATTCTACCGGTGATAACAGACCCCAACTTCGAATCGATTTTGCCCAAATAGACACCACGTTGTGCAAAGATTGAGTAGCCTTTGTGATCATCGAAACGCAAAATTTGGATCGGAGTTCGTGTATTTGTGCGATCCAATCGCGGACTTGGGGTGGAGCAGATCGCTTATGTGCTTATTGTCCTAGGTGACGAGGGGTAGTCGAAGGCGAACAGGTTGATGAACCAGTCCTAGTCACCGCCCTCATGCGGCAGAATGTTCGCAACATGCAGCGTGTTGGCCACCATAGTCGGGCCCTCGTAGGTGACCAGGTTGGCGCCGGTCGTAGAGCACCCTAAGCATCAGGCGTAGGGACTCGCCGTCGTCGGTGGAGCCGGAGAAGAGGTAGGCGATCCTTAGGACGGCATGCTGCGGGCGATCAAGGTCGGGCCGTTTGCTACTGGCACAGCTTGGACGTGACGAAGAGCACCTCGGCGGAGGCAGCAGAGGGGAGCGGTGAGAAAGAGAGGAGCAGGGCGCGAGAGGAGAAGAAGAGGGAGGTGGAGATGAGGACTGCGACGGGTGGAGTGGGAGAGGAGGGGTGGAGGGGGAAGTGGAGATCGCAAGCAAGAGGGGGAGCCACGCGCGGTGATGGCGGCTGTGGAGCGGTCAGGCGGATCGGGAGGGGCGGGGCGGCGAGCAAACAAGAACCAAACGTCGGGCGGCGGTGTTGTGGAAGCGGTCGGGGCGATCGGGAGGCGGGCGAGCCAAGCAAACAAGATAAACTGGACGTTTTTTTATCGGACGGTTTTTTTTGTGGTGGTAGTTTTTTTTCAGCGTATGGTATGGGGTGGAGAACGGATCATCACCACCAATTTCTAATTAGAAGTAGTAGAGATTATGCCCTTCCATAGAATATGGGTCCTCAAAATATTTGTAGTACGACGTTCGATTTTTTCAGAACTAATCGTTGTGCAATTTTTTTCTATTATAATGCATTTATAAAACCTAATAAAATTAAAATGTATTTTTTTCATAACTAGCCTCCGCACAGCAAAACAATAAAAATTATTGTAGCATGCAGCGCTCCCAGTCTGCTTCATGCTTTTCCTGTTTTTTTGCGTTTTTTTTTTTCGATGACACGTGTCATACTAGAGGCATTGCAGTGCCTCCAGTCCGCTGCACAGCATGAGCCACGATGGGAGGAGCGGTTTTCGCGGACCCAGGGGCTATTTTTGCAAAAAAAAGTTGTGATGGAGACTAATTTTGTTTTAAAAAATAAAGACTAAAACAGTAAAAAATTCTCTCATATATGTCCAAAATCTCGTCCAGCTGATTATTGAGGTACCACACCCTGTGAGACACTCTTTCAAAGCGAAGACAGGTATGGGCCTGGTGTCTCACGAACTCTGCCTTTTGGACTGCCATAAGATTAGGAGTGTGATGTACTCCGCATGCTGAGTCTCTAGGGATGAAAACAGGTCGGATATCTTCCGCCCGATCCGGGACCGGATTTTACTATCTGGTCGGATCTGGGACCAGATCCGGATACTTGAATCCGGATTCAGGATCGGATCCGGAGCATCCAATATCCGGTAAATACGGGACGGGATCCGGATATTCAGATTTTTTCTATTCGGATATCCGGATTTTTCCTATTCGGATATCGGATCGGATATTCGGATTTTCCTATTTAGATATCAGCAAGGCCCAGCCCATTTTCATCATTTTTTTTCCATATCAGCCCATTTATATTAACAATTAGTTGGTTCTATTGATCCTCAAATAGCATATTCTTTCTATGATGTTTGTTGAATTTAATTGATATATAATTTGTTACTATAGTCATGTACTCGTACGGTTTTAATTCAATATATATTACTCTATATATGCGTGCATTATCCGTATATCTTTATTCGTTTCCGACCCGAATCCGTCACATATCCGTCCCGTATCCATATCCCGAATAACCCGAATCCGTATTCGTATCCGGTTAGCCCGTATCCGGTTCCGAATCCGAAAAAAATATGGGTTAGGATACGAGAAGAGCAATATCCGCCCGTATCCGACCCGTTTTCACCCCTACGAGTCTCACACCATCGCCGGTGTAGGGTGGGGCTATGGTCTTCTCAATTCGCTCAAACAAGGTCGAGTAGCGCTCTATGTGACTAGGGGTGAAAACGGGTCGAATACGGGCGAATATTGCTCTTCCTGTATCCTAACCCATATTTTTTTCCCGGATACAGATACAGATTCGGGTTATTTGGGATACGGATACGAGACGGATATGTGACGGATTCGGGTCGAAAACGGATAAAGATATAGGATAATACACGTATATATGGAGTAACATATATTGAATTAAAACCATATAAGTACATGACTATAATAACAAGTTATATATCAGTCAAACTCAATAGACGTAGTAGAAAGAATACGCTACTTGAGGATCAATAGAACCAACTAATTGTTAAAATAAATGGGCTGATATGGAAACAAAATATGATGAAAATGGGCTGGGCCTTGCTGATATCCGAATAGGAAAAATCCGAATATCCGATCCGATATCCGAATAGGTAAAATTCGGATATCCGAATAGGAAAAATTCGAATATTCGGATCCCGTCCCGTATTTACCGGATATTGTATGCTCCGGATCCGATCTCGAATCCGGATTCAAGTATCCAGATCCGGTCCCAAATCCGATCGGATAGTAAAATCTGGTCCCAAATCCGGTCCTAACCGGATCCGATTTTGAATCGGGCGGGAGATATCCGACCCGTTTTCATCCCTATATGTGACTCAATCCTCTATAGCCCTCCACTGGTGCTAGAGTTGTCTGCGTCGTTGTCGTGAGTGCTAGGGCAAACCTGTTGGGATCTGAATATAAAAAATCTAGATCCTCTCTGTATACTTCTGTTGACGTTGAAAAATATGATGAATGATTGATTGGCTCAAACACACACAAAGGCCGGGTTTAATTTTGGTCCGTGACGTGCCAGCCTATTTGATCCTCCAATCGGTAGAAAAAATATAATCTAAACAGCTAACTCGGCCGATTATATTTTTATAAAGAACAAATCTATACATCTATTTTGCCGATTAGATCGTAAGTAACGATAAATCTAAACTGTTTGTTACGGCTGATTAGATAGTTTGATAAAGGTAGATTTTCCTAAAAAAGACAATGCGTAACAAGATTGGAGAAAAACAAACCTAAGATGGCGTAAATCGAAGATGATCAAAATCGGCGATGTGCAACTTCATTGATAAAAAAATGAATTATAAGGAGATTCTAAATTACAAAGACTACTACTAATCAACAAAAAGTAATAAAAGTATGTGCAAGTTGTTTGATTGATTGTTGTTTTTTCTTTTGATTCGCCTCATGTTCCTTTTAATAGCGTGTAGGCCGATTGTATTCTTTCCGATCCGTTACAAGCTATGAACCGTATCGACCTCTATTTCTTGCAGATAAAAATTCCATGTTTGAATCAATATCGGCTAGAAGTCCAATTTTAACTTAACTTCCCCTTTTTGAACCGATATCGGTCAGAAACATCCAATTTCATCCTTGAATTTACAAATCGGTTACGCTTTGCTAAATTCTGGTGCTAATAACTACACTAGTCTAGGATCATGCTAGTGCACACAGTGACAATATAGATGTAATATCACAATCATACACAGCAGAAATATAATAAAAGACTATATTTATTGAATAAAATATAGTTGAATGACCTTAAGTTCGACTTTATATTATTGTGCCACACATGGCTCAAAGAAAAATAATAGCTGCCAAACGAAAAACTTCATAGATGGCCCATCGATATGCCACAGGCAACTGATAAGGTTCGCTTCAAGTAACTCGCCTCCTCGTGAAACTCCTCCTCCATAGCAGGTGTAGATTCCTCTTCAACTGATGATTTTATCGTGATAAGGGTGAGTACATAAAATACTCAACAAGTTGTGCACATAATGCAAGTCTATTATAACTATATGCAAGGCTTATTCCAAAGGATGGTTGATATGGTTAATTTCTCTAAATAAACTGGCACACAACCTAAAACAGTTTCCATAATTTCCATTGGCACACAGCCTCCCTTCCTAAGTTTTATTTTATAAAATCTAACCTTTGTGTGAAATTCTCAAGCATTATCCATAACCGAGGACACGACTATTTGAATAGGTTGACACTCTACAGAGGTGATACACTTTACCCTAATATATGATCAATCTTATAATATTGATCAAAATACATACCCATCAACGCGCAACTAATAAGATCATAACAAAACCTTTCGAAAACTATATCCGAACATTCATAAACACTCACAATAAGTGTGGTCTCACTATTCCTCCCTCACACAAAGTAGAAGAATAAGATAGACTCATCATTAGGCTAGGAACAATCACTATTTAAGATGTGGAGCCACTGCAACACACATCTTTTTCAACTGTGCACACAGCTTGGTTATCCTCCTGAGATATCATATGTCAAGACTCGGTAACTTACTGAGTTAGGTCTGGCCTATAACAGACATGTGGTTGTATAATTAGCCTAGTTCAATGGTTTACAGGGTTAAATCCTTAATTGGCTGAGGGAAGACTTTCAATTAAATCTTAGCTATCAATATAAAAAAGATTCACAAAGAATTTTCAACCCAAATGTCACACAGACCCACCTTAGCACATAGTCTCTTGCCACTTGCCTCAATCTAAATTATTTACCACCCCAGTTGATTATCATGCAACATATGCCATCAACAACTCAATATCATTGTGTAACAACACATGACACACCCTTTTCATAAACATATTCCATATATCATTAGTCAAATTTGAATTTGCACATAAAAAAGATATCAGTTATTAGTGACATGGCTAAGCAAACTACACACGATATAACCAACCCACGTTGGCATATGCTAGCAACCAACTAATAATTATCTATCCTAGGGTGGCAAATAAATATGACATAGCAAATGACAAGGTAGGTATAATTCAAATAGGTTGATTAACTAATTCCCAAATTATTTGAAAACAGTATACTTGAAATAACATGAAATAGATTTAAAATAAAATAGCATTTGTAAAACTGGATTCAACATGTTCAAAGCATAACTAGGTATAATTCAAATGGGTTGAATAATTAATTCCTAAATTATTTAAAAATATTATACTTGAAATAACATGCAATAGATTTAAAATAAAATAGCATTATAAAAATGGGTTGAACATGTTCAAAGCACAACTTGTCTTGGAACAACTCTTAATTCTGATTTGTACCTTGAACTTAAGTAGGCTCTTCACCTTTGAATGTTCCCAACACTTCAACATCTACACAAAATGAAAAGCGAAAACCAAAATTAATACAAAATAGATTTAGAAATTTAAATAAAATCACCAAAATAAAGAGCTTGAATTTAGAAATTTGAATGGGCTCAATCGGATTTTGTATGAAGGAGAACAGACTCTAGAAAGATTTACTAAAAATTAAATCCAAAAAAAGAAAAGAAAATAGAATATTCCTTGAATTTTCCCTAAAAGTAATTAAAAAAATCAATTTTTTCGAAAAAAAAACTACAGATGGTCACATGTGGGCCCTACATGTCATACTCATGCTGACGTCATCTGGCGCGTGGCAGATACAGGATCGACCACAACAGCACTCTGAACCCTAGGGAGATCTCTGATGACTTTGGGTCATTTCCCCATAAAAGCTCTTGTCATGGAGATCAATCTGACGCGAGTTTTGCGGGCTCCAGAGACCTCTAGCGATGGCGATGACAAGAAAAGTGGTGGCGACTTGACCTCGACGATGACAATGCTCTCTGGTGATGCTCCCGACAAGAATGTGCGCGCACTAGCTAGAACACAGCATGGAGAAGCTAATGGTATAGACCAAAGGTTCGGAGACTCACCGACGGCGACGAATTGACAACTTCTTTCAGGCGACGGTGCTCTTGCGAATTCTTGAAATCTGACAAAACGGCAGCGACTAGAGGGCAACCAATATAAGGTTTGATTTGCTTAGCTCCTTGCGAACACGATGCTCCCCTTAAATAGCCTTAGGAGTTCATGCCTTGGCTAGAATGGCAATGGTGTCAATGGCAGACACGGCTGGGACTAGCAGGTTGAACCCACCTGTCAGCGTCTCACGTGGCGGACCGGGTCGAGGCGGCTGGCTGGGCTAGCACGGTATGGTTCTTAGAACAGACTGGTTGGGTTTCGACCTAAATCCTTTTCTAGATATTTCAAATACTTTTCTTTTTAGAAATTACAGAACATACAAATAGTTTCAAATAAATCTAGAAAAATCTTAGAAAATTCTGTAAAATACTTTAGAGCATATTGAACCTAAATAAAATATTTTAGGCTAATGTTCACTTAAATAAAACCCATATTAAATAATTTTTTACTGAAGGAAAAATCCATAATAAAGTTTAAATTGTAATAAAAATTCTAAAAAATCACAAAAAATGCAAAAGTATATTAAAAAATTCAAATGTGCAAAAATCAGGATGTTACAAAAAAAACTCTACTCAGGTAGAATAAACTCTGGATCTTCCTCACTATCATGACTAAGATCCTCCAGATCTGTGTCCTCAGTGTAATCATGCTTACCCTTAGGGCATGTACAATAAGGCCACGTCAGGTGGCTCTTATGCCATACACATCAGCTTTGGTCTATGTGGAGGAGTGAGAAAAGATGAGAGAGAAGAGAGCTGGCTCTTATTTAGTAGCCAGCTTTGCACGGGAGCATAGGTAGATCATTTATGTACAAGAGAGAAAAGATAGTTATTGCACAATATCTTGAGACAACATTTAGAGACAGTTATTGTATTAGTCAGTAGTTAGCTTTGCTATTGCACTTGCTCTTAGGCTTACGGTGTCCAACCCGAGGTCATGAGTTAGGTTCAGTTGCGGCTGTAATGCACGGTCACCAAGACGTGGGTCCTCAGTAGTCCAGGCTTGATACTCTGTCAAATGGCAATTAAAAGTTGCCTCTTTATCCTCGCCCCTCAGTTGATATGAATCCCTCCTCAATGAAGATCAAATACAAGAAGGGTGCATATGGAGGTGTCCTGTATCTCTCCAATCATCAACTATATCAACTATGCAGCCCTTGAGGATCAAGTAAATAAGCCAGAGCATAAGTAAGCAATATAGTGTAGCGGATGACACAATAAACGATGAGAGCAAGCATTATCAATCCCTTTACCATCTTTTGCTCCGAAGTTTTCTGCCTCTGGGTCCTCATACATACGATCGGTGTCCATAAGAGGCGGCAGTACTGCTGAGTGGCGGCTGCTAGGGTACACAAGATAATGAATACGAACACCCATGTCTGGCAAACCTAGGATTACTGCAATACTCTCTGTCCAACGCTTACCGCCAGTATAAAAGTGATGTAGGACTAGGGTGAAAACGGATCGGATACAGATGGATAATAGTTTTATCATATTTGTTTTCATATTTTTTCTCGGATGCGGATACGGATAGTTTGGATACGAATACGGATACGGATGATGTCGAATACAGATACGAATCGAATACGAATCGAATCGGATACGGTTTCGAATATTTATCGGAACATGATAACCCCTTAGATTGTACATAAAAATCAACGAAAACATATAACTAGTTGATTTGATCAAAACATTGTTAAAAATTGAACAAATATAAGCATTTTTGTTCACTTAGACAATAGTTAGATACCATATCGCAAACAAAATTATATAAGACTTAGTTTATCACACACATATGATTAGTTCATCATACACGTAGATCAAAACATAAAATAAAGGTAATCCTTGCTCAGAGATACAAATAGAAGCAAACACATAACACACTAACAATTTGATAATAATTAGATATCATGTCTCTAGAAAAAGTACATAACACTTACATGTAATGACCCAAGATTTATATTCTTTGTTTAATTATGTTTAAAATAATAAATTATATATTTATGACTTTTTATGTATTTTTAGCTACTTATTTAATATATTTTACTATTAAAAATAGGAGTATTTGAATTTTTGAGAAAAATTAAAATCTAGTAAAATCTTAAAAATAATTTTTTAAATGTTAGATTGTTTCTGGAAATTTCTCAAAAAAATTGTAATTTTTGGAGTTGGTTTGCTAATTTTAATAATTGAATCTTTCTTTATGGATTAATTAAATTAGAAAACAATTCTAAAATTAAGAAACCTTTTTGGGCCAAAAGAGTTGTCTTGGCCCAGCCCACATGTATATCCAGATATCCGACTCATTAATATTCGGATTATTCGAATCCGTATCTGTATCCGACGGATAGTGAGCTATCGAATTCGTATCCGTATCCGACAAAAAAAATCCGTATCCGTATCCGATCCGATACTATCCGACAAATATCCGATCCGACAGAATCCGTATCCGAAAATATCCGAATCGATTGAAAACTATCCGATCCGTTTTCATCCCTATATAGGACCTATCTTGGGGAATCCAAAGAGTGCCGTAAAACTCAC
Source organism: Otatea glauca (assembly GCA_036346275.1). Lineage (NCBI taxonomy): Eukaryota > Viridiplantae > Streptophyta > Magnoliopsida > Poales > Poaceae > Otatea > Otatea glauca. The sequence continues at coordinate 79,534,788 of CM070715.1, read as the reverse complement.
AAACAAGATTCAATCGCCAACTCATTGGAGCCTCTTCAATTCGGGAATAGCATCGAACAGGCGTCGAACGTTCCAGGGCAAGTACAATAACAAAACTAGTTGCTTACTCTATCTCCTATCTATATCATCTAAAGTAAGTGCTAAAGTCAGCTTATACAATAGCTATCTCTAAAAATTGGCTATAAATATTGTGCATTAACTATCTCTTCTCTCTTATACATAACTAATCTATTTATACTCCCGTACAATGCTTACTACTAAATAAGAGCCAACTCTTTTCTCTCTTCTTTTTTCTCACTCTTCTATATAGTACAAAATCGACGTGAACATGGTAAAAGTGAGGTGACATGGTATAGGCCCTAAAGCTGTCTCACTGACCTTGCTCCAATTAATTCAGTGGTGCTTTCTCAAGGCACGGCGAGCGTCATTGACTGAAAATATCACGGTGCACCTGATCCCAAAACCTGTCATCACCGATATTTTCACAGCAAGGAAACCAACTAGTCAAATATACCTTTATGATCTTCGAGAGTTCTTTTCTTTTCTTGTCTGAGTAATCTGCGGGCACTTGGATCTCTCGCTCATCTAACTCAAAAGACGTCTCATAAGCTGACAGAGGAGCAGGAGCTAAGGACCAATACAACCTCTGCGTGGTCGATACGGAGCAGAGCACCATGACAGCCTCAGGAAGGTGGAGTATCATCAATGTCCTGAACAACCTCACTGATATGATGACGGGCTGATGGATCCTCGATCATAATTGTGGTCATCCTCGTCACCTAAGGAGATTCTCTGATCATTAAAGTACCCGATCAAGGTCTCATGTTCCTCGAAAGAGGAAGGAGGTTTCAGTGATATCTTCTTTTGCTTACCCTTCTCCGCTGCAGATGCTTTGCCCATATTGATAAAGCAAGAAACACTGAGGAAGAGAAAATCGATCACAGTCCTCTGTCACAAACTTGAATTGGCAAGCGATGGCCACTGACAATTGACTCAAACCAAGCAAACTAGTAAGTACCAACTGCCAAGAACAACTGCCACTGCCCAAACTCTGCCTTACGTAACCCTCTGATCACATGCAATCCACTGCCCGACCAAAGATACGAGATTAGACTTTGGCCAAAAGCCGAGAAATCAAGGGCTATGGTTAGGGTTTTTGAATTTAGAGAATGTAGTTAAGAAAACAATAAAATTTAGCACATACCTAACCCTAGGATCTCAACGGATGCCCCAATTATGTGGCGCCTTGATTATCTGGATGATGGCAAGAGTTAGATTTGTTGGGAAATCCTCGTGACCCATGGAAAGCCCACGTTGGCCCCTTAGTCGAAACCCTAGGTGAGCGCTATAAAAGGAGGAGGGGGTCCCCCTATGTACAAGCAATCATTAGCAATAAAAGAATTTCGCTGTTGCTCTCCCTAAACACGTGTCTCTCTCTTTCTGTTCTTCAATTTTAGATCTGTTCGGGAACCCCGGACTATTCGATAGCGAGGTTCCTTAACACGTTATCAGCACGAAGCTCTACGGAGATCATAATTGAAAAGGTGAGAAGAGGTGAGAATCGGTGATTGTATCTAATCGCTGTTGATCCTATGCATTCATCTACCGTTCGTATCTATTTTGTGTTTGCGTCACGTGGCACGAAGCTACAGACTGCAACAGTACATACGTCATCTCAAAAAAAAGGAAATACATCATCTCGGTTTGCGCGCTCGCAGCGTTCCGCCGCTGCCGCCGTTCCCCAGACCAGTGCGTCGCAACACGCCACTGCGCCGCCACCGGTCAAGTCCCGCCGAGCACGGCTCGGCCTCGCGGCACGCGCGCGACGACCGCCCGACCTCGCGGCCGCGTCGCGCGACCCGCCCCAACCTCGCAGCGCCGTCGCGGTTTCGCATCCACCGCAAGACGAAGCGCGATCGGCGTCTGGGCCCCGCCGGTTGAGCACGCAAGCGCTTGGTGTCGCTCGAAGCGCCGTCAATCGCTCGCCCAGCGGCACCGACACCGACACGCACGCTCGAAAGCACGCGTCACGCCCAAGCCAACGGCACCTCGTTAGCTCCGCCCGCAAGCGAGAGGCGCGCCGTCGCGCCGGCCGCGCCGGCACCAGCAGCACGGCACCGCGCGCGCGCCGCCCCGACAATGCCGCCCGCCGCCGCGGCGCGCCTCGGCGCCTTGGCAACCAATGGGCAACCTCCTCGATCGCCGGCTCGGCCTCATTGCGTCGCCGCCGGCGCCGCCTCGCGCCGTACACGCACTGCAACGCGCCGTCGGCCCCGGCCGCTGCCCGCCGCCGCACGCCAGGCTCGGCGCCGCACCGCGCTCGCCACGCGGCGTCGTCGCCGAAGGGTCGCCGCCCCGCTGCCTCGGCTTCGCCTTCTCAAACCGTGTCGCACGAGTGGAATGAAGCGGCAGAGGCGCACGTGTGGAAGAAAGGCGAGAGAAAAAAAAAGGTGGCGGCGGCTAGGGGAAACCCTAGCCGCGTGCGTGCGTTTGGGCCAAAAAGAAAGGGCAAGGCCCATGAGGCCGGTTCGGCCGGGAGGAAGAAAGAAAAGAAAAGGAAAAAGAAAAGAAAAGAAAAAGAAGAGAAGAGAAAAAAATGCAGAAAAAATTACAGAAAATTTTAAAAATTGCCAGAAAATCAAGAAGATTTATTTGGCTCTGTTTTTAATTTTTCTAGCTTTATTTCTCTGTTTTTATGAATATTATTTATGAATTTTGAATCCTTTGCTTTATTTTATATAATGCAATGCATAGCAATTTAATTTTTCTGCACTTTGTGTTTTTGCAACCATTTTCTATCAGATTACATGCAGTAATCTAAATCAGAATTTTGAAATCATGCAGATGTGTGGCATTGTGAATCGTGAGTTTGAAGAAGCGCCCCTGCAGTCGAACTACCTCACTTGGGCATCGGACGTAAAGATTGTTCTTGGGGGCAAGAAGCTCCGTGCAGCGATTGGTCTAGGGTCCTCGCAGGACGCGAAACCTACCGCAGAGCAGAACGATCAAGCCCTACATTTTCTCAGGCACCACCTCTCAGCCACTCTGAAGAATGAATATATGGCTGAGGAGAGTGCACTTGAGCTTTGGACTGCACTTCAGAAGCGGTTCGAAAAACTCAAGTACACCATCTTGCCCCAAGCACAGCAAGATTGGGTGCGCCTGAGATTTGCAGACTATAAAGCGATTCTGCAAGTACAATTACGCCTTGCACGAATTTGTACCAATCTCTCTATGTGGCAAGAAGATCAGCGATGAAGAGAAGATTGAGAAAACTCTCTCTACCTTCCACCCTAATGCTATCAAGAGCGCACGCATTATCGTCGGACGCATACAAGGAGTATAGCGAATCGATTGATGTAATGCAAGTTGCGGAATCGCAAACGATGTTCTACGCAAGAACTATGTCTCGCATGACCACTAGACGAGGCACCGCACGTAAGTCAATGCCAATAGCTACAAGGTGAGAAAGCCCACTCATAGAAAGAAGGGCAAGCGGGGTGGAAAAGAGGCCCTGTGCCAAAGGAAAGTCCAAAGCCCCGTGAAGAGGGATGACAAAGAAAAGATGCACACCAAGCCGTATGGACAGCAGAACCAAACGTGCTTCAAGTGTGACACTTGGGGACATTGGTCGAAGATATGTCGGGAATCCAAAGAAGTGATCAACGATATCGGGCTAAGAGAAAGGCAAAAGCGCGCCCCAGAAGCACTTCGCCAACATCGGTGAAGATGATGTCATGGATGTAGATACCCCACTTGCCTCATCCTCACGTAATAGCACGGACATCGATGATGCAGCCATTATTATGGCAAATGAAGAGAAAACTTCACGATAACATAGAAGCGTAAATTAATGCATATTTCTGATTCATTTAATGCATTTTTTAGATTATGGTTGTTAGCATTTTCTTTGAATAATGAATTGTAAGCTCTAGAAGAGCATACTTCTTTCATGAATAAATACGCAATTTATTCTTTATTCGATATTCTTCAAATTTGCAAGCAATATTTGGATTGTTTTGCCTCTATCGATTAGAATTATATTTCTTTTATCTAGAAATCGTAGCGCCCAAATGGAAGAGATATGCATTGTTGATAGTGGCACAACAAATACCATCTTAAGAGAGTCTAAGTATTTCGATCGATCACGAAGAATCTTTGGAAAGATTACTACGATCGCAGGAAGCGACTCATACGTAATCGGCTCAGGAAGAGTCACAATTATATTACCTATGGGTACAACTTTGGTAATTGAAGAAGCCCTTTTGTACCCTGAATCAACACGCACTCTCTTAAGCTTTAAAGACATCCGCGCCAATGGTTTTCACGTAGAAACCAATGAAGAAAATGGCAAAGAATACTTGTGCATTGTGAAGCACGCGGTATGTGGAAAAATGGTATTAGAAAAATTGAAAGACCATGTAGAGGTCTATCCTTGTGTGTGATGAGTAATTGATGAGTTTTGAGCTTGTGTTGTTTTAAATTGATTTGGATTTGAAGCAATTTGAGTGTTGGTCTACCGGCTTCGGGGCTTTGGCTAGTCGGAGACCAGTCGTCTGACCCCGAGTGGTCGGGGCTGTGGTTGAGTCGGAGACCAGTCGTCCGACTCCGAGTGGTTGAGTCGGAGACCAGTCGTCCGACTCCGAGTGGTTGGTCGAAGACCAGTCGTCCGACCCCGAGTGGTCTGGGCATTGGCTGGTCGGAGACCAGTGATCAGACCTCGAGTGGTCGGGATGGAGACCAGTGGTCAGACCACGTGTGGTCGGGGTTTTGCTGGTCAGCGTAGTGTATATCTTTCTGTTGAGATGGATATGTGTTGTGGGCATTGCTATGTGATGTGGTTTCTTTGTCTATAATGGTTGCAGGACTTTGGAGCTAGGTCATGGTGAGGCGAAGGGATCGGGACTAGGTGGGAGAGCCGAGGTCCGGATGATCAAGGTGTTGCCAAAGATGACTAAGGCCAGGAGTAATCGCAAGCCGAGAAGACAAAGGAATGGATGAGATGCTAACTTGGAGCTGCACGATCAAGGAGGACCGTTGGATCATGGTCGGGAAGATAGAGTAGCGGGTCAAGTTAGTGTGAGTTGAAAAGCGTGCAAAACCCATTGTGTTGTTGGGTTTGGGTGAGCCCATGCATAGCTGTGTGAGTGGGTAAAATCTCAGCCCTTGATGGAGTGCTCTAGGGTTTAGAGGCTCATCCAAGGGTGGTAGGTGGTCAAGCACGCTATAAATAGGCGAGGAGAGGGTATCTCCTGTAGGGGTTGAGCAGGTGAGGAAAGTGTACGTGAGTAGTTGAGAGTTGTTGAGAGTGACAATGTAAGGATCAAATCCTGGCTCTTGGATGTTGGCTTAGGTTTGAAGCAAGACATCCAAAGGTGGGAATTGATCCAAGTCACTATAAATAGAGGGGTAGGGGCAGCCTCCCCTTAGTGAAGGTTCTGAGGTTTTTGCTGCTCATTTGAGTTTTGCCCACTTTGTTGTGAAGCTTTGTAAACCTCCCTTCCAGAAATGAAATGTTCTTCATTTATGTTCTTGTTTCATTTCCCTTACGTATTTACATTACGCACTTAAATTACATTATCTAATTTACGCATTTACTTACTTGCAATTTACTTTACGTAATTTGGATTTGCCTCATCTCCTTCTACATGCTATTGAGTCTTTGTTGAAATTCATGATTGATGAACTCTTCTCTGGATTCGATGCTTTCAATTATCTAGGCAATCCTTGCGTTCTTGTTGCAAGTTGTAAATCATGTGTTCTTAAAGTGCGTAAGCGTGTGACTTGCGTTCTTTAGTCTTGATTGGCTTCGGTTCTTGTTGCCAAGGATGAAAGATTGCTGGATGAATCTTCGTAGATCATATCCCAATCATCTAGGCAATCTACAACCTCTTCTATTCATTTGCAAGAAACCAATTTTTATGCCTAGTAGAAGAAAGTGCCTTGGATCGTGTTTCTATTTGTTTGAAGGGTTGTTTCTCGTGTACTTACTTGCTATGATTTGTGGAGAGTCATCCAAGGATTTCGACCATCAACTCCCACCAGCAAGTTAGGGTGAGGTCTGTGTTCGTGACTCTGCTTTTTGGTGTTGCATTTGTTAAAGCGAAAAGGACGGAACCTTGGTATCAATTCCTTCAATTTATGTTTGAAATAGGTTCTGACATCCTTAGAGAGGTGCACACAAATTTTCATCGTTTTTGGATCAGCCGATCAAAAGTTACATCGATTGCTTTTGTTATCGTGCTGATTTCTTCGTTCATCCGACCTCTGCAATGGAGTATCGCATTCATCCGACCTCAGAGGTCGGGAGTATTATTCATCGAATACTATTCACTCGAGCACTATTCATCCGACTCTGCGGTCGGGAGTCTATTCACCCGAACACTATTCACCCGAGTATTGTTCATTCGACCTCTGCGGTCGGGAGCATTATTCATCCGACTAATCGACGATCGATTCGCGATCGTTGATCCGACGAGCTACGATCGCGCTTTTATCGCTCACCCGACCTTAAGCGGGTGAGCCTGCTCATGAAATTGCTTGATCGATGGTTCGCTTCTTTCTTTACGGTCTTTTGGTGGTCCAAATCTAGGGGAGAGTTTATTCGAAAATTTTATTTGGCTCCTATTCACCCCTTCTAGTCGCCTTTTCGATCCTTCAATTGGTATCGAGCCAGTTCGCTCCTTCTAGATCTTGACCGGTCTCAAGAGCCATGGCGATGGACAAGTATTCCACCAAGCCTCCCATTTTTCTTTGGAGTTGATTTTCCATTTTGGAAATCGCGGATGGAGTCATACATCATCGCCAGGGCTTTCGATATGGCGAAGGTGAAACTCCGTATGAGGTTCTCACGATGAAAGCGTCACGGCCGGAAATATGGTCGACGTTGAGGCTAACGCTAAGGCAAGGAACATCCTCATACAGGTCTTAGCCGCAGATGAGTATGACGAGATTTCGCACCTTCGTTACGCTCATGAGATTTGGGTGACCTCGATGCTTACCATGAGGGCACTACCCAAATCAAGATGGTTCGACAGACCAATTCAAGCGTGAGTTCAACAAGTTTGAACAGCACGCTGGTGAGAGTCTTGACGAGTGCTTTGGTCGGTTCACGAAGATTTTGAGCGACCTCCGAGCAGTTGGTTGCATATACCCTGACTCGAATAATGCTCGACATTTCTTGACCGCACTCGATCTTCGTGTTTGGGAGATGAAGGTGACCACCATCAAGGACACCACCGACCTGTCGACCTTGACTCTTGACGGGCTTTATTCCCGCCTCAAGACTCATGAGATCGACGTCGTCTCGCGGAAGACGAAATCTCAGTCGATGGCTTTGGTCACCGATCCCATTGGATCCTCTCTTTCTGATTCTTCTGTTGATTTCTCTCTCTCTGCCCTTTGCGAGCTAAGCGATGACCAACTGGAAAAATTTTCAGAAAATGAGCTTGCTCTTCTTGCTCGTAAATTTTCATATGCATACAAGAGAGTGAGAGAGAGGAAGAGAGGTGGGATGATCACCTGTTTCGAGTGTGGTGGCCCCAACCACATTCGAGCAAACTATCCCAAGCTGGAGAAGGGCAAAAACGAAAAGGCGGTTCGGGCAAAAACGACTACATCGACAAGAACCGCAACAAGAAGCCTCCAGTTCGCGAGCCGGCGCGTGAGAAGAAGTACCGCAACTTCTCCAAGAACAAGAAGCTCTTCCACCGCGTCCTCACCGCGCTTGACGACATCAACCTCTCCGACACGGAGACATGGAGCGACGAGGCGAGGATGATCCGCAAGAGAAGAAGGGCGGCGATGACTTCTCCAAGCATGTGCTTCATGGCGACGCCAACCGGCATCGGCGACTCCGAGCTGTCAAATGACTGGACGAGATACCCACCTACGAAGAATTAAATGCTGCCTTCTGTAAATTAGGCAAGTTTCATGCTAAGGCTAGGTCGAGGTGTTCTGAGTTAGAAAAGGAAGTAGGTACCTTGACTCGGGAGTTAGCTTCACTTAGATCTTCTTCCTCCCGAGTCACTGATGACTATACTTTGTGTGATGCTTTGCTTTTGGAGTTAGAGAACCTAAGGACTATGCATGATAGTGTGTTGTCTGAACTAGATAGTCTTAGGTTGAAGAATGCTAGCAATGAATCTGTTGACACTCATTCTGTAGATGCTAGTTTTCTTCCTGCTCACTCTACTCCTTCTTGTGATAATTGCCCTAAATTGCTTACCGAAATTGATGCCATGAGCGATCACCTTAGGAAGCTTTCTTCTAGAAACGATGAACTTGAAATGCATGCTTCTAAGGAACCAGTTAGCTCATGTGAGGACTGTAGGCAACTAAAACTTGACAATGAATCCTTAAATGTCAAGTGTGCTAAACTTGCTAAGGACTTACTAGATAAGTCACAAGAAAGTTGCTTGCGATGTTCTGTGATTGAGGAGGACTTGGATAAAATCCATGTCGAGCTTAGGAAGAAATTAGAAGACCAAGCCCATAGAATTAGAAATGCGTCTTGTGTTTCTTGTGAGGCCCTCAAGATTGAGGCAGCCGTGCTGAGGGAGAAAAATGCACGTGTTGAGAGAGCTCATCTTTCTGGTTCTTCTTCTTCTTATTCCCCTGCTCTTCTTGTGCCTCTTTCTTTCGAGATTGCCAGTATCTTATGAGCACTCTCGAGAAGTTTGTTGGAGGCAAGAAGAAGCTCAATCTTATTCTAGACCAATCCAAGATTAGTAGATTCAATCAAGGTCTAGGATTTGATCCCTTGGAGCACGCTCGGGCGCATCTTCCCACCATTGTGCGCGGCTCCAAGAGTGGTGAGATTGTGGTAGCTCCCAGAGTGAGCACCACCAAGTTTAGGTCTCTGGGTTGTCCATAGGACTTGACTGTATGGGTGTTACCCTGTTGCTTCGTCTCTAGCAAGGCGAAGTACACATGCACCTTCCGTAGAAGGATGGTCACCTAGTAGATTTTGCTTGTGCATGCCAAGATCACTCGGCGTGGCGTGTTGTCTGCTCTTAGGGGTATTGTGGTCATCCCGGACTTTGAGTGCTCCTAAGGCACACACCGCTTCTAGACAAAGTTAGAGAGTTGCCTATTTTTGGGCGGCGTCCGAACTCGGTTTTCATCTTGGTTCTTGAGTTTTAGTCTTAGAGCTGTTCGTAGTCGCCTTTTCGCCGTCCTTTTGATATTCCTCATTTTTCCCATCGAGGTAGATATCGTGACATGAGGTGTTTTCTCGGTAGGAGATTTAGGAAGCCTCACCGGGTGGCTCGGCTTTTGCACCATGGCATGCCAACCCAGTTTCAGCTCCTAGATCATCTACTAGAGTTGCTACTGATCTTGTTAGGGTTAAACGTTAGAGAGACACTCGAGTCCAGTCTTCTTCTATGGCTGGTACTCTGAGGCGTCGTGTGTTTCAAAGATTGGGTTCCCAAGTCTTCACTCTATCCCGATCTTGAGTCATCTCTCTCTTGTGTCTTGATCAGTTAAATCGGATGGGAAGGGCGATGTTTGGATTGTTGACTCGGTTGTTCTCGTCATATGACCGAGATTCTCGTTGGTTCTCTTCCTAGTCCGAGCCCCAGGTGATGAGTTAATCACTTTGGGGATGCATCTTCGGTAGAGTCATTGCTAAAGGTACCATCTGCATTAACCAAAATTTTATTCTTAAAGATGTTGCCTTAGTAAGTAAGCGCAATACAATCTGCTCTCTGTTTCTCGACTTATCGATGACTCTTTCGAGGTAAGCTTCAAGAGTAATGCTGTAGAATCCTTGATTCATCGGGAGGGTTAGTTTATGGATTTCTAGATTTGGGAGAGTCTTTCGTGCTGATTTTTACGCTTCTTCCGAGACTCTCTTCGATGTTTGATTGCTTCTGAGTCCCGTGATCTCTCCTTCTGGCATAGGAGACTTGGTCACATTGGTTTTGATCATTTGACCCGAGTTAGCAGCCACGATCTCATTCGGGGTTTGCCTAAACTCAAGATGATCAAAGACTTAGTTTGCTCTCCTTGTCGACATGGCAAGATGGTTCTTGCTTCTCATCCTCCGCCACCGTAGTGATGGTGATGCACCGTGACAGCTTTTACATATGGACACCGTTGGTCGGCTAGAGTGCAATCGGCAGGAGGGAAGTGGTATGTTCTTGTCATCGTTGATGATTTTTCTAGATACTCTTGGGTATTCTTCATAGCCTCGAAAGATGAGACTTTTTCTCACTTCAGGGGTTTGGTCAGTAGGTTGTCTATTGAGCTCCGGTGCATTATGAGCTATACACAAAGTGATAATGGCACGGAGTTCAAGAATTCCTACTTTGAGAGTTTTGTGTGGAGTCCGGTTTAGAGCATCGTTCTCTTCTCCCTACGCCTCAAAGCAGAATGGCATAGTGGAAAGGAGGAACAGGACCTGGTTGAGATGGCGGGGATGATGCTAGATGAGTCTGAGACTCTAGGAAGTTTTAATGAGGCTATAGCTACCGCTTGCCATGTTTCTAATCGCGTGTTTTGAGAGCACATTTGCATCGCACTTCTTATGAGTGTATGGGCGAAAGCCCGGTGTGTCTCATTTTCGCTTTAGGTTGCAAGTGTTTTATCTTGAAGTCTGGTAACCTAGATAAGTTTGAGTCTCGCTCTGCTGATGGTATCTTTCTAGGTTACTCGTCTTCTTCTCGTAGCTATAGGGTCTGGAGTGTTAATGCTCATAGGATCATAGAGACTTGTGATGTGACCTTTGATGAGGCTAGCCCAGGAGCTAGACCTGATGTTTCACCTCTTCTTATCCCTCCGAGACCATCTTTGAAGAAGATAAGGATGATGGAGATGATGGTGTTCCATGGATCCAGTCCCTCTACACTTGAGGTGCCTCCTGCTTCCATTTCGCACCTCGTGGAGACCGTCCTTACCTTCCGACTCTCCTTGACTAGTGGCCTGCTCCTACTTCTTACATTCAAGAGGTAGAGGCCATACTTCTTTGGACCTCCCGTCATATTCGAGACGTCATCCTCCCGATCGATGATTGGCGATTTGTTCGAGCGTGTCACTCGCTCAAGAACGGTCTGTCCTCTTCGCCTCCACTCGCCTTCGTTGCCTCCTTTGAGCCAAAGAATGTTTCTCATGCATTATCCGATGAGTCGTGGATTAATGCTATGCATGAGGAACTTGAGAACTTTGAGAGGAACAAGGTATGGCAGCTTGTCGAGCCCCCATCTGGTCATAATGTCATTGGGACCAAGTGGGTGTTCAAAAACAAGCAGAGTGAGGATGGGGTTGTAATTAGAAACAAGGCTAGACTAGTTGCACAAGGCTTTTCTCAGGTTGAGGGTCTTGACTTTGAGGAGACCTTTGCTCCTGTAGCTAGGCTAGAGGCTATCCGAATCCTGCTTGCATTTTCTGCATCCAAAGGCTTCAAGCTTTATCAAATGGATGTCAAGAGTGCATTCCTCAATGGCTATATTGAGGAAGAGGTTTATGTCAAGCAACCTCCAGGATTCGAGAACCCCAAGTTTCGAGTCAAGTATACAAGCTTTCCAAAGCTCTGTATGGACTCAAGCAGCCCCAGAGCATGGTATGAGAGGCTCAAGTCTTATCTTCTCACCATGACTTTAAAATGGGCATAGTAGACAAAACTCATTCATCGGACACCATGAGTCTCATTTTCTTCTTGTCCAGATTTATGTGGATGATATCATTTTTGGTAGCTCTTCTCATTCTCTTGTCTCTCAGTTTTCTGATGTGATGGGTACAGAGTTTGAGATGAGTATGATGGGCGAGTTGAGCTACTTTCTTGGCTTCCAAATCAAGCAGACTCGGGAGGGTACTTTCTTACATCAAGGCAAGTATACCCGTGACCTCCTGAGCGCTTCGACATGTCAGATGGGAAGCCGGTGATGACTCCTATGGCCACCACTGCTGTCCTCGAGCCCGATGAGGATGGTGAGCTTGCTGATCAAAAGGAGTTTTGAGCATGATCGGCTCCCTCTTGTACCTCACTGCCTCGAGGCCGGACATACATTTCATTTGTGTGTCCGTGCGCTCGATTTCAAGCTTCTCCTCGCCTCTCACCGCAAAGCGGTCAAGCGCATCTTCGTGTACCTTCGTGCTACCATCGATTATGGTATTTGGTACTCTTCTTCTTCTTGTCTATCTCTTAGAGCCTTTTCGATGCCGACTTTGTCGGGTCAGAGGATAGATAGGAAGAGCACTTCTGCACTTGCCAATTTATTGGCACTTCTCTTGTTTCTTGGTCATCTAGGAAGCGATCCGAGTTGCACATCCACTCACCGAGGCCGAGTATGTTGTCAGCCGATTCTTCTTTGTAGCAGTGCTCTGGATGAGATCGACCTTGCGGGACTATGGGTTAGAGATAGAGAGTGTGCCATTTTTGTGACAACACTTGGCTATTTGCATTGCTAAAAACCCAAGGCAACATTCCTGACTAAGCACATTGATATTAGATATCACTTCCTTAGAGACCATGTGGAGAAGGGAGATATCGCGCTTAGTTTGTAGAGAGTGACCTCCGGTTAATGATATCTTCACCAAGCCTTTGGATAGCTCCAGATTTGTTGCCTTGAGGAGTGAGCTTGGAGTCGTGAGCCCTTACGGCCTTTCTTGAGGGGGAGCTGGTTTGTATATTATGTACTATATATTCTCTTCCAAAGATTTTCTTTCTTCTTCCGGGTGACTTTGGGCTTGTTTTCTTGTTGAGTTCACTCACTTAGACTTCGGCATGCCTCGTATGGACCTCTTATCTTGTGCTTTAGGTTGCTATCATGCGTGATTAGTTGTTCTCTCTTCTCTCTAAGTTGAGTTCCCTCACGCCTTTTAAGTCTAGCAGTTTTGGACCTCCCTGGTAGACAGTGCATGTGCATCCTTAGTTGGGATCTAGAGTCACTTCCCTATGTCACTCATTTGGGAAGATAAGAGTGAGTCTAAGCTGTAGTGAGTTTCTTATATCTTTTCTATGCTCTATAGCCATCCAGTTTTGCGCTCGATTTCTTCTCCTCATTCTGCTTTTTCTCGTTATTATTGAGTTCATTCGGTTTTCTTTATGCCTAATCTTGATAATAACCCAACTTTAACCAGATTTGAGCTTAAAATTGATTCAATTGTTGAGGGGAGTTTGAGAATCTGTTCATGCATTGCATTTAGACCGCATTTTCCGCTTTATGAGCTTTGTCTATTATGCATTTGACTCAATCTTCGTGAAATACATCATGCTATATCTTTCGAAGAAAATCACTAGCTTAGATATGTCCAAGTTTATTTATCAAGCTAATGTTCGTTGAAATCTGAAAAACTTAAAAGCTTTAAATGAAAACTTGATGAAACATGTTGCTTTTACTTACTAAGTTTCTTCTCTAAGAGCTTTTACCATGAATTGTGAAATTTTGGAATTCTCTAGAGTCCTTATAGCAACTTGGGTGAAATTTGCTTGATCCATATTTGGGTCCTTCAGAATTGCTTATATGTGCTAAATTGAAAATTAAAAAAAAATTGACTCTTTTGTGCAAAATTGATCTCAGCACTTTATATTCTCGAGATTGCCTCCCATTGCATTTGGGATGAACTTGGAATATATTGTGTATGACCAAGATCATTCTCTTAAGAGTTACTCTTGAGATGATCGAAAATGGCTTGAGTCAATCAACAAAAAAAAATGCAAATATCAAACACATAAGTGGGTAAAGAATGCAAATAATGTCAAACATTTGCACCCGCTATGTTTTTCAAGTTTTAAAGAAAATTTGCATAAATTGAAAAATAGGCTCAAGGACCTTATATGCACTTCAAATTTCCCAAAGTGTTGAGTAGGTTGAACTCTAGGTTTTCCATTTGATCCTGAATGGTTTTGCTTCTAGTTTTGAAACTTTGCTAAGTTTTGCACTTGTCAAATCTTGCTAAAAATGATACATTTTCAAAACCTAGCTTATGAGCAAAATTTGTTATTTGCACTTGGACATGTCTTAGTTTGGTCATTATCTGAGATTGATAAGCTTGGTGTCATATCTTGTCATTATGATCATTTGGATAATCTTCAAAGCTCCCTTAGGTTGCATTTCATGCATACATAAAAGAGGGAGAAAATTCTATTTTGATGCCTATATTGCCAAAAGAGGGAGAAAATATAGAAAAAGACATCATTTAAAATGTAGAAAAGGGGGAGATAAAAATGTGTAAATCTTTGCTATCTCTTATGGATCATAATCACATTTGGCACTTATGATTGGTTTTTAGAGCTTTTGTGGAAAACTTGCTCTTCTCATGGTCTTGCTCTAAATTCCTTCTGCTTGGTCATAATTTTATATCTTTCTCTTTGGACCAAGTTTGGCTTTGCAATCAAATTGCTTTCTTCTTCTCTCTTTCAAACTCAAAACTTATGCCTTTTCATGTGTTTGTCAATATACTCATCAAGGGGGAGAATGAAAGACCATGTGGAGGTCTATCCTTGTGTGTGATGAGTAATTGATGAGTTTTGAGCTTGTGTTGTTTTAAATTGATTTGGATTTGAAGCAATTTGAGTGTTGGTCTACCGGCTTCGGGGCTTTGGCTAGTCGGAGACCAGTCGTCCGACCCCGAGTGGTCGGGGCTGTGGTTGAGTCGGAGACCAGTCGTCCGACTCCGAGTGGTTGGTCGGAGACCAGTCGTCCGACCCCGAGTGGCCTGGGCTTTGGCTGGTCGGAGACCAGTGATCAGGCCTCGAGTGGTCGGGATGGAGACCAGTGGTCAGACCACGTGTGGTCGGGGTTTTGCTGGTCAGCGTAGTGTATATCTTTCTGTTGAGATGGATATGTGTTGTGGGCATTGCTATGTGATGTTGTTTCCTTGTCTATAATGGTTGCAGGACTTTGGAGCTAGGTCATGGTGAGGCGAAGGGGATCAGGACTAGGCTAGGAGAGATGAGGTCCAGATGATCAAGGTGTCGCCAAAGATGACTAAGGCCAGGGAGTAGCTGCAAGCCGAGAAGACAAAGGAATGGATGAGATGCTAACTTGGAGCTGCTCTGATCAAGGAGGACAGTTGGATCGCGGTCAGGAAGATAGAGTTGCGGGTCAAGTTAGTGTGAGTTGAAAAACGTGCAAAACCCGTTGTGTTGTTGGGTTTCGGGTGAGACCATGCATAGCTGTGTGAGTGGGTAAAATCTCAGCCTTTGATGGAGTGCTCTAGGGTTTAGAGGCTCATCCAAGGGTGGTAGGTGGTCCAAGCCTGCTATAAATAGGCAGGAGAGGGTATCTCCTGTAGGGGTTGAGCAGTGAGGAAAGTGTACGTGAGTAGTTGAGAGTTGTTGAGAGGATAGCGAAGGATCAAATCCTGGCTCTTGGATGTTGGCTTAGGTTTGAAGCAAGACATCCAAAGGTGGGAATTGATCCAAGTCACTATAAATAGAGGGGTAGGGGCAGCCTCCCCTTAGTGAAGGTTCTGAGGTTTTTGCTGCTCATTTGAGTTTTGCCCACTTTGTTGTGAGTCTTTGTAAACCTCCCTTCCAGAAATGAAATGTTCTTCATTTATGTTCTTGTTTCATTTCCCTTACGTATTTACATTACGCACTTAAATTCTGTTATCTAATTTCTGCATTTACTTACTTGCAATTTACTTTACGTAATTTGGATTTGCCTCATCTCCTTCTACATGCTATTGAGTCTTTGTAATCATCTAGGCAATCCTTGCGTTCTTGTTGCAAGTTGTAAACTGTGTTCTTAAAGTGCGTAAACGTGTGACTTGCGCTCTTTAGTCTTGATTGGCTTCGGTTCTTGTTGCCAAGGATGAAAGATTGCCGGATGAATCTTCTGTAGATCATATCCCAATCATCTAGGCAATCTACAACCTCTTCTATTCAGTTTTGCAAGAAACCAATTTTTATGCCTAGTAGAAGAAAGTGCCTTCAGATCGTGTTTCTATTTGTTTGAAGGGTTGTTTCCTCGTACTTACTTGCTATGATTTGTGGAGAGTCATCCAAGGATTTCGACCATCAATTCCCACCACAAGTTAGGTGAGGTCCGTGTTCGTGACTGCTTTTTGGTGTTGCATTTGTTAAATCGAAAAAGGACGGAACCTTGGTATCAATTTCTTCAATTGATGTTTGAAATAGGTTCCCGACATCCATAGAGAGGTGCACAAAATTTTATCGCTTTTGGATCACCGATCAAAAGTTACATCGATTGCTTTTGTTATCGTGTCGATTTTATCGCTCATCCGACCTCTGCAATGGAGCACTGCTCATCCGACTGTAGGGCGGAGTCGCTTCATCGAATACTATTCACTCCGAAGATCGCTCATCCGACCTCCGCAGTCGGGAGTATCGCTCATCCGACCCGATCTTTGGTCGGGGTACCGCTCACCAAAACACTATTCACCCCGAGTATCGCTCATCCGACCTCCGCGGTCGGGAGCACTGCTCATCCGACTAGTACCGATGACCGATTCGCAAGATCGCTCATCCGACCGAGCTACCGACCAAGGCGCTTTTATCGCTCACCCGACCTTAACCGGTCGAAGCCTCTGCTCATGAAATTGCTTGATCGATGGTTCGCTTTTTTCTTTCTGGTCTTTTGGTGGCTCAAATCTAGGGGGAGAGTTTATTCAAAAATTTTATTTGGCTCCTATTCACCCCCTCTAGTCGCCTTTTTCGATCCTTCAAAAATGTCCCTCATATGAATCTGGGTTGTACTACACGAATATTCATGCACCCGAAGTGTATACTTCCTTGAAGACTGTTTTTAGAAGCTCTGAGTTATTTTCTTTATGGCATGGTAGATTAGGCCATCCTGGTCTTAGAATGATGAGAAATATAGTGAACAACTCACAAGGTCATGGCATTAACGTTAAAAATTTCCCGAATCGTGAAGATTTTGTGTGCCCTGCATGTGCCACCGGGAAATTAATAACTAAACTCTCTGTCATGAAAGTGCAAAGTGAAATCCCTGCATTCCTGGAACGCATCCAGGGGGATATTTGCGGTCCGATTCAGCCCATGTCAGGGCCGTTTCGATACTTTATGGTGCTCATCGATGCTTCCTCGAAATGGTCGCATGTATGCTTATTGTCAACAAGAAACCATGCTTTTGCAAAGCTAATCTCGCAGATCATAAGAATTAAGAATGCTTTCCCTGATCATCGTGTGAAGTCCATCAGAATGGACAATGCCGGAGAATTTACTTCAAAGGCATTTGATGATTATTGCACCGCAACAGGATAGCAATTGAGCACTCCGCATCGCACGCCCATACGCAGAATGGGCTAGCCAAGCACTAATAAAGATGATTAAGTTCATCGCTGCACCGCTTTTGCAGAGTTGTAACTTGCCCAACACTTGTTGGGGACACGCAGCCTCGCACGCAGCAGCTCTTATCAATTTCGCACCGTCACCTACAACATCCATTCTCCTATGCAACTTGTGCACGGATCATCCCGAAGATCTCCCATCTTAGAAAATTTGGGTGTATGGTATATGTACCTATACCACCCCTCAATGATCGCAATGGGCCCTCTCCGCAAGTCTGGGATATACGTTGGTTATGAGAGTGCATCCATAATCGTATTTGGAACCCATGATCGAGACTTGCATACTGACCGATTCACGATTGCATCTTTGACGAGGATCGTTTCCGTCATTAGGGAGGAAATCAACCTTTGGATGAAAAATGCCGGAAATCATATGGCATTCCACTGCGATCCCCGCACATGGCCCCCGCACTAATGAAGCAAATCAAGAAGTCCAGAAGATAATTGATTTGCAGAATTTAGCAAATGAACTGCCCGATCATTCTTGTGATCTGAAGGGCGTGGTTAAGTCGCATGTACCCGTAAGGAATGCACCAGAGAGGGTGGAAACACCAAAGAAAATAGAAGGTATCCTCACTGCTCAGAGGCCTCAAAGAAAAGAGCAGAAATCTGCTCCTCAAACCCAAAGTACCGGAGACGTCTGGAGAAAACTGGGCGAGATGACTTACCACAACCAATCACGAAAATACCCCAAGGAAAGAAGGGGAGCCAGTTGAGACCTGACACTGGAAAGAAGCCAACAGGAAAGGCAATTCCAGACTTGAATCTTCCACTGAAGGAAGCCACCGGAAATAATGTGTGCGCACACATAGGCGATGAAAAGCTAAAGGAACTTGCTCCTGCGATAGGGAATAGCAGTGAAGATCAAGTAGAAGTGCATGAAGCACCCCATGAAGAAATGGCCATAAACTTTGTAATAACAGGAGAATCCCTGAATAGAGCAACAGCCAACGTTGATACATACTTCGCAAAGAAGATTGCCTCGATCATTGATCATGATCTCGAGCCTGCATCTCTAGCAGAGTGCAAGAAAAGGCTAGATTGGGAAGAATGAAAAAGGCAATCACTACAGAGTTAGTCTCTCTGAACAAGAGAGAGGTGTTTGGGCCCGTATGCCGCACACCTCACCATATAAACCTTGTAGGTCACAAATGGGTCTTTGTTCGTAAGAGGAATGAAAACAACGGTTGTAAGGTACAAGGCAAAGCTTGTAGCTCAAGGTTTCACTCAACGCCCGGAGTTGATTATGAAGAAACCTATTCTCCGGTCATGGGAGGAATTACCTTTAGATATTTGATCTCAATGGCATCAACTTGAAGTTGAGAATGAAGCTAATGGATGTTGTCACAAAGATATTTGTATGGAAACTTGGATTCGAGATATACATGAAAGTACCGGAAGGAATTCCTATCCCGAACCAAGACGGAGCAAATAGAAAACATGCAGTGTGAAATTGGAGAAATCACCGTATGGGTAAGCGATCAGAAGAATATGGTACAATCGCTTGAGTGACTTTCTCGCAAGAAAGGCTACACAAACAATGAAGATTGTCCATGTGTGTTTATACAATGATCCCGAATGGATTCTCAGTATAATCTCCGTCTATGTAGATGACTTGAACATCATTGGGACGGATGAAGAAATTGAAGAAGCATGCTCATACTTGAAGTCTGAGTTTGAAATGAAAGATTTGGGTAAAACCAAGTTTTGTTTAGGCTTGCAGCTTGAATATGTCCAAGGAGGAATCTTGGTACATCAATCAACCTACACGCAGAAAGTGTTGGAAAGGTTTGGATTTGAAAAAGCATATCCTACGAAGACTCCAATGGTCGAAAGGTCACTCCAAGCAGACCTAGACCCATACAGACCTAGAGAAGAGGGGGAGGAAGTCCTGGGAGCAGAATTCTCATATCTGAGTGCAGTTGGAGCGCTCATGTACCTTGCGAATAGCACCAAGCCGGACATTGCGTTCGCTGTGAATTTACTAGCTCGGTACAGTGCAGAACCCACCAAAAGGCATTGGAAAGGGATCAAGGATATCTTCCATTACCTCCAAGGAAGCAAAGACCTCGGTCTGTTTTTCAGAAGAAACAATGAATTGAATTTGGTTGGCTATACCGATGCTGGGTATTTATCAGACCCGCATACTAACAAGTCCCAAACTGGCTATATTTTCCTATGTGGAGGAACAACAATTTCTTGGAAGTCGTCTAAGCAGACTCTCGTCTCGACGTCGACAAATAACTCGGAAACCATTGCTTTGTATGAAGCATCTCGTGAATGTGCATGGCTCCGAAGAATAGTTCACCACATCCAGAAGTCGTGTGGCTTGAACATTGAGCAAACTCCCACAATCATTTATGAAGATAATGCAGCTTGTGTTGCCCAAGCACAGATGGGTTATGTGAAGATCAATCTCACGAAGCATATCAACCCCGAGTTCTTCTATGCTCACGAATTGCATAAGATGAACGAGATCAAGATATTGCATACTAAGTCATGTGAAAATCTTGCAGATTTGTTCACTAAATCACTCCTAGCATCTACCTTTGAAAGGTGTGTGAAAGGAATTGGGATGATGAGACTTAGAGAAGTGCAGATTTCAGGGGGAGATATTTCACATACTCCCACATGAATCTCGAGCATGAATTATAAATACCCAACATGAATCTCGAAGATTAGCAATTGAAGTTGGGAGAATTGTACTCTTTTTCCTTAGCAAGTTTTTCATGAAGTTTTCTTGCATAAGGTTTTAACGAGGCAATTCGTGCAACATAGTAAGCGTATGCTATGTACTCTTTCTCCAAGTATTTTTCCCACTGGGTTTTTCTGGAGTTTTAATGAGGCATATGCATCTCGCGGCAAAGGGCCCAAGGTGGAGTGTTGGGAAACCCTCGTGGCCCATGAAAGTCCACGTTGGCCCCTTAGTCGAAACCCTAGGTGAGCGCTATAAAAGGAGGAGGGGGTCCCTCCTATGTACAAGCAATCATTAGCAATAAAAGAATTCCGCTGTTGCTCTCCCTAAACACGTGTCTCTCTTTTTCTGTTCTCCAATTTTAGATCTGTTCGGGAACCCCGGACTATTTGATAACAAGGTTCCTTAACAAGATTCTTACCAAAACAGTTGTCTCGAGTCCAGACCAATTAAAAGAAAAAGGAAAAGAACAATGCTATGCTCTGTATTCTTGCTACAACTTCAAGCAGCACTTTTCTTATACCGGACCGTCTAACGGTGTAACGAGCATTAGATTTTTTCTTTCTTTCCCTTGAGAGGCGTGAGCAACCTGTTTGGTGGCTAGTCTAATCTGTTTTAATTTTGTAGTTATCGTTTTAGATATAGATACAATCATATTTTTAAAACTTTGATTGATAATATTTTTTAAATATTTAAATTTGATATATGAAAATCATATGTATAGAATTATCTCAAAAGTATCTTCATAATATTATAATTTTATTGGATTTTATAAATATATTATGATAAAAATTAGTAATCAAAGTTATGTTTTAGAAATTATATCGATGTTAACTATTTGTGATTTGATGGAGTAATAAATAGTGGGCAGTATGTAACTATGTAAGCATGCCGTGATGTACTGATGTGATCTGCAATCCGAGATACATATAGGAAAGGAAACGAAAAGCCCACGAGCGCAACAGGCAGGCATTCGACTCGCAATTTGCAATTGTCGACGTCACGGTAGATGGGTTTGATCGGGGTTCAAAAACTCGTTTTTGGAGAAAATCACTCGAAATTTTAAAATCGGAAATATCGAATCAAAATCGGTTAAAAATCGTCAAAAATTTTACAGTTTCAAAATCAAATTTTTTTTTTTTTGGAAAATCGGTGGGCTAGTTGAGCTTTTTGGCGCCGATTTTTTGAGCGATTTTCGTCGGTTTATGTCGTATAAATTTTTTTCGATTTTTTTTAATTTGACCTATTTATCGAGTGGTTTTTGAAACCGAGCCGCACCGATACGGCCGAAAATCATGATTTCGTTGATTTTGCGAACCCTGGGTTTGATTTTCATTTGGACCGCACGGGACGTCAAGTTCTTTCGGCTGCGGCGTGTTGTTCCATTACCTAGAGTTCTTTTCGGTCGTATCTGGGCAGTTGATGGTTTTGGGCTTAACCTGAAGCGCAACTACGATGGAAGTGATTTCGCCGACGAGCAAGGCGCACGGTTTCATCATATGCTAGGAAGGTGAATTGCACACAAGTTTACCTGAGGTAGGGGCGTAAACCGAGCGAATACTGATAGATTTTGTTTATTTTATATCTTATTCTAAATTTTTTCTTGAATCGGAGTCGGATACGAACAATTCAAATATGAATGTGGATTATCTCGGTCACGAATACGGAACGAATACAACTCGTTCCGAATACGGCTAGTCTCGGTCACGGATATTTAGTCGGATAATGAGTGAAAACAGATATCATATATGTCGCACATATTAGGATCAATCAACCATACTATATGTCCAAAATGCAACTATATTAGTATATTAACAAGTAGATTTAAGTACATCAGTCGATAACAAGAACTAGTTAAGTAAGCATATGACCAGGGCTAGTTAAGCAGTAGTATCTGACAAGTAGCATCGTAGCAAGTCATAACCCTCACACCTTAAACCGTTAGATGGTCCAAAATTCATTCTTCCATACTTGCTTGAATGTGGTGTGTTGTACAAGGTTTTGAAGATGGGGAATCACAATTGATGCAGGCACTGAGCTATTGCAGAGTTCCTTCTGGTGATGACTGTTAGACTGCAAAACTGATGTATAAAGAAAGAGTGATCCATTACAGTCTCGAGGATGGGTGAAGATAGTAAAAACTTTGTGATCCATTACAGGGAAGAACAAAACAACACCACTAAGAAGGGAAAGATCAAGTATTTTCAATGGTGAAAATTTCTTTTGCAATGTTAGCCATGAGGAAAATGCACATGGACATCCAACACAATATCTTAATTCAATATTAGTGTAAATTTACATCCACTATGTACCTATTCTTTGTCTTCTTTCTAACTTTTATCACAAACTATTGACATTAGTAATGCATCCATATTTTAGTGTCTATGAAGTTAAAAGATTTTACTGAAGCAAGCCTTATACCTTTAAGTAGCTGCCCAAGTTGAATAGTAGCATATAGAAGACATCCTATTGTGCTCTACTTCCTGAATCCCTTCACCATCAGATGGTAGTCGAATAGCCAAAACAAATAATGATTACTAGCCCAACTTAATTAAGATGCACAAGGCCAGGAGACTGAGTTAACGCATCATGCATGTCAAACAAAGAAGAATGCAAGAATCCAAGATATTGATAACTAAAAGACTAATTTTGTCACTGACCATAGCTAGGAAGACAAAACTAAAGAGTTATGCCAAACAAAGAAAAATGCCCTCAAGTCGAAACCAAGTCAGACAACTGAATGAACCAAAAAAGTTATGGCTAATCAAATTGAAATCTTGCTAGGATTGATGAAGATTTCTGTAACTAACCAGATTCTACAGCACGGCAAAGCAACCATAAACCGAACCTTACTCAGTTTGTTTTCACACAACCCAGTTCGTTTTCACACAACCTATATATAATTAGAGCTTTAGTAAATTTTGAAGAAAGGAAGCCTCCTAGAGATAAACAAGTAGACTAGTGATAGACAACCGAGGTAGATGAGTAGCTGTATTATTAAGAGATTCATTTCTGATTCAGCTCATAGGGCCATACTAGCCATACTGAACATATTGCGATCAAACTCACAATTTAAAAAAGGATGCTTATGGATCAATATTCAGGAAGGCAGCAAGTCATTCTGAAGAGTGAACATTATATGTCATGTAACACAATCTACTAGGATGAAACTCTGTAGTTTTGGCATAGAAATGGATGCTGTAGAATAACTAGCAGAAATCATTTTCCTTAAGATAATAGAAGCTTTTGGGGAAATTAATTTTGATAGATGTTAAATGCGTCTAAATATGTAGTAACCTGATGCACTGGATAAAGTACCTTGTATAAATTAATCTTGACCTAAACAAACACAATTTGGTATGGGTTATTGTATAGCAAGTTACCAACCAATTTTTCAGAGCTTGATAAAATGTCAGTACTACAGCAATCAGTTCTCAACACCCAAGTAAGCTAATTAGTAACTCATAGAAATAATTGTAAGTAAATTAAGCCAACTAAGGAACCCAGCCGGAGCATCCCAAAAGAGGACACATTTACATGAACAAGGTGGGATCTCGCTGCAAGATTTTGATTGGAGAGTAGAGGCTCACCACGAATGGGGAGAGAAGGGCGGAAGGGTACCTCAATGTCCCGCCGTCGCTCCCGTCGCCGCCGCCCGTTGATCCTGTGCAACAAGGTTGTTGCGAGCGGTGGAGCCGAGGCCATTGTCCCGAAGATCTTGGCAGCCCTCGTCCCGGAGATCTTGGCGGGCCGCGCTAGGAAACCCGGAGATCTTGAACGCCGAGAACTCGGAGCCCACTCCGGAATCGCCGAGAAGCAAAATCCCTCGGCGACGGCGAGAGATTCAACGTGACGGGAAGTGTGGAGTCGGAAATGGGGGTGGGATTGGGGATTTCGGGTTGCCCGGTTGGTCCGGTCTGTCTAGTATTCCACCGCCGGATAGTCAAGGGATATTCACCGGATAGCTTCGATTAAATGTTCAGATATATCCGAATTGGACGGATACTTTCATCCTGAATATGTTTCTATATTCGACAAAAATTATCCGGATCCAAATCCGATATTCAAAAAAAAATCACGGATATCCGATTTCATGCTCTAAATACGATTTGAATTTATTCGAACGAACGGACGGTTGGGAACTATCCACTCTATTTGCAGCCCTATCTGAGTGAGGTGAAGAACATGTCTATACTTGAGACGGCAGATGGTGAGAGAAGATTTGGTAGCTCCAAGGAATTTAGGAAAGCATCATTGTTTTGTCCCGTAATATATGTTTTTAATCTGGTCCACTTCCAAATATAATTATAAAAATAGTCACCTCCTCGATTGTGGAAGCACCGGCAGACGATACGTGTCACCTGCCGCACTCCCATACCGCAAAAGGCAATCGGAGCCATGGGAACTCGGTTGACTGCGGCGGCGTGTGGCCCACCGTGGTAGCAGCTACTCCCGCGCTCTCTAGCGGCGGCAGTGCTTGCTCCCACGCCCCCACCCGCTCCCATGCTTGCTTGCCCTGCCGCGACGCCGACTAGGTTCCACACTCCTCGGTTGTGGCAAGGGACAGGTGCGCCGCTGCACCTTCTAAAGTGGGAGAGGAGGTAAATTTGCAATTGCATGTGTAGGAGGGATAAATCTGCAAAAACTAAGGTAAGGAGACTAAAGGTACTCCCACATTTCATATACCGCTTAAACAAAAATTTTAGACCTCTTTATCCTTTTGAGCATAGTCTAATAATGATTGTAAGATACTCCAAAGTGAGTTTCATAAAAAATTTAATCAAAGTTCATTTTTTATAACATAATTTGTGTATATACTCATTTCACATATGAAAAAAGATTTATAGCAAAAAAAACTCTAATGAATTTTTTTCAACCATGCCGCATTGAAGTATCTTAAAATTAGTATTTAAGTATACCAAAAATAATAAAGAAGTATAACATATTCATTTAAGTAGTATATTAAAAATGAGAGTACATACTCCAATCTCGGAGTACATACCACTTCCTATATACAACTCCCGCTGAAAACAAAGGAAAAAAAGAAGGCTTGAACGGAGTGCAGGATATTTTTCCTATTACCACAAAAATTGAACTGTTAACTTTAGAAAAATTAAATGAATTTTTTACGTTACCAATGAACCTTAAGATTTACGTACGTGGATGCGCCGTAGCTTGTTTGGTCAGAGCCAGGTGCGCTCAACGGCCGGTCCTAAGTTCGATCCCGGGATCGGACTCGCGAGCTTCACCCTAATAAAATTAGGTTTGAATACTCACACACGTGTGCGTTCAGTGGGATAACATATACCCATACTCCGAAGGCCAGGGGGTGCGTGTGGAGTGTGTGTCCTTGTATCTCTAAATAAAAATTATGTACGACTAATCGTTTTTCTTCTAAAATTTATGCCTTAAGTGTGCAACTTACAATTGAACTTCTAAAAGCTTGGGCCAAACTGGAGATTGTCCTCCAGTGTGCAGCACTGCAGCGTGCGGTAAGTCTATTTCCACTGTGTTATTTCGGAAAATTATCCAATACCAACATGTCAGGTATTTCTTGTCGCCGCGGAAAAAGGAAACAGAAACTAAACACAGCGGCACCGCAAGCTGCTCGAAAGCGCAAAGCCACAAAACCGCCACCGCTGGAAGCGACGTCACAGACGCGCACGCGCGTAACGTACACAGACGCGCACGCAGAGGCCGAGAAGCCCAGGCCCCCAGCTCGATTCAGTCCGCCATGGAGAAGGCGCTCGTAGAGCGGCTCGAGGCGGCGGTGGCGCGGCTCGAGGCCGCCGTCGCCTCCGGTGCCTCGCTTTCGGCCGCGCCCCGCGACCTCGACGTCCCCACGGCGTCGGATCCGGCGATCGTGGCCTACGACGAGTTCGTCGCCGTCGCCGTCGGCCGCCTCACCGTCGCGGCCGAGAAGATCGGCGGTAAGGTGCTCGACGCCACCAAGGTCATTGCCGAGGCCTTCGACGTCGCCAAGGACCTCCTCGTCCGGGCCAAGCAGCTCCAGGTTTGGGGACGCGCTTCTCTCCTTCGTCGATCTGTTCGTTTTGGACGTGCCCGACACTTAGATCTCCGGGTGTCTCGTTCGGTTTTGGCCAATCCGGTGCATGTCTTGGGGAGGAATTGCGCAGGAATGGCTGATCGAGCTGAGAGATTTGGAGGCACGTATAGGGAAATTCGTATTTTTTTTATCGAGACGTGTGGGGCTGAGGTCATCCTGTTGGAGCGATTTCTGTAGGCAATAGTTTATCGTAGGATGATGCGCGTACTGGTTTATTGATAATATATTTAGAGAAGTTACTGCAGGCATTGAGGGATCTGAAGAGTGCAATGCATATCCTTAAATCAGTGAGCAACCTTTTCCTCTTGTGTTGCAGAAACCTTCATCAATGGCTGATGCACAGGAGTTCTTTAAGCCTCTCAACGATGTTATTGCAAAAGCCATTGCAATGACGGAAGGAAGGAAACCCGACTATTTCAATCATATGAAGAGTGTTGCTGACAGTCTCGCTGCTTTGGCCTGGGTTGCATTCTTAGGAAAGGATTGCGGTTAGTAAAGTTGTATCTTCGGCTTCATTTTTTTTGGGGTCCTGTCGACTACCAGAAATGTCCCTGATTTGTTTTTCTTCTTCCTTTCTGTAAGGCATGAGTTTCCCAACAGCACATGTTGAAGAAAGTTGGCAGATGGCTGAGTTCTATAATAACAAGGTATGCATTTTATTAGACCATTTTGTAATTTCGCTCCACTATACCTGGCCACCTGGGACATTTATGCCTACAGTTGCAATTATGTTTGCAAATAAAAAAAAATCTGATCATAATGCATCGGGTTATTTCCTTTTGGGACGTCCCATATTAGATTATTAGTGGGACGCAGTGATAACAATGTGACTATCTTCATCTTTTCTTCAAGCAATGTATCCCCTTTAGCATTTTAATTTGTTACTAGTAGTTTATTGCTCTTGTCAAACAAATTTAAAAAAAAAATGGGAAAGAATGTTGTTTTGTGGTGTGCATCTCAAATTAAAATAATTAACAGAATGAAAAAAATTTGCCCTTCTGTCTAATATTTGTTCAGCAAATAGCGTAAGGAGTAAGAAAGTCAACTACTACTAGGAACGGTAGATGTGGAGTAGTTGTATTTTTATCTAACTATTCCTTTTTGAGAAAATTGTATACATGCTGCTACAAAGAACCACAATAGTAAAAATGTCACGCTTAAACTGAAAATTGTAAAAATGGCACTCTTACTGAATACTATAGAAATGTGAACTAAAAAACACAGCTGATATATTTATGCCATTCCACTCTTTTATGCAAGCAAAAGACCTGAAAATGCAACTACGAATCAGATTAATGTTGACTTAATTCATCTTTGATTCTTCCTAGTTTGATAATCATGCATGATTGTAAGGAAGGGGAACATAAATTCCAGAAGGGTATATTGGGGATTATGAAAAAACGACAACTTATCTATTCTTTAGTATTCAAATTAGTTAATACTAGAAAATGGTCTAGAGTGACCTAAGTGAGAATTATGTTTTTAGAGTGAATTTTTATATACAATTCTCTTTTGTTCTATGTACTGGTTAATCCACTTGTCAGTAATTTTCAGATCATGATATCAATTTGGAATGGAATATTCCCTTTTGTTTTGCCTGTATTGTCTCACAGTTTCGAGTAAATTTCTTAAGGTGCTTGTTCCAAACGGTGATTTATTTACTGGAGTGAACTAGAATGCTATCAAGATCTGGCTGAAAGCTTTCATTCTATGTGGAACCAAATGCACATTCATACTGTTTTGGTTCATGAACCATGAAGTGCGTACAACATTTTTTTCCCCTTAGGTTCTTGTGGAGTACAGGAACAAAGACCCTGACCATGTTGAGTGGGCCAAAGCTTTGAAGGAGCTCTACATGCCTGGTTTGCGGGATTATGTTAAGAAATATTACCAGCTCGGTCCTGTATGGGGTCCTGTTGGAGGTGCACCTGTTTCCCAACCAAAGGCTGCTGCTCCAACACCTAAAGCATCTGGGGCTAAGGCTCCCCCTCCGCCAGCTCTTCCTTCAGCACCTCTTTTTAGCACAGAGAAATCTTCAAAATCTTCACAGCCTAAAGAAGGAATGTCAGCTGTCTTTCAAGAGATTAGTTCGGGCAAACCTGTAACTGCAGGTAGATGGAAACATATCCTTCATCTTGGACTAGAGGATTTTTTTTTTGCCCCTATCTTGGACTAGAGGATTTTTTTTTTGCCCCTAAGAACTTAACTACAGACATATGAATCCCCATTATTGTTGCGCAGGGTTGCGAAAGGTTACTGATGACATGAAGACTAAAAACCTTGCTGATAGAAGTGGTGTTGTTAGCAGTACTACTGCTGCTCCTGCTGCAGCTCCTGAGAAGACTCCTCGTACAGGGTCCTTCTCCTTCAAGTCTGGACCCCCAAAACTGGAGCTTCAGATGGGGCGCAAGTGAGTTTAAATGTGGTTCTTAAAAAGTCATTACACCGTCTAGTATTTTGTCTAAGATGTTGGTACGCATACATTATGGAATTATGTTCAAAACTAAGGATCTCGTACAATTATATATCACATAATATATATAGTTTCATCTGATATGCAAGAAGCGGACCTACTGGATTGACTCTGTTTACTTAACAATGGTGGTAATTTGTATATGTTCCTTACTGGAGCCTGCATCATGTAATACACTCTGAACTTGTCATTCTGGTAAAATGAACATATTTCTATATTTCTCTCTGAGATTTAAAAATGGCAGATGGGTGGTCGAGAATC
Source organism: Otatea glauca (assembly GCA_036346275.1). Taxonomy (NCBI): domain Eukaryota; kingdom Viridiplantae; phylum Streptophyta; class Magnoliopsida; order Poales; family Poaceae; genus Otatea; species Otatea glauca. Next base: position 79,506,012 of record CM070715.1, on the reverse strand, counting down.
AAGTTGGTAAGAAGAACCTTGCTATTGATGATTGTGATGCTAGACAATCTGTCTATGTGTATGGATGCAAGGATTCCGTCCTTCAAGTAAATGGTAATTTATATTTTTAGTTTGGATATATTACATTCTTCTGTAAGCTTTGTTCATAGGCTCATAACAATTGTAAAGCTTTTTGCAGGTAAAGTGAACAATATCACTGTTGACAAATGCACCAAATTTGGAATCGTTTTCAAGGTTAGTGTAAATTATTCTGGTACAAGAGGAACTCAGCTATTTTTCATTCTAGTGTAGTGGCAGTACTAACTTTAGTTTGCTATATCTGTTTCAGGATGTTGTAGCAGCCTTTGAGGTTGTCAACTGCATTGGTGTTGAGGTGCAATGTCAGGTATTCAATTATTTTGTTTCCACATTGTTTTCTCTGTATTTTGCACTACTACCCTTGAATCTAGACATTTTGTCGGTTTATTGTACCATTATGTCTACTATAGCTGCTGTCCTATGTGTGACTTCTATTCTCTTTTCCACTTATAGTTGGTTGCCTCTGGGCTTTTAACGAGCCGAGCTCGAGCGAGCCTGGTCTCCCAGGCTCGAGCTGGAGTTGGGGTTCGAGCTTGGACCCAGGCTTGAGCTCGGCTCGGTCCAAGCTCGAGTAGGCTCGAGCTCGGCTCGAGTAAGCTCGGTAATAATAAATAATTAGATATGCACTATTTTTCAATAATAAAAAAATCTCATGCTCGATCTCGGCTCGAGTAGCTCGGTAAGAGTTAACATATAATAATATTACTAGGCTCGCGAGCTATTCGAGTTCGACTCGGTGAAGCTCGCGAACTCGGTATCAAGCTCGAATTCGACTCGTTTGAAGCTCGAATCGAGCCTAGAGCGAGCCGAGCTCGAGCAGCTCACGAGCTTCGAGCTTTTTTCACAGTCCTACTTGCCTCCTTCAATATGTCCTTTTCACATGATGTTGAAATTCTTTTTTTAATTTGAACTCAAGTATTTTCCTGCATTTCTTGTGAGTGTATTCTGTTTACAAATTTCAACGTTTAAATTTTTTTGGTAGCTATTTTCAGTCTCTTTGATTATGTTGCGCTATAAAATTTTTTATTCCATCCACTACATACACTCTATTTTGAATGAAACTTTTGTTAAAAGCCATTGTGTTTTACTTGCAGGGTACATCACCGACAATATCAATTGACAACACATCTGGATGTCAGTTATACTTAAGCAAAGATTCACTGGGAGCTTCCATTACTTCAGCTAAATCTAGTGAAATCAATGTAATGGTTCCAGATTGTTCCACTAATGGTGATTGGGTAAGATCTGGTCTTTACTCATGCTATATCTATGGTGCTGCTCCTTTGTACTGTCAAAAGTTCCCTTTGGAACCTCTAGATTTTTTTTATTTTCTGTACATCTTTAGTAATTATATGCAAATTCAAGTAGTGCGGACGGAATTAAACTACATAAATCGGCCCTTGCTGAGAACCATTTATTGGTGTCTATGAAAACCATTTGTGCAAGGAAGTTTGCCCAACGTATGCATTGTATAGAATTTTGGGACATTTGCCTTTGAGTATGTGGTTTCAACTTTCTACATCTTTTTAACTCTTATATTTAGGAAAAGCATGAACTTATGAATCTATGTGGCCACATTGCACAAACACTTCTTTTCAATGGCATACAAATGTCCTTTTAGAAGTATGATACCAACATAGTTTCATTATTTATTGGAGTGGCGAACGATAAAACAAGATATTTGCCTACTCATTACATTTTGCAAAGCTTTTAGGACCATAAAATGCCAACAGTGTATTATTTTGACTTCTTGATTAGCACAGAAACAATTCAAGTAAACTTCTTTGCCGCATCCTGATTACATTTCAAAATGTGGCCCGAACTGTTTCTCTTGTTTTTTTTTCTTACCATTTTTTATTTGCTGCTGGATCAATATTTTTTGGCAAAAATTCTTTTTATCACCATATCTGTGTTATTTTGTATGATTTTAGGTGTTGATATGTGTGCATGTAGATTAGCATTTTACTGGGTGATGTAGTTTGCAGTTTTCTTTGGGTCAAGACGCCCTCTTTTATTTTATAATTGTAAGATGGTACCATCTATCAGCAGCCTAGAGTTCATTGCTCCTTGAGCTAGGATAGGTTGACATATCACATATTCCCTGTTTCTGTAAATAAGTTACAATCTTGCTCCTAACTTCGGTTCTTTATGTTGCAGGTGGAACATGCTTTGCCTCAACAATACATCCATAGCTTCAAGGACGGCCAATTCATCACTTCACCAGTTTCTCATTCTGGAGCATAAATCTAATGATACCTGATTTTATGTGTTTGTGTGCTTGCTTGATGCTGCGGTCGCCTTGTTTTAACTTTTAAGATGGTGGTATATTGAGAGTTGTAGTGGATTTTGACATCTGTTGGAGCATTGGGCATTGTCTACGATTGTTGTTTCTATAGTCCTTGCTCTGTGTGTGCGGTCTGTATGCTTTCTTTACTTTACACATGGTTCTTTTGTTGGTATATTTATATGCCAACAAACAACTTGGTGTATGTTCGAGCTGATCATTCTTTTTACGACATGATTGTCACTACATTGTCATTGATGTGGGGTGCATGGTTTTGTTGTGTGTATTATCATCAGATTGTTCCTAACGACGTGGAGCTGCCTGCTGCTTCTGACATGCTGCTTGCACTGGGCCAGCTTGACTGCTCGAGTGTTTTAAATATGGATTACTGTGTATACGTGCGAATATTGCAAATCCAGATACCCTAACTTAGGGTGCGTTTGGTTGCCTGGATAAGGTTGGATGGGATATGACCATCCAACCTGGATGGGATGAAACCATCCAGGTAGTTGTTTGGTTGGGTGGATAGGGATGAGCCAATGTTTTGTTTGGTTAGATGGATAAGAATGTGGATAGGATGAGCTAATTTTTTGTTTGGTTGCATTGATAAGGATGGATGGGCTAGTTGTAATAAAGGTTTCGAATTTTGGTTTGAATTTTTTTGATGAAATTTGACTTAAATTTGATTTTTTGGAGAAATTTTGACCAAATTTGTATTTTTGGACAAAATTTGACCGAAATTTGAATTTTCGGACAAAATTTGAATTTTTGAACAAATTTGAATTTTCGGTCAAAATTTGACCGAAATTTAAATTTTCGAACAAAATTTAACTAAAATTTGAATTTGGCCGAGTATACCTCTTCGTACAACAAACTGGATGAACTCGTCCGATCTTTTTTCTGGGATGAGTTTGTCCAGCATCTTAAAGGAATATTCCAAAAAAACTGGACAGTCATATCCCATCCATCCATCCATCCAAACAATTGAATGACTCTAAATCTAGGGACCGCCGTATCCCATCCACCTTCATCCATCCAACCAAACGCCACCTTATTATGCTTGATTTACACTGCTACTCCCCTGGGAGTCGGATCCTGATGCGACGCTTGGACAAGAGCTAGTGTATAATGCAATTTTAGCCTCTTGCTCACTTGTTTTAGCGGATATGGTCTTATTTCACTCAAATTTGCAGAAATGGTTCAATTCAAAACTACAGAGCTTTAGGCGACAACATGTGTCACCTAATGTTAGTGTCTTGCCGTTCTCCCTGCCATGATAGGCTATCTCGGCAGGTCACCTATCGTGGTAAAGAAACATGGTGGGCCACGAACTGTGGTATGAAAGTGCAACGGGTGATTTTACACTGTTTGTGTGTGTAAACCTTTTGCGGTCCCTATGCTGGAAGATAGTGTAGAGGATTATTTTTTGTAAATTTGAGTAAGAAGAGGCTATTTTCGTTAAAACGAGTGAATAGAAGCTAGATTTGGGAAGGCTTCCAAGAGCTACATGATTTCGTTGTGAAACACGCATCAGCAGCAGCACAAGATGTTCCTCGATGCATTGGCCGGAAGGTCTAGAAGAAAAAGCTCAGACTAACAAAGCCATTAACCAGAAACCAGCGAAGGTTGTACGCAGCACTGAGATAGTGCGAGACGGTTCAGCAGCATTATGGGTCGGAAGGGAACAACCACCGGCTGTCCCCCTCGCCGTCCCCGTCGCCGGCGCGCACAGACCGGAAGGCCCCGCCGCCGCCGTCGACCCCGGCTGCACGGGAGTCACCTGCAGCAATGGAAGCGAGAGTTCTATAACGAGTTCGCAACAAACTTAAACCAATCAAAGAAGCGCACACGCTGCGTACTCAACTCAAAACCCACCTGTGGCTGCTGCCCTGGCGCTGGTACCGGCACTCGCGCCGGCGCCGGACTCGCTTGCGCGGGCGCCGGCCGCACCGTCTGCGTGGGCGACGGTGCCGGCGCCATGGCCGGTCCCAACCCCGCGCTGCCGTTCCTGAGCAGCCCCGTCGGGTACGCCTCGGCAAGGTTGGTCTGGAACAACCCGAACGACTTCTCCGACGGCTTCCCGGGCTTGAGGTCCTCGTCGTACACGGCGAAGAGGTACGTGTCCACCGACTTCCCCGGCACACGCGGCGTGCCAGCCAACGACCGGAGGTGGGACACGAGGTTGGACACGAAGGCGCGCGCGTTCTCCACCGTGGCGCCCGCCTCGTCGGGGCCGCCGCTGTGCGGCCACCCGGTCTCGGCCACGACGATCTCCACGTCCTTGTACCCCTTGGCGTCCAGCGCCGCGCGGACGGCGTCTACCTGCGCGTCGAACATGTTGGTGTAGGTGAGCCCGGAGCCCGCGTCCGGCCGCCCGGCGTTGGGCTCGAACAGGCAGAAGGCCAGTGTCTCCGGCCGCGGGTCGCTCAGGTACGCGAAGTAGGGGTACGGGTTGATAAGGAATGGCGAGCCGGTCTTGCTCAGGAAGGCGAGGAGCGGGTCGAGCGCGGGGGCGAGCTCCGGCTTGAACGCGCCGGAGGAGGGCGGGTCGGACTGCGCGAGCACGTCCATGGCGTGCACGGTGGAGACCTTGACGCTGGAGTTGGGCGGCAGCGCGGTGTAGATGTTCTGCAGGGCCGGGACGAGCTGCGAGGCGAGCGTGGCGTCGCCGAACGTGAGGACCTCGTTGCCGACGGAGACGGCGACGACGGCGGGCGACGAAGAAGCCGGGAGGTGGGCGGTGACCCAGGCGGCGGCCGCGGAGGGCGAGGACGAGAGGGAGGGGATGTCGCCGTTGGCGGCGCCGAGGAGGAGGGAGATGCCCGTGCCGGCGAAAGCGGAGACGACGGCGGGGTCGGTCCCGTAGAGGCGGACTTTGGCGATGGTCGTGGACTGGAGGAGGCGCGCGGTGGCCGACGGCGGCGGGAGGTTGTCTGCGACGTCGCCGTAGTTGATTCCGATGAAAGACTGCGGCGCTGCAGACACGTGTGTCAGCGTTAAGAACATAAGCAGCCCGACGAAATGCACCATGGTTGCTCAGTAACTGACAGAGCGTACAGTAAATTTATCGAGAACATACTCTGATTTTCCATGAATTCTAGAAGAGTTACCATACTTGTTGTAAAATTCCCGTGCAATCTCAAGCATCGGTCTGGGTTTAGTGGTAACGAATGAATTTCGACGCATGATTAATCATAAAAGCTCGTGTTTACATGCCAAAATTTAAATGGCCTAAGCGTTAGCCAAACTGTACTATGTCAGTACATGTAGGTGTCAGCGCGTCACTGCACAGCGCTATATGTCACCGTCACCTGATGACACGATGAGTGAAGAAGACGATCGATTTATGTGTGGTTCAGAATGCTCCAGCGAATGCGAACACTGCCCTTTTTGACACGGGTATCACCTCTCACTATCGCAATTTTCTTCGCATAACATCCAACAAGAAAAGAAGAAGAAGAAGAAAGCAATAACTGCATATCAACTCGCTGAAGAACGAAGAGCGAAAGGAGTGATTCGGCTGACGAACTTTAGGAGATGCCTAGATACTACGCATTGAAATTTCAGTTTGGAAGCTACACCCACACACTGAACTTCTTTCTGGACCGGGATTTTGTAACTAGCAAACCAATAGTTCGCAGATCAAATTCCCAAACATCTAAATGATTACTACAGCAGCAAGAACAGAATCCGGACTAACTGACAGAACGAAAGACAAGGAGAGCCTTACCTGCAAAAGGAAGATGGATGAGCTGCAAGAATCCCAAGAGAACAAGCAGAATCTGCCTCCTCTCTGTCATTTCCAGTTCTCCACCCTCTCTCTCTCTCTCTCACACACACACACACACAGAAACACAGAGAAGTATCTGTAATTATGTATCTCACACTCAGCTCCTCTGTTGCTTCCTATCTTATGGCCTGAAACTTCCTTGTTTCCTGCAGGTTGCAGCTTAACTAAGCTCCCCGGTCCAGTTGCTTAGCGAGGAAGAGAAAGAAACCGTGGGCTCTCAATTCTGCAAGTGCTCTCTCTCTCTCTACACAATAATAAGACCACAAAGGTGTCACTAACCACTGGAAAGCAGAGGCTAAAGCGCTAAAGCCTCCTCTCTCTCTTGTTCTGCAAAAAAAAATAAAGCATCCCTTGTGTTTTTAGAACGGGGAAGCCGCCCGATTTGAACTACGCCGAGGCAGGCAGGCAGGCAGCGGCAGCCAAGGAACGCCAGGAGGAGACGGCTGCCTCCGGATGGGAGGCGCGTGTACGCTGGGGTGTCCGGATCGGACGGCCACTGTCGCTCCTGCGTCCTCCGAGATGGGCACCAACGCAGCAGGAATCTTTGCTTGCCGTGCTGTGCTCGGACTACGGAGAGGATGACGATTGACGAACTCCTGCATACCTACCGCTGTGTTGCATAGCTAGTGGCGTGACGGCCATGCGACATAGCCACATAGGGGAGCGATTGGGTGGTTTTTTTCTTCTGCTGTGCAAGTGCGTGATGAATGCGCTAACTTGGTGTTTATGTGATGGGCAAGGTGACGCAAGCCTATGGCACCAATTTGGTGGTTATGCTGGTTTCTTTGTCCGGGTGGACAAACCCGGGCAGATCAGAAAGGGTTGATGTGCAGTTTGAGAGATGTCTAGATTGTTGAATCGAGACAACGGATCGCTCAATAGTGATAAGTTATTATTATGTCCGTTATTTTGTAAAAATCAGTGCAATGTTTTTTAAACAGTGCTTTGAAAGATCTGGACGGCTGTTTTTTATCTAACGGCCCTTGTACAACTGTTAAAGTTGCAATGACAGGGTGACTGCATGGGATCTCTGCAGTAGACTTGGGGAAGGTTCTAGTTGACTGAAAGTGGGCCCACCTTCCATTGACAGAGTGGCCCATCTTCCTTGTACTCACTGGTAATAGGGCCCGAGATTTCTTTGGGCTTAAGTGTGTATCAACACGCGGCCGTTTTTCCATAACAAAGCCTTGAAGAAGCATTTACTGGTTCCAGTTCTTGGCATTAGAGCCTGCAAGTAACAGTGGAGTTTTCTATGGTACAGTTGTAGGCTTGTAGCACATGAACAACGCTTCGGACTTTAACCAGTAAAAAGGATACCAGTATATTGTCCAGTTTCCAAACTCGTTTAACATTTCCTTCCTACCGGCATTAGAGTTAGACAAACCACCATACTACCGCCTGACATAGCTTGCTGAACAACAAAGTCTTGGCAATGGAAATGCAGCAGCTCAGAACACATGAGCTTCGCTTACAACGCGGCTTGCAAGAGCTATATCAGTACATCACCAAAACATCACGTCTTACTGGTGCAAGTGCAAGTGAAACACCCAGTCAAAACATCGTCCGATCAGCGGCTACCAGGCACCTCGTCAGCCAGAAGACCGAGGCGCGTAGCGAGCAAAAAAAAAAGTGCCAAAAGACCGGAGCGACATCGCTGACTTTGGTGCTCAGCTGGTGAGCGATGAGAGCATGCCGCCGCCGCTCTTGGTGGGCACCACGACCTCCCAGCCGGGGCCTTTCAGGGGGAAAAAAGGGGCAGCGTCCACAGCGCCAGGGGAGCCGGTAAGGTCGCTCCGGTCCATCACCTTCGACAGGTCCTCGTCGCTGATGTCCGTCTGGATCATCCTGTCTTCCTCGTCATGCTCGTCCCTGAGCAGGGCCAGCAACTCCGCCCCCTGCGTTCCCATGAAAAAAGCACCATCAGAGATCATTTCCCAGCGTGCCTTTACTTTGTTGTCGTTTTGGAGAATGGAAATATTACATCTAAGACGTTAGGCTTCGCTCTATCTTGTTCAAACTGTCCCTTCCCAATCACCACATGCTCTAGCTTCAACTTTCCAAAAGCTTTCTTGATGATCCGTCCCTGCATCAATGAGAAGATAAGCACCTGTCCAACAGATATAGCCAAGCAAATCTGAAGAAAACAGATCGTCCAACCGCACCTCAACAGAATGTGATGTTGCCAACCTATATACATGCACCGGGCGTGTTTGACCAATCCGGTGGCATCGATCCATGGCCTGCAAATCCATCTGAGGATTCTGCGGGATGAAGCAAAAGTTCATCATATCACAACTATGACAGACTGGATGTACAATAAGTATTGTACAAAGGAGTACAGCTACACGCACAACCAGATGGCACGCAGGAAGATCGCATCTTCTAATTACTACTTGTTATCACATTAACATTTTGTCTGAAGCAGTACTGCTGCATTACACTATAAAAACCTCCTCGATAGAGAATTACCCAGTCACTGTCATATAGGATACAGGTATCAGCAGAAGTAAGATTGATACCCAGCCCACCTGCCCGTGTGCTTAGAATGAAGATATTCATACTGCTGTTCAAGTCATTAAATTCTGCTATCTGCCACAGAGAAATAGTAGCAAATATATCTTGTGAGATGATGACAAGTATAGCCAATGGAGCAAAACTATTTGCCTCAGTAAAGAACTTTACAAAAGAAACATAAACCAACATTTAAGATTTAAAAACACTGGTTCCACAATAATAATAGTAATGTGCTTCCAAGCTACAGTACACCACCTGGTTTTTCACATATTATGTCATGAAAGAACTGATGTCACAAAAACAGTAACATGGAGAGGCTATTACAATGCACCCAAAAATAATAATTTTCAAAGATTTTCTATTGTATTTCAAGATTATGCAATTAACACATGTCTTCAGAACCACGCATGCAGAAAGTAATGCATCACATGTTGTCAAATCACATGCCAAACTATAGTCATGCGCATAATTAGGAAAGGTAGCATATGTGCATGTGCCTAAAGTCCAATACATAATATTGCCGAGCCCGGGCATGGTGCAATTCTACAGAATGTAGTTGCTACCAAATAGAACTGTATAGGCATGACTACCACATTACCTGCCTCCTCCTCTCTTCCAACTTAACACTACCATCGATTCGGCAAACCTCAAGGCCTTCGGATTCCAAGTAATATTCAATAATGTCCAAAACTTTTGTCCATTGTGAAAATATTAGAACCTACAAATATACAAATTGAAATATAGTTGAGGTCTAAGATTAAAAAATGTTGAAGCCCGTGCTAGCATGCGTATGAATACAAGCCCAGATACAAAGCTAATATAAGAAGAGAAAACCATGTACCTTGTGATTTCGTGCGAGTAGGAAATTTAGCAATCTGTCCAACAACTGGAATTTACCACATTGTTCCAGAAGCTTCTCAACAGGTGGATACAGACCTGCAAAAATACAAATGAATGGCAATGTAAATAAAAGTCAGGAAATGAACACATGAAGCAATAGATAACACATGTCCAATGTGGAACAAACCTGATGATTCAAATGCAGATTCCAAAAGATCAGGATGGTTACAATTCTTCCTCAGCTGAATTAATAGATTATTTAGCTTAGCCTTAATGCCAGGTCTCCGCAACACTACAATACAGCCCAAACTTGTCAAATTAGATAATTATTAATTTAGCCACGGACTGGACTGTAGGTCTAGGAATATATGCACGAGTGCAAGCATACATACCAATATCTGGTTTCCCATGCAAGTATTTGTCAAATGTTTTTTCAACCAAGTGATCCTGGATTTGCTTCTGATGTTCAGTCATGTTAGCATAAATGATTATCTCTTTCTTTCGTGGAAGCATCTGCTCTACATCCTCCTTCATCCGCCTTAAAAGGAATGGACGCAGAATGCCATGAAGCTTTGAAACAACATGGACACTTCTCTTCTCTTCAGTTTCTTCTTCTTGATCTTCACCTCCTTTCCCAGAAAAATTAAACCTTCAAAAACAATTATCAACCCAACAAAGGCAAAACAAATCAAATGCAATGCATGGAGCATTTTCAACAAGTGGCTTTATTGCCTTTGCAACAAAAATGTCTCACGTATTACGGTACCAAAACCCATCTAAATAGTTGTTAGAAACATGTAAATATTACTTGGAGTCATCAGTAGACATTTAAGCGTACACAACATATCAGTACACAATATAAATCAGCAAAAAATACACGGTATAAATTTCTGCTATATTCACTAGGCATTTCAGCAGACATGACATATACACAATAAAAAGCAGCAAAAAATAGAATGTACATTCACTACTCCACGTTCTTCATTTCAACAAGAATGCTTCTTGGTGGGCTAGGCATACCAAATTTACAACAAGAAAAGCAAAATATTGGTATACTTTATGAAGAACAGTGCTTCTGAACCTCATAAGGCATACAGCAACAAGAGAATATATGTTTCAAGAGTAGTAGCATTAAATTAGCGGAATTAATTGATTTATAGACATGATAATTGGTGGTGATGGAACTGATAGTGCACTTAAAGCAATTTTAACATATTCTTTTACATCACTTTAATCACAATATGCTAGCTTTCGAGGCCCAGATGCTAATCACTTTACAAATGCTGACAGATGCTTGACTAGAACAACCAACATATATGTTCTGCTCGATCCACATACAAATTACCCAAGCTATCAATACAAGATCTGGGCCAATGGCAGAGAAATCTGTTATAAAATCAAGGCAAATGCTGCATTGGAATGTTCAAGTAACTTTTGATTAGAATCAATACAAGACAAGGAGTGCTTCCAGTACATGGTATTTGCACCTCAGTGCTGAGAGTTGAGAACGGCAAATAACATGACATGTACAAAAAATTACATATGGGAAAGGGTGGTGCTAGGTCAACTCAGTGAATCATACCATGACTCAAATTCCTGGTGAGATGAGAATATATCAGGTAAAATGAAATTCAGTAGTGACCACAGCTCTGCTAGGTTATTCTGAAGAGGTGTCCCAGTCAAAAGGAGCTTATTATCCATAGGCAGGCGCTTTAACTCCCTTAATAATTTACACTTTGAATTTTTCAACCTATGCCCCTGGAAAACGAAGTATGGAACTGACATGTAAATAAAATGCAAGGGAACAAACCACAAGGGCAACGATTTAGAGCATGTGTTTTTCCATCACCTCATCCACAACAACATACTTCCACTTATAATGAGCAAGAAATTTTGCATCTGACATGGCCATCTCATATGAAGTCACTATTAACGGAAAACCCGGTCCAACATTTTTGGGCATAAATTTTCTCCTTATCTCTGCCCTGGCCACTTTATCACCATGATAAATCACACCAGTTAGAGATGGAACAAACCTGAAATCAAGCATCTCCGTATGAGAACATCAATTATGGACAGCGAAAGAATTACTTTGGATACTTTACCTTGAGATCTCATTCACCCAGTTAGACAGAGTCGAAAGAGGAGCAATTATCATGTATGGACCATGCAGACCTTTCCCTTTGAGATGGGCTAGAAATCCAATAGTCTGGATTGTTTTCCCAAGACCCATTTGATCAGCAAGTATCCCATTTAGCCCATTCTGCCACAGCGATATTAGCCACTTCACACCCTTTATCTGGTAAGACTTCAACTTTCCGCCGGTCATTAGTGGAACAAGGTTGGCTTGCTCTTTTTCCCACCTTTCTTCTTCTGTGAGAGTACAATCATCAGGGGCGTGATCTTCACGAGATCTTGTAAGCATGGCTGTCACTGCCGTCTTAGCCTTCTTCTGAACAACATTTTATTTTTTAGTTGTCAGAACTTAAAAAGGGTAAAATAAAGTTTGGTCTATGAATAAGAATAATTATCATATTTTTCCTTAACATTCATATCACTTAAAGTCAACCACTAAAACACATTATGCTAATGTCCTAACTCTTACAAAGGAAGGCAGCAGCAAATCTCAGACGTCCCATTTAATTATGATAGTGAACTACCTTAGAAGGACACTATAGATGGAGAAGTCATCAGTAAATATTGAAAAGAAGACATTAAGCACAACACAGCATCCACCCTAGCATTCTTGTAGAAGGACACTACAGATGGAAAAGTCATCAGTAAATATTGAAAAGAAGACATTAAGCACAACACAGCACCCAACCTAGAATTCTTCCAGGCTCCAACAGCAACACATGTTTCAATACTTGCACAATATTACTATTGTTGGAAGTTCACATGTGCAAGTAATACATAGTTACATAATAGACATAGTATATGACAAACACAACATCTACATAATCCATCTATCAGAACACGGATTGTTGAGTTTAAGGGTGATACGAATTTGTTTCCTACTCCATCTCAAATCTACTCCTACGTGAAATCTATTATGTATCACTATAAATGCCCATGTAGTCCATAGGAAAAGCAAGAGCTTCATTATAAACACATCCTCATATAATGATATTGCCTTCGTGCGCCCGTGGTATTTCCCGTATGGGTTTTCCACGTAAAAATTCGCGTCTCTTATTTCTATTTTTCTGGGCATTATTTGCAATAAGTAGTATCAGAGCTTAGGTTTCAAGATTCGAGCCGTTGCCCTCAGGAGGAGATTCTTGGGGCGGCACTGTGCACGGCATCTACATGAGCAACGCTGGCAACCACCCGGTGTTCGGCGACACCGCACTCGAGCTGGTGACAAGGGGGGTCGATTTGGTCTATAGCGGCAGCAACATTGGCTTGATAGGGCCTGGTCGCACGGATGGTTCTCGATGGCAACTGCCATGTCCTCGGGGTGATTCCAAGAGCACTCATGCCCCTTGAGATATTAGGTGCAAGTGTTGGTGAAGTAAAGGTTGTCTCCAACATGCATGAGAGGAAAGCTGCGATGGCACAACAATCTGATGCATTCATTGCTCTTCCTAGAGTATATGGAACAATGGAAGAGTTGTTAGAGATGATAACATGGTCACAACCTAGAATTCATGACAAACCAGTTGGATTGCTAAATGTTAACGGTTACTATGATATGTTGATTGCCTTATTTGATAAGGGGCGCGACCGAAGGTTTTATTAAGCCTGATTGCCGACAGAAAAATTGTTTTGACATCAAGTGCCCATGAATTGCTGACAAAGATGGACCAATACACTCGTTCACAAGGAGGTAGCTCCGCGTACAAACTGGAAGACATCATCCATTGCTACATGCGCAAGAATAATATACCAAAAGATTCATCAGCCTCAATTTGACAATTTCAACTCACCTCAACTTCGTTCCACGACTCGATTTATATTGAGCGTTGACCCGCGCTCAACCCGATGACTGTTCCAGTGCCAAAAGTTCGCCAACATTGTCGCCAATGTCGCACAACGCCATGCTTAGGCGTTGTTCTACGCCATCTTCGTCGACAATCTTCTGCCACAGTCGATCGTCGTATTGCTTCTATTGAAGATGGATTATATTGCAATTCAGGTTATTGTGCCTGTTATCATAGTTGTCACAGCGGTCCGGCTAGGCGCGACGAGCCCGAACCGCCTAGACGCCTAGGCGATGATTAGACAATGAAGCATTAGCAGTTAAGCAGCAGGTCAGCACGCATCAAGCATTAGCACTTAAGTTGCATGAAGCATCAACCATCAAGCATTAGCAGTTCAGTAGCAGCAAGCATCAACCATTAGCAGTTCAGCACAGCAGCAACATCAGTGCATCAAGCATCAGTGAGAAAGGGGGATCAGTAGCATCAAGCATCATTAGGAGCAACATCAAAGGGGCAGGAGAAGAGGGCAAGGGGGCCGAATGGAGGTTAGGAGGAGAGGGGGAGGCGAGGAGTAGAGGGGATGGGTGCCAAACGGAGGTGAGGAGCGTCGGAGGTGAGGACTAAGGAGCAAATGCTGCAGATCGGAAGAGGGGTTGACCGGTCGGGAAGGGGATTCGAAAGGAGGCGAGGAGCAGAGGGAGATCGGAAAGGGGGATCTCACCGGAGGTCCGAAGGAGAGGAGCAGAGGCGGTCCGACGACAGCGCGGATGGCAAAGCTCCCTTGGGCCTTGTCTCCTCTCCTTTTTGCGCAGAGCTAGGGTTACCCGGTGTGGCTCTGCGTCTCTGCGGGCAGCACCCTTATCCCCCGTCCTCACCTCCTCGGCGCGCGCCCAACTCTAGCCGCCACGACGCCTAGTCATCGTTCCCCTCACCTAGACGCTGGGCGAGCGCCTAACTCGCTCTAGTTGAGGCGGCCGGCCCAGGCATCCTCTTTCGGCCGACTGGACAACTAGGCGTCGCCGTGATAACAAAGCCTGTTATCGATGACATATATGCAGGATTAATCACTGGAAATTTCTTTAACAATCCGTCGTCTACTATGGGTTACTGCGACAAGATCTGCACATATAGAGTCTAAGGTGGAGTTGCAGTTATTTCAACAAAATGAGTTAATTTGGGCTACACTTGGTCGAGGAGACTTTGGAAAAAAAAAATCAATGTCAGTTGAGAAGACAACTGAATTTAGTGTTCAATCATCGATTGGATATGTTGTAATTTTGGATCGCTCGCCCATTATGAAAGCTTTGGCAACATTAATTCTCAAGAATTTGATGACACCCTGATGGTAGCTACAATTATACTCTCCGATGTTTTACTATTTAAAAGTGAAAGTTTTTTTCCAATATCAGTTTGAGATCAAAGATTTAAGTACAAGAAGTTTGCTTCTACGTGGATACTACAACGCTATCCAGTTATCATAGCTCGATACGAGGGGTCTACTGCAATTTAGAATCCATTAACAGCACGAGAGTTCCTTTCATCTTAACAATTTTGCATGAGCAGTTTCAAACCATGTCATAATATTTAATTATCTTTGAAGTCGGCAGTTTGAAGTAAGTGACGACTACATTTGCAAGTTGCTCTTTCAATGAGTATTGTTTACTGAATTTTGTGTTCCAGATAGAGCATATGAAATATATATGATATGAGTTCTTTGCTATCTATCAAACACCACAAGTGATGTTTTGGTTTACAAAACGTGTTTGGATTATACTGTTCCGGTCTTTCTTGTTCAGATAAGTCCATTGGACTTTCGGCGTACAAGATGTTCATAATGATTTGTTTCAAAGAGAGCTGCGTTATATTTTCGCTACAAGAGAAATTCGTCTCAAGGTGGAGATTGTTGAGTTTGAGGGTGATACGAATTCATTTCCTACTCCATCTCAAATAAACTCCTACACGGAGTCTATCATGTATCACTATAAATATGTCACTATAATCCATAAGAAAGGCGATAGCTTCATTGTAAACATCTCCTCGTATAGTGATACTAACTTCGTGCGCCCATGGTTTTTCCCGCAAGGGTTTTCCACAAAAAAATTTGTCTCTTGTTTCTATTTTCCTAGACATTATTTGCAACAACTCGGATAAACAAATATCATGTACTGGCATATTTACAAAAAAGTAGAGGAATATACATAAAGCCTGAACTCACATCATTGTACTGTGGCGCAGATTTCGCTTTCCTCTTTCTGCCACGTCCTCTCTTCTTCTCCTCTACTAGCTCCTCTTCAACTTGAATTTCTACACCGTCCTGCTTAACCAACAAGCAACACCACCATGTCAACCCAAAAAAAAAACTAGTGGTAAGTTACAAGATACAGAACAAAGTGAGAGACTCCTACATCGGTGATCTGATCCATCTTCTCAAGTAGGAATTCCGAATAGAGCTGTGTCTGTGTCAGCAGCTCATCCAACTTGCTAAACCGGGCCTTAGGATCAAAAGCAAGTCTTGCCACCTCTTCCCTCTTTCTGGCCTCCTCTTCTTCCTCTACCTTGACCCGGCAATCATGTAGCTGCTCTTCCTCCTTCTTCATCTCCTCTGTTATGAGGGATGCATCGCCATTCTTGGCCTCGAGGTCAATAGGCAGATATGAACTTGCATCCACAAAATCATCAGCCGTCTCCTCCTTGACGGACTGCAATAGCTGCTCTTCCTCCTTCACCGCCTTAACGATGGAGGGTGCATCACCGTTGTTGGCCTCGAGCTTGACAGGCAGGGACGAGCTAGCGTCCACAAAATCACCTGCTTTCTCCTCTTCGAGCCGTTCCTCCTCTTGCTTAATTGCTTCCCCATTCTTGGCTTCAGAAATTTTCTAATTTTGCACAAGTAATCAGATCAAGAACTGGTCGTCAGGACAAATAATCGAAATCGTTGGAGAACTCGAACAGGCAAAATACAGAAATCGCAACCAAGAAAAGCAAAGGGGCTCCATCTAGAGATCTAAAAAAAACAAATAAATCACCTCGTCCTCCAGAACGGATGTAGGAGAACCGGCGACGGCGGTGGTGGTGGCGGCGGTAGCGTTGGTTTCCATCTTCACCCCGTTCGCCACGGCGGCCACCATCCCTTCCACCATAGGTCACAACCAGATTATCAAATCCTGACGAAACAGCGGCCCAAATCAGCGATCGTCTGAAACCCTAACCAACATTTTATCACCATTTACACAAATCAGCACTACAGTATAACACAAATAGGCTAAAACCCTAAACCCAAACGAGCAAACTAGCAAACCAAAACATGATAGGTTGCAAGAAATCTAGCCCATATTGCATTTTCCAACGAAAAGCACGGGTTTTTTTACCTCACAATATAGCCTATTCCCCACCTTTCCTCAAAAGAAAAAAGGAGGCCCAAAAAAAACTTTCCCAATAAATTCTTCTCCGGTGAATCCTTGAACAAGAAAAGGTTGCGGAAAATCAACATACCTCGCAAGTTATCGTCGCAGAAACAGTGTATAAATTAATCA
Source organism: Otatea glauca (assembly GCA_036346275.1). NCBI lineage: Eukaryota > Viridiplantae > Streptophyta > Magnoliopsida > Poales > Poaceae > Otatea > Otatea glauca. The sequence continues at coordinate 79,489,053 of CM070715.1, read as the reverse complement.
GAAAATAGGGAAAGGAAGAGGAACAGAAGAGTTGAAATGACCCTAATATTTAGAAACGGGTAAGGAAGAGGAACAGTAGAGAAGTGGCCCTAATATTTAGAAGGCGGCGAGGGAGGGCTCCCAAGAGGAGAGGACGGGTTTCAGTTCAGGCGGGAAAGCGTGAGGAGAGAGACAACCGTAAACACCCATGGGTTCGGACATATTTACGGGACTGCCACCATGGGCATTTCCTCTTCCGGTGGGCCCTACTCCGCAGTGGGGCGCGTCGGGGGGGTATTCCCGTAATGTCATGCCGCCGGGGGCATTCAAACTGCGTAACTTCGCGACCGTGTTCTGCACTCGCCGAGAGATAGAAACAGCAGCCCGAGTTGGGTGCTCCACTGACACTCTGGGTCCACGAGTCGTGACCCCACATGTCGCCCAATGAGCTTCAGTCTGAGAGCGTGCTTCGGGATGGTGGCCCGTAATTGGGAGGCTCGGGTGCCTGCCTGCCTCGATCCCTGCAGTTTACAGAGGAGATGGTACGGCGGCTCCTTCGAATAGACCCGGTCCGGTGGATTTCGCCTCTCCGGGTGGTGGGCCCGGTATTTTGGTGTTTGGTGGGTCCACAGTGGAGCGGGTCTACGTAGTTGGGAGGCATGGTCCGTGGGGTGGTGCGGGGCTTGTGCTGCTGCGGTAGAGCTTGGGCTGGCTGTGGCTGCAAACAAAGGCGAGCAGAGACCCAGGAGGAGCGCGTGGTGGGTGGTATGGGCTGGCAGTTCAAATTGTTTCCTTTTGTTGTTTTCGATGGCTGCGTCCGGAGTAAATGTGTGCCCATTTTTTTTTTGACCGTTGGGAGCACGGGGGCAGAGTTCAGGATGCATGGCGGATCGGTTCGTGGCCGTCGAACCGTGCGGTTTGCAGTAAAAAAGGATCGGATTAATTGCACTAGCACAGATTTTCATAGGAATTACAGAGGTCCGTTTGTTTCGAGTATCATGGAGCTTTAGGAATCAGTGCGGTCCAGCTAGAATCGTGCCGGTTTGAACACTGGAATTTCGCAGGAAATTTACAGCAGAAAGGACAGCTCCTACATAAATTATATGGAATTCCCATGCTCCAAGCAGGCCCCAGGGTGCCACACTCGGTACGGTCTAAAACCAATGTGTAGTCACACGGTACAAAGTACCTACTAATAGATTTGTAAGGGTATATACGATAAAGTCATATCTGTTTACTGTTAGCATGTATACATTAGTTTTGTCATATTTGAAAGAATGAGAAAAGAGGAGAGATAAGAGAATTGGCTCTTATTTAGTGCTAGAATCGCACGAAAAAATAAGTGCTATCGTCGGCTAAAAACCGGTGTTAAAGCCAGCGCGAGCGACTGTTAATGTTTTGTCAATATTCACAAGATGAAGTTAGTGTTGAATGTCCAAATTAAATGTTTTAGTGTTTCTCTAAAAAAACAATCTTTAGGTCTAGTTTGGAAGGCCTATTCCCGGCAGAGATCCCTGTAGATAGCCTGGGATTTTAGGCTAAAATCCTGGCCCATCCACAGGGATCCCGCTTGAGAATTGGCTTCTCAAACAAAGTCTTAGAGATAGTTATTGTACAAGTTTGTTTTATTGTTTACTTTAGATAACATGGATAAAAAATAGAGTAAGTAGTGGACTTTGTTATTGTACTTCCTCTAAAATAGTTTATTTACTGGAGTATAAACAATGCAAAAGAATGTACACGGGTAAGAGATGCTTGTCCTTCGTTTGCATGCTATCCCATTGTAAGGACCAAGTTAGTCTAGAGGGGGTGAATAGGCAACTTTAAAAACTTTTTGGTTCTTATGAAAAACTTTTCTCAATAAAAATAGTAAAAGAAACAATTAATATAAAATTCAGCACAGCTCTGTTTAAGTAGGATTTGTAAAAAGAAGAATTTTAATGAGAACTGACAATAAGAGGAACAAACAAAGATAAACCAATAACAGGAAGACTCGAAGATTTTTTTCACCGAGATTCAGAGATCAAACTCCTACGTCCCCATTAGAGCACTTCTTCAGAAGTATTGCTCCACCAAACAGCCAATCTCAATGGCTTTTGGTTTTCCACTATCTTGACTCTTTCACCACTCCAGTGAGGTGAGTCTCAACCTTTCACAGCAATGGTAGCCTTCCACAATCTTTGTTGGATAGATCGACCAACAACTTCTCCAACCGTCTAGAAACAGCTAGTTCCAAGAGTAATAGACTATCCACAAACCCTGTCCCTTGGTTCAGTAGCTAGATGCAAACTAGACTTAGCTTGGAGCAAGAACTTTAAATATTCAGAATGAATGTTTGAAGTTTATGAGTTGAAGCTCAAACTCTTTAATGAAATGAAGGCTCGGGAATGCTAAAGATCAAAGAGTTGTAATTGATTTGAAAGATGTCAACGGTGTTCAGGATGTCAAGGATGTGTATGTGCAAAGCTCTGTATATTTTGAGAACCCAAGCATTCTATATATAGAGCCTGAACAGAAATAATCGTTGTACTTGCCATTTGCCCGTTGGGGGTTGGTAGGATAGATGGGGTAGGTCAACTACTACCTTTTTATAAGAATTTTAAGGTGTATGAGTCATAAGTCAAAATACACACACGCCGGACTAAAATTTTTAGTCCGGGGTACATAGGATTGGAGAAGCATTATTGTACTTAGAGTGACCCATTTGCGCCGGACCGAAAATATTAGTTCGTCGTAAATATACTATCCAAGGTAGTTTGTGCCATACTGAAAATGTTGGTCTGATGTACACATACTTTGATTTATATGAATATCAGCAAAACAATGTTTTGCGCCGGACCGAAAAAGTTGGTCCAGCGTACACATGCCTTGTTCCATTTGAGTACCAGTGAACAATGTTTACGCCGGACCGAAAAAGTTGGTTCGACGTATGTGGAAAAATGGCTGGTTTTATCTGAGTGGAGTATGTTTGCGCCGGACCGAAAAAGTTGGTCCGGCGTACACATATAATTCTGGTCCGCATCAAACTTCATATTTCTGGTTAAGATTTGAGCAGAATAATTCTTAACACAGACTAGGATTTTATTTAGAGTGAAAATATAACATATGCCAGACTAAATTTAGGAAAGAATTCAGATTGGACCGACGTGAACGGTGTACGCTCGGTTGAAAAGAATCAAAGAAGAGTTCTTAGCGCCGGACTGAAAAAGTCGGTCCGGCGTACATGGAATGTGCTCGGTGACAAAAACTCTTAGCGCCGGACTGAAAAAGTCGGTCCGGCATACATGGTGTGCGCTCGGTTGGAATTGAACTTTGATTTCTTGAACGCTTGACAAGATGTTTGGTCCGAGAGAGAACTCTTTTTGGCTAAGAAGGAAAGATCTGGATTTTTGAGTGAGAAATATGAAATGTCCTATGCTCCAAGTAATCTTAGTGATTTTGCATATGAACCAAGATCATTTTTTATGTATAATCTCTCTTAATAGTATGGTGATTCTAGCTATATGGCTTGAATCAACTCGCAAGCCAAAACTAGAAACAAACACGTTAGCCTTGATCTTCAAATCTGACTTTTCTCGCCTTTTACTTAGTATCTTTTTTTATCATCAACACCAAAACCTACATAATAAGCATAATTGACAAAAATAGGGAGCCTAGATGCTCTCAATCTCCCCCTTTTTGGTGATTGATGATAATATCTTTGATATTATACTCAGAGAGCTATAAAGGATTACTTTTCCTGCAGATAAAAGTTAGTCTGATAGAACAGATAATGTTTAAATAACTCAAGTATTTTATACTCCCCTTGAATGAATGCATGAGATAAATTTCATTTGAACACATGAAGCAATATCAGAATCATTCAGAAGGTGTTTTTCAGATAAAATTAAACAAATATCAATAGATCCAAGAGAAGCATATGCATAAATCATTTAGTGGAGCAAAATTCATAAAAGGCTTGAGTTTTTATAAAAAACTCTTTATAACAAGCTTAGATAACTAAGAGAGGAGGTTCTACTGAGAGAACTATTCGATTCTTAACTATTCTATTCTTCTCCCCTTTAACTATTTTATTTTTCTCCCCCTTTGACATCAATAGCCAAAAAGGTTACTTCTTGCGCTTTGAAAAAGTCCTTTTCAGCATACTTGCCATTCTGGAACTTGTACTTCTTCTTGGAGGAGAGGATGTTGATTGCTCTTGGTCAGATTCAGAATGTGGAGTAGCCATTGCTTGATCATACCAACTGGGATAATCAGGATCACCAGGCTGAGGATTGAAAGTAAGTTCACTGAAATCATGCTGGACATCTCTGATCAGCTCTTGAGTTTCATTAGACTGGTCCAACAAAAGTTGTGCTATTTGCTCCTGATTAGAGACTAAGTTGTTTCTTGCATTTTGAGAAAAGTCCCTAAGGTATTCAAGCACATCCCCTTGCCAGTCCAAGCAGTCACCGGTTTTGTCAAAGTTTTTGTACACAGTTTGAGAAAAGTGGTTAATTTTGGCATCTTGGGCATTCTGCTTTTTGTTGAGATCATATAATATGTCTTTGATCACCAGTTATTCAGTCTTGATCTCACCTATCCATTTCTTCATATCCCATTGATTTCCTCTTATCATATCAAACCTAATATAAGTTTCATCTCTGAGATTTTCTTGGTCTTGATAGATCTTTTGCAGCATTTCTTGCTGTTGTTGAATGGCTGTCATTTTCTCATTATGTCTCTGGGCTGCCAACCTTCTTTCTTCTTCAAAACTCTCTTGAGCATGTCTGAGATCAGAATTGTATTGTTGCTCAAAAGATGTGAACCAACCTGGCTGTGAATCCCACCAAGATGGTTGCTGACCATAATCATGTGAAAATTCAGGCTCAGCAAATTCAGAGTGATGAGAATGATGAGAGTCCTCAGAAGATTGTTGAGTAAACGTTGGCATATGTCCCTGAGGTGGCCTAGAACAACCTGCTTCATGCTCATGGGTTGCTGATGGAAATCTTTGAGCCTCCATGAACCTAGCTGCAGCTGCCAGTTCTTGCAATTTGTGTATTTCTTCATCTTCATGATGAGATTCTGAGCTGACAAGAATCTTAGTGCCTTCATGCTGTCCAAAAATCTGATGACTCAGACTCTCAGAGCCATAGTCCACCACTTCTGTAGGTGTATGTGGATGAGCTGGAGAGAAGTTTTCCTGAGTATGATAACTGTGACTTGGAGCTCTGCCATCATCATCTGTATTGGCATTTATCTCAGTGTTTTCTTGAGCACTTGCCTCATGTATCGCTGGAAGTGGAGGAGTAGGAAATTTAGCTGGCCTTTCTGTATCAGTTGTTGGCTTGGGTATCTTGTATTGTTTAGGTCGACAATTGAAGTCTCTATTCATTTCATTATGGGAAATGATTCCTTGAGCCATTAGCATTTGAGTGATCTGTATGGCAAAAGGAAGAGGGCTGCCTATTTTTCTGCAAATGGCTTCTTTCATCTCTCCAAAAATGTAATCTGTCAGATCAATGGGTTGTCTTGACAGAATCAAATGCAGCAACCAAGCAAGACATGGAGTTACTCCCTCTTTGTATCCAGTCTTAGGGTAAATTGTATGCCTTAGTATCAAGAGCAGAGCTTTTGCCTCAGCAGACAGACACTTAACCCTATTTGCATTAAAACCAGCCTCATTGATGTTTCTGTAAATATGGGCTGATACTTGTAGATCTGGCATATCACCAACATGCCTCCATCTATTGCCAGAAAACATTATGTCATGAATCCTGGTTCTGTTCAGTAAGGGATTTGAGGCACCAATAGCCGCTTCAAATTGAGGTGATCTCACTTTTCTCTTTTTCCCATCAATAGTGAACAAAATATAGTGCCTATTCTTGTTCACAAGCAGAGAAGCATAGAATTCTAAAATTCTATTTTCATTCCAAGCTGGCTCAGCAGAAGACATAAGAGCAGCAAGGCCAGGGGTCGATCTTACACAATCCAGAATTCTGTTTGAGACTAGAACTGAGCTAATTTGGTTCCAGTCCACATACTGATGCTTGCACAAGGCTGATAAGAGTTTACCATTCTTATTTTTCCTGTTCTTGTAGCCCATATATATGTTTTTCTGGAATGTGGTGATGAATTGCTCATTAAAAGGGGGTCTATCAAAAGGAAACTAAACCCTTTCTAGCACCAATCTAGCAGCTCTTAGTTTCTTTCCTCCCAAAATAGCTAGTTCATGCCCAACAATCATGTCAATTCCATCAGTGAGTTCTATTTCTTCATCAGAGGATATATTTGCACTAGGCTCATAGTCCCTGTCGTCTGAAGAAGAGGAGGAATCATGTTGGACTGGTTGCTTCCCTCTTTTTGGTGGTTTAGAAGTTACTTTCTTTACTACTCCACCAGATTGCTATTGACTAGAGCTATCTGTTCTTGTTTTCTTTTTCCTTTTGACCTTATCAGCAATTTTCCCAAGAAGACTTCTTTTGTCTGGGTTATCTGAACTCATCTTGACTAAGACTTCTTTTCAAGCGAAATCTTGGTGACTTGGTTGACAAACAAGCAGTACGCTTCGATAATGCAAAGCTCAAAAACTGAAGAACAGCCTAAAGAACAGGGAGATGACCTTTAAGAAAAAGATTTCTAACTTAGGAGATGACCTTTAAGAAAAAGATTTCTAACTTAGGGTTTCAATCTAAGCAAATAGAAGAGATAAAGATTGAAGAACTTACAGAACCCTAGAAGCTATGCCTTGAGCACACAGGAGCACCGTTGCTAATCACCCGGTCAGGATGTGCTTCGGTGAAGAGTTGATCTTGCGCTCAAGACCAGATTGCAAGAGGGTTGATGTGGATCAAGAAAGCTTGAAATTTTTTTGAAGGATATGGAGGTATAAATAGCGCAAGTTGCGATGAATAAAAACATGAAGTTATTGCAGTAGTTTGGAGTACGGACAAACATGGGGAAAGTAACGACTGCAACTGCCCGGTTTGAAGGAGGTCTCTTATGAAGGGGGGTTTTGAACCAGAGAATCCAAGAGGTATGGTTACCAATTTTGGACAGGTTTAACAGAGATAAGTCATAAGAATAGGAAAGATTTTGACGTAAACAGCAAGGATATGATTTTTAGAAGTTTGAGATGAACATGATTTGAAAAAGATAAGCGCTGATATGACAGAACTATTGTCGTACGCGCCCTGGACTGCTTTTTTAGTTAAATCTGATAACTTTCCATCTGCGTCGGACCAAGTCCTGATGGCTTTCCATCTGCGCCGGACCGAGTCCGTATAAGACATACTTGGTCTGCCGCAGTTAGAAAACTCTCGGTTTGGTTTAGACAGCAGTCCGTGGTACATAGACAAAGTTCTGAACTTGAAAATACAGATATAACTTATTAAAGATTTTCTGAGATCTCTCTTTTAAGAATAACACACAATTTTTTAAGAGGGATCTTAGAATAATCTTAATATAAAGATCAATCAACCAATAAACTCAGAAGATTTTGGATTCAAATAAGAATGTATGAGCCCTAATTTTCATAAGAGCATGAGTATGATTAACTCAAGCTCAAGAAGAGAACTCATGTGCTGAATAGTTTAGGTTTTCAATATTTTGTAAAAGTATTTCCTTCTGAAGCTTACTTAACCTAATTGCTGTGTTTTAGAAAAGTATAATATAGTAATAGAGAAAGAGAAGGCTTTCAGCAGCAATTTTATGACTATTAGTTTTTCAAGTAAGCTTTTTATTTTAGAATATAATCTTATTATTATTTTAGCACCAGTAATTGCTTTGTTCACATAAGGGTAGCAAGATATGCATGGCAAGCAAACTTGACTCCCCCTTAGTGTGTTATTCCAAAGCATTAAGCAATATTTGAAAGCGCAAGAATGTTTAGTTCATTTCTCAATTTTGAAAATTTGGCCTCATCGAGTAGTTTAGTGAAAATATCAGCCAATTGATCCTCAGTCCTGATGTGACTAAGCATAATATCACCTTTAACGACATGATCACGTATGAAGTGATGTCTAATTTCAATATGCTTAGTTCTAGAATGCTGGACTGGGTTATTGGCTATTTTCACTGCACTTTCATTATCACACAACAGAGGCACATTTTCAAACTTAATGCCATAGTCCAAAAAGGTTTGTTTAATAAAAAGAGTTTGAGCACAACAAGCACTGCTGACAACATATTGACCTCGTGGTTGAAAGTGCTATTGAATTTTGTTTCTTTGAACACTAAGATACTAAAGATCTTCCAAGTAAATGATAACCCCTAGAAGTGCTTTTTCGATCAACTTTGCAACCGGCATAATCAGAATCTGAATAGCCAAGAAGTTCAAAAGAAGCACCTTTTAGGTACCATAAGCTAAAACAAGGAGTATGCTTTAAATATTTGAAAATTCTTTTTACTGCACTAAGGTGCACTTCCTTAGGTGCAGCTTAAAATCTAGCACACATGCATACACTGAACATGATGTCTGGCCTAGATGCTGTCAAATAGAGTAAAGAACCTATTTTGGATCTATATAACTTTTGATCAATAGACTTACCCCCCACATCTTGATCAAGATGTGTATTTGTTGTCATATGAGTTTTAAGAGGCTTGCATTCTTCCAGATTAAAGCGCTTGAGAAGGTCTTTAGTATACTTTTCTTGTGAGATGAAAGTCCCTTCCTTCAATTGCTTGACTTAAAATCCCATAAAGAATGTAAGCTCTCCCATCATTGACATTTCAAACTCTTTAGCCATTTGATTACTGAATTCTTTGCACAAAGATAGATTAGTACTTCCAAAGATAATATCATCAACATATATTTGACAAATCATTAATTTACCATTGAAGTCTTTTAGAAATAATGTTGGATCAACCTTCCCAATTTTGAAATTCTTTTCTAGTAGAGAGTCTCTAAGGCGCTAATACCATGCCCTAGGGGCTTATTTCAAACCATATAGTGCCTTAGATAACTTGTATATATGATTGGAAAATTTCACATCTTCAAAACCAAGGGGTTGTTCAACATATACAGTTTCTTCAATGATTCCATTAAGAAAAGCACTTTTAATATCCATTTGAAACAGAGTAATATTGAAATAATAAGCAAAGGCTAGAAGGAACCGTATGGCTTCAAGTCGAGCTACAGGTGCATAGGTTTCTCCATAATCCAAACCTTCAACTTGAGTGTATCCTTGAGCCACTAGCCTTGCTTTATTGCGTGTGACCATACCATTTTCATCTTGTTTATTTCTGAAAACCCACTTTGTTCCAATGGCATTGTGTTCTGTGGGTCTTTCCACTAAGTTTCAGACTTTGTTTCTCTCAAAATTGTTGAGTTCTTCTTCCATTGCCACAATCCAGTCAGCATCCTTTAGAGCTTCATCTATAGTTCTGGGCTCAACACATGAAACAAAAGAATAATGTTCACAAAAATATGCTTGTTTAGAACGAGTTTGAACACCCTTACTAAATTCACCAATGATTTTATCTACAGGGTGATCCTTTGTGATGGTGTGATGGTTCTTTATGAAATTCAGTCCTTCATCCTTCTTTTCATTATCTTCAAGTTGTGATCTATCTTGAGGTATTGTGGACATTGGTGGTAAATCATCTTTGTCTTCTTTGGGTTTGGTCTCACCAATTTTTATTTTCTTCATGGATTCTTTTAGAGCTTCTTCACCTACATCAGCTAGATTCTCATGCTTACCTTGTGAGCTATTAGATTTATCAAATTTAACATCATAGGTTTCTTCTACTAACCCAGTTGTATTATTGAAAACTCTATAAGCTTTAGATTTAGAAGAATAGCCTAGCATGATACCTGTATCACACCTCTTTTGAAATTTACCTAAGTGTGTTATCTTTTTATAGATATATACCTTGCATCCAAACACACGAAAATATGAGATATTAGGTTTTCTTTCTACCACAAGCTCATATGAGGTTTTCATGAGAAGTCGGTGAAGATAGAGCCTGTTGATCGCATAACATGCAGTGTTGATGGCTTCAGCCCAGAAAACATCAGAAGTGTTATACTCATCCAACATTGTCCTTGCCATTTCTATGAGAGTTCTATTTTTCCTCTCAACCACACCATTTTGTTTTAGGAGTGTATGTGGCTGAAAGTTCATGCTTTATACCTAACTCATCATAGTATTCAACAATGTTAGTATTGACAAATTCAGATCCATTTTCACTCCTAATCTTCTTAATAGGACAGTCAAATTTATTTTGAGCTCTTTTTGCAAAAGTTTTAAATATTCTTCCAACTTCACTTTTATTTGGCAAAAAGAATACCCAAGTGAATCTAGAGAAATTATCCACAATTACAAGACAGTATGGGTTGCCACCTATACTTGCATATGAGGTAGGACCAAAGACATCCATATGCAAAAGTTCTAGAGGCCTAGTAGAGGACATAATATTTTTAGCAGGATGAGAATTAGCTACTTGCTTGCCAGCTTGACAAGCCCTGCAAAGTTTATCCTTTTCAAATTTAACATCCTTTAGGCCTACTACTAGCTCATTTTTGAAAAGCTTTTTGAGATTAGACATACCAACATGCCCAAGTCGTCTGTGCCAAAGCCAACCATGTGAAACTTTAGCAAACAGACAAGTTGAAATGCATGAGGAGTTCGAATTGAAATCTACAAGGTAGAGATTTTGAAATCTGAAACCTTTAAAAATAAGCTTATCATTTTTGTCATGAACTGTTACTTCATCACTGGAGAAGATACAATGAAATCCTAGATCACAAAGTTGAGCAACAAACAAGAGATTGAAATTTAAAGAATCAACTAGTAATACATTTTCAATAGAGTGATCATTTGAGATAGCTATTTTACCATTTCCCTTTACCTTCCTTTTACTGTTATCTCCAAATGTGATTTTGTGACTTGGATCACTTTCTTTTTCTACTAAGCTGAACATCTTTGAGGTGCCGGTCATGTGTTGTGTACAACCACTATCAATAACCCAGTGTTGGCCGACATTCTTGTAATTTACCTAAAAGAATGTTCATTTCTTGATTTTAGGTACCCAAATACTTTTGGGTCCATTAGTGTTAGTCTGAACAACTTTGGGGCCAAATGGATTAGTAAGTAAGGACTTAGGCACCCAAATAGCTTTAATATTTCTGTCCAGATTAGAGGGACCAACATATTTGACATTCATTTTACCCCTAAAATCCTTAAACAACATATAATATGCATAAACCATGCATCTTCTATTAACCTTAGCATATGAAGCATAAGCAAATTTATAATTTTTAGAAGCATGATTGTAGTTATGACAATAACAGCGTTGAGTCCTACTTTTGATAAAATTTGTCTTGGGTTTTGGTTGTTCATTCTTTCTGGGCTTAGATTTGGCTTTATAACCTAATCCCTTTTTACCCAGAACAATCTTTTGCTCCCTAAGAATTTTATCAAGAGTAGCACTACCAAGGAAGCATTTTTTAATCCTTTGTCAAATTTCGCTACCTTGGATTTCAGCTCATTGTTTTCTGTCATGAGCTCTTTAGCATATAAAGCATTTTTGCAATTTTTACTACACATGCTAGATGAGCTGGGAGTAATCATTTCATCAGACAGCAAATCACAACTAATTGAAACATTGCAAGATGAAACATTTTTAGATTTGTTATTCTGCATTTCATTATCAATTTCCAGCTCATAGTATTTATTAAGTAATTCATCATGATCTTTAACAAGTTGTATATGTGTGGTTTTCAAAGAATCATGAGAATCAGTAAGAAGAATATGATAAGAATTTAGTACAGAATGAGCATGTGAAAGTTTTTCATGTTTATCTATAAGCTCATTTTGACTAATTTCTAGCACATCATATTTTTCATGCATGGTCTTGATGTCAGATTCAAGAGTTTCAACTTTATTCATCAATCTTGTAGCATTTTTCTTAAGAGCTTTGTCTTTAACAGTTTTAACATATAAAGCATCATTAAGCTCTTTAATAATTTATACAAGCTCTTCATACGAAGGAGAATCATTTACCTTGTCTTCATCATTTTTGGCCATTAGGCACAGTGGTAGAGAAACTGAAGGTGAAGGTAGTGTAGATTCATCTAGAGCGAGCCCTGCTAGTCCCTTGGACCCTGGCTCTTCTTCATCTGAGGAGGAGGAGGATTCTTCACTTGAATTTTCTTCATCGGTGATCCATTCACCAATGTGTGCCTCCTTCTTCCCTTTCCTCCAATGTTTCTTGAAGTAGCTCTTCTTGCGATGACTCCTTTTGTAGCTTCTTTGAGCTTTTTCTTCATCATTGTCATCTTTGTTCTTGCCCTTGCCCTTTTTGTTACTTTTATTTGGGCAACGAACAGCTATGTGTCCTTTCTCATTGCACTCAAAGCAGATAATGTTAGAGAAAGGGTTTCTTTTTTAGAAGTGGTTAGAGGACTTACCTTTGGCATTTACCCTTCTCATGATTTTGTTTGCTGATCTCATGAGTAATGCCAATTTTCTTACATCTCCATCCTCTTCATAGCTTTTATCTTCTCCTTCTTCATCATCATAGGAATCTTGAACTTTCTCCTTGGCCTTGAGTGCAATAGATTTCTTCTTGATCTCAATTTCATCACCCAAGGTAAGCTCATGAGCTGATATCTTGCCCAGTAGTTCAGTGGGTGTGAGCTTCTTCAGATCACCACTATTGGATAGATAAGTGATCAGGCTGTGATAGGCTCGAGGTAGAACCCTGATCATCTTCCTGCATACTTCAACATCATCAACTTTAGTTCCTAGACCTTTAAGCTCATTTACAATAGGATTTAATCTAGAGAACATATCATTAGCATTTTCATGAGGAAGCATTTTGAACTGATCAAATTTTTCTTTGACAACAAAATATCTTTCTTCTTTTACATCAGAGGTACCCTCATGAATTTCTTTAAGAGTAGTCCATATATCATAGGCAGTTGACAAATTACTAACTCTATCAAAAACCTCAACGCTAAGGCAAGAAAAGATAGTATTTCTAGCCTAAGCATCGTATTGCAAATTTCTTATTTCTCCAGGTGTAGGTTCTGAGGATGTGGATTGCCCTTCAGGTATGACCCGTGGAGGCAAAGGTCTTTCTATAACCCTCCACACATCATAACCTACGGCTTTAAGATAACACCTCATTCTAATTTTCCAATAGGCATAATTTGTGCCATCAAAAACAGGGACCCTTCTTACACTTACTGTAGCTGATCCTATTCCCTCGGCCATTTTACCTAAGCTGTTAAGCTTTAAAGGGGTAACCTTGCTCTGATACCACTTGTAAGGACCAAGTTGGCCTAAAGGGGGGGTGAATAGGCAGCTTTAAAAACTTTTTGATTCTTATGAAAAACTTTTCTCAATAAAAATAGTAACAGAAACAATTAATATAAAATTCAGCACAGCTCTGTTTAAGTAAGATTTGTAAAGAGAAGAATTTTAATGAGAACTGACAATAAGAGGAACAAACAAAGATAAACCAATAACAGGAAGACTCGAAGATTTTTTCACCGAAATTCAGAGATCAAACTTCTACGTCCCCGTTAGATCACTTCTTCAGAAGTATTGCTCTACCAAACAGCTAATCTCAATGGCTTTTGGTTTTCCACTATCTTGACTCTTTCACCACTCCAGTGAGGTGAGTCTCAACCTTTCACAGCAATGGTAGCCTTCCACAATCTCTGTTGGATAGGTCGCACCAACAACTTCTCCAACCGTCTAGGAACAGCTAGTTCCAAGAGTAATAGACTATCCACAAACCCTGTCTCTTGGTTCAGTAGCTAGATGCAAACTAGACTTAGCTTGGAGCAAGAACTGTAAATATTCAGAATGAATGTTTGAAGTTTATGAGTTGATGCTCAAACTCTTTGATGAAATGAAGGCTCGGGAATGCTAAAGATCAAAGAGTTGTAATTGATTTGAAAGATGTCAACGGTGTTCAGGATGTCAAGGATGTGTATGTGCAAAGCTCTGTGTATTTTGAGAACCCAAGCATTCTATATATAGAGCCTGAACAGAAATTATCGTTGTACCTGCCATTTGCCTGTTGGGGGTTGGTAGGATAGATGGGGTAGGTCAACTACTACCTTTTAATAAGAATTTTAAGGTGTATGAGTCATAAGTCAAAATACACACACGCCGGACTGAAATTTTTAGTCCGGGGTACATAGGATTGGAGAAGCATTATTGTACTCAGAGTGACCCATTTGCGCCGGACCGAAAATATCAGTCCGTTGTAAATATACTAGCCAAGGTAGTTTGTGCCATACTGAAATGTTGGTCTGATGTACACATACTTTGATTTATATGAATATCAGCAAAACAATGTTTGCGCCGGACCGAAAAAGTTGGTCCGGCGTACACATGCCTTGTTCCATTTGAGTACCAGCGAACAATGTTTACGCCGGACCGAAAAAGTTGGTCCGACGTATGTGGAAAAATGGCTGGTTTTATCTGAGTGAAGTATGTTTGCGCCGGACCGAAAAAGTTGGTCTGGTGTACACATATAATTCTGGTCCGCATCAAACTTCATATTTTTGGTTAAGATTTGAGCAGAATAATTCTTAACACAGACTAGGATTTTATTTAGAGTGAAAATATAACATATGCCAGACTAAATTTAGGAAATAATTCAGATTGGTCCAACGTGAACGGTGTACGCTCAGTTGAAAAGAATCAAAGAAGAGTTCTTAGCGCCGGACTGAAAAAGTTGGTCCGGCGTACATGGAATGTGCTCGGTGACAAAAACTCTTAGCGCCGGACTGAAAAAGTCGGTCCGGCATACATGGTGTGCGCTCGGTTGGAATTGAACTTTGATTTCTTGAACGCTTGACAAGATGTTTGGTCCGAGAGAGAACTCTTTTTGGTTTAGAAGGAAAGATCTGGATTTTTGAGTGAGAAATATGAAATGTCCTATGCTCCAAGTAATCTTAGTGATTTTGCATATGAACCAAGATCATTTCTTATGTATAATCTCTCTTAATAGTATGGTGATTCTAGCTATATGGCTTGAATCAACTCGCAAGCCAAAACTAGAAACAAACACCTTAGCCTTGATCTTCAAATCTGACTTTTCTCGCCTTTTACTTAGTATCTTTTTTTATCATCAACACCAAAACCTACATAATAAGCATAATTGACAAAAATAGGGAGCATAGATGCTTTCACCCATGGGAGTGCATCCGAAGTCCCTTGGCTTCTGCGATTGCTTTGGGAAGGTTTTAAATTTTTTTCCGGGCGAGTGAAATCCAAAATTTCGCACGAGATTTCAGAATTTTCGAGATTTTGACCGAAATTACCAAAATCTCGACAAATTTCAACTGAATGAAAATGGTTTAAACCATGTTAGAAAAATTTGAAAAAATTTTGGATGGTCCTAACGCATCACTAATGTTCCCATATAATTTTCAGATGATGATCAAGCCTGAGAATTTTTTTAAAATTCTGACAGTGATGCTGTTTTATAAAAGCTGAATACATGTATTGCTTTTATAGATTTGATTGAGAAAACAAAACAAGTTTAAAATTTTCAAAACTTTTTGTGAAGTTTGCTGAGGTAATTATTAAGATGTCATAAAAAATTTGGATCTTGATCACACTCGAGCGAATTTATAAAATTCTGATAAGGTTACTATCTCATTTGTGCTCCTTCTATTTTTGATTTTTCAAAGATAACAAATGAAGTTCAATTTTTTGATTTTTTTGTATGATCCTAGACTGCTAAATATGGTACCATAATTTTTTTGAAGCATGATCAAGCTTGTACATTTTTTTATAAAAAACTAAAAGTGCTTTTGTTATTTTTTATAAAACGTCTCAAAAATTGGTTTTTTCAAAAAAAAAAAATCATGACAGTTGACATTCTTAAGAGGTATTGTCTTAAATCCGGCCCAAAAAACTTGAAATCCGGTAAAAAAAACCCTAAAATTTCAGCCCAAATCATTGAAAAATTGGCCATTTATGTACCCTATGAATTGGTCTCCCAAGGCTAGATAAAACCGTAACCATGATGCCAAGCATGAAGTTGACTATGGTCGTTCAAATCCCACTCTCAATATTTTTTTTTGCCATGTGAATTCCGGATTGCTTCTTGCATAGCCTGATTAAATGGCCAAAAATTCTGCAAAAATGAACATTTTTTTTGCCATGTGAATTCCAGATTGCTTATTGCATAGCCTGATTAAATGGCCAAAAATTCCGCAAAAATGATTGCAGTTGCCAGGATTCAAACCTGTGTCACCCGTGGGAGCCAAGTATCCTAACAACCTAGACTCAAATGGATTTGTGAATTAATAATCTCTTATACATAACTTGTATATGTATAAATTTTCACATATACTTCACTCCAAATCCGGTCCTAAAAACACTAAATCCAATCCAATACGTGCTAATCTCGGTTCAAAAACCAGAATTAAATTTTCGAAATCACTGTAGTAATTTGATTTTTTTTTTATTCCTCCGGGATTTGAAATTTCGTCCCCGGCCGAAATCCGAAATTTCGTCAAAGATTTTGAACCTTGTGCCTTAGTGCAAAACTGCAAGCCCGGCACTTCACACGCAAGATTTCGACACGGTTCAGTTAATAAGCACAGTACACGGAAAGAACATCACATTCAATACAAAAATGGCGATTTTTTTTTATAGAAACCGTTATACAGATCATCGTATATTACGCTTCTAAAAGAATGCTACAACATAGCCGATGCCTGATTGGTTTGAGGTATGCTTCTAAAAGAATGGAGGTACAGACGGAGCACCGGGTGTCGGTTTTCCTAATCAGCTCAGCTGCTGGGCCGGGGCATCGCGCTTGGTGGTCTTACTGCAGGGGCGCCATATCCAACCGGTAATCTGTTGCCAGGAACACCAGACTGGTTTGGCCTAGACGGAAATGCACCCATGCGAGCGGCAATTATAGCATTCCGCTCCATCAGAAGTTTCTTTCTGGTCTTTTCAGTGTATTCTCTTGTTCGTTGGACAACATGCTCAATTTCAGAAAATAACGACATCTTCACTTCCATCTTCTGTAACTGCAGGAGAAAAAAAGGAATTATAATTACTAGTGGCACAAGACACAGAATGGATCATTTGGTGAGCAAAGCATGCATAATTCGTTGTGTGTACCAGCTTTTCAACCATCAGTGCAGCAAGCCGTCGAATTTGAGCTTCCTCCTCCTCAGCGAGGAACTTGGCCTTCACAGCAGCTGCTGAAACAGCAGTAGCTGCTGCTCGTTTTAGCCTAGTTATGGAATCATTACGGTTGGTGGTGACTCTTGAGCCCTTCTCTTCATCAGCGGCTACATTTTCAGTATTGTTAGGTTCTGAGAGATCAAGACAGATACCACAGAGAAGGGGAAGTCAGCTGATGAGGAGCTGGATCGTCATAGTTATGACCTATGAATGATGCTACATCTGTTTCTTTTCTCCATTCTAGCCCTCTTCTCAATGACTTTATTTTCTAATTCCTACAATTCATTTATTTCACTATGATCTGATATCACAAAGCCCTCGCCAGGCCTATCTCTGTGGGCACTTGGTATATATTTTCCAATATTTGGGAGGATACAAATCGATCAGACAACATTTATGTTTGGGAACTGAAGGATCAAGAAGAGAATAAAAAAGTAAAAAAAAAAATGCAGTCATCACCCAACCCAGGGAAAAAAAGGAGAAAAATACTACCTGAAAACATTGATTCCTAATATTACTTAAAATTTGTGATAATGCAGAATAGAATAGTTCAAGCAACTCAACCTTTAGAATTCCAGGGTGATGGCTATGTCTAGGCTTAGGCTGGTACATAAAAGCCCAATAGTAACGAACAACACATTTCCATTAAGGAGGAGGAGGAAATATGACATATATTCATGGAAGACAATCATGGAAAAGTGCTACAGATAATAATATATTTGTTAGTTAGATCTAAAATTCTAGATTTAGCTGCTCCTGCTCAGAATAGCTTAATCTGGTGGCACGGTAACAAATTAACACCTCCATGCCAAAATATATGCCATTTAGGACATCGACACAGTCTTCAAGGTGACACTTTGACCAGAAATTTCTATGAAAATGTTATTTCAAATAAAAAAATACATACATTATAAAAGTATATTTCATGATGGATCTAGTGACATCAATTTCATGTTGTCAATCTAGGTAATTATTTATATATTAATGGTCAAACCTAAAAATGTTTGACCAATTTGGATCCTAGAACGATTTATATTTTGACTCGGAGGTAGTATGATGGACATATAGTAATGTGAAGAACCTTAGCCAACATTAGCAGAAATATAGTCGACATGTGAACTACTTACATGTGCAATTGATGCAAGTCAATGGTAGCAAGAAAGTCTTCTAGTTGAAATTGTATGCTTAACCTTTACTGGTTTCATACAGATAGTTTCGATTAAAAGAATAGATGAAGTACCTTCCATCTTGCCATTTCCCAATGTTTGGCTTTGCTTGTGTTCTTGTATGATAGTTGGGGTAGCAACTGCATCTTCAGTCTTATTAAGCTTGAACTTGCCTTGTGAAGATGAATCATCAGCTGTCTCCACCTCAGAACTTGGTTTGTCCTTTACCAGTTCAGGATTACTTGCGCCCTTAGTACTTCCTGCAACAACCTCTTGAGAAGCTAACAACCCACGTCCATTTGCATTATTTGGTGGAGTAACTGAATCTTTTGTAGAACTTAATGAACCTTTCGTATTGTCGGATGCACTCTTGTCCACAAGAGTTGGATCACACGATTCCTTAGCATTATTTGATTTAGGCTCCACTGAGGGGGCTTCATCGCAAGATACATTCTTATTGTCTGATTTTTGGTGGTTTTTTTGTGAAATGGATGGACTGTTTTGCATTTCCACAGATAAATCATTCTCTTCCTTTTCATTGCTATTGTCAGTATCAATTGAATTTATAGTCATGTCCTCATCTTTTGTTTGATCACCATCTTTATTTGTATTACTGCAAATTTCACTTAACTCATCAGCAAAATCTTGCGATCGCACTTCTATGTTACAAAGGTGCAAGCATTGCTTACCTTACACCAACAAAAATGTCTTTCAGATCACTCGGTGGATCCTCGAGAATAAAACAGTGCCTACTTGCCAATTGGAGTACAGGAGACACTTCAGAGATAGCTTTTAGTGAACTACGGCATGAAACGGTAGCATTGTCATCTTCCACGAGATCGATTAAAAATGCGGCCTGCACAGACATTTAATAGACTTGGGTAGTAAATACTGTATAATAAGTAAAGATG
The DNA here is from genome assembly GCA_036346275.1 of Otatea glauca. Classification (NCBI taxonomy): domain Eukaryota; kingdom Viridiplantae; phylum Streptophyta; class Magnoliopsida; order Poales; family Poaceae; genus Otatea; species Otatea glauca. Next base: position 79,469,841 of record CM070715.1, on the reverse strand, counting down.
TTGAAGGGTATTAGACAGTGAAGATGTTTAAGGGTATTAGACAGTGCTTACCAGCGCCATGACAGGATGTCCTGCATCAGCAAATGAACCTTCATGTTCTGGGAAGTGACCAACAGCCTTGAATGCAGATTTCAGAATATTAATAGCAATATTTGACACATTTTCACCAGAAGTATCGACATCAACAGAACTTTCCTTCACTGTAGGGTCAGCATCAGAAGATTTTTTTTGCTCATCAGTGCTTGGAGATGTAACTGAATCTATGCCACCTGAATTCTTGGTATTTTTATTTTCAACAACACTTCCATCTCCTGTTTTTGCTTCTGCAAGATTGCCCTCTGCTTTCTCTGGAGGCTTCTCATCCTCAGTATCTTTTCCTTCCGCTTTCTCTTCAACTTCCATTTTCTCATGTACTTCACAAGTGCCTTTATCTGCCGAGGCTTGCTCTGTGCTTGCCAGGGTAGTTTGACGAATATCTTCACCATCATGAAAGCGGTCCTCAATTTGCATTTGAAGAAAATGTAACATGCACTGTGCTTTTGTTTTTGTAGCAACATGTTCTGCAATCTCAGTCCATTTTCCACCAAAAATTTCTAAAGCTTCTAAAAGAAGCAATGTCTCCTCATCAGTCCAACTAGTACCACTAGCACCAGAAACTTCCGCAGAATCCATGAGGATGAAATCAGTTTTGGCCATGCCTGTATCGAACTTTCCTTCATTGTAGCAATCACAACACAGGTCAAAATCTGCCTGTCGAAATAAAAGAAAATTCAATACTACCATACTTCAGATTTAAGACATGATTTTTAAATTTTTTTCTTTTGACAGGTCACACAAGATGAATGTACCAGCAATAACAAAATATTTGACTTCAGGAAAAGAAGAGCAATACAAGCAGTACAGGCTACAGAGAAGTAATTTGAATCACAAGGTACAGTACATAAGTATGATGATTATAATCTCTGATATTCATGAGAAGAATCAGTCCTCTTCAAGGCTAAATTTTGGCAGACAATATCCCATATCTGCTACTCCAATAGTCAATTTTATACAGTATAGACAAGGCCAAAGTTATGACTGCTAAAAATTCAGCTGTTACCTATCAATTTGAAACAAGGGTTACAAACAGCATGTGATTCTAATAGCAAGAAAAGCTAAAGAAAAAATCATGCTAATTGATTAAAAAATTATGCAGACACAAACCTAACAAAGATTAACAATCACACCTCTGTTGCATCCTCAAATTATGTTCATTGTGTGTAAGAGGATAAGATCATACAAGAGAAAACAGACATAAGAAGGAAAATCACAAAAAAAAAATGCCCAGAAGAACTCTAATCCACATCACATAACATGCATCTAACTGTACTAGAGTTTCAAACATAGAACCTGCATCACACAGTTACTTGATCAAAAGTGCATAAACATACACACTATATACATAGTGAAAAAACATGTAGTGATCTAGCGAAATTTCAGCAGGGACTGCAGACCTGCAGCACTGAAACAAAAAAAGCAAACCTGAGTCCGGCAATGGTAGCGCTTCCGCGAGCAATCAACTGAACAGGAGTTGCAGTGGTACTCAACGGAAGGCTCAGCTGCTGCAACCACATCTTCAATTAGTGCAGGATCAGGAAGCAAGCTAGGCAGAGGGGTTGGAGCTTCCACCTCTCCTCTCTTGGGTAAAGGGACCATATATGATTGAATCGACTCAAATTTAATCAGCTGCTCAATCAGAGAAGCTTTCTCCTCATTGTGAGAAATGCTTTGGCTCTCCTCTGGCTTACTCTCCTCTTGATCAGCTGGTGGGAAAGGGTGGAAATTGATCAAGCCCCAGTGATCCAAGAACTCCAACACTTCCTGTCGAGTATCGACCTCCCCAATCAACAGCTCAGCCAAATCTTTGGATTCCAGCTGCAACTGAGGATTGGCATGAAATTTCATCATGATGAAATTCCTAATCCCCAAGTATATCTCAGGTGTCCGTTTCTCAGATTTTCCATTAAAAAACGAAGGCAAGGTTTGCTTCTCAACTGGGTGGATTTCCTTCCATGAAAACCATCCTGTAGAAGAAGAAAAATGTTTTATTTTTGTGCATTCTGAATTTCAAAAGAAAATTTGTCTTAAGTAATGAAGGAAAAAAAGATAAGACAGACAAAGGACACCATAATTAATACATTTGGAGAGTGGGAAAAAAACAAAGAATAATTTGCCTGCTGAATAGTATTTAAAATAGTTCAGTTCTATAAAAAAAGGTTGCTAGTACGCCTTGAATAGACAAAAAAAACATACATACCAGGAAATAAGAGACTATGCAATACAAAGATCAATCCTATAAAAATGGTTGCTAGTATGGTTTGAACACAAAAAACATACATTACAGAAACCGAAGGGGGCATGTAAGGATTAATCATGGTTCAACATAGTTACTGGCTTACTGCAATTACACCAGAGGTAGGGAAGTTTACTGTATTATCAAGATTTACAATGGATTGCTTTCTGTTATGTGGTATTGCAAGCAAGGTGTTGGATTGCTTTCTGTTATGTGGTATTGCAAGCAAGGTGTTCTACCTTTCAAGACTCTAAACAAGGTGTTCTATTGTTTCCATCACACAATGAGCAAATACCACAGTGATTATCTCGCCTACACGAACTGTATTATCAAGATTTACAATGGGTTACTATCTGTTATGTGGTAATTCAAGCAAGGAGTTTTATTTTTTTCAAGATCTAAACATGGTGTTCTATTGTTTCCACCACACAATGAGCAAATATCATAGTGGTTGTGCTTGCCTACATGTACTCTCAAAAATAAACGCGCCATACTCCAACCACATGGAAGAAAGCAAGATAATGAAGTGCTCACCTCCTCATTTCCGCAACAAGCAACAGCAGGAAAAAAAAGACGCATCATTACCAGTTTACCACTATATGCTGAAAGTAATAAAGACGATGCTTGTAATAAATCCTTATGTCAAACAGTTAAATCAACAGCATGAGCATGACCTCAAATTGAGCTAAATCTATCAAAAGAACTGCAATGTAACACATCAGTATGCAAAGTACGCATACAGCGGCAGAAACGTTAACCATTGAATTGCAGTACGAGAAGCTAAAGTCCATTCTTATAAAGCATTTAAAAGCAGAAACAAAAGATGTCTTCGCAGTGAACTAGTAATTTAACGAACGCTTCTACACAAACGCCCAAGACCAAGACGCAAACTCGTCACAAGTATCCCCGATTCAGCACCCAACCGAGAGATCGCGCTACTGCTCGGGGGGAGAGGGCTCACCGGCGAAGGTAGGGACCACATGGACGCCGGCGCCGCGAGATCGGACGGCCTCGAACGCCTCGTCCACCAGGGGCGTCTCCTCAGCGGGAATCTTCTCCCCGTCGAGCCGGATCACGATTCCGTCGCCCTTCCCGCCGCCCGCCGCCGCGGGAGCCGCATCTGGCGGCCCGCCCGCGAGCTTGTGCGGCGACTGGCGCGCGGCTCGCGTGAGCGGACCACTGTGCAGCAGGTGCGGGGGGATGTGGAAGGCGTTGCGCTCCTTGGCGTGCCGCTTGGACGGCGTGAACGACGACGACCCTGCCGACTTGCGCTTGCCGGCGCCGCAGCGGCGGCGGGGGGGTTCGGCCGGCGACCAGTCGCCCTGCGGCGCGGCCAAGTTGGGCTCCATGGCGCTGCGGGGCTTGGCTCCTCCTACCACTTCCCCGGCGCCGAGACCAACCGGAGATGTGGAGGCGAGTGCACAGCACAGCGCCTACCCCCTACCAGTGCTCTCCGCTCCCCCTCTGTTCTTCTCTCCTTCCTCCAGCGTTCGGGTGTGAAATTTTGGGGATGCATCGCTGGTTCCTTTAGCGGCGCGGTGCTGTCTCACTGGCCACTGGGGTCCGTGCTGCTGGTCAGCCGGGGGTTAACTAAGGACTAGACCTGGCCAAACGGGCCATGCCAAATGGGCCGGCACGGGCCCGCTACTGTGGGCACGGCCCGGCACGGCCCAACGCTAAACGGGCGTGTCGGCACGGCTACCAACCCGTCGTGCCGTGTTTGGGCGGGGCGGGCAGACGGCAAGACGGGCGGCGCGGCGCGGCTGGCGTTCTGGCGGGCGGGCGCGACGCGGGCGGCGACAGACGCACGGCCCGTTAGGCCCGTTTAAAAAAATAGCCGTTTATAGCGTTGTTGATTTAAAAATTTATAAAAATTCAAAAAATTGGAAAAATCCCGAATTTTTCCTATAAATAGTTGGTCGCCTCCTCATTTCTACACCAACAACCTTGCATTCTCTTCTAATCATTCTCTTGTGGAAATTCTTTTGTTCTTAGTGGTAATTTGGCAAAATTAAAAATAGTTTTGTCAAAAATCCAAATTCGCTTTCGGCTAGTCAAGAAATCAAGGTGATAATTGTGATTTATTATTTTATTTTGTTAGTATTTTCAATCATATTTTAGTATTAATAGCATCATTATTTCTTGTAGTTTGCTTTATGGAGCCCGGGGATTTTCCGTCGTTTCGACTTCGATTTTGGTATTTCACCCGAGGAGCTTCTTGCATCATATGCAGAAGAAGCTGCAGAGTGTGCCATCTTCAGCTCTACAAGTGCTCTGCTGCGGCAAGCAAGCAAGGCGAAAAGAGCAAGACGCGATACATCGAGTCAGGAAGATTTCGACCGATTTTGAGATATCAAGCGACGCCCAAATCGGGTATCTTTGTTTGTAAATATTGCAAGCATAAATTAACTGTGAAATCTTGGTGGAGCAGGGCACTTGAAGAGGCATCTTGCCGATTGTAGAAAAAAAGCGGGAATGGCTTCGAGGCAGACGATCTGCAAAGACAACCCCGATGCAGATGCGATGCGAATCGGGTAAGCGATGATTGACAACTAGAAAAGAGAATCATAGGATTCAAATTAATTGATGTAGCACATCTTGGTGAAAATATTCTTGATTGTATTGTAAAAGTTGTGGAAGATTTTGGTCTTAATGATAAGATTTTTGCAATAACATTAGATAATGCTTCCGCAAATACTTCGCCATGAACATACTTACTCCGCTTTTCAATTCATATCTTTGAATCTTTCTTATTACATCGCGTTGTGCTTGCCATATCATTAATCTTATAGTTAAATCTGGTTTAAAGAGGTTAAATCAAGATATTGAACCTTTTAAATCGCAATATCTTTCTTAATTCATTCTAATCAACGAGTAGCGACATATAAAACTTATTGTATTGCAATGAATGTACGTCGCGTAAGTTTGGTTTGGATATGCTCGTTAGATGGAACTCTACTTACTTGATGCTTAAGAATGTCATACCATATGAGAGCACATTTTCTGTTTTTATTAACACGCACCGTCGCATACCAGGATGGTCAATGGTACTCACAGAGCGACATTGGTATGTTGCTAAATACTTGCTTTCATTTTTAGAACTTTTTTGATTCCACTGTTGTTTTATCCGAGTTTATTATTCAACCTCTCCTTTAATTGTGCATCATATTTTAGAAATTGCTACCCACTTAAAGAGCTACGAAAATGATAATATATTGCGGGAAGTCATTTATGCTATGAAAACTAAATTTTTAAAATATTGGCAAGAAATTCCTATGTTATATGCATTTGCATTTATTTTAGATCCTAGAGCTAAAATTCGGGATTGATAATGTTCTCTCACTTCTAAGTGATGCGGTAGGTCTTGATTATTCTAGTTATTTTTCAACCGTCAGTGCTAACTTAAGCTGAAGTTTATGATAAGTACGATCGGAAATTTCTTTGGAGTTCGCATGCGACCTCCACCAAAGACACACAACAGTAAGAAGAAAACCGCGTGGGAAAGATATAGAATATGGTGGCTCTTCCTCGAGGAGTTCAACTACATCAACGACAAGTGCGGACACATCAAGTAGTGGGAGCTAGTCGCCTATCTCAATGGCGACAATCATCAACTACCAAGAGAAGGAAGAGGAGTTCAACATTTTGCGGTGGTGGCACGAGCACAAGATAACATATCCGGTGCTTTCCATACTAGCACGGATGTGTTATCAGTTCATGTCTCCACGATTTCTTGAGTGAGCTTTGATCTATCAGGAAGAATAATCGAAGAGAGAAGAACAAGTCGACTAGTGAGATGGTGGAAATACTTCTCCTTTGTGAAAGATTGGGAACAAGCTAATCAACGAGCTCAACATCTGCGAGAAAATACCGAAATGGCAGAGACGTTCGAAAATCTTTATCTAGATAATGAGGAAGAATAATTGTAATCTTCACTTTTTATTGTATCACCGAGCTATAGGTAGTACTCTTTTTCTTTGCCAAGGTTTTCTCGTGTTGAGTTTTTACTTGGCAAAGTTTTTAACGAGGCGACCAAACATCAATAAAGCTCATTATTTAATTCAAATTATTTGTCTTATTTTAGAATTTATCTTGTATTTTAGCTTTTTCTTAATTTATATATATATTTAAAAGTTTTTATTCATCATTCGAGTTTTTCTAATTATTCTAAATTTTCCCATTTTTTGAATTTTTTCATATTTTTACCATATTTTATCTATTTTTCTAATTTTTCTATTTTTTCTCATTTTTTCAAATTTTCGACGCTAAGCAGACTCACGGGCCGCCGTACCGTTTGGCCCTGCTGAAGGACCGGGCGACGCAAGACGCCCGAGGCTCAAACGGGCGTGCTGGCGGAGGTTCTGCGACGTGGTAAACGCAGACGCGGCCCGTTCTGGCCGTGCCCATTTTAACGCAGCGTGCGTCTTGCGGCGCCCGTTTGGACAGCTCAGGACTCTTAAGGACAGCCCATCCGGTATTGCATTTTGCTGCATTTCATTGCAGAGCATGGCCTATAAATGACGATTTTTTTTCTCTAAATAACATATTTGTTTATTAATGTCACAAAAATAAATACTTTAGAAAAATTAAAGAAATAATATCTACAAAAGTTTGACGCTAATTAATTTGGCGGCATATTGATGTGGTAGAATTGGTGACAATGATCATACTACCAACTGAATGGATTTGGCGACATGCACTATTTTCGTATTTTTTTCGACGTATTTATATTTTTCATATTTATTAACAAATGGGTTGTTTAGGAAAAAAAATCCTAAAAATGGTTGTGTATAAGCCTTTTGGTGCGGTGGTTATATCCTTTTGTTGAGAAGTGGTCTATTTCAAATTAATTTGGAACTTTAGATTAACATCGGCATAAAAAAAAATCTTTGAAAATATGTTAATAGTAAGACATAATCAAATCACCCTAAACATAGCATTGGGGTATATGTGAATGCATGATATTCCAATACAACTCATGAGAAGCAACTTCTACGCCAAAGAAATAATTTATGTGGTGGAAAATGATTTCCATTGATGCCCCAAATACATTGACTTTGGAATAATTGTAATTTGTTTATCAAATCATATTCAGAAAGCTTTGATTTTAAAAGGTTTCAATTGTCATCAATATAAAATGAAAACATTTTTAGATATACCGCCCAAGAAACCACTAAATTTATCCCACATCATGGTATTTTACACATGTAAATACAACAAAAAAAATCAATGTTTTATATACTCATGGATTTTCAGTAGCAGCATATGATAAGTCTATAAACCAAATACATCGAATTTCCCATAAACATGTTTACTAAAATGAAAGTAACCTGCCCAAGATCGGTTGAGAAGTGGGCTTGATCCTAGTTGCACTACTTGGTTCACAAAATCGACGAAAATAGCTCGATTTCGCGATTTCCGGTTGTATTGGCATCTAAAATCGCTCGATAAATCGATCCAGTTCAAAAAAAAAAATCAAAAATTCGGAAAAAATTGTTCGATGTAAACCGGCCGAAAATCGACGAAAATCACTAAAAAAATCGACCACAAAAAAGTTCAACTAGTCTGTCGATTTTCTCGATTTTCCATGAAAATGGTCGATTTTTAAAAAAAAACTCAAAAAATTTGATTTTGAAACTCTCTGATTTTTGACGATTTTCGGCTCGATATTTTCGATTTTCGAACGATTTTTTCCAAACCGATTTTGTAAACCCTACAACACATATCTAACATCATCTATCAACACTATTGGGCCACAAATTGGAACTATTCTTGATAGGAGGCTAGCAGATTTTTTTTATAGAGAACAAAACACATGAAGTTCATGTGGACACCTTGGCCTAGCAGATTTTTTTTATAAGAGAAATACACGAAAGGAAATCCTCCATCATATGTAATGAGTATTATCAGTCAGATTTAAGAAAAGATTACGTTGGTACTGATCTTGGTTCCTTTCAGATAACCTTGGTTAGGATTATGTGGATTTTGCTTCTTTTTACAATGAAATTGACGAAAGAAAGGGATGCGTTAAATTGGGCACAACTGGGGCCAATATTGCTAACAAGGCCAACCTTGAATTTGAGGTTGGGCTAGGCTAATTTTCCTCGGGTTTATTAGAAGAAGTGTTTACCCCCTAAACTTTGGTGTTGTAGCTACTAACCTCTAAACTATAAAATTAGATATTATACACCCTGAAATACTAAAACTGGATAAAACAACCCCTTAAGGTGGTTTTGCCAATGTGGATGTCTATGTGAAGATAAAGTCGTGATTACTCAGCAAATAGATTGTGTAAAAAATCCTTAAACTCTTGAGCCTACATGTCAATGAATACTACATTTCTTCTTCCTATCTCTCCTTTCTCAACCATGGCCGTTGTACTCATCATCTTCCACCTAAGCTGTGCAGTCCAAGACTAACGAGGATTGTTGACTAGTCAAACATCCAAGGGTTCCACCATAAGATCGAGGATGCCAATAAGAGGGGGTGAATAGGCGGCTACAAAAATTTCTTGTATGATTAATTAAAATCTCGTCTAAGTACCTTTATGTCAAAACCTAAATGATAATAGATGCGAAAGCGATAAACTAAGGTTTTAACAATTAAAGCTTAAGTCAACTAGGCTTACTAAGTGTACTAACTATTTATGTTTCTAACAATAATTTGCAATTTTAAATACAAACAATCAAACCATTCTATGAATATAAATTGCTTCAGTATAAATAAAGAATATAATACAAATCACAAGAGACACATCGATATTTTACCGTGGTGTTCGGAGGCTTGTCGATCTCCCCTAATCTATGTTGAGGCAAGCCAAACCGTTTTGGACTGGCTTTACGAATTGAGCATCCGCCTCGATTCCACTAGTGGTAGCTCTTTCCCCCTTCGAGTAGGTTAGCTCCGACCTTCACAACTTTGTTGGGCCTTCTCACAATCTCCTTAAGAAGGTCACCGCGCACAACGTCTCCACACGCCGTCTAGGTATCGATAAACACCAAGAGTAACAAGTCAAGCCCTCTAGCTTGAGCTCCACCAAGTACAACACATGTACAATGGTGATCACCGAGTGCAACACATGCACAAGAGGCTCTCAATCCTCTTCTAATTGCAACACATGCAATTAGAGCTCACTCTTAGCTCAAAAACCAAATATAGGAGTTCAACACATGCACAATACCACCCAAATGCTCAACAAGGCCAACAACAACCAAATGCTAACCCCTAAGGCTTCTTTTATAGCCTATCCAAAGAAAACTAGCTGTTGGGGGCAAAACGGGCAAAAATGTAGCAAACCCGGTGCTACCGCCCTTCTAGGGCCGGTAGCACCGGCCTTTAGGCCAACGGCTAAAAAAACTAGCCGTTACTTAGAAAATCCGGTGCTACTGCCCAACTGGGGGCGATACTATCGCCCTAGTGGTAGTACCGACCGTAAAGCCCGGTAGCATCGACCACAGGCACGAGCAAAACACCTCATCTGAAAAATAAACATACCACTCAACGTGCGGTACCACCGGCCGAGCGGTAGTACCTGCTCCCATAAGCGGTACTACCGGCTGAGCGGTGCTACCGGCCCCACATGGGTAGTAGGACCGGCCTCAAGGAGAAAATTAGGTTTTGCACAGAAACTTTTGTCCAAACCGATAAAGATTAATTCTTTGAGCTATGTGAGGATCAACACATGATCACAATACTATACAAAACACATTTGCATATATTCCTCACATACTCCAAAGTACAACATTTAAACACCAACTTATTTGCAAATCACATTTGCAAACAGACCAATAATTTGTGAGATCAACCCTCTAGCCATGTAAGGATCAACACATGATCCTGACACTTTGTAAAACACATTTGCAAATACCAACACATGCTCTAGGATCGAACCCCATAACTTCCAGCTCATTTACAAAACACATTTCTAAATAACAAATCCAAACAATTAACTCAAATATTGAGTCAGAGATGATCAACACATGATCATAACACTTTGCAAAACACATATGTAAATGCTTATATTATGCTCCAAGATAAGATCCAATAAAACTATATTTTTCAAAAACTCATTTTGGAAACACAAAGTATAAACCTTTCTTAGTCTTGTGATGATCAACACATGATCAAGTCACAAGCTAAGACTCCGATGCATGAGCTCTCTTCTTTTGCAACACATGCAAAACTTAGCTCCATGCAAAAACTACTTAAACCAAATTGCATGAGCTCTCTCTTTTGCAACACATGAAAATCCATAGCTCTATGCAAAGTCCAAATCAATTAAGATTCAATAAGAAGCAAGCATAAGCTTCCTTATTTGCAACACATACAAATACTTAGCTTATACAAAATCCAAATAAGAGAGTGAGCTAGAGTGAACCAGATTGAGTTCATCAACACATGATGAAGCTTAAGCTAAATGACTCAACCCCTCTTAATAGTACGGCAACATATACTAGTAACTCGGTTTCCCATCCAAACACCGAGACCGGTAAAAAACTAGGAACACATCCTTAGCACTATGATAGTTATACCTTTGCCTCTCGTAACCACTTGGAGCTTTCATGATGACCGATCATCTTCTCTCCAAGTCAGGATCTTTATCTTGTTCATCAACACATGATGAACTCCCCTAGTCTTAGCTTTGGGATCCTCTTTTGACGCTCATCAACACATGATGACATACTTATCCCGTTTATCCATCTCAACCTTGGATTTAACCTATTTCAAACTCATTGAAAGTGTTAGTTTAAAACACATGGTTGTCTCAATCATCAATGCACTCCATTAACACATAATGGATGCTCCCAAGATCCTTTGATCGTATCCTTTGATGATTGACCACAACCCAAAAATAATTGATTGAAAGATTAATTGTGTCTTGAGTATACAGATGCAACTAATGCTTCATATACTCAGGAACTTTCGATTGCCCTAGGATCAACAAAGTGAACCATCAACACATGACTAGTTCTTTATTGATTGAATGCCAACCTAACATAATTTAAATTGAATTTATATTATCATGAGTATATATTAACTACACAAGTTTCATATACTCAATTCGATGGAATCTAAAAGTAATGATCCAATTTATATGAAGTGGAGGAAAAGGGATCAATACTCTTAAGACCATTAATTATAGAATAAACTCCATTAAATGTGTATATACAAATAATTGAACTTGAATCAATATGCACATATTCAATTTTTGATTGCTTTGGAGTTTATCCTATATTGCCATGAGTATACTACAACTACACAAGTTAAATATACTCAAGGGATTGTTTCAAAGTAATGATCCTTGATATAGAAAGATGAATTTGATCAATACTATTGAAACATTAAGGTAAAGTATGAACTTCCCCTAAATGTGTGCATTCATGTATATATGTGATTGAAAATATTATGCACATCTTAAGATTGAGACTACGGTGAAGTTCATCCTTTATCTTGAATCCAAGGAATGCATCTAGAAATAATAGAGTTGTATTGGATACATACCTTTGGGATTTTCATTTTTCAATGAGATGAGACTAATCAAAGATATACTCAATAAAAGAGTTAGTCTCGTATTTAGATTTATGAATATGATCATGAATATTATATCCAAGGAATGGAACAAGATATGATAATATGAACTTGAATGCATACCTTTGATATTTCTATCTTTTTCATCCAAAAGAAACTAATAAGAGTTAAGCTCAACAAAAAAGTTAGTCTCATAAAAGGATTTGTCATTAATTAACAATTGAGACTAATCGATATTATGATTATCAAAAGAGTTAGTCTCAATATTAGATTTGTCATTAACACCAAAACCAAACTAATGGAGCTTGAACTTTCACCCACCTTGGATCATCTAGGTTGTGACCTCCTCAGGCCACGACCACTCTTCACGACTTCTCTAGGCTATGACCTCCCCTGGTTATGACCTCCTTAAAGCCATGACCACTCTAGGTCATGACGACCACTTAGGTCGCAACCACTCCGACCTCTTTTGGTTATGACCTCCTTAGGTCATGACTAAGGTCTCAGACCTCTCTTAGACCATTGGTCCTGGATCTCTCACATGTTGACTTTCCTATACGTCGAGAATCCCTAGCTCTTTCTAAGACATCATAGAAGGAGTCAAAACAAGAAGTTATCCATGTGCAATAATTCAAAGCCCACGTGGAGGTAGTTATCAACAACTAAAGCCATCATACTGAAAGCATCTAGGCCCCCAAATTGATTTGGTTTTAGTAATTAATGACAATCGTGGTTAAAGGACTAACATTTTCAATTTGAGCATTTGAGAATAGGTTGGTCCAAAATTTCGACGGACATGGAAGCATAAAATTGATGAAGAAGAAAAGCAAGCGTCGAAGACAAGATGACTAAGGTATAAAATTGAAGGACTTTTCATAGCCTTTTGCTGATCTCGAAGTTTGAAGGAAAATATCGGGTTGCTAGAATAGGCGACGTACTATTAAGAGGGGTCATTGCCGCTTGTTTGATGTTAGAAAAGGTTTAGAGGCTCAAACTCATGCATACTTGAGATTTCCGTAAAGTTGCATACGAATAAAAGCAAAAAGTTTGAAAAATCACGTGTGGAGGCAGTAGGGACGGTATGACCGGCCCCTGTGTGGTCATACGGGCTTGCGGTCATACTGTAAAAATCCCTAGTGTGGAAATCACAGAGAAGAAGTTTTTGGGGTTTTAGTTGGGTGGTATGACCGGAGGTCCTCTGGTGTGTTTTTCCAGAACGTGTGCAATCGACCCTGAGGAGGGCGGTATGACCGGGGACCCTCCAATCATACTGGCTGGTGGTATGACCAGACCCCCTCCGGTCATACCACCCATGTGACCAACGATCACTGACAGGCATTAATTACACTGTATCGACCGTTGGCCATTGAGGGGTGGTCATACCGGCCCTAGGGCGGTATGACCAGCCTCTCAGGACGTTTTTGGCCAACTTTTGGCCAATGGTTAGATTAGGTGGGTAGGGGTTATAAATACCCCCACCTGCATTTTAGAGTCCTTCTTGGACTTCATTGATGATATTTAAGCTCTAGCTAGTCTCGAATACTCTTTGTGCATTCAATTCACACTTTGAGAGAGTTAGGAGCAAAATTGAGTGGTGCATTCAGTGTTGAGCCTCTAGACACTCAATTCTACCTCGAGCAAGCGTCAAGGCTTATTACTCTTGGAGGTAGCCGACTCCTAGACGACTCGGAGGCGTTCGTGCACGGTGAGCTTCTTAACAGAGGTTGTGAGAAGCCCTGACAAGTTGTGAAGTCCAGAGTTCGCCTACCCGGAGCGGGGAAGAACTACCTTAGTGATTGAGGAAGGCTCAAGCGGGTGGAGCCGGCTTGAAGTTGTTCAAGTCACCTCAACGTGGAGTAGGGGAGACCGGCAAGTCTCCGAGACCACGTGATAAATTTCTTGTCTCTCATTTTCTTATGACTTGCTTCTACAATTCTTGTGCTCAGTTCTTATCTCTAGCAATTTGAGTATATTATTTGTAATTAGAATCCTTTATTGCTCATACTTGACTTGCTAGAATACTTTGTGATCACTACAAATCATAGTTGTAGATTACCATTATTGCAATTCTAGCTTAGTGATTTAATTAATTGCAATTAAAGTCGAAAAATTTAGAAACCTCCTCCCCTCTAGTCGGTTATCCTTGATCCTACACATACAAGATCAGAAGACACAACAGTTTACGGTGGAACATGAAAGTTGGAGGGAAGCGAAGAGGCGGCAGTTAGATAGCAACTCATGCTGCTTGACGCCTATAAATTTCTATGGCCTACGCACCATTAGGGGAGGATAGATTGAATCAGATTGATCATTCATAGATAATTAAGGATCAGAGAATAGTATACTTAGCCTAGGTTTTGATCCCCCTCTGTAAACTTAATTTCATTGTAGCAAGCCAAGAAATAAAGAGCGTCGCTACTTACATTTTTCCTAGTGTCCAGTTTGCAGATGAAAGTCCCAATCATCGACAGTTGGGGCTGTCTGTGGGGAAAACATTGACAAATTCTTTAGCAAAAGCTATGATAATGTTTCTTATCTCGCGTCCATGGACCCAACTTCTTGTGCCTTCAACTAGGAGAGTTCCTTCAACGCCATTGACTACAAAGATCTCATGCAAGAGGACTTTGCCATTGTCATAGATGAGGTGCGTTGCACCCTCGAAGAACATGCTGAGGGGACGAGCACCTCAACTGACACCGCATCCACTGGCCCCATGTTGGCCAAAACAGAATTGCCATCCATCGGCCCTCCAATGGACGAGTATTTTCCCGAACCTGTCTCCTCTCGAACGATAGATTTGGATAGCCTTTAGGGAACAACGCCCATGATGATTTTGCTAACTGCATCGATGATGAGGTTTTGGCAAATGCAACTCCCGAAGATCTTCTCAAGAGTCATAACTACACCCCATCGTCCTCTAAAGATGGGATGTTCTCCCCTTCTGCCTACTCCTACAATTGCCAAATCACCGTCATCGGTAACGTTCATCCCCTGGCCGCAGGAAATCTTGAGAACAATGAACAACGGTTGGCGTGAGAAATGCAAGAAGAATAAGAACGGCAACAACAGGAGGAAAGGGTGAAGCAAGAACAGGAAGAACAGGCCCAATGAGGCACCGAGATAGGTACCTCCGCACAGGCGCATATTATGTGGACTCGGCAATGTTTCTTCGCGGTGATCCGGGCACGTCCCGAAGGGCCGCTCAACAACTGTTTCAGATGCCACCCCCGACACCACTGCAAGCATTAAGGGACTTTACGTCTTAGCGATTTTTGTGCAGGAGGACTCCCCTGCACAATGTGTTCGCGTTCTTGCAAGTGCACTCACTCATCCTCCTGAAGGAGTGGAGCTAGCGCAAGGATTGGTTGTCCTGCTCTCCATTGCACAACTACTAGAAGATGCAGCGGAAGAGTTTTAAAGCCACTCCCAGACTGTGTGCTCCCAAAAGGATTCACGCCATACACACACATCATCTAGACGTTGTAATCTGGATCACTAAGGCTAAGGTGGGTATGATGTTTGTTCACCAGGTCGTCATAGGTATTAGAGATCACCTATTGGTTGTAATGTTCGGCTTAAACACAAACACATGTGGGACCTTATACAGGCTGTAAAGCTTTTTCTCTTGGCTTTGGGGAGGTCAACTAGTCTGAAAAGTTCAAACCAATTAATTTAGAGAGCTTTGATGGAACTCAAAGTCTGCCAGAGTTCCTCCAGATTTACACTACCGCCATCTAGGTTGCGAGTGACGACGACAAGGTAATGGCTAATTATCTACCTACTATTCTTAAAGGATCTGCTCAGACATGGTTATTTAACCAACTCGAAGGCTCAATTTACAATTGAGAAATGTTGTGTGACACAATTCAAAATAATTTCAAAAGTTGTTACACGAAGCCAAGGAAGGAGGATGCCTTACATCGTCTCTGACAAACTCCTGAGGAAAATTTACACCAATTTGTTAAGCGATTTATAGAGGTCTGGAGTCCCTAATATTAATGATGATTATGTGATTTGCGCTTTCAAATAGGTAGTACGATATCGACGCTTCATTGAAGACCAAAATATCAACCCGCCACGTAACGTGTCAGAATTATTCGACATGGCAGACTGGTACTCCGATGCATATGAAGCAGTGAAATGGAACAAAATAGTGGATGAAGGGACCATCCCACCACATCCAGGACTTAAGGACTCTAAGGAGTGAAAGCCTAAGAGGTCCGAGAGCTCTCGGTGCGCTAAAGGTAAGATTAAGAAAAAGGGAAAGTCCGAGATGTCCATAAGAGAGGTCATAGCTGTACACCAACGACCACTCTATCACAAAGGAAGAGGTCATTGGGACCAGAAAAAGCAAGGAGTTCGTGTAAATGACCATGTTGAACTGGGCCCGTGATAAATTATCTTTTCCGTGCATAACCTATCCCAATGAACTGGCCTGTGATATTCGGAATCTCTGCATAACGTTAGGACATATCCTTCACGTATCCTCTGCGGACACATACCCCATGTTTAGATATTCGACAGTAGCCCTCGAACTCTATTCAGCGGAGGGTCCGCTTAAGTGCTTGGTCGATTACTGCCAAAGCCTTGCTTGGTCGAGTAATGTCTTGCCTGCTTGTGGTCGAATGACTCGAGTAGATTGGGAATCGCTGAGTATCGAGTAGGGATGTGCTGGGTCGAGCGCCCTACCATTAGCCCGTATTGAGTCCTCAGGGTAACCGCAAGTAACTCGATGTCGACTTATCGACTCGACTCTGATCAGAGTTAGAAATTCAAAAAATCTAAACGTTGGGCAGTTGACCATTTATTGCTCTTGTCTGCAACGCCAAGATTGGTGCAGCGCCATCATTTCGCCTTTTGCACCGATCGAGATGCCGTGCCATGGGGAATGAACCGTTCGCCTAGAGAGAGAATTTTGTCCTATAAATTCCCAAACCTGGAACTGTAGCCATTCCCCTCCTTTTCGCCGCAAGCCTTACTCTCGAAGCCTCCGTTGTGCTCCTGAAGCCCTA
The DNA here is from genome assembly GCA_036346275.1 of Otatea glauca. Taxonomy (NCBI): domain Eukaryota; kingdom Viridiplantae; phylum Streptophyta; class Magnoliopsida; order Poales; family Poaceae; genus Otatea; species Otatea glauca. The sequence goes on along the minus strand of CM070715.1, from coordinate 79,452,969 downwards.
GTGCCGCCACCTTCAAAGAAATTATTCCACATTCTCCTCAATGGCATCCAACCCCTCAACTAGCGCCGGAGTTGCCACACCGTCGGAAAAGAAAACCGAGAAAACTGAGGCGGCCTTCGAGGACGAAGCCCTCGAAAAGGTGTGGCAGAAGTCGATCATGACGGAGAAGCGTCTCACCGACTTGGAGAAGGACGGCTTCGTCCCTCCATGGGAGTTTTTCCACTAGAGGCCATCACAAGGTGAATCATACCTCACCCCCGATAATGAGGATGAGACCATCGTTTTCGAGGCCTTTTTCCGCTGTGGGCTAAGCTTTTCCCCTTCTCTGTTTTTGCTCTCGGTTCTTGAGCTCTACTTGATTCAGCTTTTCCACTTGAGCCCCAATTCTATCACAATGCTCAGTGTGTTTGTTCACCTTTGTGAGGTTTTCCTAGGTATCAGTCCAAGTCTCAAACTATTCCGCCACTTCTACAATCTGAAGAGGGCGATGAAGAACCCAGCTGTTGGGGGTGTCGTTTTTCACCTCCGCAACAGCGTGTCAAATTCTTATATCTTTGTCCCCGTTACCTCCTCCTGGAAATCGGACTGGAAGAAGTGATGGTTTTGTATTACTTTTTCAGACACCGTGAACCTTCCTCTAGCCTATCGACCACTCTTTCTCAACTCTATTGACCTCTGGACGAAAGCCCCTCCTGCGACCGCTCGAACTTCTTATTATGTTTGGAAAAATGAGGAGCTAGGAAAACCGAGTTGACAGGGTGGCACGTCTCTAGAGACTTCATCATGTGCCGATCAAGTCCGCTGAAGTGCAGAGACCACCTTGCTTGGGACTACTCTAGAGTCAAAGATGCCACCAGGGATAATCCTGGAGGTAAGTATTTGCAATACTTTTGTTTCCCTCGCTTTAGTCAATGAGTGGCGAACTGACTTGTCTTTTTTTGGTCAGATCTGTCGAGCATGAAGATTTCATCCCGACTGAGCAAAATGTTCCAAGGCTCGGAACCTGGTGCTTGCAGCATCGAGGCATACTAGCTTGCCAATCCACAGCCAGAGGTGAGTAACTAGTCGCAGTTCTTAATGCATCGCTTGTGCATCTGTTGTTTGTTTTGATTCAACATCTCCTCAGGAAGTCAAATTCGACGAAGAAAGTGAGCCAATTGGTGGAACCATCAACTTGGATGATGACGAACCGACTCGGGGTGATGATCGAGCGCTAGGCTTTGTCGCTGTCGATGCCGACTCTCCCCAAGATAGCTTGCCAAGTGAGAGCGAAGGGACCCAGGAGCTAGCGGCGGTCGATCCTCCCCAAGAGAGGAGGTCGATGTCTCCGACGCACCATCGACCAACCAAACGACCTCGAACTTCAGCTCCAAGGCCGTCCAACCAGGTGACCTTCAACCGCTCCCTTGGTTGTTATGAAATTTCTCCCGTCATAATCTAGCAAATACTGGATGATCAGCGAGTCGCCTAGGGGATCGAAGGACAAAGGTCAATGACTCCTCCGCAGACGTCTCCTCGAGAGGGATCTCCATCGACCAGACCAGTTGGATAGGTATCATTGCTATCGATCAACGTCTCCTTTATTGATGAACTTCCGCTCACAGTAACTACTTGCTTTGCAGATTACCCCGTCAGCCATTGACCCGTCGACGCAGTGTCCCCCACCGACGACGCCGATCAAGGAACCAGTCACTGGAGTCAAATTGGTCCTAACGATGAACGTGTAGGCAAAAATTCGTCTGGCGATGTGAGTTATCATCCCTTTCTCCTCATGAACTTTTTCTTTTTGTTCGTCAGAGGTGTTTAGCCAAATAGCCTCTTTTTTGCAGGAAGGGTGCGCCCAACGGTGCTACGGACAAAGCAACCGCGGCGGCATCATCATCCTTTGACCCAGCTGGCATTGCTGCAGCTCTCCATCAGAGGATCCTGCTGAGCATACTGGTAGATCTGCAATGGTGACCATCCAAGATACTTCAGCTTCTCCAGCGCCTCGGGTGTTTTGGTCCGTTCTGAAACCTCAGATCGAGATATGTGAACATGAAACCCCCTGTTCTGCCTTCCACTCTTTCCCTCACTCTGTTTTGGATGCTTCTGGCTTTGTATCGTAGCACGCGGCCAACACCCTGCTTGAGGCCAAAGCCTTCTGCGATCAAGCCCACCAGCAGACCGAGCGGCTCATGGATTCCCACGATCAAATACTCAAAATGAAGAACGCCGAGCTGAAAGCACTCAGAGCCCAATTGAAGGCTACTCAGGCTGAGGCTGTAAAGCGGGAATAGGAACTGACGGCTGAGAAGGCCACTGCAGAAGCTACACCGGTCGAGGCCAAGGCCAGTTGGGACAAGGCAGAGGCGGGCAAAAAGTAGTCAAGTTCGAAAAGGCTGCAGCAAATGTGACATTCGCCACTCTGCAGTCAAAGACACTCGAGCACATGACCACCCCAGCTCATCTTGCAACCTCGTACATGCTTGGTATGGTGAAGAGCCATCATCTGGACCTGGACTTCTCAGGACTGGACAAAGGATTCGCGTGAGGCGAGTGAAGCTGTCGACCACATCGAGTCCTTCACAGGCCTTGCCGAGAGGTTTGTGGATGGATTGGAGCTATCACTTGGCGATGATGACGCCAACCAAGGTCCTTTGTCCTAACCATGCTGATGTAAAGATCAACACTTTTCTTGTTACAATGGTCTTTAATGACAGCACCAATTAATCTGCTTGTTTATCGTGCTTTGTCTACTATTTCTTTGTCGATAAAACAGAGTAGTACAAGTAGATGCAAATCTGATTTTAGCACTCATATACCCTCATTAAGCGGCTTCGTGGCTGAACGCATGCCTATTTATATCTGCACACAATGCTAGAAAAAACTTTCATTAAAAGACTTAACCCTCGAGCGTACACTCGGAAAGACCATACATAACATAAATGCTATATACATTGAGTAGAACACTACATGACTTTTACGAGCCTTCATTGATCATATGACTTAGACTCTGTAGCGAACAAGAACTTACCGAGCAGCGCATGTAGAAACGACTAGAGGTCTCGTCTCCCGTCGGCCGCTGAGCTTTAGATGTCTGACAATCTGATGCTCGTATGCACGCAGGATAGAATTACTCATTGCCGGATTGAGGCATGACTACACTTTAGTTTTGTTTAGTGACATGCTAAGTGCGCAATCGAGTAAATGCTTGCAAAAAATCGTATATTCCAAAGATAAAGAGAAGACTGTGCCTACTATGCTTTGCTCGATAACTGTATCGATCAGAAAACAGAGAGCAAATAAGGTACAAGGTTACCTATAGCTCCCGACTCCTTACTCGATGATGTGTCATTGGGTAGAGAGTAGAGTGACTAAGCACATCGTCTTGATGTAGACCCCGACTCTTTACTTGATAGCTGGATCGAGCCAAAAGAGTGAGGCGTTAGCATCACCTATACCTGTTGCGACTCTAAACCTCTTATTCGATAGATACATCGACCCGAGAATGGAACCAGGTAAAGATAATATCGAGCGATGTAGCCCCTGACCTTCTGCACGATGAATGCATCGAGTAGACAGTAGAGCATATGCGTCGATAAAATACACAATGTAGCCCCCGTCCCTCCACTCGATGGCTGTATCGAGAAAAAAGTAAAGCATAAGCATCAATTATGACCCTTACACACAGAAGCATGAGCCGCCAGGCATATTGGTCGAAGTAGAATCCAAATGGACGAAGTTGATAAACAACATAACATCGTTGCAGCGATTGAACTTTGTTACAGTTTTTCGCGCCCCTTCAGCTTTCACACGGCATGACATAAAGTAGCGTCTCTTCAGTTTGCGCACTTGTGTGGAAGTGTGACCGATGTCTCGTGGATTGGGACCGACGCGATTGCGGTTATAGTGCAACCCATCCCCTAAGCTATAAATAGACGGGACATGTAGTCGCCTGTCACAACTCATCTTTTCTCTTGTCCTCTGCCCGCAGCGCCTTAGTTCTTCCGCCGTATTCATGGCTTCCCCTCCGTCGTCGCCTCCCTCTGTGATCATTCTTGGTGAATTCCCTCCCCCTACACCACTGGCCATAGTCCCTCTGGGGAGGATCATCATCTCCTTTGATGAGGAGGACGAGATCGATTGGGAGACTATTGAGAAGAAGATTTGGCCGGAGGAGGAGGACGAATTCACCAGCAAATTGAGGGTCGTCATTGAAGAAAACGATGCCACCTCAGCTCCCTTCGCGAGAGAAGATGCCACCGCCAGCACACGAGGAGAAGAAAGTGAAGCAGCTGGTGCCGGAGAAGGTGGTGAAGCTCAAAGCAGCTTCATCACCCGGCGCATGCTCGCCCTCCAAGCATTGCGATGCTTGGAGGCTGGAGAGGTCGCCTTTTCTATCAAATAGCGGTCGGGTCTTTGCATCCTCCTCTGGTCCGTACAGAGGGCGCAAGCCCATCCCGGGGACCATCAGCTTTCAGTCCTCGTGGATGCAGGGGAGGCGGCGTGATGCTTCCGAGGATAAGTAGTAGTAGAGTACCTACTTCAAGATGTAATAAGATAGCTTTTATTAGTAAAATTTTAATGAAATCATACTTACCTGAATCTTAGCTGCAATGCAATGTCTTCTTCGTTCATGTATGAAATTTTCTCAACTGGTCGATATTCCATGAGTTTTAAAGTATCGTGCCTTCCGCTGTCGATAGCTGCATAGATACTGGTCGAGTCACTTCGACCACCACATAGGGACCTTCCCACTTAGACGATAGCTTGTTGCGGTTATCTTGCTTTTGTACTTTTTATAGTACTAAGTCCCCAGTGACGAGTGCCCTGTCCTGAACTCTCCAGCCATGATATCTGCGTAAGGCTTGCTGATACTTAGCCACTCTGCGTTAACCCTGAAATCTACTTATGTATTGACAATATGCTCCACTGTATTGTCAAACAGCAGCACAAGGTCGTCGGACAACTGCACGGGAGTAGTCAGAGTTTTCCCCGAGAGGTGCTGGTTCTCTTCTCTGAAGAAGTCGAAAAGAACTTTCTAGAAAAGAAACGAATCGCTTCTCTATAGCGACTAGAAGTTCACGCAACAGATAAGCAAACAGACGACAACAAAGACTTTCAGGTTTTGGTGCTGCGTAATACCTCCCGCAGCTTTTCTGTTTTCTATTACTCAATACTTATACAAGTTAGAGATTACAAGCATAAACTGAATTCAGTTAAGATTTGCTAATCCGGGTAGCTAAACTCTTTTGACACCATACAGACTCTTCAGAGTTCTAGCCGTGTTAAACACTGTTTAACAACTGACAACAACTAACAGACTTCTGAACTTAATCAGATAAACCGAAACTGAAACAAGCCAAAAACGAACTGGACTCTTTGCCGACAACAAAATTGACTCAATCTCATGCACAAGATTACTTTTTAACAAATCACCCCCTAATCTTGTTGCATCTAGCTAGATCTCAATTAGTCCAATTCTTTTGCGCAACTCCAGGAACTTGATGTGTCCAAGCGGTTTCGTTAGAATATCGGCAAGCTGATCTTCTGACTTAATATAATCAACTGCGACTTTTCCTCCTTCGACACATTTGCAAATGAAATGATATCGAGTATCAATATGCTTACTCCAATCATGAAAAACCAGATTTTTGCAAAGAGAAATCGCAAATTTGTTGTCAACTCTCATAACCGCACAGCTAGTCTCTTTCTTCAAGAGATCACAAGAAGCCGCCCAAACCAAATTCCTTGACATGCTGCAGTTGTAGCTGCTATATATTCGGCTTCACACGTGGACAAGGCCACCACCTTTTGCTTCTGAGATTGCCAACTAATCAAACTCTTTCGAAGCAAAAACAACACATCGGTTGTACTTTTGCAATCATCGACGTCGCCCGCCATGTCGCTATCACTGTACCCAATTAGGCGGGGTTGTTCCTCCTTCTCTCTCATAGTAGCAACCCATATTGCGCGTACCTTTGATGTAACGCAAGATATGTTTAACGGCTGCTAAATATTCGGTTGTTGGAGCCTCCATGAAACAGCTTACATAACCAACCAAGTATGCAATGTTAGGCCTTGTATGCACAAGATATCTCAGACTCCCCACAATACTTCTATAGAAAGTAGAATCAGTAGGAGGAGCATTACTTGCCTTGCTCAACTTGAGCCTTGCCTCCATGGGAACCTTGCAAGGATTACAGTCGACCATGTTGCACTTTTCAAGGATTTTGAGTGCATAAGCTGATTGATTCATCTTGATCCCTTCACCTGTTTGATGCAGTTCTATACGAAGACAATAACTCAGCATACCCAAATCACTCATCTTAAACATCTTCATTATCTCACCCTTGAATTTGATGATTTCTCGAGGTTGTGCACCTGTGATATTAAATCATCTACATAAACACCAATGAGTAGATTTGTTGAGCCAATACCTTTCCTGTATAGGGCATGTTCCAAAGGACTTCTCTCAAAACCTAGCGACATAAGACTAGTGTCGAGTTTTGAATTCCATGCCCTTGGAGCTTGCTTCAACCCATAGAGAGTCTTCTTTAGCTTCAGGACCTTGTGCAAATTCTTCTTGTCCTCAAAACCAGGTGGTTGAGATACATATACTTCTTCCTCAAGATCGCCATTGAGAAAAGCCAATTTGACATCCATATGGTGTACCTCCCACCCTTCATGAGCTGCCAATGCAATGAGGAGACGCACTGATTCCAAACGTGCAACGGGCGCGAATACTTCTTCATAATCCATCCCTTGTTTTTGCACATATCCTTTTGCAACCAGACGGACCTTGTGTTTAACCACAACTCCTTATGAGTCTTTTTTTTTTTGATTTTGTAGACTCACTTCAAACCAATAGGTCGATGCCCACTCGGTAAATCCGTGATTTGCCAATGGATTTCATCTCTTCCTCCATTGCCTGACGCCAGCACAGTTCCTTCTCCGCCTCAAAATAACTTGCAGACTCTTCGGCCGCCAAGAAACTCGCCTCACCAAAATCATCATCAATCTGTGACGTCTGATCGTAGAGATCAACTAACAATCGGAAGCGCTGCGGGGCGCCGTCTGATGTGGGCGAAATCCCGCTTGGTGGAGTTGCGAATCTCCCGTCATCCTGTGCGGGCAGAGCTGCCGATGGTGTAGATGCATGCGGAGGCAAAAACTCCCGTCGGTGTACATGCACGCAGAGGCAAAACTCCCGTTGGTGTACATGCATGCGAAGGCTCTGTGTTCTGAGTACTCCCCCTATGCAAGTCGGCCGGAATACTACCCGTATGCATGCCAGCCGCATGCATGTCTTCCGGAGTTGAAGAAGCCCAGGACTTTGCATTAGCCGAAGCATCATGCTGTCCTACGACACATGATGAAAAGAATTCCACGGTGAAAATGTCATCCGGAGCTTCTTGGTCTCCAGCAGGTGCTGTCCAATTCCACCTTGCTTCTTCATAAAAAACGACGTCACGTGTTACATGCACACGATTTGTGACAGGATTATACACCCTGTAGGCCTTGCATCCCGGTTCATAGCCTATGAACACCATGGGTTTGCTCCTGTCTTCTAATTTTTTGAGGTTCGGCTTTACCTCCTTCACATATACGACACACCCAAACGTGCGGAGATGACACAAGTTCGGTCGTCTCCTATGCCATGCTTCATAAGGCGTCTTCCGTCGACGTTGCGAGTTGGTGCTCGATTGAGGAGGTAAACTGCTATTGTGACCGCCTCACCCCAAAATTTTCCCGACACTCCCTTTGCCTTCATGAGACCCCACGTCATTGCGACCATAGTCTGATTACGATGTTCTACAACGCCATTTTGTTGGGGGAATAGGGCGCCGTAAGCTGCCTTTTGACGCCACGATCCACACAATAATCGGCAAACTCAGTAGATGTGAATTCGCCTCCACGGTTGGTGCGGAGTGTGCTCAGTTTGTGTCCAGATTCTACCTCAGCCCGAACCTGCACCCTTTTGATTGCCTCTACAGCTCCATCTTTAGAGGACAAAAGAGTCAGCAACATGTAACGACTGAAATCGACTACCATAAGTAGAAAAAACCTTTTGCCTCCCGGTGTTGCCGGTGTAATAGAGCCACATAAATCGCCATGCACAAGTTCCAGGAGATTCTCTGCTCGGTAGACAGCCTCATGAGGAAACGAAGCTCGCCGCTGCTTACTGTTGGGGTCAAAAACTTGAAGTAGGGTTTCTGACAGCAGCACACCAGACGAACACCTGGTTCAGAGCGTGCCAGTCGATTTGACCTGTAATCGACAAGGTAAAAATATAAAATTCACTCAAAGCCGATCGTGGCGATCAATCAGCTTAGACTCAATCGGCTTGAAGCCGATTAAATCAAGGAACAAGGTAAGTCTAATTAGCTGATTAAGGCTAATCAGAGGATAAAGGCAGATTGATTCTGAAGAAGGCGATGCGCAACAAAATCAGAACAAATCGAACCTGGAGCGTAATTTGAAGAAGATCAACAATCGGCGATGCGCAACTTTATTGATCGAAAACGAATTACAAAGGCTAAATTATAAGAACTACTCCTAGTCGATAGGAAAAAGTAGATGAAAAGTAGACGCGAATTGATTGATTGGCTCTGGACAGATTTTTTGATTACCTCCAGACCTCTTTTATACCCATCGTCCGATAGAGTCCGGGTACAACACGTTAGGAACAGAATCTGTATCGGCCTCTATTTGGATGGTGATTTCCTTAACAATCTGTTTTGTTTCCAAATATCTTCAATCTATATCCCGATCGTATTTTGTTGATCTTGGACTGCCGATTTTAACCCTATCTGCTAAATTTTGGTGCAAACACTTACCCAGGCCACGAGACAGCTATCACATAACTGATCGACATGATCAATATGCGGCAGTGCTCTCACCATCTCATACTGTGATAACTTGCGAAGCGCCTGAAAATTCAGATGTCCGTAGTGTGCGTGCCAACCCCAAGCGTCCTCGCTGCACCTGGCCGCTAAGCACACATGTTGTGCTTGCGTGAGATTGGGAACGTACAAGCGATTCTTCAATCTCTTTGCTCTGGCTAGAAGTCTCCTCTGCCGATCTCGGATGTTAGATTATTATGGGGTTGGCCCATAATTAATTTAATAGAAATTCCAAAAGGCCCATTAGAATACTAGGAGTCATGAAATTGGTTTAGTACCATATGGATAATTGAGAGAAGGTTTGACCAACTTAAATAGTTGAGTTGTGTGTCTCTTAATTAGCAAGGTGGAAAAGGGTAAAGGCTGTGCCACACGCGCGCGCGCGCGCCGAGCCGAGCCGAGCCGAGGCGTGGCGTGGCGTGGCGTGGCGTGTGCGAGTGCGAGTCGAGTCGAGTCGAGTCGAGTCGAGACGAGACGAGACGAGACGAGACGTCTTGCGGCGCAAGCGAGCGAGCCGATGCCAGCCGATCCATCCGGTCCGGACGTGATGTCTTTGGCGGGGCGGTTTGTTTTGCCGTTTGATAGTCAATATGACCAGAACCGCAGATGATCAATGTGACCGATCGCCGCCGTCGATTACGTGAACGGACGTGGTTGATGGTGGCATAATGACCGTCGATTCTTGTAACGGCTACATGAGTTGATGGTCGTAACTCTGCTCTTGCCCGTTGCATGTCGCGAGGCTATATAAGGAGCCACTACCGTGCTTTTGATCACCGCTTGACTCTTCCGCATACTCCATTGTTCTCTGCTTTGTCCTTTGCATTCCCGCCTCTGCTTTTTGCGCGCACAAGTAGCGAGAGGAGCAGCCTCCGGAACCTCGCCCTTCTTGAGATCTTGCTCGAGATAGAAGGCCGATAAGGTTTTTGGGAGCGACCACGCGATCGCTCGAAAGGTGTTCTGAAGCGCATCGCGACCGCAACGCGCCCGCACCGCATCAACCTCTTCACCGCACTAACGCTTCATCGCGACAACTGTGATCGTCTACTTTGACCGTCATGGCGAACGAGAATGTTCGCACTGCGCTGTGCCAACGGTGGCATCGGCTCAAGGGTATATTAACTTATACCGTGTTTTATTCATGCTTGATTTCTTGTTCATTAGTCTTTGCGTATGAGATAGATAATTTGTTATCTAGTACCTTTAGCTTTGAACAAAAATGCATCTTTGTTTAATCATGATTTACGTAATTCGTGGATTAAAATATTGAGAAAATTCCTAATATTTCCAACAATCCAAAAACCTTATCCTAGGAATTTTACAACTCATGGTTTTTCGCACTTAAGCCAACTATATTTGTGGCGCAAATTACAAGCGTTAGCGCGCCAAGATGATTTTGTGGTTGATTGCCATGAGCGTGTATCACGCTGCGCAAGGCAAACCACACTGAGGGTGGGCTCTCTCCGGCGGAGAGTGCCTTCACTGCGGATAACTTGTTGAGAGGCGTGATTAGTGTTCTTGGAGAAAATCTTGTTGATGTGTACATGATTTTGCCAAGTGGTAAAGAAATGTGGGATGCACTTGAGGCAAAATTCGAGTCTCGACAGGCGGTGAACTCTATGTCATGGAGCAGTTTCATGACTACAAGATGGTTGATGACCACTCTGTAGTAGAACAGCTCATGAGGTTCAAGCTTTGCGAAAGAACTTGAGAATTTTACATGTGCATTACAGACAAGTTTGTGGCGGGATGCATCATTGCGAAGCCGCCACCTTCTTGGAGGATTTTGCCACTACTCTAAAACACAAGAGACAAGAGTTCGTTCTTTGGTCTCATTGGGTCTCTAAATGTTGAGGAGAAAGCGAGGGCAAAAGATATACGTGGGAAAGAAAGTTCTAGTGCCAATGTGGTACAAAAGAAAATCTTTCAATTCAACAAGAAGAATAAAAATAAGTCCTGAAAAGCACGAGAACAAGAACAAGGCCGCTCAAACTACTAGCTTCAAGAAGAAGAAGAATAAAGGAAAGGAAAGCGCTTTGTTCAGAATGGTATCGATCATTGGGCAAAGGATTGCCCCGATCGCAAAGACAATAAGCGAAAAAGTCCATAACGTTGTTATTGGTAATACCGAGGAGGAACATCGGGTATGTTTCAATGCCTATCGCTCTATCGGTATGTCGCTCAATTGATTGGTGGATTGACACGGGGCCAATATACATGTTTGTCTGCCGACAGATCCTTATTCTCTTCTTACCGAGTTGCGGGGCTACCTCCGTGTTGATGGGGAATGGGTCGCGAGCATTTATGCGTGGAGTCGGCACGATTGACTTGAAGTTTACTTGAGGAAAAGTCGTGCGATCGAGGAACGTGCATCACGTGCCCGTGATAAATAAAAACCTTGTCGTGGTCTCTATTGTGTAGAGATGGTTTTAAGCTAGTTTTGAATCCAATAAATGTATTGTTTCTAAAATTGGAACTTTTATTGGAAAAGGCTATGAGAGCGGAGGCTTGTTCCGCTTGTCTTTGTGGACATGAATAAAATTGTGAATCATGTTTGTAATCATGAGACCGATGTTTGGCATTCACGACTTTGTTATATTAATCTTGGTTGCATGATGCGGTTAGCAAGATGAATTTAATCCCAAAATTTACCCAAGTCAAAGGTTCTAAGTGTCAAGTGTGTGTGCAATCTAAGCAACCTCGCAAGCCTCACAAGGCGGTGAGGCGAGAAATTTGGCTCGTTAGAACTAGTTCATACCGATTTATGCGAGATGAGCGGGAGTTGACAAAGGGTAGTAAGAGGTATTTCATGACTTTGATTGATGATTCTACTAGATATTGCTATGTGTATTTATTAAAGTCAAAAGATGAGGCTTTTCACTATTTTAAGATCTATAAAGTCAAGTCGAGAACCAACTTGAGAGAAAAATCAAGCGGGTTAGGTCGGATCGTGGTGGAGAATACTTTTCTAATGAGTTTAATTTATTCTGTGAGGAACATGGAATAATCCATGAGAGGACGCCTTCCTATTCGCCCCAATCAAATGGGGTTGCCGAAAGAAAGAACCGTACTCTAATCGAGATGGTTAACGCCATGTTAGAAACAATGGACTTTCAAGGAATGGTGGGGTGAGGCTATATTGATCGCTTGTCATGTCCTAAACAGGTTCCTACAAAGAATAAAGAAATCACACCATTCGAGGAATGGGAGAGGAAAAGATTAAATTTCTCTTATTTACGCACTTGGGGTTGTTTGGCTAAAGTGAATGTGCCTATCCCAAAGAAGCGTAAAGTTGGACCAAAACCGTTGATTGTGTCTTCATTGGTTATGCTTTTCACAAAGCGTTGGATATAGATTTTTAATAGTGAAATCTGAGTACCGATATGAATGAAGGTACAATTTTTGAGTCCAATGATGCCACATTCTTTGAGGACTTATTTCCTATGAAAGAGACATTTAGCTCATCTGGCCAAGAATCTATCTTCTCTCCTAAACCTTCCACTCCTATACAAATTGAGCCCATTTTTGAGGAAAATCCAATAGATGAGGGCAATGAAGTAACTCGTAAGAGTAAGAAACTAAGGACTACAAAGTCTTTTGGTGATGACTTCATTGTATATCTAGTTGATGATACTCCAAGAACCATTGAGGAGGCTTATTCATCGCAGGACGCTGACTATTGGAAGGAAGCGGTCCAGAGTGAGATGAATTCCATCTTGAGCAATGGAACTTGGGAAGTTGTTGAACGTCCATATGGGTGTAAACCAGTAGGATGTAAGTGGGTGTTCAAGAAAAGCCGAGGCTGATGGTACGATTGAAAAGTACAAGGCAAGGCTTGTGGCCAAGGGTTATACCTGTAAAGAAGGCGATGACTTCTTTGATACTTACTCACTGTTGCGGATTGACCACTATTAGAGTACTCTGTCTTTAGCTGCCTCCTACGGTCCGATCATCCATCGATGGATGTAAAGACGGCTTTCCTTAATGGAGAGTTGGAAGAGGAAATCTATATGGATCACCTGATGGATTTGTAGTAAAGGGTCATGAAGGAAAAGTGTGTAGGTTGTTGAAGTCTTTGTATGGCCTTTAGCAAGCACCTAGCAAAGGGTACGAGAAGTTCGATAGAACTTTAACATCCGCCGCTTTGTTGTGAATGAAGTCGACAAATGTGTGTATTACCGCTATGGTGGGGGTGAAGGAGTGATTATGTGTCCGTATGTTGATGACATCTCGATCTTTGGGACGAACCTTAATGTGATTAAGGAAGTTAAGGACTTCTTGTCCAAAACTTTGAAATGAAAGATTTGGGAGTAGCGGATGTCATCTTAAACATTAAATTGTTAAGAGAAGGTGACGGTGGGATTACTCTTGAGCATCCCATTATGTGGAAAAGGTGTTGAGTCGCTATGGCTATAGCGATTGCAAACCTGCTCCAACGCCGTATGATCCAAGTATGCTATTACGAAAGAACCAACGAATAGCAAAGGATCAATTGAGATATTCCCAAATCATTGGTTCTTTGATGTATTTAGCTAGTGCAACAAGGCCTGATATCTCGTTTGCTGTGAGCAAACTAAGCCGATTTGTTTCAAACCCGGGAGATAATCATTGGCATGCTCTTGAGAGAGTAATGCGCTATCTAAAAGGGACATCAAGTTACGGAATTCACTACATCGGGTACCCTAGGGTACTTGAGGGTTATAGTGATTCAAACTGGATATCTGATGCTGATGAAATAAAAGCCACAAGTGGATATGTGTTCACATTGGGTGGTGGAGCTGTTTCCTGGAAGTCTTGCAAGCAGACCATCTTAACGAGGTCTACAATGGAAGCAGAACTCACAAGATTAGATACCGCCTCTGTGGAAGCCGATCGTCTGCGTGAACTTGTGAAGGACTTACGGTGGTTGAGAAGCGGTGCTCGCTATTCTTTTGAACCGTGACAATCGACGGTGATTGTCAAGGTAAATGATTCTAAGGATAACATGAAGTCATCAAGGCACGTTAAGAGGCGGTTGAAGTGCATCAGAAAATGAGAAACTCCGAGTTATAGCGTTGGACTATGTCCGACGGCTAAAAACTTAGCGAGATCCTTTTACAAAGAGACTATCACGGAATGTGATAGATGAAGCATCGAGGAGATGGGCTTGAGACCCACATAAAGTCATGTCTTAGTGGTACCTCATCCTATTTGATCGGAGATCCGTGAATTAGGATGTTGAGACAAGCTAGTGAGTGGTGAGAGGAGAGTATACATACTTGGCCCACTCCGTTTGAGATGCAATAACTCTCCTATTCTCGTATGGCGGGTTGGTTATACCTTAATGTATTCCGAGTGGCTTTAATAAGCGAGATGTTGTCCTCTAACATCTTATGAGGAATACACCTATATGAGTTCGACTACTAGTCACAGTCTATGAGATTGGGGTGATCTCTAGAGGCTCATGAAAGGCTAAGGAGTATGACTTATAAGCTCCAAACCGAGGGGATGCATTTAGCGACCTAGTATCGATAAGGACTTTGGTGAAACTTGTTCGCACAAAACTGTCAATTCAAGGCATAGTCCATTGTTGAGCTTGTGGATGAGTGTAACCTTTGTTCTAGGTGGAAGTTCAACTTAACAGTCTCCATCGAAAAACCGGTATATCAAACTACATTGAATCGAGAGTATTTCAAATGTGCCTTTGAAATTTGGTGGGGATTGTTAGATTATTATGGGGTTGGCCCATAATTAATTTAATAGAAATTCCAAAAGGCCCATTAGAATACTAGGAGTCATGAAATTGGTTTAGTACCATATGGATAATTGAGAGAAGGTTTGACCAACTTAAATAGTTGAGTTGTGTGTCTCTTAATTAGCAAGGTGGAAAAGGGTAAAGGTTGTGCCACACGCTGCTGCCGAGCCGAGCCGAGCCGAGGCGTGGCGTGGCGTGGCGTGGCGTGCGCGAAAGTCGAGTCGAGTCGAGACGAGGCGTGGCGTGCTGCGCGCGCAGCGCAAGCGAGCGAAAGCAGTCGAGCCGGCCGATCCGGTCCGGACGTCTTTGGCGGGGCGGTTTGTTTTGCCGTTTCAGTAGTCAATATGACCGATAACGCGATGATCAATGTGACCGATGCCGCCGTCGATTACATAGAACGGACGTGGTTGATGGCTGGCATAATGACCGTCGGTTACTGGTAACGGCTACATGAGTTGATGGCTGGTAACTCCTGCTCCTGCCCGTTGCATGTCGCGAGGCTATATAAGGAGAGCCACGGCTGTGCTTTTCATCACCTGCTTGACTCTTCCGCATACTCCATTGTTCTGCTGCTGTCCTTTGCATTCCCGCCTCTGTTTTTGCGCGCACAAGTAGCAGAGGGAGCAGGCCTCCGGAACCTCGCCCTTCTTGAGATCTTGCTCGAGATAGAAGGCCGATAAGGTTTTTGGGGAGCGACCACGCGACTGCTCGAAAGGTGTTCCTGGAAGCGCATCTGCACTGCAACGCGTCTGCACTGCATCAACCTCTTCACTGCACCAACGCTTCACTGCGACAACCTGTGATCGTCTACTTCGACCGTCATGGCGAACGAGAATGTTCTGCCTGCGCCTGTGCCAACGGTGGCACCGGCTCAAGGGTATATTAACTTATACCGTGTTTTATTCATGCTGATTTCTTGTTCATTAGTCTTTGCGTATGAGATAGATAATTTGTTATCTAGTACCTTTGGCTTTGAACAAAAAATGCATCTTTGTTTAATCATGATTTACGTAATTCTGTGGATTAAAATATTGAGAAAATTCCTAATATTTCCAACATCGGATGCATAACTCTCCATCTTCGATGAGTACCTAACAGCCACGCTCATCTAGCTGGCCGAGGCTGATTATATTGCTGCGGAGAGCCGGGATGTAATACACATCTGTGAGCTGCAAGTGCTCGCCATTGTTGCATGCAAACACTAATGACCCACGTCCAGAAATTGCGACAGAGGAACCATCTCCAAATTTCACCGATCCGCTTACAGATGAATCCAGCTCGGTGAAGCTTTCCTTGCAACCGGACATGTGGTTGCTAGCCCCTGTGTCCAAGTACCAGGCGTTCTGGTGATGTTCACCTTCATGGCCGACATGCACAGAAGGTGCATGAACACCACTTTGCATGTAAACAGCAACAGCGTCTTCTGAAACTTCCTTACCGTGAAGGACATACTGTTCTTCTGAGGTTCCCTTTACGTGATCAACAGCCTCCGTATTTGAAGCAGCTCTTAGCACGACTACTTCTCCTGGAGATTTTCCGCCGAACGCTTCCTCTGTTGGTTCTTTTCCGGACATGCAAACATGCGACATATGCAGCATCGACTCTGTATCGGCGCCTACTTCCTCCGCTTCTGAAGTCCCCTTGACGCCACCAGCCTGCGCAGCTGCCTTGCCATCAGCATCCTGCACTCCCAAAGCTTCCTCAGGCATGCAGACTTAGCCATGAGCAGAGTCGGCTCTGAATCTTGCGCCTTGATCAAGTTGGCCTGCTCCTTCCGCTCGCGCCGAGGCCTGCGACACTCTCTAGAAAAGTGTCCGCGGATTCCGCAATTAAAACACTTGACGTTTGATTTATCTCGGCCAGCATTTTCCTTGCTGTTGCGGTTTCCAGCAGGTTGCTTGCCACGGCCACGCCCTCTGCTAGCAGTTGCGTTGCTCCTTGAGTTATGACTGCCGTCTGAAGAGGACTCCGGATCTTTCTGTTTCTTGCGAGCCAACCACTCCTCTTCCGTGAGAAGCAACGGATCACCTTTACTGCTGCTATCTGTCACTTCATAACGCTCCTCTACGGCCGTGAGACGGCCAGTGAGCTCTTCAATTGACAGCGTTCGAAGATCGATCAATTGTTCAATAGATATTGCTACCTGCATATATCTACGTGGTACGACACGCAAGAACTTCTTGACCACCTTCTCATCCCTAGAGTGTATCCAAGTGCACGGATGTTGTTGACAAGACCCTGCAACCGCATAGCAAAGTCGCTCACGGACTCACTGTCCTTCATGCGAATTGACTCAAATTTATTGAGTAGTGTTTGTGCTTTCACCTCGCGAACTCGCTCAACACCTATGCGCATGACCTTCATGGTCTCCCTTGCTTCCTTGGCAGAGTCCTTCACCACCAGCGTGGAGAGCATCTCCCGTGGAACGGCTTGTAGGATGGCTGCTAACACCATTCTATCCTCCCTGAATGACGCATCGACAGGCTCGATTGCACTCAAGACTCCCTGAGCCTCTAAATTGACTCTCATCAGGAGGGCCTAATCTGCGTAGTTCGTTCGCGTGAGCACCGGATAGCGCAAGGTCACCCCCATCTCCTTTGACGCCCTTTGCGTCAATGCTTCATGGCCGTTGCCGATGCCAGAAGGATCCCAGCGATCGCCATTGTCGCCGAGATTGATCTCACGATGGCCGCTGACGTTGGAATTCCTCCGTGAGGTGGGTGATGCTGACCTTGCTCCTCACGACATCACTGCAGGATTCGATCAGGCTCTGATACCAAATGTTGGAAAAACCTCTCTGTGTCAACCCTGTAATTTGCTTCTGTATCGACAATATGCTCCACTGTATTGTCGAACAGCAACACAAGGTTGCCGGAAAACTGCACGGGAGTAGTCGGAGTTTTCCCCGAGAGGTGCTGGTTCTCTTCTCTAAAAAAGTCGGAAAGAACTTTCCAGAAAAGAAACGAATCCCTTCTCTATAGCAACTAGAAGTTCACGCAACAGATAAGCAAACAGGCGACAAGAAAGACTTCCAGGTTTTAGTGCTGCGCAATACCTCCCGCAGCTTTTCTATTTTCTATTACTCAATACTTATACAAGTTAGAGATTACAAGCATAAACTGAATTCAGTTAAGATTTGCTAATCCGGATAGCTAAACTCTTTTGACACCATACGGACTCTTCAGAGTTCTAGCCGTGTTAAACACTGTTTAATAACCGGTAACAACTAATAGACTTCTAAACTTAAGGGCAGGTTTAGTGTGGCAATTGACCTCCGCAGCTTTTCTATTTTCGGCAATACTTATACAAGTTAGAGTAATATATCTCTATATCTAAATCTATAGACAGAGTTCTAGCCGTGTTAAAAAATAACTTATACAATAGATCTAAACGCGTATATAGTGGTATGTCACAGTAATATATCTCTCTCATCTAATTAATAATAGATCGTCTATACAATAGTATATAAAATAGAAAGTTATATATAAGACCGTCTGTTAAATAGTAGACAACATCTTTCTCTCTCCTCTATATCACTTAAATTTTACATAATATAGTCTTACAGACAGTTGATATGTACTATTGTACATGCCTTAATCAGATAAGACGAAACTGAAACAAACAAAAACGAACTAGACTCTTTGCCTACAACAGAATTGACTTAATCTCGTGCAAAAGATTACTTTTCAACAGTCCGGACCCTCACGGGCGTGTACATGTCGCGGCCTCGCGGGCCGTTTTGCGGAAGCCGCTCGACGGGTTCGAGGCCGTGCTCCTCGCGCTTTACGCGCACGCCGCGGCGCAGCGGGGCGCCGTGGAACCCGAGACCGTCCCGCTCCCGAACCTGGCCAACCCCAGCGTGTACCACGAGGCCAAGGTGCCGACCAAGCCAAGGCAGCCGAGCTCGACGTCGCCGTGCTGGAGCTCTACCACAGCAAGCTCGCGCTCATGCCGCCCTCCTCCAAGACGGACTTCTGCGAGTTCTGCGTCGCCTGGGCGGGGAAGCAGAACAAGCTACAATCCAAGCGTTGCGTCCGCGTCCGAGGGCGGTGAGGAGAAGTGGCGGAGGGTGCTGCTGCCTTGGGAGCTGTTCCAGCCGGCGCTGCGGATCGTGGGGGCACTGCCTGCTGAGCTCCACGTGCTCCGACGAGCTGAAGGCGCAGGCCGCCCGCGCTGCGGAGTACCTGTATTGGAGGGCCACCGAGACCGTGGAAGCGCGCGCGGTGCTGGCCAGCAGGTGCCTCATCAGGCTGTCGCAGATGGCGGAGGAGCCGTCCTTCTCCGGCGCTGTCGAGAACATGGCGGAGCTGGAGACCATGAGAGCCAACATCCTTAGCATGAAGAACTAAACCGATCATGAGCGGGAAAGAGTTTGATTAGTAGTAATGGGGGATTCAGAGATTGCGGTCACAACTATATTGTGTGAGCAATATTCGGGACTGTCTAGACATGATTCGACTGTTTTTTTTATATGTAAAATAGTCAAATTTTTCACTATTATAAAATAGGTTATATTAGATACACTGACTGTTTTTTTTTATAAAAACCGTCTACAATGAGTCACAGGCATATCACAGATGGTTTTTAGTTAAAACCATCTGTGATGAGGGGCACATCACAGACGGTTTTAGCTAAAAACCGTCTGTGATGATCATTTCTATGTAAATAAGAATAGAGAGTCTCGACCTCCTTTGTATTTTTTAGGGTTTCCCGAGCTATTTTTGAGGTGGACGTGATTGGGAGGCGATCTGATGGAAAGAGACTTTAGATTTGGAGGTGTAATTGTATATCATTTTGCTCTAGGTCATCTAAGGTTAGTAATTGGTTCAAATTTGCATTGTATTTAAGATCTAGCTTGGTAAATAGGGACATGAAGCTGGTTTCTAGATTTAGCTAGCTTGGTGTAGATCCATTTGTTCTCTGTGATGTAAAATAGTAACTGTTTTAGATTTGCATTATTTTTAAGATTTAGCTTGGTAAAGAGGGAAATGAAGTTGGTTAATTTCTAGATCTAACTTGGTGTAGATCCATTTGTTCTCTGTGATGTAAAGTAGCAATTGGTTCTAATTGTATTGTACTCAATATAAAAATAGTTACTTAAAAGATGGTAACCTAGGCTAATAATGGGTTGTAATAGCATTATATTCAAGGTACATACATCTAGCTTGGTAAAGAGGCAATTGAAGATGGTTGGTGTAGATCCATTTGTCCTTTTTGATCAAAAGTAGTAATTGATTCTAATTGCATTATACTCAAGATGTAGCTAGCTATGTAAAGAGAGAATTGAAGATGTTGAGTTTAAATGTAGCTTACATATATATATATATATATATATATTCGTTCTTTTTTATGTTATGAGCTATATAAGTTAATCGGCAAGTTTAAAAGTAGCTTATATGTAGCATATGTGTGCATGTTTACTCCTAGTGTACTTAATTCATTATTTAACACCTATTGTTATATACGTAGTGTAGATGGACCGAAACTAGATGTACGCTGAGAACCGTGTGAACGCCGAGTACATTAATGGCGCCTCCGCTTTTAGAAGAGCTGCAGAGGAAGATATGTTGAACAAGATGGTAGAATTTATGCCTTGTCAATGCATTGACTGCGAGAATCTGAGTATATTTGGAAAACCAGCACAGATCGAAGCACACTTAATTCTACGGGGTTTCAAAAGGGGTATACATGTTGGACCAAGCTGCGGTGAAGAGCAGATTATGCAGGCAGCAAGTAGCACTAATATTGTCGACGAAGTTAACGATATTTCAGATGATATCGACAGTGCTTTCGATAAGGATAGGTTTCACGATGACAATCTGGATCGATCTTTGCGCAGGATCTGACGCTTAACCGTGATGGCGGAGTATGTAAAATTTTGGGGCTTGATGGACGACTCGGAGAAACCTTTATTCACAGGCTGCAAGTCCAAATACACAAGGTTGTCATCCGTACTGGAACTGCTAAAATTAAAGGCAAGTAATGGTTGGTCCGACAAGAGTTTCACGACGCTGTTAGGTCTGTTAGCAGACATGCTTCCAGAGGAAAACCAGTTGCCGACAACCACCTACAAAGCCAAGAAAGTTCTTTGTCCCTTGAGAATGGAAGTAGAAAGAATACATGCATGTTCGAACGACTGTATCCTCTACCGCAAAGAGTACACAAACTTGCATGTATGTCCGATGTGCAACGCATCCCAGTACAAGCGTAAAGATAGATGAGACGACGACGACGAGGGCATCAAGGTGAAGAAAGGGCCTCCTGCTAAGGTGGCGTTGTATCTGCCTGTAATTTCCCGTTTGAAGCGTTTATTTACAAACCCAAAGGAGGCAAAATTGCTTCGGTGGCACTCGGATGAGCGTAAGAACAACGAAATGCTAAGGCACACTGCTTATTCCACCCAGTGGAGAAACATTGATAGGAGGTATCAGGAATTTGCTACGGATCTAAGGAATATAAGGTTCGGATTGAGTACGGACGGAATGAATTATTTTGATAACATGAGCAGCCGTTATAGCACTTGGCCCGTGAATCTTTGTATCTACAACCTTCCTCCTTGGTTGTCTATGAAGCGGAAGTACATTTTACTGTCTATACTTATCCAAGGCCCGAAGCAACCTAAGAACGATATTGATGTGTACCTAGCACCATTGGTGGATGATCCAAATATTTGTGGGATCTTTGAAGTGCGGTATGGGATGCTCACAAACGAGAGTACTTCACTTTGCACTGTCTGTTGTTCTGCACCATAAATGATTATCCTGCCCTTACTAACCATCTCATTGTTCATATTGTGAGGGAGATAAAGATGCGCGGGCTCGTGTTCCTACGTAGCATGTTCCCGTTTGAGAGGTACATGGGAATTCTCAAGTCCTATACGGAATCGATCTTGACTGGAGGGTAGCATTGTCAAAGGTTATGCAACCGAAGAGGTCATCGAATTCTGCGTGGATTACATGGCTCAGGTCGAATCGATAGGTGTGCCTCGATCCTGCCATGAGGGGAGGCTCCAAGGTATCGGGACCACTTGAAGGAAAGCAATCACGCCTGATCCAGCTGTGTGCACTAAAGCCCATTTCACGGTTTTGCAACAGATGGCTGTTGTGGCCCTTGTATATCGATGAGCACCAGAACTAACTACAAAAAGAGAATCCATCACGGCAGGAGTCCTGAATCATCAGACAGTATAATTTTAAGTTAAACAGATGGTTGAAGGAGCGATAACCCATCACTGAAAGCTCGTCAGGTGATACGCTGATATGGTTGGCAAAAGAGCCAATATTTACAGTTGTAATATGGAAATGATACGACTTAAATGGGTATACATTTTACACGAGAGATCAGGACATGAAGAGCACAAACAAGAACAACGGTGTTCGCATAGATGCACTCAATACCGCTCGATCGACGAGGAGTTCGTACTATGGGTTCATTGAGGAAATTTGAGAGCTCGAGTACATACTATTCAAGATCCCATTATTTTGATATCATTGGGTTAACCTGCAGCACGTGAAGGTTGACAAGTATGGTGTAACTACTGTGGACCTCAAACGTGTCGAATACTAAAACGAACCATTTGTTCTCGCTAACCAAGTTGTTCAAGTCTTCTATGTAACAGACTCGTCCAACAAGAAGCGCCATGTGGTTCTTCAGGGAAAGAGAATGATTGTCGGAGTTGAGAATGTGGTAGATGAGGAAGAATACAATCAGTTTGACAAGTTGCATCCTATCGATACTGGCGTCACGATCCAAGAAGAACAACATGACAAAGCTAGCTACACCCGTGTCGACCATCGTGAAGGGCTAATTTTTATACAGAAGAATAAGCAAGTGGAGTTATGATTAAGTCGTCATGTTTATTTCAATTGTAGATGTATGTGTTACAATTAATGAAATGTATGTACCATTTATAATTAATGAGATGTATGTGTTACAATTAATGAGATGTATGTACTATTTATAATTAATGAGATGTATGTATATGTATTATATTTTATTACTAACTTGAGAGAAAATTATAATTTCAAAAAATCTTAATTAAGTTGGATAACAAAATTAACTTGGGTTACAAAAATTAACTTGACCAAAATTAAGAACTTACGTTGGGTAAACAAATTAATTTGGGTAGTAGGAAAAAAATAGCTTAAAAAACTACCTATGAAAAACAGGCTTGGAAAACTAATTAGAAATAAATATTCTTAAAATAATCTATTTAATGGTAACAAGGCAAAAAAATACACATCACAGACGGTTTTCATTTTGAACCATCTGTGATAGGCAGAATCATAGACGGTTCAAAATGAAAACCATCCGTGATCCACTGCCACACCAAGGCCCGAGTCACGCCAAGCTCCTTGGCCATGCTGCGCCCTAGCCCTCATCACAGACGGGGCATTGAGTACAACCGTCTCGCTCGTGCAAAGCAAAAATTGCTTCCCTAGAATTCGAACCGGGGACCATATGTATGCAGGCCAAGCCTCTTGCCAGCCGAGCTAAGTACCACTTGTTGAGTTATATACATAATATACTATATGAGGCGGCTTGTATCACATACGTTCAATCTTTGAACCATCTGGGATATGTCCCCTTATCTGCAACCCGCCGCTGCCCTCTGTCTTGCCATTCGCTAAGTCCCGCACCTCGCTGGCCCTTGTTGCGCCCTCACACCCTCGCACTCGCCCACACGCCGTCGCCCTCACGCCCTCGTCGTCACCCTCATGCCCCCACGCTGTCGCCGTCGCCCTCACGCCCTAACCCTAGCCCTCACGCCCTAACCCTAGTCCTCACGCCCTCGCCCTGACGCTCGCACGCCCTCGCCCTCTCCCACTCGGCAGCACCCTCCTCGCGCCCTCTCCCCCTCACTGGTGCCCTCCCCCCAGCGGCTCCCCCTCAGCGGTGCTCCTCCCACACAACAGCGCCCCTCCCCCTCCACGGTGCCCCCTCCCACTCCGCGACGCCCTCCCCGTCGCCATCTCCCCCACGTCGGCTCCACCCCGGTGAGTCCTCCCCCGCGCCCCCTCCTCCTCTGTCTCCCCCACGGCGGCTCCCCACTTGGACATATTTTAAGTTTCAGTGGAAATTATTTTCTAGGTTGATATCTAATTGGTGTAATCTTAGGTAATACATGTTTTGATCTCAGGATACTTCCCTGTTTCAAGGACTTCAATAACTATCTATTGTGTTAGATTTTGGTGTTATGTTTTATGGGGGAGTAGTTTTGCTACCATTCAGTTTGGAGGACAATTATATCCAGTTCTTTCATCATGCTATTTTCATCAGCGTTTACAATCTTTTAGATTCTTGGGTAGTCTTAAGTCGTACCACCCGAGTTCCCAACACTGCCTTATGTCACACTTTTATGTTGAAGAGGAGAGTTCCTATTACTGAAGCACTATTGGGCCAAGGAATGGCCTTTTCTATCCTATTTTCTTTATCGCCGTTATGTTATGATTGCACTAAACTTATCTATCTTCAAACATTTTGCTTCCATAAAAAGTTTGTGGAGTACATTAAAAAAATCCGTCTACACAATAGTTCGGTTGTAAGTTAATGCTGAGTTGTAACTAAATTGTATTCTTGCATTTCATCTATATATTGTAACTTGTGATCAAGGTATGTATACCTGAAGTCATGAACTGCTTGTAGCTAGCTCTAGTTTCAGTGTATTGAAATTTGAAAAGGCCCCAAACTAAGTAGTACTATAACTAGGTTTTTTCATATTTCAGTACAGCTCCGTTTAATTAGCATTATTACGGGCAATAAATAATAAACAGTAAGAAAAGAGTTTTTATATGAAAAAAATGCAGGAAAAGAAGCAAAGTAGCTAGCTTAGCTAATCATATCTATTCATCATTCTAGTTGTTTGTCTTGTGATTTTGCTTCTACATTTTAGTTTTTGAGTTCCTCTAGTTGTTCTATGATGGGTTATTGTTTTTAGCTGCCATATAGCTTCTCTTTTTGTGGAATCTCTTGGTCTAGTATGCTTCAATCAAAAACTGCAAATTGCATTAAAGATGCATATATGTTATATGATTTATAACATGTTGTTTGTGTCATGAAAACTCCACTTTGCTACCTTCTCGTTGCTCGATGATGATAATGGGTGAAGTAATGATCATAACCGACTTGCATGCTAATAAGTCTTTCTGTTGCTCAATGATGATATTTGGGTTATTTGATTAATATAACAATTAATGATGTGAATAAGGCCTTGAATCAATAGTCTTACATGCTAGGAAGCTTTGATCTATTTCACAGTTTTGTCTGATAAACATTCAAGCCTGCTATTGTATTGTTTAGCACCTGTCAGCATTGCTTTGTTGCTTCTATTATGATCTATTAGCTTTTGGATAGTATATAGTCTTGGTTTGGCTAGTGCATTCTGTTAGCTACTGATCAGAACCCCACTTGTTGATTCGGTTAGTTTGGCTAGTTCATTATGTTAGCCTGCTATTGAATGTTGTAGTTGGTTCGGTTGTATCGACTTTATTATGTTAATCTGAATAAATGCTGATCAGATTGCATACTGATAGATCTGTTTAATCTGTTCATTAAGATTTCATTATAACAGTGAATTCAATTATCAATTCTTTATTGTGCATGTTAAGGTGGTAAGGGTTCGAGGCCTAATTCGCTGAATTAATTTGTTTAGCCCATTTTTTATTGAGGTTGAAGATTTAAATCTTCAATTAAACCCTAAATCTGAGAGCACCACAAACAAATTCACATCAATTATGTTATTTTTATCATAATGTTATTTGGGATTAGAAATAGATTCTTGCTCTTATCATCGCATTTCATTCAACAATTGAGAAGGCTAGGAAAAAAGGACCCAAAAAGGTCTAATTCACAACATAATAGACATTTAACTGGGGTTGTTATCCCGATGATGCTAAGTAAGCAATGAAATAGTACTTGCTTAATTGTCAATTCTTTAATGTGCATGATAAGGTGGTAAGGTTCAAGCCATACTTGCTTAATTGATTGTTTAGCCCATTTGTGATTGAGATTGAAGATTCAAAATCTTCAAAATTGCCTGATTTCCGAGAGCACCATAAACAACTCTTAACTTACCTTATCTTAAAATTGCTTCTCTTAACTTACCTTCTTCTCTTAACTTACTTTCTCTTAACCTTGCGTTGGAACAGGCTGACCTCCTAGGTATCCGAGGATAACTCTGCGCCTTCTTGATGGGTGAGGTCATTAATCCAAAAGGCAAATGCCACTCAAGCTCGCCTGATGAGTTGTGAATTTGTTAGATATCGTTTGGATTAATTTGTGAACCTTGTGCTGTGAATTTGTCATTTCTATCTCAATTCAATTGGTTTTTGTATATATGAGTTCATTTCTGAAATGGATGCGTTGTACATTGTATTGTGCGATCAGAGTTGATTTCTAAAATGGATGCGTTGTATGTTCATATGAGATCCGAGCTCATTTCTAAATTATATGTCATAATAATGCTGGTGATACTCTGTACTATATTTTTTCAGAGGGCATGGCTAGCATTTCCCGAGACTAGCCAATAAATTAAGATTTAGCAAAAAATAGAAAATCAACATCACAGACGATTCTTAAAAAGAACCGTCAGTGAAGGTCGCCACATCACAGACGGTTCCAAACTTCGGAACCGTATGCAATGAGGGGATCATCCTAGATGGTTTCAAAGTGGAACCGTCTGTGATGTGGCGATCTTCACAGATGGTTCTTCTTTAGAACCATTTGGAATGATACCCTCATCTCAGACGAAATGAGTTTTTTCACTAACGGTTGGAAAACCGTCTGTGATGACCCTTTGTCATTACTGACACTTCGGTACAGACGGTTCACAAAATCGTCTGTGATGTGGGCATGTGCAGTAGTTTTTGCTTTATGCACATCTTGTGAG
The DNA here is from genome assembly GCA_036346275.1 of Otatea glauca. Lineage (NCBI taxonomy): Eukaryota > Viridiplantae > Streptophyta > Magnoliopsida > Poales > Poaceae > Otatea > Otatea glauca. The sequence goes on along the minus strand of CM070715.1, from coordinate 79,426,460 downwards.
TTGGGTCCACTAAATGCTTAACGGGTCCAAAAAACCGATCGTTTTTCTGTTCGGCCCGTTTGGCCTGTTTTATTTTCTTCATTTCTGTTTGGTCCATTTCATTTTCGTCATTTTGGTTCGACCGGTTAAATTTTCGTCATTTTCGCTCGGCCTGTTTAGTTTTTGTCATTTTTCGCACCATTGCAGTAGGTGGCCGGTGTGTACAAGATGCCGCCGCCACTGCTGTCAACGGTGCACGAGCAGACCGGCATGCTGTTGTCGGCGTGGATGGGCTCACTGCCTAAAGACGGTGCCGAGAACTGATGGTCGTGGAATGTATTCGTCGTTGTGTGTCCCCTGCTACTTATAGATCTTTTTTCTTTCTCAATACATGCCACTTTATGTAGAGAAAATGAAAAGTAATTTTTCTAAGCTAGAAAAAGAAAAATAGGATTGGTGAACCTTAATAGAAAATAAATGATTCAAATCACCTGTCTAAATGTAGATCGAATGAACAGAGAAGTGACTGACGTCAAAGAAATTATTATTATTTTAATCAGACACCATCATCCTAAATCCTAATGCTTCTCTCTTCTAGGAAGAATCGAGAGATTGATCGAGTAAATAGTGACTACACATCGCGCGTGTGCTTGCACACCTCGTCCTCGTGGTCGTGGACATATATCTACTGCGTGCACTGCCATGCTCAAGGACAGGCGTCCCATTACGTCTGTTAGGGATTCGGGCAATCAATCAGGTTTCTCGTTCGTGCAAGCTACGCGACAAAGCAGAACACATTTCTGAACACAAGATCGATCGATGCGCAATAGGCAAACTCCTCAACACTTCAACAGGAATACCGGGAGGAACAGCAAGCAGATCATCCACAAACTTATTCCTTCCCTTCCTTTTTACGCATAACCACGAACAGCAATCCCGGTATTCCATTAAAATTACTCTATTAGTATTGGAGAACGAACGAATGGTAAGTACAGCAAGGGAGATGATTTCTTCCACGCTAACATTGAGAACGAACAGTCCAGAGAAATCAGATTTCCGAAACCTCGCATTTCCTAAGAACATGATCCAATCACTTCCGCCATCCAGTTTCGCCGAATGCATCATGTGATGCGATAACCTAATCAGTTTTAACAGGCACATGAGTGACAGCATTTTGCATATAAGAAACCATGATATTTTTCTTCTATTCGTTCATTCCTTGACTCACGAACCAGAGCACCGCGTTTTTACAACCCGCAAAGTTCAAACACCGAATCATCCCAAAACCAAAAGAAACACCACATGATCACTCAGGCAAGACGATCTCATCTCTTCAACTGATCCTCAGAACTCCTGGGAGGCGGAGCCGATGTCCCCCTTTCCCCCGGCCTTCTTGGGCAGCAGAGTCTGGTGGATGTTGGGCATCACGCCGCCGGCCGCGATCGTGACGGTGCCCAGCAGCCTGCTCAGCTCCTCGTCGTTCCGCACCGCCAGCTGGATGTGCCGCGGCACGATCCGGTTCTTCTTGTTGTCCCGCGCCGCGTTCCCGGCAAGCTCCAGCACCTGCGACGACACGAGCCAACCCGCCATGGGGATTAAAACCGCGCCCTCCCAATCCGAACAGCGAGATCGGATACGGGCGGATCGAGCGAAAGGGGGAGAGGGGATTGGGGATTTCCGTACCTCGGCGGCGAGGTACTCGAGGACGGCGGAGAGGTACACGGGGGCGCCGGCGCCGACGCGCTCCGCGTACTTGCCGGCCTTGAGGTACCGCGCGATGCGGCCGACGGGGAACTGGAGCCCGGCCTTGGACGAGCGCGACACCGCCTTCGCCGATTTCGCCTTCCCGCGGCCGCCGCCTCCGGAGGAATTCATCGCCGCTTCGCCTTTGGGAGCCTGGAAACTTCTATTCGAGACGGGAGACTGGAGAGGTGGCGGTGCCCGCGGTGGTGGTGTGATGGGAGGAGCGGGCGGCGCCTGGGCTTTTATAGTGTTAGGGTTGAAGTGGGAGGCGGGCTGTGATTGGCTGAGACGGGACAGGCGCGGATCGGTGACGTGGTACGACAGCTTGGCTAATGAAATGTTCTCTTCCTCATCTCCTTCGAGAGGAAATGTTTATTTTATTTATTGACTAGTTAAGTTCCGGTGCGGTGCTACGAAAATTCTCAAACACAACTTTTTTAAGAAAAGTTTTTCAAAACAACATCCAAGTTGATTGATGAGAAAGACATATATGAAGCGAACTTGTTAGCTATTTAAGAGTGCTTCAAATTATTAGTTAATCATTCATGCTAGTACAATTTTAAAAAGCCTCAACATGATAGTACAACGGCAACTTTAAAGAATTTGATCTTTTTCTTTTTTTTTCTCCTCCCCTTTTGTCTTGAGTGCAGTCTTCTGCACCTTATAACTTTAAACTTTGTTTTCTATACTCATAATTTAATCACAGCTTTAGCTATCTTGAAAAAAGAGAGAATGAGCTATGGCCATAACCTCCTTCCATATCGTTTCTTGTGTCCCCTTGAATCTTTTGTATTGCTTCTTTCTCTCTTTCTCTTGTGTGTGTATGAGCTTTTCTCTTCTCTGTCTCTTCCTGCGTCTCTTCGTATGTCCTCTATGATAGAGATGAAGGTGGCCTTTTATAGGTAGAGGAGAGGGCAGCCAGGCGTGTGAGTGCTCAGCCTCTATAATACAGTGCCTTGTGATCTTCGGGATTGGCACGTGATTTGATTATGCAATTCTTGCCTTTTAATCTCTGCATTTCCATCCGAATGAGATACAATGAAATAGGATTTTCATGTTATGGGATATGATGAGTATATCATTCCATCCAAGCGGGATATGATAAGGAAACTCTTTCATTTATAAGAGATATGAATAAAATTCTTCCATTTTAAGGAGATGTGATCAGTAATATTTCTATAAAATAGAGGGAATCCGGATCGGGTGGGGGCGGGCTAAGCGAACAGAAGGAAAGGGGGCGGGGGCGGGCTGAGTGAATAAAAGGAAAGAGAAGGTATGAAGAACGGACCGCTGCCACCAAGTCGTAATTAGAAGTAGTAGAGATAATTGAGAGGAATATGTTTTTCCTTTAGTTCTGTTTTCACTACATGATCGTTTATAGAGAGCAATACACTGCCTAACTTAAATTTCTTTATTTTGTTTTAGAACCATGGATGGTAGAACGTTTGGCTAATTCTAAAAGTTTCTAGCACGAAAATGGTGTATCATAACAAAGTACCTAGTACTAAACTGTTGCGAATATTTTGATAAAGATTGTTTCTTGATTATTTGATTTTGCTTTGATCCAATACAAACAGTCTAAAAAAATAAACTTTGATTCACAGAAGTCTGGTCATAATTTGCATATAAGCCCAGACCCGTTTTCTTTGTACGTACGTGATAATTTCAAAGAAAAAACTCTATTAAGAATATGTTTCTTCTCAGACACGTTGTTACTAGACCGGTGCGATGGGTGGAAGGGTTGGATTGAAAACCATGAACTTAACCCACGAGAAAAATCAACATAGCTAGTGTTGGGGGCTTGGTGCTCATGGCCGGTGTGTGCATGAGGGCGTATGAAACAATGTTTCGGCGTACGTTACTACGTAAACTGGTGCGGGCTGTGTGCATGAGGGCGTACGTTTGGTGTACCTACATTGGTGGCCACGTGCATGAGGGGATGAGTCATCTTTCCTCGTACTTACACCGTGCAGATGGTGTGCATGAGCGAATTTTTTTTTACTGCAGTAGTCCCTTGCCCGTTTTTATTTTGCGAAATAGTCTCTACACAATAAAATTTCAGAAATAGCCCCCTTGCCGACTGCGGGAGACCCGACGCGCGATGCATGGCACGTCCCGTGGCCTCCTAGCGCTGAAAGAGGCGTAGTCGCGGTATTTCTGGGCGAGCGCGGAGGGAGGCGAGATCTCGTGCCCGCGCTGCGCCGAACGTGCTTTCCACGCACGCCTAGCGCAGGACCCGTAGACAGCGACGCGGCGGACGGGACGACGCAGCGACCGAGCGCAGGAGTTTTCCGCTCATGCCTGGCATGGGACGTCACCTCGGTGCTGCCTGGCAGCGCGGGGCGACGTGGCACCTGCTGGAGGCCGGTGGCGCCCGTCTTTGTCAGTGGCGCGGTGTTTTGCGCTTTACGTTGCCTCGCTCCGTCCCATCTGCGCGCCGAAAGCACCGACCGATGGCCGCTTCTCCCGTGCATGTGCTCAGAAGGGTGCTATAAATTACGACCCCCTTCGATGATTTTGCATTAGCCATTCGAGGAGAGAAACAAAGCAGAGAAAGAGCAAGGGAGTTCAGCAGCTTCTCAGCGAGCTGAGAAAACCGAGAGGCAGAAGAGAGAAGACAAGAGGGAAAAGAGAGAGAAAAAGAGGTGGAAAAGGATTTGGAATCGTATTTTCGGAGGAATTTATTCGGTGCTTATATTTTTGAGGAATTTATTCTAATCACTACTACAGAAAGGCTTATAGTAGACACCTCAATACAGACGGTTTGAAAAAACCGTGTGTGCTAAAGAACATCACTGACGGTTCTATAGTGACGTCGTCAGTGATATAATTACAGACGGTACTCTTCATGAACCGTCAGTGATATACATCCATATCACTGACGGTTTTATTTAAAAACCGTATGTGATATGATCTCAGACGGTTTTGAATACGAGCCGTCTGTGATAAGGTCATATCACAGACGATTCTAACTACGAACCGTCTGTAATATTACCTCAGACCACTATATAAACATATCGATTGAGGTTCGTAGTGCAGACTTATGTTTTTCGTCTCCCGCAAACACTAGCGATTCTCGACCTCCTCCCTGGCGCTTCGGCCTCCTCCCCGCCGCTCGAAGGTATGTCTCAGATGGCATCTCCAGCGCCGCCGCTCAAGGACGCCGTTGGCGGCCTCGACCGTGACCCCTTCGTCGCCCTCCTCGCGAGGCTCACCGTGAGTACCCCTTCGTCGCCCTCCTCGCGAAACCGTGACCCCTTCGGCACCGTCCTCCTACTCGTTGTCTCCTTCGTCGGCCGTCACATGGACATCGTCTTGTCCAACTCCAACGAATGGGTGGGTTGCTACCAGATTATTCTTTGATGATATATGTTGAGTGTTTAATATTGATGTATGTTCTAAGATATACGGTTCTTGCATGGTTGTATTTGGTATTTGTATTGTGTGGATCACTATTCTCCACTAGTTTAAGGTTATTAAAACCCACTGATTCACAAGGTGCAACACAAAGAGAATGCTGAACATTTTTGTGTATGCCACAAATATTATATACAAAAGTATGAAATAAAATTGTAAAAGCAAAATAACTGAAATATCGCTTTGAATTCTGGAGAAAAATGCATGCTGCAAGGATTGATACCATGTATCATTCGAAGGGTGACCAAAGTATATCTTAGAACATACATGATTCGTGAAGATAAATATTTTTATACATGATTCCTGAAGACAAATATCTCTTAGAACATACACCTTTGCATTTGTCTTGTCAATTTCACATGGATTATGTATACTCATGTACTTGAAAATAGAGCCACGGAACCAGTATAGGCTTTGACTCCTTTTGTACTCTGCCCCGACAGGTTAGTAATGGCCGGATAATCATTTATAGTGCATAACAACAGACAGTGCAAAGTGAAGTACTCTCGTTTGTGAGCATCCCATACATGTACCCTAAGAGCCCACAGTGTGTTCAGATCTTCCACCAATGGTGCTAGGTACACATCAATATCATTCTCAGGTTGCTTCGGTCCTTGGATGAGTATAGACAAAAAAATGTACTTTTGCTTCATCGACAACTAAGGAGGAAGGTTGTAGATACAGATATTCACAGGACAAGTGCTATGACGGCTGCTCATATTACCGAAAGGATTCATTCCATCCGTACTCAATCCGAACCTTATATTCCTCGAATTTGCTGCGAATTCTTGAAACCTCCTATCGATATTTCCACTAGGTGGAATCAGCAGGGTGCCTTGTTATTCCATCGTTCTTACGCTCATTCGAGTGCCACTGAAGCAGTTTTGCCTCTTTTGGGTTCGCAAACAAACGCTTCAAACGGGGAATTACAGGCAGATACCACATCACTTTAGTAAGAGGTCCTTTCTTCACCTCGATGCCCTCGTCGTTATCATCTGATCTATCTTTACTCTTTTATCGGGATGCGTTGCACACCGGACATACATGCAAGTTTGCATACTCTTTGCGGTAGAGGATACAGTCGTTCGGACAGGTATGTATTCTTTCTTCCTCCATTCCCAAGGGACAAAGAACCTTCTTGGCTTTGTAGGTGATTGTCGTCAACTCGTTTCCCTCCGGAAGCATGTCCGCTAACAAACCTAACAGCGTCATGAAACTCTTGTCGGACCAACCGTTGCTTGTCTTTAATTTTAGCAATTCCAGCACAAATGACAAACTTGAGTATTTGGACTTGTAGCCCGGGAACAAAGGTTTCTCCGAGTCGTACATCAAGCCCCAGAATTTTATATACTCCCTCTCATCACAATTCCCTTCTGCATCCTGCAGCATCTGATCCAGATTGTCATCGTGAAACCTATCCTTATCGAAAGCACTGTCGATATCATTCGGAGTATCGTTGACTTCGTCAACGATGTTAGTGCTATTTGCTTCTGCATAATTTGCTATTCACCGTGACTGGTCCAACATGTATACCCCTTTTAAAACCCCGTAGAATCAAGTGTGCTTCGATCTGTGCTGGATTTCCAAACATCCTCAGATTCTCGCAGTTAATGCATGGACAAGGCAAAATTCCACCCTCTTGTTCAACATATCTTCCTCTGCAACTCTTCTAAAAACGGAGACATCATTAATGTACTCGGCGTTCACACGGTTCTCAGCGTACATCCAGCTTCGGTCCATCTACGCTACGTATGTAAATATAGGTGTTAAATAATGAATTAAGTACACAAGGAGTGCACATGCACACAGATGCTACATATAAGCTTCATTTAAACTTGCCGATTAACTTATATAGTTCCTTACATCACAAAGAACAAATGGATATATATATATATATATATATATATATATATATATATATATATATATATATATATATATATATATATATATATATATATATATATATATATATATATATATATTATATTTAAAATCAGCCTCCTCAATTCTCTCTTTACATAGCTATCTACATCTTGAGTATAATGGAATTAGAACCAATTACCACTTTAGATTAAAAAGAACAAATGGATCTACAACAAGCTAGATCAAAACCATCTTCAATTCCTTCTTTACCAAGCTAGATATATATACCTTGAATATAATGCAATTACAACCAATTATTAGTCTAGATCACCTTTCTTTAAGTAACTATCTACATATTGAGTATAATGCAATTAGAATCAATTACTACTTTACATCACAGAGAACAAATGGATCTAAACCAAGCTAGATCTAAAAACCATATTCATTTCCTTCTTTACCAAGCTATATCTTAAATGTAATGCAAATTTGAAGCATTTATTGGGTGGATGTCTATGGGAATAACCGGAAGAAAGCTAAGGCCCTGAGCCTCACGCAATCAAAGGCGAAAGGCACTGATGGATCCTTCCATATAGGGTCTACGACAGCAAGCATGACTTTTTTCCAATTCCAAAAGGCATGCATGTACCTTAGCTGCAGTTTTCATTCATGGTTCGTCCATGTCGTCGCGCGATGTCTCTTTCATCTATATCATGTTATGTCATTTTCTATACGATGTCATGCTATGTGCCCTAATATTTCTAGCTATGTCATGCTATGTACTTTAATATTTTTATGTGTGCTTCCTCTCGGCGTTTTCTAGACCATGCTATGCCATTTCCTTCCGTATGAGCCATATACTCCCCCTGCCTTCATTCTGTTTCTACCAATATTAAACGTCACTTCTCTGAATTTTTTCTTATTATTTTCTCTCCGCCTTGTTATTTTGTATTTTCTACTTTAAAAAATAACCTTCCATTGCCATGGCAACAATACGATATTTCTATAAAATTTTGTTCAGGCATATATTATTTCAGTATTTTTTTTAAAAATGTTATTACAAAAAACTCAACAATTATGTGTGGGTCATCGGTCGGTTTCATAAAAAAAACTATGTTGTGTTGACCTGCCGCAGCAGGCCCTGACCTTCCACGGTTCCCTGTCGTGATAGGCTGTTGCCTCCCGCGCTCTCTAGCCGGCGTGCCGCGGTCGCAGCCTCCCACGCAGGCGTAGCGCGGCAAATTGTGCTCCCGTGCAAGCATGCCGCGGCACAGGGTAAAGGGGGTTATTTTCGTAAATACTACAGCATAGGGGCTATTTTTGCAATAAATAAAATAAAAGGGTCAAATACATAAACAGTTCTGCATGAGGAAGATGAGTAGGGATGAAAACGGGTCGAATATCTCCTGCCCGATCCGGGACCGGATTTTACTATCCAGTCGGATCCGAGACCGGATCCGGAGCATCCAATATCCGGTAAATACGGGACGGGATCCGGATATCCGGATTTTTCCTATTCGGATATCCGGATTTCTCCTATTCGGATATCGGATCGGATATTCGGATTTTCCTATTCGGATATCAGCAAGGCCCAACCCATTTTCATCATTTTTTTACATTTCAGCCCATTTACATTAACAATTAGTTGGTTCTATTGATCCTCAAGTAGCATATTCTTTCTACGATATTTGTTGAATTTAATTGATATATAATTTGTTACTATAGTCATGTACTCGTATGGTTTTAATTCAATATATATTACTCTATATATGCGTGCATTATCCGTATATCTTTATCCGTTTTTGACCCGAATCCGTCACATATCCGTATCCCGAATAACCCGAATCTGTATCCGTATACGGTTAGCCCGTATCCGGGAAAAAAATATGAGTTAGGATACGAAAAGAACAATATCCACCCATATTTGACCCGTTTTCACTCCTAAGGATGAGGCATAAATTCGACGCACCTACACTGATACGGGTGTGTACGCGCATGAGGCAGATGAATCATCTCTCAGCGTGGTCTCTACTTAGAGATGAATGTCAGACCGGAAAAGAAGAAGAAAAAAAAATCTTTTACAACAGAAATAACACAAAAGTTAGTGCTACTATTTGGTGGGACACTACTTCAGATTTCAAGGTCACAACATGAGAACTCCCAATATGGACAACATTTAAGCTTTTGCTTGGACCATATGATTTTGTAGCGTGAATGGGAGTATGGGACATGCCCGCAACTTTGTTCGTTGAAAATTAGAACATTTGCCAATACGACACCATTGCCAATTATAACATTTTTAGAGTGAATGGGACACCATTGCCAAGTCGGCCTATTCATCAATGATCATTAGAACATGTCTAATGTATACCTATCCTTATAGCGGAGAGAATCGCCCGCTCCTCAGCTGCGCCACATCAGCGCCTTCGCAAAAAGGCCCTCCGGTAAGGTCGAAATCGCGTTTAGGTCCTTCGTTTCCGTTCGCTTGGGTCGTGCCCGTCCGTTGCTTCGCGTCGGCTGCGCTAACGACGATTGATAACGCGTCTTTACTTTCCCCTCCTGCCATTGCTCACGCGTGCAGGCTCTGTTCCTCGCGCTCCGTCGCGGTTGCTCCTTCCCTCCTCCCCCGGGAGCTCCGTCGTCTCCCCGCATCCGCCTCGCTTTGTGTTCATTGGGTCGGCCGGTCGCCGTGTGGCCTCCTTGCCGCTGCCCTTCGCGTGGTCCGACTCGTTCCCCAGATCCCTTGCGGTTCCTTCCCCAGATCCGACCGTGCTGGCCACTCGCGCGCTCAGCATCAAGAGCATCGATCGCCTGCTCTCGATGCATCGCCGCCGACGGTGCTACCCCGCCACGCCAAGATCCGCTCGCTCCGCGGCTCCATCCACCTTCTCCCCAGCTCACTCATGGGCCAGCTGCATGCTTATTGCCGTCTCCGCTGTAATCGTCCCGCCCTTAATCACCAAATTCGGTTGGATCTATCTGTTTCTTCACACGAATTGGAGGCTCCTACATGTACAATTCGATTGGGTCTAGGATTAGCGGTGGCTGCCTGATTTCTTGTTGTTCTACCACTACGAGGGATTGGACTTCACAGCGACTCCACCGTGCCGACGGCATCACCTCCCCGTCCTGTCACCGTTGTCTCAGCCGCTTCTTTCTCGCTCCGGCAAACTTGCTGTTGTCGGCCCGCCGCCCATCGAGGACGTGGCCTCCGGGCCAGGTGAGCCCACGAGGGCTGCCGTTGATGTCGGATTTCCGACACGGTCGTCCCAATCGATGAAACGACAAATCATCGTCTACTTCTTTGGTAAGCAACATTCGTGCGCAGCACCAATATTTGTAGACAAGAACAAGACAGACTTCTATTCCTCCAGTTTGGGGATCTGGCTACCTCGAATTGCCTCCGATTTGCTTCCCTCTTGTTCCTTTGTTTCTGGTGCGAATTTTGCTGTGGCTGTTTTCATGTTTTTAGTGAGCTATGTGTGTAGCAGCGTTTGCTCCTCACATGGATCTTGCTACCGGTCTTAGATTTCTCCAGCCGGCACCATAAATGTTGAATTGGAAGCGTTACAATCTTTTATTGGCTACTCTTGTGTTTGCATGTTAGTGCTTATCATTTTTGGTAGTGTTCTTCTGAAGATTTACAAGGTCAGTTCTAACTGTCACTGGGGATTTAGCATTTAAGACGTAGTAATAATATTATGGACTAAAAATAATTTATACTATTTTTGTTACATTACGATGAGTTCTGCCGATGCAGCAGACGACAGCTGTGTATCACCCTTGAAACTCCAAGAAAATGCTATTTCTACTAGCTCCCTTTTGCATTAGCCACTTATGCTGGTAACATGCGGCTGGTATTGGCTTTTCTGAAGTGGGAGGTGACTGTTGGCTTCCCAGCCGATATATCAGCTTTGTAGGATACAGACGGAGTTACAATGAACTGGAGATGTAGTAATGATCACACAATTGTGCCTCCATCGTGAACTTGGATGAGCAGCCTGACCTTGCTCCGTTTGAGGTGACAATGCTTATACCTGGCCTTCTTCTCTCTCGATTCCCTTCTTTCAGAGTCCTTGTGCGTTTAGAAATTTTGGTGGTTTTTGTGGTGCTTTGCATAAAATTTTGTCGATTGCTGGGGTTTGGGTGGTGAGCTCGTTTCTTCAATTTGCTGGTAGATTGCAGATTCTTATTGAATGCTAGAAAATTTTGAAATTATTCTTGTTCCATTTTGGTTCCAAGGTAGGAATTGTATTTTCAATATTCACATGAGTCTGCACTCGATTCTAGGAATGAGATGGGGTTTGATGTTCAAGTTCTATTACATGGGAAGGAGGGTCAAATTTTCTACGTTTTGTTAGGAGAAGAAAATGCAAGGGGAAAAAGAACAAAAAAACCTGTAATGCATCATGCTTTGTGGTTTTATTACTAACAATTCCATTAGCTACTTGTTATGATTCAGTGGACTTTCTGTTTATTTGTTATTTCCTTTCACTGAAGTTTGATTTCACATTAGTTGTTTCCCCCCTTCATTGGTTTATGAAAAATTCTGTGCATGGAATATCTACAAGTCCCTAGCTTTATCACTCAGCAGTTTCCTAGGATTTGCAGTTACTTACGATTTTTGGAGCTGGCTGAAGCATGCATATAGTTTGTTTTCTTCTTTGCTTCCTCTAGCATTTCATATACAAAACCAATATAGATCAGTGTACATCATTTTCTCTGTATAATCATTCATCTACGGTGCTGTGGCATAGACATCCAAAGTGGTTTTAGTACAGAGAAAAGAGGCAAACACAATTACATAGGATTTCTATTAGGATTAGATAGGTTATGGCTATCACTGAACCCAAGATGGTTGAACCCAAGGTTCTTGGACTCATTCATTTATAGCTGCTAGCTTTGCCGAATCACAAAACTGTAGAATAATGTTTTAACAGATTCTGAAAATCTTTGCCAATTGAAAATTAAGTATTTAAATAAGATTAGTGCACTTGCTATATTCTATAGTCTATAGTGCAGGAATTTACTCTTAAAGTTCGAACGGTACCACATCTTCCATTTTTCTAAATATCTTGTTGTGATTACTCTTCTGATTTGGTGTGATAGACAGTAGAGGAGATCTACAAGGTTGCATCAATTGCACTGAGTCCAAATATTCCTTCACAAATCTTTGTAAGTGAAACCATGTTCATTGCTTTGTTAATTTTTCTGTACTTATTTAAACTCTTATTGGGTTCTCCATTCTTGAATGACTGAATATTTTTGATGTTAGACCTGACTTATTGAATGTATCAGTTGTTGTTCTATTGAATGCACCCTTTCTATAGGTTAAAGTAATGACTTAGTTGATTGAGAATCCGTAGAGACAACCACTTCTTTGATAAGCAGTTTGTTTTCCTAGACTCCGATGAATCAGACACACCAGATCTTCACACTAAGGAGAGGTTGGTTTCAATGTGTTTTGACTGCCTTTCTGTACTACAATACCTCCCACTTAGCTAGGAAATGTCTAAACCTCAATGTCTGTGCTGCCTATGTGACAATCAAGTTATTGGATCGGTTCGGAATATGCATGTTGTGCCTGGTGGAGCATCCACTTTGCCTAGCAAGAAACTAACCAGTGAGAAAAAGGCAAAGTAAATCATTTTGTGCGTAAGACAGGCCATTCCTCAGGAGTATTTCCTTATGTCAAATTGTGTTACCCTTCCTATCCAGATGAAAATTACATCAAAAAAGTGATTCCATGTTTAGCTTCTTTGCTTTCATGTTTTCCTCTGCTCATAGGCAAGCATCTGTTTTGCATTTGTATATTGTCATTTTATGGTGAACTTTTATATGTGCTCAACCATGCATAGCTATAATGTAATACAACGTTTCTTATTGTATTTACTATCATCGTTTTTGGTTTGTTCTGATTACTCTTTTATATATGTGCTTCTCTTCTCTGCAGTCTGCTTAGGCTATTACCTTTGTTCCATTTTTGCGATGCTTTTCTCTATCGTCTAACATTACCAAGTGCAGCCATCATGATAAAATTGTCCATATTTTGAATCTCTCTGTGTCAGTCAGCGGATGCTTTTTTCTCTTTACTTTTCGTCTTTGCTTTATTCTTACGTTGTATGATGCTAGGTTGGTTAGTTATGATTTTTCATACTAATTTAATTTCTCCTACTTGCTTTCTTTTGTTGCCAAGTATAGAAGGAAGATCTATGATGAGTATAATGACGAGGAGGTGCAGATTACCAAGGAAGAGGCTAAGATAATTAGTAGATTGTTGAGGGGAAAGACTCCACACACCAATGTTGATCCGTATCCAGTATGTGTAACAACCAATATCATTTATGTACTTATATGTATTTATCTAATGCTTAGTTTATAAGTATTGAGTAAAAGATTACGCCTTGTCGCAATGTCAGCTTTTTGGATGTGTATATTTTTATGATAAGCTTTCAGAAGAGAATTCGGGCTGCCATTTATTAAGTGCCATGCATAATGCTTACTTTTTCTTTGCTGACATATAGCTTATTTATAACCTATTTTCGCTATTGTGAATCCAGTACGAAAACATTAATTTAGATTCAGTATGCAATCTGTCAGTGGTGGTTATCTACATGCATGCAAATGGAGATTATTCATTTAGGATTTAAATTTAGATTCAGTATGCAGTATATCAGTGGTGGTTATCTAAATGCATGCAAATAGAGATTATTCATTTAGGATTTAATGGTTTCCTTTTTTCCTCCATATGCATATGTTATTTGTGTCATTGCAGCCATAGCAGAGTTTAGTGTGGTTCTTTCAAAAGGTCATCTAATGCCTAAACGCAATGTCAGGCTAAATGATGGCAGGTTAGTTTGTTTGGATCACACAGATTTTCCTGCTTCTACTTATCCTGATCTAAATTTTCCATAAGATACTTATCCTCGGCGTGGTATCTACCCTTATGTACGATTTAGTATAAAAGCTTTTATATCCATTTATTAACATGTGATAGAGATGTTGGGCATCTGGTTTTTTCCCTATTGGAGTATCCAGAAGAAAGTTGGAGAAAGGAGCGTCATCCAATCTGTTCTTCGTAAGGATGTGCTCTGATTACTTTGTTCTATTATAGAACATCATATTCCACTGAATAAGTCTTATGTCAAATTATGGTGCTTGAAAACTAATCTTACACATGATCTGTTATCTGTTAGAATGCAAACTTACTGTATGTCATAAGTTCCTTTTAGGCTAAATTATAAGTAACTGAATTACACGGAGTATGTCTTGCTTAAGGAAAATTTATGTCTGAAAAATGCGATAGATGCCCTATTGGTCCTATTCCAAGTAATATGGAGCAATATGGTTTCTTGTACGTTGCGAACATGGTAGTTCGCTGTCAAGCTAAGTGTTCAGTGTGAGACAATGATATATCACATCGCTCCTGTATTGGTTCTATTCTGTTGTGTGCTCTCCTCTGTGTTCGCAGTTCCACAGTAACGCTTGGAAATTGTCATCATCGCTGACTGATTGAACTTTGGTTTCTTCTCTGCATGTATAACCTTTTAACCTCTTTGATTTTTAACCCCATATTAGCCTATTCCCCCTCATTTTTTGCATAGAAACTAAGTCTCAGTGTAGTTGTGGCTAAAGAATTGTACGGTTCTGTTTTCATATTGTATTTCATGCAAATTAGGATTGCATGCTGTGTAATGGAGTTATTGTTGTGCTTATTTTAGTATTGACACCAATGTAGATCATTTGTATTTGTCATTAATTAATAAATCCTTTATAGATTTTGCCTGTAAACAGCGGTTTACATGTTTTGCTTGCATTCCTGTTGTTGTTCAATATAGATAATTCATTTCCAAAGATTAATATCTAACTATTAGCCATGAGAAGGAATTAAAACCTGTGATATCCCAACATGCTCACACACAGCTCTCGCTAGGCCTGTGGTTATTCGACTTGCCAAATACGAAGTTCTTTCCTAATACTTTTCATATTTTTATGCTAAAAAATTAAGGACATTTTAATGCTAGCATTTTAGGTACCGGCGCGGCGTAGCGCGCCTACCAGCCTAGTCCACATTAGGAATGGTAGATTTGGGTGAGAAAAAGAGAACCGCGTTAGCTGCAGCTACTACAGTACTACTCAATACATTTTTCACTCTACTGCACCATAGGTTCAGGCCGGACCTCTAAAGATCTGAAGCGAAGTTAAGATCCTACTCTCCAATAGGGAACCACCTTAGATTATGCCTAGAGGTGGGCACTGGGTCGGGCTTTTTTGAGCCAGTCCATGGCACGGCACAATGCCAGGGTTTCAAAAACCGTTTTTTTTAAACCGCTCGAAATTCGAAAAAACCGAGTCGAAAACCGCCGCTCAAAAACAGTCAGAAACCGAATGGTTAAGAAATAAAAAATTTTGGAAAAAAAATCGAAAATTGTTCAGTTTTCAACGAGAAACCGCGGTTTTTCACTGAAAACCAACCGACCAATTGAATGTTCCTTAAAAATGGTTTTTAAGCGGTTTTCAACGGTTTTCGAGTGGTTTACGCCACACAATTTTTTTTCAAATTTTTTAATTTTATTTTTTTAATTAGACCAGTTTACCGAGCGGTTTTGAATCTCGAACCGCAGTGGTAAGATCGAAAATCACGGTTTTCGAGCGATTTTCGCCGATTTTTGAAACCCTGCCCACGGCACGGCACATTGACCAGGCCTGACTGGACCCGTGGCTGGGCACGCTAGCACAGCACGGCACATGTCCATGGGCCATGCTCGGGCTGACATGACCTGTTTTGGCCTGTGGCGGCATGCTACCGGGCCCACTAGAGAGCGGTGTCGGGATCGCCATCCCGACATATCCGCACTTCGATGGGGAGGAAGCGGCGTCGGGGCCTTAGACGGTCCTCCCCGACCTCGGCGCCAAGTAATGAACGGATCGCCCAAGCCCGCCTCCACCAAAGGCCCCGTGAGGCCACGGCGACACTCGTCCTCGACCTAACCGATCGCCCGAGCTCGTCCCGACCAAGTAGGACGTCCGACCTCCCTCGCAGGTCGGACTCCCCCGACCTCCGACCAGTCTGAGGTGATCCCCACCAAAGGCCATGTATCGGGCCCTCCGCCGCCACTAGCCACGTGCCCTATGACCACGGCACCGCTGAAGTGACCACACGGAGCAGTGTCGCCTTCCCTAGGCGCCAAGGTTGCCAAAGTCGTAACTCCGGTCCTATCGCCCGCCACGCGCAGATGAGGGTACGCTCTCCCGAGGCGAGCCAGACCACGCATTGCAACGCCAAGATCCGATCGTCCATAGAGGCGTGTACGATGTTTCTCAAGAAAACGGCAGACTACTCTGCTCGGTGAGTCTACCAACCCGGCGTGGGCGAAACAGGACGGCGACCAGTCATCAAGACGGAGGACTGGGGTTCCTGGGACAATCTCCGTCCTTCCCTCTCCCAATTCTCCATGTAACCTGCCCCCACTGGCTGTATAAAGGAGGGCAGGGCTCTCCCTTTTGGAGGCAGAGGGGCTTGACGAACCGGCAGTAAGACTTGTACACCCCCTATTCATCGAGCTCTCCTGGATCATCGCTCCCGGGCGATCCTGAGGACGAGCTCCCCTTGTACCCCTCCCTAGCGGAGCCTTTACTTCTCTTTCGCCTACGGGCAAGACTGGAGTAGAGCTGTTACCCGACCTAGGGGGCTCGAACCAGTATAGACTTCGTGTCCCCTGTTTGCTCGTGCTTTTTTCCGGTGCTGCACGTCTCCTAACCCTTCTTCCCGGACGAACGCGACTCTGGGCCTCGCCCCTTTGCACTATCCTTCCCCCTTCTTCTGCGGTCGACGGTCCCGATCATCGACATGCGGGCTAGGAATGCGGAGGAGGCGACTATGCTGTGGAGTCCGACGAGGCGGAGGCCGGGGTGGGGGAGGTGGAGGCCGTTGAGGCGAAGGGGGAGGCCAGGGAAGGGGAGGAGGAGGTCGGGACAAAGGGGAAGGGGGAGGTGGTCGGGGTGGCGAGGAAGGGTGAGGCGGTAACTCTATACCAATTCAAGAATGAATAAAATTTAGTTCTTTTCCCTCAATATTTGTGTCCACTATTTCAGCTCCATGCGTCTCTGACTCCTTTCTTCTCGTCGCAATAGTGCAAATAGGTTGAGCTTGAGTCGGCATGGCATGAAACCGGCACGAATCGAAAATATGTCGTACCTGGGCTCGCCAAAGACAAGCTAGGCCAGCACGACATGACATAGTTTAGGCAAGCGGCCCGACGCGCCTATGCCGCAGGCGCGGCCTACCATGATGCCCACGTCTAGTTATGCTGCATAGTTCAACTAAAGTTGCCATAACTTCTTCGTAAAGCTACAAGAGACTGCTAAAGCTACCGTCTACACCAGAGGACAGTATATGCTCTTAGGGCATCCCAATAGCTTGATTCTTTAGCTTGGTACTAGAGGAGAGAATGGTTAAATGAGATTTTAGATACAACTACTCCGATAGCTTGATATTGTTACTAAAATATTCTCCCTTACTATTTTATTTCATATACCGAACTCTCCAGTTTAACGCTATACATATTGCGATTACTTTTATTAGGACCCAGAATTTTAACTCCTTCATAGACTCTCGTATAAATATTTGTATCCAGCACCCCATATAAATATACAATCACTACATCTGTTAACTTTATTGTCAAGTTCATGTTAGCTGCCATTGATATCAAATATTGAACCGTTATTCCAATCATTACAGAAGAGTAAGTTCCATCATAATCGATGCCAAGTCTCTGCGTAAACCCCTTATGCTACAAGTCTCGCTTTGTATCTCACCATTTGGTTGTTCTTATTTCACTTCCGAGTGAAAACCCATTTGAATCCTACAAGGAACGCTTTAAGAAATGCTTGGTCAATGGGACCGAATACTTTCCTGTTGTTAACCCAATCTGAGCGCTTCTAGCACTCTATCATAGAATTTGGTTCTGGATCCAAATCAAGAGTTTTAGCAAATTTTGAGGCAAAATATATGTCGACAATTATAGTATTTCTTTTATACAACTCATGAATCCACATAATTAGTGGATATTTCTTCATTAATTTCTACCAACTCCTCATGATTTCCCACAACGATGGAGTTTGGGTGTTCCGATTTTCCAATGTAATATTGTGCATGCAAATGTTTGCTGGAGTTACCATCATCAAGATGGCTCACTTTCAGTATTTTTCTCACCATCAGGTTGAACTTCTTCCACCGTCTTGGGGTGTGTTTGACTTATTCGGTACTCTATTTCTACAGATGTCTCGTGCGTCCGGAGGTCACCCCCTCTTCTTTTCATGAGGGGTAAAAGTGGATTCAATATCCATCTATGGTATTTTCACTCTCTCCGATGTGTTTGTTGCAGATGTTTGAGACTTTATCACTTTATGATAAGTGAAGGCAACTGGCAGGTTATTATTTATTTGTTGCAAATTTATTATCGTTCGAACTTCAAGTTCGTATTCTTTAGTGTGTGGGTCTAAGGACTAAATTCCTGTGACATTCCAATGTATTTCTCAGCATTCTTTAGTGTGGTAATTTCCCCCTAATGCTTGGAAATTATCATCATCAGAGATACAGCCAATGTACTGAGCCGTACATAGATCCTCTTTCATAGGCTTTAGGCATTTAATAATTGACAAAAATTCATAACCTACATAGATCCTCAACTTTCGATGAGGTCCCATAGATGTACACTATGTGGTGAAGTTGGCATATATGCCATAGCCAAATTTTCGCAAATGGAAAATCATTGATTCTTTCCCACGCACTAACTCAAGGGAAATATCATGGCATGCAATTGGTTTGAGTTGAATTAATGTAGCAGCGTGCAGCACAGCGTGACTGCCAATAACTAGTGAGAAGTCTATAATTCTGCAAGAGTGCCCTAACAATAAGTTTTATTCTTTTAAGAGTAAATTTTAAAAAACTACAAGTTTCTGGTACAAACTATGAGAAAACTATAGGCTTTATCTTCTATTTCACAAAACTACAAATTTTAGAACAACATATATCACAAACCTACAGGTTTAGAATTGGTCGTTTCCTGTAACGGTTTGACAGTGTGGGCCCACATAGCAGCCTCATGCGCAAGTGAAATAGGAGCTAAAATATGTAGTTTTGTGATACAAGTTCTCCTAAAATCTGTAGTTTTGTGAAATAGGAGCTAAAACTTGTAGTTTTATGATAGTTTGTACAAAAAACCTGTATTTTGTGAAACTTACTCTTCTTTTAATTATAATTTTGCAAGGTCATTTTGTGTGTAGACACGAGGTACTGAATGCTCTACATTTATGCTAAGAGCCATACAATAATTATTGAATGCCTTTGAGATAAACTCGCCATCATTGTCCATTCAAATGGATTTAATCTTATCATCTAGAAAGCAGGCTTTTAATTTAATAATTGGGCAATTAATTTACCAAAAACATAGTTTCGAATAGATAAGAAGCATATATAGAACCATATAGTAGAAGCATCTATCAGTACCATAAAGCATTTAAAGGGCCCGACAAGGGCTGGATAGATCTATAAATATTACTTTAAATTTTCTCCAGGAAACTCGGTGATTCTTCCCTAACTTTCAAGAAAGAGGGTCTAGTTATGATCTTTCCTTAGCACAAGCAGGGCATATAAAGTCTTCAAGTGTAGGGAAGTATGTAGTTTTTATGATATAGCCAGCAAAATTATTAATGATTTTTCTCATCATGTTCAACCCAGGATTAGGCCTGTAAACGAGCTGAGCTCAAGCTCGATTTGGGCTCAAGCCGAGCTCGAGTTAGGGTCCGAGCCTGAACCTAGGCCTGAGCTCAGCTCGATTTAAGCTAGAGTAGGCTCGAGCTTGGCTCGAGTAAGCTTGGTAATAATAAACAATTCAATATGGATTATTTTTCAACAATAAAAAATGCTCGAGCTCTGCTCAGGTAAACTCGATAAAAGTTAATGTATAGTAATATTTAATAAATAATTTAAAATTTTACCAGGCTCGCGAGCTCGGGATCAAGCTCGAGTTTGGCTCATTTGGAGCTCGAATCGAGCCTAGGCCGAGCCGAGCTTGAGTAGCTCGTGAGCTCTAGCTTTTTTTCAAAGACCTACCTAGGATGATCTAGTCGATCATGACATATCTTAAAGAGTTCTGGGTTTGTAAGTACTTTTTTCATCACAACATAAAACTTCAGGTTTTATATATGCATAGTATATTCCTAAGGAGAAGGAAGAAAGTTTTTCAACCACATGTTTATTACACCTATTAAACTTAGTCATGAGTAGGTATTCTGTACCATCCTCATTTTGTCTTTATGTGGAAACCATTCAGACAAATGTCTTTGAAACTTAATAGAATACGACTGGACTCAAGATACAAGAGAGCATCCTCTATTATTATACGAGTACCAATATGGATAACTATGGTGGCCCAGCCATTGTCAACAATGAGGGTATCGCTTCCAGCGATGGTTATAATATTTTCAGTTTTCTTAGTTAAAATCTAAAAATATTTAGTTTTCCTAAGAATTGAAGTTGTCGTGCAACTATCTACAAGACATTTTTCCTTCTCCGTCATTGGATTATACGTTGTTCTATATTAAAAAATATGATTTAGCAATTAAACAATTATTGTACCAGGAACATATTGTAGATTATGGAACAAACATAACAGTATAAATAAATGAATAAATATCCAGAAAATAACAATTTACTCAATTTTAATGATAATCGCTCAACAGGAACGTAGACCAATATTCATCTAAGAACTTTAAACTAAACTGGTACATAAGGAAATGTGGCATCGACCAGCAAAAGTGAAGAAATATTTGGGAGATTAGTCCATGTCTCCATATAAGTTGTGGGTGTCCTTTTGGGACTCCTCGAGCTCAGTCCCAATAAGGCCATCTTCATCTATAAGAGTATTTTCATATCCGAGAAGATCCTTTTTAAATTTCTCCGTAGGATCAAGAATCATATCATTACTCTTCTCGATGTCCATATCAACAATAGGTTGAGTGATGAAGTGTCTTAACATTGTTCCCCTGGGTCTTCATGACTTTTTTGGTGGATTGCATGTAAAGATCCGCTAAGTGCTTCGGGGTACAACAGGTGCGAGACCAATGGTTAGTGCATCCACACCTAAAGCAGGATTGTACAGCTTCTGAAACTTCCCTTGTCCTTTACCTTTACCTCTTCCTTGGTACTTGCCTCTGTCTTTCTGCACTCTAACCTTCTTCCATCTCTCCCTTGTTGCCTTTGACCCTTTCCGCAGCCATAGTTATTGCTAATCTGTCGAGTATTTGCATATGCTTTATGCATTGCTTGTGTCCTATTGGGAATAATACGATGATTCTTCATCAAGAGTTTATCATGTTTATCTGGTTCTACACTACACCATGGCACACATTTGGCGACAATGATGTGTTGGCAAAGGTGCATTATTGGCGACACAAAATGTGTCGGCAAATCTATAGACTACATCGATAGACAATTCGTCGGCATTGATCGAATATGCCGGCATATTTTCTATCGGCGTTGATGGTTCCGGCAAAAAAAGTGTCGGCACAGAATTCTCAATGCCTTATCTGTCGGCAAACGTACTGTAATCACACCTTATGTGTTGGCAAAATGTGTCAGTGTACACTAAAAGTGTGCGAAGCGGGAAAGCGTATTTGGGAAAATAAAGAGGTGCACTCGTGGAAAAAAAACCGCACTCCTGGAAATGTGTACTGCGCCCTAAATTCCCCATCTCTCTCCCATCTCACGCCTACTGCCCCCAAATTCCCCAAGCCATGCCTCTCTTCCCCCCGGTGCGGCGCCGTCTTCTCCCGGTGCGGCGCAGCGGCCGTCCTCCTACCTCAGCCCTTGGCGCCGCCCCTCGAGCCACGGCGCCTCCTCCGCGAACCCTCGTCACCAACCCTCGACCCTCGGCGCATCCTCCGGCGCTGCCTCCTCCCACGGCACCTCCTCCCTCGACGCCGAGCCGCCGACGCCTCCTCCCTCGGCGCCTCCTCCCTCAGCCCTTGGCTCCGCCCCTCGAGCCACGAAGCCTCCTCCGTCGACCCTCGGCGCCTCCTCCGTCGATCGTCAGTGTCACCCCTCGACCCTCGACGCAGCCTCCTCCCTTGGTGCCGAGCCACCGACGCCTCCCCCGTCATCCACTCCTCCGTCCCCAAGCACGCCTCCCTCCTGAACTCCCTCCGGTTGTCCAGCTACTCTGCGTTCCTCTGATCCTTCGGCTGGTGAGGTAGTGCGTTGCTGTGTGCATTGGTCCTCCATTCTTTTGCTGTAATTATTTACTTTGCTCAAGATATTTACAGTGGCAACTACATCTTATCAGCAATTTGACTTATTACTTTACCAGCATTGTTATTTGAATTCTGAATGTTTGCCACGAGGCAGGGAGTCACGGGATCTGACGAGAAGCTGTTGCGGTGAGAAGGGAAGCCATTGTCGAAACGAGAAGGGGAAGACAACAAGCCCCTGGTGAGGACCCTTGTTCTTTTGCTGGCTTGTCACTAGACTGCATGGTCATTACCATGCATTGGAGTTGATCAGAGTATTACTACATAGTGCTATCAACTCATGATCGGAGTATTTCTAGACTACCGATGAACTGATTTGCAATGCTGATTGGTACTTGCTTGATTGATTGGAAAATTAACGTTGTCGTACTGCAGTAGTCTAGGAAAAGAGACTTGCTTGATTGGTTAAAAGGTGTGTCATGGATAAAAGTTGGACACACCAGCCTAGGTAAATTTCAAACTTTTCAACAAATATTATGTGCATGCCTATAAGACATTAGTGTTTGGTCTTACATCATGAAAATTAATTTAATGTAGGCACAATGATGATTACATAAAAGGAGTGGACAGGTTTTTAAAGTTTGCTTTTAGTAATTCAGCAAAAGGAAACAAGATATTATGTCCCTGCAAGACTTGTAAGAACTCTTGTTTGAGAGTTAGTAGTGTTGTACGTGAGCACTTGATATGTGAGGGATTTACACAAGGGTATGTAACTTGGGTGAATCATGGGGAACCAAATTCCAGTTTTTTTGCAAATGAAGTGGAGCAGTCTGATAGGGTAGAAGTGGAGAAGTCAAATGAAGAGGATGATATTTCTAATTTAATTGGAGACTTAGCAGGAGGTTTAGATGACATGGGAGATTTATAAGGGGATGGGGGGTACATAATGGGGATATGGAATCTTTTTACAAGTTGGTAGATGATGCAGGCCAAGAACTATACCCTGGATGCAGAAACTTCTCAAAGCTGCGTTTCCTTGTTAGATTACTCCATATAAAATTTCTTGGAGGATGGAGTAATAAAAGTTTTGACATGCTACTAGAGTTACTTAAGGATGTTTTACCTGAAGGGTCATCACTTCCTAAAAACTTCAATGCTGCAAAAAATACAGTAAAAGGGCTTGGTCTTGGGTACACTAATATTCATGCTTGTGAAAATGATTGCATCTTGTTCTGGAAGGAGCATGAAAAGGAAAACAATTGCCCAAAATGTAACACTTCAAGATGGAAATCAGAAAAGAAAAGTCCTAATGGAAAGCGTGTGCATAGAGTTCCAATGAAAGTGCTACGCTACTTTCCTATAAAGAAAAGGCTACAGAGGTATTTTATGTGTTCTAAAATAGCGTCGGATGCTAGATGGCATGATGAAGGACGCACAAAGGATGGTTTGCTGAGGCATCCAGCTGATGCTCCTTTTTGGAAGGATTTTGACTCTAGGCATCCGGAATTTGCCTCAGATAGTCGAAATCTTAGACTTCCTGTAGCTAGCGATGGCTTTAATCCTTTCAGGACCTTAAATTCAACTTATAGCATTTGGCCTGTTATTATGATTCCATACAACCTTCCACCTTGGAAGTGTATGAAGCAGCATAATTTCATCCTTTCTTTGTTAATTCCCGGCCCTAAGGCACCTAGGGGTGATATGGATGTCTATCTTAAACCATTGGTGGATGATATGGTAGATATGTTTGTGGATGGTGTAAGAACATATGATGCCTCGAATGGCGACTTCTTCCAATTGCGTGCTGCTATATTATGTACTATATCTGACTTTCCAGGCTTGGGCTATTTGCATGCATGTGCTACTTTTGGCAAAGTTGCTTGCCCTGAATGTCACTCATATACATTTTCTCTCCAACTAAAAAAGGGAAGTAAGCACGTGTACATGGGCCATCGTAGATTCTTAGATGCAAACCACATATTTAGGTTTAATGCAAATTCATTTGATGGTACTATGGAGCATAGGGCAGCACCTACACCGCTTAGTGGTGAGGAAATTTTGGAGCTAACAGCAAACATATGCACAACTTTTGGGAAGGATCCGATTACGAAGAAGCCAGCAAAGAGAGCACGCAGGGATGACAATGAGGGACCAATTGTTTGGAAAAGGAGGTCTATCTGGTTTAAGTTGCCATATTGGAAAGACCTACTACTACGCCATAATTTTGATGTTATGCACATAGGAAAGAATGTTTGTGATAACTTTGTTAACACATTTTTGGGTATTGATGGAAAAGGAAAGGATAGTTTAAATGCTCGCTTGGACTTGCAGAATCTTGGCATTAGAAGTGATCTTCATCCCGTCAGTGTAGATGATAGATTTTATATACCTCCAGCGCAATATACAATGAGTTCTGATGAGAGGAAGTTGTTTTGCGAAATATTGAAGGGAGTGAAGTTTCCAGATGTTTACGCATCTGATATACGCAATAAGGTGCATGTTCAGGAGAAGAAGATAATTGGACTAAAGAGCCATGACAACCACATTTTATTACAAAGACCTACTTCCACTTGTCGTCCAAAGATATTGCCAACACGCTAGTAGTTTGCAATAATTCGTGTGAGCAATTTCTTCAAGCAGATATATTCTCCTACTATTCGTGTAAGTGACATGCAAAAATTAGAGGTTGAAATAGCTGAAACGCTAAGTATTCTAGAGACTGTATTTGTGCCGGCCTTTTTTGATATCATGGTACACTTGATGGTTCATCTTCCTGCTCAAGCAAGAATTGTTGGTCCTGTACACTACCGTAGCATGTGGCCAGTAGAGAGGTATTTAAACTATTTTCACTAGTAGTTGAACCTAGTCTTAACCAATATATTTTGAGTTAGCTTATGTAGTAAAGTCTGTTCCTTCATAGGTTTTTGATGAGGTTGAAGAGCTATGTTCGCACTCGAAGTCATCCAGAGGGATCAATTTGTGAGGGCTATAAATTTGATGAGAGCCTTACTTTTTGCTCACAATATTTGCAAGGCTGTGAGACTATATTTAATAGGCAAGTAAGCAATGCTGAAAATCTGGATATTGAAATGTCCAATAACACTCCATTCTTTCGAAGCATTGGACGAGCTTTAAGTGGCAAGTGCACAATATCATTAGACTACAAAACTTGGCTTCAAGCACATAGATATGTTTTGTCAAACTACGACAAAATAGAACCATACTTGAAGTAAGATATCCACACTAATTTGTATATTCTGTTTCTCTTCTTTTTTTTTGTAAAGCTTAAGGGGTAACAACATTTTGCAGCAAGCATATTGAATACCTTTCCTCAATTGGTCATCATAATCAGCGAGAAATCAACCGTATTCATCATGAATTTTTTCATGAGTGGTTTAGAAAGCATGTAAGTACAAAGATGAGTGATTGTTTCTACTTCAATTTGATGTTGATGGATGCAAATTAATATAGTTTAATTAACCATAGATGTTCTATACATACAGGTGGAGGGGTTAGTTGAATGTGGTGTAGAAGTACCAGGAGAGACACAAATTTTGTCCAATGAGCCATTCATGATTGCTACAATGTATAGCAGCTATAGCATAAATGGATTTAAGTTCCATACAAACTCTAGTGATGAGGGTAGGCCAATTCAAAGTAGTTGAGTAGCTCTAGTTGCCCAGACCTCTTGCTTCGATAATGGAAATAGTGTGAGCCCAATAGTGCGGAACAAGACAAATTACGGTATCATCAAAGAAATCATTGAGCTAAATTATCGCAACAAAGGAAGTGTAGTACTCTTTAAATGTGATTGGGTTGACAACCGTGGACAAGGTAGATGGGTCAAAACTGATCAGTTTTGGGTCACTACTGTTAATTTGAAGCGTGTATTCAATACTGGAGAAAGATTGTTAGATATGAACCCTTTATTTTAGCATCACAAGCCATACAGGTTTACTATGTTAAAGATCCAGTGGATATAGAATGGTGTGCTGTGGTCCAGTCAAAACCACGAGACCTTTATGACATGGCTGCTATAGACAACGAAAATATAGAGCATGATAATGCAATACATAACTTGATGCCCTCTCTTCATACAACAAATATTGATCTCAATGTTCTTGTTGAAGATGTCCATCTAAGGAAAGATATAGATGGGATTATTGTTCTTTGAAAAAGAGGAAGTAAGTCTTGAAACTTTACATTATTGCATACTTGTATCGATATAAATATTGTTGTACATGTTTACATTCTTGCATTGATATAGCTGAATGAATTATCTTTTGCTTGATCATTTGTAAATATTATCTGCAGGAGGCAAGATGGTAAATGCAAGATCCAAAAGAAAAACCATAGAACTAATCGAATATGAAATTCAAAGGTCAGCAAACATCTTGAGAAATGAGGAGAGGATTGCAGCTTTGAATATTCCTTGTCTTGCACAAGAAGTACAACCACCAAAGAGAAAGAAAAAGGTTATTTATTTCAATTTCCAGCAGTACATCAAGTCTTTACTTAGCTCTAATTGGTTCATTTTACAATTTATATTTTGGCTAACTGCAGACAACCGGTGAAACTCGTGTTGAGACAAGTGAAGCTTTATTTGGGCATAACTTACGATCAAGCTCGAGAGTTAGTGCTCCACAAGTTGATCTGCAGGCTAGGAATGGAAATCCTTAGGATCTTCCCGCTGAAGGTATCTTCATAATATATAGCTTGCTGCTCTAATGAAGTCCTCTAAAAAATAGCTTGCTGCATTTTCTCTTCACAAATCCTTTTGTTCTTCTTGTTGTTTTTCAGACATACATGTGCAGCAAAAGAATAATGTTAGAGGACCAACTAAAAAGGCTAATATATTTGCAAGGCAAAATAAGCCTAAACTCCAACTGGAAATCAATGAAAATGGTCAACCCTGTGGACCATCGAGCACTGAATTTTCTAACTTCATTGGAGCACTTGTGAGAACAAAGGGTTTCCCAATTGCACATGATGATTGGAGGAAGGTTAGTGCGCGTGAAAAGTATAAGCTGTGGACAGATGCACAGGTACTGAAAGAGGTTGCAAAATTTACTAATTTTTAGTTCTATTATCCAATTTCTGGTCTATGTACTAACTTCTTATATGTTGTACAGCTTTATTGGGATTTAGACTATGGTGTCTTCAATTGGTTTATGAAGACAACAGCTGGAAAATGGAAGGAGTTCAAGGCAGAATTGAGGAGATTGTTTAAAGAGGACATGGAAGATGATGAACTTCTTGCTCTATGTGATAATAGAGTTCATGAAGAGGACTGGAAGTGGCTTATCAACCATTGGAGAACTCCAGAAGTAGCTGTAAGTTACAAAGTATCTTAAGTAGTGTATATGATTTACACAAACTAACAATACTTGATTATAGGCTTTGTCATTGAGGGGTAAAGCAAATCGTGCAAGGCTAACCGATTTGCATACAACTGGAAGCAAGAGTCATGCACGTGTTGATAATGAAATGGTATGTATTGTATTTGCTGTGTTTATCCTCTGATGGTACTATGTGAATAAAAGAAAACTATTGGATTTAGACTCAAGAGCTTGGGCGTCACCCTCGTAGAGATGAACTCTTCATCAAGACACGTACACACAAGAATGGATTACCTCATGAAGGAGCTGCATCTACAATTGTAAATGCGAAAATTCCAACCACTTAATTCAGATTTATAGATGCAGTAGCCCATATTATTTACTAATTTTTTCATTTGTTGTAGAATGCACTTAAGGATGCAGTCAGAGATAACCCTAAACTGAAAGACAAGACTATCCAGGAAGGCGATGTATATTACCATGTCTGTGGACCAGAAAAGAATGGATATGTACGTTGTGTAGGTTTGGGACCAACTCCTGCTGATTTGGAATTGCCTGGAGCCAAAAGGTACACATCAACAAGACTTCAAATGGAAATAGAAGCTCGCCGTCAATCTGATAGGAAGGTGGAAGAGCTATCAAGTCAAGTAAACCTGCTTCGGGAAGAAATGAATAAGTGGATTCAACAACAAATGTCTTCTCAAAATGCTAACAGCACTCCAAACGTATCTAACAATGCACCACAAGTGGTAACTGTCCACCTAAATTTTTCTATTACTATTTTTTCTTCTTATTGCAATAACTTTTCTATTATTGTATTTTGATTTAGAACTCAAGGAATGCACCAGCTAATGATGATGTAGAGGCACATGACCATGACAATGATGCTCATTCATATGCTACTGATGATGTGGATGAAGAGCTAGCTTTGAATAGGCATGTGGATGAAGAGCTAGCTTTGAATAGGCGAGTGGTCCCACCAATGGAGCAATATGAAGAGGTAATACTTAATCTGCTATGGTTTGTGAAGGACCATGTGGAGGTCCATCCATGTTTGTGATGAGTATTTGACTTTATTTGAGCAAGGTGTGCTCAAGTTTGAGTTTGATTTGGATTGATTTTCAAAATGAAGCAATTTGAGTTATCTCTGCCAGGAGTGGCAGTACCGGTCGTATGGACGCGGTAGTGATGAGTTGGATGGTTTATTGCACATCTTTGTGGGCATTGCTATGTGAGGGGTTTCCTTGTCTTTGATGGTTGCAGGGCGACGGTGCTAAGTCATGGTGAGGCAAAGGATGACCGGGACTAGGCGAGGAGCGTCGGAGGTCCAGACGGTTGGGAGATCGCCGGAAGATGATCGGAGACGGAGTCCGGGCAAGTCAAGAAGACAAGGAAAGGAGTTGATGCTAGCTAGATGCCGCGTGGATCAATGAGGGCCGTCGGATTGATGTCTAGTTGATAGGTTAGCGGGTCTAGGTAGTATGCTTTGAAAACCGTGCAAGAAAACCCGGTATGTGTGTGGGTTTTGGGTTAGCCCTTGCATGGCTGTGTGTGTGGGTTAATCCTAGCCCTTAGATGAGTGCTCTAGGGTTGAGGGACTCATCCAAGGATGGTAGGTGGCCCAAGAGTAGTATAAATAGGGGTGGAGGGTAGCCTCCTTCCCTTGAAGGTGTTGAGGTTTTGATACTCATTTGAGCTTTGCCCACATGAATGTGAGGCTTTGTAACCTCCCTTCCAGAAATGAAAGTTTTATCCATCCACCTCTGAATTTATTTTATGCATTTACATTATGTCTTTACTTTACGCAATTTAAATTCAGCATTTACTTTCCGCAATTACATTCCCGCAATTTACTTTCAAGTAATTTGGATTTGCCTCCTCCTTCTAAATGCTGCTGATCTTGGATGTTTTGAGTGTGTTCATATGGTTTTACATCTCTTTTGCACTCTTGGATTGAGTAGAGAACATCTTTTCTTTCAAGTTCCAACTTTGTTCAGAACTTGTTCTTCGCGCAGCAGTCAGTGTTTGATTTTTGTAAAAATATATAAAAATCCTTTTTGAGTTATTCTTCTTGGAGGAGGTGCGGGACTCTGATATACACCTGCATAAAAAATTTGGAGTTCACTTGTTGCACCGTTTGGGCGGCATGAGGTAAAAACCGAGCCCCAAACTTTCTGCTCGAAGTTCTTGAGCATACTGTGTTCTTAGATTTTTCCTGTTTTTTATGTAAGGCTTTTTGAGGTTAAATTTGGTTGAGTTCTTCACGACTCTGATGCTCATAGGGAGAAAAATTCTCGGAATTTTGTGAGCTGCAGAAACCCACCAACCTCCTGTGCAAATTGAGGACAAGTTCTGAAATTCTGCTTTGCTTTTCGAAAGTGACTTTTGTGATTTGAATTGATGTCCTTTCTAAAAGCAAGAGTTTGAATTGATTCCTCTTTATCTTGGACACTAGACAACCAGGATTGTGACTCAAAATCCCCACATATTTTATGGTACTTATCCATGCAAGCTTGGGGTACACATAGTTGTCTAGTTTTTCGGTTTTTCACAATTTCCTTTGAGCGATCTTGTCGAGGTTTTTGTTGGAGTTTTTGGGGAATTTTTATTTGCGACCATTCACCCCCTCTGTTCGCCATCTCGGTCCTTCAATTGGTATCGAGCCGGTTCGCTCTTTCTAGATCTTGACCGGTCTCAAGAGCCATGGCGACGGACAAATATTCCACCAAGCCTCCCATCTTTAATGGAGTTGATTTTCCTTTTAGAAGTCCGGATGGAGTCATACATCACGCTTGCCAGGCTACTGATATAGCGGAAGGTGAAACTCGTATGAGGTTCCTGCTGATGAAAATGTCACGCCATCAATATGGTTGACGTTGAGGCGAATGCTAAGGCAAGGAACATTCTCATCTGTGGTCTTAGCCATGTGAGTATGATAGATTTTCACCTTCGCTCGCTCATGAGATTTGGGTAACCTCGATGCTTACCATGAGGGCTCTACTCAAATCAAGGCGTGAGGCAGATCGCCAAGCGCGAGTACAACAAGTTTGATCAACGCTACCTGGTGAGAGTCTCGACGAGTGTTTTGGTCGGTTTACAAAGATTTTGAGCGATCTCCGAGCAGTTGGTTGTATATACCCTGACTCGGACAATGCTCGGCATTTCTTGACCGCACTCGACCTTCGGGTTTGGGAGATGAAGGTGACCACCATCAAGGACACCACCGACTTATCGACTCTGACTCTTGATGGGCTTTATTCCCGCCTCAAGACTCATGAGATCGATGTCGTCTCTCGGAAGACGAAATCTCACGATGGCTTTGGTCACCGATCCCATTGGATCTTCTTCTTCCGATCCTTTATTGGTTTCTCTCTTCCGCCTTTGCGAGCTAAGCGATGACCAATCAAAAATTTCGAGAAAATGAGCTTGCTCTTCTCGCCGCAAGTTTTCTCATGCATACAAGAGGGTGAGAGAGAGAAGAGAGGTGGCATGATCACCGCTTCGAGTGTGGTGGCCCCAACCATATTCGCGAACTGTCCCAAGTGGAGAAGGGCAAGAACGACGCGTTGGCGGTTCGGGCAAGAACGACTACATCGACAAGAACCGCAACAAGAAGCCTCCAGTTCAGGAACGCGCATGAGAAGAAGTATCGCAACTTCTCCAAGAACAAGAAGTTTTCCACGCGTCCTCGCCGCGCTGAGCGACATCAACCTCTCCGACACGGAGACATGGAGCGACGAGGGCGAGGATGATCCGCAAGAGAAGAAGGGCGGCGATGACTTCTCCGGCATGTGCTTCATGGCCGACACCAACGACATCAGCGACTCCGAGCTCTAAAGCGACTCGGATGAGGTACCCTCCTATGATCAGCTCAACGAAGCTTTCTGCAAATTAGGAAAATTCCATGCTAGAGCTAGAGCCAGGTGTACGGAGCTTGAGAAGGAAGTAGGTACCTTGACTCGGGAGTTAGCTTCACTTAGATCTTCTCCCTCCCGAGTCACTGATGATTGCTCTTTGTGTGATGCTATTCTTGTGGAGTTGGAGAACCTAAGGACCATACATGATAGTGTGCTTGCTGAACTTGATGGTCTTAGGTTGAAGAATGCTAGCACTAGTTCTATTGATGCTATTCCTGTTGAGGCTAGTTTTCTTCATGCTCACTCCACTCCATCATGTGCTAATTGCCCTAAATTGCTTGCGAATTGATGCCATGAGCTAACACCTTAGAAAGCTTCGCTAGAAATGATGAACTTGAATTGCATGCTTCTAAGGACCCGGTACTCATGTGAGGGTCAGAAGCAACTAAAACTTGACAATGATGCTTTGAATGTCAAGTGTGATCAACTTGCTAAGAATTTACTAGTTAAGTCACAAACTGGTTGCTTCTTTGTGTGTTGGGGTTAAGGATGATGTGGATCAAATCCATATCAAGCTTAAGAAGAAGTTAAAAGACCAAACCCTTAGGATTAGAGATGCTCCTTGCGTTTCTTGTGAGGCCCTCAAGATTGAGGCAGCCAGTGCTAAGGGAACAAAAAGCACGTCTTGAGAGATCTTCTCTTCTGGTTCTTCTTCTTCCTCTCCTTCCCCTGTTCTTCTTGTGCTTCTTTCTTCCGAGATTGCAAGATCTTATGACCACTCTCGAGAAGTTTGTTGGAGGCAAGAAGAAGCTCAATCTTATTCTAGACCAATCCAAGATTAGTAGATTCAATCAAGGTCTAGGATTTGATCCCTTGGAGCACGCTTCGCGCATCCTCCCACCATTGTGCGCGGCTCCAAGAGTGGTGAGATTGTGGTAGCTCCAGAGTGAGCACCACCAAGTTTAGGTCTGTTGGGGTTGTCCATAGGACTTCCACCGTAAGGGTGTTACTCCTATTGCTTCGCTCTAGCAAGGCAAGTACACATGCACCTTCCGTAAGAAGGATGGTCACCTAGTAGATTTACGCTTGCGTGCCAAGATCACTCGGTGTGGCGTGTTTCTTTGCTCTTAGGGTATTCAGGGTCATCCCAGATTTTGAGTGCTCCTAAGACACACCGCTTCTAGACAAAGTTAGAGAGTCGCTTTGTGTTTGGGCAAAGGCCCAGACTCGGTTTTCATGCTAGTTCTTTGAGTTTTAGCCTGGAGCTGTTCAGAGTCGGCTCTTTCCGCCGTCCTCTTGATATTCCTCATTTTTCCCATCGAGGTAGATATCAGCGGTGTGAGGTGTTTTCTGGTAGGAGATCCAGGCAGCCTTACTGGGATGGTCCGGCTTTTGCACCACGGCGTGCCAACCTAGTTCCAGCTCCTAGATCATCTACTAGAGTTGCTCCTGATCGTGTGAGAGTTGAGCGTCAGAGAGACACTCGAGTCCAGTCTTCTTTTGTGGCTGGTACTCTGAGGTGTCGTATGATTCAGTATTGGGTTCCTAAGTCTTCACTCTATCCCAGTATTGAGTCATCTTTCTCTCTTGTGTCTTGATCAGGTTCGTCGGATGGGGAAGGGCGATGTTTGGATTGTTGACTCCGGTTGTTCTCGTCATATGACCGGAGATTCTCATTGGTTCTCTTCCCTAGTCCGAGCCCCCGGTGATGAGTTAATCACTTTTGGGGATGCATCTTGTGTAGAGTCATTGCTAAAGGTACCATCTGCATTAACCAAAATTTTATTCTTAAAGATGTTGCCTTAGTAAGTAAGTCGCAATACAATCGCTCTCTGTTTCTCGACTTATCGATGACTCTTTCGAGGTAAGTTTCAAGAGTAATGCCCGAGAATCCTTGATTCATCGGGAGGGTTAGTTTATGGATTTCTAGATTTGGGAGAGTCTTTCGTGCTGATTTTTCCGCTTCTTCCGAGACTCTCTTCGATGTTTGATTGCTTCGAGTCCGTGATCTCTCCTTCCGCATAGGAGACTTGGTCACATTGGTTTTGATCATTTGACCCGAGTTAGCGACCACGATCTCATTCGGGTTTGCCCAAACTCAAGATGGTCAAAGACTTAGTTTGCTCTCCTTGCCGACATGGCAAGATGGTTATCGCTTCTCATCCTCCGATCCACAGTAGTGATGATCGATGCACCGTGACAGCTTTACATATGGACACCGTTGGTCCGGCTAGAGTGCATCGGCAGGAGGGAAGTGGTATGTTCTTGTCATCGTTGATGATTTTTCTAGATACTCTTGGGTATTCTTCATGGCCTCAAGGATGAGACCTTTTCTCACTTCAGGGTTTGATCAAGAGGTTGTCTATTGAGCTCCTGGTGCATTACAAGCTATACGCAGTGATAATGGCACTGAGTTCAAGAATTCCTACTTTGAGAGTTTTTGTGTGGAGTCCTGTTTAGAGCATCAGTTCTCTTCTCCCTACGCCTCAAAGAATGGCGTAGTGGAAAGGAAGAACAGGACCACGGTTGAGATGGCCAGACGATGCTAGACGAGTACTGAGACTCCTAGGAAGGTTTGGGGTGAGGCTATAGCTACTGCTTGCCATGTTTCTAATCGCGTGTTTTTGAGAGCACATTTGCATCGCACTTCTTATGAGTTGAGGTATGGGCGAAAGCCCAGTGTGTCTCATTTTCGCGTTTTCGGTTGCAAGTGTTTTATCTTGAAGTCTGGTAACCTAGATAAGTTTGAGTCTCACTCTTCTGATGGTATCTTTCTAGGTTACTCGACTTCTTCTCGTAGCTATAGGGTCTACAGCGTTGATGTGCATAGGATCATAGAGACCTATGATGTGACCTTTGATGAGGCTAGCCCAGAGCTAGACACGATGTTTGAGCTCTTCTTATCCCTCCGAGACCATCTTTGTAGAAGATGAGGATGATGGAGATGATGGTGTTCCATCGGATCCAGTCCCCTCTACACCTGAGGTGCCTCCTGTTTCCATTTCTGCACCTCAGGGAGACTAGCTCTTGCCTTCCGACTCTCCTTGGTGAGTGGCTCTGCTCCTACCTCTTACGTGCATGAGGTAGAGGCCACTCGCTACGGTCCTCCCGTCATATCCAGAAGCTCATCCACCGATCGGATCATTGGTGATCTGCTTGAGCGGTCACTCGCTCAAAATCAGGTTTGTCCGCCGCCTCCACTCTGCCTTTGTTGCCTCCTTTGAGCCGAAGGATGTTTCTCATGCATTATCCGATGAATCGTGGGTTAATGCTATGCATGAGGAACTTGAGAACTTTGAGAGGAACAAGGTATGGCGACTTGTCGAGCCCCATCCGATCATAATGTCATTGGGACCAAGTAGGTGTTCAAAACAAGCAAAGTGAGGATGGGGTTGTCATTCGCAACAAGGTTAGGCTAGTTGCACAGGGCTTTTCTCAAAGTTGAGGGTCTTGATTTTGAGGAGACCTTTGCCCTGTAGCTAGACTAGAGGCTATTAGGATCCGCTTGCATTCTCTGCATCCCGGGCTTCAAGCTCTATCAAATGGATGTCAAGAGTGCATTCCTCAATGGCTATATTGAGGAAGAGGTTTATGTCAAACAACCTCGGATTCGAGAACCCCAAGTTTCCGAGTCATGTATCCAAGCTCTCCAAAGCTTTGTATGGACTCAAGCAGGCCCCCAGAGCATGGTATGAGAGGCTCAAGTCTTATCTTCTCAGCCATGACTTTAAAATGGGCATAGTAGACAAAACTCTGTTCATCAGACACCATGAGTCTAATTTTCTTCTTGTCCAGATTTATGTGGACGATATCATTTTTGGTGGCTCGTCTCATTCGCTTGTGTCTCAGTTTTCTGAGGTGATGAGCACAGAGTTTGAGATGAGTATGATGGGCGAGTTGAGCTACTTTCTTGGCTTCCAAATCAAGCAGACTCGGGAGGGTACTTTCTTGCATCAAGGCAAATATACCCGTGACCTCCTGAGGCGCTTCGACATGTCTGATGGGAAGCTGGTGATGACTCCTATGACCACCTCTGCTGTCCTTGAGCCCGATGAGGATGGTGAGCTCACGATCAAAAGGAGTTTGGGCATGATCGGCTCCTCTTGTACCTCACCGCTTGAGGGACATACATTTTGTTTGTGTGTGCATGGCGCTCGATTTCAAGCTTCTCCTCGCGCCTCTCACCGCCAGCGGTCAAGCGCATCTTCAGTACCTTCGTATACCACCGATTATGGTATTTGGTACTCTTCGTCTTCTTGTCTATCTCTTAGAGCCTTTTCCGATGCCGACTTTCTTTGGGTCAGAGGATAGATAGGAAGAGCACTTACGCACTTGCCAATTCATTGGCACTTCTCTTGTTTCTTGGTCATCTAGGAAGCGATGCAGGGTTGCAGTCCACCGAGGCCGAGTATGTTCTTTGCAGCCGATTCTTTGAGCAGTGCTCTGGATGAGATCGACCTTACGGACTATAGGTTAGAGATAGAGAGTGTGCCACTTTTACGTGACAACACTTCAGCTATTTGCATTGATAAAAACCAAAGTGCAACATTCCGGACCAAGCACATTGATATTAGATATCACTTCCTTAGAGACCATGTGGAGAAGGGAGATATCGCGCCGACCAGAGAGAGTGACCTTGATTAGCCGATATCTTCACCAAGCCTTTGGATAGCTCCAGATTTGTTGCCTTGAGGAGTGAGCTTGAGTCGTGAGCCCTTACGGCTTTCGTGAGGGGAGCTGGTTTGTATATTATGTATTATATGTTTTCTTCCACTTAGCTTTTCTTTTCTTTGTGTTTCTTTTGGGTGACTTTGGGCTTGTTTTCTTGAGTTGAGTTCACTCACTTAGACTTGGCATGCCTTCCATGGACCTCTTATCTTGTGCTTTAGGTTGCTTCATGCGTGATTAGTGTTCTCTCTTCTCTCTAGGTTGAGTTCCTCACGTCTTATAAGTCTAGCGGTATTGGGCCTCTGGGTAGACAGTGCTGTGTGCACTCCTTAGTTGGGATCTAGAGTCGCCTTCCTATGTCACCATCGGGAAGATAAGAGCGAGTCTAAGCCGTAGTGAGTCTCTTCTATCATATCTATGCTCAATAGCCATCCAGTTTTGCAGTTTCTCGGCTTCTTCTCCTCATTCTGCTTTTTTCTGGTTGTTATTGAGTTCATTCGGTTTTCTTTATGCCTAATCTTGATAATAACTCAACTTTAACCACATTTGAGCTTAAAATTGATTCATTTGTTGAGGGGAGTTTGGGAATCTGTTCATGCATTGCATTTAGACTGCATTTTCTGCTTTATGAGCTTTGTCTATTATGCAATTGATTTCTTCTTCATGCTATACACCATGCTACATCATTTGAAGAAAATCACTAGCTTAGGTATGTCCAAGTTCATTTAACTTGCTAAGCTTAAAAATGAAATAAGCCTTAAATGAAAAACTTGATGAAACTTGTTGCTTTTACTTGCTAGGTTTCTTCTCTAGAGGTTTGTGCCATAATTTGAGAAATTTAGGAGTTCTCTAGAGTCCCTATAGCAACTTGGGTGAAACTAGTTTGATCCATGCTAGAGTCCTTCAATTGCTCATGAATCATTGTGCAAAAAAATGAAAATTAAACAAAATTGACTCTTCTTGTGCACATATGACTCAACACCTTGCATTCACAAGACCGCTTCCCATTGCACTTGGGATGAACTTGGAATACATCGTGTTTGACCTAGACCATCCTCTTAAGAGTTCATCTTGAGATGGTCGCATACGGCTTGAGTCAATTGGTTGTCAAAAGAAAATGCAAATAAATTAAAAACAAAGACATATGTGGGTAAAGAATGCAAATAATGTCAAACATTTGCACCCGCTATGTCTTGTATGATGATAAATCAAAATTTGCATTAAGTGATAAATGAGCCCAAGGACCTTGTATGCTCTTCTAGATTCCCCAAAGTGTTGAGTAGGTTGAACTCTAGGTTTTCCTTTTGATCCTTAGAGTGGCTATTCTTCTATTTTTGAAACTAAAGCTAAGTGTTGCACTTGTCTAATCTTGCTAAAATGAAATATTCAAAACTAAGCTCGTATTTGCACTTGGACATGTCTTAGTTTAGTCATCTTCTGAAATTGACAAGCTTGGTGTAATATCCTTCCATTTTGATCAATTGGATAATCTTCAAAGCTCTTTCGATTGCATTTCATGCATACATAAAAAAATTGATGCCTATATTGCCAAAAGGGGAGAAAACGAGAAAAGGCATCACTAAAATGATAAAAATGTGAATGCTTATTTGGTTATTATGATCTTTGTAAAACTATGCTACTACTGTTGGATCATAATCTCATAATCACATTTGACATGTTTAGTTGGATTTTAGAGTTTTGTTGAAAACTTGCTCTTTCTTAAATTTAACTCTAAAATCTGAATTCCTCTTCGTCAACTTGGTCATGGTTCTAATTTCTATCTTTGGACCAAGTTTGACTTTGCAACTAAAATTGCTTTCTTCTTCATTTTCTTCAAACTCAAATTTATGCCTTTTGTGTGGTTTGTCAATATACTCATCAAGGGGAGATTGAAGGACCATGTGGAGGTCCATCCATGTTTGTGATGAGTATTTGACTTTATTTGAGCAAGGTGTGCTCAAGTTTGAGTTTGATTTGGATTGATTTTCAAAATGAAGCAATTTGAGTTGTCTCTCGCCAGAGTGGCGACGGTCGTATGGACGCGGTAGTGATGAGTTGGATGATTTATTGCACATCTTTGTGGGCATTGCTATGTGAGGAGTTTCCTTGTCTTTGATGGTTGTATGGCGACGGTGCTAGGTCATGGTGAGGCGAAGGATGACCGGGACTAGGCGAGGAGCGTCGGAGGTCCAGACGGTTGGGAGATCATCGGAAGATGATCGGAGACGGAGTCCGGGCAAGTCAAGAAGACAAGGAAAGGAGTTGATGCTAGCTAGATGCCGCGTGGATCAATGAGGGCCGTCGGATTGAGGTCTAGTTGATAGGTTAGCGGGTCTAGGTAGTATGCTTTGAAAACGTGCAAGAAAACCCGGTATGTGTGTGGGTTTTGGGTTAGCCTTGCATGGCTGTGTGTGTGGGTTAATCCTAGCCCTTAGATGAGTGCTCTAGGGTTGAGGGACTCATCCAAGGGTGGTAGGTGGCCCAAGAGTAGTATAAATAGGGGTGGAGGGTAGCCTCCTTCCCTTGAAGGTGTTGAGGTTTTTATACTCATTTGAGCTTTGCCCACATGAATGTGAGGCTTTGTAACCTCCCTTCCAGAAATGAAAGTTTTATCCATCCACCTCTGAATTTATTTTATGCATTTACATTATGTCTTTACTTTACATAATTTAAATTCAGCATTTACTTTCCGCAATTACATTCCGCAATTTACTTTCAAGTAATTTGGATTTGCCTCCCCTCCTTCTAAATGCTGCTGATCTTGGATGTTTTGAGTGTGTTCATATGGTTTTACATCTCTTTTGCACTCTTGGATTGAGTAGAGAACATCTTTTCTTTCAAGTTCCAACTTTGTTCAGAACTTGTTCTTCGCGCAGCAGTCAGTGTTTGATTTTTGTAAAAATATATAAAAATCCTTTTTGAGTGATTCTTATTGGAGGAGGTGCGGGACTCTGATATACACCTGCATAAAAAATTTGGAGTTCACTTGTTGCACCGTTTGGGTGGCATGAGGTGAAAACCGAGCCCCAAACTTTCTGCTCGAAGTTCTTGAGCATACCGTGTTCTTAGATTTTTCCTGTTTTTTCTGTAAGGCTTTTTGAGGATAAATTTGGTTGAGTTCTTCACGACTCTGATGCTCATAGGGAGAAAAATTCTCGGAATTTTGTGAGCTGCAGAAACCCACCAACCTCCTGTGCAAATTGAGGACAAGTTCTGGAAATTCTGCTTTTGCTTTTCTGAAAGTGACTTTTGTGATTTGAATTGATGTCCTTTCTAAAAGCAAGAGTTTGAATTGATTCCTCTTTATCTTGGACACTAGACAACCAGGATTGTGACTCAAAAATCCCCACATATTTTATGGTACTTATCCATGCAAGCTTGGGGTACATATAGTTGTCTAGTTTTTCGGGTTTTTCACAATTTCTTTTGAGCGATCTTGTCGAGGTTTTTGTTGGAGTTTTTTGGGGGAATTTTTATTTGCGACCTTTCACCCCCCCCCTCTGTTTGCCATCTCGGTCCTTCAGTTTGACTTGCATGTGGCAAATAATTACTACAATATGTTGAATAGATTCTAAAATATTCTGTGTGGATTAGGGTGGAAGGGATGTAATATTGTTTAGTGTTGTGAGACCCTATGGTACTCCTGTGGCAAAGGCAACTATTCAAACAACAAACCCAAGGGCTATTGTCGGGGGTACTCGTCTTGGGGTTCAGTTCTATGAAGTGGTTGTCAATCATGTATTTGTGAGGGATGCTATATTGCCTCGTCCATATGGAACATTGACGTCCATTGGAGATGCTCGTGGTCGATCCATTGCATGGCCACATGACAGAGTAATAACCTGATCTGCCTCTAATTCAAGTGAATTGCTGGTCAACAACTACTAAATTATTGTAATTTGTGGCAGATGAAGGATGACAATAGGACATCAAGCAGACAGTCGAAGACTTAAGTTCTGGAACAAGGCTATCACATTTTGGGAAGGTACTGAAGTTATATGCTTATATTCAAGCAGCAAATCTGCTCATGGATCTTGAAGTTATGTTCAAAGAAGATAATGCTAACATAAGAATAATGTATATGCTGCTGTCTAGTTTTTATATACATGGATCTTGAAGTTCTGTTCAAAGAAGAAAATGCTAACATAAGATTAATGTATATGCTGCTGTCTAGTTTTTATATACATGTATATGCTGCTGTTCAGTTTTTATATACATGGATCTTGAAGATCTTGAACAACTCATTTTTATATACATGTATATGCATGCCATTAGTGTTGGACTAGTTACAGAGTTACTTCACCCTCTTAGGTTTTAGCTTTCAACACTAGCTAGCTTACTCATCAGATGCGCAAATTTAGTTTAGATCAACCGATACAGAGTGCAATAGTAAATAGTGCAAAAAGATATACCTACCACTACATTGGCTTGCAACCATCCATTTTTCTATTGTATGTCTTAAAAAGATGTAACTCTTCTTGTGTCTTAGAGGATTTTCTATGCATATTTGTACGCAATAAGTATAACTCATTTGTTGAGTGCTTTCATGAGCTAGCAGCTACAACCTAGTAAGCTTGTTGCGCATTCTAGTTGATTTGTGAATGTGACAATATGATTGGAAGGGTTGCAACGTTGACAGGACATGCTTGGCTATATATATAGTTTATTTGTGTTGCAACATAGCTTGGCTATGTATAGTCAGTCTTCCCAACTAACTGATGTTAGCTTATTTGGACAGCAAGACGTTTTTGGGCACGAAGGAAAGGAGACACTCAGCTTTTGGGTAGCAAGGGAAGGAGCTTTTGGGCGTCAAGGAAAGGAGCTTTTAGGTGTCAAGAGAAGAAGCTATTGGGCATCAAGAGAAGGAGCTTTTGGGCCACAAGAGGAAGCATTAAGCTTTTCAGTCAAGCTTCACTCTTGAAATATGGATGTATGTAGTATCTTTGGAGATTGACTTGGATGTACTTAGTAAACTTGACTTGCGATATGCATGGATGATGTATGCACAAGCTAATTACATGAATCACTAATGTGTGTGGACTTATGACTGTTTAAAAATCTGTGTCACGGTGTTTATACTGTGCTATTGAAGTTTTAATATTTCATTAGTATTTAAAATGCTCTCTACTGTATTACCGATAGATTTATTGTTATCAATGTAGGCCTAATTGTGTAGGCTGGTTTGTTGCTATACTGGTAGTAAAAGTGTCGGGAAAGGTACCAACTGGCATTGGCTGGTTCGTTGCTATCTTGGCAGCAAAAGTGTCGGGAAATCCACCAACAGTCGGGAAAGGTATAAACTGTCGGCAAAGCTATCACTGTCGACAAAGCTACCAACTGTCAGCAAAGCTTATCATTTTGCTCACAACTTGTCTGTCTGCGAAATGTTTAACTGTCGACAAAACTTTTCCCCACGGCTTCAAATAGTACAGTTTAGGAAGTGTCGGAAAAAGTTTTGCCGACACATTTTCCGTTGCCGAAAGTTCCATACGCCAACCGTACAAAGTGTTGGCAAAAGTGTGCCATGGTGTAGTGCTAGTAAGGTGCAGATAAGCTCAGAATACTTTTGGTATTTGACATGATGGTACTGTTATTATAGTATCCTTATGTTGGGATGGAAGATACATAATGTATGTCTTTACGATGTTACGAAATTATTGTATGAGACTATAAAATTTACGTGTGAAGTGTACACTCTAAAACCGATTAAAAGTTTAGGGTGCTAAATAAATGAGATTGAAAAACTCAGAGTGCTAGATAACTTGTTACAAAGTTTAATACGCTGCACAGACTTTTGAACTAAATTGTTATACCCTTGTTTAAATGGTCGCCTTGGCGCTACAGGGATAACCGCCG
Organism: Otatea glauca; assembly: GCA_036346275.1. Classification (NCBI taxonomy): domain Eukaryota; kingdom Viridiplantae; phylum Streptophyta; class Magnoliopsida; order Poales; family Poaceae; genus Otatea; species Otatea glauca. The sequence goes on along the minus strand of CM070715.1, from coordinate 79,384,486 downwards.
CAAATAACAACAAACACTTGCCTCCTGCTCGCCTCACTCTCGCTCCTATCCAGGAACCAAGCCCCAAGGCAAGAACCCGCGCGCGATCCAGTTCTCGAGGCATGGCGTCTGTTAGTTAAGCCTTGACACATGCACTTTCCATTCATGTTTTTTGCATGCATGGCAAGATTAGATCGTGCATGCCTTAATTCACGATTGACGCAGAAATCACTACGATTCCTTTCCTTTGTAAGCTTCCTTTCCTTTGTAAGCTTTCTTTCCTTTGCATGCAAGCTCGTTTTCCCTCCTATAAATAGAGGAGAAGAAGAATAGAAAAGCATCAAGTATTGCAAAGACAAACTCGGTGTGTGTTTAGTGTCCATTCGTGTGCACATTCGTGTTCTTGTGCAGAGGAGTTCATCCCCACCGTGGCGTTCACTGGCGATCCAACAAGTGGTATCAGAGCCTATTATCGGCGTTGGCCGCGTGATCGTGCGTCGAAATGCCTCGAGCACGAACAACCGCCACCACCCTCGGCTCCGACGATCGCTCCACAGAGGTGGAGACGACGGGCGACCATGGTGGTCGTGTACCGCGTGGTCAAGGAAGGAGGCGGGCGGTGAACTACCCCACGCCGACCAAGACAAACTACAACGATCGGGCCTTGTTGATGAAGATCAAGTTGCGTGCTCGGAACCTCAGTGCGCCATCGATCCCGCAACGACATCGGCGTGCACGAGGACCGGATGGCGCTCGGCGCCATCTGCGGTAGCAGATGCCACCGGAGATGATCTCCTTCGCCGTGGTCAAGCCGTCCGCGGCGAGGCGTGGGAGTGTCTCCGAGTCATGCGGATCGGCGACGACCGCATCCGAAGACGAGCGCCGCGGCGGCGCGGCGCCGAGACGAGCACTGGCGTTCGGGACGGCGAGGGCGTCGAGGACTTCGCTTTGCGCCTCACGGGCCTCGTCAATCAACTCGCCACCCTCGGCGATCCAGAGCCCCTCGTCAAGGTCATCGAGAAGTACCTCCGTATCGCGCGTGGCAGGTATAAACAATTGGTTATTTCCATGGAAACCCTGCTCGACATCTCCACCCTCTCCGTCGAGGAGATCATCGGCCGACTTCTGGCGTCGAAGGACGATCCCGAGCCGCCTCCAGCCCAGAGCGGGGGCAAGCTGTACCTCACGAAGAAGCAATGGCTGGAGCGGTACAAGCAGAAGGAGCAGGAGAGCCCTCGAACCGGCGACAGCCCCTACAACCGCGGCAAGCACCGCGGTCCAAAGGGGAAACCGCGCGGCGGCGGGAACGCGGACGCGCGGGAAGGGTCCAGCCCAGCGTCGGCCCGCAACGGCGACAAATGTCGCTACTGCGGCAAAATTGGCCACTGGGCCAAGGAGTGCAGGAGCAGGAAGAGGGACGAGCAGGCCCACGTGGCCCACGTGGCCCGAGACGACGAGCCCAGCCTCCTCTTGATCCAAGACGGCGCCATCCTCACCAAATCGCCGCCACCGCTACCAGAGCTCACCGTGCAGGCCCCGGCAGGCCATGCCGACCAAGCTGCCCTCAATCCGGGGGCACCTGCACCTCATGCGGCACCTCATCCACAGCCACTGTCTAAGCATGTTGAGCTGGTGGAGAGCAAGGTGTTCACGGCGCTCGACGGTGAGGAGGACCGCGACTCCAAGCGATGGATCTTCGACACTGGGGCCACCAACCACATGACAGGGTCCCGGGCGGCGTTCTTCGACCTCGACACAGGCATCACCGGCTCTGTGCGTTTCGGAGACGGATCTATGGTCCGGATCGAGGGATGCGAAACCGTGCTCTTCGCATGCAAGAACGGCGAGCACCGGACCCTTCCCAATACCTACTTCATCCCGCGTCTCACCGCCAACATCGTCAGCTGCGGTCAACTGGACGAAGGTGGGTTCCAAATCCTGATTGAGGACGGGATACTGCGGGTACGTGATGACCAGCGGCGCCTCCTCGCCAAGATCCACCAGAGCGCGGGTCAGCTGTACGTGCTCGACATCTACATTGCACGGCCAGTCTGCCTTGCCTCACGTGCCGATGAGGACGCTTGGCGTTGGCACGCTAGGTTCGGCCATGTCAACTTCGCCGCATTGCGCAAGATGGGGCGTGAAGGCCTCGTCCGTGGCCTTCCCATGCTGTCCCAAGTGGAGCAGGTGTGCGAGGCTTGTCTCGCCGGCAAGCATCATCGCGCACCGTTCCCGCACCAAGCACAGCACCGTTCCACCGAAGCACTCGAGCTGATCCACGGCGATCTTTGCGGCCCGATCAGCCCTGCGACACCGAGCGGGAATCGCTACTTCCTCCTCCTCGTCGACGACTCATACCGGTTCATGTGGGTGGTGTTGTCGCCCACCAAAGACGCCGCACCAGACGCCATCAAGCGCATCAAGCGGCGGCAGAGTGCAAGAGGCAAGCGGTACGCGCGCGCCACGCACGGATCGCGGGGGAGAGTTCACGGCGGCAGACTTCAACAGATACTGCGTCGAGCTAGGAGTATGGCGTGAGGTGACCGCGCCGTACGCACCACAGCAAAACGGCGTCGTCGAGCGGCGGAACCAGACGGTGGTCGGGACCGCCAGAAGCATGCTTAAGGCGAAGGGGCTCCCGGGAAAATTTTGGGGGGAGGCAATCACCACAGCGGTGTACATCCTCAACCGAACGACGACAAAGAGCACCGGCAGCAAGACCCCGTACGAGCTCTGGAACGGGAGTACGCCGGCAGTACATCACCTACGCACGTTCGGATGCGTCGCCCATGTCAAGGTTGTCAAGCCCAACCTCAAGAAGCTGGACGACCGCAGTCGGCCAATGATCTTCGTCGGCTACGAACCCGGCTCCAAGGCATATCGGGTCTACGACCCGGTGGCGAGGCGAGTCCACATCAGCCGCGACGTCGTCTTTGATGAAGAGGCGCGGTGGGAGTGGAGCGGTGATCAAGCGACGGACGGCGACAGTGAGTTCGTCATCGAGTACACCACTGTGGTCCAGCCTGAGGTGGTGACCACGTTTCAGCAGCAGCCTCAAGCAGGGACTACGACGCCCTCCAACTCATACGCGACGCCATCACCGCCACGATCACCAACACGCGCGCCAAGCCCAGAGGCGGTCGCCCACCGGCACCAAAGACACGCCCGTCGAGTTCGCTTCACCGCTAGCTAATGTGGAGGAGGCCCTGGATGCTGAACACGACGACGATGTCCCGCTTCGTTTTCGCACCATCGACAACATTCTCGGTCCAACGACACCACCCGGGATGGCGCGTCGAGATCTGGACGAGGATCTGCTCCTGGCGAGCATCGACGAACCAACCACATTCGTGCAGGCTCAAGCGCACGAGTGCTGGAGGACGGCCATGCTCGACGAAATGACATCGATCGAGTCGAACGGTACCTGGGAGCTCGTCGACCCACCACCACGCCAGCACTCATTTGGGCTCAAATGGGTCTTCAAGACGAAGAAGGACGCCACGGGCATCGTCATCAAGCACAAAGCCCGGCTTGTGGCAAAGGGGTACGTGCAACGTCAAGGGATCGACTACGATGAGGTTTTCCCGCCGGTGGCAAGGCTCGAGTCTGTCCGACTCCTGTTGGCACTCGCGGCGAGCGAGGGCTGGCCAGTCCATCACATGGACGTTAAATCGGCCTTCCTCAACGGGGAGCTGCGGGAGGAAGTCTATGTCGCCCAGCCACCGGGGTTCGTGGTCGCCGATAAGGAGCAGAAGGTGCTGCGTCTGATCAAGGCTTTCTACGGCCTAGTCAAGCCCCGCGCGCATGGTACGCCAAGCTGGACGCCTCTCTAGTGTCGCTCGGGTTCCAGCGCAGCGTATCCGAGCATGCCGTGTATGTCCGCGGAGCGGGCACACACCGGTTACTCATGGGCGTCTACGTCGACGACCTCGTCAACACTGGCGGTGACAACATCGAGCTCAAGCAGTTCAAGAAGGAGATGATGAACACATTCCAGATGAGCGATCTGGGGCTGCTCCACTACTACCTCGGCCTGGAGGTGAACCAGACCAAGCGAGGATCACCATCGGTCGTGGTGCCTACGATGAAGATCTTGGAGGCGGCGCAGGTCGCAAACCGCAATGTCGAGATCACACCCATGGAGTCACGCCTCAAACTCGATAAGTTGAGTTCACCCACCGATTGATGCTATCGAATATAGGCGGATCGTGGGAGCGCTACGCTACCTGATGAACACGAGACCAGATTTGGCGTACGCAGTGGGCTATGTCTCCTGGTTCATGGAGAAGCCCACCACCGAGCACCTAGTGCCCGTTAAGCGCATACTGCGGTATGTCGCCTGGACAGTGCGCTATGGCTGCCACTACCGGAGGAAGGAAGGAGGCGTTGCTCTTCTTGGCTACAGCGACAACGATCTTGGCGCAGACGTCGACGGCCGCAAGAGCACCACCGGAGTCCTGTTCTTCCTCGGCGACAACATCATCACCGGCAATCCCGTAGCGAAGGTGGTGGCTCTGTCTAGTGCGGAAGCCGAGTACATTGCGACGCGATCGCCGCTTGTCGTGGGTTTGGTGGCGCGCCTCCTTGCGAGCTCAGGGGAGAGGAGGCCGACGCTGTCACACTCAAGATCGACAACCAGTCCGCGATCCAGCTGAGTAAAAACCCTGTCTTTCACGACCGCAGTAAACACATCGACGTCAAATACCACTATATCAGAGAGTGTGTCGAAGAAGGCAGGGTGAAGGTCGAGCTAATCAGCACCAAAGTTCAGCTGGCGGACATCCTGACAAAAGCTCTTGGCTGAGATCAGTTCGTGCAGCTACAGTCCAAGCTCGGCCTCGTCGACATCAAGCAGGTGTGCAGGGCTTAGGGGGAGATTTGTTAGTTAAGCCTTGACACATGCACTTTCCATTCATGTTTTTTGCATGCATGGCAAGATTAGATCGTGCATGCCTTAATTCACGATTGACGCAGAAATCACTACAATTCCTTTCCTTTGTAAGCTTCCTTTCCTTTGTAAGCTTTCTTTCCTTTGCATGCAAGCTCGTTTTCCCTCCTATAAATAGAGGAGAAGAAGAATAGAAAAGCATCAAGTATTGCAGACAAACTCGATGTGTGTTTAGTGTCCAGTTCGTGTGCACATTCGTGTTCTCGTGCAGAGGGTTCATCCCCACCGGCGGCGTTCACCTGGGCGATCCAACAGCGTCGTCGTCATCGGCGACCGGCGGCGGCAAGTCTAGTGAGCCGCCCGTGGTGATGGAGGTCGCGCCCTTCGAGCACGGGCAATACGTGCGGCTCCGCAACCGCGGCCGCAGCGGGAACCTCTTCGTCGACGAGACGGGGCGGGGCGTCTCCATCGACCGCTGCCGTGCCATGGTCAACACGGCGTGAGCCGTGCAGATCTTGGAGATCGGCCGAGCCGTGCACGTCCTGCTCCCCGGCGCCTATGGCCGCTACCTCGCCGTCATGCGCATGCCCCCACGCCCCGGTCACATTGGCTTCAACGCCGCCCAGTGCATCTTCGACGAGCCAGAGGACAACCACGTCATGTGGTGGACCACACCGAGGAAGCGCGGTAGCGTCGTGCTCCTCCACGGCACGTCGGTCAACCTCCGGGCCCTCCGGGCCAACGGACGCTACCGCCGGTGGAACAGATGCGTCACCGTTGAGGCCATCAGCCGCACCCCCGTCACTTCGATGATGGAGTGGGAGGTTCAGGTCCCCACTGTTAGTTAATTCTTGACACATGTATTTTCCATTCATGCTTTTTGCATGCATGGCAAGATTAGCTCGTGCATGTCTTAATTCACGATTGACGCAGAAATCACTGTGATTCCTTTCCTTTGTAAGCTTCCTTTCCTTTGTAAGCTTTCTTTCCTTTGCATGCAAGCTTGTTTTCCCTCCTATAAATAGAGAAGAAGAAGAATAGAAAAGCAACAAGTATAGCAAAGCACAAATTCAGTGTGTGTTTAAGTGTCCAGTACGTGTGCATGTCTGTGATCTAGTGCAGAGGAGTTCATCCCAGCACCGGCACTCACCTGGCGATCCAACAAGTGGTATCAGAGCCAGGTTATCGGCGTTGGCCGCGTGATCGTGCGTCGAAATGCCTCGAGCACGAACAGCTTCGCAACCACCCTCTGGCTCCGGCAGTCGCTCCACAGGAGGTGGAGACGATGGGGGCGACCGCGGGCTGGTCGTGTACCGCGTGGTCAAGGAAGGGGGAGGCGGGCCGGTGAACTACCCCACGCTGACCAAGACAAACTACAACGACTGGGCCTTGTTGATGAAGATCAAGCTGCAGGCTCGGAACCTCTGGTGCGCCATCGATCCCGGCAACGACATCGACGTGCACGAGGACCGGATGGCGCTCGACACCATATGCGCGCGGTGCCACGGAGATGATCTCCTTTGCCGCGGTCAAGCCGTCCGCGAAGGAGGCGGAGTGTCTCAAGTCATGCGGATCGGTGACGACCGCATCCTAAGACGAGCGCCTGATGGATCGCGTGCCGCGACGAGCACTGGCATTCCGGGACGGCGAGGGCGCCGAGGACTTCGCTTACGCCTCACGGGCCTCGTCAATCAACTCGCCACCTCGGCGATCCGAGCCCCCATCAAGGTCGCCGAGAAGTACCTCGCATCACACGTGATGTATAAACAATTGGTTATTTCCATGGAAACCCCGCCGACATCTCCACCTCTTCGTCGAGGAGATCATCGGCCGACTTCGGCGTCGGAGGGCGATCGAGCCGCCTCCGGCCAGGCGGGGCAAGTCGTACCTCACGAAGGAGCAATGGTCGAGCGGTACAAGCGTAAGGAGCAAGAGAGCCCTCGAACTGGCGGCAGCTCCTACAACCGCGGCAAGCGCCGTGGTCCAAAAGGGAAACCGCGCGGTGGCGGGAACACGGACGTGCGGGAAGGGTCCAGCCCGGCGCCGGCCCGCAACAGCGACAAATGTCGCTACTGCGGCAAAATTGGCCACTGGGCCAAGGAGTGCAGGAGCAGGAAGAGGGACGAGCAGGCCCACGTGGCCCGAGATGACGAGCCCAACCTCCTCTTGATCCAAGACGGCGCCATCCTCACCAAATCACCGCCACCGCTACCAGAGCTCACCGTGCAGGCCCCGGCAGGCCATGCCGGCCAAGCTGCCCTCAATCGGGGGGCACCTGCACCTCATGCGGCACCTCATCCACAACCACTGTCGAAGCATGTCGAGCTGGTGGAGAGCAAGGTGTTCGCGGTGCTCGACGGTGAGGAGGACCGCGACTCCAAGCGATGGATCTTCGACACTGGGGCCACCAACCACATGACAGGGTCCCGGGCGGCGTTCTCCGACCTCGACACAGGCATCACCGGCTCTGTGCGATTCGGAGACGGATCTATGGTCCGGATCGAGGGATGCGGAACCGTGCTCTTCGCATGCAAGAACGGCGAGCACCGGACCCTTCCCAATACCTACTTCATCCCGCGCCTCACCGCCAACATCGCCACCGCGGTCAATCGGACGAAGGTGGGTTCCAAATCTGATTGAGGATGGGATATCGCGGTGCGTGATGACCAGGCGCGCCTCGCCAAGATCCACCGGAGCGCGGGTCGGCTGTACGTGCTCGACATCAACATTGCACGGCCAGTCTGCCTTGCCTCGCGTGCCGGTGAGGACGCCTGGCGTTGGCACGCTAGGTTCGGCCATGTCAACTTCGCCGCATTGCGCAAGATGGGGCGCGAAGGCCTCGTCCGTGGCCTTCCCCTGCTGTCCCAAGTGGAGCAGGTGTGCGAGGCTTGTCTCGCCAGCAAGCATCGTCGCGCACCGTTCCCGCACCAAGCACAGCGCCGTTCCACCGAAGTACTCGAGCTGATCCACGGCGATCTCTGCGGCCCGATAAGCCCGGCAACACCGAGCGGGAACCGCTACTTCCTCCTCCTCGCCGACGACTACGGCGGTTCATGTGGGTGGTGTTGTCGCCACCAAAGACGCCGCACTGACGCCATCAAGCGCATCAAGCGGCGGCAGAGCGCAAGAGCGGCAAGCGGTGCGCGCTCTACGCACGGATCGGGGGGGAGAGTTCACGGCGACTGACTTCAACAGATACTACGCCGAGCTCGGAGTATGGCGTGAGGTGACCGCGCCGTACGCACCACAAAGAAACGACGTCGCCGGCGGTGGAACCAGACGGTGGTCGGGACCGCCGTAAGCATGCTTAAGGCGAAGGGCTCCGGGCAAATTTTGGGAGGCAATCACCACGGCGGTGTACATCCTCAACCGAACGACGACGAAGGGTACCGCGGCAAGACCCAGACGAGCTCGAACGGAGTACGCCAAGAAGACATCACCTACGCACGCTCGGATCGTCGCCCATGTCAAGGTTGTCAAGCCCAACCTCAAGAAGCCGGACGACCGCGATCGGCCAATGATCTTCGCGGCCACGAACCCGGCCCAAGGCATATCAGTTCACGACCGGTGGCAGGCGAGTCCACATCAGCCGCGACGTCGTCTTTGACGAAGAGGCGGGGTGGGAGTGGAGCGGTGATCAAGCGGCGGACGGCGACAGTGAGTTCGTCATCGAGTACACCACTGTGGTCCAGCCTGTGGTGGTGACCACGTTTCAGCAACAACCTCAAGCAAGGACTGCGACGCCTCCAACTCATACGCGACACCATCACCGCCACGATCACCAACACGCGCGCCAAGCCCGGAGGCGGGGTCGTCCACACCGGCACCAGCACACGCTCCGATCGAGTTCGCTTCACCGCCGGCTAATGTGGAGGAGGCATCGATCTCGAACACGATGACGACGCCCCGCCGTTTGCGCTTATCGACAACATTCTCGGTCCAACGACACCACCCGGGATGGCGCGTCGGGATCTGGACGAGGATCTGCTCCTGGCGAGCATCGACGAACCGACCACATTCGAGCAGGCTCAAGCGCACGAGTGCTAGAGGACGGCCTTGCTCGACGAAATGACATCGATCGAGTCGAACGGTACCTGGGAGCTCGTCGACCCACCACCGCACCAGCACCCAATTGGGCTCAAGTAGGTCTTCAAGACGAAGAAGGACGCCACGGGCATCGTCATCAAGCACAAAGCCCGGCCAGGCAAAGGGCGTGCAACGCCGAGGATCGACTACGACGAGGTTTTCGCGCGGTGGCAAGGCTCGAGTCCGTCCGACTCTTGTTGGCACTCGCGCGCAGCGAGGGCCGCGATCCATCACATGGACGTTAAATCGGCCTTCCTCAACGGGAGCCGCGGAGGAAGTCTATGTCGCCCACCACCGGGTTCGTGGTCGCCGCAAGGAGCGAGAAGGTGCCGCGTCGATCAAGGCTTTTCACGGCCACGTCAAGTCCGCGCGCATGGTACGCCAAGCCGGACGCCTCTCTAGTGTCGCTCGGGTTCGGTAGCGGCAGATCCGAGCATGCCGTGTATAACCGCGAGCGGCACACACCGATTACTCATGGGCGCTTACGTCGACGACCTCGTCATCACTGGCGGTGACAACATCGAGCTCAAGCAGTTCAAGAAGGAGATGATGAACACATTCCAGATGAGCGATCTGGGGCTGCTCCACTACTACCTCGGCACCGAGGTGAACCGGACAAGCGAGCATCACCATCACCGTGGTGCCTACGCGATGAAGATCTTAGAGGCGCAGGTCGGCAACCGCAATGTCAGCATCACATCCATGGAGTCACGCCTCAAACTCAGTAAGTTGAGTTCCGATCCACCAGTTGATGCTACTGAATATAGGCGGATCGTGGGAGTGCTATGCTACCTGGTGAACACGAGACCAGATTTGGCGTACGCAGTGGGCTATGTCTCCCGGTTCATGGAGAAGCCCACCACCGAGCACCTAGTGGCCGTTAAGCGCATACTGCGGTACGTCGCCGGGATAGTGCTCTATGGCTGCCACTACCGGAGGAAGGAAGGAGGCGTTGCTCTTCTTGGCTACAGCGACAGCGATCATGGCGCAGACGTCGACGGTCGCAAGAGCACCACCGAAGTCCTGTTCTTCCTCGACGACAACATCATCACCTGGCAGTCCCAGAAGCAGAAGGTGGTGGCTCTGTCTAGCTGCGAAGCTGAGTACATTGCCGCCGCGATCGCCGCTTGTCGGGGTTTGGTGGCGCGCCTCCTTGCGAGCTCGGGGAGAGGAGGCCGACGACGTCACACTCAAGATCGACAACCGATCCGCGATCCGGTGAGTAAAAACCCGTCTTTCACGACCGCAGAAACACATCGATGTCAAATACCACTACATCGAGAGTGCGTCAAGAAGGCGGGGTGAAGGTCGAGCCAATCAAGACCAAAGTTCACTCGCGGACATCCCGACAAAAGCTCTTGGCGAGATCGGTTCCAGGTACCGCGGTCCAAGCTCGGCCTCGTTGACATCAAGCAGGTGTGCAGGGCTTAGGGGGAGATTTGTTAGTTAAGCCTTGACACATGCATTTTCCATTCATGCTTTTTGCATGCATGGCAAGATTAGCTCGTGCATGCCTTAATTCACGATTGATGCAGAAATCACTGCGATTCCTTTCCTTTGTAAGCTTTCTTTCCTTTGTAAGCTTTCTTTCCTTTGCATGCAAGCTCGTTTTCCCTCCTATAAATAGAGAAGAAGAAGAATAGAAAAGCAACAAGTATAGCAGCACAAATTCAGTGTGTGTTTAAGTGTCCAATACGTGTGCATGTCTGTGATCTAGTGCAGAGAAGTTCATCCCAGCGCCGGCACTCACATGGCGATCCAACACCCACCGTACCAGCTGTGACCACCAGGCGCTGAAATCGTAAGCTCATCACACGCACCCTCCTTTCTTGCACACTTCCTGGTGGTTCGGCGAATTGGGCCTTCTACTCTTCTCGGGAATGCTTAAGCCTTAGGTTATCGATTGATCAGTTCAGGCATTCTTGCAAAATTTCTAGTCATACCACTTCTCTGTTGCGAATTCTTAGTACTGTCTTCTCAAAGATTCAAGTTTTTCTTACAAATAGAGCACTTCCCGCGGTGGTTAATTCTTGCTTGATTAACCAAGTAGTTCTTGCAGATTCTTGCAACATAGGTCTGCACGGTATGCTTAAATTCGTGTTGCATATTTGGTTCTTTGGAGCGTCTGATCCTTGCTTAATTCTGATAATTTGATCCTTTGATGGTAACATTGTAGTTGGTACTGTTCAATATTGGATTCTTTTATTGATTGCCCTATTAAGCCGCATACCAGCCTTTGGAGCAGAAGTAGTTTCCTTCTTGCTTCAGGTGTAATTTTTGTGAATTGGATTCTTAGTGGACCAATCATTTGTGTCATCTATGCCTTGCTTAATGGGGTTGCTATTTCTTTGTTTGTGTCACCTACATCCTTCTGCAATTTGCATGAGCAGCAATATGGTCCAGGGTTCTGGCGAGGTGCTGGAAATCAATTTTGATTTGGCAGATGATAATGAAAACATCAATGGCCAGGGCGGGATAATTAGCCCGTTCTATGGGAGGAATCTGACTGAGCTGGGCAATGACTTGGCAACGGCATTGACTTCCAGACCATCACCCTCTTTGTTGGTACACCAGGTGAGAATTGTACTTTCATTCAGTCCTCTGCACTTTTGTGCTGCTATCGGAAAGATGGAACTATACTTTTTTTAGATGTAATCATCTCACTGGCCATATTGCTGAAATGGTAGATAGTATCTGATATTTGAAATGTTTAATCTGAAAATAAATAAGAATTACAAAGTGATTAAAGAAAGTTGTTGGAGAACGGATAGACTACTTTAACGTAAAATCAAAATTTTCTACCGCGAAACCAAAGAACCTCTGTAAGTTATAAATCACAGAATTACTACTAAACGCGCAGACCCGTAGCGGAAGTAGAGTCGATGTAGCGTGGTGGTGCAGATGTAGTCGTACTAGCCTCGCGCCTCCTCCGACAGCTCCTTGTGACCGTCGCAGGTTGTGAATTGTCCTAGCGTTGAAGCTTCACAGCAACGTCTTCAAGGTATCCACACGTACAGGGTAGGAACACCACGCGCTGGAGTTCTAGCACCGCTACGCGATTCTGGGCGGAGAAGGGGTGGCAGCTAGGATTTCGGGAATTCCGAATTCCTACTGTGTCTCTTAACCTTAAAGACATCACCTCCTCCTTTTAAATAGACGCTCCATAATGGGCTCTATATTAGAGGCCCATTAGGGATTTAAAATCTATCAGAATTCGGATCACCATCCGAATTAAGCCCCAACCCTTTAAGCGTGTGACCCTATAGGTTTACGTATAGCTAGACATGGACTAAGTACTCTTACTCGATCATTAATAGATTGCGGTCCCTATCAGGACGTGCCGACTCCCAAGTATATGTAAAGATCGTATCGGACGAACCTAAACAATGCTTAGTTATATGCATTTCCTTTTGCATCATGATATCGATCAAACTCAAAGCGAGTACATGCGATCCTTGTTTACATAGCTCGACCACTCTTTCTCGATCATGTGACTTGGAATCCCCAATTACAGTTAACTCTTTAACCGCGAGTAGTATGGTCATGTATTTTTGGAATCCGACCACTCGAGAGGTCTAGAGATATCTCTCCTGTTGAATAGAGGAGCAAATCCCATCTTGATCGACCATGATTCGCAGCATGCTTCATGACAAACCCGAAAGTCACCTTTATAACTACCCAGTTACGGAGTAGCATTTGGCAACCCCTAAGTAAGTCATTACACATCTCAAGTATATGCGCCAACCTCAAGTCTAAGGATATAGCATAAACATTGTATATAAGACTAACTGATGACAAGAAGATTACAACGTTCTCGCAGTGTCTCAAAGTGGATCGATCCAACTACATGTTCTCTAACATATGTCTATATTATCGGTTTGATATCTCCATATTTATGACCCGTGAAACATGGTCATCAACCAATACTTATGCCAATCTATTCATATGTGTCCTCATATGTTTATCGACTAGGGATCACTTTAGAATAATCATCACAAAGTCATATATAGAGTTTCACAAACAAGTCACATACTTGCTAATAAATAATAATGATAATATTCAAGGAACAAAATAATTAATCATGAACATAAAGAAATATAATCATCTCTATGATTACCTATAAGGCATATCTCCAACAGTTGTTACAATTTAAATTCCTGTATTTAGAATCTGCTGCGTAAGGGTAAACTAACATAAGTACTTTCTGAAACTAATTGACTGGTAAATACATGGGCACTCAGCTTTGTTTTCTAAGATAATTAGTTGGTTACCATTCTGTGGTCGTCAAACAAGAAAAATGACCCACCAGATAGAAATTACTAATGGTCAACAAATGGTAAATATTTCAGTATACCCAGGTTCAACCATGTTGGCAGAAAATATTCGGTTTAGCTGTTGTAGTTGTAGTAGTTCAAAATGTACTGACAGTAAAAGGCATCTGGCAAGGTGGTGAATTGAATATCGATACAGATGTATGTAAAATGCTGAATACCAATACTGTTACAAGAACAATGGAGTGGCTCAAAGATTATGTTTCCAATGATGCTCAAATTTTGTTGTTGGTTACCTGGTTTCATGCTGTACTTAACCCAGAGAAAATATGACCTGGTGGTAGAAGCTATTCCATTATCAACGTACAATCTGCTGTTTCATTTATACTATACGCTGGTGTTCTAGTTAGAGAATCTTGAAAGCCGAACTATTTCTGAAATGTGATCAAGGTGATCCTGATATAGACTCCTATTTACGTCATTGCATATGTGTCCTCAGTTGCATATGTCACGACTTACGCGTGAGTTTAACTCATACAAGGATGTCTCAGTGCTCATCTCTTCCTGTGCTCAACTTCTTGAGCATATAAGGTGTAGCTATCCTGGGACCGTTGTTTTGCTTCGTGTTTCTGACCTCTCACCTCTGTGACTCGAGGGCACAACCAGATGCCGCTTCCAGATCTTGATGCTGAATAGAAGAAAAGGATAGGATCATATAACGACTCATCTCCAGACATTACTGTCAACACCTCCACCGTTTTAGAGCAAAGTGATGGCTTAAGAGGATTAGCATTTTCCTTTGTTTTTCTTAACAGTCGAAGACAATGCAGTGGTCTACAGTTTCTTCCAGGAATAGGATAGTCACTTCCCAGACGGTCCCCCATTGATGCTCTCTGCTGTGACATTTTCCTCTTTGCATATTGGGAGACGATGCTCTTTGTTTTGATATCCCTAAAACTATACAGAAACATGCTACTTGCTCGTAGGAATATACTGAAAGTGTCTAGAATTGATTTTATTGGTTCGTCGCATTTGTTAATTGTTTTTTTTTTGACAGCGTATATATATGTTAATTGATGTTGACTGAATACTTCAATAATGTCTTCCACACGTCAAGTTTTAATTTTTGATGCCTTTTTGGAATTGCAAAGCCTTTTGTCAGTGCAAACTTTGCAGGCTGTGATTCTGAATGCTCAAATAATGACCCCTCCCACCCGTGCCTCTGCACGTGCGGACAGTGTAGTCTGTTAGAATTTCAGTGTCCAAATTCGCTGCCAAAATTGTTAAGATTACGAGACCTGAGCAACGGTTTAGGGCATGTATATTAAGATCACGTCAGCTGACTCTTAATCTGTACACATCAGTTTTAGTCTATGTAGAGAAGTGAGAAAAGAGGAGAGAGAAGAGAACTGGCTCTTATTTAGTAGCCAGCTTTGCACGGGAGCATAGGTAGATCATTTATGTACAAGAGAGAAAAAATAGTTATTGCACAACATCTAAAGACAACATTTAGAGACAGTTATTGTACAAACTGATTTTTACCTTACTATTAGCCTGTAGTTGACTTTGCTATTGTACTTGCCCTTAGTGGGAGGGAGCGATGTCGCTTGCGCCTCGGGCCCGACTTCAATCCCGCGGATCGCAACATGCGTTTCTCGAGGAGCAAGTGGGGGTGTGTGTTTATAACTCGATTATTATTTTTTTAATAAAATACTAGAGCTCCGGTCAATTTGTTTTAAAAATATTGTTAAGGTTACTTGGGTGCAGGGTTTCAAAAACCGATTTTTTGAAAATCGAACTGTTTTTTATTTTTGAAAATCGGTAGAAACCGAAGAAGTTTGAATTCAAAATTTTTGAACTCGGCGGTCAAATAACGATGGGAAAAAATTAGCGATTTCCACCTTTTTCGATCAGTTTTCTTCGATTTTTGAGCATTTTTTTCAATTTTTGATTTTCAGCATATAGAAGGAAAATTGAAAAAAAATCCAAATTTTTTTAAAAAATTAAAAAAATCTCAATTAATCTATAAAACACCTCATAGAAATTCAAACAATTTTTGAAATCATTTATTGCTTCTAAAAAATCCAAAATAACAATTAATGAAAAGGAACAAAGACACTGTAAGATTTTTATAAATATTTAAAAGATTTATTATATTATGAAATTTTAATTTAACCATAAATAGTGCCAAAGGATCATTTAATAAAATGTTTAGAAATATTAGACTTCATTTAGTACCCATATAAAATAAAAAAACAGAAGAGCGTATACAATGATAATAACACTTTCAGAATTTTTTTATAATACACATATACGATCATCATCTAGAAATTTTACAACATCATTGTAATTACATTAAAATTTCACACAAAAATTTTGGGAAATATTATACTTCATTTTGTGCCCCTAGAAAATCAAAAACTGAAGAGCACATATTCTGACAGTATCACTGTCAGACTTTTTTTAAAATACACAAGCCTGATAATCATATGAAAATTTTATAGCATCATTAGCACAGCCTCAGGAACTCACAAACAAAATTAAAAAAAATGAACACATTTTACTAAATTTTTTCAAATTTTTTAAATTTGCATTTGAACTCCACGGTTTACCAAGATGTTTTAAATTACGAACCAGCTTGATACAGTCGGTTTTCACGAAAATCGACCGGTTTTCGATGGTTTTGCAAACCCTACTTGGGTGCACTTTCCATGCCTCCTATTTGGGAGAGTATTTGGAAACAAGATGAAAATTCAACTTAAGATAAAAATTCAGATGCTTCAAACCAACGGTTTTGAGGTGCTGCCTCGTACATGTTTTTGAAAAAATCATGAGCCAACACATCTTCGTCTGGTTTTTGACTTTTTTAATGCTAAGTCGCTGCATGTGCAACCAACTCATAACCAAGTCTACAGATTCGCAATTTGTTCCATTGGTGTGTTTCAAATGTGTTCCAGTGGTCTTTTGCCACAACAGAAAGGGAGAACATATAGGAAAGGCCAGTACAGCCGAGATAGTCGAATTTAAAGCGTTTGTTCGGAAATTAGTAGTTTGCCGCAATTTTTAGGCAAGAAAATAATTACTCTATATCTTCTACGGGGATATTTACTAGCAAACGGGGTTTAACATTTGATTCCCCAATCCGTTTTTGCATGGTAGGGGGGAGCTCATAACATTACAAACAGATGGATCAGCAATGCTAACGCAATAGATTTTCTATACGTTTTTTACAAAAAAATTGATCAGAAGCATTAACATTCATTATAGAAGAAAGAAACAAAAGACATGCTACAAGCGCGTACACACACTACTCTACACGCACGCACACACACATACACATCTGCACTCGTCCCTGTGAAAAACGTTGGAGCCAAGACTCAAACCCGGATCGGCTGGACGCCTAACCGCCTCCCACGCCATTCTATATTTTAACGTCAGTTGCACCGTCTTCCACTGGTATTTGTAACTTTCATTGACGTTTGTGTGAAACTTGTAGGTACTGGCTCGTGCACTTGAGAAGCCGTTAGCGGATTCGTCTCTAGCTGTGTAGCCTCTATATACTTGGAAGGGAAAAATTCAAAAAAAAAAAAGAGAGAGTAAATTTACAAAATAATAGATTTATTTTGCAAACTATTAAAAAACTACATATTTTAGTTTCTATTTTACAAAAATACAAATTTTAAGAGTACTTGTGTCGCAAGACTACAGGTTTTAGAATTGACTGTTTATTGTAACAGGTTTGACAGTGTGAGCCCACGTAACAGTCTCATGTGCCCTCATTTCTGTTTCACTCGCGCGTGAGGCTGCCATGTGGGTCTAGGCTGTCAGATCCGTTACAAGAAATAATTAATTCTAAAACCTTTTAGTTTTGTGATACACGTCGTCTTAAAATCTATAATTTTGTATAATTTGTAGAAGAAATCTATAGTTTCATAAAATTTACTAAGAAAACCTGCTTCAACAGTGCTCCACGTGTCAGCCACCAAGCTGCTGCCCTCCACCGAGTCTCCCCACTCTGGAGAGCCCACACGGCCGGGGCCGCACCGCACGCGGCCAACGACGCAACAGCAAACGCCAACGGCCCCGCGGCAGCAAAAAACTCCGCGCTTTCCGCGGCCAAATCGAGATCTCTTCCGTGCCGACCCGTCCGTCTCCCACCCCACGCCGGCCGGCCGCGGCAGCGCCGTAACGAAGGCAAAGAAAGAAAAGATGGCTTCGGCGCTGTCCTCCCTGCGCTACGGCGACAGCCTCTTGGTGGTGGCCATCTCGGGCGCCACGGCCGTGCTCTGCGAGGCCATCTCCTGGCTCCTCATCTACCGCACCGCCACCTACAACTCCCTCCGCGCCTCCATTGAGCGCCACTCCCGCAAGCTCGACTCCATGAAGTCCGGCTCCGGGGCCTCCTCCAACTCGTCCTCCTCCCAGCCCGCGGGGTCCTCGTCGTCGCGGGCCAAGAAGATGGACCGCGTCGAGACCAGCCTCAAGGACGCCGCGCGGGAGCTGTCGCTGGCCAAGCTCAAGTCCGGCGCCGTCGTGGCCGCCGTGCTCTTCGTCGTCTTCGGCCTGCTCAACTCGCTCTTCGAGGGCCGCACCGTCGCCAAGCTGCCCTTCGCACCGGTGCCGCTCGTCCAGCGCATGAGCCACCGCGGCATCCCCGGGAACGACCCCACCGATTGCTCCATGGTCTTCCTCTACTTCCTCTGCTCCATCAGCATCCGGACCAACCTCCAGAAGCTGCTCGGCTTCGCGCCGCCCCGCGCGGCCGCCGCGGCCGGCGGGGGCCTCTTCCCCATGCCCGATCCGAAAGTAAATTGAGGTAGCAAATCGATCTTTTGCTCTAATTTTTCTACTGCTATGCGTAATTGTTTGTGCTAAATTTCGCACCTCTGGTGCCTTGCAAAGGTGAATAGATCGAGGGTCCTTGATTCCGGTAAGAATTGCACCCTGGATCTACGGATTCAAACAGGAGCTTGGTTTTTGTTATGATAGGACTTTTGGATGCATCTCGGTGCTAAGTGGGTGTTGGTTTCATTTCATTAAGGTGCTTTTAGTATCCTATTGGAATTATGAACACATTGGTTTGACCGAAAACTGAAGTGAAAGGTTTAATCCTTGTGTTTGATCTTTCTGTTCTTTGGGGGTTAAGCTAGAATATAGATTCCTGACTGCGATTATTGTTTAAGATAATTATCTGCTCATTCGGATGACTAGAATTTTCTTTGAGGCATATGGATCGGTTAATGAATCTGTATTATTAGCTCTAACTCTGATTAACTTTGGAGTACGGAAGACTTTGATGCCAGCGAGTATGTGCGTGTATATTGAAACAGTTATATCTAGATTAGGGGCCAAGATTACGACAGTTTGAGCTAGTTCCCCCCTTGTATGACCTGACTATGACTGCTCTGTGAGTTCGAAGGTAGAAGCAGGCTCCATATTTCTTGTGTTTCTGGGTGCAGAAGGGAACTAGATTCCACACATTCCAGCAGCATGCTACTGCTGTCAATTGCATAGTAGCAGTTGCCAATGTGTTGGATCATGGGATTTGGGAATAGAGAGTAACAACATCACTTTGGAATATTGATGGATTTTAATTTTTTTTTTGTAAGGTTCTGGAAAATAATGTGGTTAGCTTTGGTAACTTTTAATGTATACAATTTTGTGTTGATACTTTGGATAAGGATGAGCTGAGCTCTATCTGGACTAGTTCATTTTCGGCTGTTGCTGTGAATAAGGGTTTCTTAGTTCCAACGTCCAAGAAGTGGGCACTCTAGTAAAGCACCCTTTTAACCTAGGGTTATTTAGATATATGCCACTATAGAGTTCCTAGTTTTTAGATATGCCACTACAAAGTTTCTCTTTTGAGATATGCCACCGCTAACATACGGAAATTGGAAATATGCCATCATGAAGTTTTTAAGACCATAATGCCCCTCATCCTTACTCCTGCCTCCTCCCATTGCTTGGGAACTTGCGCCGGCCAGACAACCACCACTGCCTAGTTAGAGCTTGCATGAGGCTAGGTTGCCGCCAGCAGGTAGGAGCTCGCTCACTCATCTATCATCACCATGTGGCTGTATTAATTATCCCATTAGCAGCAAACAATCTATCAACTAGCTAGCTATTAGAAGCAAGTAACCTCAAGTTTTGCAACTAGCCAACGAGGTGGGCAAGGACGCGGTGCAGGTTGCGCCCGTGCAGGTCGAGGTCCAGCTTGTGGATCATTGGGTGCACACCCATGCTGCAGAACAGTCGCTTCATGGTGTGGCACATGCAGTAGCTGCTCACACTGAACACCACCACCACGCTCTCGGACGCCAAATTTCACATGCGTGCCACTGCTACTGGCAGCGACCTAGCCTGATGTGAGCTCCATGGATTTGGGGGCATAGGAGATGGCGGCGCGTGTGGCTCGGATATGGGTGGTGAGGATGCAATGTTAAGGGTGGCAAGCAGGGTAGCTGCTGGGGGCAAGTGGAGGAACGGAGTGTGAGGCGCTAGCAACCGGAATTGGAGAAGTTGAATGGAGGAGAGGAAGAGTCACGGCGTCCATGGGAGGGGTGAAGGAGGTGGGGCTGGGAGGGATGGAAGAAGATAGGGGCATTGTCGTCCAGATTTTTACATAATAGCATATATCAAATTTTGTCTACTTAGCAATGGCATATATGGAAGTCGAAATTTTGCAATGACATATCTCAAAACTAGGAACTCTACAGTGGCATATATCTAAATAACCCTTTAACCTAACAGTTGTCAAGATTTTTATCATTCTGTACATAGATCATTAGGACTTTGTTTTTAACCTAGGATTTGGACATGGATTTATTTAGTCAACAGGGAATCTAGGTTTAATATACCCTGGACATGCATTTGTGTAGTATGCAGGAAATCTTTGAGAAGATTTGTTTACAGGGAAAGCTGCCTCTCCAATGTATGTTAGTTGTTAACTAGTGATTCATCTGAACATAGCATTGTATGAGTAACAGTTGCTTCTTGAGATTGGTATGAGTAAATTCAGTAGATAAAATGTGATCAATATACTTCCTCTGCTCTTTTTTACATTTTTGAAATTTCATGGTCTCTGAGATGCAACTTTGACCATTACCTTTTATAACTTTACATTAAGATGTACTAATTAAATTAGAATATTATGAAAGTATTTTTAACGATAAATCCGAAATTCCGCATGTGTAATTTTTCTACATAGCTTGTCCCAAGCTAGGAAAAAGGAGGGTTGTGTTAGGCTTGGCGAGCCAACATAAAATAAAACAGCCTCCTTTTCATGGAATAAAACCCAAAAGAAGCCAACCTCAACTTGTTTGGGACAAAAGGCTTGGTTGTATTTGTAAGGACAAATCTAATGATATAATATTCATATAGCCAACCTACTGGTGGTAGTTTGACCACATGGATTCTAGGATATCAAATAAAAAAGAACTGAGAGAGTATTTGATTAAGTACTGTTATATTTTCTCTGACATCTCGAAAGACTTGCTTGAAATTTTTTCCGGCTGGGTGTTTGAGCCTCTCTCAACTTTGTGGAGCATGTTCTTTGCATGGACAAAGTACTGAATTACTGATGATCAAAGAATTATAGTTTTCTTTATCAGAAGTCATCTCCAGGTGCCAACTGACTTGGGGCACTGGGAATCTGGGACATTCAACTTTTTCAGACATTCTTTCCTAGTTTGTGGTTTTATATCATCTTTTGGTGTGTACGCATGTATGCTTGAGTATGGTATTGTGAGTGTGTTGTTGATTTTACTACGACATAATTAGTTCAATTTCAGTACAAAAGGGTGTTAGTGAAGGTGGTATTTTCTCTGGAACCATTTAGTCAGCTATTCTATTAGCTATTTCTTTTTGGTATACTCAAGTTGATCTTGATTAAACAAGTGAGCTCTTGCATTGCTTCCCTTTAGAGATCTGTATTTTGGTATATTCAAGTTGTTCAGTAGCATGCATCATTCTTTTAGATATCTGCATTTTGGCATCTGCAGCAGCAGTTCAGACGTGTTGCAGTTGCAGCAACAGAAGTTAGGACAGCCACTTCACAAATATCACAACTTTACATTACCTCCTTGGCTCAGTTTTTTTTTCAGCTGAACAAAATGAAAATAAAATTTGTTTCCTCTGCTGTGATAATTTATCATCTGATCTGATAAGTTTCTCTATTAACTGAAGAAGTCCTTTTTTGCAGCTGCGTTTATACATACCTGTGATGGCGCTGATCCCAACCAGGAGTTCGTCTCTCAGAACGAGTTATTCTGATGGAAAAAAATACCGTAGTCGCTCAGGGGAGAAGTGTTATAAAACCCTGTACTGATACGCGTATCCGATTCATTTCCGCAACCTCACTAGTCGGTCTGGTGTTGCATCTATGATCTGCATACATGAAGGTAGGCATATTTATTCCATAGACTAAGCAATGAACACGAAGGTAGTCTGGTGGCTGCCAGTGAACTGTGCAGTCAGGTTTGGAGCTCTTACTAGAATTTTGTTTCGTATACTATGTTAATGACGCCGTTCTCTTTTTCATACCGCGCTCTGCTGTGATGGACAGGTTTTAGCATCAGTTGCTCACTGATCATGTTATTTGTGTTTACCGTGCAACGCTTGCTCGTTGTTATTTGTCCACACGCCAACCGACTAGGCATGTGCAAGTTCGTCAGCCCCTAAATCCAATTAGGTGGGGCATTCCGTTTTTTCGGTTTTTGGAAACTAGCTACCGAAATTCTCGGTTCAAATTCAAAAACTGAATCGAATTAATAAAAAAAAATTTGGTTCGGTTATTTCGGTTTTTCGGTAAACCGAAATTTTGTAAGGAAGGTTACAGTAGGCATACCTTGCTCAGTAGGCATGTGGTTGCGCTTGTGGAGGGGTACCCATTGTCCGCAGCCGCCTTCTTGGACTGAGTGAGGAGGAATTCGAGCACAGTAGATCTGCGCAGAGCCGATGCACGAGCGTGAGGCAGATCCATGCCTCCCTCTGTCGGTCCGCCCATCCACACCTCCCTTCGTGCAGAACTCGTTCGCCCATCCACACCTCCCTCCGTCGGCCCGCCCATCCACGCCTCCCCCGCGGAACTTGTCCGCCCATCCACGCCTCCACGTGGAGCGTGAGCGCCACGAGCACGAGGCAAATCTGTGTGAGAAGCTAGGGGGTCCGAGGCAGAACCAGCGCACAGCAAGAACCATGTTGAGGAGCGGCACACCGGGGTGGGGGAGCGGTGCGCTGGAGGATTGGATCTTCTGGCAGAGCATATGGATATCGAAGAAGAGGAGGTCGGTGGGTGGGACAGGGCCCAGGGACGCGAGCAACAACGTCGCCAGCTGCCCAGCTCCCATGCCTGCGACGAGCGTTGCAGGCTTACAATCACTGGTTGGCAGCAAGACGGCGAGGCATGTGGAGGGGTGCACACCGTGGTTGAGCGTGTGCACGGGTAGGGTTGCCCCGAATGGGGAATTAGGGATGGAGTGATGACGGGCGAATCTTCAGGTCGAGTGGGAAATGGGGATTTTTGTGTAACGGGTGATTCAACATATCAGTTTTCGGTTAGTTCGGTTTTCGGAACGCAAAAACCGAACCAAAAAATGAAACCCGAATAGTGGCAAAACAGGAACCGAAATATAAATCGAAAAGCCAAAAAAAACTGATTTTTTGATTAATTCGATTCGGTTCGGTTTCGGTTAAAAAAAATGCTCACCCCTAAATCCAATGGGCTAATCTGCCCCAAACTAAGTTTAAGGTCTTGTTTGGAAACGTGGGAAAATTTCCTATTTTCTGCTGGAATTCCCGTTCCGGGGCATAAGCCGGTGCTACCAACACTTGCATAAGTAAGGTTCAAAATCCTCGCAAAATTTCAGTCGAGATTTCGGATTTTGGCCTGGGGAGATTTCAAATTCCAACGGAACAAAAAAACTTGGGAAAACGCTACAGTAATTTCGAGTACTTTGACCGGATCTCATGTTTTTTGGACCTGTTTCTATTATTATTGACCGAATTTGGCGCCAATTTTTTTGTGAAGAATTATAATACCATTTAAGAGGAATACATGTAAAATTGTTGCAATAAACACACAAACCGACGAGAGGTTAGTTGGTAGAACGGACGAGAGGTCAGTTGGTACAGCGGACGAAGTGCTAAGTCTACAAGAGGTCTTCGGTTCAAATCCTCAATCCGGCATTTTTCTTTCAGCTCTGTTAGAGCAAAAAAATGCCAAAATTAATGGGTAGGAAACACCCATGAACCCACGACCTCAAGGCTAAGACCACCGTGGGACGGAGCGGCTCTACCAACTGAGCTAGAAGTCCCCGATGAGTCCTCATATTTTTTTCGATTTTTTCTAGCCTCGAGAGACCATTCCACAAGAGGTTGAAAATCACCGAATTTTTGCCAAATTTCGGCGATTTTCAAATTTATCTTTTGAATTTCATCCGGATTTTGGCCGCCTCCGAGATGTGATATGAAAATGAAATTTGAAATCTTGCGCGCAACACCTTGCCGCGCGCACTTCCCATAGCTGCACGGGTAGCTTATTTCGTGGCTTTTGCTCATCCAGCTTCCGCGTGGTCGGACCGTTGGAGTCACCAACGGCCTACATCTAGGTCGGGGCCACTCGTTATTTTTTAAAACCTTATCTTATTATATATTAATAAAATTATAATATTATAAAAAAATTGACGATATAATTTTTATACGACCAAACTCGATATTTCATACTCCCTCCGGTTCACAAAAACTTATCGATTTGAGATACGTGCGGTCAAACTTTTGAAACATTAGCTATCGATAGCTTTTTAAATATTTAGATTGGGTGTATGAAAATCATACTTCTAGATTCGTCTCGAAACGTTCTTTCATAATATTATAATTTTATTAGATATTTTAAATATATTATAATTGAAATTAATTATCAAAGTTGAGTTTTAGAGACTGTATCGATGTCTAAAATAATAACTATTTACGATCGAAACGAGTAGTTTCTAAGGCGTGGTTTAAAAAAGAACCGAGGAGGCAGTCATTCTCACAGAAAGCGCAGCAGCCGAGCGCCACCCTTGCCGTTTGGGCCGATATTGACATGTCACTATGTCAGACGCTATTCAGAAAGTTGTCGGTAATATCCAGTTGGCGCGTACCACACTCACGGTCACGGTCAAACGCATCAAAGCAGACGTGCGTGCGGTGCGGCCCCGGCCCTACGAGGACGCCGGCAACGCGCACCTGGCGGCGTCCCCACGCCCTCCCCAATGCGGAAGCTTGGGATCCATCCATTCGATTTCGATGCCTCGATGGGCAGTGCGGTCAATCCCAATGCTCACTCCTAACAGCTACCACCAACCGACGGCAAGGACGGGGGAACCTTGTTTCCCCGCGAGCGGGGGGAGGGCGGGGCCATGCCCGTGCGCGCGGAATCAACATGTCTTCGTAGCGGAGCAAAGCAAATCTAAGCGTGCGTAGCGTCAGAAACACAGAATGGGTGATGGTGTCCCACTCCAACCCGGCACGGCCGAAGCCCCAGCCCATCCAGATCTTGTCGTCTCGATGAGAGGTACTCCGGTAGGTAGTAGTTAAAACCCGGCTCATCCCGTTTCCAATCCAAACACGACCGTACAAACCCAATCGAATTGGGACGCCAGCGAGCGATGCTGCAGCGGTGGGGCGGCCGCTTCTCGGGCCGCGCCAACGCCGGCGCGCCGGAGGAGCCGGAGCCGGAGCCGGAGCACTTCTCCTTCGCCGAGCCCCTCCCGCCGTGGCCACAAGGTGCCGTGACTCGTCACGTCCCCCTCTTTGATTTGGATTCTGTCTCTCTTCATTATCCCATTATATTCCTATCTGCGGGATTGCTTGACGCTTGCCGGGGGTCGAGTGGTTAATGTTTGTTAATGGTCGGTTTCGAATCAGCGATCGGGTAATCTTGGCTAATCCATTCGACGTGGCACTGTTGCAGGTGGCGGATTTGCGCGGGGAAGGATCTCGATAGGAGGAGGGGAGTTGGAGCTCGCCGCGGCCACCGCCTTCCAGAAAATCTGCACCTTGTCTTCGTCGCAAGGCAGCAGCGCCACCTTCTACAGGCCGCTCGGTGTCCCCGCCGGCTTCTCCCTCCTCGGCCACTATTGCCAACCCAATCGCCGCCCGCTCCACGGCCACCTCCTCGTCGCCAAGGCCGCGGGCCCGTCCCGATCGCCGCAAGCGCCCACTCTCTGCGCGCCGCGGGACTACGCGCTCGTCTGGGCCTTCCATGCCAGTGGCAGTGCCGGTAAGAGTTCTTGCTATGGCTACGGCCGCAGCGACGCCTACTTCTGGCTCCCCGTGCCGCCGGAGGGGTACCGTGCTCTCGGATTCCTCGTCACGACTGACTCTCGCAAGCCGCCGCTCGAGGAGGTCGGCTGCGTCCGCGGGGACCTCACCGACGAGTGCGAACCGCATGGCTCGCTGCTCCACCTGCAGCTGGCGCGGCCGTCGTCGCCTTCCCCAGCGGCCCTCGCAGTGCGGGGGGTGAGGCCGCTGGACCGGGGGATGTGGGGGCGGGGCGTCGCCGCCGGGACCTTCTGCTGTGCTGCGGACGGGAGCTCCCCACACGAGCAGGGACTCGCGTGCCTGAAGAACGTCGAGCTCGACCTGTCGGCGATGCCGACCCTGGAGCAGGCGCACGCGGTGATCCGGCATTACGGCCCCACGTTGTTCTTCCACCCGAGAGAGGTCTACCTGCCGTCGTCCGTCTCCTGGTTCTTCAAGAACGGGGCCGCGCTGTGCAAGAAAGGAGGAGGCGCCGCCGGCGAGGAGGTTGACGGCGAGGGGTCTAACCTCCCGGGCGGCGGGTGCAACGACGGGGAGTACTGGATAGGCCTGCCGGACGGCAAGAGGGGGAAAGACATCATCCGCGGTGACATCGACAGCGCGGAGCTGTACGCGCACGTCAAGCCGGCGATGGGCGGGACGTGCACCGACGTCGCCATGTGGGTGTTCTGCCCGTTCAACGGCCCGGCCAGGCTCAAGCTCGGCATGATCACCCTCCCTCTCGGGAAGACCGGACAGCACGTTGGCGACTGGGAGCACTTCACGCTCCGGGTCAGCAACTTCACCGGCGAGCTCATGGCCGTCTACTTCTCGCAGCACAGCGGCGGCAGGTGGGTAGACGCGTGCGCCCTGGAGTACACCGCCGGCAACAGGCCAGTGGTGTACTCGTCCAGGAACGGCCACGCGAGCTACCCGTACCCCGGCGTGTACCTGCAGGGCTCGCCGGCTCTCGGGATCGGCATACGGAACGACGCCGCCCGGAGCAGGCTGTCCGTGGACTCCAGCGTCAAGTACAGGATCGTCGCGGCGGAGTACCTGGGCGAGGACGCCGTGGTCGAGCCACAGTGGCTGCAGTTCATGCAGGAGTGGGGGCCGACGGTGGTCTACAAGTCGAGGAAGAGGATGGAGAGGATGATCAGCCGCCTGCCTCGCCGGCTCAGGGGTCCAGCGGAGAGCATACTGAACAAGCTGCCGAACGAGCTGTCCAAGGAGGAAGGGCCAACCGGTCCGAAGGAGAAGAACAACTGGGAAGGAGACGAAAGATGGTAGCAATAGCTGAGTTTCATCGTGTGTGGCTTGGCATTGATTGATGAGTGTTATTGTAGGAAAGCTGAGACGATTGTTCAGTGACACACTTGAAGTATTGGAATGTTGATCGTGAAACAATAGTTGGGTGTTCGTGGCTTGGTCATCCAATTGTAGTGAGTAATTTGACACAGATTTTCCGGGAGGCACTGAAATCAATTGGTAGTCAGAATTGCTGATTGATTTCCCCCAACACTACAGTATAATATAAACATTGTTCAATTGTAGTAAGAAATATAAGCCGATCCATATAACTCTGGTACTGTATTTTGTCAAAAAGGATGTTTACATCAAGGGTCAGAGGAAAAAAAATGACCACATTTTCCACTTAAAATTTAGCTATAAGATCATGTATGAACGGACGAACAGACAAAAATTTGCCTGGGAGGCTGCTGTGAGCCTGTGAGCAGTGTTTATACCCTCCTATCATCATCACTGCTCTCACTGCCATCACTGCAGAGGAACCCCATGGAAAGAAATTTGTCAAGTTGCTTATCTAGTTCTATTCAATTTCACTGATTCAAATGAAAAAAAAATAAGGCAAGCAATCACAAGCATCCACGACGGTAAAGAAAGTAGAACTAGACAAGTTAATTTCTCTTACCTCTCCTCGGGAAGCTTTGCAAGTCTCTTTACTTCCAAGCCTGTCATGTTCAGGTGCTTTTGTGCGGTTGTAACATTATCTGCCCCTGCAAACCGTGGTAGTAACATTAGTTTTGAACAGTTATTATTACACAACTACAGGTTCAAAGCTCGGACAAAAATAGAGTATCATAATCCCACATAAAGTTTACCATGAAGTTTATTCACAAGAGACACCAGCATTAACTAAGGCATCGTATAACATGAAGAAGTGAAAACAAAGATCAAGAAATGCAAGTACCTTTGGTCAATTGGAAAACATGAATGGTGCAGCGTTCTGCTGCTAGACGTACAGGCGTGCTAGTATCCTTCAAAGTATCAGCCAATGCCGGGCCCAATATCGAGAGATGTGTAGCAAGAGCTGAATGATTTATCTACAACAAGGAGCCATTCAATTACCAGCATAACACCTAGAATAAAGGTACGAGTCCTGATTGAGAAATAGATGCTTTAAATAAACCTTTGCAGCAGCTTTGATACAAGACAGAGATCTTCTTCTAGCTTCACTTGAATCATCACGCAAGGCCAAGACAAGCAACTGAATAAGCTGCAAGATGCTGGCTTCAGATTGTAACTGGTAACAGAGTAACCTCCCAAGAGTTTTTGTAGAGGCTTCACGAACAGGGAACTTCACAACACAGACAAAAAATTACACATGGACACAAAATGATTATTACAGTAACCAAGGCGTGCAAGTTGATCCAATACCTTGTCATCTTTTAGAGAATCTTTCAGAAGATCAACGATAGATGGAAAAGATGTCGAATGGCACAATTTTGATGGACAATGCGTCGATATGGATGAGAATGTCAACAAAGCACCATGCCTGGTACACCAGTCTGGTAAGGTACTCATGTTCAACAGGGTTTGCACCAGATCAGAAGTCTCAATCTCCTCCATGTACTGAAGAAAGCATATGCAATAATACAGTCAATAGATGACTGGGGAAATAAAAGGAAAAAAAGTACCAACAATTATGAAAAGAGCATGGTTCCTCCACAGATCCAACAATGACAAGTCAGATGCTTGAATACTTGTATGCAGCGGAGAACATGACATTCCCTTCAAACGGGAGTTGCTTTTCAAACTATATTATGTTCAAATTGTTGCACATTGTTGTGAATAGTGTTGCTGTCTTCATCTAAAGAAAATACCTTAAACTTCCCTGTTATAACGTCCTTTTTTTTTTTGCTGAATTACTCAACATACATATATTTCCATTTTCTTTCATGTTTGCTTTAAAACATGACTTGGATATAATTTCATTTCAACAAACATACTAGTATTTCTTAAACTGACCAAATTTCTCGTTCTGGTAACAGCAAGCCTGACGCCCTGACTATAATGTCCAGAAACATGTTGAGCCTGACAATATATATTAGTAAGAACTCACCCTAAAATAAGAGAGTGCAAAATTCCAATTCTATCTGTCTGATCAGTTGGGTCCTGTGGGAATCTAACTTATCCAATCTGGGTTTGCATCCTTAGGGAAGCAAGTAGCAATTGCATTCCAAAGGGAAGTCCTCTCACGCAAGTGAACAGTTCAGATGAAAGTTCACAATATCTCATTTCAAGAGGAGTTCTCATTTGACAATCTAGTTTGCTCAAAGCAAGACAATGTGGTATCTTGAATTACATGTTCAAAAGTGTCGATTAATGCTTTTGATTTCCACTGGCTTGTATTGGATGTATCACAGATGTACAACAGTAAACAAACTATTGTTTTAATAACAGCTCAACGCCTCAAACCACTAGTTAGACAAACCCAATAAATTATTTCTGATAACATCAACTTTTATGCCTTTACATTGAGAAAAAGACAACTCAGAAAAGTTTATAGGGATAAAAATGCCAGAATTCACCATACCTGAGACAATGTACCAATTGCTTTTGCAGCAGAATTGCGGACATCATCAGCACCAGCCTGCAGCAAATCTTTGAGAAGGGCACACCCACGTGATCTGATTGCAGCACTAACACTTTTGCCAGCATGCCTGACAACACCTTTAAGTGCAGAAAGCACACTTTCTTTGACAGCATCATCCCCTGACTAAAATACCTAAAATTACTTCTACACAAGTGGTGGCATCTTCACACAAAGGGGAGAGAGAGAGAGAATCCAAACTACCTGCAACATGGACAGAAGATCACTAACCAATGGATCAACCCGTGTGCTAAGTGCACTAAGCTTTCCAAGAGCAGATGCGGCCCTTGTTCGGACAGATCTGCAATTCATGTATTCATGTGAGAGGAGTAAAAACAATTGAAAGAGCCGCAGAACAAGATCATACCAACCTATTGTTATCCTGTAGACATTTAACAAATGTAGTCTGAAGTTGTGGAAGGAACGGCTTAAGTGCAAGCCCTCCTTTCGTAATAATGATAGTCAGGGTTGATAGGATAGCTGACTTAACTTGCCATGGAAATCGGTCTCCGAGGATGCGGATAAGAGGTCTATAGGCAAAACAGAGGCATATATTAGCGCTACAAGCCTACAATTAAGACATGCCATATATATACCAAAAAAACTGACCAGCCTAGCATGTGAGAATAAAAAAGAAACCATGTAACTTGACACAATGTTACGAGGCCTGTTCCAAGTAGGTTATTATAGATAAACAAAGTGAAAGTTGAAAGTTACTACGTAGCAGCAACAATGTAAAAATATGGTTGCTTTGTGATGTATAGTTTACAGTGTGAGGTTTTAATTTGGGTATGTAGGTTGTGTGAACTGTGCATAAGGTTTACAGATTGTTCCATGAAATTCCCATGTGCAAGTAATCATAAAGTACAATAATGCATTCCAGGATCTATATGAGGTTACTATTACCTATATACAAGCCCAAGCTTATGGCCAAGCAGCAGATTGGTGCAGAAAATTGGAACTGGCTGTTCTTTACAAAAGAACAAGAGTAAATTTCGCAAAACCATACTACGAATGCCAGAACTATCATAAAATCACACTATGAAGGACGTGTATTGCAAAACCATACTTTTGCGAATCGTTTCGCAAAACTACACTTTCATCGAATCCAATGGGACTGACATCCCAGGCCCACCGGTCAGTCTCACATTCTCACAACTCTCCCGTTTGCTGATATGGATCAACTTGCCACACATGCGACATGTCATCTAGCTTGCGTGGTGTGGGTCTGTGTGGGAGCTCAATGGCTTCAAGGGAAAGGAACCAAATCACTTTGGTTCAGTCAAATGATGTGTCGCAACTCGCAAGCGTGTTTCATCCATGACAGCAAACTAGGTAGTTGGGAGGATGTTGGACTGACTGGTGTGTCCGGGATGTCAGTCCCGTTGGATTTAACAGAATTGTAGTTTTACGAAACGATTGGCCAAAGTGTGGTTCTATGATACACATCCTTAAAAGTGCAGTTTTGTGATAGTTTTGGCAATCGTAGTTTCGTTTTGCGAAATTTACTTGAAAATAATTACTCTATAAAACAACATATTAACAGGGAGCGGTTTGGAGTGTCCATATTTCACCTATAACAAATATTGAACTTGTGGAGCACCAATGATATACTTACAAAGTGTTCTGTTCTGTATGCCCATTTAATTCGAACTGTTAGAATTTTTTTAATGCCCTTTTTATCTTCAAATTTTGATATAGAAGACACACTTCAGCATGGCTGATAGTTGAAATGAAGCATGTTACTGAGCTTCCCTTAAGCCAGGATAGCACCGCCCTCCAGTAAAAAAAAAAGGACAAAACCATAAAACTGAAGCTATTTTGACAAATCTAAGATAAAGTCATACCCTGTAATTGGCACAACAACCTCCTTAAGTGTTTTCTCACTTGTAACATCAATTAACTCTCCCAGACCTTCTGCTGCCTGCTCCTTTGTCTCAGCTGACCCACTAATTAAACCCTGGAGTTCAACAGAAGTTGCAGTATAAAATGCGCTTAAGCCTGAAACTAACGGTAAGAGATAAAGAAAACAAGAGTAGTTTGATTTGGTAATGCACTTCTTTCATGTTTTCCACTTTAGAAGTTCAAAATGCCCATGACTCTAATATTTGGTATAGCAGGGATATTATTATAATACAATTAATAGTTCTCCACAAATAAATACCTGCTGAAATATAGGAAGAAAAGGCTGCAGTGCTTTAGGAAGGCATAAACCAGGTACGAGAATAGGCACCCCCTGAAATTGAATTTCATATTGTTAGAATCTAGGACAGAACAACAATCTTAAATAGTGCCACTGAAAAAATTGTGGCAGCATTTTTTCGAGCTAGGATGGCAATGAGAACTATCCCCACATGCGGACAGCATAAACTGTAGAAGTTCGAAGTATTACCTTTCGCCTCCTACGTTCTTTATCTCTGGCTGTAGAGACAGCATCACGCACTAGTTTTATATGTGTAGGAAGCTGTTCCTTAGGAACAGATCCAACAACTCTTGAAAATGCTTCCCAAGCAGCCTGTCGACCATTGTAAGTAATAAGTCTCAAAAGTAGAGAAAACTGAAACAGGACAGTGCGGGATGGTGGGTGTTCACCGATACAGTAGCCTTATCAGTATCACTGAGCAAAGTAATTAGGATGGACATCATATCAGGAGCCTCATCAGCCAAATACAATTTACTATTTTTGAAGAGGAAACCAATTAGATAGGATGAACCCCGCCTCATAGATGCCTGCAAAGAAATAATCAGTTAAAGCCGGTTAATTGTTCCAACTCCCAAACATAATTATCACGTGAAACAACCTGACTATCGTTGACTCCTTTCAGAAGCTCAGGTAATAATGTTTCAACTCCTTCCTCGTCAATAACCATAATAACAGTTTCAGCAGCCTTCCTAGCGGAGTTTTGTACATCCTATAAAACCCAAGAGAAATATTAAATATGAGCAATGACATAATATACAAATAGCATATTTTAAAATGGACAGATTCTGAAGTATGAGCAAACACATCAAGATAAAGAGCCCAGAAGTAAAATAATGAATCACGTGAACAAGAAATTAGCTGGATTTAACGTATGTTTAGAATGCATCTCACCACATCTTCGTCATCCATAGCAAGTATTAACGCCGGAAGGACAGTTCCAATATGTGAATTCAAACCTGGCCCGGCAACCTCTGCTAGAGCTCCCAATGCATGTGCATTGAATGAACTACACCACAGTAAAGTAATTTGTCAAAAAAAAGGGAGGTTGATTTTAAAAAAAAAGAGTGGTTCACTCACGAGAGAGGTGCCTGAACTAATTTGGGCAATATATGGGGCAAAACGGCTGCAGTCCGCACACTGTAAAAGCATACCGAAAGGTCAACATTTCTCTGCAGTTCAAGGTAAGACATTCAATTTCACCAAATGAATGAGAAAGGAAAAAAAACCTTAGAATCTGCTTTAGACCATCAAGGGCTGTTGCAGATGTCTCATCATCTTCCAAAGCCCGTAGCAGTGTGGGGACAATCTCATCAATGGCTTGCAGTCCAGCACTCTAAATTAAAGGTGAAAAAGTCAATAAAAACACGACAAATCATCCATAAAATAAAATGTGGCCGGCTGTGTTACCTTATATAGAGTATTAAATGCTAATCCAGCAGATTCACGAACCTCTTGGGTGCTGTTACAAATACATACTGTTAAATGAAACTTCAATATAAACAACAAAGGCATACAGCCAAAAAGCAAACCTGTCACACAGAGCAGTTCGGATGGTAGGGATAAGTTCATCCATAAAACTTAATAGCTGATGTTTTCCAGCGCTACCCATAACCTCACTCAAGCCAATGCAAACTCCCTGAAAAGCAAAAGGTTAACAGCATATTGATCATTCCTAGAATAAGTATATTCAACAAAATGAATGACATGTTCAAAAAAAATAAGAAAAGCACATTAATATTAAGCTAAGAATACTTACTTGTCTTCTGCTACCATCTGGATCCTTGAGTCCTTGTGACAAAATGGGAATAATAGAGGGCAAAATTCTCTCACCAAGCTTCCTTACAAGCTCACCAAGTGATCTCCCGGCAACCTGAAAAACGTCAATACAAAATACATAGAAAAAAAAACTAGAACAATTCTCCACAAAGGTCAAACAGTACATGGAATAGGTCAAACCTGCCGCCGTTCTGAGGAAGATGATGCAAGAGATGAAATAAGTGTGTCCATAAGTACAGGCATGATCTCCTTCAGAGTTCTTGGAGTGTTTGCTACAATCGTCTTCCAGACATGTAGCGCAGCCTGGCATGGAAAGAAAAACTCTAGAACAAGGATGTTCTGGGAATACTGAACAGTTGCATATTCTAAATTTCTAAAGGCATGAAACAAAACAGTCAAATTCACTGATTCCCACAGAAGGGGTAATTTAATGAAGATAGCCTAAAATATAGCATATACCTGTCGGACGGTCAAGCTGACATCAGAACGGACCATATAAATGGCAGCAAGAATTTCGTTACGTTTCTCCCTTCCAAGTACATCAATAATTGCACGCCCATGTGCCTCTGTGCTAGCACCTTCATCATCGCTTCCACCCTCAAGAATTGCCTTCCCAGAAGTTCCAGCCACCTATAGATAGCAGCATTACTAGATGGAACAACATAATAGAAAATGCAATACCTGAATTCAGTGCTACATAAACAAGGTAGGGACCTTGAACAAAAGATCACCCAAAAGTTCAACAGAACTTTGTCGGATACGCCAATTATCACTGAATATCCCATCCTCGATAGCAGGAAGCAACAAAGGTAAAGACCTATTTAACATCAAAAAAATGAAATCATATATCAATAGCATTGCTAACAAAATGAGCAGCAAACTAATTCAAACAGAAGGGCATACGATGTTGCATAATGCTCCACGAAGACATGACCAGCAGAAAGTGCAGCATCACGAACAGATTCATTCTCATCAGCAAGCCCTGGTAAGAGTAAATAATTAGAGAATCAATGTGATGAGAGCAGAGATAGAGGTTCAAGTATCTTACCATCTAATATAGCAGGAAGAACGGCCTGCAGGTAATTCTGAAAAACTCCACCCAAGGACCTTGGCAAATACTACACAATAAATATGAGTCAGAAACAAGGTACAATGTTACAGGCGTCAGGCGATATAGTCGTATGAGAAAGAGAGGGAACTAGCAGTAAATTTACCCGGAAAAGTGTCAGATGTCCATCGCGAACAGATGCCTTTTGATGGGAACAGTTCCGGATGATGTCAGGAAGAATATGATCAAAATAATCTTTGCCAAGAGCAGCTAAAACCTGGAAATTGAAAATAATCAATGTAATTATATTTATATACCAGACTGTCTGGCTGCACCAGCCATTCATTGCGTAAGAAATGATAAGAAAAAGGTTTCCCTGGAATTCTTTTAAGATGATAATACTGACTAGGACAACCCTGAACGGACTTTCACGATGCAACATTTAGTTTTTGTTAATTACAGATTTTTTTTCATAATTGAATGATGTGTCAGACAAGTGAGTAGTGATGCATAACTTCTAAGGAAATACAGTTGTGAATTCTCTTGGTTACAAATACTAGATTGCATGCCAATGTTCCCGCAAGAGCTGAAATACAAAAGTAACAAAACCATCCCATGATAATAGACACTGCTAGTTTTTTTTTATAAAAAAAATCATACTACAAAACAAGCACTTGAAGCAAGCCAAAGAAAAGACCAACCTCACTTAGTCCCTGGGCGGCTCCAGATCGTTCAACATTACTACTATCAGATTTGAGTGTATCTAATAACCATGGTACAAGATCTGGGAAAATTTCTTCACCCATTCCTATTATAAGAGATCCAAGAGCTCGAGCAGCAACTGCCCTGACTTCAGGTATAGGATCCACTAGAACCTACAAAATATTGTCAAGCAGCGTATAAGAAGCAAAGGAAGTTCACTTAATAAAATAAATGATCGTCTAGCTATCAGCAGGTACTCACTTCCATCGTGCTATCTGTGCAAGACAGGCATAGAAATTACCTTCTTGACTTCAGGTAGGAGCAATCCTATGTATGGGATCATATCCTTTGGTTCTGTAACTAAAGAAGACATGTTTCCAACTATTTGAGCAGCTTTCTTCTTAGTATCAACACCTCTCTCCCTCAGTCCCCTATGCACAATAGGCACCAGTAACGCAAGTGATGGTGCATCTATCGAGTTAATAAAAGTAGTCTGCAAAAAAACATAGGAGGTAAAGATAATCACTAATAACTTCCACTTTATGAACAAGGTGATGCAAGCAATTGAAATGCAAAAACAGGGTGAACATTATATTAAATCCTACTTTACCTGAAGAAGGATGTCAAGAGAATGTTTCGTGTAGACATTTGGATCCATCAGAGCTGACAGCAAAATTGGGACAAGTGCAGATATTTCAGGATTCTTTATGACACTTCCGACCTGGAAAAACAAAGCAGTGTCCATTGGAGATGAGGCATAACCACATAAGAACATCCTAATGTCTATGATAAATAAGCAAGCGTTACCTGCTGGAGGGCTGTCTGTCCCGCTGCTTGGACTTTAGGATGTGTGTCTGTTAGTACCTGGCAAAGACATAAACATAGCATATAAAAAGACATGCTAAGCTTTATATGCAGCTAGTCAACTCAAAATACAAATTTCATCATATACCTCAGTTAGCTTTGGGACAATCTTTGGAAGACACTGAGATAGCTGCTGAGGAGCACAATATGCCATAGCACCGAGAAGTTGAACACTGCTTTGCTTAGTTCGCCATGCTTTATCTTCTAAGCCCTATCCAAATATGTTCATTTCAAGAAAAAAAATATATTGAGTGTTTATCACACTAGATAAATATACAGCAGTTGACCTTCAGGGAAAAAATGTGGCCTTATAACTGTTTTTTTTCCGATGATATCTGAACTATTAATTAACACAGGTAAAAAAAAGAACTAACACTATAGTGTAAATACTACAGATGAAAACAAGAAAGCAGCATTACACAATGTGCTAGGATAAATCACAAATATTGTATGACAGATGGTCATTCGGATGTTCAGCTCTCTCCAGCTGACCAACTGAAAGGCCACAAGTAGATAATATGCAATTGCATGCAACAAGTAGTTTCTGGTGCCAGATGGCCTATATATTCAAGCTAAAATTTGAAAATAGTACAGTGCATCAAATATATGAAATGACAGAAGATTTAGTAAGTTGATTGAACTTCAACTGTGTAATAAGAGCAAGCGAGCAACTATAACGTACAGAGCAACAATGAAAAGTTACAGTCTGTTAGCTTCAAACAAGACATACGCACCTTAAGAAGTGAAGGAAGGACGAGCTTCACACCATGACCGGTGAGCTGAGACATCATTGCACGAGCAGCACATTCAGCAGCTTCACGCACTGCCAGAACTTGATCAGAGAAAGACACAAGTAGCAAGGGTAGCATTTGAATGACATATCTGCAAGACAACAATCACAGTGAACCAATTTGAACCAGATAAAAATTATGAATTAAATGGTGCCTCACTTACGGCTCAAATAGTCTGCCAAGCTTCTCGCACAGGCACTCAAATCCAAGTAAAGCTCCTTCACGAGATTTTGCAATAACTCTGGGGACAGACAGATTCAGTGTTATCATACATTGAATATTACTGTCTTGTCAAAGAAAGGTGGGCACCTGATTGGAGTGGCACAGACAAAAAAAGAAATATATGAAGCAAGGACTAATCCTATCATTGCAAAAATGCATGAATGAGGAACTATGCCTTCAAAATGCCAGATTTAAGGGTGCAAAAGAAGGGTCTCAACTCTCAAGCTCAGGATGAAAAACCAGCCCCCTAAACCATTGAGAGTAAAGGTCACAATTCTAGACATCCATTTTTCAAATGCCTTAAAAGCAAGTAGACAACAAAAAAAAAGTAAATTTAAAATGCTGTTGGCATATAACTTAACGAACTTGTATGCAGCATGGTGAATGCATCAACTAGTTTTAGTCATGAAGTCCCTCATGTAGCACTGTTGGAAGAGGTAACAAGGTCACATACCTGTCTTCCAAACCTTGCCGTAATGTTGCAGCAATACCATACTTCTTCAAGGACGAAATTCCAAATCCTTTAACCACCCCGGCAAGGCCAAAGGCTGCACCACGCCGCTCACCATATTTTTCACATTTCATCATCCGATCCAATAATCTAGATACAAGAGTTTGGGCTTCTTCCTGGTTATGGATAAGTGCACATTATAACATCAAACAGAAAAAAAGAAGAAAATGCAAGAAGAGTGGATACTAAATAGATCAGGAGGTCATCAACGCAAGGAAGAAAACTAATGGTGAACAGCACAACTCACCAGTTTTGAGACCATAAGTGGAGACAAACAGTCCGAAACAGCCCTTTGAACTGCCTCTGATGGGGTGTTGAGTACATCTAATAACTTCTCAACAACACTGTGAACTTTAGGATCATCCTGTTACAGAGTATATATAAGTACCATGTTGTATAGATATCTTTTAAGTTAAAAACAATTCAGCATCCCACACACCATAAGGTCTGAAAGCATTTGTACCTTTAATAGATGTTTTGCAAGAGCACCAGTGAATATTACAACACCTTCTCTGACAAGATCATACTTTTCCTCGTCTGATGCCTGTGAACAAATGAGAAAACATAGGCGACAACGCATTATACCACAGATAAGAAAAGCCATGAGCTATATCTTCAACACAAATCGCAATGGTAAAATTATTATAGTGGCTTACCTTTTTATTCAGGTAGCTCTCAAAAATAGGAAATAGCAAAGGAACATTTTCCTTTCCATGTTTATCAATAATAAGGATGCCGGCATTAATCATTCTACCACGAACATCCACATTAGGGTCAGCCTGTAAGTTCAATATAAGAAGTATTAAAAATCCAATGTAAGAGGCATAACAATAGATCCACGTAAAATAATAGGGAAACACTTACCAATGCACGTGATATGAGAAATGTCATGACAACAGGAAGATCTTTAGAGCCCAAAACATCTGCAACTGAGTGGACTGCTAATGCAATACCCTGTCTTCCAAGCCAGTGCGTATCTCCAAATTCAACTCCAGCGCCAAGATCTCGAATGTA
Source organism: Otatea glauca (assembly GCA_036346275.1). NCBI lineage: Eukaryota > Viridiplantae > Streptophyta > Magnoliopsida > Poales > Poaceae > Otatea > Otatea glauca. The sequence goes on along the minus strand of CM070715.1, from coordinate 79,345,960 downwards.
CAATGAGAAAAGAGTAGAAAGTGTATCCTGCCATGACCCCATATAATCATCAGAAGGTCTCTTCCAAAGCAACAAAAATTCTGTAGTCATGAGAGCTATTTTATGGTGCCTTTTGAATATTTTGCAATTAAATAAACACAATGACACTAGGATGAACATAATGCACAAGGGGAATTTGCGCCATTGGAGACTTACTTGCATTTTGTCTGGATTTTCATCCAATGCAGCAGCCAGAGCCTCAGCTGCAGCAGCTCGAACATTATAATTTTTATGGGAAAGCGCATCGAAAATACCAGAATAATCAGTACAAACATCAAAACCAAAGCAATCCCATAACTCTTCTGCTAATTCAGCAACCACCTAGAAAAGGTACATGTGCCAATGAGTACACCACTTAAGCATTTCTTTGTAACAATCAAAAGTTCAACATTTTTTAAGGATGTAAAAAAAGATTAATAAAACACAGTTCCATGTCAAATTTATTAGGAATGTTGTTACCAACCTTCTCCAGATCATGAGCAGCAATCCAGAGGCTTGTTGAAACCTGCAAATCCCGTTGTACAGAGTGGCTAGGAACACACTTTATAGCAGTTAAGCAGGCAAGCCTAACATGCACTTCTTTTGCATATACTCCAACAAGAGCCTAAATAAAGAAGGGTGTAAGAATATCATAAAATCAGATGAAACAAAGTGCTGAGATGAGGAATTAACCAAAAAATAACAACCTGTGCCAAATCGTTGCTTTTTAGACCAAGGCATAACTCGTTCAGCATAGGTCCAACTGAAGGATGATAAGCAGGAATAGTGCTTAGCACATGATACAGAACCTAGTGCCCCACCAAAAAAAGTTAGTGAATAAGAGGGGAATAAACAATGAAAATCATTAAGTCATTAGAGAACTAAGAATGTTTAACTGATAACATTCTAGGTCGAGGAAGGGGTAATATTGGATCCAGATGCATAGATAGTATCTGAAGCACATCATCATGAAGGCATGTCTTTTTGGAAGAAAGAAGGATCCTCTCCATTATCTGAACCAAAAAGGAGAAAATAATGAAAAGAAAGCAAAAAATGCAAAAGGAGAAAGGGAAAGGTGAAGAGGAACAAAAGTAAATTTATCATAGGACTACTGACAAAATGGAAGAAATACCGGAAAAACAAAAGTAAATGAATCTGCTGGAAGAGGTCCCGCTTTGCATGCAACTGTCAGCCCAGTCACTATTTGTTCAAAGAGGCCAGATGATGACCTCTTCTTGCTATCTTCTTCCATAATCACAGGCATAAGGTCCGTAACAATTTCAAAATCGTCAACAGAGATTACACGGATAGCAGCAGCAATCTCAGGTGCCCAATTGGAAAGAGGAGGGGCTGTGCAGCGTGCTAGCCTCAACATTGCACAAAATGCAGCATTACTTACTATTGGAGAACCTAGCAACGGTTCAACATAATTTACCTGCATGGAAGTATGGAACACCATCAAGCATTAAGCCATAACACATATAAACAAACACAAATATACAACCTACACTGAGTATATAATCGGCTACATTATATCTAGCCCTTTCATAAAATTCTCCGCAAACGTATTGAACAATATAATAGGAAAGTAGAGCTTAAAGTAGAAAGGCTTTTTTGGATGGAAAACATATGACATATAGCAATCATCACAATTCACCGCCAGAGCATATCTGGGGAAAAAATAACTTAAAACCTAAACATCTCTCAAATATATGATTTATTCGACACTAAATGACCAAATAGATATTAACCTACTTTTATAATCGCATATAGGATAGTCAGTTCATTGGCCAGATATCCCTTTTTCCCACGATTAGACTGTCCAAGTATGTACTATTGTTACAACAAAATACCATACTAGGGCAGCCATCCATTATTACAAACTTTCGATGAATTAGTCCAAACAGGCATTTTTGGTTCGATTCGCTTACATAGATAACTATATATAATGCATTCAACATTTTTGGCAGTTTTCTGGGCTTAGATAGAAAATGTGCAACATGAGCCACGGCTATCAGTAACAGAGTAGGAAAAAGAGACTAGGAAAGGCAAGGGTAGGATTGCTAACCAGAGAAGGTAGTTGGCCGTGAGTAAATATAGGATTAGCAATAGCTAATTCACCAAGAGCATCCAACATTAAGGCAAGATTCTTCTGCACATGTCCAACCTTCTCACGCACGGATGCTTCCTCGTTCAAAAGCATCTCTCTCGCCTCCTCTTTTGCAGTCTTGGCCTTGTCAACAGGAACTGGAAAGAAAATTGTATAACATAAAGTTTACCAAACGGTGCACTAAACCTAACTTGTCACAAAACCAAGAGCTTGAAATACCCGTCTTTTTTGTCGATTTCCCGGTTTCTCTCTTGCCAATGCTAGAGGATTCTCTCTTGTCACTCTTTGCAGGGACACCAGATCGAGCGGTGTCCTATAAAATATTGCAAAGATAAAATCCAGAATAGTTTAACAATAAGTCATTATCTATGATCCAGATGTTTGTAGCTCGCACCGCAACATTTCCAACAATATAAGGTGCCAAATTGCAGTAGTTAAGCTTCATCAGCCATACATGATTTAGTCACAACCTCACAGGGCTACATATTCCAATTAAAGTGATACGAAAAACCATGTTGCAAGAACTAAAAGAGAAAAGCAAAAGGCTGCACAGAAGTACAAACTTTTAAAATTCATTTTTCTTGTCCTAGAGGGCATTTTTTTTGGGATGTAAAGAACAAGAATTACCGCATCTTGATCATCATATGCACGGAAACGTCCCTTTGCAAGTTTCATATTTTTGGAAGCAACAGCCTCAGCAACATAAATCCCTTGCTCAGTTGACAATTGCCCCTCTGGAGTAAAGAATATCTACATTAGAGTGAGAAGAACTTGTAAGTACATCCTTACAGTAGGATTATCCACCTTCAAGGAGTAGTGTGAAATAAGAAGCAATTGATAAAGGCAGAAAAACAATAAATATCATGTCACCATATCTGTATATAAAAAATGTTAAAAGAATGTGAAACGTTTTGAGCATGAAATATTTATGACATAAAAATAACTCACCATTTCTGCACTGATGGTACAAAAAAAAGGGCAGAGTTTTATATGACCAGAGATGTAATTACGCATGAAGCAATATTAAGCCATCAAGACATTAAGAGGTACAGCATTTCATTCAGTTTGTATTATGGGATGGAAGTGCATCAGTTTCTCAGCATGCTCCACTACATAAATAGTGGTGTGTTAAAATTAGTAAAACAATTACTGACATGGTAATACATAATTAAACTGACCATGGCTTTGGGAACAAATGCAGCAACACGGGTCATTCAGTGAGAAGAGAACAAAGGCTACACATTCATGCATGCTGAAAACAGCACAAAAACCAATAGATTATACCAGTCCAATAATGAGTTGATGCGACCTTAGAAATATGCGTGCTATTTTGACCTAAAATACATGGGCTTTAGAAATCGCCATGAGACTTTTCACATTTTTTAATTTAAAAATAAATATCATCAACAAGTACTGAAAGTTCACCTTAATATCATTCTCAGAGAAGCCATCGTGCAAAGTGCGATCTGGAAGCCCTATGAAGTGCTGGAAAGATAACAATATGAATAAAATGTTAGAAGAAGATATTGCAAGTTTCATTTGAAATATGAAGAGTAAACAGACCTTCTCAAACTCTAGAAATGTTTCGTTTGGTGTTATTGTCATCAGTGTTGATAATGAACATAATGCAGCACGATGTTCTTGCTTGTTGGAACTAAACAAACCATCCTGTGAAAGTAATTCCTGTAGAGAGAAAAATCTACTGGTTATCAACCCAAATAAAGGTAATAGTGCACGGGAAAATTGTGTATGGTAAATAATACTTAGCTTCGCATAAGTAAATATGGTAACCTGAGTATATTGAGTTGCATGCACAAGCCAGTTCACCCAAAAGCTTAAGCTGATGAGGAAAGGTGGGCAATTCACTTATACTTCAACACTCCCCCTCACGTGTAGGCTCCCTCAGGCCTAGAACGTGGAATAGAAGTGGGCTGCAATTATTATTTTTTAATTACGCCAACCGGGTCTTGAACTCGAGACCTCTTGGCTCTGATACCATATTGAGTTGCATGCACCAGCCAGTTCACCCAAAAGCTTAAGCTGATGAGGAAAGGTGGGCAATTCACTTATACTTCAACAGAGTATCTCACAATCAAGCTAGCTAGAAATTGGCTAGGGACCACCCAAAATTGGGCAATGTCCCCCAGAACCAGCCAAGGACACTCCCATTTTGGATATTGTTGTTTTACTATAATTCATTTTCTTCGTATTAACAAAAAGCTAATGATTACTGTGATCAATCACAAAAAAAAACTTGTATCAAAATTACCCAAAAAATTATAAACTTGGCTAGAGTAAACCAGTCCAGCTTAATCTATCTTGTCCCTGGCAGAATTGGAAATGCAGCTATTGTAGCCAGGGTAGCTACTGACACTAAAAAAATTCTGGTATGTACCATGTGCTAACGGGCATACACTATAAAGGCAGAAGTACATTCAACTATTTTTACTAGCCTGTTGCACATCTACACATTTGATGGGAATTTCAGAAGGTGTCATGGCCTAATATCTGCCATTTAGCATTGCTAAAATAGTAGCACACATCAATAGAAAATTTAAAATTCTGCCAGGCAGAAAATAAAGGCAAGCCTATCATATTAAAATTCAAAAAAATTAGAATTACCTTGCAGATACCCGAAATCTTGGGTGAAATTAAGTCAATAAAGAAGATCCTTTGTCGTTTCAACATTCTCTGCAACCTCTGAAATTGGAGAAACAAACCAATTAGTCACATCAAAATGTGGACAAAAGATATGTAGCAAGATCCAACCTTCCATACACCAGCAGGAGAACCGGAGCCGGAAATACAAGGATGATGAGAACACAATATGAGTCGAGAATATGATCTCGGACTATGGTCAACCGCGTAAGGTGCAAACAACAACAAGCACTTGACAAGGACCTCAGTAGATGGAATGAATGGTAGTTGTGGATCTGCAGAGCTTTCCATATCACTGATTGAAAAAAGAGATGAATCAGGATACGCATTTAGAGGGTTCCGACAAAGAATAATGTCAACACAACCAAAGCAGATGCCTTGTAGACTGCACTCACCCCCCAAGAGGAGGGTGAAGAATTAAGAATAAGTAAGCCATGTAAGTATTCAATCACCAATAGGCCACATACCCTTGTTTCAATATTGACAATGTCTCTCCAACTAGTGACAACCAATTAGTGAATAAGAAGAGAAGATCTTCAGCCAAGGCACCAGAGCTTGAGAGGACTTTCTTGGTAGCATCATAAGCTATCTTTCTCACTTCCCAACTCGGATGGCAAACTAGATATATTAGCAGCTGGACCCAAAAAAAATAACAAATCAATATAGGCCACAGAACTGATTTTCTAAGGGCAAATACTTCGCATACACTACAAAAATTAAATGTTATCAGGAATTTAAAAGAAAATTTGGTATAAGCAAGTCAAAATCAACAGATTGGAGCATGCTTGCCCATTATAGATACCTGTAGTAATGACTGGATAGGAAAAAATTCTTGGACCCTGCAGTTAAAAAATTGATAAGTCGAGGAAAGAAAAAAGGCACTCGTCTAACACATAAAATCAAATTTAGTAACGGTAGAAGCAAATGCTAGAGCAAGACCGGAAAAGATGCTCCACAAGCAGTGATCGAAGAAGATCCACAGCGGTTAAGCAATCTTCATCTGTTAGTTTGGACAGCTGCAATTAGAAGATGTTGTGTTAAAAAACTTACTACAATGAGCTTCAATTTCAAGGTAGCATAAAAAGGTTTGGAAAGCTTAGAACTGTTAGAAGAATTAAAATGCCAATGCTTACCCCCAAACCACCAAAGTATTTCATAATCACTGATCATTCATATTCTTCAAGAACATTTTACATAACAAAAAGATTTTACAATGTAGCTTATCATCGCATTTCAAAGAATCAACAAAAATGTTATGGAGACGCTGAACTGCTGAAGTATAACCCTTTGTTATGACAATTTCAATAATACATAGGGCAAACTACTACAAGGTTTATGCCATGAACCAGTCATGCCAAGGAGATAAATAGGGAGTCTCAATCATTATGTAGAACAAATTATTCCTGTTGAAAATTCAAAGGACACAGGAATTACCAACTGTACAGAGATCAATGAGGGTTCATTTTGAGCAACCAATGCCCAGAGCTTCTCCTTCACAACAGCACCATCTGCGTATCCATTTAAACCATATTTGTCAGAAAAGATACTTGGCAATACAAATGAAAAAAATACCCAAGGATATCGAAGGAAATTGTAGAGAACCTGCTTTTGTATCAATGGCAGCAAGCCTCGATATTGCATAGAGTGCATAGATTCCATCCAACCGCTGTGTTGCCTTGGTGAAACCAGTTTTCGACAACTGGATCAAATGATCCAACAAAGAAGTAACCTGAACAACAACAAATTTAACAATAATTAAAATGCATCAGTCATTAGTATCGGCGTTTCATCTGACTTTCAATCACTCTTCCTTTAGCACAAAAAAAAAACTCAACAGGAAGATGATTCTTTTGGTAGACAACTGAAAGTAACTATGTTACCTTAGTCAGTGAATCAGTTTTTTTGCATATGACTTGTATTAACTTTAGATGCCCCTTTCTTAAAGTGTCTTTCTCTTTCAAGCCTGCAGTTATAAATGAAATAACATCTGGTTGGACAGCTTCAGCTGATACTGAAGCCCAGGATCCCAAAGCTGAGAGAATTGCCAGTTTCACTTCCTCAATACCTGTCATCAGATAGCAAAGCTATTAATTGATCCTCTTGGATGAGGGTATGAAGCATAGAATGGAACACTTGAACTTTACCATCATCCTTGTAACTCGTTAGAAGGAAACTAGATATTGAGGGAGCAAGTCTGCTTATTTGCTTCGGAGGAAATCTTGACAGCTGCTCTAAAGCATTTATCATTCCAATTCTCTGGTACGGTAGTGATAGTTTCCCCTCCGAACCTGCCCAAATCAAGCTTGTCAGGAGCTATATGTGAATTATAATACCAAATTCCACAGTGCGTTATGCTTTGTTAAAGTTGCAGGGTGTAGAACATTAACAGGAGTAAACATAATATAATAGGTAAAGAGGTATCAGAAAACAGAAACTGTATATGTACAACCTCCTAAAATTGCTTTAATAGCATTGAACATGGAGGGTAGAGTGTCTGGATCACTGGACTTCTCGCTTAATGTTCCTACAATGCTCAAAGCATTAATCCTCCTCTCTTCATCTGAATGCCGAGCCTGATGCAGAACAACTGGCATGAACTCCATGGAATACTTGCTTAGGTCTAAATGAAGTGTTTTGAGAAGATATCCAATAGATTGTAGCACTATCTCAGGATTTCTTTTCAGCATCCTTATGCATGATGGTAGAACAACATTTTTAAAATCCTCATGCCCAATATCCAAGAAAAGAGGCTTAAAAGCTTCACTGGCTGCTTGTGGTGGCCGATCTTTTGAACTCAAGATGGTTTTGACGTACAAATCAAGGAACACTGGCTGAAAAGAGATCACAACAGATTGTCAAACACGCTAGCAAAATTAAAGGGGGTCCAGAAAAATCAGGTTATACAATACCATACTTGTAAATAACAACTGAAAATTGGTTGTCAAACACTAGGTGGAAAGTTTACCTTGTACTTAGTGAATAACGATGATGAAGTAATGGTGAAATCCAGTATTAGATTTACGAATGCAGGAGAATCCCTCACCGAAATCCTCAAATCTCTGATCTCCTCTATGTACATATTATATATTTCAATACACTGGAAAATGAAACCAAATAAGAAATGATCAGGAGCCAGTTCTGATAACCCTGTGTACTACAGTTATTTACTTATTTTCCGAAAATTACCTCAGAGAAAAGATGGACGAATAGTTGTTTGCATGTCCGGCGCTGACGGAAGGAACCATCCATAAGGACTTGAGATAAGACAGCTTGTGCATTGGCCAGTCTAGAGAAACCACCCTTTGAAAGTGTAACAAACTGGCTCCATTTCAGAAGATAGCATGACCATCTGAGAAGCTTGAAGCATGCGAGAGGGCTTGTAATCTTTAGATTCTTTTCCATAGACTGAACCAGTGTAGCAGCAAACGGCTTCATAAAGGTTGATTCACCAAGAGCCTGAATAACCATATCATCTACCGCTTTTCTCGATGCCCGATCATCGTATATAGGCAATGTCTGGAAAATGAGATCAACTAACAATGTGGTATCTGATGGCGACTCTGCAGGGGAAACAAAGTACCTTAAGAAAAAATGATTTTATGTTGAGCTTATGTACATAACATTGGATAATGAGCTGAACAAGTATCATTTGAGACGAGCAGGAAGAATTACCCCACAGAGGTAAACAAAAGAAATGATAAAGTGTAAAAGTAGGGCAATTTCACCCAATCAGTGGGCTAGGATAATTGCAGCCATATTGTCTTAGGGTTCAGAATGTGACTAGTATAAATATCTTAGCAACGTGAAAAATATCTAAACAAATTAAATATCTGATGTCTGATGACATAGGCTATATGTTATCAGAAATGATCAGTTGTAGCGTAATAACCTCTCATGATATATTCAACAACACCTACATGCCATAAAGTTTGTTGAAGCTAATGTCACGAGCTGGTTGATGCAAAATCTTCGCAAATAGTTAAGTGTACCAGATGCATATAAGCTTCTAAGCTCTAGAAACTGGACTCATTATACTTGCAAGTATGCAACTATAATAACAGGAATCAGACAATTGGTGGTAACAGCTCTAACCCATAGCATCTCGCCAGATTAACAATAGACTAAAATTATATGAAGCATAGGCTGCAAAGTTTTTGCTTTTCTGAAAAAAAAAGGTATGCAGGTATGAGCTGAATATTACTTCAATCCCAAGACGATCAGATGTTTGTGAACTTCTCATAAGAGCTAGCTCAAACAGTAGAACAAGGATAGCATAGATTAACGCGAGTCAATTTTCCTTAAGGTCAGCCCTATACGTTGCAAAACTCGGTTAAAGTTGCAAATGAAGCCAGAACGAGATTAAAAAAAACAATGGAAAGTTGCAACTGAAGCCAGAACGAGATTAAAAAAAACAATGGAAAGCTGCAGCTCAACTGCAGATGGTTGCTTTGGGACAACCACTTGAAATCAAGCAGTGTGTGTCACGTATTGTGTACAAGCTCCATTCCCTTGGTTCAAAACTACTACGCAGATATTAGAACGATGCAATAACAAGCAACTCCAGAAGCTACATAACTGCTGAGCGCTGACCCACCTATGATCTCAACAAATGAAATCCAACTACAGATCGCAGTTGATAACACTAGCAGAGGATGCGTCAGAAGAACAAAGCGACGCGCTGATCTCAATCCAAAGTCCGCAGGGATAGGCTAACGAGCACACCTACACAAAAGAGCGAAGCTAACAACCTACAATCCGTTGCAAGTTGAACGGAATCAAGCAAGCACAAAAACACGCAACACATCACCGGAGACGGGGAGATCCAGCTCTCGCAAATCGAAGCAAATCCGCCGTCAAAAGTTCGAAAATTTTCCGATCGCAGAGCCCCCCTCTGAAAAAAGTAGGGGGCACGGGAGACTAATCTGCGGACGGAAGGGAGCGGAAGATCCCGAGAGAGAAGAGCAGAGGCGATGATGGCATCGATACCTGATGCTTTCTCGAGGAGAGGGGGGAGGATGCGGCTGAAGAGGCGGAGGCGGCGCTTCGTGGAGGAGGTGGAGACCTCGGCCGCGGCGGCGCGCAGCACCTCCTCCGCGGCCGTCTCCTGAGCGCCCATTTCGCGGAGGAGGGGCGCTGGTGTGGCGCCGGCGGCGGGGGGAGGGAGGCCGAGAGGGAGCGAGTGGTATGGGGTGCGCTGCGGCGGGCGAGTAGGTGAGAAAGAAGGAATCGGGCAACGCAGCACAGGGTTGGGGAGATTACTACTCAGTTGTTGAGGGTTTTAGGCTACAACTCAACCTACAGCTGATGGCCACCTGGGCCGTGCCTAACGGGCCGGTCCAAGGCATTTACTATTGGTACAGTTCAGGCACAGTTTAGCTTATCCGTAAATAGGTCATACCGACACGGTCCGTGTCGTGATTAGACTGGCACGGCGGGCTGGTACGGTATGGCCCGGCCACGGTACGGCACGATTACGAGCGGTATGACCCGATTAGCTCATCACGGTTTGTTTGACCGTTTAATTTGAAAAATAGTTTTTTATAACCGTTGGATGCTTAAAAAATTCGAAATAATTCTAAAAAATCCTGAATTTTTTTCATATAAATAGATGGTTGCCCCACTCTCATTTCCACACCAGCAATCTTGCATTCTTTTCTATTCATTCTCTTGTAAAAATTCTTTTGCTCTTGGTGGTAATTTAGCAAAATTCAAATTAGTTTAGAAAAAATCCAAAGATCCGAAATTCACTTCCGGTTTCTATCAAGAAATCAAGGTAATAATTGTGATTTAATTTTTTATTTTGTTAGTATTTTAAATAATATTAAAGTACTAATAGCGTAATTATTTTTTATAATTTTCTTTATGGAGCACAACGATTTTTTTGTCCTTCCTAGCTTCTGGTTTCGGGATTTCACCCAAGGAACTCTTGCATCCTATGAAGCTGGAGAAGCTGCAGTACTTGTGTCATCCTCAAAATCTACTAGTGCTACTGCGTTGGCAAGCACCGGGCCAAAAAGATCAAGACGCAATACATTAGGAGTCTGGAAAGATTTCGAGCAGATCTTCGAGACATCAGATGGCGTTCAGAGCAGGTATGCTATTTGTAAATATTGTAAGCATAAATTAACTATGAAACCTACAGGTGAAACGAGGCACTTGAAGAGGCATGCTGAGAGATGTAAAAGAAAAGCGGGGGTGGCTTTCAAACAGATGCAGCTGCAGTACAACCCCGACGATACGGTACGTAACTGGGACTACAATCCCGATGTAGCTCGTGAATCTCTTTGTCATTTAATCGCTTCTTAAGATCTTCCTTTAAACTTTGGTGAGTCATCTGCATTTAAAAACTATATTAGGGCCGCTCATAATCCTAGGTTTTCTGCATTTTCTAGACAGACAACAACTAGAGATTTGATTAAATACTATAATAATTATCGTAACAAGCTAAAAGAACAATTTCGTATCTGTATTTTTTCTGTGTCTTTGGCATCTAGCATATGGAGTGGTAGAGCTAAAGAGGATTACCTTAGTGTAGTTGCTCATTATGTAAACAATGAATGGCAACTAGAAAAGAGAATTATAGGATTCAAATTAATTGATGTAGCATACCCTGGTGAAAATATTGTTGATTATATTGTAAAGGTTGTGGAAGATTTTGGCCTTACTGATAAGATTTTTGCGATAACATTAGATAATGCTTTAGCAAATACTTCTGCTATGAACATTTTTACTCTGCTTTCCAATTCGTATTCTGAATCTTTCTTATTACATCAACGTTGTGTTTGTCATATTATTAAAAAGGGCCCGGTGCTACCAGTCCTAGTCGGGCGGTAGCACCGCTCCTAGTTGGCTGGTGCTACCAAATTTTCTGTAATAGCTAGTTTTTCTAGCCATTAGTCTGGAAGCCGGTGCTACCAGGCCTAGTTGGGCGGTTGCACCGGATTTGCTGAGTTTTTGCAGATTTGCCTCCCAACGGCTAGTTTTGGCTTGGAGGCTATAAAAGGAGGCCTTGGGAGGCATTGGCTGGTTGCTGACTTTGGGGAAGGTTTGTGGAAGTTGTGTGCATGTGTTGCTCTCTTCGATTTGGTTTTTGAGCTAAAAGTGAGCCCTATTTGCATGTGTTGCATTTAGAAGAGGATTGAGAGCCTCTTGTGTATATATTGCACTTGAGGGGAGCCTTGTGCATGTGTTGCACTCGGTGATCACCATTGTACATGTGTTGTACTTGGTGGAGCTCAAGCTAGAGGGCTTGGCTTGTTACTCTTGGTGTTTGTCACACCTAGATGGTGTGTGGAGGCGTCGTGCGCGGTGACCTTTTCAAGTAGATTGTGAGAATGCCTGGCAAAGTTATGAAGGTCGGAGCTCGCCTAACCGGAGTGGGAAAGAGCTACCACTAGTGAAATCGAAGCGGGTGCTCAATTCGTGGAGTCGGTCCAAAGTGGTTTGGGCTTGCCTCAATGTGGCTTAGGGGAGACCTGTAAGTCTCCGAACACTACGGTAAAACATCGGTGTGTCTCTTTATGTTTGCTTGCAATTCTCTATTTGCATTGTTGCAATTTACATTCCTAGAATTAAATTGCTTGATTGTCTTTAGGATTGTATATCCTTGAGTAGAGACATAATTAGCTAGTGCACTTAGTTAGGCTAGTTGATTTAGGTTTAAACTGTCAAAACCTTAGTTTATCGTTTCCACATTACTTCTAGGTTTTGGCAAAGAGTGTTTAGAGATAAATTTTTAAAATCGCCTATTCACCCCCCTCTAGTCGGCATCCTCGATCTTACAAATGGTATCAGAGCTTGGTCTCTCATTTATTAGGCTTTACCGCCTAGAGAGTAAGGATGACGACTAGTGGTTTAGTACACTACACCGATTCACATTTTTTTATGGCTTAAATTATGCTTCACAGAAATTATTTATGATTTCTCATTTTAAATCCATGAGCCCCCCTAGTATGGTGGATCGTAGATGTGGGCTTTTCTCTTCGGTTGAACGAAGTTGCTCCAACTAAAGGAGAAGAGAAATGCCTACATCTCGAAGCTCAAGCTACTAATGTTTTATTTAGCATTGTGAGCGTAGATGTATTCAATAAAATATGTAATCTTAAGAGTGCTCATGAGATGTGGATAAAGCTTCAAGATTTATATGATGTGTCCACATCCCCAAGTGAGATTGCATAAAAGAATGAGTGTCGGGAGATGAAACTTCATCTATCTCAATTGATGAAGAACCGACAACACCATCAACCTCAACTTCTACCTCAAGCGATGATGAGTATTCAATTCCATCTCCACCATCACGTTGCTTCATGGCTAAAGGTAAAATTGAGGTAAGTGATGATGAGGATGATGAGCACTCTTACGATGAGTTGATGAATATGTTAGAGGAGCTCAATGATTATCTTGGGAAGGAGAAAACTAAATATAAAATTTTGAAGCTTGAGCATGACTCACTTCAAAATGATTATAATATGCTTAAAGAAAATCATGAATCCCTCCTTCTCAAGGGAATCATTAAGCCAAGATTGGACATAGGAATTTCCTGTGATATTCTAGATGATATGCCATGTTTAAATGTTAATTCTTGTATTTCAAGTCAATATGTCCACTTCTTGTGAGGATTTAATTGATATGCCTTTTGCTCAAATGAAATTGCTTCAAGTTCTTCTATGTGTTTAGAGACTAATCTTGTAGAGGAGAATAAAGCGCTCAAGGAACAAGTCACTTAATTGAGAAGTGACTTAGAAAAGTGCTACAAAGAGAAGACCACCCTCGACGACATTCTAAGCAAGCAATAGGTCTTGCAAGACAAGAGAGGGATCGGCTACATCTCCAAAAGAAGAAGAATAGCAAGACAAGGCACAACATAAGACACTCGAAGACCATCATATGCCTTGGATGCAACAAGAAGTGACACCTCGCCTCCGTGTGCCCTAATAAAATGGAGAACAAGTCCACATCACAAGCATTAAGGCAAAGTTTTTACTTGGCAAAATTTTTAACGAGGCAACCAAACATCAATAAAGCTCATTATTTAATTTTAATTATTTGTCTCATTTTAGAATTTATTTCGTATTTTAGCTTTTTCTTAATTTACATATATTTTTTATAAAGTTTTTCTACATCCTTTGAGCTTTTCTAATTATTCTAATTTTCCCATTTTTCTGATTTTTTCATATTTTTTCATACTTTTTGTTTTTTCCTAATTTTTCTAACTTTTTCTCATTTTTTTTATTTTTTGGCACTAACGGGCCGACTCAGCCCGTTTCGGCCCATTGAACCCGTGACGGCACGGCACGGCCCATGAGGCCAACAGACCATGCTTGGGCCGCCTCCCCAGCACATGGGCCGGCACGGCACGACCCGTTTATTAATCGGGCCAAAACGGGTCGTGCCTAAATGGGTCATGCCTAAACGGGTCGTGCCATCCGTTAATCGGGCTATGCCGCCCATTTGGGCATCACTACCTACAAGTCATGTTTGACTGCTATGTGGGGCCCTCCTGTCAGAGATGATTGCTGCTCTGTTGTTGTTTGTTTTGTGGGTCCAGTATGTAAGCAGCTGAGTATGATCGGGTTGTGTGACTGGGCCCAATGGTTAGTACTCCCTCCTTTGATTTTTATAAGGTGGTCACGCATTTCGAGAATATAAATTTGTAAAGTAACTAACAATATATAGATTATATGACACAAAAGTGATACCGTTATATTCGTATTTAAAAACACTTTCCTATGATTATGATTTTTGTAGCTATGAATAAAGTATTATAAAAGAAATTAACGATTAAAGTTCAACTTTGAAGATTATACCAAGTCAAACCGTGCCTTATAAAAATAAATAGAGGGAGTACTTGTTAACGAGCCCATAACTTAGGGATGTAAAGAGCCAAGTCCTTCACCCCAGCTACTCCTACAATATTATCATGGCAATTGATGTGGTGGTAGGATCAATCGATGCAAAATCACATTGATATGTTGTAACATCCCAAAAATTTTGCCCTAAATATTATTTTAATGTCAGTTGTGCATTTTGTATTTTTTTCTGGAATTTATTGGATTTTCCTGGAATTTAATTGAGTTTATTTCAAATAAGGTATATTGACCTTTTTGTGAAAACAAATTAAATATGTATAAAGTTTATATAAAGTTTTGCCAAAAATATTTTATTTAGATCCAGAATGTCTCAAAGTATTTTTGAGAATTTTCTGAGATTTTTCCTGATTATTTTATAGCCTAAAACTAATGAGATCAATTTCTGCTATTATTTTAAATCAAAAACCTGATTTAAAACCGTGTGAACAGTACTGGGCCGGAGCCCAGCACTGTGCGCGTTGTGGCCCGTTTAGTGCACGGCCTGTCCTGGTTAGGGTTAGCGCCAGCCGTTGGATCATCATCGCACGATCTTCATCAAGCCGCGTCACCAAGTGCTGCGTTGACCGTCGGATCGAGAAGGAACGCTGGTGATTTGAAGATGAAGCTGGAAACCCTAGCGTCTGCGAGCCGTCGGATCAAGATCGGACGATGAGGGTGGAATCGCGTTGTTTTGTTAAGATTGGATCGTATCCATTGGATTTGGAAGGTGCGGATCGGATCGTATCGCATCGGGAGTCATCGAGACCGTTCATCGCAGATCGGACGGCCCTCAGTCATCGTATCCGATTTGATTTTCGAATCCGTCGCCATTTAGCCACCGCCGCGTGATTTAGTCTTGACTTTTTCGTGCGCATGCTGAGGCTATTTAAGGCTCGGACCGCACCCCGAGAACCGTTGTTCCGGTGCGCATCCGTAGCCCTAGCTGCTGTCGTTGTGCCGTCGCCATTCGTTCGCTAGAGCTCGCTGGAGTTCCCGAAGCGCCGCCGTTCGTCTTCTTCATTTTGTGCCGCCGTTGAGCCGTTTGTTGCCGCTCCGGTTCCAGATCCGGATTTGCCGCGTGAAGCAGCGTTGGAGCCATTGCTTCTTCGTTGCTGGAGGAGCCTGGTTCGCCGTTGGAAGCGTCGTCATCTTCGTCTCCGGGAGCAAAGCACCGCCGCGACATCGCCGGGACTCAGAGCTTCGCTCAGCCGTCGGATCTTCATCGAATCGTCCAGATTGTGCCGTGTCATCTTCATCAATAGTGAACCTCTCCGGTAAGATGGCTCGTTGGATCTGAGATGAGCGGTCAAGATGGTGCCACGTAGGAGTAGATCGGTGACCGTCGGATCGTAGCACAGATGAGTGACGCGTGGCGATGCGGGAATCGAAGCGTTGTGCGCCGGGTGCATAGTGGACAGGCGCTGTGCCGTGAACGTGGTCCGTATACCAAGTGATGTGGCGCAATCCGATTGGTCCACGTGTCGCGATGACGTCATGCTGACATCAGCCGGTCCATGAGCACAGTACCTCGAGTCCACGGTGGACCAGTGAAGTTTCATGGATCGGGTCCATGCGCCGAAGCCACGTGTCAGCCTCTGGTTGTTCCACGTATCGCTTGCGCAATAATGTGGTTTTTATTTATAAAAATAATTCGGGAAATTCGGAATTTCTATTTTATGTATTTTCAGAATTTATTCAAACTTTGAATAGCTATAACTTTTGCATATGAACTCGGATTTGGGTGATTCAAATTTCTAAAAATTTATAAAATCAAGATATAATTAATGGTGAATTTTATTTTATTTTTTGGAGTTTTTTTACTCTCTGTTTTGATATTTAATTGCTATTCTTGCCTCGTTTCACGTAGACGTTGCTTTGTTCGATAATCCGGAAGAGAATTCGTTACTTCAAGACCCAAGTCCAGAGTAGGATCAGAACCTATTCCAAGGCAAGTTGGGCTTTGATCATGTTGTACCTAGTTTTACAAATTCGTTATATTGTCTTTAAACTATTGCATGATATTTCATAAGTACAAATGGTTTCGATTACTTTGGGACCTAGCTATCATGCCTAGTTGAGTTATACCCTACCTTGTCAATTGTATGCCATAATCTAACCGTCATCCTAGGATGGTTAAAGTACTAGTTGGTTATTATTTAACAATCAACATGGGTTGGTTAGACCGTGTTAGTCTGCTTAGCCATGCCACGTTCATGTCACATATTTGGAATGCTGAAAGTTAATCTTAACTAATGGAATATGGAACAATGTTATGAATTTGTGGGTCATGTGTGGTCACATGATGATGTTGAGTTGTTGTGGCAAAGGACGTCACACAACGATATTGAGTTGTTGATGGCACGTAGTGCTTGGTAATCAACTGGGGTGGTAATAATTTAGATTGGGGCAAGTGACGAGGGGCAGTGTGCCAAGGTGGGTCATGAATGGCAGGGGTATGTGGAAGTCTTGCCTTAATCACCATAAGGACTTAACCTTGCAAGCCTTTGACCTGGGTCTTTCTTGCAACCACATGTCTGGAATGGGACAGCCTAGCTGATTAATTTGTGAAGTCTATACTTCGATACTATTGTGGTGAATAGTGAGTCCCGGGTTTACGGATTAACTCACATAGCGCAAGAGGGGGGCCCTGTCGTGGTTTAGCACTTCAGTGTTGAAACCTTAGCGAGCAGTACTGGGACTAGCTGAAGCATTGTAAAGGCTTTGTTACAATCACTCGCCTTTGTGGTGTTTGGTTGTATCGTGTGGGTAAAGTGCATAACCTCTGCAGAGTGTATAATCTATTCGAATAGCCGTGCTCGCGGTATCGAGCAATGCTCGGGAATTACAGTCAAGGGTTAAAACTTTTATTTAACAAAACCTAGATGGGATGGCGGTTCGCCATTGGAAATTGCAAACAGGTTTAGGAGTTAAAATTATGTTACTTAAGGAATGTTACAAGTTACTAATATTGGCAATTGTTTTACCGCTTTTAATCTAATTATTGTATTCTTTATTAAATACTGCTTTACTGCAAATTAGCCTTGTTAGCATTCCTTTGGATTAAGCCTTGCATATAGTTATGGTAGAAATGCATATCGTGCACAACTTGTTGAGTGCTTTATGTACTCACCCTAACAACAATAACCTCAGAAGATGAAGAGGCTATCCTTGCTGTGGAGGAGGAGTTCCATGATGATGCGAATGCTTAGGGTTCGAACCTCGTCAGTTGCCTGTGGTGAACTGGAGAGCTGCTACGTTTATTTTCATTTCCACTGCTGCATATTTCTATTTCTTAGTCTAAGCCCTGTGTGGCAATAATTATGTAAGTTACAACAATTATCACTAAATAATGGAACTATTATCTTATTCCGCTGTGTATGAGTGTGATAACATCTATGTTGAGCCTGTGTGCACTAGCGTGATACTGGACTAGTACGATATTCACAGAGGGTCCGGATTTGCAAATTCGGGTCCCGACACATGTGCATCTAGATAGCAAGGGTGATAGATACATATGTGAAGAAAGGTTATGAGATTGATTTTTCTGTTAGCGTGCTTGGGATGAAAATATATGGGGTGCTTATGAGTATGTTTCTCATTATGTCGGCTAGTGATGCGCTATGGAGGATATAAAAAATGGCCAATGATCCTAAAACGAGTACTAGAGGCATCGTGGCCAGAACTGATGCGCTAGCCTTGGCGTCCCCCATGGTACATTCGCCACTAGATTTCTCGTTCACTGAAAATTTGTGTATGTATTTGCAGCTCCATTTAACGTCGTCAAAATTCCTATATGTTCGTTTGTGCAGTTTTTAGCATTTACAAGGAAATTTTAAGCCATTTCTATACTAACAAGCCAAAACGGTCCTTCCCTGTCAATTTTTCAAGAAAAAAAGCTAAACCTTTCTAGGATCAAGGATAACTGACTAGAGGGGGGTGAATAGGAGGTTTTAAAATTCTTTGGCTCTAATTGCAATAAATAAATAATATAAGCAAGAATTATGATTTTGACAATTAAAGTCTAAATTTTTTAGGTTTCACTAAGTACACCGACAATCTAAGTCTAAGCTAGATTCCACTCATAAGCACAAGATCAATATGATAAACAAGCTATTAATATAAATTTCACAATTGAATTCAAGAAATCAAACCATAAGAGAGAATGGACACAAAATTTATCCTGTCGGTCTCCCCTAATCCATGTTGAGGTAGCTTGACCAACTTCTCCCCTAATCCATGTTGAGGTAGCTTGACCAACTTCAAGCCACTCATTTCCACAATTGAGCCTCCCTCGATCACTTTGGTAGTTCTTTCCCACTCCAGGTAGGCGAACTCCGACCTTCACAACCAACCGGGCTTTCTCACAAGCTTCCTTGATAAAGTCACCGGCCCCTTCACCTCCAAGCTGTCTAGGAGGCGACAACCTCTAAGAGTAACAAGTCTTGATGCTTGTTTGAGGTCGAATCAAGTGTCTAAAGGCTCAACACTACATGCAACACTTGAATTGCTCCTAACTCTCTCAAAATGAGAATTTAATGCACAAGAATGAGTTGGAGACTTGCTAGAGCTCAAATATGATCAATAAGGTCCAAGAAGTGCTCTAGTATGCACGTGTGGGGGTATTTATAGCCCCCACCCACTATTCCAACCGTTGAAGAAAAATTATATAAAAAATAGTGGGCTCATGCCCAACGGTCGGCTCAAGGCATTAATTACCTTGTCAGAGCCTGTTGCCACTAAGGGCCAGTGCTACCGCCCAACTGGGACTGGTAGCACTGGGCCCTTTTTATTTTTGCTTGGCTGAAAAGATGTTCTCTGTAAAAAATGCATCGGGCTTTAGGCCGATGCTACCACTTGGCCGGTAGCACCGGGCCTACATGGCCGGTAGCACCAGCCTAAAAAATTAGCCATGCAACCCCCTTTTAAAATTTCCACACCGACCCAGGGGCCGGTGCTACTGCAGGTGCGGTAGCACCGCACCCACATGGGCGGTGCAACTGGCCACACTAAGTATTTTCTGAAAATTTCAATTGAACTCAAATGCAAATATATCATAAATTCAAATATGCATGATTTGAGCCTTTAAACTTTGATCAACATCAAACTACTAGCCAAGACCCCTCTTAATAGTACGACACCTATTTTAGCAAACTGGTCTTTCTCCAAAACTACAAGATTGGCAAAAGCTATGAAAATGTCCTTAATTTTATACTTTGGCAATTTAGCTTGATGCGTTGATCTCTTTTTAGCTTCATTTTTATGCTTCATCGCGTGCCATGTTTAGGACCAATCTATTTTCAATAATCACAAAGAAAATATTAGTCCTTTAATCACGATTGTCATTAATTACCAAAACCAAAATGAATTGGAGGCCTAGATGCTTTCAACCTTTTCTAGAACTTCACTCACGGTAGGAAACATGGAAAGGTAACCTTACCGGCTACGAAATAGAAATGCATTATTGTGCAGCAAAACAACAGATGGCAAGCATGAATTTACCACTTTGGCAAGGTTGGCTGGCTATCCTAGCTTGGCCAATGGAAACCCCCATAGTTTCCTAATTTTACTTATCCAGAAAAAAAGCTATAAAGCTACTGCTAGATTAGAAAATTAGGCAATATTTGGTATAGCTCTAGATTCTTATTTTTGTTAGCTCTTGCTCTAAATTTTTATGAAAATCCATTTCTTTGAGAATCTAGAGCTACCTTATGAAAGCATTTGGCTAACATGTTGGCTCCAAGAACCATAAAGCTGAGGGTCGGAGGCAAATAGACCTTGCTGCCCCTGGTCGTAACACTTTAATTTGTATTCACGTATTACTCCTTTGTATTTGCACACAAATTTGTGAAGTTTTTTCTGCAAATTTTTTAATACTATATTAATGTATATAAATGATATAAGTATCATTTTGGACACCCTGCAACACTGCATGCCTCACTTTTCCATACTTAGTCATTCAGTTATATGATACGATTTGCACCTATTCATGCCACACCGGCTATTTACTACAATATATTGTCATACATGTTCAGGCATTCCATTTCTACCTACATTAATTCATGACTCAAAATTAAACAAACCAATTTATATATAGTTTGAATTCTGTCTTCTTACTTGTTGGACTGATTTACAAAATCTCTCACTTTACAAACGTACTAACCCTGAATATACTACTAATGATAAATAATTCAAGACCTTATCAACATTACAAATAATTTTGTCTCCAACATCCATACCCCTCCACTCTCCCCTACTCTGTAAATGTTTTCACCCAAAAAAAGATCATGGCAGGTAAGTCTAGCACTGTCCTTAACATAGATGAAGTGCTATAAAATTGCGAGTACACCATGCTTGTCTTTCTGGGACAAGTTCCTTCATCATGGGCTGACATGCGGCTATGTATTCACCCATAAATTGGTTAAGTCTTCTCCCTCTTGGTTCTATAGTTGTTCGCTCTGGTTTTCTCCTCTTCTATCCTACACTTTCTTGTCATAGATGAGTAGGTTGCCCAATCCCTACAATAAAATTTGTGACGAAATTAAGAATTATGGCAGTAAAGTCCTAGAGAGGTAAATTTCATATAGAAGCAAAAGGAGCACAAGTTTTGAGTTATTCAACCTACAAAGCTGAAGAAACAATATTGCTCTTGATTTCATATAAAAAAGAATGTTAGCATTATACATATAAAAAGAAAGCTTCTTGGTGTTCTCCTCTTGACCGAAGTGAATTCAACTGGGCTACATCTTATTCAAAAGATGTAACTTTCATTTAAAGGCACAGAGATATCTCACATGTCACAACACACAATTGTGAGCACAATCAAAATGTATGCATTGATAAATTACTAGAATGCAGAGTATTGCACAGATATCAAGTGATAACTCATTCTTGAACTTTCAACTTTCATTTAAAACCCTTTTGATTTGTTACACAGAATAAAGTAATGAATATGATATCATATAGCAGCAGTGTCCACCAAGGCGCTAGTAGGGTGGTAGACCAGCTCTAGAGGCTTTACTAAATTGGACAATGGAAAAACATAGTGTAGTTCTAAGAGGCAAAAGAAATGTGATTAGATGTCAATAGGGAAGTCCAAGCATTTTAAGTGCATTATCTGATCAACATTCTGAACAAATAGTCATTTAGGGATAAGTTTCAGAAGTCTAAGTTTATGCTAACCTAGTTCAAATTTTCCAAACACATAAAAATCACTCAAAAGCTATGTTGATTGCATTAAAATACTCTTCACAGCCAGAATAAGTTGTTCAATACTCCATCCGTTCAGAAACATAAGGCCTATAGTTTGAATAATCTTGTTAAAAAATATAAGGCTTGCATGTAGATTTAATGAGGCTTTTCCTACTATACCCCTATTTATTCTCTCTCAACTATATGCATTTATTCATTACCACCACACACAAACTATTATCTCTCATCTTTCAAGACAGTTAAGTGGGGGTATCTAAGTCATTTTCACTCATACCTTTCTCAATTTCACCCCAACCTTAATCCTTGTGCAAAGTCAAAAATACGCCTTATATTTCTAAACGGAGGGAGTATTCAACATGCATTCGGAGGAAAACTACGTTAGTACGACATTCGGTAACGAGTGATCCATTCCAATTGAGATGGAAGTAACCATAGTTTCACTTCGTTGAGAACATCTCATTGCTCCACTTGGGATGCACAATAGCATACAGTATGGTCACACTCAGCAGCCGTATCTATAGCCCCGGAACCCATCCACGACCCACAAAATTCAAGTTCTTCATACGAATTACCCAACATAAGCCAAAGTAGACAAGACTAATCCAACCCCCAAAAGGCGCATTCTGCTTGCAAGATCAAACTACGGCCACAAAATTTCACGAACTAGCCCTCGTATGTTCCAAGTGATCCAATCAAGAACTCGAAAGGGGCTTGAGAGGAGAGGGCTTGACTTAGGTGGAACTAGTGACCGCACTACCGCCTCGCAATGGGCGTCTCCCCAGAGCGGCGCGCACTGTATCCAAGCAAATCAAGCACGCCTTCGTCTCCGACGGCGACCTCTCCAAGTCCATCACCTCCGCAAAGCCCATAACCCAACGCTTCGCTGCACCAGCCTCTCGGGCTCCCCCGGTTGTGGTGGGGCTGGGGAGGTCAGGGAGACCGAAGACGAAACCGGTGCGCGGATCTGGGGCTGGAGGCAGCGAGATCCGAAGCTGGCCTCGATGGGCTGGAGACGGCGAGCTTGGGTCTGGAGGTAGCGAGATCCAGAGCTGGAGGCGATGTGGTTGTAGGGTGAGATCCGAGGTGGGGCGGTGGGACTGGAGGCGGCGAGCTCAGGGTTGGAGGCGGACGGGACTAGAGGCGATGAGCTTGAGCTGAAGGCGGGTGGTGGTGATCTAGGATTTGATCGCCCGATCGCTTCGATGACATTCGCCCCTGCCCCTATTGTGACTGGGAGGGTGAAGGGGTACAAAACTTGGGGCGGGGAGGGGCTAGGGTTGACCGGTCAAGTGATTAATTGCGGGTAATTTACTGCAACTTCAAAGGGCATTTTATTTCTAGTAGTCCAGTTTTCCATGAGAATCTACGAGAAGGTTGCTCCTCCTTGCCATTTCATTTTTGGAACTGCTCCTCGTGAGAAGCAGAATCTACTCGTTTTGGGAAGCTATGTGTTTGGTACAGATTCATCAGATTCGGATAAGAAGCTGGGAGTAGGAGTTGTACCAAACATAACCTTAGTTGAATGTCTGTGCTTTGTCATATATAAAAAATCATATTTAACCTATCATGTCGAGTCGATATCATCAGGATTGATCTGCCTATGCCCTCAACTGTGCCTTGTACCACTTTTTTTTAAGTAGTAATAGAGAGAGAGAGAGTCTGGGATAGGCCTCTCGCTGTTTCTATGTGTCATGCAAACCTAGTCTTTAGGCCGTGTGCCGCACGCGCTTGGGCTACATGTGTAGGCTATTGGGTCATGCAACACTTACTTCCCATACCTAGCTGTGATCGAGTTCAGTGAGTAAACAACGACCTAGTGGCGACGGCATTGCGGGCTGACGACACATATCTACTGCTTCGCTTGTAGGCCACAAAGGCCAGGCGGGTGTGGTTGGCTAACACCAAAGCTCGACGAGCTAAGCTGCGATGGTCTGGCCAAATGTAGTGGTGTCAATATAGGCGAGGGAATACTCCACAGTAGGTGCATCACACCCATTCCTTTTGGCAAATTGGTACTTGTGAATTATGAATTACTCGCTACGTTTAGAAATATAACTTATATTTTGACTTTTCACAAGGATTAAGGTTACGATGAAATTGATAAAGATATAAGAGAAAAAGACGTAGATACCCCACTTAATTGTCTTAAAAGATCAAAGATAATATTTTGTGTGGACGGTAATGAATAAATGCATATAGTTAAGAAAATACATAGAGATATAGTAGAAAAATATAATTAAATTTACATGCAAGCCTTATATTTCTAATTAAGGCTATTCAAATTATATATGGTATATTTCTGAACAAGGTAGTGCTGGCTATAAGTTGCGACTTCCTCAGCCTGCCATGATCTTACTTATGACCCCAATCGACGTAGTGACTAAATTGTGACATGCTTTTTGAATAGGGACTCATGTATGGCGAACTTGTGAATTGATAATTGCTTATTATACTGTGAATTGACGGTTGTACATGTTCTAGATGAATTATACTAAAACACTAAAATTTAGGTGAATTTGGATTAGTGACTTGAAACGTTTGTAAACATTGTACGTGAATTCACCAAAATCGTCTTAATAATTGTCAATCCCGAGAGCAATTTGTTGTTAAGTTAATTGAACAATTATTCTGGAAGCTGGCGATGCCATGACAGGGACACCTGACAGACAGTCGGACGTACGGACCTGGATAATGCCTCTCGAAAAGTCGGGCTTTCGCCATTGAAGAGGTAAAATCAAAACACGCATTTGCATCTAATAAGGAAAATATACGTTGGTGTTCACGTATGCTATGCCCGGAGCTCCGGCCAAAATTAGCGTGCAAAATCTCGGAAGCAACTCACGACACGCCAGCAAGAAACATGTTCACGAAGGTTGAGTCATCTCTAGTGGGGTGTATTATTTTGGGTGAACGTAAAAAAGAATGCTTAGATGCACTATAAAGGATATAGATAATGTCCCGTATTTTTCTCACTTTTTTTTTTAATTCGTAATACTTCTGAGTTTTGTCCTTCTATCTTTAAACTGTGTCACGGACCAAACATGCGATCTGGTCTTTTGCGGAGCAATGGCCCATCGACTCCCAGGCCGGCAAGAGCCCACAGGCTAGACGATAGCAAAAGTCCAGATTGGTGTATCCTTGTGATTTTTTTTTCTTTAATATTTTTTTAATCTTTTTTTCAAAACTAGACGTCAGGACAAAAAATTTACAGAATTGGGCGTCGGTTGCCCGTATATGGGGCAATCGCCCCATATACGGGCGATCGCCCCGTATACGGGCGATTAGTGCCCGCGATTTTTTCTCCGTCTGCGGTCAATTTCTAAAAAAATCATAACTTTTTCATATGATGTCGGATGGAGATGAACTTTATATGAAAATTGTAGCTCTCGATGGGATCTAAAACTTTTGTATACAAACTTTTTCAATTTGAATCAATTTAGATGGTTAAAAATGAGACAGAATGTTCAGATCTAAAAACAAATCTATTTTTAGATCTGAACATTCTATCCCGTTTTTGACTATCTAAATGGATTCAAATGAAAAAAATTTGTATACAAAAGTTGTAGATCTCGTCGAGAGCAACAATTTTCATATAAAGTTTATCTCCATCCGACATCATATGAAAAAGTTATGATTTTTTTTAGGAATTGACCATAGACAGAGGAAAAATCGCGCGTTCAAAGCCGCACTAATCGCCCGTATGTGGAGCAATCGCCCGTATATGGGGCTATCGCCCCATATATGGGCGACCGGCGCCTAATTCTGCAATTTTTTTGCCCTAACGCCTAGTTTTAAAAAAAAGATTAAAAAAATATTAAAGAAAAAAAAAGCTCTATCCTTGTCTCTAGCCAAGAGCGGATACACTCTGGGTCCGATTGGTTCGACGGCAAAGAGCGGATGGATGAGATCATCTAATCCTAGTAGGAAAGAAGTCATCTAAGA
This sequence comes from Otatea glauca, assembly GCA_036346275.1. NCBI lineage: Eukaryota > Viridiplantae > Streptophyta > Magnoliopsida > Poales > Poaceae > Otatea > Otatea glauca. The sequence continues at coordinate 79,320,175 of CM070715.1, read as the reverse complement.
TTTTATTTGGTTAAATGGATAAGAGATGGATGGGATAAACCAATTTTTTATTTAGTTGGAGGGGTGAGAGTGGATGGGACGAGTTAAATTTTTGTTTGATCAGAGAGATGATAAAGGTGGATAGATTGGTTATGATGACTTGTGATGAGATTACCCCTATATGATTTATAGGGGGCCATTTAAGTAAGTATATGAAGTTGTAAAGATATCAGTCATAAGTTAGGTAAATCTTGAAACAAACAACGAGGCTACTCAAGTTATATACCTATATCCTTTCGGAATGGACTGAATCAGTGCAGACACCATACAATAACCTCCGTTACGGCCTTAGCCAGGTGCGACGGGCGACGGCACTATCCAGAGTTGCTCCGGCTCCAGTGCCGGCACGGCGGCGCAGGGCCAGGGCCATGCGAGATCGTGGCCGCACGGCGAGCATCTGTCTGACTGGGCTTCCAGAACACCGGAGGCATGCAGCTTACGACCGTCGCAACATCAGCACATCATAGATTTCTTTATCGAGAATAGACATTCTATAAGATGGGAAGGTTCAGCTCAAATATGCAATTATCTCAACAAGAAAAACTGTCGCCTGACAACTTAAAAAGTAATGTTTATCATCACAGTTTTAGCAACTCCAAGCATCCGTGTGCACCACTAGATTAAATATTAACCAGCCCACAAAAGCAAAGAGATGGAGCAACAGGCTATTTCTTAGGTAAGACTGACAGGTTCCGATCCTTGCTTCAATTCAGCCCCAGTTCCAGCTTCCTGTCCAGTTCCAGAACCTGGCAACAAACACCTCCAATGTAACCTTGGTTTAATTGGTGCAAAGCTTCTCAGCTTGCTTGTAGTCTTTCAGCTTCAGCTTGCAGGCAGCATTGTTCAAGTTGCAGGTGATCTTCAGCTGCTTGGATTGCTTCTTCTCATCTTCACTGGAGTGAAGTATCATACTCAATATACTTCGCAGCCTGGAATTAAATATATTTCTCATCAGTCAATCAGGCACAATAGGAAAATGAAGCAAACTTTAATTAGTAGCATAGTGATATTTACAGTTGTGAAACAAAAGGAAAGTGTCAGACCTTCTCATAACGCTTAGAAGCTCTGGCATATTTTCCCAGTTTGAACAATGCATTCCCCTCTTCTTTCTTCGGTACCAGCAGCCTGAATCTTCTCAGCATTGTTCAAGTCCCATGACTCCTTATCCCGTGTGTCAAGAAAAATTGCTATTCTTTAGACTGCACTAAAGAGTCAGGATATTGGATCAGAAAAGCGCACAAGAATATTGCTTAAAGAGAACCGCACCTTTACAAATGATACAACCTCGACTTCATAAATCACAGTGCTGTTCATCAAATGCAACATGAGAAAATTAGGGGGAAAAGAGCGCCGAATGGCCTCCTCTCATCAGATGGCTCAACAGAGAAGTCCTCCCCAGTGGCCTAAGTTCAGAATTAGCCATCATTACATATGTTCATCAAATGCAACATGAGAAATATTAGGGGGAAAAATTATCTCTCGAACCATACCTCAACATTGCCCTCATATTCCTGATCCAAATCAGGGAGCTTGAGCACAGGACGAGCCAAAAGCAGCCCAGTGCAGTAGGCTACATGATGCATTTAAACAGTATAATTAAATTATCACATATGCATCGAGATCAGGGTTCACAAAACCGAATTTCGAAATTCGCGGTACGAAAACCGCAAAAACCGTCAAAAACCGAAGTGTTAAGAAATCAAAATTTTTTTGAAAAATTCCAAAAAATAGAAAAAACCGTTCGATTTTTACGAAAAACCGTTGCCAATTGAATGTTCATCGCAAAACGGTTTTTGTGAGCGGTTTTTGACGAAAAAACAAGCATATAAATTTTTTCAAAATTTCAATTTTTTTTAATGATCCGGTTTACCGAACGGTTTTTGATTTTGAACCGCAGCGGTACGCACGAAAACCGCGGTTTTTACCGGTTTTGTGAACCCTGATCGAGATAACAAGCAGCATTCTGCGCATTCATTCAGTTGATGAAATCTACCTGCAAAATAGTTGATGTATTAGCACTTCAGGTACATCAAAGTTAATAGCACTTCAGGTACAAGCAATTCAGGATCTTATTAGCACGGGCCTTCTGAATTGCTATTACTCACAAGCAATTCATCTTATTCTCATAAATAAAACTTCTTAATGGATGAATTATCAAAATGCTAATAAATCCAGGCAATTCATCTGATGTATTATCATAAAGATCTGAATTGCTAGTACTAACAAGCAATCCAAGCAAGTCAGCACCGGATTCTACAGGTTACAAACAATGGATCATTCATTTCGATTATAAACTAGCATCAGCACTTCTGATTTGAGGGAGAAATTCAACAGATCTAAAGCAATGTCTGAAGATCATGCTGATCTGAAGCTAATGGAGTAGGGTTTATATTCTGATCTGGGGTAGAAATTCAGCCTGAGATGCAGAGAGGAAGTAGAGCAAGATGCAGAGGAAGTAGAGGTTGCTGCCGCCCCGTGCCCTCCTCACCCGTCACCCTGGCGTCGTGCCCTACTCGCCCTAGCCTTGGCGCGGTGCCCTCCTCGCCTATGCCGAGCCGCCGTGCCCTCCTCGCGGGGTGAGGATGGAGAGAACGGGGAGAGGATGACTGTTCGGGCTGCCAGCGAGGTTCAGAAACGGCGGTTTATCATGTAAACCATGGTTTTCGCGCCTCACCGAGCCGGTTCGAGATCGTACCGCCTTGATGAATCGGCCGATTTGAAATTCAAATTTAAAATTTTTAAAAAATTTAGAAAATTTTATCCTAAAAATTTCTAAAATTAGTATTAATTTCTTTAGGTCCTTTGGTGCTAAATTTTGTAGAAAAAACGAGATGGATATATAACCATTCAAAAATACATGCTATGATGAAGAAATACATTGGAGGCGAGTTGGTTAAGTGGAATGCAACTCGTTTCGGCACTAACTATATGTTCTTGGACAGTTTCCTTGGCGAAAGACAAGTTCATGCAATGGATGACTCCCGAAGAATTTGTAAACTCTCGCTTTGTTGATAACACCGAGGGGAGGTACGTGTATGGCTGCCTCTCAAGCTAGGACTGGTGGGAAAATCTTCGATCAGTTGTGAAGTCGGTGAAACCGTTGTACGCCTTCTTGCGATTCGTCGATCAGGACAAGGTGCCCACTTTGAGCGAGACAATTCTACGGTACACCATAGTGCGACAGGAGTATGACAGTTTGTTCTATGAGTCTCCAGCAACGAAAGACATGTACATAGACGTGGTGGACAGACGAATGGATGACTTAACGCGCAACACTTATATAATGCCGGTAATATATTCTTCCCTGCAACACAGTATATTGCAGTTGTACAAATGTTGTATATTGTACTGACATGCTTCGTTTCACATTGTACAGCTGCCGTCTTAAACCCGCGGACTACCTACGCTTACGGCACGACCAACTCCTTCTTGCCAAATCTCCGGGATACCTTTGAAGCGCTTGCTGAGGACACTGACAGCGCCGCGCAAGCTCTTCAAGATGCCGATATTTTTAGGAGGAAGGTGGATCGTTCTCAACAACTCTAGCTGCGAGGATGGCACAAGATGGCAAAACATCCCCTGGTATTTTTCTTGCACCGTCTCGAATATAACGGTACTCTCGTCAGTACTAACTATTTTATTCGTTAATTTGCAGCATATTGGTGGGATGTGTTTGGATCGGACACACCCACGCTACAGCGGTTTGCCGTACGTTTCGTGTCACCGTGCGCATCTTCTAGTGGTTGTGAGCACAATTGGAGTACATTTGCATTCATGCAACACAGGATAGAGATCATGGCGCTCCTCAATCACATAGGACAACTATTAAGCGGAAGGGGAAGGTAAAGGGCGTACGTGCACCACAGGATAGCTGCGCACCATAGGACAACTTTAGCTCTAGCTCCTATGGCATCCCTAAGATGCCACGGAGGCATAGCTCATATAGCAGCTATGACTACGTCATCCCCGATGCTCATGCACAAACTCTCACGCAATGGGTCTATGAGTGGCAGGACCCTGAGTTTTATACCATGTTGTATCAACAATGGCAAACAACAAGCACATGGACGGGGCAAAGCTGACACGATTATAAGGCGGAGTTGCTAGCTACATGAGGATTGGCCTTGATGTCTATCGAGGAATACAATATGGCCAACCAAGTGTACATGCAACAATACTACCCGTAGCCCCGAAGGTAATATTTCATTTACATGATTCATTTCATTTGCATGTTTCATTTCAGTGCAACTTGATATTATACGAAGTGTACATTGCAAGTCGAAATATTTACTAACATCCCGTTCATGTAGGTCGAACATGGTATTTATGCGATGTGGAAGAATGACAAAGCTATGCTAATGCTTATTCCACAATTTCAATTGAAAGGTATTATAATGTAAATGGTGTTGACAAATGAATAGTACTGAAATTGTGAATGCTTTTACTATGTGGTTATTTAAATGCCTATTTTTGCACTTGTTTGATTGTAGTATTGCAATGAAAGATTATTAATTGATATATTATTGCTAGATGTCTAATTTACAACTTCCAATTGTTTAAAATATAGCAAAGGTCATGTCGAATTTTTTCCAAATTTAGGAGAGATCATTTTGGATTTTTTTCACGTGTTTCACTCAATTTTAGCCTTCCCTGTTTTTTTTACAATTTTTACAATATTTTTTCTACATTTTCCCTATTATTTCCTCATTTTCCGGCCTCGGGCGGTTTACCGCGAAAACCGCTCGGTTTTTCGCCAAAAACCGCGGTTTCCTCCGATCGGTTTGATCATCATTCAAATTTTTTTAATTTGAAATTCGTTCGGTTTTTCGCGCGGTTTATCGCGAAAACCGGTACCGACGACTCCGCGAAAACCGCCGACGAAACGAGAATGTTAACCCTGCCAACCTGCCAGTGAGAATGGGGAGACGAGAGAACCGGGAGAGGATTGGAACGAGTCACGGGGGCGAGTGGAGGCAGGGTTTACAATTTCGTCTCAGAGAGTCGAAAACCGTTAGCTCGGCGGTAACGGTTTTCACAAGACCGTTTAAAAACTATGAAAAATCGAACGGTTTGCAAATTCAAAAAAAATTGAATTCTGGTCAACCCTACGCGCGAAAATGCGGTTTTTCAACGGTTTTTAACGCATAATTTTTTTTTCAAAATTTTCAATTTTTTTTAATTAAAGCGGTTTACCGAGCGGTTTTGAATCTCGAAAACCATGGTTTTCAAGTGGTTTTTTGCGGTTTTGTGAACCCTAAGTGGAGGGCCTCGTCCGGCCAAATTCTTTGGATACTTCTGTCAAGCGTCTTCAGAGAATATTCACTTTTCTTGATCTACTCTATTCAGAGGTGTTCAAATGGGCGGCTCGGCACGACCCAGCCCGATTAAAAAACGGCACAACCGGTTTAGGCACGGCCCGATTCGGTCTGATTAATAAACGGATTGTGTTGTGCCGGCCCACGTGTCGAGAAGGCAGCCCAAGCACGGTAGGACTAACGGGCCGTGTCGGCCCGTTAGCGCCAAAAGAATTCAAAAAAATCCAAAAAATTAGAAAAATAGAAAAAGTATAAAAAAATGCAGAAAAAATATGAAAAAATCAGCAAAAATCCTAATCGTACCGGGCCGAACCGGGACGTGCCGTGCCGCCCAGGGCCGACATAAGCGAGTGGGCCTTGCCGGCACAGCCCGTTTACGGCTGGGCCGGGCCAATAATGTCGTGCCTTGAACCGGCCCATTTGGACATCTCTAACTCTATCGATCCAACCAAATAGCTAAATAAATATAAAAATATGAATAAAATCATTCCATTCACCATTTGTCCTTCAACCAAATGAGCCCTCTGCACCGGTCCGATCCAAATCTTTACACTTATCTACTAACCGGTGGCGGAGGATGTGTTCTTTCATCTTTCTAATATAACTCACCTCTCCTTAAAGGTTCTACCTTTTAAAAACATGTTAGCGCTATAATTTAGTAAGGAATGACCAATTTATCAAGCTAAGGAGGATATATAAACGGATATTTCTGATCGATATCAGTTAAAAAGAAAGTTAAGTTAAAGATAGGATTATGACCAATATTGATTCAAAGATAGAATTTTATCCGTATAAAGACCGATACGGATCATGGTGGGCAATGTATTAGAGAAGGATACGATCGGCTTATACACTATAAAAAGATGATCAAGTACAAGCAGAAAAATTATATCCAATCAATCAAACAACTCGCATCTATTTTTATTATACTCTTTCCTTTCAATTAGGAGTAGTCTCATAATTTAGATCTCTTGTAATTCATCGTTGATCAATAAAGTTGCGCATCGCCGATTGTTAATCTTCTCCGATTACGTCAGGTTTGGTTTTCTCCGATTTTGTTGCATATCGCCTTTTTCGAAAAAGTCTACCTTTATCAATTATCTAATTAATCCTAACAGATTGTTTAGACTTATCGTTACCTTTGATTTAATCGATTTTGCGTAGCTGTTTAGATCCTTGTTGATTATTATATTAGATCAGCTTTGAGCTTTTTTCGTATATCTTGTCGATTGCAGGATCAAATCGGCTAGCACGCCTTGAACCTCTTGAACCCGGCATTCGCGTGTGTTTGAGTCGATCAATCCGTCGTCACATTTTTTCGGCGCAACAAAACTCTTCAACAAAAATAAAAAAATTGTTCTATAACGAACAAATTAATTACTTAAAAAAATATAATACTTATCACAACAGCTTCTCTTGCCTCTCTTCATGGTGTACGACGGAGATACAATGTAAACAATGATGGCAAAATTAAAGACTTAGTGTAAGCCATGTTCGAGACTAGAGGCATTATATGAGCTGAGATAGGGCTTGATCAGACACTGTAACGAAGTTAAGAGCATGAGATAAGGTAAATTTGAAGGCAATAACTTAACACGTTAAGTAATATTATTTTTATTATTAGCAAGTTATACGGGAAGATTGCCGGTCAACCGTAGCCCGAAACATAGGAAACGAGAGGGCCCAGAGCAGCCGGCTGCACTTCTTGCACGAAGTCCCCCGTCCCGCGGGCCATCATGTAAGTGAGCACGTCGCTGTTCCACTCGAGTTCAGCTAAGGAGTGGTGTTTGGATCTTAGGGTACGTACAGTGATATAGACAGTGGCTGTCTATAATATACATCCATGTCATCTATAGATAGCACTAAAGATAATCCATACAATAGACTATCTATAAAACTGTCTGTAATGATCTCTCATATAATTAATAGACTGATTGTACAATGGTATACGCAATATAAAGTTGTCTATAAGGCCGTCTGTTAAATAGTAGACAATATCATTCTCTCTACTCATTCTCTCCTCTCCACATCATCCAAAATCCTATGTGACATACTCTTATAGACAGTATACGTGTATCATTGTATATGTCCTTAGACAAGAGTTATTCTAGCCTTGCCTGGCAACGTTAGCAGTTTGGTAACCTCCCTAAAATCGCTTTGCTGGGTTAGTTTGTCCAAACGAGCAAGAAATCCTTGCCCACGGGGGAGAGCCGAATCGGCAGTGCTGCTGATGAATAACGTGGCCGTTCGGCCCGTTCCCCTTGTATCTGTTCTGACTGTTCTGATATAGAAAACGAAAGAAAGGAAATGTTAATTGTGGTGATTAAGATCTAGTTTTTTAGAATTTAAAAATATGCGCTAGATAAATCCTAATCAAATTAGGATTTCTATTTTTTTTCAGAGTTTGACTATACCAATATCTAAAACAACAACTATTTGTAACCGGAGAGAGTATATTCTATACCACTTGATATGATATCATATTTTAGATTTAGCCGTTCGCTTCTTGCCTTGTATAATTCTTCTTGGTTTCTAGTTCTATAATCTACGCTGTAATGAAAGAATTCTTCACTGTTGTAGCCCTAAAAATTATTTTTTTCATGACTAGCCCCTGTTCATTTTTTTCAAATATAGCTCCTTAGCCTGCAAATCCCGTGCACGGGAGCGCGGAAAATATAATACCAGCAATAAATACCGCGCCTCCACTCAGCGGATAAAAAAACGCCGTGCTACAGTACCATGCAGCACTACAGTACCGCTGCATAGCTTTTTTATTTCGCAAATCGCAGAGTGGAGCCGTGGCAATGCCACGTGTCGTGTCGTGGCATTGTCATGCTCCCCGTGCGAGGTGTTTGTGGGTCCGGGAGCTAAAATTGCAAAAAAAAATCTAACGAGGACTAGTTTTGATTTTTTTGGGCTACAATAGTGAAAAGTTCACCAAAAGGTTCGAGAAGTTGTGAGAGATTAATAATCCCTTATACTATTTTTTGAGGTTGTGATTACAGAATTTGCGATCGGCTCCGCTAACTATTTCTCTCTCATCGTGATTGCTTAATTTTTGTTATTTTGGTTCGCTCTACAAGATTTATCTTTTTTGTTCTTGAGACCGTGCATGCTCACGCCATATCTCACAATACTCTGGTCCGATTCGAGCGGCTACTGCATATAAAAAGGGGTATCAGAGTGTAACAAGTGGTACCAAAGCCAAGGCCAGATTAATCAGATTTGTGAGAAGTTTGGTAAAAGTCAGGTGGCACAAAATCATGATCGTTATCACCGATGTGGAATCAAGTGGATAAATTTGATAGCAGCGGAGGAAATTTCAACATGAGACAATGTGTGGTGAAGGATGCCCTTATCCAGCAAGAGTTAATCGCTACTCTTGAAGGGGATCAACCAGAAAAGATGTCCGCTGAAGACTGAAATGTGATGGAGCGAAAAGTTGTTAGTATAATTCGTCTACGCTCTCAAACGAGGTAAAATACTCGGTGATCAAGGAGAATTCGTCGGAGAAACTATGGAAGGACTTAGAAAAATAATATACAGTAAAATCACTAACAGACTGGTGGGTGCTAAAATGACAACTGTACAGATTAAGCATAAAGGAAGGTACACGGTTTGTTGACAATCTTAATATCTTCAATAAGATTATTACACAGCTCACTAGCGTGGATGAGCAAAATTGAAGAGAACAATAAGGTCGTTATACTAGCATCATCTCTACCACCATCATAAGAGCAGATGGTAATGAATATTCTCATCAGGACAAGCACTCTCAACTTGAACAAGACAGTTGCATATCTATTGGAGATGGAGACCTTGGAAAAGCCATTGAAATCTTTATCCATGGGTGATCAAGCATTAACTGCAGTAGGAATTGCAAGCAAAAGCAAGAGTTACACAAATAAGACGGGTAAGAGTAAGGGTACACGTGTATGCTATCTATACGACGAGGAAGGTCACATGATAAAAGACTACGTGAGTTTAAAACAAATGAAGGGTGCACGCTGACGATAGAAAAATATGATTCATATGTACTTGTCGATAGGCAATCTGTTAATTCTTATGAATGGATATCAGATTTAGATTATTGCTTCCATATATGTTTGACGAGGGAGATATTTGACGAATGATCTCTACACCCGGTGGATAGAACTGTTCACTAATTGCAAGAAGTATGAAATTGCTGAGGTGAAAACAGTTACATTGGAGATATATAATAGAGCATATCTTACATTGATGGAAGTTCGGTATGTTCCCAGCATAAAGAAGAATCTATCATTTGTGTGGTCGTTTGAACTCAAAAGTTGTAAGCTACCACTTTGAGGTGGAATCATACGAGTTACTTGAAAATAACAGGTAATCATGAAAATTATCTAGAGTAATGGAGGATAGCAGTTTATGGGTAAAACAAAGGAGAGGGCAATCTATAATAGTTCTAACAAAAATCCTGATCAGGAAAAGCAAATCGTGTTATTAATGGTAGGTACTCAGATATTAACTACAGTTATGTGTGAAGCTGCAAAAACGGTTGCAAAATCTAAAAACGTAAAAGCGAATGTGCGAGCTATTGGAAGAAAAAAGACATGGTAGGACCAACCACACGGTACTAACTAGCGAGTAGAGCCGAGAGATGGTACAAACCTATGCTGTAAGACCCTCCTTTTTATGATACAGTATACCATAAAAGAAATGTTCTTATGTGTATTCAGTACTAGTCCTATGATCAGTGGCTAATACGCACATCTATAAATTGATAACACATCCATGCACATATTATTACATACGATAACGGAAGCAGTTCTTACATAATATTCTTACAAACCAAAATAAACTTTGCAATGGAAACATTTTTATCTTGTAGTTTGCCTTTAACCCATAATCTCCACAGGTAACTGACAAGGTAAATCCTAGAAAAGCTCATCGTTAATCCCCGTTCCCTACGTCAAAGTAAGTTTCGTCGAGGTATTTTGATTCTTCACCTAATAACAACAACAATAGCAAGTTGAGTATAATATGTACTCGCAAGACTTGAAGTGTTTGAAATCCTAGAATATATGCAGGCTTGAATCTAGAGAAAGGCTACCACAATTATTTTGCATAAAGCCAATTTGATTTGTAAATACTGAATAATAAATTGCAAACGGAATTTTGTAAAAGCAATTTTACAGGTATATGATATAACAAGTATGTAATCATAAATGTAGCAGTTCACATACCTTTGTGATGTGAGCAACACTAGGAACCATTTCCTGCCAACACATAGCATAAACTAGTCTTTTGAGAAAATAATAACACATCTAACTATGTGATGACTTTACCTAGTGCCCATGACCGCGGGCGCGGCTTTTCGAAAAGTTTTATACTCTACGGTGGTGTACTACTTTACCCATAAGAAATCATCAACTCTTTTCGCCACACGATTATCACACTTTCTTTGGTGTGCGGCAAAAAGATTATGACATAACCGTTACATTACCTAGCCCTAACTTTGCACTAGCCCGGTGACAATAAGCCCTTGCTATGGCGACAGAAACAAAACACACCCAAGACATGACATTCCATCCCTATCATTCACACAGTAACCAAGGCAGTCCATCCCTACCATACCATTTCGCTCTATAGCAAGGCGTACACTGTTGCATTGGTATGTGTTCCACCCACACCTCTGTGTGGACACCCCTACGAGTAACCTCTCTCCGAAAGCCCGTGCTACTCCAGCCTTCCAATATGCAAAGCTAGTTCTAACTAACTTAATAAGTTAAGGCCTTCCCATACTAGCCTTGTGGTTGTACGATTATCTTGGTCTGATAACAACACAATAGTTCGGTCCTTAACCCGACTTGGGTGAGAAGTCTCCATATACACTACGTGCAAGTCTATCCCTCGCATAACTGGCTATTGCCATTACTCGCCCGCGTCAAATCAATAGTTTTATTTTTAGTTTTACCAAAATACCATTGTTCACATTTATCCATCATGTTCAACATTCTATTTTCACCATGAACAGTATAACCAGCCATTCGTATTTCCAGTTTTAAAGCATACTAAGCAGATACATGTATAAACGAGTATACCCATTTTGGTATCATTGTGTGTGTATCCATAATCTAGGGTTACCACCTGTCACTATTGATTAAGGAAGGCCATCAATGAAGGTTACATCTACCAGTACCCATAATATAACAATTTTACGAAACATAGCGCATGCATAAAAGATGTGACAAAACATTTTTGAAATGCTGGGATCTATATGATCAAAGTGGGTGCTTACCTTGTTGATTGTCATCGAACTCGAAGCCGGGGTCGTCAACAGCAGAATCAGTGACGTCGGTTTCTACACATCGTTCAATAGAAATATAGCAAATAATAAACTTTAATAAGGGCAAAAAGAATACAGATAGAAAACCAAATAAAAAATTACTATATAAAACAGGTGTGGTTTTAGGGTTAGGGTTTCATGATTTTTATGCATATGTATTTTATTCTGTCTTTTTATTCTTACTTATTACTAGCAGTCTTAGGTTATGCTATAACAATGCTTCTTGTTTTCTATAGATTACTTATTCTTATTTTACAAATTCAAGAGGCTAAAATTATATATACTTATATGTATAATTTCAAATTCAAGAGATTAAAATTATTTGGATTAATAAAATTGAGACATAAAGTTGCCTTGTAGTGAATCATATATAAACTTAATATTTCACCCTAAGTATTTTTGCATATCTAGGTAGGTTATGGCCCTAGTGACATACATAAATTGATTGCGCTTGATTTAGGGCTCATTCGTTCAAGTTATACACATTTGATTACTTGATGTATTGAAACTGACCTAATGTTAGAAAAAGATTGAAACTAAGTTGAAACTTAGATATTTTTGCACTTTTTGGATTTCTTATGACCTATGGATTCTATTAAAACTAGTGTCATTTAATTTGGAGTTCATTTGCACAAAATTTGTGTATAGCATGTTTTGAACCCCTTTCTTTAAATTTGAATTTAAATTCTATACAGTGGTTATATTCAAAATATTTTTATATATTTATAAACTAAATGATTTATAATAAACTTATAAACTTGTCTCACTTCATTTGGAGCCATATTTCAAAAGTAATGCTACTTTGAATCTAGTCGGTTTAGAAAAATCAACAAAAACTGGAAAATACGCTTTGTCCTATTGAAAGCTCCTTCTCAAATTTTGTGTGCGCGCGTTTTTGAATTTGTGCTGCTCTGACTGACATTCCGGTCCCAATGGTCAGTGTCTGCGCGCGTGCGAGCCAGCAACTGACAAGTCGATCCCGCTTGTCAGCGTGTATGTTGACTGGTGTGAGCGAGCATGTGTGTGTGGCGCGTGGGACCGGCCGGTCAGTCGGCTCGGTGTGACTCAGAGGCTGACCGAGGGGCCCCTGTGTCAGTTGCATCGAGCAGAGGAGGCGGCCGGAGGGGCTTGCCGATGGCGAAGTTTCGTCGGATTCTCACGGCCGAGCTCCGTGAAATCTCAAGGGAATCTAGGCGCATCTAGGGGTAGGGTCAAATGTGGCTAAAGGTAGTCCGAGCACCATTCGCGACGGTGAGGGGTGGCGGGATCACCGATGTCGAGTCGCGAAGGTAATTGGGTGACGTTCGGGCTCGGCTGTAAGGCCCCCATTTTTGATAATTAATACCAAAAATGGATACCATGTGCATACAGTACTAGTCCCATGATCAGTGGCTAGTACGCACAAAAACAAATTGATATCACAGTCATACACAAACTTTATTATTACAGTGGAAGCAAAGTACATAGCATTTTTACAATACCAAAAGTAAAGACATATCAGTGGAGACATATTTCTTGTAGTATGCCTTTAACCCAATATCCCCAGAGGCAACTGACAAGGAGAACCCTAGTAAAATTCATCGTTCACATCCCCGAATCCTGCGTCATAAAATGTATCGTTGGGGAAATCTGTTTCTTCACCTAAAATCATCAACATGAGCAAGTTGAGTACTTACGTACTCGCAAGACTTTTGCAAAACCTAATATATATGCAGGCCAATTCAAGGAAAAGCTTATGATTGCTTTGCATAAAGCTACTTTGAAATGTAAATACAGAATAGTAGATTGTAAAACAGAAATTTAGTAAAAGCAGATTAATACTGAAAGTGATAGAATGTAAGCATAATTAAACTGCAAGTACTGGTATCATAACCACTTCCATAAATCATTCCTACCACCCTGTAGAAATCACGAGTTTTATGAAAATATAAACAGCTAACTAGTCTTTGGCGCACCAAGATTCCCATAACCGCGGAACGGCTTTGAAAAGTTTCACACTCTGCAGAGTTATACAGCTTTACCCACAAGTAATGATCAACCTTTTTGCGTGCCAAGAACACACTTCCTTTGGTGTGTCGGCAAGGAGATCATAACGTAACCGTTACATTGTTTAACCCTAACTTTGCACCAGCCCGGTGACGTCAAACCCGTACTATGGTGTAAATGTTTGCACAGTCACTGCACAATAATGATTAAGCATTTCCATAGTATGGCATTCAACGTTGTATTAGCAAACGTGACTCCCAACACCTCGGTGTGGGCGCCCCTCCGAGCAACCAGTCACTGAAGAAGCTCGTACTACTCCGGCCTACCAATGTGCAAAGCTAGTTTTAAGCAACTTTGAAAGATCGAAAAAGGCGACTAGAGGGGGGTGAATAGGAGCCAAATCAAATTTTCGAATAAACTCTCCCCCTAAAATTCAAACCACCAAAAGACCGTAAAGAAAGCGACCGGTCGGGTATTTCTGGTCGGATGAACAGTACTCCCGACCTACAGAGGTCGGATGAACAGTACTCGAAATGAATAGTGTTCGGTGAACAGTACCCCCGACCAGCACTGGTCGGGTGAATAGTACTCACGACCTGAAGTGGTCGGATGAACAGTACTCGGATGAATAGTATTCGGGTGAACAGTACCCCCGACCTGCGGAGGTCGGATGAACAGTACTCGGGTGAATAGAAAAATCAGCACGATCTCAAAAACAGAAATCGATGTAACTTTTGATCGGCTGATCCAAAAACAGTGAAAATTGGTGTGCACCTCCCAAAGGATGTCAGGAACCTATTTCAATCAACAATCGAAGGAATTAATATCAAGGTTCCGTCCTTTTCAGTTTAACAAATGCATCACCAAAAACAGAGTCACGAACACAAACTTCACCCCTAACTTGCTGGTGGGAGTTGATGGTCAGAAATCCTTGGATGACTCTCCACAAATCATAGCAAGTAAGTACACGAAGAAACAACCCTTCAAACAAATAGAAACACTATCGAAAACTAGGCACGTAAATTGGTTTCTTGCAAAACTGAATAGAAAAGGTTGTAGATTGCCTAGATGATTGGGATATGATCTATAGAAGATTCATCCAAGCAATCTTTCATCCTTGGCAACAAGAACCGTAAGCCAATCAAGACTAAATAACGCAAGTCACACATTTACACACTTTAAGAACACATGATTTACAACTTGCAACAAGAACGTAAGGATTGCCTAAAAGATTGAAAGCACGAATCCAGAGAAGAGTTCATCAATCATGAATTTCAACAAAGACTCAATAGCATGTAGAAGGAGATGGGGCAAATCCAAATTACGTAAAGTAAATCGCAAGTAGGTAAATGCGAATTTAGATAATGTAATTCAAGTGCGTAATGTAAATACGTAAGAGAAATGAAACAAGAATATAAATGAAGAACATTTCATTTCGGAAGGGAGGTTTACAAAGCCTCACAACAAAGTGGGCAAAGCTCAAATGAGCAAAAAAACCTCAGAACCTTCAAAGAGGGAGGCTGCCCTACCCTCTATTTATAGTGACACAGGATCAATTCCCACCTTTGGATGTCTGCTTCAATCCTAAGCCAACATCCAAGAGCCGAGATTTGATCCTTACATCACTCTCAACAACTCTCAACTACTCACGTAGACTTTTCTCACCGCTCACCCCAAGGAGACACCCTCTCCTGTCTATTCATAGCGGGCTTAGAACACCTACCACCCTTGGATGAGCCTCTAAACCCTAGAGCACTCCATCAAGGGTGAGATTTTACCCACTCACAAAGCTATGCATGGGCTCACCCAAACCCAACAACACAACGGGTTTTGCACGCTTTTCAACTCACACTAACTTGACCGCTACTCTATCTTCCCGATCGCGATCCAACGGTCCTCCTAGATCGAGCGGCTCCAAGTTAGCATCTCATCCATTCCTTTGTCTTCTCGGCTTGCGGCTACTCACGGCCTCGGTCATCTTTGGCGACACCTTGATCATCCGGACCTCGGCTCTCCCACCTAGTCCCGATCCCCTTCGCCTCACCATGACCTAGCTCTAAAGTCCCGCAACCATCATAGACAAGGAAACCACATCACATAGCAATGTCCAACAACACATATCCATCTCAACAGA
Organism: Otatea glauca; assembly: GCA_036346275.1. Lineage (NCBI taxonomy): Eukaryota > Viridiplantae > Streptophyta > Magnoliopsida > Poales > Poaceae > Otatea > Otatea glauca. The sequence continues at coordinate 79,304,379 of CM070715.1, read as the reverse complement.
AAGATATACACTATGTCGACCAAAGAAAAACCCGACCATACGTGGTTTGACCATCGGTCTCCATCCCGACCAACCATGGTCCGACCATCGGTCTCCATCCCGACCACTCGAGGTCGACCACTAGTCTCCATTCCGACCACCCATGGTCGACCGCGGTCTCCATCCCGATCAACCATGGTCCGACCAGCGGTCTCCAACTCAATCACTGAGTCTCAACCACTGAGTCGGACGACCCAACCACTCGGGTCGGACGACCGGTCGCAACACACCAAAGCCCGACCACTCGGTCGGACGACCCGACATCTCGGGGTCGGACGACCGACCACTCTGGGTCGGACGACCGTCTCCAACCAGCTAAAGCCCGACCACTCGGTCGGACGACCGACCACTGGGTCGGACGACCGGTCTCCAACCACCAAAGCCCCGACCACTCGGTCGGACGACCCGACCACTGGCCTGGACGACGGTCTCCAACCAAGAACTCAAATTGCTCTAGCTCGAAAAACAATCCAAATCAAACTCAAATTTGAGCACACCTTGCTCAAATAAAGTCAAATACTCATCACAAATATGGATGGACCTCCACATGGTCCTTCAATCCCCCCCTTGATTAGTATATTGACAAACCACACAAAAGGCATAAATTTGAGTTTGAATGAGAGAAGAAGAAAGCAATTTGATTGCAAAGCCAAACTTGGTCCAGAGAGAAAGATATAAAATTATGACCAAGTTGGCAGAAAGAATTTAGAGCAAGACCATGAAAAGAGCAAGTTTTCAACAAAAGCTCTAAAAACCAATCATAAGTGTCAAATGTGATTATGATCCATAAGAGATAGCAAAGATTTACAAAAATCATAAGAACCAACAAGCTTTCACATTTCTATCTCCACCTTTTCTACATTTTAAATGATGCCTTTTTCTACATTTTCTCCCCTTTTGGCAATATAGGCATCAAAAAGAATTTTCTCCCTCTTTTATGTATGCATGAAATGCAACCTAAGGGAGCTTTGAAGATTATCCAAATGATCATAATGACAAGATATGACACCAAGCTTATCAATCTCAGATAATGACCAAACTAAGACATGTCCAAGTGCAAATAACAAATTTCGCTCATAAGCTAGGTTTTGAAAATGTATCATTTTTAGCAAGATTTGACAAGAGCAAAACTTAGCAAAGTTTCAAAACTAGAAGCAAAACCACTCAGGGATCAAATGGAAAACCTAGAGTTCAACCTACTCAACACTTTGGGGAATTTTGAAGTGCATATTAGGTCCTTCGAGCCCATTTTTCAATTTATGCAAATTTTCTTTAAGACTTCAAAAAACATAGCGGGATGCAAATGTTTGACATTATTTGCATTCTTTACCCACTTATGTGTTTGATATTTGCATTTTTTTTGTTGATTGACTTAAGCCATTTTCGATCATCTCAAGAGTAACTCTTAAGAGAATGATCTTGGTCATACACAATATATTCCAAGTTCATCCCAAATGCAATGGGAGGCAGTCTCGAGAATATAAAGTGCTGAGATCAATTTTGCACAAAAGAGTCAATTTTTTTTAATTTTCAATTTAGCACATATAAGCAATTCTGAAGGACTCAAATATGGATCAAGCAAATTTCACCCAAGTTGCTATAGGGACTCTAGAGAACTCCAAAATTTCTCAAATTATGGCACAAACCTCTAGAGAAGAAACCTAGCAAGTAAAAGCAACATGTTTCATCAAGTTTTCATTTAAAGCTTTTAAGTTTTTCAGATTTCAATGAACATTAGCTTGATAAATGAACTTGGACATATCTAAGCTAGTGATTTTCTTCGAAAGATACAGCATGATGTATTTCACGAAGATTGAGTCAAATGCATAATAGACAAAGCTCATAAAACGAAAAATGCAGTCTAAATGCAATGCATGAACAGATTCCCAAACTCCCCCTCAACAAAAGAATCAACTTTAAGCTCAAATCTGGTTAAAGTTGAGTTATTATCAAGGTTAGGCATAAAGAAAAACCGAATGAACTCAATAACAACTAAAAAAAACAGAATGAGGAGAAGAAGTCGAGAAACTGCAAAACTGGATGGCTATTGAGCATAGATAAGATAGAAGAGACTCATTACGGCTCAGGCTCGCTCTTATCTTCCCCAGAGACTGACATAGGAAAGTTGACTCTCGATCCCAACTAAGGAGTGCACACAGACCCTGTCTACCCAGGAGGTCCAAAACCTGCTAGACTTAAAAGACTGTGAGGGAACTCAACCTAGAGAGAAGAGAGAACAGCTAATCACGCATGATAGCAACCTAAAGCACAAGATAAGAGGTCCATGCGAGGCATGCCAGAAGTCTAAGTGAGTGAACTCAACTCAAGAAAACAAGCCCAAAGTCACCCAGAAGAAGAAAGGAAAATCTGGAAGAGAATATATAGTACATAATATACAAACCAGCTCCCCCTCAAGATAAGCTATATGAGCTCATAAACCCAAGCTCAAATCCCCCTTAACACACTCTAAAACTCTCTCCTCACAAGAGATAGGTAGAAAGCTAGAGGAGAAGAGATAAGATCTAAAACCACATGGTCTCTAAGGAGCAAGACGGCTCAAGGTAAAAAGCAACCTAAATATGCTAGAAGTCCAACCAAAAGACTCTAGACAAACAGGACACAAGCTCTACCTACAAAAGAACCACAACCTCCTAAGAGACCCATCACTATCATCAACATTTTCAGAGGTACTTACCTACTGCAGTGTAGTGCAAGTAGTGGCAAATGACCTGAAGTGGATCCAAAAAGCAGAGGAAGAAGACTTAGAGATATTCCTAGGATGATGGTCTCCTCACCAGAAAGCCTACACACATGCATCCAACAAATCTATGCTTTCGAAACTGGGGTTAGGCAGATCCAGTTCCTAGGCACGAATGAACAAGATACAGGAAAAATGTGGCAAACAATCATCTAGAGCATGAACATGGTGCAGAAGGTAATGTAAGATCATGTATCACAACCAAGCTAAAGATAGCATCAAGATCCATATATCCATAGACAACAGTGAAAACATATCCACATGATAAACAACAGCAAGGTGCATCATAGCACTGTCATGATGGCATACGAAGCTAAGCAAGGTGTATCACAGCAACAAAATGCTAGCAGGGATCATGTGAAAACCTAGAAATACATGGATCAAGATACTACCCTAAACATGGCAATGAGCATGTAAATAAGGAAATACCACAATGAAGCACAACAACATGCTACTAGATATAACATGAGCAAGATGAATGAAGACAGCCAAAGAGGATCATGCATAAAACAAACCAGTTAGCAACATCAAGATCCATTTATCCATAGTCTCAATAACAATATTTACTTGCTACGAAAAGGCCCGTCAAAAGAAGACCAAACAAAAGGTCATGAGGACACAGGCAGCATGAAAGTAAATGATGACCATGGACACAAAGATGAGAAGCTACTTATGGCAACACTCTATGCATGATGATGAATACATGCCATGAATGAAGAACACAAGCTCATGCAAAATAGGTATGAAGCATATAAGCATGAAGGACAATAAAAGGTGATCATGAACAATATAAGTCATACAGCGGCAGCTAGATCATATAACCCTAATCTCATGAAAGGCACTCACATGTAGCACAAAGTCTGACAAACAAAGTCTAAACAAGGCTAATCATGGATGCAATAGAAAATCAGGGTCATATAACCTAGATACTACTCATGACAAAATAAAGTAAATGATATATAGCACGTGCCCATAGTTAATACAAATGCTCATACCAAATAAACAATATCATGGACAAGATAAAAACAAGAAAATCACATGCTGGAAAAGAGCTCATGAATTTAGGATATAATACATGAAGCACAAAGATGGTTGGGGAAAACATGCTATGGCACAAAACAAGACAGACAAAAACTAACAAGACCTAGCAAAGTACATATAATACACATGAGAGCAAGAGCAATCACAACATGTCATGGAAATGATGATCACAAGTATAACCGACATGAGGATATGAGATAGCTCATCATGGAAGTGGAAGTCCCCAATGCTGTTATCATAAAGCTCAACACTTGTGGAGCGAAACACGAGGCAAACAAAGTTGAAAGAACATGCAGGTTAGCATGATGCTCATGATGGTCATGCAGGAAGATCCAATCCTCTAGAGACAAGCCGCAAAGGCCAACTCGGAATTCACATCGAGTGCCAACATTGAAAAGCGACAGACCAATCCTAGATGAGATTAGTAAAGATCAACATGACCAACATACTTACCTGCAACTCTTGCCGTGAGTGGGTACCTCGAGGAAAAACGAGGTCCACTACTTATGCACGACGAAGATGATGCCTCAGGACAACTCATGGACTAAGAATCGAACGAAGAAAGGACAAGTCCACAAGATGACCCAAATCCACTCCACTAGGCAGTGATCATATCCTCAAGCTAGCCTCAAGCGACTCATGCCATGAAAAAGGCAAGAGGCACTTAAAAGCATCATTGCATAGACATGACACAAGGAATTGACACAAGAGGGAAAGATGACTCAGTACTGGGATAGAGTGAAGACTTGGGAACCCAATACTGAACCACTCGACGCCTCAGTACCACCATGAAGAAGGCGGACTCGAGTGTCTCTCCGACGCTTAACTTTCACACGATCGGGAGCAACTCGTAGATAATCTAGGAGTCAAAGCGGGTTGCACGCCGTGGTGCAAAAGCCGGACCATCCCGAAGAAGGCTTCTGGATCTCCTAGGAAAACACCTCACACCACCGATATCTACCTCGATGGGAAAAACAAGGAATATCAAGAGGACGGCGGAAAGACCGACTACGAACAGCTCGGGACTAAAACTCAAGAACTAGCATGAAAACCAAGTTCGACGCCGCCCAAAAAGCAGCGACTCTCTAACTTTGTCTAGAAGCGGTGTGTGTCTTAGGAGCACTCAAAGTCCGGGATGACCACGAATACCCCTAAGAGCAAGAACACGCTCACGCCGAGTGATCTTGGCGTGCTCAAGCGTAAATCTACTAAGTGACCATCCTTCTTACGGAAGGTGCATGTGTACTTCGCCTTGCTAGAGACGAAGCAACAGAGTAACATCCTTCAGTCGAAGTCCTATGGACAACCCCAAAGAGACCTAAACTTGGTGGTGCTCACTCTGGGAGCTACCACAATCTCACCATTCTTGGAGCCGCGCACAATGGTGGGAGGATGCGCCCGAGCGTGCTCCAAGGGATCAAATCCTAGACCTTGATTGAATCTACTAATCTTGGATTGGTCTAGAATAAGATTGAGCTTCTTCTTGCCTCCAACAAACTTCTCGAGAGTGCTCATAAGATACTGGCAATCTCGAAAGAAAGAAGCACAAGAAGAACAGGGGGAAGAAGAAGAAGAAGAACTAGAAAGATGAGCTCTCTCAACACGTGCATTTTTCTCCCTCAGCACGGCTGCCTCAATCTTGAGGGCCTCACAAGAAACACAAGACGCATTTCTAATTCTATGGGCTTGGTCTTCTAATTTCTTCCTAAGCTCGACATGGATTTTATCCAAGTCCCCCTCAATCACAGAACATCGCAAGCAACTTTCTTGTGACTTATCTAGTAAGTCCTTAGCAAGTTTTGCACACTTGACATTTAAGGATTCATTGTCAAGTTTTAGTTGCCTCTGACCCTCACATGAGCCGTTGGTTCCTTAGAAGCATGCATTTCAAGTTCATCATTTCTAGAAGAAAGCTTCCTAAGGTGATCGCTCATGGCATCAATTTCGGCAAGCAATTTAGGGCAATTAGAGCATGATGGAGTGGAGTGAGCATGAAGAAAACTAGCATCTACAGAATGAGGATCAACAGATTCATTGCTAGCATTCTTCAACCTAAGACTATCTAGTTCATACAACACACTATCATGCATAGTCCTTAGGTTCTCTAACTCCACAAGCAAAGCATCACACAAAGTACAGTCATCAGTGACTCGGGAGGGAGAAGATCTAAGAGAAGCTAACTCCCGAGTCAAGGTACCTACTTCCTTTTCTAACTCGTAACACCTCGACCTAGCCTTAGCATGAAACTTGCCTAATTTACGACATTTAACTCGTCGAGGTGGGTACCTCATCCGTGTCATTTGACACTGAGTCGCTTACTTCAATGGCGCCTGCCATGAAGCACATGCCGGAGAAGTTATCTTTGCCCTTCACCTTCTCTTGCGGATCGTCCTCGCTTGCATCACTCCAATTTCCCGTGTCAGAGAGCTCGATGTCGTCCAGTGCGGCGAGGACCCGGTGAAAGAGCTTCTTATTCTTGGCAAAGTTGCGGTACTTCTTCTTCGCCGGCTCACGAGCTGGGGCCTTCTTGTTGTGGTTCTTGTCGGTGTAGTCGTTCTTGCCCGAACCGCCTTGTTCGTTTTTGCCTTTCTCCAGCTTGGGACAGTTTGCTCGAATGTGGTTGGGACCACCACACTCGAAACAGGTGATCATCCCACCTCTCTTCCTCTCTCTCACTCTCTTGTATGCATATGAAAATTTGCGAGCAAGAAGAGCAAGCTCATTTTCCGAAATTTTTCCAGTTGGTCATCGCTAGCTCGCAAAGGGCGGAGAGAGAGAAATCAACAGAAGAATCAGAAAGAGAGGATCCAATGGGATCAGTGACCAAAGCCATCGACTGAGACTTCGTTTTCCGCGAGACGACATCGATCTCATGAGTCTTGAGGCGGGAATAAAGCCCGTCAAGAGTCAAGGTCGACAGGTCGGTGGTGTCCTTGATGGTGGTCACTTTCATTTCCCAAACACGAAGATCAAGTGCGGTCAAGAAATATCGAGCATTATCCGAGTCAGGGTATATGCAACCGACTGCTTGGAGGTCGCTCAAAATCTTCGTAAACCGACCAAAGCACTCGTCAAGACTCTCACCAGCGTGCTGTTCAAACTTGTTGAACTCACGCTTGAATTGGTCCTGTCGAACCGTCTTGATTTGGGTAGTGCCCTCATGATAAGCATCGAGGGTCACCCAAATCTCATTAGCAGAACGAAGGTGAGAAATCCTATCATACTCACTGCGGCTAAGACCCTGTATGAGGATGTTCCTTGCTTTAGCGTTCGCCTCAACGTCAGCCATATTTCTGGCCGCGATGTTTTCATCAGCAGGAACCTCAGACGGGAGTTTCACCTTCTGCCATATCAGGAAGCCCTCGGCAGTGATGTATGACTCCATCCGCGATTTCCAAAACGGAAAATCAACTCCAGCAAAAATAGGAGGCTTGGTGGAATACTTGTCCATCGCCATGGCTCTTGAGACCGGTCAAGATCTATAAAGAGCAGAACCGGCTCTGATACCAATTGAAAGATCGAAAAAGGCGACTAGAGGGGGGTGAATAGGAGCCAAATCAAATTTTCGAATAAACTCTCCCCCTAAAATTCAAACCACCAAAAGACCAGAAAGAAACTGCACTGGTCGGGTATTTCTGGTCGGATGAACAGTACTCCCGACCTACAGAGGTCGGATGAACAGTACTCGAAATGAATAGTGTTCGATGAACAGTACCCCCGACCAGCACTGGTCGGGTGAATAGTACTTACGACCTGAAGTGGTCGGATGAACAGTACTCAGATGAATAGTGTTCGGGTGAACAGTACCCCCGACCAGATGAACAGTACCCTGACCTGCGGAGGTCGGATGAACAGTACTCGGGTGAATAGAAAAAAAAGACGATCTCAAAAATGTAAATCGATGTAACTTTTGATCGGTGATCCAAAACAGTGAAAATTGGTATGCACCTCCCAAAGGATGTCAGAACCTATTTCAATCAACAATCGAAGGAATTAATATCAAGGTTCCGTCCTTTTCAGTTTAACAAATGCAACACCAAAAATAGAGTCACGAACACAAACTTCACCCCTAACTTACTGGTGGGAGTTGATGGTCAGAAATCCTTGGATGACTCTCCACAAATCATAGCAAGTAAGTACACGAAGAAACAACCCTTCAAACAAATAGAAACACTATCCAAAACTAGGCACGTAAATTGGTTTCTTGCAAAGCTGAATAGAAGAGGTTGTAGATTGCCTAGATGATTGGGATATGATCTATAGAAGATTCATCCAGCAATCTTTCATCCTTGGCAACAAGAACCGAAGCCAATCAAGACTAAATAGCGCAAGTCACACGTTTACGCACTTTAAGAACACATGATTTACAACTTGCAACAAGAACGTAAGGATTGCCTAAAAGATTGAAAGCACGAATCCAGAGAAGAGTTCATCAATCATGAATTTCAACAAAGACTCAATAGCATGTAGAAGGAGATGGGGCAAATCCAAATTACGTAAAGTAAATCGCAAGTAGGTAAATGCGAATTTAGATAATGTAATTCAAGTGCGTAATGTAAATACGTAAGAGAAATGAAACAAGAATATAAATGAAGAACATTTCATTTCGGAAGGGAGGTTTACAAAGCCTCACAACAAAGTGGGCAAAGCTCAAATGAGCAAAAAACCTCGGAACCTTCAAAGAGGGAGGCTGCCCTACCCTCTATTTATAGTGACACAGGATCAATTCCCACCTTTGGATGTCTGCTTCAATCCTAAGCCAACATCCAAGAGCCGGATTTGATCCTTACATCATCATTCTCAACAACTCTCAACTACTCACGTAGACTTTCCTCACCTGCTCACCCCCAAGGAGACACCCCTCTCCCTGTCTATTCATAGTAGGCTTAGAACACCTACCACCCTTGGATGAGCCTCTAAACCCTAGAGCACTCCATCAAGGGCTGAGATTTTACCCACTCACAAAGCTATGCATGGGCTCACCCGAAACCCAACAACACAACGGGTTTTGCACGCTTTTCAACTCACACTAACTTGACCCACTACTCTATCTTCCTGACCGCGATCCAACGGTCCTCCTAGATCGAGCGGCTCCAAGTTAGCATCTCATCCATTCCTTTGTCTTCTCGGCTTGCGGCTACTCCACTGCCTCGGTCATCTTTGGCGACACCTTGATCATCCGGACCTCGGCTCTCCCACCTAGTCCTCGATCCCCTTCGCCTCACCATGACCTAGCTCCAAAGTCCCGCAACCATCATAGACAAGGAAACCACATCACATAGCAATGTCCAACAACACATATCCATCTCAACGAGAAAGATATACACTATCTTCGACCGGCAAAACCCCGACCACACGTGGTCCGACCCGCGGTCTCCATCCCGACCAACCATGGTCTGACCACTGGTCTCCATCCCGACCACTCGAGGTCTGACCACTAGTCTCCATTCCGACCACCCATGGTCTGACCACTGGTCTCCATCCCGACCAACCATGGTCTGACCACTGGTCTCCAACTCAATCACTCGGAGTCTCAACCACTCGGAGTCGGACGACCCAACCACTGGGTCGGACGGTGGTTCGCAACACACCAAAGCCCCGACCACTCGGTCGGACGACCCGACATCTCGGGGTCGGACGGTAGTCTCCAACCGACCAAAGCCCGACCACTCGGGTCGGACGACTGACCACTCGGGTCGGACGACGGTCTCCAACCGACCAAAGCCCGACCACTCGGGTGGACGACCGACCACTCGGTCGGACGGACGGTCTCCAACCAGTAACTCAAATTGCTCTAGCTCGAAAAACAATCCAAATCAAACTCAAATTTGAGCACACCTTGCTCAAATAAAGTTAAATACTCATCACAAATATGGATGGACCTCCACATGGTCCTTCAAACTTAATAGGTTAAGACTGTCCCATACCAGCACTTGTGGTTGTACGGCAAGTTCTTGGGTTTAACGAACACGTAGTTCGGTCCTTAATGCGATACGGGCAATAATCTCCACCCTACACTACGTACAAGTCCCTTGTACTCCCGGCTATTGCCAATAATTGCCCGCATCAAAAACATAGTTTTATTTTCATTTTTGATCAAAATACCAACCATAAAGAAGGTCATACCCATTGATTGTCATATCCAACATTTTAACCAGGTCAAAGTTTTATGTTTATTTAAGCATGGCTAAGCATAACACTAAATATGATTAACCCAAATTGATATCATGTATTGTCTATGCTATTCTAGGGTTATCAAGGTTCACAAATCCATACTTATCAAGAAAGTTCTATGTAACTACAGATACAACTACCAATACCCATAATATAGCAGACTTTAATAAAAATAACGTATGCAGTAAAACATTTAATGAAAACATTTATAAAACTGGGATCAATATGATCAAAGGGGATGCTTACCTTGTTGATGCTCCTCGACGTCAAATTCCTGATCGTCGACTATACCAGATTCGTCGGGTTCTTCACGTCGAATAATAATAACATGGCAATTCCGATAAAATGAAAGAATCAGACATAAGAGCCAAATAAAAGTAATTGCATAAATCAAACATGATTGTTGTTTATTTATTTGTAAGTTGCATGAATATTTTTCCAATTAGGTTCCAATAATAACCAATCTTATCTTCATGATTTTATTCCCTTTCATTTACCATTTCCTGTGACCATTCTATATGTTTTATTATTCTGAATCTTCAAATTCTAAATCCTGAAATTATTTGGATTGTTATCATTAGACTACTATAATATTTTAATTATTTTCCTTGGTACACTCTAAGTATTTTTGCATAATCAGGTTCCTAACAGAGCATGGAGTCTAACAAAATTTGTTTTATTTAATTTGGAATTGAATTGCAAAAATTCTACAAATGGCATATTTCAAATTCTTTCTTTAAATTTAAATTTGAAATTCAAATAGAGTTCATTTTGAAATATTTTTGCATATTCTGAATCTACATGATTTTAGATGAATTTAGAAATTTATTTCATTTCATTTGGTTGGTTAGTTTAAAAGATATTCAAATTTGAATGCATTCGGTTTTGTTAAATCTGAAAATTAGAAATTTTACTAAATACGGAAAGTACGCTTCCAGATTGGATTTACGCTTTCCTTTTTACTGCTGCAGGACCGAGGCAGCGACATGCTAGGCCCGGTGGCGGCGAGATGCGTCTTGTATGATCTGGCCGACGCGATGGGACCGCTACCGACCGAGCGACGCAGAGACTGACGACTGGGCCCCGCGTAACAGTGGCTCAACACAGCGAATGCGACTGACATGTGGACCCGATTGTCAGTGACTCCTAGCAGAGAGCACGGCTACGCGGCTCGCCGACGGCGGAGCACGACCGGAAAAGTGGAATGGATTCCACCTCCTTACTCAGCATGCTTGCGCGATCCTAGGGGAGGTGTTGCTTCGGCCGGAGGTGGCCGGAGACGGCCTGCCACCGTGAAGGGGGCGGCGGTGCTCACGGCTCACTGGCGACACGGCGAAACACGGCATCCCGAGGGGGAATATCACCACAGTGAGCATCAGTGGATCACATAGATCTCATTTTTGGCTTTAGCAAGGAAAAAGAGTGACGGAGGGAAGCTCTCACCGTGCGGCTGCGGCGGCGGCGGAAGAAGCTCGGTGGGAGAGCTTGTCGGGGAAGAGGACGTGAAATTGAGGCTGGGGACAGGTCCCTGGGGTGATGAGGATGCTTCAAGCTTGATGATTCGGAGAATGGCTCGGCGAGTGGCTTGATTGGGCAGTTTTCCCCTTTTCGGGTTTTTGGCCGGAGCTGGGGAAGAAAGGGCAGTCGAGCGGCGATGAGGTGGTTTGGCTCAGTTCTGGGGTTTCCAGGGAAGTGCATGAGCGCTTGCGACGTCTTGGTGGGGTTTATATAGGCGATTTAGGCGGTGGCACAGGGTTTGGACAGAGGGGCGAAGGCGGCGGCTTGGCGAGGTCTCTCGGCCGTTCCTCGCAGAGAGAAAGCACAGCGGCCACAGGCAGATGCGGTGTGGCGAGCGGCGTCTTTGGCGACCTCGAGTGGCGAGTTGCGGCGCGGACGCGACAAAACGGGAGAGGCGGCGCTGGCTCGATGAGAGAACGGAGGAAGACGCGAGAGAAAACGGGAAAGAAAAGGTGAAGACAGAAGTGACAGGTGGGGCCAGCGGTCAATGAGAGAAAAGAGGTCGGCGAGGGACGGTGTCCCACACGGGCCCACACGTCGTGAGACAAGGGATTAAACTCAGATAACTCGGGCGGTGCCGGGTAAAGCGGAAGTTTAGGTTAGAAGATAAACCTAGAATTTTATTAAAATTTTTACAGAGGTCGGTAAGGTAAATACAAAGGCCTGGTAAAATTTTCAGATAAATATGATGAATAAAGTATTATTAAAAATCTGACATTGCACTGTTACAAGTTTTTGTTGATTCTGATTTTTATTTACTTGAGGGTTAAAATGAACTTATTATTTTATTAATCTTTTTGACAGGGTTGGTATTGACATTTTATACTTTATGTAAAATTTTCATGATTTTATATTTGCTATTTACTTATTATAATTCTGACATTGCATTTTCCATCTTTTATGATTGATAGTTTTCGAATTTCTAAAATTAACAAATGAAGAGATAAATTATTGATATTTTTACCAGGGTTGGGTTAGGTTAATATGTCGGCATGGTTAAAATTTTAACTCTGGTTAAGGTAAAAAAAATCCTGAACAAATCTTATGGTTCAGATTTTTGCTTTTCTTCTCATGATAACTTTGCCTTTAATTTTATTTTATTAATGCCAATCAGTGCAAGTGGCACAAATAAGATTCTGAGATTTTTAAGAATTTTACTGTCTTCAGGTTTTTACCTTTTTGTCTTTTACCATTTTACTATATAGCTTATTTGGTTTTCTTTTAATAAGAAAAAGCCAAAAGAATTTATTTAATTCAGGAAAAAATAGAAAATATAACAAATAACCATATGGATATTTTTAATATTGTATTTCTTATTTTATTGAATTTTGGGCTGTTACATCGGCTAAGTGTTGTGCGAGCATTAGTGAACTCTATTGATACCATTTTAGTACATAACTGGGAAAGAGAGCAGGCGGACCGAGTTCTCACTGTGCATGGGCGGCGGCGAACGGAGGTGCTCGGCGCAATGGCTCGTGGGTGGATGAAGCTTCAATTTGATTGGGGGTTTGGCTTCTGAGAGCTATGAGGAAGCTACGAACTCTCGGTTAATTTGGGTGAGGTTCACTGGAATGGGTTTAATTGAGTTTCCTCTTTCCACTGGTCCTCGCCGGAATTGGAGGAGATGATGTGGTTCTGAGCACGGCTGAGGCACTGGAGAGTGGGTATGATGTTCTAGGTGGTCTAGGGATCCTTAAATAGGCGAAAGGAGTGGCTTGATGGTGTTGCAGTGACGCAGCTTCAACAGGGCCGAGACGAGGTGGTCGGCAGCGCGGGTTTTGCAGCGTTGGATCGATGCAGAGCATGGGCGAGGGTGTGGCCGTGGCAGCGGTGCGTTAGAGCGACGTGGATATGGCCTCAAGCGTCGAGTTGTGGCGCTGATCGAGAAACGGACAACGGAGGGAGGCGGTGCGCCGGTGCGGCTCTGTGCTTCGGCGTGGGAGAGGAGAGGGAAGGATCCAACAGGTGGGGTCGGCGGCCCACCTGCAGCGGCTGAGGGAGAGGGGAAAGAGACTGACATGTTGGGGTATGGGGCCACCTGGCACCCAGAAAAAGAGGCGGGTTCAATCGCCCTGGCCAATGGGCCTATTTAATTGCCGGGCCAACATGTAAGCGTTCGTTAGGGTGGCTTCAGATCAACTCTTCTGGACAGCTCGTGGTTGCGCATTTAATTGGGCTATCTAATCATGTTGATTTTTTTAAAAAAAAATTACAAGAAGTATCCGGAGGTTTATCTACATTCTATAAATTTTTTGAGTTGAAATAGTTTTTATAAAAATTCTATTAATTCTGACAAGCAATAATGTCCATTTTAATCTTCTCTGTTTTTAAGCGTTTTACATCAACCCTGCCTCACGTTACCTCCTTCCGAGCCTGCGGCATTCCGGCCGGCATATCTCACTAAATGTAGGGACCATTGGGCTCCTACTGAGCGGTCATTTAGGGGCCTTAGCTGGTGATCCGGGCTGTTTCCCTCTCGATGTCGTCGGGTACTCTTCACTTCCCCGCCATTCTTGTAACCGTCACCTGTAATCCGCGCATCCGAGGTCGAGCAGTCTCAATTTCACTACAGGATTTGCGAATGAATGCTGGGCTGGGCCACCTCAAATGGCGTGAGCCGCATGATGATGTTGTCCCCGCAACAATGAAATAATCCCTTTCTTCCTCTGGAATGAAATCTCGTCACAGGTTCTGAATCTCCCCCTCGCGAACCTCCACCCGCGGACCAAGACTCCAACCGAATATTCGATCGGCATCCAAACAAAGGTGCATGTACGGTTCCTAAGGGATACAATTTTGTCCTAAGTATTAATTTTTTATATTTTTAATAGAGATTAATATTACTCTGAAAAAAGCATGGTAAAAATTTAAACTGGATATAAACTTTCTATATTGTTTAAAAATTCTGACATGCCACTGTTTCAGTCAAAATCCCATTAATTTACATTTCTTGTCATTGATTAATGTGTTCATATTACCTTTGAATGTAGAAAATTAATTCTAGAGATTTCTTATATTTTAATATAATTTTTGTGGATTTTTTATGATATTTTGGTTTTACCTTTTTACTGATTCTCATAAATGACTTTCTTTTAGGGTAAAAATCTAAGAAAAACCAAACAATGCCAAGAGAATTTAGAATTAAACATATTCGTAATTTTTAATTTCTATTTTTATTTTCTTTGAATTCTTGGGATGTTACATATGTCATGGAGAGTTGTTTAAACAGAAGGTGTGGTTAACCAAACTAAACAAAGAAAGAGCTCTGAGGTGAAATGTTCGGAAGGCCAAGTTTAAATACAAACACGCACATTATGGTGATGTGCATGTACCCTATGGTGGAGGCACTCCTAAAGGTGGGAGGAAAAATGCGAAGCTAACTTGGAACGAGTTCTTGGAGGAGCACGATAACTTCAACGGATAAGAGTCAATGTAAAGATTGTTAATTATTATGAGTCATATATATCTTTTAGGATATAGAAATGTGTGGTAGATAAATCCTAATAGGATTAGCATTTATAAGTTTTTTTAGAGTATGATTACTACTTGCTTTCGAGGAGGACCAATGGGCTGTATAAACCCATGAGATGGTCACGAAGAACATAAGCAACTAAAAAGCCGCAAACCAACTCATCTAAAGCAAAAGGTACATAAGAAGATTAGAGACTATTCTTTAAAACTAGATTCTTGAATAGAGTAAGGATCCGAGGATCCTAAAAGTTTCGAGATGTTGTGAGAGAATAACAATCCATTGTACTATTTTTGAGATTGTGCTTAAAAAATTTGTTATCGGTTTCGTCAACTCTTTATCTACTGTTGTGGTTTCTTCAACTTCGTATTTTGGTTCTCTTGACCGTATACGCTCGTACCGTATCTCACAAAACTCTCTGATCTGATCCGAGCGGCTGTTGCATATAAGAAGAGGTATCAGAGTATAAGAGTAAAGATCCAAATCGCAATCCTTACTTCTGTGTATTCGAGGTTAATTTATGCTAATTACGCCCCCAATCGTAGCTCTTGTCCTTTGAATTTCGATTGGTACGTGCTGCTCGTCGTTCTTTGCCCAAACAGCTGCCATTCTTTGCCCAAACAGCTGCCAATATCGATCCTTCCTTCGTATCTTATCATTCGAGGCTCCAACAGCCTGTCTACACTTTGACGGCCGGCTGCCAGTTTTCCAATCCATTCCTGCAATGGTGGTTCATCACGCAATTTCTAGGCCATCCGATGGAAAGTGAAGTTCAGTGTTTAGTTTTCAGAGCAAGAGAACCAATTGTATGGCCTGGCCTACGAGGCCATTTAGCTCAGATGGGTAGCTTCTCTTAGCTAGGCTGGGCAAGACAGGTCAAGGAGCCAAACATAGCGTCGCACCCGATGACCCGCCCGCCCGCGCCAGTAGCGAGTTTGCGTTACGGCAAAGAGCACGGACGAGGAGGGCGGGAGCACGACCGCGCACGCACGGGCACGGGCACGGGCATGAGGCATCCTGCGGGATTGTGGACAGCCCAACCCGCGCATACATGAGAATTTAAGCGTCATGTGCTAAATTTAAAATTAGATGCTATATTTTAGAAAAGTCAATTTCTAAGATAAAAATATTTTGCATTTAGAATTAATCAGTATATATGGGTAGACAAACTAATTAATTGATTCTGTCATAGGCCATAATGTAGCATGAAAGGGCTGCTTCAGCGACCGATAGCACCAGAGTCTAATCCATACAAGAAGAACAGGGCATATGCGGATCTTGTGAGTGCCGGCGTCTCCAAAAATTTGAAAAATATCAAGAGATTATGTCTTTAATGGGTTAAATTTGTCGATTGAATTTGTTTCGATTTTAGTGGTTTGTGATTTATAAGACATTAGAACTATTTGTACTGTATTTTTAGCAAATTTCGAAGATATGTGTTGGATTTATAATGTTACAAAACCATTATACAAGACTATAGATTTGTAGTGTGAAGTGCGTACCTCTATTGAAAATTTTAGGAAGAAGTCTATATAACACCCTGAACTTTAGTCAAAAGTCCATCCAGCACCTTGAACTATGAAACCAGACATTTGACTCTCTAAACTTTGTAATTAAGTTCAAATAATATGTTAGCCCATTTTTACATAGTGATATTGCTCGTGTGGTGCAATGACTGAGTGATTTTGCCATGTAGAATGGCATGCTGATCAAGTTAGGTTAATGACAGGTGGGATCCGCTTGCGTTTCTCTCCCGCCAAGCTCCCAATTATGCTTCTATCGATGTTGGCCCCTGTGGCTCCCCCTCTCTATTTCAATTTAGAAGAGAAGCTCTGTGAGCCCCACCTATTATTCATCTAAACATGCCCAATATGCCATCCTACATAGCAAAACCATATACTCATCATGCCACATGAGCAATATCACTATCCGAAACTGGGTCATGATGTTATTTGAACCAGATTGCAAAGTTTGGGGTCAAATATCTGATTTTATAGTTAAGGGTGTCAGACGGACTTTCGAGCAAAGTTTAGGGTATTATATGGACTTTTCCAAAATTTTATAGTTTCGTCGCTAGATTAAGGGAACAAGACAAGAACATAAATTATGTGTTCAAGTTCACAAAGAATACCACAATAATAAATAGATGAGAATGGGGTTGATCTATTCATCGCCACCATGAGGATTATTTTAGGGAAATCATTGGTTAGAAGGAGGAGAATTAGGAGCTGTAGGGTTAATTTTACATGCAAATAAGAGATATATAAGAACAAGAGTTGCGCGAAAGCAAAAGGGGAATGGAGAAAGCAACATAGAGGTAGGGGAAGTTCTCGTAGGGTAATAAAAATGTTTGATTAACTCTTTATCTTACACAAGATTGTCTATAGCAGTACTAGTAGTATTTTTTTTTCAGATATTAACAAGTAGAAATGAAGATTAAATCAAAATTAAGGGTTCCTAACTTTTGGGGGGCCGTGCATTAATTGGGCACTTTGCTCCTGTCTTTGGTACTGGCCAGCACCCAAGGAAAGCTTTTCCTTCTCAAGATCCAATTTGGTCCGAAATTTTTATGTGCTTCTCCAAATGCATATGGAATTTGTGAGTTCCAAATAGAGCTGGGCATCAGGCCAGATTTTTCCTGGCTGGCACGTGGCACAGCCAGCACGGCCAGACCTAAGGCCCGGCCTGGCCAGAACTTGAACGGGTCGTACTTGCATGGCACGGTTGTTCGGACTGTGCTAGTCCTACGACCTAGGCACGGTAGGCAGCATGACATGACAAGCTCACTTGGGTTGTGCTCGGGTTGGCATGGCCAGCCACAGTGGCGGAGGGGAGGCCAGGGCGGGGAAGGCAGACCGACGTACCTAGCAGAGGGGAAGGCCATCGGCTCACGCTCGCTCGCCCCGCGCCCTTCCGGCTCTCGTGAGGTCACCCGCACGCCACATGCCGGCGAGGGAGGTGGCTGGAGGTGGAGGGTAAGGCCGCGGAGACAAAGGAGGCCGCGGAGGGGAGGGGGTGGGGGAGGCCAAAGGGGGCCAGAGGGGGCTAGGAGTCCGTGGGAGGGGGAGGCTACGAGGTGTGGGAGGGCGAGGGAGAGAGAGACGAGAGAGGGATCGGGGGAGAAAAAATGAAAGAGATTCCAACGTTCGAACGGGCAGAGAGAGAGACAAATATGTGACGGGCGAAAGAAATAAGCCGATTCCCACATTCGCCTGAGTTGTTCACTATAAAACCCCCTCGGGTTTTTGTTTCTTCAGCACACGAAATATTCTTGAGTTTTCGTTTCTTCATGCTCTCCTGCTACAAAACAAAATATTTGGCAATAGCAAGAGTAGGAGAGCACGTTCTCGCATTCCGAGTCCCCCTTCTCGGGAGCAAGAGATCGATCCGCGCTAACTCTCCCTAGGCATTTGAGACTATGGCATGAATGATCGTCATATGGACAATATGCAAGGCATCGAGCATGCCTCTTACATTCCCGAGGGGGCGAGCTCCGCACCGAACCTCGATGCTGCTACATTGGTGCAACTAGGATGGCCGTTGACATCCGACAGTCGATGGGCATGGTGTTGGCAACATATGGTTAGAACCGTCGAAACTGAGGACGGACGTGAGGTAGCGTATGCTATTTGTAAATACTACAAGCTAAATTAATTATCTGCATATGCATGTAGAGGAACATGTCATCTGAAGGAACACTCGGAGACACCGGACAAAGGCCAAGGGAGGACGTCCAGACACAGCTTAACTTTAACATCGACGGTTCGGTAAGCATATCGGTATACAACGTTGAGGTGACTAGAGACCAAATTTCACGTTCAAGGGTAAATAAAATTTAGTTCCTTTTTCCCTAATATTTGTGTCACTGCCTTAGCTCCATGCTTTTTCGGTTCTTTTTCTCTCATCGCAATAGTGTAAATGGGCTAGGTCTGAATCAGCACGAATCACAAATGTGCCGTGCCTAAACTCGCTGAAGGCTGGCCGGGCCGTGACGGTACGACACGGTTTAGGCACACGACCTAACGGGCCCATGCTACGTCGGCCCGGTCCGGCATGACCCCACCTCTAGTTCCAAATGCCCCATCTATTAACAGAGCCCTAACTTAATTTTTAGCCTTGTGTCCCACATATCACTAACTATTTCTTTTTAGCTTTGCTTAAGTTGCCGCGACCGATTTTTTTGAAAACATTTATTATATTTTTGCTTCAGTTGTTTCGGCCAAATTGGCAACTAAAAACAGATGTAGCAAATTTGGCCATTCACCGAAAACACCTGCATTTCTAGAAGTTCTTCCGTGTCTTCCACGGTAGATAGCCATTGATTAATTTTTCCAATGGTTCCTTGAAAATTCAACATACGATTGGGCTAGCTAGTACTTACGGCCAGAGACGGGGTTTATCTTTTAACTCCAATTGAGTCCTCAAAACCTAGGTAGTTACCACCGAAATTCGCAACCTGTATATATATAGCGTATACCTTACCGGTCATTTTATCTTGTGGGAGAAAGCAACATTCTATCCACTCATCCTCTAGTGCTAGCTCTAAAATCACCTACTAGGAACTACTCTCTCTGTTTATTTCTATAAGGCGTGGATTTTGATACGCTCTTCAAAGTTACATTGACCATTAATTTCTTTTATTATATTTTATTCATAGCTGCAGAATCATCTATACTCCTTTATAATGCACCTAAGCATTTTTTTCTACGTCCACCCCAAATAATACACTCCACTAGAGATGATCCAACCTTCATGCACCCAGCGAAACGTCCCCAAAAACTTGCCTCCATGAAAATTAATCTCTCATATCTTTCCTCAGCTTTACTCACCCACATCCGATGGCCATTGTTTAATGTGTCTAACTCATCCCTGTGGCCCACAACAGATCTCCCCCACCTCCAGCATCATCTCAAGGAAAAGGAAACAAATATCCTGGAATTAAGGAAAAGGAAACAAACGTTTTAGAAAAGGAAAATACCATATATTACGTGCTTGAAAAAGGAAACCGGAAGACAGAGCACTATACTAGTAATAATAAGAAAGTGCTTTTACATACGAATCTAATAGTATCATTTTTATGTCATATAATCTATATATTGTTAGACTAATTATTGATCAAATTTTACAAGCTTAAAATTTTGAAATACATAAACCCTTTATGAAAATCAACTGAGGGGATAATTAAACTAAGCCTATGTCGCCCTCTATCGGATGATGATCAAACTCGTACGTCACCGGCCCCACTAACCATGATGCGTACGTTGCATCTGCATCGACCGATCAGACGGTCGACGTCGCCGACCCTGACCAGCCACCCATCCATCCCAATTGAAGCCGAAAAGGCCGCCCTGAATGCATGAAATAACGAAACGGGCCGGAAGCGAGACCGACCGGCCGACTTGCCCGTTACTAAACCGCCCGCGCACGGCGCACCTAGACGGGCTCTGCACAGCGGCAGCGTCACATCAGCCACCAACAACGCCGATCGATCGCGCGAAGTGGGCGCAGCAGTTGGATCTATCGATGTATCCAGCGATCGCGCGCGCGTCGTTGCAGCACGGCGCGCGATCGATCCCAACGCGCGCGCGCGGCGGACGGGTGATATGATGCCGATCATTGCAGCAGTTCCGCGGAAAGCGACCGTCGTGCTGCGACGACGCCTGGGTGGTGCGTGCGTGCGTGCGGGCGCTCTGGTTTCCTTGCGTGCGTATGTTACTTGGGATCAAATTAAGCCCGGCCCCTCCCCTGTTGCATGCATTGTTAGTAGCTTGCTAGCTAGCTAGCTTAGCTTAGCTTAGCTTGCGCCCTGCTGATGCTGACGTCTCTGCCAAGTACACTATAACTAACTGTTGAAGATGGCTAGCTAGCCTTGTGGAATGATGAAGGCCGGCCAGCCGGCTGATCTGTCGCAAAACTGATAAATTAATCTGTGTACTTTGTAATTCACTTCTAGGAGCAACACATGTTTAGGTGTTTCCACTGTACTCCTTCCACAAACATAGATTATTAATTCTTGGTTTCTGGTTTATATTGTGACATGCAGATCATTAGGGTTAAATTTAACTAGCCAGAGTAGCGCCCTATGCTACGCCGTGTAAAATTTATTCCGACGGTTATTTCCGGAAGAAAAAGGTATGTGGATCTAAACATAATTTCGGTTTTTTCTCGGGTTTTTCTCTCTTCAAAAATACGCTAGCTAGGAATTATCGGTGAATTTGCGGCACCACGAGTCCTCTTTGTGCGGCGCAAAAATTACGGAACCACACGGGTCTTTTTTTCAAAATAACCTGTGAAAGAATCTAAACGTAATTTTGCAATTTACGGAGGTTTTTTTTTGCAAAAGAAGGATTGACACGTAAGAGGCCTGGTCGCGTCCTAATCTCTTCCGCTTTAATAGATAAGTTATGAACTATCTCATTTCAAACAATTTCCTTCAAATTAAATAAAGTACGTCCCCTAATAATATTGTATTTCCTAGTTTTAGAAAAAAGAGTGATCGATGTTCTATATATCGTTGTTCGATTGATCCCCGACCAATCAGTAAAAAGATGCGCGATAGCTAGTGCGATAGCTGTGAACGATATCGATCATCCATTTAATTATGTTTGCACACAGCAACGTCGTAAAAGCTCTTTCAGGTTGTTAAATGTCATGTCGGGCATATAGTAACAGGCGGCTTCACCGTTACACTGTCTAGGATAATGTCACTAAAAGCTATTCGACAAAGAAACGTGAATGGATCAAGTTTGTGCACCGAAAGGCGACAAATATAAACTACTACTGCTGCATATTAGTTTTCCCCTTCCTCCATTTCTGATCAAATCAAACATGCCATGCTAGAGTGGAAGTCCAAAAGAAACCAAGCACGGGGATTAATTGATGTGAAACGAGTGCTGTGTCATGCTTGTGAAGAATGTTCACAAACAAAGGGTAGACGATAAAGATGGTACACAGCTGCCATCAGAGATGGCGCCATCGTTTGAGTACATAGAGGACTAATTCAACATCACATGTCCAACTAGAACACATTTACACATCATATTTCTGATCATATAACTCATGCCAAATTTTGCTACTTCACGTCCATATACAGATGATGGATAATTCAGTGAAAAATATAATTAGACTGCAGGCTAAAGTCTGAAGAACCATTTGAAATGCAATGAAATGGTGAATTGCAATAATGGATAATTATAAGTACTAATAGGGAAATAGAAGGTGCTTATATTATTAATTGAAATTTACAAATAGATGCGAGAATAATTAATTCTCCATTTATAACGAAGAATTTTGCATGGACGATCCAATGGTCGATAGACAGATATGTGTACATCAATAAATTACATGTCATATATATACGTTGCATTTTGCTTCCTCTATAAGTATTTTTGCTGTTAGGTTTCTATATGTAGCATGGCCCTTTCACAAAGCATTACAAGCTGCTTTGGATGCATCCCCTAGTTAAATACAGAGATAAATCATTGATGAGAAGTCCCAACCTCCATGAAATCTATGAGCTGCACCTGCCCTTCAGCTTCATCATCCCGATTCACCTCTTGCTCCTCGATGCTCGAACCACACTTGGTATCGCTCGAGCTCACGTTAACGTGGAGAAAGTCGTAGAACTCCACCGATTTTTTTGTATCTGCAAATCAAATTCCAATTGCATGAATATAAGCTAAATAAGAACAATACTTCCCTACATGCATGCATCAATAATGGAAAAATGCATACTACCATGCAAGAGATTCACCTTCATTAGTAGATGAACAATAACCCTCCTTGTTGTGATGGCTAATTGCAAATGGACCAGTAAATTCTCTACGGTACTTGTCGAGCAAGGAGGCCATGCTAGTCGTGTCCGACCTTGGCTTGGCGGCGTTCCTAGGGCTTTCATCTTTCACTGCACCATCTGTGGTGACGGCAGCACCGTCCCGCCTATTGGACAGCCTCATCCGCTCCCTGCACCGGCGCGCCATGATCACATGCCAGTGGTTCTTCACGGCGTTGTCGGTGCGCCCTGGGAAGAGCCTGGAGATGACTGCCCAGCGGTTGCCATGGACGCGGTGCGAGGCGAGGAGCAGCTCCTCCTCTTCCTCCGTGAAGGGGCTCCGGTTGATCCTTGGGTCGAGCTGATTGAACCATCTCAGCCTGCAGCTTTTCCCTGAAACAATATGTCATTTTCGATTAGCTCCTTACGCTATGTGCTTGTGACGCCATGGCTTGTGCTAGAAAGAACACAGCGCGGATAAATTAGAAAGCAAGAAATGTTAAATTAACTCACTAGCTAGATAGATAAATAAAATTGCTCTACAAGTGATAGAGATGTGATATACACTTCAAAGTGAACATCATGTATTGAGGAATTGCATCACCTCTTTGACATGACACCCTAACAAATTAAAATTCTCTGGACTAAACATGCCAAAATCCCAAAGTCAAAAAAACATACTCAGCAATTGCACCAAGAAGAAGACTGGAACCAAGACGTACATATACAATTATCCAATCGAGATTCTTGAACATATACGTATATATCATCATGCAGGTCACCTGATCGGCCTTGGAGCTTCTCGGCGATGCCGTTCCAGTTGTGCGGCCCGTAGCACGCAACGAGCTCCTTTAGCTTCTCGTCCTCCGACGGCCTCCAGTGGCCCCTGGTGCACATCCTCGATCGATCACCGAATTAACGAAGCAACGGCAATCGCTCTACAGCTCTATCCCTTGCAATCTTGCACTAGCTATCACTTAGTTAGCTTCCTAGGGTTGCACCATGGAAATAAGCAGCAACAAAAGAATCAACTAGTTCAGGCAGGAAGAATTAACACAGATCGATCGAGATCGTTGCGCTGTAGGGCCACTGGAGATATGAACAAAGATGCAAGAGAGAGAAGAGATATAGATCGATAGGGTGAGAAGAGGCAAGAGAAAGATAAGGGGTGGGGGATATATAAAAAGAATGGGGCTAAGGGAAAGTGGTGGGCAGTTTTTTTCCTCTCTCTCTAAAACTCTCGTTGTTGATCGTTAGTGAGGGAGAAGATAGTGAGTTAGGAGATGGTTACACCATAGTTAGTTTGATGCTACGTGTGGGCTAACGGGTGGTTTTGTACGTTAAGCTTCACAAAAGAGAATAGAAAATGTTAGTTACATGATATAGGTCCACAAGATCAACTAACTATCTCGCCAGTTACGATTGTTCAACAAACAACATATGGAATTAAACCAAGCACAATCTCTGCATGCATGTAATGCGAACTACCTATGATTTTGCAGAAACCAGCAGATAGCATATATTAGTAACAGTTAGTTTGGGGGTTACAAAATATTAATTCGATTGTGAAACGCTAATAAAGAGATGAACAAAACTGTTTCAACCAAATGTAGTTGTTCTGTGCTAGCTAGCTTGTGCTTAATTATCAGGGAAGCTGTGGCTTGATCAGTTAGCTAAATTCGAGCAGTATGTACCTTTCAGAAAGATCATTTGTTACTGTCTTCACAAGCTCGATCTTTGTGTGCAAGGGAATTCTTCGCTTGGTGCACCTAATATTTTTGAGAATTTTGGGAGAACGGGGAAGATGCCGCCGTAGGGTTGCTTGGTGGGGGGAATTCTGTTGTTCAGGTCTCAACATCCCTCTGATGTTTCAAACCTACAACGTCTACTTAGAACCAACCCATCACTCTCCCTCCCCAAATGTACCCTCGACACCTAATTATAGTAACATGCCTTAAAATAAGCTCTGCATTGGGCGACCCTAGCTAATCTCTACACCTTGAATTTAATTTGTGTGTAGAATGCGTCCGACGATTTCAACACGGGAGTTAATATTTGGGAAACAGGAGAAAAAAATTAATAAATATAATGCAAAACTAACTCCATTATTCATAAACTTCAACATATATTTATTTAAGATCAACTTTAAAATATTATAGCTAGTTACATGAATAGTTTGTAGGCTCATGCTGTGCGTCGAAGTTTATTACCAGCATGCGCTGTTCCATCAATTAATCGAAACTAAATGCCTTGTGAGTTGTGAGTGCATGCACTAACAAGAACATTAGTTAAACAAATCAACAGCCAATATTATCTATATAATTTTAAAAAAACGAACTTGCACATGATCTTCCTCTTGTTTTTGATTCTAGAATACTTAAAGACACGAACACTAGATCATGCATGGATGCCTAGAACAGTATAGTACAATTTTCTACTCAAAGTATTTAGAAAAAATGTGACTTAATTTCTGCTTGTTGGCAACAAGAGAGCCACAAAGTTAGTTGCTACGGGTTTTCCAGTGCTGTTGGGCGCCTCAGACCTAACTGGCCAATCAATACACTTCTCTATTCGTCTGCCTGTGCTTAAGTTTAATTAGGTCAACTGGGCTGTAACTATATGCATGCTACATATATACTACTTCAATCTCTAGCTAGCTGTTTAGTATTGCTGTTTTTAGTGTGTTAAAATGTTCATGCTCTCGTCGTTTGTATAAGTGTGGAACAGCTCTGGCCACGTACAACTTGATGCGACCATTCAAGACAATCAGTTTTTTAGCTATCGTACAATCTTTTTATGCTCAATTAATACTAGCTAATAACGAGTACCCAGATTGCAATATGTACATAGCATGAATGTGACTCCTCACAATATAATATTGAATTAACAGGTTTCACCTCTAACTATATATTAAATTGTGATTCCAAGTTAGTTAATATTATATATCTTTGATGAAACATCGAATATAACATGCATGTAAATTAAAGAACAAATTTCAAATGTATGAAAACAACAACAACAACTTAACATCTATAATATATTAAAAGCTCGTGATAGGCACTACCACACATAAGAAAATCACAGACGATTAAAAACAATCAGTACAGATGGTTTTAAAACCGTTTATGAAAAAAGAGTCAGTGATGTCCAATGGTCATCACAGACGGTTTGGGAACCGTCTGTGACACGTACACATTACGGACGATTATCCATAAAAAACCGTCTGTGCTGGTTACACATCACGGATGGTTAGTCAAAGAAATTGTATATGATAATGATAAATAACAGATGGTTCCAATTACGAACCGTCTATAATAAGGATAAATAATATACGGTTACGAACCGTCTATGATATACATTTTTATACATAATTTCAGTTTTATGGCTAGTCACAGGAATCACACTAGCCATACCCACTGTATAGATACACAACACACATCGAAAAAAGTATAAGATACACAATTCACAGTTGAGATAAATATACACAACACACATTCAAACAGACATAAGACACATACACAATAATTCATAGTTAAGATATATACACATAACACATATTCAAACAAAATAAATGACTTAAAATTCATAATTCAAATACATCTACACGCACTTTACACAATTCATAGTTGAATAATACACAAAATCCGCTATAAAGCTTACGAACTATTTGAGACACTGAACTCACCACTGACTCGAATTACATCAGCTAAGAAAAAGGCGGCGAGCTCTCCTCGAACCTTCGCAAGATCCTCAAGGGGAAAAGAAGAAGTACATAATTTCTCTACTTGGTTGATACTAAATGCATGCAAGATGCTTGGGCCACCAAACTACTCTAAGTCCTTGGTCACATAACCACTAAATTTATACTTCTAGTATTGTACTCCTACAAGATCTTTACTCTTAACTGATGCAATGAAGTTCTAGACTGATGGCAGTACCTGAGAGGTGGAGGAGGAGAGCGATGGCGCGGTGCGGAGAAGATGGGGACAATGATGGCCCAGTGTTGAGGGCGATGGAGCGGTGCGGAGAGGAACAGGACAACGATGGCGCGGTGATGAGGGCGATGTCACAAATGATGAGGAGAATAGCAACGCAGAGAGGACGGTGATGCTGTAGGAAGGACGGGGAAGAATACGGCAACGACGTGGTGTCGAGGGTGATGAAGCGATGTAGAGAGGATAGGACAGCGACGACGCAGGTGACATGGGCGACAACGCGGTGACGAGAGCGACGGTGCGGAGAGGAAACCCTAGATTTGGATGAAGAGATGCTAAGTGTGAGTATTTGAATCAATTAGGTGAGAAATTAAATATAAATAGTCATTACAGACGGTTAGAAGATGGCAACCGTTTGTGCTATTTCTCGTTGCTTCTCTGGCTCAGTGAAGACAGTCTTGCAAGGCCAAATGATAAACGTAATCTTTCTATCAAAAGAAGGCAGATAGATACTTCTCACCATTTTCCAAGATGTGCCCAAACAGTTTCACTAATCGCCACATTGGCTCTGGGAGTCCTTCCTTGCGACAATTCAAGCAGAGATTGCTCACTAAGGGGCCTTGGCTCAATCGTTGCATGACGACCTCGCCATAGTTCTTGCCATCGATTGCATCATGGAGCTAGGTCAACTGCTGTTAGGCGGTTGCTCTGATGTTGGGATAGAAGAAGATCCCTAGAATTGTTTTCTATTAATTAGATGCAACAAAAGGCTATTCAAAAATAGAATAGGACATTACATAGGATTCCATCACCAGTGAAGGAATGTGGAGGACAGAAGCCAATAAGAGCAAAAAAGGCAAATTAGAAGACTAATGATGGGCGAAGAAGGCACGAGAAGCCGAAGCTTAATTATATGAACCGTTACGGTAAAAGCTGAAGAATATGTACTGCAATAAATTAAAGACAGTTCCTTGAATACAACCGTCAATGTCACATTATAGATGACTATGGAAACGTAGCCGTCTATTACAAGTTGACTCATCACGTATGACTACGAAACAAGATTTATCTGTGTTTCATCACATATGGTTATGATGTCTGAATGGTCAGTGAAAATGATCCTGGCTCGATTATCACAAATAATGCTTAGAACAGTTGTCTGTGATAGTTTGTGTGTAATTTTTCATAGACCTCTATGGACAGTTTTTAACGCAATACGGTAGTGAGGTCTTTTAGAGACACTAAGAAAAAAGAGAAGTATGCTAGAAATTCTTACAAAAAAGCAAAATATTTGGCTATTAATGTGCTGAACCCTAATAAAATTGAACTATAGCAACCATTAGATGTTGTTATTTAAATAAAAATATCTAACCATCCATCTAGCGGATTTGAGTTATAACGACTTATATTAAAAGGAAAGATCTCATGCCAAGTATAATAAAAAATAAAAAAATTTTAGAATAAAGAAATAAAAGGAAATTCGGCATTTGATTTTCATACAACTCCAAATTAAAATCCCTGCATAGCTGAAATTCGAAATAAAAATTAGGAAATCTTGATAAGTACCACGGTGGGCTGACCGATTCAAAGAAACGCCATCCAAAGTTCTTTCTCACAAAAATGCTACTGCAAACTCATCTTTCAGAAAAATGCCACTCCTATACATGCTCCCTCTATGTATTTACGTATCGAACTATCATGCCTATGCATGCCCTTCTTCCCTTTTTTGCTCTATCGTTCACCCACGCAATCAAACCAGCCATGTGGCCATGATTTTTCTCAATGAATTTGCACTTCAGTACATGTTCAAACTTCGACGCCGTGTACACTACAGGGAACACCATGCAGCCATAGCTTTATCGTGGACCAGTGGATGGAGCCGCCACCGAGAGTGCCACGGAGTACATCGGGACGTGGTGGAGTAGCGCTGGACTCGTGCAATGCAACAAAAATCTCAGGTAGAACCATATTTCTATAGATATTTTTTATTTATCATTACAAATTGCCATAACATAGTGTAAAGATATTTTTTGTGGCATTTTAGAAAGTGAATTAAATGTAGAGACAATATTTTGAGATATTTTGGTTAAAGAACATAGAATGTGGACTATAAATTGTCAAAACAAAAATCATATAGAGACATTTTTGAGACACTTCTTGAATTGACCATATATTGTAGAGATGTTGTTTTTTGAGGTAATTTTTATTCTCTACCGGCATTCTTTTAGATATTTAAGATATGCATGTTGTGTCACTACCTTGAAAAAGGCTATCTGTGGCGGTTCATAACTGCCATCAGTGGCGGTTTTTGAACCGCCACAGATTTAGTGCTACTGATAATCGAGGATTATCAGTGGCGGTTGTAGAACCGCCACAGATAACACTATCTGTGGCGGTTTTTGGCTAGAACAGCCACTGATATTCGGGTATCAGTGGCGGTTCGAGCCAAAAACCGCCACTAATAGTCGTATTATCAGTGGCGGTTTTTTGATAGAACCGCTACTGATACTCAAATATCAGTAGCGGTTCTAACCCAAAAACCGCAACTGATAATACGACTATTAGTGACGGTTTTTTGGCTAGAACTGCCACTGATACAACTATCTGTGGCGGTTTTATATAAAACCGCCACTGATAGTATCAGTGGCGGTTTTTGGATAGAACCGTCACTGATATTAAGTCAGTAGCGGTTTTGGGCAAAAACCGCCGCTGATAATCCCACACACGAAAATAAAAAACTGACATTTGTGGCTAGCCTCAGGCAGCACTAGCCATGCCTCTCCAAAACAACTTCATTCAAGAACAACCATGGCAGGGGAAGAACTGCCAGCAGTTTCCTTGAGCAGGCATACCATAGCACTAAAACATGAGTACACTAAAGTCATTGGACAACCACTTACAGTGTTTGTTTCAGCACTAGGATCAAGCAGGCCGACACCATTTGCACTTACTTGGAAAACTAGTTCAAATGTATCAAAGATGATAAGCATTAAAACACAGGAGCTGACTTGTAAAAAGCATATAGCCAAAAGGTGTAATGTAACATCCCATTTTCGGTTCTTTTGTTAAAAATTAATTTAAATTAATTAATTCAAGGATTTGGGTTTTCTTTGGAATTTTAGTTAACCTAGCATTCCTTTCCATCTAAAAATGGAATTTATTCCATTCGCGTCCGGAAATTCCATTTCATCCTGAAATCCAAAATTCAAATCTAATTACAAAATTATCTAAAAATTATGAAACCAATTTTATTAGGTTAAAAATATTCTAAAGTATTTTTTAGATTTTTCCCAGAATTTTTAGAACTATTTTTCTATTTTTTCCAAACCTATTTAATTTTAGCATTATATTAATTACTGTAAGAAAAATAACAATATAATACTATCCAAAAATATTTATTCGTCCTTTATTTTATAAAACGGTTATCTAAAAAATTCCCAAATTAATTATGATTTAATTGCTATTTTTCCGAATTTAATCCGAATTTTCAGTGGAAAATCAAGTGTTTTCTGTATTTATCAATTTTCGCGGTTACTGTTTATTCAATCCACTTCTCTTCAGCTTTTCGCCCGTCGCTACAGTGCACCCGTCAGCTACAGTGCAACGTCGCTACAGTTCCCGACCCGATCCGCAATTAAAGTCCACTGTTTCTTCATTTAACTCCGGCGAAAACTTCGGCGAGTGTTTTTTGACGATCCGCTGGTCCGATTGTCCTATAAATTGAACCCCATGTCCCCCTTCTCGTTATCCACATCATCAGCTTAGAGTTGTTCCAATCCATCCACCAGATCTCCCTGTGCAACCCATTCTTTCCGAACTCCGGTGAACTTTCGGTGAGCTCTCCCGGCTGCTCCCGACTTCCATTTGTCCTCAAATTTGTACTGGAGATTCCTCTGAGTGCCCTTTACATATGGTAAAATTATATTTTCAAAATTCTCATAGGAGCTCTGTCGGCAACCATTTCTTCTCTAAGCCCGGCGAAAGGTCAAATTTTGAATTCAAAATATCCGATCTCTGTCATCTTAAGTCCAATTGACCTCATTCTTCTTCCTAAATTCATCTAAATTCATCCTCTATCTGTCAGTATTTTTATTATAATTTTTAGTTTTTATTTATTTTATTTTATTCATTTCGTGCACCGTTTTGCGCGTAGTCGAAGAAGCGGTCGTCGTCGCCGACGAAGGAGAAGACCTCCAGAACAGCACAACGCACTTCATCGATGAAGGCAAGTCTCCTTGACGCACGTTGATCCCATTGTTTATAACTGTTTTATAAAAAGTGTGCAACTTGCATGGCTATTTACATAAACCGATGATGTTAAAATATAAAATGTTAGTTATGACCATTTTGAAATAACATCCTTGCTGTTTGATTACCATGCCTTTGTAACCTTAAGATTTAATCATGAAATTATGTATTATGTGATTAACCTTGTTTCGTACGATAGACTGTGCTTAGGATCGACGTTGATCAAAATGCCTATGGTGGGATAAATTCTAAAATGTTGTTGAAATGTGTTTTATCGAAACTGTAGCAAGGTGATTGCTGCTGTGATTGCAAAATAAAAATTAAATAAAAATGGTTTAGATTGGGGCGGAATGGTTTGTCGGGCGGGTGCGGATGGAGCACTGGTTCCGGTTTGTGAAAGCTGCCCTAATCAATTTAAGGACCGACGCTTATGACTGTCCATTCTAAGCATTACCGTGCAACCACAAGTCTATAATGGGTACGACCTGTCTGAATAATTTGTAGAAACCTAACTTAGACTCGCCAGTTGGTGGAATGTGGGTGCCGGATGGAGGCAAGTCGTATTCCTCACACGGTGCAAGAGGGGGCTTCTGTACTGGGTGGATAGAACTCTAACAGCGGTGAAACCTCAGCGGGTGGGTCGGGTTAGGCGTATACATTGTAAAGGCCTTGTCATGATCTCTCTGCCGGCACACCTATGGAAGTGTGTTCGTAGCGCTTGGCATTAAAGAGATGATCATGTCTTGTGGGTAAAGCTGTACACCTTTCCAGAGTAAATCTATTCGAATAGCGGTGCCTACGGTCAAAGGCAAAGCGAAAAATGCTTTCATACTAGTAGACTTGGTTTTGGTTTTCAAAATAACTGATGCTTTGAGATTCGGGAGTGGTTAGAACTCTCGAATGTTTATTTGGCGGATTGAGCCAATCAGGTAGATGGAGCCTGTTTTGAATCACGACAGATGGAGTCATGTGATGGTTTAATAAGATCTTTCAAAATGGGCGGTTAGAGCCTGTATACTAGTGTTGGTAGTTGGAACCTTCACTAGAGTTAGAAATAATTTCAATTGTACAAATAATTGTTAAAACTGCTTTGTGAAAATTATTATTAATAATGTTTGTTAAATCTGGCTTTGTGCAAAAGAACCCTATTAAGCCTTCCTTGGAAAGCCCTTCATGATGCATTTTCCCAGACTTGCGGAGTACGTTTGTACTCACATGCTATACAAAATTTTGTCATCAGAGAATTACCAAGATGCGGTCGAAGACAATGAGTTCTATGGTGAGAAGTTCGTGGCGATCGCCAAGATAACTAAGCGCGCGCTCCTAATCGTCGCTTGTGGTGTCTTTTGGGTTTTATCTTGTTGATTTTTGTTTCACTTGAGAACTCGGTCATGTGACCGGAGATGTAATAAATAGCCATGTGGTGGTAATTTATATTTATGCTATTTTTTTCTCTTCGTTCTGTTCTGGTTACGATCATCACTGCTTCACTGTGTGTACTAGCAACTGATCTGGGACTAGTACAGAAATACACAGGAGATTCCAGATGGTAAATTTGGGGTCTCACATATAACAAGAGTAGTAAATACCTACTAACAACAATAGCAATATACTATTTGCTTTCATATGAAATCTGGATACAATACCGAACTCTACCAATTTGACTAAATTACCTCCCAACTTTGAATAAAATTATAGTTAAAGGTCAGAGCATTATTCAGACTAGCACAACCACTGACAAAAGAAGTGGCTTTGACAAAATAAGGGGTTCCCATTTGAAAGCAACAAAGAGTTATTTACACTTTGTAATGAAACAGAATTGAAGTAACAAAAGCCTAAACTAGTGGAGGTAAACTAGAAGCCTACGGGCCTTCGGAGGTTGGAGACACGTGATGTGAGAGAAGAGTATGGATGACTGGATCGTTGTTGTCTTCGTCATAAAACTCGCCTTTTTTGTTGATTACTTCCTTCATGATGAAGTAGGCGAGTGGCCCGAATGGCTTGGATTTCAGAAGGAAGCAGTCCTAACGTAGACAACTTGAGGCGCTATAAGTATAAAAAACATAATTAAGAGAGTATATAGAAATTGAGTGGTGTGAATCAATGTGTCATGTCAGAGTGACTGACCTCTACGTCTTTGTCTTTTATTGTGCATGATAAGATTTCGCGCATGTACTGGCACACGAAGTACCCACATAAATTTGTTCCTTGTGGCTGCTTGTGACACTGCAAAAATCAAATGAACTAAGATGTCGTCGAAGGAGCTATTTACTATGAAATATGATATTAGAATATTCCTTGCGTGCGTACCGGAAACTTAGTACGGATTGTAAGGGATTTGTGGTATGGGCGGTATCTCGAGCTCTTCTGACAATATCTTTTGAACGCCTCATTTATTAGATGTGTCATCACTTCAAAGTCTTTTTTAGGTTTATCTAGTGGATCTATGATCAGCATCTTGCTCTTTTCTGGATGAATTATTACGAGAATCCAGTGGAAGCTACATACACATGCATGATGCAATAGTCATTAGTCCTTACATCAGAGTAAATAACGAAATAAACGAGTAATTTAACTAGCTAGTGAGGAACTTACTTAAAATGGTATGGTAAAAGTATAAACTCCTTATCTTGTAGTTTAATCAAAACTTTATATACGTACTCCTCGACCTCCTTTGGTGCTCTTTTGATTTCAGATTGGCAAACCGTTCCCGGGTCGAGGAATCCCACTGGCCCCTTGGTTCTTTGTAATTCAATCATCTGGTATCTATATAACGAAATAGTTAGTCATGACATTTATCAGTATTACGTTAATGTAGGCCAAGATTGATATATTAGACACTTACAGTGACCAGCATCTCAAAAAAGATATGTCGAGGGCGTCGTGATAGAACAAATTGTGCAAGTTATCGAATTCTATTAAGAAGTAGCCATGGCCCTCATGGTGAAAATGTTCCTAACGAAAATTTGCAGTGATCACCTTCGGGAGTACGTCTTGGTTGGATCGATCCATGTACCATGCATGTAATCGCTGCATCATGGGTGTTAGACTTTTTAACTTTGAAGCGGTGACTAAGGGCTTCCCTACCTCAAATTTCAATCTTTGTTGATTATCTTGGTCATTAGACTTCGTCTTGCCCTTACTTTTTTGTCGCACGACATCATACTCGGTCCTGGCTTCGCTTGATCTGGCTGATATGGCTTGTCTAATGTGCCAATTTTTGGGATCAGGGGTTCTAGGTTTGTCCTTTGAAGTACCAGGTGTTATAGGTTTCTGCTTTGGAGTACTAACAGTGGCCACCTTTATGGGGTCCTCAACGGATTTCTTTTCTACCTCATCTTGCTTCTGCACCGTTTCACTCTCAGGTGCTGGTGACGGATGCGAGGATTGTACTGCAGGAGAGGCTGGCACTGCATGGTCCAAGATGATGTCACGCTTGCGCCACTGGATGAATGAGTGGACGGCACTTCCTAGAGTTGTTATCTCATCATTGGCTGATTTTTCTAGCCCGATCTCAGCAAACTGTGCAAGTACTGTGTTCACCTGGATCTTTGCATAACCTGGCGCTATCAGGGTATTGTGCAGGACACCCCCTTCTTGGCACAGATAAACTACCCATGTAGCAGCCTGTACAAATATGTTCATCACGGGCACGTTGAGCAGACAGGGTGTGGGGTCCTGTATGTCGTCCACAGGATAATGGTTGTTGTCCGCTTCTGTCAATGGCGTGGACGCGCAACTGCTGCGACGACCTGTAGGGCTGGAGAAAACGTTGTGGGCCTGCGACTGGCTCAAGGCTTGTTGTACTTGTCGTTCAACTTGTTC
This sequence comes from Otatea glauca, assembly GCA_036346275.1. NCBI lineage: Eukaryota > Viridiplantae > Streptophyta > Magnoliopsida > Poales > Poaceae > Otatea > Otatea glauca. The sequence goes on along the minus strand of CM070715.1, from coordinate 79,269,601 downwards.
TTCAATGGTGCCTTGTATTTCTCGCAGAACCCTTTCCTTCATCATTTCCATTTCCTTCTCAGCCCACTCTTCTTTAACTATCTTTCGACTCCTATAAGAGTCTCCGTGCTTAGGGAATCCACTCCTCCATAGAACCTTGACCCCGACGCCTCATGTCCGACCAGGGTGCTCTTTGTTTCCTAGGGCCGCTGTTAGCTCGTCTTTCTCCTTGTCTAGGTGGAAAGATCCTTGGGTGGACTGGGCGTAAAACTCATGAACTCTTTGCGTCATTGCTTCGTCTTCGCTGCTCTTGAATGATAAACCCCCAGTAGACAAGATATCTGCCCTCTCTAGCACGTAGTGCTTCACTCGGTTTGGTAGTCCGATCAAGGGACTTGTGCCAGCCAATTGGACCGCTTCTAATTCCTGCCTCTCCCATTGAGCAAATTTACCCGCATACCCACTAGTGCCAAGTCTGTGGGGGTGAGTATTCCTTCTTGCGATGCTAATGTGGTCCTCACTGGACTTCCTTACTGCTTCGGATTGTTTCATCGCCACAAACTCATCTCAATATGGCTCTAATCTTGGGTACTCTCCGATGGCTGACCGGTTTTGCTTCACATAATTTATGTTCATCCTCGCCTTGAAGTTTCTCCACGCCGCATCCATGGTCATCAATGCGTCGCGACGCACGAGGTCTTCGGCTCCTTCGGGGAATTCGAAGGTTTCTTTGAGCTCCCTCCACAAATCCTCTTTGGTGGCTCAGGGCACTTTATGCCAATCCGAATAGGTGATTGGCACTTTATCCCTTACGATGTACCCGCATGTTGAACTGTATTTTGCTGCTGATTTTCTCGGTGCAACAGGGCCCCCAGTATGTAAGACCTCTGAGATGGTGTACTGGCCTTCAGGCTTCTTAGTTTTCCCTCGTCCTTGGCGTCTTGCAACAGGAGCATCATCTGCAACAGCGGTGGAGGCCTCGGCACCTTCGGTGGTTGGGTGGAGGGTAAGGTACCTGCTCGGGCTCTCCTCTATTATAGGCTCGGTTTCGGGCTCCATTAAAATTTCTTGAGAAGAATGACACTTAGGAGCTGGTCAAGTTACCAATTGAGAAGAAGGTTATCTATTGCAAATGGATCTTTAAGAAGAAAGAAAGTATATCACCAACTGAACAGGTTAGGTACAAGGCAAGACTTTTGCTAAAGGACACATGAAATAAATTTTAGGTGTTGATTTCACATAGATCTCTCTAGTTGTGAAACGTAGTTCTAATAGTATTGTACTGAGCATTGTGACTATACATGATTATGAGTTTGATCAATTGGACGTGAAACACCGGATTTCTTTCTTTATGTCTACAATCAGATTGTACTCCTGCTGGTGACCAATAAAATATAACCTCCTTGGTCTAAAAAAATATACTTTTTTTGGATCTCAGGGAGTATATAAATGGTTATGACCACTAATTCATGACTACAGCACATAGATACTTCTAAGAAAATAGATAAAGATCTAAAAAATTTTTAATTGGATGCTCTACAGCATTCGTAGGGGATAATAATATTTCTTTTGTGAGATCATAGAATATTATTAGTATGGTATGACATATATTATCTTTTGCTTCAAAACAACAATCTCTGAAATAACAGAATAATAATACCTTTGCATTGTTTAAAAGGAACGATGTGTCTAGAGTAATGTATCTAGAGTCCAAAATTTCAGTATAAGTTCTTTTGCAGTGAGCAATGTATCTAGAGCAAGCAATGTAGAACTAATCATTCACCAAGATCTGAGGAGGAGAAGCTACCACAGGGCGTCATGGACATTACTACTATAGATTCATTCTAGTGCTCATTTCAATTAATATAATTCATGCATGAAGATCAGCTAGCTCCAGCCAACTAAATCCTAGTGTGCAAATAAGCAAGATATGTAATGTTTTCTTGCAATGGCTACCAATTTCCTTCCATGTTCCCATCAACATCAAGCAAATGGTACAACAGCTCGTGATTATTTTAAAATATAGCATATGTACTTGTTAATTATAAGCATAATATTTGTCAACTATATAGTCAACATAATTGTCTAGCTACTTGAAGCAAGCTGAAATGATCATGTGTTTTCTTAACACAGGAAACAAGTATGACTTTTTTTATGGATTTAGTACTTTGTTTCCTTGTAAAATTCTTGCAAAAATTCGTTGAATTATCCATTCCAAACATACATGCCATTGGTCAATTTCTTCACATTCATCACAGTACCTTTATAAGAGGAAGTAAAACTAGCAACCAAAATCTATGTCATGAATTATTCTTATGAATGGTGATCATATATATATAATCTAACATCACTAAGAGTTACCTCAAAACACTTCGGGGGCGGCGGCAACGGGGGCGGCGGCGTCGGGAGCGGCAGCGTGGGAGGGCAGCCTTGTCGGGAGTCGTCGGGCGAGTCGGGCGGGAGGCGGCCTTGTCGGGAGTCATCGGGCGAGTCGGGGCGGCGTCGGGCGGCGCGGCGGCGAGCGAGCGGCGTCGCGGGGCGCGAAGCGCGAGCGGCGAGCGTCGGCGCGCGGCGTGGCGCGGGCGTCGGCGCTGGCGTCGGCGTCGGCGACGTCGAGCGAGCGTCGAGGCGGCGTTAGAGGCGGCGGCCGTGGCGGCGTCGGGCTCGGTGAGAAGAGTTTAGGGTTAGAAGAGTTTAGTGTTTAGGGCAAGAGTGAGAAGAGTGACATTGTATCGGCTTTTATATGTGGGTTATCTGTGGCGGTTCTTTATACGAACCGCCACTGATACACTTATCTGTGGCGGTTCTTCACACGAACCGCCACTGATAAATATATTATCTGTGGCGGTTATTTATATGAACTGCCACAGATAACCCACATATAATCCTAATAAATATTACATACCCTATATAATCCTGCTAAATATTATATACCCTATATAATCCTAATATAGTAATGACCACATTTCTATTACTCTATACAAATGCATATTATTTACATCACATTGCCATTACTCGTACACCTTCGTTCCACAGTATCACAAGATCTTCCACCAATGGTTGTAGGTATACATCAATATCATTGCCAGGTTGTCTCGGCCCTTGGATAAGCAGCGACATCATAATGTACTTTCGTTTCATACACAACCAAGGAGGAAGGTTATAGATACAGAGAGTCACGGGCCAAGTGCTATGAATACTACTCATGTTACCGAAAGGATTCATTCTATCCGTACTCAACCCAAACCTTATATTTCTCGGTTCATTCCCGAAGTCCTTCCTAAAGAGCCTATCGATGGTTCTCCACTGGGCAGAATCAGCAGGGTGTCTCAGCTTTCCATCCCTTTTACGCTCTTCTGAGTGCCATCGCATCAATTGGGCATGATTTTTGTTTTCAAATAAACGCTTCAACCGAGGTATTACTGGTAAATACCACGCCACTTTAGCGGGAGCTCCTTTCTTCACCACAGTGCCCTCGCTGTCATGGCCTTTACGCTTGTATTGCGATGATTTGCACACCGGACATACATGCCTGTCTGTATACTCTTTGCGATAGAGTATACAATCGTTTGGACATGCATGTATTCTTTCTACTTCTAATCCCAATGGACATATAACCTTCTTAGCTAAATAAGTGGTTATCGGCAATACATTTCCATTTGGAAGGATGTCCGCTAAGAGATGTAATAGCGCCGTGAAACTCTTATCGGACCAACCATTGCTTGCCTTCAATTTTAGAAGTGAAAGCACAGTGTGCAACTTTGTGTATTCCTCCTTGCAACCCGGGAACAAAGGTGTGTCCGAGTCGTCCAACAAACCCTTGAATTGATTAAACTCTCTCTGACTAGTGTAGTTTCCTTCTCCATCGCGCAACATCTGAGCAAGATTATTATCGTCATCAATGTCCAACCTATCCTCATCAGGTCCATAACCGATGTCAGCTGCCATAATGCCTTCTCCATCATCCAATACGTTATCACCTTCATGTATGTTTTCCTCTTCACCATGACTTGTCCAACGTGTATAGCCAAGTACAAAACCCCTTCGAATTAAGTGCAAGTGGATGTGCTCTTTGTCTGAAAACATTTTCTCATTCTTGCAATCAATGCATGGACAATGTATGTACTCCGTCTTCTTGTGCAACTTGTTCTCCTCAGCGGCCCTTAGAAAAGCAGATACCACGTCGATGTAATCTCGGCTGTAATGGTTCGCATTGTACATCCATCTCCGGTCCATCTAAAATTAATTAACATATAAAAATTGATTAAAAAACTAATCTAATTACTTATCATCTAAAGGAGCTAGATAATAAATTCATCATCTAAAAATGATGAGCACCCACCTACCAAATTAACTAAAATTTCATGTATATTAATATCCAATAATCTTAAATAAATAAATTTAATATATGCAAGATGTATATGTCTATACACTAATGGAACCAAATTAATAGTAATTAAAAAACTAATCTGAATACTTATCCTCTAAAGCAGCTAGATAATAAATTCATCATCTAAAAATGATGAGCACCCACCAACCAAATTAACTAAAATTTCATTTATATTAATATCCAATAATCTTAGTTAAATAAATTTAATATATGTCCACACTAATGGAACCAAATTAATAGTAATTAAAAAACTATTCTAATTACTTATCATCTAAAGAAGCTAGATCATAAATTCATCATCTACCAAATTAACTTAAAATGCAATTTTTATTAAATAAATGCTTTATCATAATTCATCATCTATAAAAGAAACACAACATCATCTAATGAACCTAGATAGGAAATAAATTCATCAACTACAAAATGGTAGGTAAATAAAAATAAACAAAATCTAAACTTTTCATCTCATCTACATATAAACCTTAATTAAACTAGGTTTAAAAATTAAATTGCAACAATATTAACACAAATCAAGAGAGGAGAAAAAATAACTCACCAAGGAACAACTATAGGAAGTACAAGCACAAGAATTGGAGAAAACGAAATCTGAAATTTAGAGGTTTTGGTTTGCTCTTGGGAGGAAGTAAGACCAGTACTGCTACTGACCACCTATTTATAGGCAATATTATCAGTGACGGTTGTTAACTAGAACCGCCACTGATAACATTATCAGTGGCGGTTCTATCCTCGAACCGCCACTGATAATGAATTATCAGTGGTGGTTCGAGGATAGAACCGCCACGGATAATACAATAGTATCAGTGGCGGTTGGAGGATAGAACCGCCACTGATAACCTATTTATCAGTGGCGGTTCTATCCTCCAACCGCCACTAATGATGTATTTGTTATCAGTGACGGTTCTATCATCGAACCGCCACTGATAATTCATTATCAGTGGCGATTCGAGGATAGAACCGCCATTGATATTCTTCCCGCCATTTTTAGTATAGAACCGCCACTGATAATTATATTTGTGGCGGTTCAAAAAAAACCGCCACAAATAGACCGTCACCTATTGCAGGTTTTGGCGTAGTGTGTACTACTCATAAGAATTACAATATGAGTATAAGCAAGTTGTGATGTGTTGTTGGGATGATTAATTGATCTGGCTATTTGTTTATTCAATTGGTCTTGAGAGGATCGGTTTCAACATATTTTAGAGTATATTTTTCATTCTCTAGCACGGCACTAGCCTGGTCATTAGTTGCCACTAATCCCTTCTAGCCCCAATTCCCACATACACAGATCCTAAAGAGCATCTCCAACTCCTCAAGTATCCTAACCCCATGCTTCCACGCTGATAAGGATGGCAAAGTCTTTGTCGTCAGCAAGCGGCCACCTCCATTGCACGTGCACCAACATGACGATAGAACATGAAGAAGAGAAAGGAAACAAGGGCAATACAATCTTATCCGAGGAAATATGTACCAGAGTGGTATTTTTGTGAATAACATGACTCTGCAGTGGCATATTTGTGAGAGTGAACTTTGCAGTGGCCTATATATGTCAAATTTCCTCTTAAAAAATAGATGAAAAACTAGCGGTTGGATTTGTGTAGAAATTCTTACATAAAACAAAAAAATAAAACCTAAATTAAAAGAAAGCGTCCATGTATATTACGTAAAATAAAAAATAGCTTAAATTCAAAATAAAATTTAGCTGCTAGATCTATGTAGAAATTTCATTCTAAAACTAAAAAACAAAGTCTATAAGATGTACAATCCAAAAATGTGAAAATCAAAATCAAAATCAAGGTAAATCAGTGATTGTTTTTTAATCCAAAACTAAGTGAAAATAGATAATTTTATTTTATTCAGAATTAAAATAGTAGGAAAATGCTAATTAGATAAAAATAAAAAAGGTAGGGAATTTGATTTGTATTATGAATTAAAATCCATTATACAATAAAAATCGAAGAGATGTGGTTAGAGTTGCTAAGAAAAAAGAGATTATGCTAAAAATTCTCATAAAAATAAAATATTATGGCCCTTCATTTGGTGGATCCCCACTGGATGGAGGGATTGAGAGGGTGATACATCGACTAGTATTCACTCGGTTATACCGATATAAGTTATGTGATATACATTATGAGCATACAGTATAGGCAAACATTGCAATAATGAGAGAAAGAGATGATAATGATATAAATGGAAAATCTTTTGCTATGTAAGTTTTTGGGGAAGCAAGTTTTGGTCACAAGTGACAAGTATTGGAAAAAGATGACTATTTTATCTCTTATAACATATAATACTAAAATATTAGAAATAGAGTTCTACAATAATCTGTTTTCCGAAAAGCAAATCCACAAATATAATACCAAATCATTAAACATGTTTTAAGGATGATACCCGCACTTGCTAGTTGTATATAAATAAGTAGAAAAAAATTTGTCGTCCGTTCGTATCTCTATATCTCTAATTTGTTTCTTCTTCTTCTTAGGTTTTCCTATAAAAGCTATATATCATATAAATACAATTTTATATGGTGGATTTAAAACTTAGGTGATGGGGGCATCGACAACCACAGGAGACATTCTTGTGATAGCGCGTGCATATCATGGTAACAGGCTAACAGCAACTACCTATCAGAAGTTAATTAATGCATATATTCGTTCCTTCCTGCGCTAGATTGCTTTTGTGGTCAACTACAGAAGAGCTGCTCGGGAGCTTGTGCCCGTGCTGTGCTTCTTTTGCAGGTAACATGCATCACAAGAGTACTAAATGTCAGCTTCAACCGTTGGCCTAACTCTGTTCCGTATTGCAGATAAAAGTCCTTAGATTTTAAGCAAACACCTAAGCTTAAGAAACAGGGAATAATCAACTTGCTGGTATACATATCTCATGATCGTGGACTAATTGCTGCTGAAGTAAGTACTTCCTCGTTCACTTTTATTTCGCTTATTTTTTGAATGATCTTGTTCACAAATATAAGACTTGTATGTAAATTTAACGAGGTCTTTCCTTCTATACCCCCTATTTATTCTCTCTTAACCATATGCATTTATTCGTTACCACCCACACAAATATATCTTTCATTTTCCAAAACAATTAAGTGGAGGCATCTAAGTCATTTTCTGTCAAACCTTTCTCAATTTCAAAGCAACTTTAACCCTTGTGCAAAGTCAAAATACATCTTATAAAAATAAACGGAAGGAGTACTATACTAGATACATTAAACTCCCTTTTGAAATTCTGCATATTGTACGTGGGTCAACCTTGTATACTTTTTTTTTACTTTAACGCTGGGAGTTAATTCGTAAGCTTTTTGGGCAAACATTTTCCGATGCAAATTAACCCTTTACTTTTGCGCGCGCGCGCGCGCGCGGGAGGAGGAAGTCTTCGAATCTTTCTAATTTGAACTTTTCAAGTTGCGCAAATTTCGCACCGCACTCGAACAAACGGCATATGCTTTGGAGTTTGGACCCATCCGGTGTCAGGTTTACACAATTAAGCACATTCTCACGTGTGCGGTCTTGGTCTTGACCGATCGAGACAGGACGGAGAACATATAGGGGCTCTTTTTCTTCCATTAGGAAATCTTTTTGGACATAGTCTTCCCAGCGTTTGAAAAGAGCACGCATAGATCTAAATTCATACATACATGAAGAAATAACGGTGCAAAAGTGACGTGAGCATCGTAAAACACGAAGCGATCGATGATAACTAACGAATCTTCCCGTATAAGGTGGCTCGCCCTGCCCGACCAGGTGACGTAATCACCGTGAAGGCATGAACTGGTGTTCACGACCGGTTTTTTTTTCCTGCCTACCACCTTTGAACATGATCTCAGTAGGCACGGACAGGCTAAATTGAAATGTAAGTCACGGAAGATGGAGCTGTTGAATTGATCCATGCGCACGAGCAAGATCACCTTTACGAGATTTTGCGTGACACCTAACGACACGACAGTTTTAATGGTTCCTTGTAATAATAGTCGACGCATGGACTAGATCAAAGAATATGGCTCAAGTGTACGTAAATGGTACACTCAAACCAACTTATGTAAGCAGAGGTTAAAATAGGTATATATATAATTATGAGAAATTCAAACGTTCCTCGTTGAATTAACGTGATAGCTTCGAAACGTCCTAACCATTGCAATGGATAGCTAAGATCATTTGTCCACTTGCAATCGCTATCTACTTTCCAATCTTTATTCACCCCTAGCCATCTCTTTTCACTCATTTTCCTTTCAGCAAACTCTCTCTCTCTCCTTACCCTCTTTCATTCTCTACCTCTCTCCTCTTTTTCCATTCCAAACTCCCAATCTACTCAAGTGCCCTGCCACGAGGGCCACGGGGTTGGCTAGATTGGCTTACTAGGCGATGCAAAAGAAAGTGGCGACGACAACGGTGACTACTAGTAGGTGAGGCAGCGCGACAACAACGGGATCAACGAACCAACACAATGACGAGAGGATGTGGAGGCCTTGGGTGTACATGGGAGTGAGATGCGGGCGAGTAAGCTACCACAAAGAGCATGGTCGTGGGTGATTGGGCAAGCGGCGACGGACCTACGGTCGGATTTGACAGCGGTGCGACTCGACGGCTTTGAAAGTTGGTGAAACTTGAGTTTCAAAATCTGAAATTCTTTGAAACTTTGGCTTGAAATCTTCTAGAAATGCACAAAACTCACTGAAATATGAAATATTTCAAACGTTCTCTTGAAACTTGCTAAAACTATATGAAACATATTTCTATACTTTTGCAATGGTATACCATTCTCTAATCGCTCCCTATAATTATGTATGTGAGGTTGAGAGTATATGGCTCGAGTTTGTATCTATGTCTGTTAGAAATATTCCTATTATTTTGGGAGAACTATTCATTGTGTTGCAAATTTTTTGGGGGAATAGATCACAACTACTTGGAAATCGACACATAATGCATTTTCACATATACGTATACTAGTCTAGTATAATCACTACCAGACTCGAAAAAGGATTTATCGTCAAGAAAAAAATTCATGTCAGGGAGGAAATTGTGAGGAGAACGAGGATGCGAAAATTATGAATGGCTGACGGTTAACCAACAAATAATAATTGCCGACGACATTTCGTGACGGGCACCAATTGGAAAAAATTTCCCTAGCGTCAGGTTTTCAGGTCACAATTTTCAGTCGGGTGCATGCTCGTCAAGGAAAAACGTCACCAAAATAATCTTGGATGGTTCGTGCCCATCAGGAAAAAGTTAATTACAAGAAAAAAATACAAATAAAATCCATATGGAGGCTAATGATAACTAAATCACACATCCATCCAATTAGCCTATAATCCTCAATATTCATACTCACATACACATATGTATGCACAAATAGCTTACATCAATCAAAGGCCTACATATTTACATACAACAATCAAAGATAAAAAAAACATAAGAACGTCAATTAAACATTGATACGGTGAAACCTCTATAATCTCTCAAGAGAAAGGCCCACAAATATAAATGACTCAAGTAGATAGGTCCAGGTATGCTAGCATTCATATTCAAGTAGCAAAGCTAGGTTAGCATCACTGATTCAAATGTTCATACACGCAAGCTACCATACAAGGTTCAAAATCTCACCGAAATTTCGCGAGATCTCGGTTTCTGAACGTGGATGAGATTTGAAATGCCGGCCGAATTGAAAAATTCAAAAAATAAATTGCTATAGTAATCTCGGGAAATCTCGGCGAGATCTCACCATTTTTGACGGAAATTTGATGTTTGACTGCCTGATTTGATCGAAAATTGATCAATAACCCTTAAGAAAGTCATCTTCTATGAAAATTTGTTGAAAAACTGAATTTTTGAGACATTTTTTAAAAACTTTAGAAACACTCTCAGATTTTTATAAAATTGTACTTAACTTACATTGATCTGCAAAATTTATGGTACCATCCTAAGAAGTGTAGGATCATACATAAAAATTTTCAAAATAATTTAACTTAATTTTTTATCTTTAAAAAATCAAAAATAGAATGAACATAATTGAGACAGTAACATTGTCAGAATTTTATAAATTTTCTCGTGTTTGATCATGACCCAAAAATTTTATAAGAGCTTAATAATTAAATCAGTACCATTATATAATTTTTAAAAAAAATTAAACTTTTTTTTTGCTCAATAAAATCTATGTATGTATTGAACTTCATTTGTTATATTTCAAAAATAAAAAACAGAAAGAACATAAATGGTACACTGTACTTGTAAGAATTTTATAAATTCACTGGAGTGTGATCATGAAATTTTATGAGACCTTAATAATTTCCTTATATCCCTTATGCAAAATTTTCAAAAATTTTAAACATTGTTTGATTGCTAAAGCAAATCTATGTATTGATCATTAAGCTTTTACGAGGACGTAGCATTCTCAGAATTTTTTGAGCTTCTTGAAGATTGATTATTAGATGAAAATATTATAGAAAAATCGATGATAAATCAGGACCATCCACAAAAATTTTCTAACATGGTTTGTACCATTTTTCATTTGGTTGAAGTTTGCCCGTAAAGCTTTTATCAGCACAGTAGTACTGTCCGAATTTTTAAAAATTCATGAAGCTTTATCATCATCTAAATATTTTATGGGAACATTAGTGATTCATCACAACCATGCAAAAAAACTTTCAAAATTTTCTGACGTGGTTTGTTTCATTTTTCGTTCGGTTCAAACTTGCTGGTCAGCGTTTTATCAGGATAGTAGCAATGTTAAAAATTTTAAAAATTCGTCAAATCTGATAATCATCTGAAATTTTTATGGGAACATCAATTATATATAAGGAATCTAATAAAAAAATTCAAAATTTTTAGACGTCGTTTAATCCATTTTTCGTTCGGTGCAATTTTGTCGAGATCCCGGCAAAACCGGCCGAAATTTCGGTTTTCTCAGTAGAAAAAAATTCGGATTTGAATTTTTGATTTTGTATTTCGTCCGAGATTTGTCCAAAATTTTTAAATCTCGTCGAAATTTCATTCTCCAGTCATAGACGAGATTTAGAGCAAAACGAGATTTTGAACCCTGCTACCATACAACATGATAAGGAGTACTCCATCAAAACCATACAACAAAGTACTAACATTGTATCGTCTGTCAATCAGCAAAGTGTACAAATAATACCTTTACTAAACCTGAAAGAGTTCCGGCGATGTGGTTGATTTGAGCCGTTGGAGCGAGCCGGCCGAAAAAATTTACAGCCGGGTCCTTTTTCGAAAAAAAAATTACATGTAGGTCCTTTTTCCGGAAAAAAATAACGGTTAGGTCCTTTTTCCTAAAAAAGAATACATATTACGTCCATGCCCTTTTAGCGGTTTTAAGAGTAGCGCTCGGGTCCTTTTTAGGAAACTCAAAATTACGTTTAGGTCTTTTTTGAGAAAAAACCGTTTGGGTCCTTTTTTTGGAAAAAATGCATTGCATTTAGGCCCTTTTTGCATTTTTTAGCATTACGTTTAGACCCTTTTGCGGAAAACACAAAATTCTTTTTAGATCATTTTTGCGCGTTTTCTAGATTTACTCATGTGGAGCGTCAATCGCACGTTTTCTCGATTTTCTCGCGTGGAGAGCGACACCTGCGGCGTGGCACGCCGCGTACAAGTTTCTAGTGAGCTTGACTATTCTCAGAGAAAAGGCTTCATATTGTTATGAAGCCTATGCCTAATATCCATCTACTCACTACAAGAATCAGGGAAAAATTCGTGAGCCAAAAACCCACGAATTTAATTTAAATTCGTGAGCAAACCGTCGAATTTAGTTCACGAATTTAACTCGATGAAATTAATCAATTAAATTCGTGGGTACCCACGAATTTAAGTTAAATTAGTGGGTTTCTGCCAAGCCCACGAATTTAATTAGGAATCTGAGTTAAATTCGTGGGTTTAATAAACCCACGAATTTAAGAGATTAAATTCGTGGGTAGCCCACGAATTTAATCTGTTAAATTCGTGGGTTTATTAAACCCACAAATTTAACTGGAGCAGCCAGATAAATTCGTGGGTTTTGAATGGCTCACGAATTTATCAGTAATTTTTACAAAAAAAAAATATATATATCCATATATATATATCCAAATGTATATATATTTATATATATATATGCATCGCACTCAATACATATAACAAAGAAAAGAAAAGGCAAAAAGAAAATTGAAACTAAAAATTGCTAAGCGAAGAATAAATAAGAAGGATCATCTATTTTGTTCAAATCTGATCAAAAACACTAACACAAAAGACAAACTCCACAATGAAGTTCAAGCGAACGAAGAATTAACAAACGAGACACCAAACCTATTACCACTACTAAAATATCAAACCTACCTTTTAACTCTTCAAAACCGGCTTAAAACTAAGTCTCAAAATGTACAAAATTTGGCATGACTTCTCTAGTAAATAGGACATCCACTCAGAGAAAAAAATATTTGCGCTATAATATATATATCAATCTCTCAAACCAGAAGGAGACATTCTAGCAGATCCTTAGATAATCCAATCACACATCCAACGGCAATTTGTAAACTACGCAATGACATACAACACATTACAACCGCAATAGATACAATCCACATTCCATTAAAATAAGTCCATCACAATAAGTCGATCACAACGTATCCATCACAACAAGTTATAAAGTACAACAGTTATACACCAATCGAGCTCACAATGGAATTCATGCCTCGGGGTTGTTGGAGTTGTGGGCGCACCACCACCGTCGTATTTGTTGAAGATGTCTTCTATGATGTCGTCGTTAGTGCGTCTTTGGAGGGCGTGACCTAGAAACCCGCAAGTTCAAGATTAACTTAGGTTGTGCTACAAGTAACATTATGCTGATTCACATGAATATCAATATGAGAATATCAATAGTACTATTCAACCAAGACACAATATGAGAATATCAATATGACAGGTCAAGCTAAACAAGAATAGATATTATATATAAGAACTACACGTACGAGTTAGTCAAGATATGCTGCAATAATCATATGAACATCAATCTCATATTCAATGAAGCATCAAAGTAATACTCTCTAGTTTTAACAACTAAAATTATTTAATTCAACTTCCAAAGACCCTAATTGCATCACTGAGTATTCAAAAGATAACAAACAGTGAAAATAGTTGAAAGAAGCAATTAAGAGTTTTGGTAGTCATTTTAAGAGTTCAATATACAAAGTACAAATATAAAGCATTCTACAAGGATAAACAATCAGATTGTACATGGGCAAACAACACATTCTACAAGGATACCATATAAAGCATTTAAAACATAAGTTTACAATTGAACAAGTTGTCTTAAGATAACTTTTCAATTCCAAGAAGTCAGCACAATATAAGGTTCAAATCAAAAGTCGTTGTGTAAAGAAAAATCAAATAGCACGTAATGGGTTAATGATTTGGTAAACCATCACTTATCTACAGGAGCAAAGCAATGAACTTTCATAAGCACACAAGTAAACCTTTTCAAGTATGAACATTGAGATGATTTGTGCAAGGTTTAAGAAAGAGTTGCCTAAGTGTCCTAAAATCGACTAAGTTATGCATTTCAACTGAAATTATCACTATTGCAACAGATTACTCAGATTGATATATACTAAAAGAATGAACTAGATTTCCTACTAAGTATATGTCCATCCATTGCACATGTAATCTCATATTCAATGAAGCATATGTAATCTCATATTCAAAGAATGAACTAAAGTTCCTACGGAAGCATATGTAATCTCATATTCAATGAAGCATATGTAATCTCACATGTAATCTCATATTCAAAGAATGAACTAAATTTTCTACGGAAGCATATGTAATCTCAACTAAATTGCAACTAATGTCCCTAAATTTGAGCAAGAGAAAGGAAGGGATGGGGCAGGTAGCTCACCAAGTCATCAAACTCTACAACAAAGTTCAAGCGAACGAAGAATTAACAAACGAGACACCAAACCTACTACCTCTACTAAAAGACCGAAACCAACATTTTAACTCTTTAAAACCGGCTTAAAACTAAGTCATTGAAATGTACAAAATTTCGGCATGACCTCTCTAGTAAATAGGACATCCACTCACAGACAAAAAACATTTGCGATTATAATATATATATCAATCTCTCAAACCGTATGAGACATTCTAGCGAGATCCTTAGATAATCAATCACACATCCAAAACGGCAATTTGTAAACTAAATGCGAATGACCACCACCACCGCGTGGCTGTTGAAGATGTCTTCTATGATGTAAATCGTTAGTACGCGTCGGAGGGCGTGACCCGAAACACGTAAGTTCAAGAATTGACAAACTTAGCTCGTGTCGCAAACTTAGAATGTTTTCGACATCCATACACTGTGGTGTCGCCCGAGGTGGCTACAGGGCCCACGGGTTGAAGTACATATGCATTCCTTGGCTTGGCATAGGTGGTGGGTACATGTAGAACGGGTTTGGAGGCTGGGAGCCCTGTAAGGCATAGACATGTACATTATGCCACATATAAATCATTCATTCAAATTTTGAATAACGAATTGAACCGATCCGTCTTTACCTGTGGTGCCTCTCCTGCGAAGGTGGTGCATCGTGGAGTGAACATGTAGAATGGAGGAGGAGGTGGGAGCTCTGTGGATCATAGTTTGTGATATGAAGTATACATAATAGAGTTTTTTGAAAATAAAGAATGCATGAGAATATCATATAACCTGAGGTGCATCTCCTAGGTGTGGCTGCATGTGCGGAGAAAACATGTAGAAGGGAGGTGGTTGGGAGCCCTATGACATAATAGTCCAGTTTGTGAATTCGTGATTTTACGAGCTAAGTGAATTAAAGATTAATGAACTCAAGTATCTTTACCTGCGGAACAGGAGGGCGAAACACTGGCACGTTAGGTCCAAGAGATTGTGACAATTGCTGCATATAGATTGTTTGTTAGATTTTAATCACAAATGTAAACTTGACCGTTTTGTTCAAAGTTGAGATTGTACCTGCAGATACATTTTCATGTATTCTGAGTCTTCTCGGCTTCTACGAGCTTCTCTCGTGCTTGACGAGACTCTTCTCGCGCTTGACGAGCCTCTCTCGCGCTTCACGAGCCTCCTCGTGCGCTTGTGCTTCCGTGCGGACCTCGACGAGCGAGCACTCCCCTGTGAGGAAACCGAGCCTCGTGGAGGACGATCGCAGTCCACAACTCCATCCCCCATGGCCCACCTACAAACGATACATACTGAAATGTGACCATGCAATATTTTTTTCCTTAGTAGAGTGAAAACAAATAAAATCAGTTTTATTAACGAACCTCCCATGCTTTAGGCCCCCTCCAGCGTGGTACAACGCTTCCACATCGATCGGTGCGGCCCTCCAATCAACCTTCGCCCATGACGTTGTGTCATTTATTCTCGCATATGGCGCTGCAAAAAACATTTTGGTGCTCCGGATGTAAATTTGCACAGAACATATTGTGTCATTTATACTTACCATCCTCTCACTAGCCCCGTCGTCGCACAACACATCCGGTTCGTGGATCCTCGCCTTGGTACCCCCGGATGTAAACTTCCACAAAAGTGGGAGTACTCCACTTTCGACCTCCTACGATGCAAAGTTATAAACATAGTGACAAATTCACTAACAATTATAATACCGATACTTACCATGCGTTGCTCTAGGCCAATGTGTCCGTCTGCGCCGTACTTGTGCTTCCCCAATCTACTTCTTCTGTTCCCTCGATTTCTATTTGATTTTTCTTAAAAATCCTTCGACCCCCAAGACCGGCACATCCACCTCCAAGCCTCCATGTCCTTCATTATCCAATCGACCGAGCTCTGGAGATACTCTTGTTCTGTCAGTGTATCCTCCTCGCCTCGGTCCTCTTCTCATGTTCACCTTCTTCACCCTCTTGTAAAATTGATGATGACTTGAACGTGCATTGTTGAACGAATCTCGACAACCTTTTGTGCCACTCGTTGAAGACGCTTTTAGCCTTCTTCAAAGCATTGTAATCGTCTTCATTCTCAAGCCGAACCTCTCCGCATATAATCACACCTTTGTCAAATTGTACTTACATTTAAAGCAATACTCAAATAGAGTAAATACATAACGCAAACTCACCTAAGCCAGCCCACATCGCGCTTCTAACATGTTTGGTTGTCTTCGCCTCCTTCCACGTTCTCCTTCAACGCCCAGTGCTTCCAGTTGTGGGCCGCGAATCTATCCCCGCCTGACTCAACCCACCCAAGAATGGAGGCTATGTACCGAAGCTGTTTAGTCGTGACCTTTGTAGTCACTGATACCCCTTCCTCATCTACCACCTCAACGAACCGCACTTACCGCAATGCATACAATGGGTATCCTTGTCATGATCCTTCGAACAAAGATGCAATTATTCTCGCACACATCAATCTTCCGTAATTCATCCCGAGGCCGCCATCAACTTTTTCGATTGGTACAAATCATTTGGCATCTTGTGGTTAGGCGGAAGGACATCATTCATTAGTTCAAGCAAAGCGTTGAAGCATTTGTTCGAAAAGTTGAACTTCGACTTCATCGACATAAGTCGTAACCGCTGCAGGACGGTCACATTGGTCAAGTCATGTAGCTTCGTCCGAGGCGCCAAGTAGCCTATAGAATTCCTTAACCTCCTCCTACCGTGACCCTCCTGAGTTAAATTCACCCTTGCTAAGATCATCCAAAGATCTCTTCCATCCGGTCGTGATCCTCCACATGGTCCAGATCTCTTCCATCTCAATGGCTCGCCTGCGGCCTCTCCATGACGGTGCCACACCAAATAGTTAGGCATGAACCCGTTTTGCAAATGTGATAATCGCACTATATCCTTGTTTGTAGTAGCTGTTATTCTCGCAGAGGGTACACGGGCAATACACATATTCAGCTCCTCCAATGAATGCTTGCTTCAAGAAAACATCCGTGATCTGCCCCTATTCCCTTGAGTGCCCCCCATCACTCCTCCATCCATCATACATCGCCTTTCGATCGTCACCCATTATCAAAGCTAAACAAATGAAACAATGTCAACGTACGACCGTGACTTAGGTGACAAAGACAACCCTATTAGGAAAGATGTGTTCTAAACCCACCCAAGAATGGAGGCTATTGCATGCGACACGTGGCGACGCGCGCTACGAACCGAACGAAATTTGGCAAAGATATTCCCATTGTTCTCCAAACGCACGCTGATCTTGGTGCGTCGGAGAACAACAGGGTTATGTGGTCGAAATCACGTTCGGATCGCTCGCACGTCACAGGCCCTATGCAACAACCAACATTCTCGGCCGTCCAAAATACGTTGGACAATTAGGAACCGCGCACCTCACAAGCAAATGTGAGATGCGCCGTTCAACGGTGACGCCTATGCTCTCTACTGTTCGACACAAACCCTAAACTCTAACGTTATATACAACGATAGCGAGAAAATAAAAATATATATAACATATGCAGCGAATATAAAATGAGATGAAATAACTTTAAACGAACATAAAAAGAGATGAAATATACCTTCTCCAACACCGGTGGGGCGCCACGAGGGTCCGGGAGGGCGGGTGGCGCTTAGCGCGACGGCCGGCGCGGCGGGCGGCGTTAGCGATGGCGCGCTGATGGCGCGGCGCGGGCGGGCAAAGGGGGTGGGCCGGCGCCCGGCGGGCGGTGGCGGCGTCTCGCGACCGAGCGGTGGCGGCAAGGGCGGGAGGGCGGCGGGCGGCGGCGCGCAGGGCGGCGGCGGGCGACGGCGCGGGTGGCGGCGGGCGGCGGAGCGCGGCGGGCGGCCGGGCCGCCGGCGGGCGGCGGCGGGCAGCGGCAGCCTTGGGCGGGCGGCAAGGCGGCGGCGGGCCGGCGGCGCGGTGGCGGCCGGGCGGGCGGCGGCGGCGGGCGCCGGGCGGCGGCGTCTCGGCGGCCGGAAGGGCGGCGGCGTGGCGGGGGCAGGGGGCTGGCGGGCGCAAGGCGTGGCGCGGGCGGCCGGCGGCGAGCATGCGAGGGCGGCGGCGAGCAGCAGCGGTGGTGGCCGGCGGTGGGGCGGCGGGCGAAGCGCGCGGGCGGCGGCGGCGAGCATGCGGATGGCGGGCCATAACGCACGGATGGCCGGGTGGCGGGGTGAGCGAGGCGCGCTGGCGCGTCTCGAGCGGCGGCTGGCGGCTTTCGGGCGATCGGCAGGCGGCGGCGCGGCGGCGGGCGGCGCGCAGCGCAGCGGGCGCGCGCGCGGCGGCGGCGACCATGGGGAGCGAGCGAGGCGAGCAGGGCGCGGCGGCGGGCGGCGCGCGGGCGCGGCGGGGGAGATAGCGGCGCAGCGCAAGGGGTGCTGGGAAGGGCTTTTTTTTGCCTCCGGTTAAATTCGTGGGGATGTGGCCCACGATTTTAAAAGTTTAAATTCGTGGGTAACTGGTGGCCCACGAATTTAAACGTTTAAATTCGTGTGTAATTTTTGGCCCACGAATTTTATTGATTAAATTCGTGGTTGTTAGTTGAGCGCACGAATTTAAATAAATAAATTCGTGGGTTTCATTTTTGCCCACGAATTTAATTAAAAACGTGGGTTTTATAGAAACCGACGAATTTAAATAAATAAATTCGTGGTTTTTTTTTGAACCCATGAATTTAAAAAACCCACGAATTTTTCTCTGTTTCTTGTAGTGACTCTTCTGTATACGTTTATTGACGAATACTTATAACAGGGGTACCCTAACGCCCAAGGTGACAAGGCGGCCTCAAGCATGACTCAAGCCCAACAGCCGTTTCGGCCACTCACCGGCCAAGCACTGCAAGGCACACAGGACTTCCTTCCCGACCGATCCAGAGGAATGTCTCACCAGCCGGGCTCCGACCCGCCACGAGACATCCTTCCGACCAATCGAAGGAAATGTCTCCGACCGAGCTAAGCTCCCGACCTCCTTAGCGAGGCGGCCCCGGCTCCGACCAAGCGGGGTTCCCGACCGCAGCAGGTCGGGATCCCCGACTCCGATCGTGCCAAGACAACCCCTCGCCAAGGGCCGTGTGTCGGCTCTGCACCGCATAACCGCCACGCACTCTACTAACGGGTCAATCAAAGTGACTATACAAGGCGGTGGCTCCTTCCCTGAGGGTTTAATGTCGACCAAGTCATGCTCCCGATCCCATCACCGGTCACATACAAGATGTAAGACACGCCTCTCCCGAGGCAACACCCACGCCAGCGCAAAGCAATGTCAACACCGTAAGGTTCGCGAGGGCGTGTACGCCGTTTCGGGAAATACCTAACCGCCTCGACCGACTAAGCTACCGACCTAGCATGGGCAAGGCGGCGATGATCGGTCACAGAGCGAAGGACCGAAGCTCCTAGTGTAGGTCGTCTCGCCCTCTCCCAATTTCGATGTAACCTCGCCCCTTCCTTTCATATAAAAGGAGGCGGGAACTCCGTAGAAAGGAGGAGAGCGCCATCAAACCCATCTCGCTAAGTCATTGGCACTCGCTTGTAAACTTTGTGCATCATATCAGATCAAGAAAATACAACGCCACCACACGAACCGGAGTAGGGATCTTGGCCCGAACCAAGATACATCTTGGACTTCCGAGTCTAACCATTCAGGAGTGGAACGCGTGACCCTTAGACTTACAAATTTACTTGCGGTGCTCAAACGCAAGCGGTTGGCGCGCCCGGTAGGGGTCTTCATGCGTCTTCATCACCATCTCCGGATTCCGCTTGCCTCCTCGATGGCATCTTCCACTGCGACGGCATGGTGCTACTGGGAAGCCGATCCGCTTCGCTTCCTCAACTTTGTCGTCACCTCGGTGGGAGGGCTTACGCTCATCCCCGCCGCCATCGGAGTTCGGCGCCATCAAAACACAGGCGCCATCTCCGACGACCGCCAAGCTCCGCTGGGCGCCTGCGAGTCCCGCAGCCGGAGCCCGAGGAGCGCTCGCCACATCTGGCGAAGCTCACGCGGGCTCGACAGTGACCGTGTCACCCCGCAGCTCGCGACTTGTGGCTATTGCCGGCTACATGCGGCCTCTATCCACGAAAGTTGGAAGACTCTTCCACCACGACTCCAGCTCCGATACGAGTACCGCCATGACGGCACTCGCGAGTGCAACATGGCGGGCACGGTCGATTTAATCATAACCCCCGCGGTTACGGGGGCCCCCATCCGGCGCACTGAGGCGCAGGAGGGGGAACACCCGCGCGAGCGTGCTGAACGCGCTCAAGCCCGCCGCGCCGAACTCCAGCGACAACGCGAAGAGCTGGATAGGCAAAGGGCTGAGCTCGACCAACTCCAGGCCAACCTGGAGCAGGATGAGCCCGCGACTCAGCAGGTGCCCGGCGACGCGCGCGGACGCGCGCGTCAGGCACACCACAAGCTGGCGGAAGAATCCGACGGCCCTCAGTTCTTCCCCCATGCAAGCCAGAACGTGGCCGCGGCTGCGATGCTGCTTCGAGGCCTTCCGGAGCCGGCCGACCCGGAGGCCAAGGCCACGTACCAGAACCTCCGGGGGCTGGTAGAGCGCGCGGCCGTGCAACACATGCAGGCCTCCGGCTCCTATCGCTCCGGCGCCACCTCTGGCCACCGGGCCCGCACCGCCGCCGGCTCGGTCCGGCGAAGGCGGCGCCACACCACGAGCTGCCCCAGGCCTCGCGCACCCCGGTGCGCCAGCGCCTCGGGGACGCCTACGACGTTCGCGCCACCCTCGAGGCGCGAAGAAAGGCGGCGGAGGAGGCCGTCCACTCACGTATAGTGGACGGCGGGCGCCACCGCCGCAGCCCAAGCCCCGATGGTCCCGGACCACGGGCTTTCTGCCAGGGGATCCGACAGGCGGATTTCCCTGCCAGATTCCGGGCGCCCACTAACATCGCCAAGTACACTGGGGCCACGAACCCAGGTGTCTGGCTTGAAGACTACGGCCGCATGCGGGCGGGGAGGCGACGGATGATCTCTTCATCATCCAGTACCTCCCCATCTACCTTGCGGACTCGGCCCGAGCTTGGCTCGAGTACTTGCCCGCCAAAACCATCAGGAACTGGGCCGACTTGAAGACCCTCTTCGTCGGCAACTTCCAGGGCACTTACAAGCGCCCTGGCAACTCCTGGGACCTGAAGGGCTGCAAGCAGCAGCCAGGTGAAACCCTCCGGGATTATATCCGGCGGTTTTCCCGCCAGTGCAACGAGCTCCCCGACATCTCCGACGCCGATGTCGTGGGAGCATTCATCTACGGTACCTCCTGCAAGGCCCTGGTGCACAAACTGGGCTGTCTCAAGCCCAGGACCACCAAGGAACTCCTCGACATCGCCACCAACCACGCCCGCGAGGAGGTGTGGGGCTATCTTCGAAGGAGGAAAGGCCCAGCAAGAGCCCGGCGTCGAATCGGATCCCTTCCGACCGCCCGGACAAGCGGGCAAGATGGAAAACAGTCCGCGAGCCCGGTGGTCGCCATCGCCGACCCGCCTCGCCAGCGGCCGGGCGCGACCGACCGTCGCGCTGACCACTTCGAAATTGATGGACAGCCGTGCGTTCAACCACGGGTTCCCGTCAAACATAAGTACCGGATGCAAGTCTCGAGGCACTTCCTTTCGCGCCCCACGACGCCACGGGCAAAGGAAAGAGGCGACCACGGTCCCACGGCCGTGGAGAAGAAGGCGGACGACGAGGTCCCCGAACCCGACGGCTGCCTCATGATCTTTGGCGGACCGGCGTGCTACGCCGACAAGCGTCGGCTCAAACTTGCCTACCGTGAGGTCCACACCGCTTCACTAGCCGTCCCTCAATACCTCCGGTGGTCAGAATTCCCGGTCACCTTTGATCGGGCTGATCACCCGACCACGCCCCCACCGGGAAAATACCGGTGGTGGTCGACCCATCGTGGGAAGAAGCGCTCATCAGGCGCTCATGGATGGCGGCGCGCCTCAACATCCTCTACGTGGAGACGCTCGACGCCATGGGGATTCCTCGTTCGAGTCTCCGACCGAGCAAGACTCCTTTCCACGGCGTCATCCCTGGCCAGCAGGCCCATCCGCTCGGGCAGATCGACCTGCCCGTTACCTTTGGGGAACCAGGGAATTTTCGCACTAAGACCCTCACTTTCGAGGTTGTGGATTTCTCCGGCTCCTATCACGCCATCTTGGGGCGGCCATGCTACGCCAAGTTCATGGCAGTCCCCAGCTACGCCTACCTCAAACTGAAGATGCCCGAGCCACGAGGAGTCATCACCGTGGCATCATCTTTCCAGCTTGCCTACAACTGCGAGCGCAGCAGTTGTGAGCTCGCCTCGGCAGTCATCGCGTCTGCCGAGCTCGACAACCTCAGGAGGGAAGCCTCCGAGTCCGCCCCTGAGTCCAGCAAGTCGGGGGCGGGATCCTTCAAGTCTGTCGAGGACACGAAGAAGGTCGCGGTCGATCCCTGCGATCCGACCAAGACCGTCCGGGTTGGAGCCACGCTGCCCGCCAAATAGGAAAGCACGCTCGTCGGCTTCCTCCGCGCCAACAATGACGTCTTCGCATGGAGGTCCTCCGACATGCCAGGAATCCCAAGGGAAGTCGCCGAGCACTCCTTGAGCATCCGACCAGGCTCAAAGCCGGTCGCCCAACGCCTGCGCCGCTTCGACGAGGAGAGGCGCAGGATCATAGGAGGAGATCGCCAAGCTTTTGGCTGTGGTTTATAAAGAGGTCCGCCACCCGAGTGGTCGCCAACCTCAGTACTTGTAAAAAGAAAAATGGGCAATGGAGAATGTGTGTTGACTACACAAGTCTCAACAAAGCGTGTCCCAAGGACCCGTTCCCTTGCCCGCATCGACCAAGTCGTCGACTCCACCACGGGTGCGAGTCTCTTTCCTTTTGATGCCTACTCGGGCTACCACGGATAGCGAAGGAGTCCGACCACTCGCGACTTCCTTCATCATGCCGCTCGGCTCGTTACGCTACGTTACAATGCCGTTCGCCTAAAGACGCGGGCGCCACGTACGGCGATGTATGCAAACGTGCTTCAACAACCAGATCGGCCGCAACGTTGAGGCCTATGTTGACGACATCGTCGTGAAGACCAGGAATGCGCACGACCTTATTGCCGACCTGGAAGAAACTTTGCGAATTTTTGACGGTTCCGTATAAAGCTCAACCCCAGAAATCGTCTTCGGGTCCCCAAGGGAAGTCGCTCGGCTTCATCGTCTCTGAGCGAGGAATCGAGGCCAATCAGGAGAAGATCTCGGCGATCGCAAGAATGGGCCCGATTCCTAATCTCAAAGGGGTCCAGAGGCTAGCAGGGTGCCTTGCCGCCTTGAGCCGTTTCGTGTCTCGCCTCGGCGAGCGCGGAATGCCGCTCTACAGGCTGCTCAAGAAATCCGACCGCTTGGTAGGACCCGGAGGCTCGAAGCCCTCACCCGCCAAGGCCTTCCTATCCTCACCTCCAATCTCGGTCGCCTCGCACGAGCGAACCGCTGCTCCTCTACATCGCCGCCACTGCTCAAGTCGTCAGTGCGGCCCTTGTGGTGGAACGAGCGGAGGAAGGCCGTGAACTCAAGGTACAACGGCCAATCTACTTCATCAGCGAGGTTCTTTCCGAGTCCAAGGCTCGGTACCCGCAGGTGCAGAAGCTGCTCTACGCGGTGCTCACCGCCAAGAGAAAGCTCGTCCATTACCCGACCAAAGACGCCATCAACGTGGTGACCGCATCCCGCTTTGGCGAGATCGCCCACAACCGCGACGCCTCGGGAGGATAGCCAAGTGGGCGCCGAGCTCGATGGTTATGGCATAACGTACGTCCCTCGGACAGCGATCAAGTCGCAGGCCCTTGCAGACTTCATCGCCGAGTGGACCGAAGCCCAGGCGCCACCGGTAATCGAGGACCCCGAGTACTGGACAATGTACTTTGATGGATCCTACACCAAGAACGGCGCGGCGAGGAGTCGCCATCATTTCCCACTCGGAACAAACTTCAATACGCCATCAGGTTGCTCTTCGACGCGACCAACAACATCGCCGAGTACGAGGCTCTCGTCAACGGTCTCCGGATCGCTGCCGACCTCGGCGCTCGCCGACTCTGCGTCCGCGGGGACTCCAAGCTTGTCGTCGACCAGGTCATGAAGGCTTCGGAGCCGCGAGACGCCCGTATGGCTGCATACTGTCGGGAAGTGCGCAAGCTCGAGGAGCGGTTCAAGGGTTTCGAGCTCCACCACAGCTACAGACGCCACAACGGTGAGGCCGATTGCCTAGCCAATCTTGCCTCCAGCAAAGGGTCAGTCCCACCCGGGATCTTCGTCTGCGACCTCCTGCAACCTTCCATCCAGCTGGACTCGGTGGCCGAGCGGTCTCTCGATTCAACTAGCACGGTCACCCCGACCGCCGCGCGGTCGGGCGCAGACTTGGTCGGATCAAACCGCAGCATGCTGGCAGCTGAATCCGACTGGAGGAAGCTCTTCATCAATCGTTTGACGGATGGGTCGCTCCCCCCTGACCCGACCGAGGCCCGGCGCCTCGCTCGGCGGGCAAAATCTTTCGTCCTGATCGGCCCAGACCTTTACAAAGGAGTCCTCGGGGTCCTCCAGAGGCGCGCTCGGCGACCAAGGAAGCACCGCTGCTCGATATCCATGGCGGGTCCGCGCCACCATGCGCACCCCGATCCTCGTTGGAAAGGCCTTCGACAAGGTTTTATTGGCCGACCGCCGTGTCCGACGCCGAGCAGATCGTGACGCACCTGCGAGGGTGCCAATTCTTTGCCCGGCAGACACATCTGCCAGCTCAAGCCTTGCAGACGATCCCCATCACTTGGCCGTTTGCAGTTTGGGGACTTGATCTGGTCGGGCCCTTCAAGAAAGCGCCCGGGGGCTTTACTCATCTCCTAGTCGCGGTGGATAAATTCACCAAGTGGATAGAGGCCAAGCCGGTCGTGAACGTCACGTCGGTACAAGCAGCCATCTTCTTCCGCGACATCATTTTTCGGTTCGGAGTCCCCAACTCTATCATCACCGACAACGGAACGCAGTTCACAGGAAAGGAGTTCCTCGAGTTCTGCGACGACTTCAACATCCGTGTCGATTGGGCAGCCGTGGCCCATCCGCGGACTAACGGCCAGGTCGAACGTGCAAACGGCATGATCCTTCAAGGACTCAAGCCACGGATCTTCAGTCGGCTCAAGCACCAGCAGGCGGTGGGTGGCCGAGCTGCCCTCCGTCCTCTGGAGCCTGCGGACCACGCCCACCCGAGCGACTGGGTTTACACCGTTCTTCATGGTGTTCGGCGCTGAAGCCGTCTTGCCAACAGACCTGGAGTATGGCGCCCCAAGACTACAAGCCTTCGATGAGGCTCGGGGGCTCGCCTCGCAACAAGACGCCATCGACCAGCTCGATGAGGCACATAACGTGGCCATTCTGCGATCAGCCAAATATCAACAAGCTCTGCGACGCTACCACAGCCGCCAGGTTCGAGGGCGATCCTTTAACGCTGGCGACCTGGTCCTGCACCGGATCCAAACCAGCAAAGACAAGCACAAGCTATCGCCGCCCTGGGAAGGCCCCTTCACCGTCGTAGAGGTTCTCCGACCTGGCACCTTTCGACTCAAGGACGCCGACGGTCGCATCCTTCCGAACGCTTGGAACATAGAAAAGTTAAGGCGATTCTATCCCTAAACTCTTTTCTTTTTCCCTGGCGTAGTCTTTACCTTTATCTTTCCGAGCACCTGGTCACCTGCGACGCTCGGGGCTGCCCCTTGGCGCCCTGCTCAGCCGCTCTAGTCGACGCGTTTATGCGGGTCGGTGACCTGACTAACCATAAGGTCAATCCCGAGCGGTAACCCTCTCGACCCAAGCGTTACGACCTACGCCCCAGCGGCTATGGTTGCTAAGAGCGCTTCGCGGAAGAAGGAAGTGCCCGAGTGGAGTGACCTTTAGTCGATCGGGAACACTCCTCCCCAAGAACTCGGCTAGCTCGGCAGGCCATGCGGTCGGTGACCTGACTAACCATAAGGTCAATCCCGAGCGGTAACCCTCTCGACCCAAGCGTTACGGCCTACGCCCCAGCGGCTATGGTTGCTAAGTAGCGCTTCGCGGAAGAAGGAAGTGCCCGAGTGGAGTGACCTTTTAGTCAGTCGGGAACACTCCTCCCCCGCGCAAACTCGGCTAGCTCACGCGCTTGTGCGGGTCGGTGACCCGACTGGTCACGAGGTCCTCCCCAAGCGGTAATCCTCTCGACCCAAGTGCTATGGCCTACGCCCCAGCGGCTATGGTTCTGACACTTCGCGGAAGAGGGAAATGCCCAAGTGGAGCGATCTTTTGTCGGTCAGGAACACTCCTATCCCTCACAAGTGCGCATAATCACGAGTAACCAAGATTCCTATCCTCTTAGCCTCTCTCGGCAACCCGACCTACGATAAGTGACCTTGCTGTCCTTAGAGCTATGGCGGTCAAACGCTCGCCAAAAACACAAAAGGGCAAGGGGCGATCGAACTTGTTAACCTTAAAATTGCTTGCGAGCATGATAGTCTTTACAAATTAAAAAGGTTAAATCTAACTGTTTTGTCCTTCCTCGAGGCGACTGCGGCGAGACGTGGCTAGCGACCTCCCGAGCGCATTTGGCTCTACCAGAGCTCGAACTGCCGATCTCTCTGTCGGTCGGTTCGGCGACGCCATCGCCACCACCGCGAGGTCAATACCATCGAGTGCGAGATGGTGTTGACCGGCATGAGGAAGCTCAAGCGCCGACCGGCAATCACCGCCTTCTCAACGCGCTCCGGAACTCGGGCTAGCGAGGGCGCCAGAGCGTTCGGGCTTGCTGCGGCTCCAGGACCCGGGCGCGAGGCGTCTGGCGGCCTTGCGAAGGGCCTCCAGTTCCGCGGCCAGCTCAGCCCGACCGTTTTCGGCAACCTCCAGCGCCGCCAGAGCCACGTCCCGCGCCGTGACCGCTTCGTCACGGGCCTGCTGGGCGTCCTTCCGTTCCTCAACCGCGAGGCCCAAGTTCTTCTGCGCCTCTGTAGATGGCAACGGCGCCAGATGATCACGACTTACGAAAAGTGCCCACAGAATTAAATAAGAAGTTGAGACCCTTACCGGCCGCGGAGTTCGCCAGGTTGCCGACCTCTTGCTTGACCGCCTCGTGGGAGGTCTTCAAGGAGGACAGATCCTTCGGCGGCCTCCGCTCGGGCGGACTCGGTCGGCGTCGCCGAGCCTGGTCTCGCTTCGGTCATGAGACGGTTTGCCTGCGCTTGCGCGGCCCCCTGGCGGTGGTGGCGGCATCCCTAGCGACGGTGGCCTCTACCAAGGAGGACTCGAGCTCCGCCACCTTCATCCTCAGGGAGGGACTGGGCCCCCAGGCGCTCATCGAAGAGAGCCTTAGCGGCCCCCTCAAGCTCCTGGCGGACCTTTGCCGCCTCCGACCGCCTCACGCTCAGCGCCTCTTGAGCTAAGCGCAACTCAAGGCGCAGCCGGTCGCGTTCTTCCACGATAGCCGCCATTGGCTGTCCGAGCAAGCCCGCAGATCTTTGCAAGGTGATGACTAACCGTTAGTCTCACGGCGCGACGACGTCGAATTTTATAAGTTGGGTTCTTTCGCTAACTTACGGTGTCGGCTTGACTCCCCGACCATCGCGTCAACGCTCGGCTGGAAGATTCCAGACAAAGAGTCAGGCCCTTTCGGACCAGCTCCATCTCCGCTTCGGCGTCCAGAACGCCTTGCTGAAGAGCGACCCACTCGCTCTCTACATTCCGCCACCGACCCGACTGGGGCCTCTCCGGCGGCGGGCCTGGTCGTCTGCTCGGCGGGCGCTACCGTCGAGCACCATCGGCGCGATGGTAGGATTGGTCCCCGGTCCCCTCGGCGACCTCCGCTGCGGGACCTCGGTCGGCACCTCCCCAGGCGAGGGTCGGGCACCTCGGCACCAGCCGCTCTCGGTGGCATCGCCCGGCGGCGCCGCCATCTCTTCCTCGCGAGGATGACCACATCGGACGACGGTGTCCCCAATCGAGGCGTCGGAAGCTCCTCGCCAGCCTCGACCTCATGGGCAGGCGTGCCCTCGGTCGCCAGCACCACGATCGGCGCCGACCCGATCGGCGCCTCGGAACTTCTGCGGCGTTGTCCCTTGCGGAACCGCCACGGACGCGCGCCACGGTCACACCCAGATATAAGCTGCGTGGCAAAACTCTAAAAGCGGTTCGAACGGCTTTTACGCAAAATGTTTGAACAAAAGAAAAGAAGTACTTATCGAGCGGCGGGTGCGCGGCGGCAGCGCGCTCTCTTCATCGGTCCCCTCCGAGGGACAGATCTGCCGGTCGCTTCCCTAAAGCTGCCTCCACTGAAGGCGCGACGATGGCGGCGACCGCACCCTCCGCCGAGGCCCTCGGCGCGGTGCTCGTGGTGTTCCTTCCGGCAGTCCACGACCGGATCACGGCCGGTCGAGTCGGAAGAAACCCCACGATGCAGCGGATCGGTGCTTCCACTGCTTGTCGGTGGAGGTTGCACCCACAGCGGTGGCCTCAAACACGTCCGCCTGCCGCCGTCGCGCTCCTTCTTCTTCTTCCTCCTCTCCTCCTTCCGCTTCTTGCGGGAGGAGTCGAGCGCTGCGGCCTTCGCCCGGGCTGCCGCCCTCACCTCCTTGTCTCCCGGGAGCGGTGCCCGGGAGGACATGCCCAAGAGTCCCTAGAAGATAAAAAGCACTTGGTCGGACCGGCGTTAAGCGCAAAGAAAAGAGGGCGGGAAGAAGTCCGCCGGCCTACCAATTTGGAGGGTGGGCCGCGAGAATGGCTCCGGTGGCCGCTGCGCCTCGTGGCGCTTCCTCCCATGACGGCGGCCACCGGGCTTCGACCTCCGTCGCGGCCAGCTCGGGCTCCGCCATCCTCATCCGGTCGGACGCTCCCTCGTACCGGAACAGGGGGCGGGGTCTGTGCGCGAGAGGTTGCACGCGCATCCCCATGAAGGCGCGCACGACCACGTCCCCGGTGAGCCCTTGCCTCCTTAGGGCCCTGATCTGCTCCACGATCAGGGCCACCTTGTTCTTCTCTCGCTTCGGCGCCCAGTTCCCTCCTCCCCGCCATGGAAAGTTTGCCGGTGAAGGGCGGGGCGCTGTCTCCGACGTTCTGAGCATAGAACCACTCAGAGCGCCACCCCTTGTTGGACGACGGCAGCTTGACCTCGAGGTACTCCGTGCTCGGCGGGACGAAGTGGAGGGCGAGCCACCAATGGCGCCGCGCTCCGGTCGGCTTGTCCTTCCAGAGCCTCGCTTGGAAGAAATGCCTCCACAATGCCCAATGCGGCTCGATTCCCAAGAAAGCCTCGCAAAGGGTGATGAATATGGCGATGTGGAGGACCCCGTTGGGGTTAAGATGGTGCGCCTCCGCTTTGTAATGGAAGAGCAACCCCCGGACGAACGGGTGCAACGGCAAGCCGAAGCCGCGCTCGAAGAAAGAGGCAAGCACCACGACCTCGTCGTCCCCCGGCGAGGGGGCAGCCGCTCCCGTCGGCACCCTCCAACCGGAGAGATCTTGCGCAGGGAGGAAGCCCTTCTTCACCAAGCCAAGCGCGCGACTGGTCTGGGCGGAGCACTCCGGCCACGACATCTTTGCGAAAGAGGCGACGGAAAGGCGAGGAGAAGAGAAGGCAGAGTTTTCTTTTCCTTGGCTCTTTGTTGATCCTTTTTTGTCTTAGGGACAGGAGGCGAGGAAAGCAAGCAAGCGTAACTACTCAAAGCGCCCGACAGCGTATATATAGAAGACGAGCGGCGCCGACCGAACAGCGCCCCTCGGCGAGCGTCGTGCCAACTCACGCCCGACTGTAACTCCGGTTTCCAATTCCACTCCGCATTTAATCGACAAAGCGGCAGAGCTATAAAGCCGCCACCCCGGCGGTCGTCCTAACCTCTCGGTCTCCGCCTTGAGGCGGGGCGGTTGCTCGGCACGCGTCGAAGGCCCATGGGCGCCGCGGCCCAGCGGCAAATAGCTCGTGGCTTGCGCGGGGCCCAGCTAAAGCTGTGGGTTCAAAAGGCCTACCCACCGGATGGGCGTAAGGCCGCCCAACGAAAACGAGCGAGGGCAAGTATGAGGTGAGCCCCACGGTGGGCCCTCGGTTAGGTCGGTGACGACCCAATCACCCTACTCGAGTCCGAGACCATACTTCACACTCTCCGGAGATCATCGATGGCGACGGCCGGTGTGCCACTGGGTTGGTGAACGACCAGGGCCCATCTGGATTGAGTAGAGAAAGGTTTTTATGGGTCGCCCCACGCGAGGCAGACACCCTACTGCGGGACCGTCGCTCGGAAGGGTCCCCCTTGGCGGACCTCCCGGGACCCACTCGGACTACCTATTATAAGCTCCACGAGCACGGCGTTCAAACCAATGCGGGTAGCGCGCGTCGCTCACCCCTCCGGTCCCACACTGCGGATGGGGTATCGTGTGAGATAGGCGGTGGCCACTCCTCTCGCAGCTCCCTCGCCGGACGAGGACTGGGATGGATGCCTACGCCCGGCTACGACGTAAAAACGAGCCTACGCCCGCCACGATTTAAAAACGAGCCTACGCCCAGCTACGACGTAAAACGTCGGCTACGAGCCTACGTCCGGCTACGACGTAAACGAGCCTACGCCCGGCACGACGAAAAACGAGCCGACGTCCGCTACGGCGTAAAGCGAGCCTCGTCCGGCTACGACGTTAAGCGAGCACTCGGACACGAACCTCGCGCGAGGCATCGCGGTCGTCCCCGCCGACCAAGGCACGGTCTAGCTACGACGTTAACGAGCACTCGGACGCCCGAACCTCGCGCGAGGCATCGCGTCGCCCTGCCGACCAAGGCGCGGTCTAGCTACGACGTTAAGCGAGCACTCGGACACCGAACCTCGCGCGAGAGGCATCGCGGTCGTCCCCGCCGACCAAGGCACGGTCTAGCTACGACGTTAAGCGAGCACTCGGACGCCGAACCTCGCGCGAGAGGCATCGCGGTCGTCCCCGCCGACCAAGGCGCGGTCTAGCTACGACGTTAAGCGAGCACTCGGACGCCCGAACCTCGCGCGAGAGGCATCGCGGTCGTCCCCGCCGACCAAGGCACGTTCTAGCTACGACGTTAAGCGAGCACTCGGACACCCGAACCTCGCGCAGAGGCATCGCGGTCGTCCCCGCCGACCAAGGCGCGGTCTAGCTACGACGTTAAGCGAGCACTCGGACGCCGAACCTCGCGCGAGAGGCATCGCGCGCCGACCAAGCGCGGTCTAGCTACGACGTTCGAGCACTCGGACGCCCGAACCCGCGCAGAGGCATCGCGGTCGTCCGCCGACCAAGCGGTCTAGCTACGACGTTAAGCGAGCACTCGGACGCCCGAACCTCGCGCGAGGCATCGCGGTCATCCCCGCCGACCAAGGCGCGGTCTAGCTACGACGTTAAGCGAGCACTCGGACACCGAACCTCGCGCGAGAGGCATCGCGGTGCGTCCACGCCAAGCAAGGCACGGTCTAGCTACGACGTTGAACGAGCACTCGGACGCCCGAACCTCGCGCATAGGCATCGCGGTCGTCCCTGCCGACCAAGGCACGGTCTAGCTACGATGTTAAACGAGCACTCGGACGCCCGAACCTCACGCAGAGGCATCGCGGTCGTCCCTGCCGACCAAGGCACAATGCAAACTCATTACGAAGACATCCATAAAGGAAAAAGAGATTTCATTATAGGCCAACAGGCTCAAACTTTACACAACTTTGCAATATAGTACTCGACAGATACAAGAATAGTTACGCTACACTACGGCAGGACCTCCTCCGCGCCAAAGCCTTTTAACATCCGTACGGCATCGGCGGCACCGACGGCATGTTGGTAGGCCCTTGCCTGGTCGACGGGCGGCGCGCGCGGTCGCGAGCGATGCGCCGTCGCCTCCGCCGTTCAGCGACATCGACGCAGCCGCACCAACTACAGTCGGCGTCCTCGCGCCATCGCCTCTAGGAGGGCCCCCCTTGCTACCTCGAGTCTCGGGACGACCTCGAGCAGCGCATCGACGGCAGCAGCATCACGGGCTGCAGCTTCTTCCTCCCGAAGTTCGGCCATCGCCTGGTCGAACTCAGCCCAAAGCTCAGCCAAAGGGTCTTCTTCTTCTACCCCGACATCATCACCAAAACCGAAGACTAAAGGGTGCCCCGAAGCCATATCAAGAAAACAAAAAGGATTCTCGTCTAAAGGTTTATCCCTCAAACAAGCCATAGCGTCCTTATATACCCGGACGGAGGGAGGTTGAACGTCTCCAGAATGAATGCAAGCATCGGAAAACGAAGCGCCCTCCACCAGAACCCGAAGCAGTCCCGAAGACGAGCGGGCGAGGCGCGCCCAGTCGTGCGCGGCATGCACAACGAGGTAATTCAAAGCCCCCGGCGGTTCGAATGCCCCAGGCAGAATTCCAGGGCAGCCGTCGGATGCGTTGGGGCACACCTGGCACAAATCGTTTGACCTAATCGGACGGGCCAACCACTCGGGCCCAGTCACCATTCTCATCCAAGATCAACCCCCGACCGAATCTGCCGAAATCACTCGGGGTTCGGGCTCTTGACGAATACTATATAAGGGTACCTTAACGGCCCAAGCCGACCACCGGTGGCCTCAAGCACGCTCAAGCCCAGCAGCCGCTTCCACCACTCACCGAAGAAGCACTGCAAGGTCACGGACTTCCCTTCGACCGGCCGAGGGAATGTCTCCGACCAGCGGGCTCCCGACCCGCCACGAGGCGCCCCTTCCGACCAATCGAAGGAAATGTCTCCGACCGAGCTAAGCTCCCGACCTCCTCGTGAGGCGGCCCCCGGCTCCGGACCAAGCGAGGCTCGACCGCAGCGGTCGGGATCCCGACTCGATCGTGCCAAGACAACCCCGCCAAGGGCGCGTGTCGAAGCCTCTACCGGACAACGCCACGTACCTACGAGCGGGGTCAATCAAAGTGACTATACAAGGCGGTGGCTCCTTCCCGGAGGTTTAATGGTGACCGGGTTATGCTCCCGACCCCATCACCGGTCACATACAAGATGCGAAGACACACCTCTCCCGAGGCAACACCCACGTCGGCAGCGACAACGTCAACACCCGTAGGTTCGCAGAGGCGTGCACGCCATTTCGGAAAATACCTAACCGCCCTGATCGACTAAGCTACCGACCCAGCATGGGCAAGACTGGGCGATGATCAGTTAGCAGAACGAAGGACCGAAGCTCCTAGTGTAGGTCGTCTCGTCCTCTCCCAATTCTCGATGTAACCTTCCCCTTCCTTTCGTATAAAAGGAGGCAGGAACTCCCGTAGAAAGGAGGAGAGAGCGCCATCAAACCCATCTCGCTAAGTCATTGGCACTCTCGCTTGTAAACTTTGTGCAGTCATCTGTACTGAAGAAAATACAACGCCACCACACGAACTGGAGTAGGGATCTTCGGTCCGAACCAGTATACATCTTGGACTTCTGAGTCTAACCATTTAGGGAGTGGAACGCGCGACCTCTTAGACTTACAAATTTACTTGCCGGTGCTCGAAACGCCGACATTTATAAGATGTATTTCTTCTTGACAAATAAACCAAAAAGATATTAAAAATGATTAGATTACCCATAATTATTATCACTAAACACTATAGTCAATGCATGCATGTAGAGAATATAAAATAAATATGGATATTTATTAGGAGTATAGATGAAAGATCATATTAATCTTGTATTGTATTGGAATATAAAATATACTATATATTTGTGGGCAAAATAAAAAAAATACGTCTTATAAACTTACGTAAGGGAGTAGAATATATCAAGCAAACACGTACTTACTGCTTATCTGAAATATAATGGAATTGACCCAACCTGCTATTGCTTTTGGGTTCATCACTACAACAAATACGTAACAAAGCAGTTCTTCAATATATTCTAGTGAGTACTTAACGAAAAACTCTAGGAGACTTGATCTATAATGGCTAAAAGGATGTACGAATGTATGCTTCAGAACTCTACTAGTACACCAATTGTGAATTTTTGTCCCATTAAGCTTTAGAACTCTATGTCTGCTAGGAAAGAATGTGTTACAATTGTAAAATTTCTCAATAATACAACTTAGAGACTTAGAAGATAGATGAAATCCAAATTGTGCTAGACTTCTTTTTCAAAATCTCTGCGTTAACACTAAAAGAAACACATATCCAATTACATTCTCAAGAACACAAAAGTTGAATGCTACTTAATTAAATATATCGATTCTTGTAGCACATTTCCTATGCAGCAAACCATTAAAATATCCCTAATCAATTAAACACTAGCAGTACTACGAATTATTGAACTAATATCCTGATCTATCACTTGAAAACAGAGAAATGGCACTATATACGTTGTTGTATGATCCATGACATGAACAATTCAGATAGTAAATTTAAACTACACGACATACTTGCTAATATAAAAAATATATAACAGCTTGAGTGGGTCGGTGCACGGTGTACCTGCTCTCATGGTAGCACTACCAAGTACATACAAGAATTAGCATAGACCTGCAGGAAAAAAAATAAAAAGGTGATTTTATAGTTCCACCAGGAACAGCAGATATGATAAGAACCTCTTCCACCAACAGAAATTAGCAGTAACACCGAGACCATTCGATGAACAGATGAGCTTCACTATGAACATATCTGTTGCAGAATTCAAAGATAAGAGAAAAAAAACAATAATATACATGGTAGATAAACAGTCATATACTTAACCACTAGAAGAAGACATGCAGTTTAACAATATCTCTTATAAGTGTTCTTCCAGTGTATATGTGCAGTCTAAAAACTGGAAACCTAATGTGCAACAGTGTGTTAAGACTGTAGTGGGGCTCCTCCTACTAAGTCATACCATAGTTAACAATTGTAACCAATAACAAGATAATTGCAATGTATTGTAACAGTTGCCCTATATAAGCAGATATCTGAACTCTTAAGCGGAAACTTCTTACCTCGGCATTAGCAAACTATAGGCCCATCAGTTGCCGCTTTGCAAAGTTATCCTATATAGCTATAATAAATTGCAAAAAAAGGGAGGATTTAGACCATTACACTAATTGGAACTGCAAACAAGACCTTTATCTAATAGGCTATCTCAATTTTCAATCTAAAAGCTTGATAAATGATTTCATTGACTAAAATTCACTACTACATAGAAAGCTATTACAGACGGTTCGAAAACATCATCACATACGATTTTCTAAACCATTTGTAAGCATGTGTCAGTGATAATACGATAGATATCAGAGACGGTTTCTGAACCGACTGTGAAAACACATATCACAGACGGTTTTTAACTAGAACCATCTGTGATATGTGTTAATCACAAACGGTTTTCAAATAGAACCGTCTATAATATGAGTTTATCACAGACAATTTTTAAAATAGAACCGTCAGTGATATGTTTTTTTTCCCTAACACCCTTGGTATAACTTCCATGATTGGTATCTGTTGTTCGAAATTTTATTCTCCTTAGATATTTCTATAATGACATTTACAAGGCACAACCAATTATAAATTTTGCAATTGAATATTAAAACATCCTAGATGTATGGAGGCAACAGCTTGTCCGATGAGGATGATCTTAAAATATGAACATTTGTAGCACTTTCATCCACTTTCTTATTCTAATGTTGATGGATTTCAAGACAAAATTCAATTACATCCACAGTTCATCTTGAAAGTTGTCATGCTCTGATTTATCTTCCACTTCATCAACATCCCCGAATGAGACGGCGCCACACCACCACAAGTCCATGACCTGCTGCTTCATCTGCCGACTACTGCTCGCAACTCCAAGGTGTGCTCTTGCATTATTGAGAAAAGATTGACTCACTCTGATAGCCCTCTTAAGGCTCTTAAGGAATTGACACGCAAGAAGGAAACATCAAATATTCATGTATTTGAAGCACAAAATTTCTCATAAGAATTTTATATCTATCAGCTTAATTTTTTAAACATGCCTCACTGCCTCAGCATTCACCCTCTTTATGTTGAGTTCCTGGAAGCGTTGCCACCATAATGCTTGTTTGTGAATCGGCGACATGGCGTATATGTACTTCTATGTAAGATTGAGTTGTGATTGTAATATTTTGTAATGTATTAGTTCAGGATATGGACATTGAAACAATATATTGATAAAACTATATGGAATCTGATGATGTGTTTTGATAGCATTTTTCTTTGCTGTATAACTCCTACGTTGCAATAGTTTTAGCTGAAAACAATGCATGGATTACTTTGGTAGGCATTTCTAGTCACCGTCCGTAATAAGAAGGGAGTAGGCTATACCTATGAGCTGAGCTTGAAATTTAAAGGTAGAATATCTGTTGATTCGAGAGTTGATGACATCTTTACCGGGGCTATCTCCTTTTACAGAAATGCCACTCCTGACTAGTTAATTAAGGAAGAAAACAAGAAGCTAGGTTAAGGGTTATCTGGATATTCCTGAATTTTTATTTGGGGAGCTTGAAGACTTGGAGGTAACAATACAGTCTTGAAGACCACGGTTAATTTTTCATCATATGTTGTGCATTGTTAAGACTACTGTTAATTTTTCATCATATACCTTTGCAAGAATATCTAGTGAATGCTTCTATCATTACCTTGAAAAGGGTTGCTTATCAGCCTTTGTTTGAGTTGTTGGCGGGTAAACGGGTATGCCCGCGGGCGATGGGTATGGCGATATTCTTCGCCCGCTACCCTTCGCGGGTATGCCTGCGGGGGAGATTTCGGGTCGCGGGCACGGGTATGGGCGAGTACTGTCCGTGCCCACTGCGCCCGATTGCCATCCCTAGTTTGATCTACACCTCAAGTTTTTGTTTAGTTTCTAACAACTTTTCCATATCGTCTATTTTACTAAAATCATATTTCAATCATGTCAATTAATTTAGATAAAAAACAAAATGATATTCTCACATATCAGAATAATTTATAATGAATTAACTAGCAGATGGATAAGTGTGCATGAGCAAATGCATATGATTCTTCAAATGGTTCTAGTAAATTGTCACTACTACAGAAAGACTTATATTAGACGTCTTAACACAGACGGTTTGGTAAAATCGTCTATGATAATGAACATCACTGATGGTTCTATAGTAAAACCGTCAGTGAGACAATCACAGACGGTTCTCTTCATGAATCGTCAGTCATATCACAGACGGTTTTAGTTAAAAATCGTCTGTGATAATATCACAGACGGATTTAAATGCGAACCGTTTGTGATAATTTAATATCACAGACGGTTTTAAATAGAAACCGTCTGTGATATGACCTTAGAACCATATATAACCATACCGATAGAGGTTCGTAGCGCAGATCGATCCATGCGTTTCGTCTCCCGCAAACCCTAGGCCTCGGCAACCCACCTCCCCGGCATCCGTGATGGCGACAACAGCCACCTCCTCCCTGGTGCAAGCGCGAAGTACTCTGTTCGCGAGCACCTCCTCCCCGGCATCCGTGAGTGTGATGACGGCCACCTCCTCCTCCTCCCCAGCGCGCGCGCGAACTCCTCCGTCCGTGAGCACCTCCTCCCCGGCATCTGTGAGGGCGACGACGGCCACCTCCTCCTCTTCCTCCCCGACGCGCGCGCGAACTCCTCCGTCTGCGAGCACCTTCTCCCCGGCATCCGTGAGGTTACTAGTTAGGTATGGCTATGTGAGAATAAAATTCTGTGTGAGAGTTATTTGTAGCATGCTTTGGTTTGTACAATGTGTTTGTTACATGAGTGCAAATTTGTTTATCTATATATGCTTTTGCTATCTTTTTATGAAAAAATGAAAGCCACATGAATGATGTGTTCGATCACAATGACTGATAATGCTTTAGCTTTACATAGTATGACATATAATGACTTAATTTACATACTCTTAGAAATATTGATGCAAAGATGACTTCATTTACATACTCTGCCATTGCAAGTTCATCACTTTGTATACACGGTGCCAATCGTTTATTGTATTTAAGTGTTGAATGTAATAATGTATATATAGTGCAATGCTAGCTTGATTTGCTAGGATGGTGTTAGTTGGGATTTGACTGAGAACAAGTATTACATTCTAGTAGATCGACGACATGGAAAAGCTATTAGAAGCTAAACAAAAACTTGAGGTGGAGATTGAACAACTGAAGGGGAAATCTGAGATAACAGAAAAGATTTATGAGATGAAACAAAAACTGAAAGATATAGATGATCGCTTGCAAGATATTGAATCTCTTAACACGACACTTATCAGTAAGGACTACAGGGCGAATGCAGAGCTGAAAGAAACTAAAGCTGAGCTTATAGAGGTAATATGAAGGTTTCTAGTACTGAATTCGATGCGGTTACTATACTTCTCACAACAACATGATCTCTTTTAATTTGTAGGGACCGAGAGATATGACTGAAGATCAATCAATTATTGGTGTCAAACAAATCGGCACTTTACTGGAGTTGTGGAACTTCAGAGAGAATCGAGAAGCCTCTATTGCAGAAGCTATGGCACATACTATGGAAGACATGAAAAAACTATAAGGTTTTCTTGTCTTGAGCTACGAAATAATGTGGTTTCTAGCTGAATACTTATTGATATTTGTGGTATATATCATATCTTGTTAATGTATTGTTACTTGAACTATGAAATATTTTGTTATCATATTTGTGGTATCATATTTGTGGTAAGATCTTCTGGCCTTGAACTATGAAATAATGTTTTCCCCCTAACTCTTTGGCAGAACTTCCATGATTAGTATCTGATGTTCGAAATTTTATTCTCCTTAGATATTTATGCAATGACATTTACAAGGCACAACCAATTATAGATTTTGCAATTCAATATCAAAACATCCTAGATGCATTGAGGCAACAGCTTGCCTGATGAGAGGGTCATAAAAATTTTATTCTCCTTAGATACAGTGTCTTTGTTCATTTTCATTAATTGCTGTTTTAGATTTTTTAGAAGAAATAAATGTTTTAAAAAATTATTTAAATTTCTCTGAGGTGTTTTATAGATTATTTGGGATTTTTTTTGTAATTGTTTCAGTTTTTTTTTGCAATTTTTCCTTCTATCGTTGATTTTCGACAAAAACCTACCGGTTTTCGACTTTTTCGCCCGGTTTTTGGTTTTTTTAATTGGTTTGATCAATCGGTTTGACTTTCGCAAACCAATTGGTTTTTACCGATTTTCGATCAAAAACACGGAAAACCGATGCCGACCAGATATCGAATTTCGGTTGCAAAACGAAAATGTGAACCTTCCTAGAGAGTGACTGAGCAAGGAATATTTGTGCTGTTTTTTCTCCCTGTCGGTTAAGTTCCACGTAAGAGAAGTATGTTATTCATGCCGCTTAACAAAACACCGACGCGACACGATATTTTGTTGACGGTTATTTTCAACAACGTTAGAAAAAATTCTGTATTTTTCATGATGCACTATGAACTCGTCACTAAAATTAAAATTCTTCAATTTTTAATGCGGGCCCGTCAGAAAGATTTTAAACCGCCACGAAAGATAACGGATCTGGTGGTAATGAGTACACGAGTGATGAAGCGCAGCAATAGGCATATAGCCGACCACTACTTTTTAGCCGTCTCTCAGCCCCATCAGCTCAAATAATTTCTGAACGATGCAGAAGTTCAAGTCTCAAAAAGGACGTTCATGTCTTTGCGATATGGTGCATCAACATGAACTTGCAGCCGTGTACGTAACTACGTATTCGAGTTTGGTTTGGAGTCAGATACTTAGATGTACGTGTCAGATAGGATACGATACGGCTGTCAGTTCTCGCTGGAACCGGAAGGGTATATTTCAACGTATGAGAAAATGACTGTAGATTGTAGAAGCAGCTAAATACTCGGTATTCCTCCCTCAAATCATGCAGAGGAGTGGTACCTAACTCACCTAACCACTCCACACATGTGACATGAGTAGTGTATATGCAATGCAGGCACCTGACGCTTTGCGGCTAGCTTCGCCTCTTCACAAGTTAACTTTGGTGGTAAGCATGAGCCAATTTTATATGAACATGAATGGGGCTGCAAGAATCTTGGTAGCTTTTGGGAGTACGTCGGACGGAGCAGGTTTGTAAACACCTTTCACTCCTTTTCATTCCTAACTAATCCAAGGTGGAGCCTTAAAAAAAATAAGGTGGGGATATTGTACAACTAAATGTGTTTTTTTAGTGTCAGTTTTACACTGAAACCGGCGTGATTTGCACATTTAGATATAGCTGTTGGTTTACGCTAGATATGTATTTTTCTTGTTATAGCAGCACATAATTAAGAATTAAGAAGCAAGAAGTACTCGCAGAGTTACAAGTGTAACAAGTTGTTGTCAAATCTGTGGGAGAATCGAGTCTACCACCGAGCTACCATTGCCCCAATTCTTGGGCATACTGGGGAGCTCAGCAGAGGTTTCTAGAGTTTTAGTTTTGCTTTGTACACCATCATGCTAATACGGAGGAACATCTTTATGCTAAGCAAAGCTTTTTAAAATAAACAATGGTGTACCTGGCTTAACAAGACACTAGATTTTCTTTCTAGTTGTACCCCCTTGATAAGTAATTAAATTTGAGCTGCCGTTTTGAGAAAAAAGTGTATGCACGCAAAACGTTCGATGTGAGACATGAGTAGAGATAATCATGAAATCCCTCTCGAAAAGAAACCCTGAAATTGAAAGCAATGTTTATTCTTCGTACTATATAATTAGTTTTCCCTCATCTGTTTTGACCTTTCTTCTTGGTGGGAAACCCAGCAGTGCATCTGTGAAGCTAGCTTCTAAACAGCATGCTTAACCACATCTTCATTAATTAGGTTTGGGAAAACTGACTAGTATCGATCGGTCTGCACCCGGCTGAAAGAGATACATGCTTAGGAGATCATACTATACCTTGCCTGATGGGATTTGACACCTCTATGTGCCTATGTGGGTGCTTGGAACAGCGGAGACGTTTACATTTCCTTTCCCTCCAATCCAGCGGCCCACTGTCACTCGACAATTGACAAGAGTTGATATCTGATCCAATCCAACTGACTCACCAGTTCGTGATGAGGCCCCAGCCATCTCAATATCCCCCGGTTGCTAAAGTCCTTTCTGAAGTGAACCGCCTTCTTTAATCATCCCAATTGTCTCATTAATCTGCAATAATATAATATACTAGTACATAACTTGGCCCAGCTCGATTGAAGTAGCGGTGAATTGTTAGCCGAAGTCAATTAAGTAAAGGTGATCACTGGAAACTAACTGAAATCTTCCAGAAAGCAACACCTATAGACAACAGGAGATCAATTATCTCCCCCTGTACTAACCATTTTTTGTACAAGGAAAAAGCGGATGCTGCCCTTTTTCTCTAACCGGATCCTCCGGATTTACCCCGACTTCATCCCTGTCGATTTCATCCAATCCATCTTGTGGATTTCGAAAAATTCGACACTTTGAATTGTTCATACATGTGGACGTAGATTTTAGTTTCTTTTTTCTTCATAAAAGTCATCAAATATTTTCGAGCGTTTGATACGAAGCAGACCGCTACGAGCACATGCAAATTCACCGGGTATACCTAAATTAAGTAATTAACAGGACGAGCTTACATGCATCACTATTAAAAAGTTGCACAAGCATTAAAGCATGAATAGCAAAACATGAATAGATAATGAATGATGGTTCCTGAACCATTCGTTTGCTTCAAGATTTATACCACTTACTCACTCCGTTCAGAAATATAGGGTGTATTTTGACTTTGCACAAGGATTAAGGTTGGAGTGAAATTAACAAAGGTGCGAGTGAAAATGATTTAGATACTCTAATTAATTATCTTGAAAGATGAGAGATAATACTTTGTATGTGGTGGTAATGAATAAATGCATATAGTTGAGAGAGAATAAATAAAGGTATAGTACGAAAAAATTTATTAAATCTATATAAAGTCTTATATTTCTGAATAAAATCATTCAAACTATAGTCTTTATATTTCTGTAGATAGGGAATACATTAAAGAGCAAGTAATAAATAGAAGTAGCTCCAGGGAATCAAAACCCGCGAGACTCGAAAAAAGGTTGCGGTGGACTGATGACGCTTGGGCGCACCAAGTGGGCTGCAATTTTCGTCGTGGGTGCGGTAAGAACCCGTCGTCGCCTGCTCCCTTTAGCTGCGTGCGCACGGGGTGTTTCGTAGAACCGAAGCGAGCGCCCCGCACCACATGGCATGGATGAATACGTAGCCATCAGTTGGGGAGAAAGATGCCGATGCGTCCTGCCTGCCTGCCGGGATAGCAAATCGGAAAAGAGGGGGATGGCGCCGTGCGCTGCCGCCGCCGGTGTTTCATTGGAATTAACTGGGCAATCCTTAAACCGAGCTTCGTTCCGGCGAAGCGACCATCGGCTGTGATCAACAAGTTCGATGTTGTTGTTGCGGTTCTAGAAAGCACCGGGTAGCTGGATGCCTGGATTGGATCGTTTCTTATTTGGAACAGAGCTTTGGGACTTCGTCGTGTGAGCCCGACGTGTGTACTGTAACCGGCAAAGGTAGAACGTGTTGTTCCTCTGATCAAAGGTCGTTTCTTTTGACAGGGAGTGTACACGTGTTATTTTCACCAGGACATATGCACGTTCCAAAGGATTTTTTTTTAAATAATACGTTTTCTAAATAGTTTTACAAAATAATACGCGATTTTCTTTTTACAAAACTATGTCTCTGTCGCTAACAGAAGATTCAGCCTCGTCAATCAAACAAATTCATGACAAAATAATCCGAGACAAAATAGATATTTGTATTTTTCCAAAATTATTTAAAAAATATATTATTTTGAAAAAAAATTCCGCTCCAAAGCGTATCTCTTGTGCGATTGTGTCCGAGAAAGGTAAAACGTGGAGCTTAGTACGATGGCTTTATCTCACAGTCGCTGGGCGAAGCTCTCGGAATTCTTCTTCTTACCGGCTATCTTGTACAGTGATTGGGCACTATAGCACTGTATGTGATGCCGTGCGTATAGAAGGCTGCTGATGATCCACGGCAGTGTTCGCAATCGAATACAGCATACTCTTCACGGCATCGAAAGAAAGAACAGCCAGATTAGGGGTGGGTCACGGTGATTTATGGATTTTTTAAATAATACAATTCAAAAATAAAATTACAGGAAAAATACATATAAAAAAAATAATTACATAGATATACCTCTATTTAACGACCGAAGCTTCTCATCAGCATGTCTTCAAATGAATTGATGACATAGTTTTATTTAACCAATATTTTTATCGCTTATTCAATTGGCTGAATAATCCATTCGGCCTTGATTCATTTGGCCGACATATCAATTTGGCTGGTAGGCTTCTATTATCAAATGAATTGACGACAGAGATATATTTACGAAATTATTTCTTTTAACATAATATTTCTGTAATTCTATTTAAATAAATATATTGTTTTTTTTAAAAAAAAATGGTGTTACGATGGGCTGCGTAACGAAATTTGCCGGCCCAAATGCAAATCCACGCCGCTTCGGTTTCAGGCTCGTGCAGTCGTGCTCGCGGCGTCCGTAGCTGCGCGCTCGGACCTCGCCCTCGCTCCTGCCGATTTTGCCGCGCCGCTCGTACATCTCGCGGTTGCTTGCTTCTGCCGTACGTGGCCTTTCGTTTCCCCTCGTAAGCGGTAAATCCTCCGTGGTATCATGGCGTACAACGGGCAACGCTTCAACCTCGTTTCTTACAGTTCACAGGCAACTAGTTAAGACATGGCCATATGTATCGACTGATGA
The DNA here is from genome assembly GCA_036346275.1 of Otatea glauca. NCBI lineage: Eukaryota > Viridiplantae > Streptophyta > Magnoliopsida > Poales > Poaceae > Otatea > Otatea glauca. Next base: position 79,225,570 of record CM070715.1, on the reverse strand, counting down.
ATATACAAACACGGTGTTGATCCGATTGAATAGAGGGAATTAAAATCGGAATGACTCGTGTTCGGACGTCCGTTTTTTTCGGACGTTTGCAACATTTTCTTTCTACGCGTGCAATATTTTCCTTCGATAATAGTAAAAATGTCGCGCGAAATAAAATATTGCAGACGTGGGAAAAAATGTTACATGACGCATCCGACGAAATGAATAGTAATTGAACATCCGAATGCTAGTATCACCCAATTAAAATTCACATATTAAGGTTCATCACTGTCACACACTAATATGCAAGTACAGAGAGTAGGCGGTGTTTATCATGTACCAGAATATACTCACCAGTCACCACTTCATATGGAGCCGGAACTATTCCGTCCTCTAAAAATTAACTTGGACAGAAGCAAGCCATAATTCGGAAATCAAATCACAAAAACAAGATAACTTTTACCCAGAGCGGTAGCTAGCAAAGAGCTCCCCCATGCATGCATTGCTTAGCAGACGCCGTTGGTCTTCTTGGCCAAGACGGCCCTCTTCCAGACGGAGATCACCTCCCGCTGCCTCTCCATGTCCCTCTCGCTCGCCGCGGCGGCGTCCACGCCATTCGGCTGCGTGTGGGCGCGGGCCGGGAGCGCATCGAGCTCGTGCAGCACCTTCTCGATGTCGAGCACGAGGCGTTCTGCGAAGGTGCGGCTGAAGTCCTCGCGGATGACCACGCGGAGCACCGTCACGTGCTGCGCGTCGGGGGGCATGGTGTAGGCCGGCACAATCCAGCCGAAGCGGCGCAGGAAGTCGGAGATCTCGAACTCGTTGTGCCGGCTGCTGTCCTTGAGGGAGAAGGCCACCAGCGGCACGCCGTTGTCCTTGGACACGATGTTGAACCTCCCCGTGAGCTCCAGGCCCTGCTTCAGCACCATCGCGTTGTCCTGGCAGTTCTCCATGATGTTCTTGTACCCCTGCGTTATATAGGAAACATAATGTTAGATATGTTCAGTATCACAACCAATAAGTTCATGGTAATGCAACTCTTAACAAGCCTTACTAGTCGAATTGGAACACTAATGATTTGTCTAAACAAGATCGAAATGATGAACCAGTGCAATTTACCTCAAAGCCAAGACGGATCAACTGGTAATACTGTGCAATGACTTGGCTGGAACCTAAAAAAAATTGACCATGTGAGCAGATTAACCAATCTGACATAACCATCAAGAAACGGCAACACTGCTAAGGAAAGAAAGCCATCTGAACCAAAGATTGACAGTCACCTTTGGAGAAGTTGAGGGTGAAGGTGGGCTGGTCGGCGCCAAGGTAGTTGATGTGGAAGATGAGCTCCTCCGGCAGGTCCTCCTTGCTTCTCCAGATGCACCACCCGATCCCGGCGTAGACAAGGCCGTACTTGTGCCCACTGACGTTGATGCTCTTCACGAGCGGCAGCCGGAAGTCCCACTCCAGGTCCGGGTACAGGAACGGCGCGATGAATCCGCCGCTCGCCGCGTCAACGTGGATCGGCGTGTCCCAGCTGCACATTCAATCCAAGCCCGTAAGAATTGTGCACTAGCATGCCCCGAAATGTTTGTGCAAACACTAAATGAAGGATGCAGTGGAAGAATTGTTCGTTTACCCTGTTTCCTCGTTCTTCTTGGTGAGGAGATCGTTGAGCATCTTGACGTCCTCGAACTCCCCGTTCAGCGTCGAGCCGAGGATGGCCGCGATGCAGATGGTGTTCTCGTCGACCAGCTCCACGGCCTTCTGGGGGTCCATGACGTAGTAGCCGTCACGCAGGTGCACTTCCTTGAGCTCCACTTCGAAGTAGCGCGCGAACTTCTCCCAACAAACCTGCATTTCCCCGATCGAACCAGTTAAGTTGGTAAAGTAATGCACCACCCGGTGATGTGGGATGCTGACGTGGTTATGGAGTTTGTGGTCTGCTTACTTGCACATTGGCGCCAGTGACGATGTTGGGCTTGTCGCAGGGCTTGCCGGCGGCCTTCATCTTGTTCTGCCACCGCCTCTTGAAGGCCAGCCCGGCGAGCATGATGGCCTCGGACGAGCCGACGGTGCCTACTCCGACGGCCGTTTCCGAATCCCCGAGAGGAGCATTGAAGAGATGCGCGATCATGTTCACGCATCGGTTCTGCAAAACACAACTCAGACGAAAATTTTGTTCAATAAACAACATGCGATTTCTATCAAAGTGTCTCCCTCGTTTCAGAATACTTAGCCCTCTTTGACTTTTCATAGTGACTCAATACAACTTGAATAAATCTTGAAGCAAACAAATAGATGATTAATCATTATCTACTATTTATAAGCTTTAATATTTGTATAACTTTTAAAAAAAATGTATAGAAACATCTCTCGTATCAATGTATTTATAAAATATTATGAAAATATTTTTTACGATAAATCAAACAATACTATTTTAATAGAACCAATCTAAATATGTAGGAAAATATTATTGATTGAAGATTATCAAGTTTGACTGATCAAAATCAAAGATAGCAAAGTATCATGTAACGAAGGGAGTATATGTGTAGAACACTGCAAATTTGCAACAGTGCTTTCTAGTTACCGTCTGCTTTAAAGTACAGATGGACACTCTTTGCCCGGCAAGATTTGAAGTACAGATGGACGGAGAAATGGTGTTAAGAATTGCGTTCTGACACAGGAGTTGTTGGAGCAAATTAAACTTTTACTCCATATTTCAAATTTCAGATTACTTTTGAATTCCAAACATTTGGGTTTAAGTTTTGAACTCTGTATTCTTTTTGGGCAATGTAAATGAGATTCTAAATCAATCTTCGGGGGAGAAATTACAATTAGTAAATACTTTTTCACCCAAATATTTTTTAACTAGAGTGCTTAACGAACCCAGATTTCACATTAGGTCTCAATTTGGAATCTTTTTTCCTGAAGAATTTTACATATTACTACATGTCGGACAAACAACACAATACACAGAAGAATTGAGGCAGGGATTCGCACACGCGGCTGTACTACAGTACTACGGCAGGTGCGTTTACATGATTAGACCACCACAGAGAGATCCTTTCATACGTTCACCGAAAGTGCTGACTACCGTGATATAGCCTTTTTCATGTACTGCGCAAGCAGAATCATTCTTAATTTGTCCCAAGCTAAAAAAAAGATGCATTTTCGGAATACATTCATACCAAACCTCACAAGACTCGGAGCAGCTAGGAGGCTCGATATCGCAAAAGGACAACATACATGGACTTGCAATATACAACTTGAACTCCTTAGCCTTGGTTCCCCTAATCCATTATTAGTCAATCTAATAGGGTGATTAAACAACAGGCTAATGCTTCTTTTTTTTCCCTTCCAGTGTTGCTTTGCGGACAGCGACAGGGAAGTCCCATTGAGCCACGAAGCCACCCAAATTTTGTCCCGTGTTATTTATTCAGGTGCCTTGACATGGGGGTAACATGCCAACAGGATGGGTAAGGACACGCTGTCGAGGAAGAAAGAGATATTTCTAATTTTGCTAAGAAAAAGATCAAAGATTAAAAAAAAGTGTGGCATGTCGTTAGTACTGTAGCTACTGCTGTCAGCACAGCAAGTCTGAAGAGTCCATCGTAGCAAAGAGTTACCATGGAATTCAAGCTCCCTACAACTAAGGTAGGCTCGTCACCTGCCACCATTTTCAACACACCGACCCTTCTCGAGGAATTATTGGCTCGTCCAGGCAAGTTGGCCGGTGTACCCTGGATTGGAGGAGTCAGTGAGTAGCACGCACTTTCACGAACTTGACCTGCCAACCATTAGCAATGGCCACTGCATAGTCTTTCAAGTCCTAACACAATAATTTGTCTCTCTCGCACACACATGTTTCCTTTTAGATATTTTTATATTTTTCAAATGTAATATAAATATTAAACTATAAAAGAAGGATAGTCGATGATTATTTACTTTTTCATGTACTTAAAAATTTATATAATTTACATTAAGAGATGCATATAAGTATCTCTCCTCACTTTAAGCCAAAAGGTCAAACCAGAAGAAATAAATCAGAGAACTAAGGAAGAAAAATAATTGAATCGATTTTATTGTTGTTAGCAGAGAGCGCCAACAAACGAACGCGCATGTATTCTTGCTACCAGTTTTCTAACGTCTAGACCAGATCAAAGGTCAACAGGACAAGTGGGCCAATGAAAATCCATTGAATCGAACCTACTGAAACGAGCAACCATTGAACGCATTGGAACGAACGAATCAAAAACCATGAGCTCGCCGTCGAAAAAGCTAATCACTCTAAATCAAACGAAAACTAATGGCCGGCCGGTTAATTAGTTAGTATTGCATAGATACGAGAAGGAAGATGGTGGTGCGCATATGTACTATTCTATGTTGTTAATTACCTGCAGCTCGGTGGTGACTGGGTACTCGTCCATGTCAACGTAGTTCTTGTTGACGGAGGCCTGGATGAGCTTGTCGCACTCGGGCTCCATCCACGTGGTGACGAAGGACGCCAGGTTCAGCCGCGGGTTCCCGTCCAGCATCAGCTCGTCGTTGATGATCTGGTACGCCGCCTCCTTCGGGATCGACTGCTCCGGCATCCGGAACCTAACCAACAAAATCGAGAGTCCACCAAATAATTAATCGCTCCAAATTAAGAAACCACGCATGTAATGCTATTTGTTGGCCGAGCGGAAGAAGCCAGCCCATCCAAGAACCGATCTACGTGCCTGGGCAGCGAGGCGCGGACGTAGCGGGAGGCGAAGGTGGAGTGCACGGAGTCGTCGGAGCCGGACATGCCGTGGGAGAGCACCATCTTTGATCGCTCGCCGGAGAAGAAGGCCGGGAACGGTAACTAGCTTGTGCTTGGAGGAGGAGGAGGAGGAGGAGGAGCCGACGGGGGTCGCCGCTACGCTCGTGTGGGGTTAATTAAGGAACGCGAGCGCTTCCTATTCTCTTCGCGATCGATGCCGCGGTGTGGGGGTGGGGGTTGTAAAAATAGCGAGCTTTTATGTTTGTTTATGTTTCTTTTTGTGAGGTGGCACCCGTCTTTTGTTTCTACTTTTTGTTGGAAACACAGCATCATCTTACAGAATCAATATTTGTTTGTTCACGCGTTTTGGACTTCTGGTGCACGGTGATAATGTTATTCCCAACTTCGATCGATCGCCCTAACGGAAGGTGGAGATCGAAGCACCTTGGCTTTTTTTCTCGCTCTTCATCCTGTTCTGTAAAATGGCTAGTGACTAGTGAGTAGTGTGAAGGCTGGGTTCTACTATGCCAGGGCAATGGTGAGCTCAATACTAAAAAGTAGAGATGCTTCATATTTTTTCTTCTGCCTTTAATCTCTATAGTTTACATTTATAACACTCTATGAAGAGCTTAAGGGGTTAAGGTGCTAGAGAGTACCTACGGTACCACTAATAGTAGGATAGACGTGAGGCTTACTTGACCCATCGTTGGGTCTGCCTTTTGGCCAGGGAAAGCACATGCTGCTACAATTATTATCGATGGACAACTTGGCGCAATTGATCGTCGAGATCTCCCTTTTGACATCTTTCGTTATTAAAACTTGGTTCGTTTTGAAACCTAACGCTCAGACCTTTTCTTGCTTCCGTAGAAAATATCTGCTCATTTGTACGTACCTGGGCTGTGCTGTGTGTATCACGTTTGGAGTAGGAATGGTTGCCGCGAGACCATAAGCGCACGAGGTAACCCATTGTCCAGGGGCAAGGTTTCAAATCAAATTTCGTTTTGGGATAATATCTCGGAGGCGACCGAAATCTAAAATTTCGACGAGATTTTATAATTTTGGACGAAGTAAAAAAAAGCAAAATTAAAATAACTAATGTTTTTGTTGGAGATCGGCCATCCTGACACATGTCCGTACCCCCGGGGGAGGAGCGGGCGTCAGGGGGGGGCTTAGACGGTCCTCCCCCGACCTTGGCGGCCCGAAGTAATGAACGGACTGCTCCAAGCCCGCCTCCGACCAAATGCCCCGCGAGGCCACGAAGGACACTCATCCCCCGACCTAACCGACTGCTCTGAGCTCGTCCCGACCAAGTAGTACGTCCGACCTCCCTCGCGGGTCGGACTCCCCCGACCTCCGACCAGTCTGAGGTGATCCCCACCAAAGGCCAAGTATCGGGTCCTCCGCCGGCCACTAGCCATGTGCCCTACGACCACGACCGCTTGAAGTGACCACACAGGAGCAGGTCGCTCCTTCCCTAGGCAACGCGAAGGTTGCTAAAGTCAGAACTCCGGTCCCATCGTCCAGTCACGCGCAGTATGAGGGTACGCTCTCTCCCAAGGCGGAGCCAGGACCACGCATTGCAACGTCAGCATCTGACAGGTCCACAGAGGGCAGGTACGATGTTTCCCAAGAAAACGGCAGACTACTCTGCTCGGTGAGTCTACCAACCCGGTGTGGGCGAAACAGGATGGCGACCAGTCATCAAGACAGAGGGCTGGGGTTCCTGGGACAATCTCCATCCTTCCCTCTCCCAATTCTTCATGTAACCTGCCCCCACCGGCTGTATAAAAGAGGGCAGGGCTCTCCCTTTTGGGGGAGAGGGCTTGACGAACCAGTAGTAAGACTTGTACACCCCCTATTCACCGAGCTCTCCTGGATCATTGCTCCCGGGCGATCCCGAGGACGAGCTCCCCTTGTACCCCTCTCTAGCGGAGCCTTTACTTCTCTTTCGCCTACGGGCAAGACTGGAGTAGAGCTGTTACCCGACCTAGGGGGCTCGAACCAGTATAGACTTCGTGTCCCCTGTTTGCTCGTGCTTTTTCCCGGTGCTGCACGTCTCCTAACCCTTCTTCCCGGACGAACGCGACTTTGGGCCTCGCCCCTTTGCACGATCCTTCCCCCTTCTTCTGCGGTCGACGGTCCCGATCGTCTACAGCTGGCGCCCACCGTGGGGCCCGAAGTTTCGTTGGTCCAGAGTTCGTTATCTCGGCGGCATCAGCACCTCTAGCTCCACCGCCGGCATGTCGCGAACAGCAAGCCTGGGCTCGGACGCTGTCCCCGAGTGCCAAGGCTCCACATCCATGCTCTCGCCCTCCTTGCCGCCTCGCGAACGTCGGGCCCTCGTGGCCGACGAGCGAGGCGACTCGCGGGCGGCGGCGGCAGCCCGAGACTCCTCGGGGCGACCGCTCGCCAGTTGCCATCAACCGAGCCATCGCCGCTATCCGGCGAGAGGAGCGTGGCATGGCCCGCTCCCTGTCTGGCCAGCTCAGCCCTCCTCGTTCGAACGAGCCTGCCCAAGAACGCCTGCGGGCCTTCGCTAGGGTCATGGCTGACCCCGCCCGGGCCGGCTCGGCCCTCTTCCGACGATCCCTGGCCGAAGAGCTCAACAAGGTGACCGACGGCGTAGCACCTCGACGGCGAGCAGGCTCCCTGGGCTCTGGGTCTCGCCCCATGGCGGCCAGCGGCCCTCCGCCGCATGATCACCGGCCGTTCCACCGGCAGACTCCCCGTTCGCGGGCTCGCACCCCAATGCCGTCTCCTCCGCCTTGCCGTCGGGACGAGGCGAGGCGCGGAACCGACCGCCGTCAGTGGCGTAATAGTGATGCTCTCTCGAGCAGCCACACTTCTGGAGACCTCTCCCCGGACGTTTCACCCAGGAGCCAGAAGGTCCATTACCACCCGCGCCACCACCGTAACAACGCTCCTGCCGACCGATGTGGTCGGCGCGGGGTGCGCCGCCGGCTCAAATTCCCCCTGTCGGCTGATGACGACTCTGACGCCAGCAGCGGCAGCGGTAGCCTTCCGGCCTACGATTGCCTGGCTACTAGAGTGACCTCCGTCGGGTGCGCTGGCCGGCCCGGTTCAAACCGGCAATGATGGAACGGTTCGACGGGACCAAGAACCCCGCAAAATTCCTCTCCATTTACTCCACCGCCGTCTTGGCGGCCGGTGGGGACGAGGCCGCGATGGCCAACTATCTCCCCACCGTCCTGGATGGGGCCAACCGCACCTGGCTCTTCAACCAGGCGCCCGGCACCTTCCGGTCATGGCGTCAGTTGCGGAGCGCCCTCCACTCCAACTTCCAGAGCTGCTACGAGCGACCCGGACGAGAAAAGGACATGGACCGTGTTATCCAGGGAAAAGGGGAGCACCTGCGAGACTTCGTGCGCTGGTTCACCCGCGCGCGGAACTCGATTCCCAACATCTCCGATGAAACCGTCATCAAGGCCTTCAAATTCGGTGTTCGAGATAGACGCCTCACGGAGGACCTCGAAATCGCTACGAGGCTCACCGTCAACAAACTATTCCGCATGGCGAAACGATATGCAGACGCAGACGATGCCGTCCGCTGAAAGCACGACTACGATCGGGGCAAGCTCGGCCTCGCCTTCGGCGAGGCAGGGCCGTCCGGCTTTAGGGAACGAGACCCGGCTCCGCGCGACAAGAGGCGAGGAAAAGACCGCGGCGTCGAGGGCGGCCAGCTCCGCTTGGTCGCCACGGTCGACAATAGGCGCGGAGGGGCAGAGGCACGCCAGCCCGATCGCCGGGGGCCCCGGCCTCAGCAGAACCGCCCGCGGCCGCAACAGGCGCCGCGCCAGCCCCCGCAGGGGCAGGGCCGGGGCGAGCCCCCTCATGCGAACGTCCGACCCTGGGGCAATGAGGAACAGCCCGGCTTCGACGCCAATAAATTTTGTCTGTTCCACAAGATCCACGGCCACGATCTGCGAGGCTGCAGGACATGGTTATTCAAGCTGGACGCCTTTTATAGGGGGGCTGGAGAGATGCCCGCGCTCCCGAAAGGCGACGAACAGCCTGGTGGGGTCGGCCCCTGCCAGGCTCAAGCAGGCCCCGACCTAGAATTCCAGCAGGGCGATCGCCGTGTGGATGTGATCTTCGGTGGCTCTTCAGCATACCGATCCCGGCGCGTGTTGAAGGATGCCACGCGCACCGTCTACCAAGCCACCGCTGGGAAGCCCACCGACCAACCCTGCAGGTGGGATGGCGTCCCCATCACCTTTTCTCGGGACGACGCTCCTCCGAGGATGTCCCGAGACTTCAAAACCGCTCTGGTCGTCGCCCCCACCATAAGTAACACCGCTGTTATCGAGTTATGGTCGACGGGGCGATTCCTCAACTCGCTCTCGCAAGCGCCTTGGATCGGATGCAGATACCCCGGTCAAAAATCAAGAACATAGCGATCCCCTTCTTCGGCATCGTCCCGGGAAGCTCGACCACCCCGCTCGGGCAAGTGGTCCTCCCTGTCACCTTCGGCGATTCCGTAAACTTTCACACCGAGCTGATCACCTTTGAGGTCATGGACAACGACCTCCCCTACAACGCCATCCTCGGGCGCCCCGCCCTGATTAAGTTCATGGCCGCGAATCATTACAGGCACCGGTGTATGAAGCTCCCGGGGCCCAACGGCGCCATAACGATCCGCGGGGACCTCAAGGCGGCGCACGGCTGCGAGGAAAAGGCCCTGGCGCTGGCCGGCATATTGCCCCAGCCGGGTCCCGAGGCCGCCCCGAAGGGCACCCGTCGCAAGACGGCCATCCAGTCGAATGGCCCGACCTAGGCCGTGCAGCTCGAGTAAGGGAATTCGGGCAAATGCGTCTGCATTTTTGCCCAGCTTGACCCTAAATAGGAAGACGAGCTCGTCACCTTCCTTCGAGCTAATAAAAGCATTTTTGCGTGGGAACCGGCAGACATGCCGGGGGTCCCACGGAAGGTGATCAACACAGACTATAAACAAAGCCTGGCTGCAGGCCCGTGCGCGAGAAGCTGCGGCGCTTCTCTCCCGAGAAGGCGGCAATAATCAGGGAGCACCTCGACAAACTCCTCAAGGCCGGTTTCATTCGTGAGGTCAACTATTCCGAATGGTTGACCAACCCTGTAATTGTGCAAAAGAAAGGCGGGAAGTGGCGAATGTGCGTCGATCACATGGGTTTGAATGCCGCATGCCCTAAAGATAACTTCTCACTTCCACGCATAGACCAGATCGTGGATTCCACCGCCAACGCTGAGATGTTGAGTTTCCTCGATGCCTACTCCGTCTACCACCAGATCAAGCTCGCCGTGGAAGACGGGGACAAAACCACCTTCATCACGCCGTTCGGAACCTTCTGCTATACGACCATGTCGTTTGGCCTCCGCAACGTGGGCGCCACGTTCCAGCGGCTGATGACTAAAACCTTCGACCCGCAGATCGGTCAGAACCTCGAAGTGTACGTCGACGACATCATCATCAAGAGCCCCTCTAAAGCTAGCCACGTCAACGACCTGGCCGAGACCTTCGCCAACCTGAACAAGTTTGGCATCAAGCTCAACCCCGAAAAGTGCGTATTCGGCACGACCTTCAGAAAAGTACTCGGTTACATGATCGGGGGGTCGGGCGTGGGCCCGAACCCGGAAAAAATCGAGGCGATCGAGCAAATGACCGCTCTGACCTCGGTAAAACAGGTACAAAGCCTCACCGGCCGCATCGTCGCCCTCAGCCGCTTCATCTCCGGCTCGCGGCGAGGGCGCTTTCTTCAAGATCCTATGCAAGCACGAGGGTTTTGAGTGGACCCCCGAAGCCCAGCAGTCTTTCGACGAGCTCAAGGCGTACCTCTCACGTCCGCCTATATTGACAACTCCACAACAGGGCGAGGCGCTGTTGCTTTACCTCGCCGCGACGACCCAAGCCGTTAGCGTGGTCCTAGTGGCCGAGCGGGCGGGGCGACAGCACCCGATCTACTACGTCAGCGAAGTGCTCCATGGACCGAAGGAGCGCTACCCCTTGGTCCAGAAGCTCCTTTACGCCCTCTTCATGGCCTCGCGGAAGCTCCGGCACTACTTCCAAGCACACGGTGGTCGTCCCGAGCGGGCTCCCGCTCGGGGAGATCCTCAAGAACCCGGAGGCCGGAGGTCGCATTGCCAAATGGGCCATAGAGCTGGCCGAATTCGACCTCCGTTTCATGGCCCGCACCGCCATCAAATCCCAGGCACTGTCGACTTTGTGGTAGAGCAAACGACGGAACCTGCCCCCGAGCCTGAGGCTGAGGTCGAAGATCCTTTGAGCGCTCGGGGGCCGGTGTTCTCATCATCACCCCTCAAGGCGACCACTTGAGATATGTGATCCGCTTCGGCTTCCCCACTACCAACAACGCGGCGGAATACGAGGCCCTGTTGGCTGGCCTACGAGCTTGCAAGTCCCTGGGCGTCCGCCGCCTAATCGTGAAAGGGGACTCCCAGCTCGTCATCAATCAGTACAACAAAGTTTACCAGTGTTCGGACCCGCTGATGGCCAAATACCTCGCCGAGGCGCGCAAGATGGAAAGGTGGTTTCGGAACCTGAAGATCCAGCACATACCTAGGAAGGACAATTCCACTGCCGATCTCCTTTCCAGGCTCGGGTCGTCCGGCGATGAGCTCCCACCGGACGTCATCCTCGAAGCCTTGGTCGTGCCATCCGTCGCCGACCAGGAAGACCCGGCGGCCTTTCTCGAAAGCATTCCGTCGTGGATGGACCCGATCGTCAAGTTCCTCGACCAAGGGGAGCTCCCCGCCTCTCCGACCGAAAGGAGCAGCTCGACGCCCGTGAGCTCGTCTGAGCTCGTCGGTGGGCAGCTCTACCGTCAAGGGGCCCTGGGCGTCTTGTCAAAGTGCGTTACTCCTGAAGAAGGTAAATACTTGCTCAATGACATACATTCCGGCCTATGCGGCGCTCACTCTTCTTTCAGGACCATGGTCGGGAAGGCATTCCGGATGGGTTTTTACTGGCCAACGGTGCTCGAAGATGCCCGAGGCATCGTTCGTGCCTGCCAGGCCTGCCAGTTTCACGCCCGGAAGGCCCGGCAGTCGGCCTACGCCTTGCAGACCATCCCCCTCGCCTGGCCGTTCTCGACGTGGGGCTTGGACATCCTCGGTCCCTTTCCAAGGTCGGTCGGGGGAAAGAAGTTCCTATTCGTGGCCATCGACACCTTTTCGAAATGGATCGAGGCGGAGCCGGTCTCCGCCATCACTGCCAAAGCCGCGGTAAGGTTCTTCCGTTCCTTCGTGGTCACAAGGTACGGAGTCCCTTGCAGGATCATCACCGACAACGGGACACAGTTCACTAGCGAGCTGTTCCAAGAGTTCTGCGCGGATATGGGGACCAAAATCTGCTATGCCTCGGTAAGCCATCCCCAGAGTAACGGAGCGACCGAGCGCGCCAACGGACAGCTCGTCCAAGGGCTCAAGAAGCTAGTTTTCGACGAGCTCGGTCGGCGCGGCCGAGCCTGGGTAGAGGAGCTCCCTACCGTCCTTTGGTCCGTCCGCACCTCCCCCAGCCGGGCAACGGGGACGAGCCCTTTCCAGCTCGTCTTCGGGGCCGAGGCTGTCCTGCCGCCTGAGGTCACTCTCCGCTCCGTCAGGGCGAGCTCGGTCGACCAGGTCGACCTTGAGAAGGAGCGGTCCCTCGACCTCGCCTTGGCAGAAGAAGTAAGGTGCTGCGCACTGCTGCGCTCGGCACGCTACCTGCAAGATCTCCGCAGGCACACCGCCCGAGTCGTTCGACCCCGGGGCTTCCGCGTTGGGGACCTGGTCCTAAGACGAATCCAAGACCGTTCCCACATCAATAAGCTGTCCCCGCTGTGGGAAGGCCCCTATAGAGTCGTCTCGGCAAGCCGCGAGGGAGCTTACCGTCTGGCGGCCCCCGACGGCAGGGAGCTCTCGAGCTCGTGGAATGTGGGCCAGCTCCGGAAGTTCTTTGCCTAACGTTCCTCCATCCATGCTTGAGTTGGGTTTTTTCTTCTTACTGCCGTGCCTGTTTCTTGTGTCCCAGGCAATCACGACCCGGGGCGAGACCCGGGCGCTTGTGTCACCATGCTCTGGTTCGACCCAGGTATGCGCCTGTAATAAAAGTCTCCTTCGCCTCCATCGCTAACCTCTTTTAGTTTATGGAGGGGGATGGCGCTCCGCCACGACCCCGAGCTGCAGGTCCCTTCGTCAAGGGTCGCGCCATCTTAAGAGCCCTCGGCCCCAGGGCTCCGCCTGCTTTCTCACGGCCTTAATTCTCCTTTCTTTTAGGACGCCTCGAGCGGCGCGACCTCGCGGCGTGACCATAAGGGCAACCATAAGGTCACGCGGCGGGCCCAACCTAGGGGCGTCCATGCGTGTTCTCTTTTGCAGCGCCTAGGGTCGCGTTTTCTAGGTTCGCCTCGGGGATGAACAACCCTAGCCTGGGCATTCCCGGGATCGGGAGCCGCCGTAAAACGATCCTTATCGAAGTAAGCCGGCTATTCCCCCGTGCTGCCAGCCATTGAACGTTCTCAGAGGGCGCCCCGAGCCCGATGACGTTTCCCGGGCTCGGATGTCGCAGTTTTAAAATTCACCACCGGGGATGACTCGGTCGCAATAAGCCGGCCTGCGCAATAAGCCGACCTTTCCCCTGGGCCCAAGTGGCCAATTTCGAATTTCTAAACCGCCCTCTGAGGGGGCCTCGCCGAGCTTGAAGCATTCCCGAGCTCGTCGGACTGGACTGAGGCCTAAATGCGTGCGAGCTCGAGATATTCCAGGCCGACCAGTCCGAGTTGTGCCCAAACCTGAGTACTGCCAGGCGAGGCCTCTGTTGAGGGCGCGTTCTCTAGGTCCGCCTCAGGGACGTCAGTATCCTGAGCCCGATGCATTTTCGGGCTCGGGGGACGCTGTAAAACGATCCTTATCGAAGTAAGCCGGATATTCCCCTGCGCTGCCGACTATTGAACGTCCTCAAGGAGCACCCCGGGCCCGATGGTATTCGTAGGCTCGGAGGTCGCAATCCCCAAAATTAACACCAGGGATGATCTCGGTCGCAAAAAGCCGACCAATTCCCCATGGCCAAAAGGTGAAGACCAATCAACCCGAGTCGTGCCCGAGCCCGGGTGATTTTGGGCGAGGCCTCCGTTAAACTGAGCTTGAGCACCCTTTAGCTCGGTCGGCCCAGGCTAGGTGCGAAGACTACAAAAAGCGACACGGGCCAGCAAGCGAGCTAAGTATTCCAAAGAAATGCGACTTTGTGAGATTAGCAGAAAGTTACATTGTCTTTACAAGGGGGTGCGGATCCTTCGCCCCCCGACCCATCTACTAACTTTAAATTTTTACTCCACCGACATATCTCGGGCAAGCTTCTCCCGCTCTAGGTTGGAGACCCTCCGCCGCAGCACGATAATCTCGGCCTCGGCCCTGTCGACCCGGTCGCGGTCGCTCTGAAGCTGGGCCAAGGCACTCTTCCCCGCTCGAGCCACCTGCGCACGCTTCCCCTCAAGCCCGGCGACCCTGGCCTCGGCGTCGGCCGCCTTAGCCTCTGCTCCGGTGGCCCTCGCCTCCAATCCGGCCACTGTCTTCTCGAGCGCAGCCGCCGTCGCTTCAGCCGCCGTCACCTTGGCCGTGAGCTCAGCTGCCTCGGCGCATGCAGGGATCGGATTCCCCATTTGCGTCCGGAGCCCCTCCACCTCCTTCCGCGCGGCTGCAAGGTCCTTGAGCGCGGTCGACGCGATCGAATGGCTATCCTCCTAGGCCATTTGGGCGACCTCGAGGCACCCCCGGAGTCCCTCCACCTCCCACCGCGCGGCCTCTACCTTCGAGCAAAGGTCGGAGACCTCGAGCTCGAGGCGCTGGATCAGCACCACCGCGCTCGCACGGTTTTCATCCAGGACGTCCTGCGCCTTCTGACGGACTCGGGCAAGGGTCTCCTCCGCCTTCTTCCGCTCCTCCTCGACGGATTCGGAGAGCGCCGCGGCATGAAGGCCCCTCTCGGCCTTTAGATCCCGCTCGGTCTCCCGGGCCCCGCGCTCCCGCTCGGACTCAACGACCCGCGCGAGCTCAAGGGCCCGGGCCTCTCTCAAGCGCAAAGTTTCTTCCCGATCACGCATCGCGGCAGCTTCGAGCTTAGCAGCCTCCCTCTGACTGACTTCGATAGTGTCACAGAGGGATCATAAGCTGAGCGCATGGCTGCGCACGACCCCGTACCCCTGGGAGATCAGCCGTAGGCCCTGCGAAGAGAAGGGAAAGATCACCACAACTACGAGAAGAAGGGAAAAAGAGAGAGAAAGGAAAAGTCACCACAAATGCGCTTACCGCCGCTAGACGATCCTCCAGCGTTGGCAGGTCGATGGCGCCGTCAGAACACCGAGGCAGTTCGCCCGCAGCGACAACCTCGGCGGCCCCCACCGCCGCGGTAGCGTCGGCACCACCCAAGGACCCAGGATGATCCGCACCGATCAGGACGACAGCGGCCGAACCCCTGAGGCTGGAGGGCGGCTCAGGGACTCCCCCTTCGGCCACCTCGACCATAGAAGGGAGTCCCGGCTCAGCCGTCGGTCCGAAAATTGTCGCCCGCTCCTTCGGCAACTCCAGCACCGCTGGGGACGACCCCGCCTAGGGCAAGACGACCACCCCGGTATAGGTACTGCGCACGATAAATTGTTAGGGGTTGCTCGGACGACCCTACCATCACAAAAGTTGAGAGGCAGAAGGGAGTACTTACTGTGCCGAGCGGATGAGCGGCAACCTTGCCTTCTTTGCCGGACCTCCTCCGAGAGGGAAGTAGGCTCTCCGTTTTCCCAGGGACTCCGCCCTCGGGAACGCCTCCACCAGAGGCGCCACAACGACGGCGCCCTCGACTACGCCGCCCCCGACGACGGCACCCTCGGTCGCGGCGCTCTCGACCGCTTCCCCCTCGGTCACTTCATCCTCCTCGGAAGACACGGCAAGTAGCACCCGCCACGTCCTGGGCCGCGGCATGAGGCGGTCGTCGTCCACTTCATCCTCCTCGACCTCGCCCTGGACCACAGGAAAGGTCGGTGCCCCTCTGACGCTCAAACACCGCGACAGGGCGGGATGACGAAAAATGTATGAAAGCCATACCTGGCGCGACAATTCCACGACAGCAGCGCGACCACTCCCCCCTCGGGAGCTTAACGCCAGGGCTCGTGGCTCCGGCTGCATATCCGGGGTTCGTGCGGCGGAAGCCGCCTCCTGCTGCTGACAGAGAGGCAAGGATCATCAAAAGAAGGACCAAGGAGGCAGAAAGGGGGAAGCGTGCTCAGGCTCGGATGACCCCGAGCTCGGGGCATTCAGACTTACCACGACCCGGTCGCCCCACTCGACGTGGGGCTTCTTGGCAACATGCCTCGGGGCGTCAGGAGCCAGCTTCTTACTCCCCTTCTTGCCCTTGACCAGACCAGGGAGCGGCAACAACTGCTTCGCCGTGTCCCAAAGCTCCCTGGTCGCCTGCGCGAGCTTATCACGATAAGCACCCGAATCCGAGCCCCTGAGGCCAATGTCAAGGCGAAAGCTATTACCTCGCTGCTCCGCCCCAAGATATTCTTGGGGACGTTGCCGCCGAGATCGTAGGAGGTGGCAGCCTTCCCGAAGATCTCCTGCATCCTCGAGGCGATCCAGGCCTCCTTCGACGCTGCAAAAAGCCAAAAAAGAGAGTGTCAAGAAAACAAAGGAACACCGACCAAGGCCCGAAAGAGCTCAGGGTCGGGCAATGCTAACCCTCGTGGCCTTCTCGGGTGGTGTCATGCCTCCCGGCGATCTCATAGAAGGGATGCAACCTCTTCCGAAGAGGAAGCACACGGTTCCGCAAGTAGTCGTAAACGACCACTTGCCCCTTGAGCCCGCACGCGGCGCAGGTATGGATGAAGGCAACCACCGCTTGGTCGGCCGCCGAGTCCTCTGGCTCCGGGGTCTCCCGCTTTCCGTTGATCGCGGCGCCGATGTAAGCAAGCCCGCTTTGCTTGCCCTTCTTCAGATAGAACCACTTCTCCACCCACGGTCCGAGCGAGTCCCGGGTCGGGATTTGAAGGAAGGAACAAGGGAGTCCCGCCCGCAGCCGGAAGTAGAGACACCCGACGACGGGGTCCTTCGCGGTACGGGACAAGGAATAAAAGCGGAAGAACAACGAGGGGGTGGGGAGAACGCCCAGGAACCCCTCGCAAAGATGAGCAAAAATAGAAAGGTGGAGGATGGAGTTTGGTACCAAATTAACAAGCTCGATCTCACATTGTGCGAGGACCGCAGCTAAGAAATCGCTCTCCGGGGTTCGCAGCCCGAAGAGCATATACTGCTCCGTACTCATGATCTCGTCGTCTCGAGGTTGCGGCACGTTCTCCCCGGACGGGAGCCGCCAGGTGAACGGATCCAGCAGCCCCAAAGTCTCCATCTCCTTCATCCGCTCCACTGTGAGCGTACTCCTCCCGAACTTCGCCATAAGGACAGATGGGCGGGTTTGAAAGCAAAGGGCAGAAGGCACCGACGCAGGAGAAAACAAGAACACGAGCGGTCGGGGGGGGGGAGAACCCCGAAGGCAACGGCCCCCCGGTCTTTAAAGACGCCTCGTCTACCGGCGTTACCGCCGCCTCAAAAGGCGCGCCCGTAGCCAGCGGGCGGTAACCGAGGCGCCAAGACCCTTCGAAACCCCTGCACGGGCGCCTTTCCACGCACCCATCGAACCGTCCCTCCAACTTCCCCGTCCGTGGGACCCCCGGGCTCCCTGAGCCCACTCAGAAACAAGGTGCTGGAGTTCAAGTGTCACCAAGAACGGTCTCGCCAAAATGAAACCCCGAACCCGGGCGAAGGAGCGATCCTTCCTCGAAAGACTTCAGACTCAAGAGCGCCCAGAGTCTCAGATCGCTTCTTGAGCCTCGGGGGCTGGTTGTCGGGGATCGGCCATCCTGACACATGTCCGTACCCCCCGGGGAGGAGCGGGCGTCGGGGGGGCCTTAGACGGTCCTTCCCCGACCTCGGCGGCCCGAAGTAATGAACGGACTGCTCCAAGCCCGCCTCCGACCAAAGGCCCCGCGAGGCCACGAAGGACACTCATCCCCCGACCTAACCGACTGCTCTGAGCTCGTCCCGACCAAGTAGGACGTCCGACCTCCCTCACGGGTTGGACTCCCCCGACCTCCGACCAGTCTGAGGTGATCCCCACCAAAGGCCAGGTATCGGGTCCTCCGCTGGCCACTAGCCACGTGCCCTATGACCACGACCGCTTGAAGTGACCACACGGGAGCAGGTCGCTCCTTCCCTAGGCGGCCGAAGGTTGCCAAAGTCAGAACTCCGGTCCCATCGTCCAGTCACATGCAGTATGAGGGTACGCTCTCTCCCGAGGCGGAGCCAGGACCACGCATTGCAACGTCAGCATCTGACAGGTCCACAGAGGGCAGGTACGATGTTTCCCAAGAAAATGGCAGACTACTCTGCTCGGTGAGTCTACCAACCGGCGTGGCGAACAGAAGACGACCAGTCATCAAGACGGAGGACTGGGGTTCCTGGGACAATCTCCATCCTTCCCTCTCCCAATTCTCCATGTAACCTGCCCCCACCGGCTGTATAAAAGAGGGTAGGGCTCTCCCTTTTGAGGGGGGGAGGGCTTGATGAACCGGTAGTAAGACTTGTACACCCCCTATTCACCGAGCTCTCCTGGATCATTGCTCCCGGGCGATCCCGAGGACGAGCTCCCTTTGTACCCCTCCCTAGCGGAGCCTTTACTCTTCTTTCGCCTACGGGCAAGACTGGAGTAGAGCTGTTACCAAACCTAGGGGGCTCGAACCAGTATAGACTTCGTGTCCCCTGTTTGCTCGTGCTTTTTCCCGGTGCTGCACGTCTCCTAACCCTTCTTTCCGGACGAACGCGACTCTGGGCCTCGCCCCTTTGCACGATCCTTCCCCCTTCTTCTGCGGGCGACGGTCCCGATCGTCGACAGTTTTCATAAAATGTTTAGATGATGATCAAGCTTGAAGAATTTTTAAAAATTCTAACAGTGCTGCTGTTCTGATAAAAGCCTTACTAGAAAATTTCAATCGAATGAAAAATAATTCAAACCATGTTATAAAATTTTGAAAAAAAAATTAGATGGTCCTAACGCATTAGTAATATTCACATAAAATTTTCAAATGATGAGTAGGCTTGAGAAATTTTCAAAATTTCTAATAGTGCTACTGTCTCAATAAAAACCTTACCGGCAAACTTCAACCGAATGAGACATAGTTCAAACTAAGTTATAAAATTTTAAATTTTTTTGTGAATTGTACTGATACATCACTAATATTTTCATAAAAGTTTTAGATGATGATCAAGCCTGAGGAATTTTCAAAAATTCTGATAGTGCTACTGTCTTGATAAAAGCCTGGTTGAGTACACGTATTGCTTCCATAGATTTGATTGAGCAAAAAAAAGGTTTAGAATTTTTAAATTTTTTTGATAAGGGTTCTGAGGTAACTATTAAGGTCTCCTAAAAATTTTGGATCATGATCAAACTCAAGCGAATTTATAAAATTCTTACACTATTACTATCTCATTTTTGTTCCTTCTGTTTTTGATTTTTCAAACATAACAAATGGAGTTCAATTATTTTGGAAATTTTTATGTGTGATCCTAGACTGCTAAATATTGTATCATAAATTTTTAAGAGTATGATCAAGCTTGTACATTTTTATAAAAATATGACAGTTCTTCTGTTATTTTATAAAATGTTTTAAAAATTCGGTTTTTCCAAAAAAAAATTATGAAGATGACATTCTTAAGAAGTATCGACCCAAATCCCGTCCAAAAAATTTGAAATCCGGTCAAAATTACTGAGATTTCAGTGAAATTTAATTAATACAGTAATTTGAATTATTTTTCAAATTTTTTATTCGACTGAGATTTGGAATCTATCCGAAATCTCATCCGAGATTTCCTAAATTTCGCAGGATTTTGAACCTTGGACTGTGGCCACATGTTAATAATCAATTAATGAGCCAGCATGCAAGGATACCTATATGTAGGATGTAGCAGCGCTACAAGAGTAATCTAACGTCCTTTTGGTTCCTGGGTAGCTGTTTGACTGTCATCTAAAATTGAATTGATGATTCCAAAGCCAATTCCAAAAGGCATGACAGATCTAAAAGTAATTCTTAACTTGCAACTTGTCATTATCTGGAACTCACTCTACAAAATTAAGTAAAAGTTCGGCATTTGAAATTTCAACCTCGCGTTCACACCATAATTTTTTTACGAAATCATCTGAAATTTATTGGAGATGATTTAGTGTGCAGAGAAGATAATTTGTAAAAATTGATGGGCCTATGTGCACAAATGGCCGCCACAATCTTGTAGATAATGATTTCGTAAAAGTTTAGTATTTGGAATTTGAACCTCACTTTCACATTATTTTTTTTATGAAATTGCCTAAAATTTATTGGAGATGATTTAGCATACAGAGAAGCCTTGTAAAATTCCAAATGACACCCAAATAGGAAAAAAATTAGATTTTCAATTGGATTGAATCAAATTCAATTTCAACTAGAACAGGATTTGGAATCCAATTAAATTAATTAAATTCAATTTTAGACGGTTAAACAGGGTGTAATATTAATTCTAGTAAAACACGCTCACACACACAAAAGCTAGCTATCTAATGATTTATATTTTTATTAAAAAATCCAATTATTTATATTTATACTCCATTCGGTCATAAATAGTTATCGTTTTGAGCATAGCTGCAGACAAACTTTTAAATTTTTTACGGTCAATATCTTTTTAAATATTTAAATTACATACATAAATCACATGTGTAAATTTGTTTCCAAAAGTACTTTCATAATATTATAATTTTATTGGGTTTTATAAATATATTATAATAGAAAATAGTGGTCAAATCTATGATTTAGAGACCGTGATGTCCAAAATGACAACTATTTGTGACAGGAGGAAGTAGTTGTTTTGCATAAGGTTTCTTCTTGCGACCCCTCGGCTCATTAACACCTACATATTTCATCTTTCTTTAAGGAGGAAGAATAAGAACTTAAGAAATAGTATTCCCTTATGGGATGTCATCACTGTTTTTTAGTCTTATGAAAGTCATCAATGTTGTTAGAATTCGCACTATACAGTATCTAGCCATTAAGGATATTCTAGTCATTATTAATATCTCTTTGATCTTGAAGGACTGAAAATGACGATCAGAGAGGATGAATGATAACAAAACAAAATTTTCCTTCTAAAAGGACCAACCAAAGCCTCACTAGATCAAATATATGCGAAAGAACAAATTTTCAAACAATTTCACCTCTAGAGCGGCACTACCGGTGTTAAAAGGGTGGTAGTGCCAGAATGAATAGTACCATCAGCATTACTGTGCTACAATACTCACCGGTAGTTTCAGTGATTAGTAAAACATGAACAGTATTGAGTACGAGTTCAAATCTAAAAATGATGTAACTTTTGATTTGATGATCTAAAACTCATGAAACTTTGTATGCACTTTCCTAAAAACCTGTTCCAACCTTCAATCGCAAGGATTGATGTTAAAATTCTGACCTTTTTTAAAAATACCGAAGGTTGCATCAAAACCGAATCAAAACCCAAAACTTCACCATGAGCTTGCTCGTTGGGATTTAATGATCAAGATGATCCTAGATGACCTACCACATATCCCAGCAAACAAGAAATCGAAAGTGATTGCCTTCAAATGTGCAAGATGAAGGTCTATCTCAAATCCTTTCTTCTCAATCAAAAATTGGTTTCTTGAAGAAACTTTGATGATCAATAAGAAGCTTGCTTAGATGATTGGGTGATGATCTACAGAGGATACATCCATCAATCATACATTCTTGGTAGCACAAGATCGAGAAAGAAAGAAACCAAATAAGGAGAGATCAAGAACCAAAAGAGAAGATCAAAACATGAGACAAATCTTGAGCACGAATTTTGATCTTTATTTCAGAGCAGGATGATGGATTACAAAATGTCTCACCTGAGGGAAAAGTTCCCAAGGAACACATACACAACACAACAACACAAAAATCTTGTGGGAAACCTAATCCTAGTCTTAGAGCTTTAAGGCTATTACTCTCCTTACATCTCCTTATATAGTGGAGGCAACCCTAACCCTAGACCTGGATACACAAGTAGATACCATCCACATTTACATGGGCTAACCCGAAACCCAACACTCTTAACGGGTTTTCCACTAACATAAGCACGTTTCTCAAAGCAGTTATTACATTGATGCCAAATCCGCTCCACGAGCCCGATTTGCATCAAAACCACATTGGCGTGACCTAAACCACTTAGGCCAACGCTGTGGTTTTCCAAACCGCTTTGATCGTCCGTACTGGATAAATTACCAATTTACCCTAATGACAGGTCTTTCTTCTCCTCGAAGCATCGTCCATGCTTCGTTGCTTTCCATGTGGCCCCAATAACTTGCCGCCAAGCCTCTCACACATTCAAACTCCCCTGAACCGTCATCGCTTGCAAACAGACCCAAGTCACTTGGCAT
This sequence comes from Otatea glauca, assembly GCA_036346275.1. Taxonomy (NCBI): domain Eukaryota; kingdom Viridiplantae; phylum Streptophyta; class Magnoliopsida; order Poales; family Poaceae; genus Otatea; species Otatea glauca. The sequence continues at coordinate 79,203,356 of CM070715.1, read as the reverse complement.
GCCACGTATCTTTAATAGCTTCACCATGGTGGCACCGACTTCCTTGACTGTTCTGGACCTCAACTCCTCTTTAGACTAGTCCCGGTCCATGCTATTGCCCACCATGTCTATCACTAGTGCATGATGCTCAGGTTCCTTATCTTCTCGGCTTGCAACCACTTCCCCGCCTCAGTCATCTTTCGGTGTTCCTTGACCTTCTTGACCTCAGCTCTCCTAGCATAGTCCCTGTCTTGCCTTTGCCTCACCATGACCTAGCCCTAGAGTCCTGCAACCACATAGATAAGCAAACCATCACATAGCTCTGTTCATAATATATGCAATTCACAATTACATAATCACCAGAGAATGCACCACAATTCCCTAAAAAGTCAGCACTACCGCCACCCAGGGCCGTTAGTACCGCACCTTTGGTACTACGCTCCTGGTTGGCCGGTACTACTGTATACCTCTTTGTAAAAGACTACCACTCCCAAGGCCGGTATCTTCATAGGGCCAACACTACTGCCAACTTAGGCCGATAGTGCCGTCTGACCGGCACTACCTCTCCTACATGGTCAATAGTGCCACCCTTGACAGCACCTGAAATTGCTTCAAATTCAAAATAGAATTCAGAACAAACTCAAATATGAGCACCACATGCTTAAACACTACCAATAACTCATCACAAACATGGATAGACCTTCACATGGTCTTTCAATCTCCCCCTTGATGAGTGTATTGACAAACACCACAATAAGCACAAATTTGAGTTTGAAAGCAAAAGAAGAAAGCAATTTGATTGAGCCTAACTTGGTCCAGAGAACAAGAGAGTTAGACCATGACCAAGTTGGCAAGAAAGATTTTAGAGTAAGCCAAAAAAAAGAACATGTTTTCCACAAAAGCTCTAAAAATCTAAGAAAACTCACAAAAAGCTCAATTGTTCTTATGATCCAAAGAAAGAGCAATTTTTCACCATGATCATAAGAACCAATATGCATTCACATTTCTTACCTATAAAGATGCCTATTCTACATGTTCCCCCCTTTTGACAATACATGCATCATGATAATGTGCATCACGATAGCTCTAAAGTGCTTTGAAAATTATCCAAGTAACCACATAGACAAAGTACACTAAGCTATTCAAGTTCAGATTATGCTAATATAAGACATATCCACGTGCAAATTATAATATTTTTTGGTAGAAAGCACAAATAAGACTATGTCATTTTTGCATGATTTCAACAAGTGCAACACTTAGCATAATCTCCAAACTAAAAACATAGACATATAATGGATCAAATGGTTAACCTAGAGTTCAACCTAGTCAACACTTTAGGGAAGCTATAAGTGCATAAAAGATCCTTTGTGCTCAATCCTCTTTAATGCAAAATTTTTGTTTTAAAACTTTAGCGTACATAATGGGGTGCAAAATTTTGACATTATTTGAATTCTTTACCTACTTTTTTCATTTGTATTTTCAAGTGTGATTGACTTAAGCCATCATCGTCCATATCAAGAAGTACTCTTAAAAGAATGGTCTTGGTCATATACGATATATTCCAAGTTCATCCCAAGTGTAATAGGAAACAGTCTCGTGAATGTAAAGTGTTGAGATTAATTTGTACACAAAAGTCAAATTCTTTACCATTTTAGAGCTTGGATTCATGAGCATATGAAGGACTCTAGTATGGATCAATCTAGCTTCACCCAAACTGCTATAGGGACTCTAGTAGAAATCCAAGATTTTACAAATCATAGCATATGTAACTAGTGAGGAAATATAGCAAGTAAAAGCTACAGGTTTTATCAAGTTTTCATTAAAGTTCACTTTTCATTTTTAGCAAGCTTAGCATGATTAAGCAAAATGTTTAGCAAGCTTAGCATGATTAAACAAAATGAACTTAGACATATTTAAGCTAGCAATGTTCTTTAGAAAAGTAGCAAGGTGCATATCCTGAATGACAACTTATTTGCATAATAGACAAAGCTCATTAAAACAGAAGATAAAGTCTATATGCAATGCATAAACAGCTTCTCAAACTGTCCCTCAACAAGTGAATCAATTTTAAGCATAAATTCTGGTTCAAGTTGAGTTATTAGCAGAATTAAGCTCAGAAAGCTTCCAAATGAACTCAACAAAAACCAGAAACATAGAATGAGAAGAGGAAATCAAGAAACTACAAGTTGGCTGGCTATAGAGCACAGAAAAGATGATAGAAAACACTATGGTTTAGACTTGCTCTCATCTTCCCAAAATAACTAACATAGGAAAGCTCACTCTACAAACCCAAGTTAGGGAGTATACACAGACCCTGTCTACCCAGGGGCTCAACACCTTCTAGACCTATAAGACTGTGAGGGAACTCAACCTAGAGAGAAGAGAGGGCAGCTAATTGTGCAACCTATAGCATAAGATGAGAGATCCATGCAAAGCATGTCAAAAGTCTAAGTGAAATGTACATAGAGTTCTAAAAATAAGCCCAATATCACCTAGAAGATGTAAAAGAAAGAAAATACTAGAAGTAAACATATATACATAATATACAAAACCAGCTCCCCCACAAGAGGTGCCGTAAGGGCACACGACTCCAAGCTCTCCCCTCAAGGCTATAAACTTAGAGCTATCCAAAGGCTTGGTAAAGATATTGACAATCTGGTGGTCACTCTCCACAATTTAGAGCACTATATCATCCTTCTCCACATAGTCTATAAGGAAATGATATCTAATATCTATATGCTTGGTCCTAGAGTGTTGCATTGGGTTTTTGGCAATGCAAATGACAGCAGTGTTATCACAGAAAAGTAGAACACTATCTATATCTAACCCAAAGTCCCGCAAGGTCGATCTCATCCAAAGCACCTGACTACAACAATTAGCGGCTGCAATGTACTCAGCCTCAGGGTGGATTGTGCAACTCTGGACTGCTTCCTAGATGACCAAACAATAAGAGAAGTGACAATGAATTAGCAAGTGTCAGAAGCGCTCTTCCTATCTATCCTACAACCAGCAAAGTCTGTATCTGAAAAGGCTCTAAGGGATAGACAAGAAAAGGAAGAGTATCAAATACTAAAGTCAATGGTAGCTCGAAGATACCTAAAGATGTGCTTCACTACGGTGAGAGGCACGATAAGAAGCCTAAAATAGAGCACACAGACATACTACAAAGTGTTGTCAGACCTCGAAATAGTGAGATACAAGAGGTAGACGATTATACTCCAAAACTCCTTTTGATCAATTGGCTCATCATCATCGTCAGGCTCAAGGACAACAGTGGTGTCCATAGGAGTCATCACCGGCTTCCCATCTAACATATCAAATCATCTCAGAAGGTCTCAAGTGTACTTGCCTTGACGCAAGAAAATTCTTTCTCGAGTCTGCTTGATCTGAAAGCCGAGGAAGTAGCTCAACTCGCCCATCATGCTCATCTTGAACTATATGCTCATCATGTCTGAAAATAGAGACACAAGAAAGTGCGAATAGCCACCAAAGATATTATCGTCCATATAAATCTGGACAAGTAGAAAGTCAGTATCCTGGTGTCTGATGAAGGGAGTCTTGTCTACTTTATCCATCTCAAAACCATGATTAAGAAGATAAGACTTAAATCTCTCATACCAAGCTATAGGGTCCTGCTTAAGTCCATATAAAGTCTTGAAAAGCTTGTATACATGGTTTGGGTACTTGGAGTTCTTGAATCCTGGAAGTTCTTTGACAAAAACCTCTTCCTCAATATACCCATTGAGGAATGCACTCTTGACATCCATCTGATAAAGTTTGAAATCCTTGGACGCCGAAAATACAAATAGGATCTTAATGGCCTCTAGTCTAACTACATAGGCAGAGATCTCCTCAAAGTCAAGACCCTCAACCTGAATAAAGCCCTGTGCAACTAGCCTAGCATTGTTCCTAATAACAACCCCATCCTCACTTTATTTGTTCTTGAACACCCACATGGTCCCGATGATATTACACTACTGCAGAACCACTTATCACAGATGGTTCAGAACCGTCATCACAGACGGTTTTTTGAACCGTCTATATCAAAGTGTCAGTGATGACAATACGTCATCATAGACGGTTTTGCAACCGTCCATGAAAAAATACATCTCAGACGGTTCCAAACTAGAACCGTCTGTGATGATCACACATCACAGACGGTTCCAGTTTGGAACCGTTTGGGTTGTTGATTTTCTATTTTTTCTTTAATTTTATTTTATTGGCTAGTCTCAGGAAATACTAGACATGCCCTCTAAAAGAAAAGACAAAATACAGAGCATCACCAGCATTATTATGACAAACATCTTAGAAATGAGCTCCGATCATATATGAATATACATCGCATCCATTTAAGAAATCAACTCACATATATAAAAACCAATTGAATTGAAAACTAAACTCACAAATTCGCAGCACAAGGTTCACAAATTAATGGAAACGGTATCTAACAAATTCAGAACTCTTCAGGCGAGGCTTGAGTGGTGTTTGCCTTTTGGATTAATGACCTCACGCATCAAGAAGGCACAGAGTTGTCCTCGAATACCTAACAGGTCAGCCTGTTCCAACGCAGATTCAGCACATTGCCAAGCCTATGATGGGAAGAGTAAAGTCTTGCATGTTTATAAATTAATAAGTGGAAATAATTGTTGCAAGATCGACAAACCTCTATAACATTGGTCGTCTTTGAACCAATGAGGAGTTCCATGTTGTGGCGAACGTAGAATCCACATTGGTTAGTGCCCTTTGGTTGCTGGGCACTACCAAAATATAATAGGTTAATTAGTTTAGAAGGTATTATTATGGAGTGTGAAGGATTATTGCGTACTAGCGGATACCGAAAAGTTATAAATATGCTTTAGCGTCACTGGGTTCTTCTTGTGTGGATGTCCACGATATTTGTAGACACTGAACGACGTGTCGAGTAAATCTCTGACAGGCTTCAAGTTGTGGGTGCCGCCCTTTTTAGAATCAAGGTAAATTACCTGGTTCTGTCTTGGTATAATTACAAGTAGAACCCAGTGAAACCTACATAGCCCTTGTCGCCATGGTCATTCAACCTAACTTCAAACTGCGTTATATAGTACAAAGCAACAAGTATAGCAACAGGATGAAGCACTCACCCCGGGTTGTGGGGTAAAAGTATGAATTTTTTGTCCCATTGAGCCAGCAATACTTTTTGCACGTACTCGTGGACGACATCTAAATTTTCGTCTATGGTTTGCTTGGACACCATGTGTGGGTCGAGCAAACCCACTGGCTGTTTCCTTGCTTTTGCTTCCATGATCATGTATCTACATATACAAAATCAAGGATCATATATATATCTGACATTTATCGGTACGACACGAATGTACACTGTGATTGCAGACACTTACAATGTCCAGCATCTCATGAGTGATGCGTTGAGGGCGTTGAGGTTGTATAGTTCGAACAGGTCGTTGAAGCCAACCACGAAACAACCATCCAAAAACTGGCGTAAGAAATGCTCCTCCTTGAAGTTGACCGAGATACTCGATGAACGTTGTGCCATCGGCTTGTTGCCTTATTCCATAAACCAATCTTGCAATCTAACGCAGGCTAACATGAGCGTCTCCTAGCACTCTTTCAGTATGAACGACAGTCCCAGCTCGAATTGCCGTGCCAACGGGACAAACGGAAAATCATGGGCTGACGTGGTCATCCCTTTCGATTTGCCCTTATCTCCACCTCGCCATCTACCAAATGTCGTCTTCATGGGAGACGACTTAGCTCGAACTGCAGTATCGGCCTGTGCCTGATGGGACAAGGTAGCTGATTTGGCGGGCTCCTTCGGTGCAGCACATGGCTCTGGTAGTGCTGGTAGCTCCGACACATCACGTGGCTCCAGTAGTGCTTATAGATTCGGTGCTCCTGGGCGAGCGTCGAAGGAGATGTCCTTCTTGGGTCACTGGATGAATGTGCCGATGGCATCCTCTAGTGTGATGATCTCGTTGTTTGGGGGCATCTCTAGCGTGATGGCCTTGAAAATTTCATGTACATCGTCGACATGGACCTTCCCGTAGCCCGGCTCTAAAGTATGACCATGCACAAACGCCCCTACACTGGATGTATACGCTCGTCCCCAAGCAGCCTGCAGGGGAACAGAGCCGTTGGCAAGCCTTACTTGCAGATTGCACGGCGTGACCACCTACATAATGGTACACAAGTAATTAGGTAACACGTCCAACAGGTCTATGTAAGAAGCATTGCAGACATGTTACCCGGGTGTCGTCAGGAGGAAATCCGGCTTCATCCACATCCGTCTCAGGGGTGGACGCGCAGCTGCTCTGACGGTTGGCTGGGATGAACTGCGCCGGTGCTTCTTGGGCATGTACGTCCCGTTCCTGCCTCTCCGCAGCCACCCTTTGCTCCATACTTTCCTCATGGCTTCGTAGCTGACTATCGAACTACGCTTTGAGCCTTTCCTCAATCAGGTTTACTAGCCATTCCTCGCGCTCGGCTTTGCTTCTCTTCCTACTCCGGTACGTGTCCGAGTCATGTGGGAATCCCATTTTCCAGGGAACAAAAACACCTAGGCCTCGGGTGCGACCCGGGTGCTCCTTGTTTCCCAAGGTAGTAGTGAGTATATTTTTCTCTTTGTCCGAAGTGAAAGAGCCCTGGGAAGATTCCGTGTTCAACGATATTACGTATTGGGACACTTCCTCATCAGTGAGGTTTGCAAAGGACACACCGCCCGAAGAAGTGGGATATGACCACGCTCTTACCCAGTTTCGTGCACGCGGGTCCACGATCGAGGCAAATGGCGACGCAACCTCCTTCTACATTGCCTCGTCGTCCTTCCTCATCCATTGCGCGATCTTGCCCGCGTACCCAGTTGAGCCGAGTCTGTGTGGGTGGGTGTTTTTTTACTGGACGATCTTATTCGTCGCACTTTGAAGCACGAACTCTTCCGTCGTCTTCAACTCAACAAGTCGTCCCCAGACGTCTTTAGAGATGGACCCATACTTCTAGAATAGAATCATTTCCTTATTGAAGTAATCAGTGACGAGGACGCTTTTGAAGTTCTTCCATGTCTTTCCCGCCACTAGCAACGCATATCGTCACAGTGCAGGCATGGCGTCTTGTGAAAGCTCGAACAACGTGAATATTTCTATCACCAGGTTATCGCGCTCGTCATCTGTCAGTGTCTTCCATGATGGATAGGTGTTGGGGACCCTTTCACGCCCAACAATCCCGCACATGGTCTGAAAAGCTACCGCAGCCTTTGAAGGTGTGGTAGGGTCCCCATCATACGGATCGACCGCCGTGATGGTGTATCAACTCTGAGGCCTTTTACTAAGCCCTCTTGGACCGCGCCTGTTTCCTCCTACATTGGGCACATCATCAGATCCATTCGACGGCAAGGATTGAGGGGACGCCATCTTGTTTGATGCAAGGTTAAGAGTAGGTAAGTTAAGAGAAGCTAAACTATCAATTAAGCAAATATGGCCTTGAACCCGCTCAGACTATGTAGCATGTAAGCACAGATGGAATGGTATTGTGTTTTAATGGTTGGCTTTGCCGATGCATAAAATTAATTTTATGTCATTCATACAATGAATCATGTCTTCTATCACAAATTGAACTGAAGATTGTATTATATTGCTCTCAGATAAGGGTTGTTGAAGATTTTAAACCTTCAAGCTTAATCATGAATGGGCTAACAATTAATTCAGTGAATAAGGCCTTGAACCCTTACCACCTTAATATGCGCTATAAATAATTGATAATTTTATCTCACTTTAAAGATTATATTCAGCTTAGCACATATTCAGATTAAGCACTTGCTAACTGAATCAACAAGAGACTACTAGTTCAGCAGTTTAACATGATGATTCTAAAACAGTCGAATGCTGTGACTGATAGCACAATCAAGATTAAACCAGAAGCTAGTATATATAATGAAGTGCTGACAGAAAGTTAATAACAATCAAGAACAAGCTATTAGCCAGATATAATCTAATCAGTGAATGAATCAACACTTTCCAGCGTATAAGTCTATGGTTCAAGGCCTAGTTCATAGAAATAAATGTTCTAGTCATCACAATATCCATTATCATCATCGAGCAAGTAAGGCAACAAAAAAACAGATTGCAATTCTCAGAAAACTCACTGAGGAATAGCACTCAAAGCTATTCGGATGTTAGGGCAAGGTGCAATACAAATTGCTATCCCAGAAAACCGATTGCCGTAGCAAGTGCCACGGATGGAATGGCTATGTTCCAAAGATACAATGCCCTTTTCGCAGTTGTGGCACATGAGCACAGAGACCAAGCGGGGAGAGCCCTCTGGACCAGGAGCACAGAGACCAAGCGGGGAGGGCACCGCCGAGGGGAGGACACGGGGAGGGAGGAGGGCACACCGAGGGCGAGGGCGTGGACGAGGAGAGGCACCACCGAGGGGGAGGGCGCTAGCTATGGTTGCAAACTGAGTGTGGGACTTAGTGAATGGCAAGCAAGGGGCTTATAGCGTGGCAGGGGCTAGGGCATAGCAAGGGGCTTAGTGCGGGTGGTTCTGGGCTTGAACCATCTGGGACAAAGTCATCCCAGACAGTTCAAGCCCAGAACTGTCTGGGATAAAGTCATCCCAGATGGTTCAAGCCCAGAACCGTCTGGGATGAGCTTTTTTTCTTTAATTATAATACATACATCTCATTAATTATAATACATACATCTCATTTAATATAATACATATATTTGATTAATTTTAATCAATACATCTCAGTAATTATAATTAATGCACATCTCATTGATTAATACATATCATTAATTATAATACAGGAATACTTGATATAAACATGACGACCTCATGACAACTCCACTTGCTTATTCTTTTTTACAAAAATAAGCCCTTCACGATGATCAACACGTGTGTAGCTAGCTTCCTCAAGTTGGTCTTCCTGGATTGTGACGCCGGTACCAATAAGAGGCAACCCGTCAAACTGATTGTATTCTTCCTCATCTACCATATTCTCGACTCCGACAATCCTCCTTTTTCCCTGAAGAACAACGTGGAGCTGCTTATTGGACAGGTCGGTTACGTAAAAGACTTGAACAACTTGGTTAGCAAGAACAAATGGTTCGTCTTGGTGTCCAACATGTTCGAGGTCCACAGTTGTAACGCCGTACTTTTCAACCTTCACATGATGCAAGTTAACCCAACGGCACCAAAATAAGGGGATCTTGAATAGTACGTAGTCGAGCTCCCAAATTTCCTCAATGAACCCATAGTACGAGCTCCTCGTCGATCCAGCGATATTCAGCGCATCAATGCGAACACCGCTGTTCTTGTTTGTACTCGTCATGTCCTGATCTCTCGTGTAAAATGTGTACCTATTTAAGTCGTATCCTTTCCATGTTATGACTGTAAATGCTGGCCCTTTTACCAACCATGTCAGCGTATCACCTGACGAGCTTCCAGTGATGGGTTGTATCTCCTTGAACCATCTGTTGAACTAAAGGTTATGCTGTCTGATGATTCAATACTCAGGACGCATCAGATTCTCTTGCCGTAGCCAGTTCTTGTGCTCGTCGATATACAGGGCCACAACAGCCATGTGTTGCAAAACTGTGAAATGGGCTTTAGCGCACGCAACCAAATCTGGCTTGATTGCTTTCCTTCCGATGGTCCTGATGCCCTGGAGCCTCCCCTCATGGCGGGATCGAGGCACACCTATCGGTTCGACCTGAGCCATGTAATCCATGTAGAATTCAATGATCTCTTCGGTTGCATAACCTTCGATAATGCTACTCTCCGGTTGAGATCGATTCCGTACGTAGGACTTGAGATTCCCATGTACCTCTCGAACGGGTACATGCTACGTAGGAACACAGGCCCGCACATATTTGCCTCCCTCACAAGGTGAACAATGAGATAGACTATGATATCGAAAAACGACGGAGGGAAATACATCTCAAGATTACATAGAGTCATTACCACTTCGGCCTGCAGAGCATCTAGTCCTTCGGGATCGATGACCTTCTGAGAATTTTGTTAAAGAAATAATACAACCTTGTGATTGTCTCCCGGACCTTACTCGGTAAAATACATCTACTTGCCATAGGGAGCATCTATGTCATAAGCACATGGCAATCATGGGACTTCATGCCAATTAAACTCAAATCTTGCATCGAAACAAGTCTCTTCATGTTGGACGAGTAACTAGATGGAACTTTCACACCATGCAACCACTGGCACAATTCGGTTCTCTCGGCCTTCGACAGAGTGTAACAAGTAGGTTCGCAGTATGTTTGGCCTTTTTCGATCTCTTTCGGTGCTAACTCAGGTCTAATTCCTATATCAACCAAGTCAAGCCATGCATTGATACCGTCCTTTGTTTTACCCTTAATGTTCAGTAAGAGACCAATCAAGCTATCACAGACATTCTTCTCTACGTGCTTCACATCGATGCAGTGCCGAACTTCTAGGTGCTCCCAATAAGGTAGGTCCCAAAATATTGATCTCTTCTTCCACATGCTCTTCTCACGGGTCCTCGATTTACGCCCCTTTCCTAGCGCAACATCCAAGTTCTTAACCATATCATGAATATCTATCCCGCTTAAAGGCTTTGGAGCTAAAGCTTCTTCAGTTGTGCCGTCGAATTGTTTCTTCATCTTACGGTATGGGTGATTCCTCTGAAGGAACCTACGGTGACGCATAGAGATTCATGGACAACCAAGGAGGAAGGTTGTACACATAGAGATTCATGGGCCAAGTGCTATGATGGCTACTCATGTTATCGAACAGATTCATTCCATCCGTACTCAATTCGAACCTTATATTCCTCGGATCCGCTGAGAATTCTTCAAACCTCCTATCGATGTTTCTCCACTGTGTGGAATCAGCAGGGTGCCTAATCATTCCATCGTTCTTACGCTCATCCAAGTGCCACCGAAGCAATTTTGCCTCTTTTGGGTTCGCAAACAAACGCTTCAAATGGAGAATTATTGGAAAATACCATGCCACCTTAGCGGGAGGTCCTTTCTTCAACTCCATGCCCTCGTCGTCATCATCTGATCCATCTTTACGATTGTACTGGGATGCGTTGCACACCGGACATACATGCAAGTTTACGTACTCTTTGCGGTAGAGGATACAGTCGTTCGGATAGGCATGTATTCTTTCTACTTCTATTCCCAAGGGTCAAAGAACCTTTTTGGCTTTGTAGGTGGTTATCGGCAACTCGTTTCTCTCCAGAAGCATATCCACTAACAGACCTAATAGCGTCGTGAAACTCTTGTCAGACCAACCGTTGCTTGCCTTTAATTTCAGCAGTTCCAGCATATATGACAACCTTGTGTATTTGGAATTGCAACCTGGGAACAAAGGTTTCTCCAAGTCATCCATCAAGCCCCAGAATTTTACGTACTCCTGCCCATCACGGGTCCCTTCTGCATCCCTAGCATCTGATCCAGATTGTCATCGTGAAACCTATCCTCATTGAAATCACAGTCAATATCATCCGGAGTATCGTTGACATCGTTGATGATATCCAGAGTATCGTTTACTTCGTCGACGATGGTAGTAATACTTGGTCCCTGCGTAATCTGCTCTTCACCGTGACTGTATACCCCCTTTTGAAACCCTTAGAATCAAGTGTGCTTCGATCTGTGCTGGGTTTCGAAATATCCTCAGATTCTCGCAGTCAATGCTTGGAAAAGGCATAAATTCTACCCCCTTATTCAACATATCTTCCTCTGCAACTCTTCTAAAAGCGGAGATACCATTAATGTACTCGGCACTCGCACGGTTCTCAGCGTACATCCAGCTTCGGTCCATCTACGCTACATATGTAACAATAGGTGTTAAATAATGAATTAAATACACTAGGAGTGCAATGCACATATGCTACATATAGGCTACATTTCAACTTGCTTTACCAAGCTAGATGTATGTAACTTTAATATAAAGATATTACAACCAATTATTAGTCTAGATCACATTCCTTTAAGTAACTATCTACATATTGAGTATAACACAATTAGAACCAATTATTACTTTACATCACAGAGAACAAATGTGTCTACACCAAGCTAGTTCTAGAAACCAACTTCATTTCCCTCTTTACCAAGCTAGATCTTAAATATAATGCAAATTTGAACCAATTACTACTTTACATCACAGAGAACAAATGGATCTACACCAAGCTAGATCTTAAATATAATGCAAATTTGAAGTAATTACTAACCTTAGATAACCTAGAGCACAAGGATCTACAATTACACCATCAAATCTAGGGTCTCTTTCACCAGATCGCCTCTCAATTGCAGCCACCTTAAAAATATCTAGGAAACGCTAAAAATACAAAGGAGGTCGAGGCTCTCTGTTCTTATTTATGAGAATTAATCATCACAGACGGTTTGTGGATAAAACCATATGTGTTATTGCCCTCATCACGAATGATTTTATCCACAAACTGTCTGTGATGTTGCTTTCTTTTGAATGCTATTCGTCTTCCAAAACAGGCGCGCAATGTTAATTTCGAGTATATCAATATCGTTTTGTGTTCTAGGTGTTTTGTTTCCCCAATGCAGGTCATTATATACTCGATCGATCGATAGCATTCCAGTACATCCTCCTCTCCATATCCCCCTCTAGCTACCAACACCATGAGCAACGACTCAAACTCCATTCCCTCCTCTGTCGGCTCCGTCGCCCGGCCATGTGGGACTCCACCACTACCGTCGCCTCTGACGTCGGCTCCGCCACTACCACTGCCTCCACCACCGACTAACCCTCTGCCACCCCCACCACCGTCTTCGCCTCCTCGGCCTCCGAAGCCCCTGTGGCAATGGCTGCGGCACCACGCCAGCGCCATATCAATGAATTCGTCGGTCGGAGCTTATGCGCTACACCGACGGTCTCCTCCGTCGGCTAGTTCGTCGCTCGCCTCGGGCAGCACCGCTCCCTCAGCCTCAAGCGTCGTCGGAAAGAAGTGTCCGCCAACAACAATCTTCGACGACGTCGACGACGATAACTTTGACTCGTCGGCGGGCTATCGTGATGGCTGGGAGCTGGAGGATGACCCAGACAGAGCCGGTTCGAGCGAGGATACCCCGACAACCGGCGATGACTCCGACGACGATGACTCTGGCGACGACGAGGATCAGATCGACTAGGTAGTCTTTCTGTAGGGAAATTTTTGTATATTGTGATGCATGCAAGAAGCTAGTTCTTATATGTAATGTATGTTTTGTTTTACTGTTCTGAACGATTCACTGACTGCTGGGGCTCACCATTCATTTATTAGAATTGATCATCACAGACGGTTCGTGGATAAAATCGTCTGTGATATTTCCCTCATCACAGACGATTTTATCCACAAACCGTCTGTGAAGTTCTCCCTATCATCACAGACGGTTTGTGAATAAAATCGTCTGTGATATTTCCCTCATCACACATGGTTTTATCCATAAACCGTCTATGAAGTTCTCCCTGTCATCACAGACGTTTTGTAGATAAATTCGTCTGTGATGAGCCGACATCACAGACAGTTTTAGTCACAAACCGTCTGCGATGTGCCCAACAGTCAGTGATGAGGAGTCTAATATAAGTCCTTTTGTAGTAGTGTTATGACCAAATAGTGGTTCAACAAGCTGTTAGACTTTGTTCCTGTAACATTCCAAAAATTTTAAAATAAATAAAAATGTAAAATTTAATAAGAAAAATAAAAAAATCAAGTTTGGGTTGTAATTTTATTCTGAATTTCCATCTTTCTCATCATTTCTTAGATTTTCAAGGCTGTAGAAAATTGTTTTCAACATTGAATTATTAATTTATAAAACCATTTTGCAAATAGAATGATTCAAGAAAGCCAAAGTACAAAATAGATAAAATAAGAAATCATGAGGCATTATGAATTTAATTCTGAGTTTTTATTATTTTCTCTGATTTCTTGCATTTTGGTCTTAAAAGAAATTGTTTTCAACATTTGATTCTTTATTTATAAACTTGGGAAAAAGAAATTACACAACAATAAAATCTACAAAAATTATATTCAAATACAATTCCATCATTATAAACCACTTGCAAAACCCTAAGGTAGTATGAATGCATTTATTGTGGATAAGGGTATTAAAAATAGTGAAGTTGACTATGAACAGTAACCTTATCTCAATTAATTAGAATAGTACAACCTTATCTTATTTTTAATTTTTTATATCATCCTCTACAGTATTAGGACAACCTCCAGTAAAAATATAAAAAATAAATAATCATATTTGGTGCCTTTAAAAATTCCAAAATTTAAAAGCTAGAAAATTCATAATTTCAATGTCAGAATTTGTATGAAATAAATATAAGTTCCCATCATCTAAAAATTTTACAGTGACATCCTCAAGCCATTATTAAACCCAAGTAAAAGTTTCAAAAAAATTTAACCAAAGTTATATCCTCAGAAAATTCAAAAATAGAGAAAGGAAATCTGGACAACTAGATTGTTAGAATTTTTTAAAATTGTAGGAAATGATCTATATCTGAAATTTTTATAGTATTCCAACCATTTATCAAGGATAAACCACAAAATGTTTTGAAAAATCTATACTAGATTTGATGGCCATTTAATACTCGAAATGATGAGCTAATACGGGGGATGAACCTCACCTCTCTCTCCATCATGACCATGTTGGGCTCGCATATAAGAGTCTTCTTCTTCTTCACAAATTGGACACATCAATGTAACACCCCGATTTTCAAAACTAGGTTTGGAAATTTAAATTGGTATCGGTAAATTTAAGGCGCACTTTGTATATAGTTTAGGTATAAAAATTAGGCGTTGGAAACTCGGTAGACTAGAAATAATCATAGTTTTCCGCCATCTGTTATTCCGTTACGGCATTTCTTATTCCTGTCAATGATATCAAAACAACAACAAACGAATGGGAAGAAATAAACAAAAATACAAGAAGAAATAGGCATTAACATCTATCTCATGGCTCATCACACATCCCCATACTTCGTTAATGTAGCACGGATCCCCATGACATTTAATGCTCATTAATTCAGCACCATCCCTATGCACGCATCTCCAAGCCATTTAATGCTCATATTCAGCACACATCCCCATACCATTTAATGCCTCATTAATTCAACACCATAACCATACATGCATCCCCATGCCATTTAATGCTCATTAATTTAGCACGCATCCCCATGCCATTTAATGCCTTATTAATGCAGCACGCATCTCCATGCCTCATTAAATGCAATACGCATCCCCATGCCTCATTAATTCTTGACAGGCCTACCACTTCCTTATCCTGACATCACCCATCCCTACTCCATTCACATTTCTCCTCCCAGCAGCATGTGAAGGAAGGCTATAAATACAACCACCTCGAGCGTCATCTGTAAGTTCAAGCTCCATTGGTTTTGGTGATTGATTTTAGATTAATGCTTAATCTTTGTTTAATGATAAATCTAATCATTATGAGACTAACTGTTTATTGAGATTTATTCTTATGTCTAAAATTTGGATGAAAAATAGAAAACCCAAGGTATGCACTCGTATTCATTTTATTATCCTATTGCATACTTAGGATTCAAGTTAAAGGATGAACTCTTCCATTGCTTATACATTAAAGATGTGTATTATGTCTCCAATTCCATATATTACATGAATGCACACAACTAAGGGGAGTTCATAATTTAACTTAATGTTTCAATAGTATTGATCCATATTTTCTTGCCAAATAATGTAAAAAATCAAGACTTTGAAACAATCCTTTGAGTATATATAACTTGTGTAGTTGTAATATACTCATGCAAATATAGGATAAACTCAAATGCTATCTAAGATTGATTATGTATATATTGATTCCAAGTTCAATTATTTATATACACATATTTAATGGAGTTTATTCTATAATTGATGGTCTCAAGATTATTGATCCCTTTCCATCACTCCAATATATTGGATCATTACCTTGAGATTCCATCAAAATAAGTATATGAAACTTGTGTAGTTATATATACTCATATCAATTTAAATGGAATTTAAATTGAGTTTGATTGTCTTTTAATCAATCAAAGAACGCTTCATCATGTGTTGATGATATTCTTTGTTGATTAAGGACAAACGAAAAATTCTTGAGTATAATGAAACATTAGTTGCATCAAAGTACTCAAGATACAATTAATCATTCAACTTGATTTGGGTTGTGCTCAATCTATCTTGGGGCATCCATTATGTCTTAATGGAGTGCAAACTGATGATTGAGACAACCGTGTTTGTTGGACTAACAATCTTCGATGAGTTGTGAAGTAGGTTAAGTCCAACGATGATATAGAATCGAGAAGAAAAAGTCATCATGTGTTGATGAGCTTAAAGGAGATCCCGAAGTGAAGAAAAGGGAAAAGGAGGTTCATCATGTGTTGATGAACAAGACGAGACTCAATCCTGGAGAAAAGATGATTGGATATCATAAAAGCTCCAAGTGAATCGCTAGAGACAAAGGTATAACTAGATAGGCTAAGGATGTGTTCCTAGTTTTTTATCGGTCTCGGTGGTTGGTTGAGAGACTGGGTTTCCAGTTAGGTTTGTCGTACTATTAAGAGGGGTTGAGTATGTTAGCTTGAGCTTCATCTTGTGTTGATGAACTCAATCCGATTCACTCTAGCTCACTCTCTTATTTGGACTTTGTATGAGCTAAGTATTTGCATGTGTTACAAATAAAGGAGCTCATGCTTGCGTCTTATTGAATCTTAATTGATTTGGATTTTGCATAGAGCTATGGATTTGCAAGTGTTGCAAAAAGAAGATTGCTCATGCAATTTGGTTTAAGTGGTTTTTGCATGGAGCTAAGTTTTGCATGTGTTACAAAAGAAGAGAGCTCATGCAACTTGATTTTAATGGTTGTTGTTTGCATGGAGCTAGATATTTGCATGTGTTGCAAATAGAGAGATCATGTATTGAAGTATTAGCTTGTGACTTGATCATGTGTTGATCATCACAAGGCTAAAATAGGTTTATGCTTTGTGTTTGCAAAATGTAGTTTTATTGGTTCTTATCTTGGAGCATGAGATAGACATTTGCAAATGTGTTTTGCAAAGTGTTATGATCATGTGTTGATCATCTCATGGCTCAAGATTTGAGTTAATCGTTTGGATTTGTTATTTGCAAATAAGTTGGAGGTTATGTGTTTCAATCCTAGAGCATGTGAATAGGGTTTGCAAATATATTTTGCAAATTGACTTTGTAGTAAGTTCGGAAATGTGACACGAGAGTGAGAGCGGACGTTGGCCGTCTTACGGGCCTACGTTCGAGAGAGAAAGAGAGTAGACACAAGGGTTTATACAGGTTTGGGCGCCTAAGCTAGCGCCCTACTCCTGTCGATGTGGTCTCCGAGGGGAGTAGGGAGGGGGCTCCTGGTCCAGGCTCCCGAGGGACACACTAGTGGTTTAGTTTGTATTCAATGAGAGCCTAGGTTACATGTATGGGTTACAGTAGGGTTTTATAGGCGCCCATCCTATCACACAAAGTATCATCCTACCCCTACTATGGTAGCTTAAGCGGGGCAACCTGGTCATTCCCATGAGGAGGTAGTGGATCCCACGTCATCGTCTCGTAGGGGGTAGGCTTCTGACTCCGGGACCCCATAGGAGACTTTGTGACCCCACCTGGCGGTTAGTCCTAAGTGGCTCGAGGGTGCCCACCCATCTCCATGGGTGTCTAGGGGGCGCCCACTTGAACCGAGAGTCTTGCCAAGTGCCCTGCGGGGGCATGAGGGAGCCTCCCGTAACACGCCCGCGGGGTATAAGGGAGCCTCCCGTAACACGCCCACAGGGGCATGAGGGAGCCACCTATAAGGAGCGCCCACGAGGTATGCCCACGGGGGTAGGAGGGTGTCTCCTCTAAACGCCTACGGGGGTAGGAGGATGCCTCCCATGGCATGAGGGAGCCTCCCGTAGCACACCCACGAGGGCATGAGGAAGCCTCCTATAATGAGCGCCCACGGGGTATGCCCACAGGGGTATGAGGGTGCCTCCCGTAGACGCCCGCGAGGGTAGGAGGGTGCCTCCCGTGGGGGCATGAGGGAGCCTCCCGTAACACACCCTTGGGAGCATAAGGGAGCCTCCTGTAAGGAGCACCCGCAGGGTATGCCCACGGGGGTAAGAGGGAGCCTTCCGTAGACACCCACAGGGGTAGGAGGGTGCCCCTCATAGACGCCCGTGGGGGTATGAGGGTGCCTTCCGTGGCATGAGAGAGCCTCCCATAGCATGCCCCTAGTGGCATGAGGGAGCCTCCCACAAGGAGCGCCCGTGGGGTATGCCCACGGGGGTAAGAGGGTGCCTCGCATAGACGCCCGCTGGGGTAGTAGGGTGCCTCCCGTATGGAGCGCCCGCGGGGTATGCCCACTGGGGTAGGATGGTGCCACCCGTAGACGCCCGCGGGGGTAGGAGGGTGCCTCCCGTGGCATGAGGGAGCTTCCCGTAGCACGCCCGAGGGGCATGAGGGAGCCTCCAATAAGGAGCGTTCACGGGGTATGCCCACGGTGGTAGGAGGGAGCCTCCCGTAGATGCCCGCGGGGGTAGGAGGGTTCCTCTCGTAGACACCCGCGGAGGCTTGAGGGAACCTCCTACAAGGAGCGCCCGCGGGTTATGCCCATAGAGGTAGGAGGGAGCCTTCTGTAGACGCCCGCAGGGGTAGGTGGGTGCCTCCTGTGGCATGAGGGAGCCTCCCTTAGCACATCCACGGGGGCATGAGGGAGTCTCCATAGGAGCGCCCACGGGGTATGCCCACGTGGGTAGGAGGAAGCCTCTCGTAGACACCTGCGGGGGTAGGAGGCTGCCTCCCATGGCATGATGGAGCCTCCCGTAGCACACCCGTGGGGGCATGAGGCAGCCTCCCGTAAGGAGAGCCCGCGGGGTATGCCCACAGGGGCAGGAGGGAGCCTCCTGTACACGCCCGCGGGGGTAGGGGGTGCCTCCCGTGGGATGAGAGAGCCTCCTGTATTACGCCCGTGGGGGCATAAGGGAACCCCCTGTAGCATGCCCGCGGGGGTATGAGGGAGCCTCCCGTAGGCGCCCGCGAAGGCATGCCTATGGGATATGAGGCCTTCCCTTCGGGAGTTAGTATTTTTTCTCATACACTAGCCCCTATCCGTCAGGCACGTTGAGAAGTGCCTGAGGGGCAGAAGGATGTTGTAAAAGCTGCAACACCCCTGGGTGTTTCTTTGAGCATCGTCCTCCCCTCGCAGTCACAAAGGTGTTGGCGCCACAGCCCATGCTGAGCTATTTTCCTTTGGATTCAGGTAGTTTTAAAATGCCCATGGCCACCACGGCTTGAGGGTTGCCTCAGATCGGTCGACGGGCGTATCCTTTTCTCCGGTCCGAGTAAGAAGAGCAAAGTACGAGAGCCATGTCCCTTGCCTTTTTCAACTAGCCTTCCTCTTCCAACCTTGGCTGAAAATAAGGATCCCATCCCGCATGCCATCGCATGTACTGGTAACCAGGCGCTCAGCCTTTCGCCTGTTGCCACTCGGTTGCCAAGCGGCAGGCGGGTGGGTTGAGCCACAGAGCGCTACGCATAGGTGGCCTCGATTCGACACCCTTGACTTGAGAATGGAAGGAGGGAAACATAGCATGCCACAAGAGTGATGCTTCCTATGCCACGGGCGCAGCACGCGGGCGCATGTCCAGGCTCTATTGCCTTCGCCCGAGCCTGGACTTGCCCGGGCGCTCGCGATAGTGCCCAAACAGCTATAACCTTACACTCGTCAGGAGCTTACATGGGTGCCCGAATGGCTCCCGGCTAGTAAAGCGCCTTATGGACAAGCTCATACAAGAATAGTGGTGTGCTCCCCTCATTTTATATGAACTTGTTTTAGGATTATGGTATGGATAACTTATGACTTTTGCAATGTTTTGTTCTAGGATGTACCCCGGGGGTGCAGTTGGTATCCGATATAAACGAAGCGCACAGAGGGCTCAGGCGCCACGCCGATTATACCCGCCAACGAAGGTCTGCCACAGGACTGGGCGACTTCACAGGGGCATGATCATGCCTTGGGCCTCAGGAGGGGTCCAAGGCGCGGGCGCCCAGCCAGAGGGTCATTTAGTTACTTCTCCCCAAGGGAGAGAAAACAACTTAACTTATGCTATGTATGGAGGCGAGCACTCCGGGTCATTAGATGGTGCGAGAGTGTTTCCTCCCCCGAGCGACGATGAGGGGGACTTGGTCCCTATATCACCCTCGGGCGACTTAGTCCTGCCTTAGCTCTTAGGCCACTCAGGGGGACCGGCTCATATGGCCCTATTAGGGGGCCAAGCGCTTAGCTTAAGGTGTAGTCCCCTAGAAACGTCGTGAGTTGTTTATATGGCCTTGCCAAGAGGCTTGGGCTTGTGCCCACCAGGAAGGGGATGTCTCCCGGGCTATACTCCTTGCAATAAGAAGGTTCCTATTGCTTCCCGCAGAGGGGGATGAAATTGTGACTCATGGGTCGTTTTGGCTTAGCGCTAGGGGTCCATGGGGGACTAGAACATGGGACACCCTATGACTTGGGCAAAATGCCTTAAGCTGTCACTTCACTCCCTGGGTCCAGCAGGGAGGGGCCGCCCAAGGGGGACGCGAAATGTCTTGGTCGCTTGGGGCTTTTTCAGGGGTAGGCCCCGGAGGCCATGCACCCTAGAATGTATCCCGAGGGGGGCGCGAGGTTCTAGCCCATCCCCCACAACCACGTGTGGGGGATGGGTCCTTCAAGACCACCACACATGTGACAGGAGACATGCAGGACTTAACTTAATACTCCATTGATGACCTTAGAAAGGTTTACATCAATATAAGATAGGTGCCGTTACGGCTTACAAGAAAGCTTAAATGTAAAACTTCTTGAGCTTGTCCGCATTCCACACGTGCTTGAGCGGCTTATATTCCATAGTGGAGAGGCGGTAGGCCCCTGAGCCCAAGACCGCTGAGACACGGTAGGGTCCCTCCCACTAAGGATGAAGCTTCCCTTGGGCTCCTGGGTTGGTGACCCTTTTTATCACCAAGTTGTAAAATCCTACCCAAAACACAATCTCAGATTTATGCATACACAATCAGTGCCAACAATCTACTCATGAGAGCAGTTAAAAAAATTGGCATCACATAATTATATGTGCATTTTCTCAAATTATCAGCTCATTTCACTCACATTTTTTTCTATCAGCAAAATCAACCCAAATCTGATATCATTGCTTAGAACCCAACTCAATTCATATTAAGTATCCAGCAAATGAACTCAAGAATCATTAGTTCAAATGGATCATGCCAAGAACTAATTCTTGCTCCAAAACACTTTACAATAAAACCAAGATAATAACTTTCGGTTTATCAAGAAGTGTAAACAAAGTTCAAATTACAGTCATGCCTTAAGACTACATTTTTTTCAGACCTCATCCCTTACCAAACAAAATTCAACTAAGTCACTAAAATTACATCCAGAAGGAATTCTTGCCCTGTCTGCAGATGTTGCACCGACTTATGCTTCAGCCAGCCAGCAATCACCTTTTTCACCTCTTGCCCATCATCACAGCTAGCTGCCAGTCTCTCCTTGCCCATTCTTGCAGCTGGCTGCTAGCAGCTTTTGCCCATGCCCATGGCCAAGTGGCAGGCCAAGCCATGCATGCAGTCCACATAGCACCAACCCACAGATTTCTCCTCCCAGAAACCAGTCTTTAGTTTTCCACTAGTGGTAAAAACAACAGTATATAAGTGAGTCAACATAGTACACCTGAGAAACTTTACTACTCACCTAGAACATCCAGAGCAGCAGCTGTCCTCCTTGTCCTTCTCGGCTAGAAGGAGTAAAGGCAGATCCAGGGCAAAGGGAGGAGGCAGTTGGCAACCAGCTGTCTCACCCATTCCTCCTTCACCATCTTCTTCCTATTGCCCTGCAGCCATAAGGTGCCCCATTAAATTGATGTTTTAGTTCTTTTTTTTGGTCATTCAAGGGAGTCAGATGTTAAACATTAAATGAAGTCAAAGCACATTTCAGCCACTATACATACAACCATGAACATATAAAAAAACACATCAAACTTAAAGCCCTACTCAGTGCTCACTATCTTATCAGTCAAGACATCAATATCAATCATTTGAATCTTGCTACCCTAGCCACATAACAATATAGAACACAAGAATACATGCATTTCTCGCTGTCTTTGGATCTCAAAACATCTAGATATATATATGCCTCATAATCGAAGTGCACAGTCAACTTCTGACCTTATGCCATGTAAGCACAAATGGATTTAAAACACAAGCATGCATGTATCATAAGGTAGTTAAAGGATCTAATATGAATATGGGATAAAATTCAATTATGAGAGTCTTGGTTGCATGCTCTAAATTTACACTTTAATCACTCGGAATACAAAACACCAGCAAGCAAATAATTGGTTAAGGTCAATGCAAAGTAGCTCATGCATGTGTATATATGCATGCAAGTAAAAAAATACTCATGAACGAGATTCTATACTTTAGTGTTTCACTCAAAACATAATCCACTGTGAAACCAATGCGTATACATTTGTTGTTTGCTAGCCTTAGTTCCACAACCACCAGCACAATTAACATCACAAGTACTAAAACTACTTTGAATTTTACCAACTAATCAAGGTCTTGTCGAATATATATATATATGCACATACCCTTTATGACTCACAACAGCACCTTAATCACTAAAGCTCCTTTGCTAATAATCAAGCAGGGACAATCATTGCAATAGGCAACATCCACTTTTCACATATATAATTCATGCAAGTATCAACAGAGAACTAATTCATACAAGAATCAATAGAGAGATAACCCAATAACATTAATCTGAGACAGCAAAATTAAAGGGGAGGAGTTCGGGTACTTAGCTCATGTGGTAGGCGGTGAAGCCGTGGCCGAGCCGTGGTTGCTTGCGGTGATGGCCGACTCCTTGGAGCGCCGGTCTCCTCACCACGGTGTCGGTGCCGTCGGTGCATTGAGGCCGGTCGGGCAAGGTGTCCGCCGAACTTCCGTGACCTCAAGGGTAGGAGGTACAAAAGAGGGTGAGAAGAATGAGTAGAGTGGAGGTAGATCAAGAGGGGAGTGATTTCGGTACTTAGCTCGCGAACCATAGACATCGCGGTACTCGGAGGTGGTGCGGGGAAGATATAGCCGGGGAAGCCGTCGGCGCCGGGAGCGCCAGATCTGGTGCGGGAGAAGGTGGCGCGGCGCGGGGCTGAGATGGCGGTGGCGTGAGGCGGAGGCGACCACGCGCAGACGGAGAGGCCGAGACGGCGCGGCGCAAGGGGGAAGAAAGGTAGAGGGGAAGCCGGGAGGGGACCGGCGTGGCCGACGCTGGGAACCTGAAGGGGGCATGAGGGAGAGAATAGGCAGGGAGAGTGAGAGAGAGATGAGAGGAGAGTAATTTAGGTCAGGTTAAAAAAATGGGAAAGCCAGGTGGGAGATTGGTGTTTAAAAGAGATGAGAAAAACATATATATATATATAGGTATATATATATATATATATATGGGATATATATATATATATGTATGTATATATATATATATATATATATATATATATATGTATGTATATATATATATATATATATATGTATATATATTCATAAAAAATAGAAATAAAAATCATGCAAAGAAATATAGTGTTAAATAATTAAGTAAATAAATAAGCAAATAGATAAATAAATATATATATATATGAGTAATAATAATAAATAAATGATTGAATAAGTAAATAAAATAACATCTGTTTAAACTAAGCCATGATATCGAAATAAGGAAATAGATCAAGAAGAGTAGTAGAAAACAAGATCCAAAATTTATTTCTTGTTTTTCTCTTTTCTTTTCTCTAAATTAATTTATGATCTAACTTTCCTAGCGATAATACTTAGATGAACCGGTAAAACATCACGCACCTCAATCTCGAGCACTTTAATAAATTGTTTCACAAATTACTAAATGGAAAAGTTACATTTGAAATTAAACCAAAATTTGCAATTTATGAATATTAAAATTTTGATACTCTTATTAGGAAATCCCCACAATAACAGCAGAGAGCAACTAGAGCCACTTCCTGCTGTGGACAACTCTGGGATCACATATCCAGGCAAGTCGCCCTTCGACCATGTCTTGTGAACTTATTTTGTGGCTTGGGTTATTTGAAACTCTTGCATTCATCTCAAAAGTTAATTTCTAAAAGAAATTAAATCACACTAATTGGATCAGCTAGGTCCAGTGTTAGAACCATGACCTTGGTGGGGTTATGGAGTAAATGGTGGGTGGAGAAGTGTTGGGACCGGATTTCCCAATCCGAACCCTCTGTGTATAACCCGTGCTAGTTCAGGAAAAGCTAGCACACACAGTGTAAACAGTGATCACAACACATCCATGTCACGAAGCACATAATATTAATTAAGCAAAAGAGTATTAGCCTTATGGCCAATTATTACAAATAAGCAGCATCATAGCTTGAGTTCAATAAGAAACAGCGGAAACGAAATAACAAAAGCAAAGTAAGCCCATCCATTTGCCCAACAGTAATCGACTCGGGTTCGCGCCCTAGCATTCTGGATCGCCTTCGTCGTAACCACAAGCGTAGAAATCGTAGTCACCTTCAGCTTCTGCGAACTCTTCTGTGGAAAGGTTGGGGATGTTGCAAGGGTGAGCACAAAATGTACTCCGCAA
Organism: Otatea glauca; assembly: GCA_036346275.1. NCBI lineage: Eukaryota > Viridiplantae > Streptophyta > Magnoliopsida > Poales > Poaceae > Otatea > Otatea glauca. Next base: position 79,178,700 of record CM070715.1, on the reverse strand, counting down.
GTCTTGGAAACGTAATGCATGATAACTATATGCAAGGCTAAACAATTGAAGGCATAATATGGCACTTTTAGCATAAAGCAAAGTTTAACTGTAAATACCAATAGTAATTTCTTAAAGCATCATTTGATCAAAAGGTAATTGAATAGTAATTGAATTTGACATGACAAATAAAGCAGATTCCATCTACCTGACTGGCTCCATCTGCCAAACCATAACCCGAGAGTTCCATCTGCTCACAGATTCTCAACCAACATTTTCCTTTAAAACAAAACCATAAAATCTACAATGTGCAAGCGTACCTCGCCTGCCCTTGACCGCGAGCACAGCTACTTAAGTAGTTTTAACTCTGCAGAGTGTGTACACTTTACCCACAAGACATGATCGACTCTTGTTGCCAAGCTATCAACACGCTTCCTTTGGTGTGTCGACAGAGAGATCATGACAAGGTCTTTATAATGTACAACCCCACTATTAACATCGCCCGCTAAGGTTTCACCATTGTTAGGGTTCTAGCTGCCCAGTACAGAAGCCTCCTCTTGCGCCTGCCAACATCTGGCACTCACCAACTGGCATACATAGCATGGCTGAGCAACCTAAACATGGTCTAACTAACCCATGTCGATTGCTAATATTAACCAACTAATAATGAACCATCCTAGGGTGACAAATAAATCATGGCATATAAGTGACAAGATAAGGTATAGTTCAAGTAGGTAAATTAGCTAGATCCCAAACTATTTCGAAACAGTTGTACACATAAAATATCATGCAATAATGTAAATCAATATAGCAGTTTTCGTAAACTGGGTTCAACATGATCGAAGCACAACTTGCCTTAGAAAATCCCTTATTCTTGCTCTGGACTTTGGTCTTGAATCAACGATTCCTCCTCGGGAGCTTCGCACAATTCGACGTCTACGCGAAACGGAAGAGAAAGTAAAATAAACACCAAAATAGAGAGCAAACAATCTCTAAAAATAAAATAAAATTTACCATTAAATAGATCTCAATTTTACAAATTTTTAAAAATTTTAATCACCTCAATCGGAGTTCGAATGCAAAAGATATAGCCTTTTGAAGTTTGAAATACTGAAAATACAGAAAATAGAAAATTCGAATTTCCCGAATTATTTTTCTATTGGAAACCGCATTTATGACGTCAGCATCGCTGGATTTTCGATTGAATTATTTTTCAACGGAAAACCTGATTATGACGTCAGCGACACCTTGGACTAATCAGAACGCGACACATGGCATGGCGTATGCACCCGGTTCACGCGACCTCCTCCGTCCATCGTGAACCCGGTATGACGCCGCCTCTACGCCACGCACGTGAGCCATCGGTCTCTCGCGCGCAATCTGATCCACACGGCACCAAACGAACGGTTATAGTATTGATATGTGAATACCTATTTTTGCACTTGTAATATTGATATGTGAGTAGTATTGAAATAAAAGATTATTTGTTGATATATTATTACTAAATGTCTACTTTACAACTTGCCGTTGTCTAAAATATAGCAAAGGTTATGTCAAAAAATTTCCACATTTAGGAAATTTTATGCCAGAATTTTTCGTGTTTTTCCATACTTTTTTATATATTTATTACGTTTTTTCCTCTTTTTTGGCCTTCAATGTCTTTTTACAACATTTTTTTGCAATTTTTGCCGGTTTTTTCAAAAAAAAATCATTTTTTTCCAACTCTTGCTTGTTTTTGGCGGTTTTCGTAAAAACCTGCTTGAAATTCGAGCCTTTTCGTTTCGTCCATTTCGTTCGTTCAAAATTCACTAGTCGATTTGACTAGATTTCAAATTCGTTTAACTTTTCAAACTGTTTGGTTTTGAGCGAATTTTAAACGATTTTTTGCGGTTTTCAATACCGCCGAGTTGTTGAAATTCGAGGTCAAAAACGACATTGTTAACCCTGATCAGCATGGTTACCATCGGAATAGTTAATCAATAAGCTCAAGCCTGAAGATCACTCTTGCGTACGTGATTTGTGCAGAATCTTAGTTGCCCAGGGAAGGGAAGTCCTAATAACGTGTGGGCCAGCTGATTACCTCGCTGTTGATCGAGACCATTCTGATTTCTGACCGGTAAACATCCAGAGTATTTGTACAGTCTCGTGGAGCAAATAAGAGCAATTTATTCGCCGGCGCCACAAAAATCCGGCACGGGGAGCTCCAACGGTAGAAAACTGTCGAGAAACTCTGAAAGCCCACTAAAGGCCCATGTGGTCCCTTATACCGAAACCCTAGAGAGCGCTATAAAAGAAGGAGGGGTCCCCTATGTACAGAATTCATTAGCAATAAAGAATTTCCGCTTTCGCTCTCCCTAAACACGTGTCTCTCTCTTCTCGTTCTCCACTTCAGATCTGTTCGAACCCCGACTATTCGATAGCGAGGTTCCTCAACACGTTATCAAGACGAAGCTCACCGAGATCGATTGGAAAGGTGAGAAAAGGTGGATTAGCGCTTGAATCTAATCGCTCTTTTCTATGCATGCATCTATCCTACGTGGCACGGTTACACGAAGATCGCCAAGCGCCTCAAGACGGCCACAAGACATGAATTCACCGCTCATCACGTAAAAGAAAGAAAAATCGCAACAAAAGCACGAAGCATCGCTGCCACCTCGGTTCGTGCACGCCGGCTTGAAGTTCGGCCACCACGCTTCCCACTGCACGCCGCGAATCAAGACTACTCAAACCGCCGGCGCATGAAGCTCGGGCACGGCCGCCGGCGGCGGCACCCTTGGGCTCGGTCCGACCGCCGCGACGCCAGACGGCAACGCCGAGCCGCCGAGCCCGCGCGCTCGGTATCACGCTCGGCTCGGCCGACGGAGCCGCTGCTCGGTCGGCTCGCAGCCACCGGCCGCCGGCGCCGCGCCTCGCCGCGCCACGCCACCACACGGTGGTTTCGGTTTCAGCGCCGGCGGCTGCTGCTCGCCGGATCGCACTCGCCGCCACGCTGTCTGGCTTCGCGGCGCCATCGCGACTACAAGACGCAGCCGAGGCCGCCGCCCTTGCGCACGCAGCCGCCGCCGCCCGCAGACCGTCTGGCTGCCGGCCGCCCGCCCGGCTCGCTCCGCGCCGCGGTGACGCCTGGCCGCCGCCACGCCGCCGACCGGCCGGCGTGCTCGGCAATGCCGCCGCCCGACCGCCGGCTCAAGGCTGAAGCGCCAAGACGCATCCGCCGCGCCACGGCACTTTCGCTGTTCGGCCCAGAAGAATACAGGTCGTCTCGCGCTGCTACGGGCCGGCCATACCGCTACCGCTGAGCGCTCGCCTGGCTGGCGAAAGCGCAGAATCCGCCCCACTCGACTTCGCTTGTGGAAGAAAGAGCGAGGAGGAAAGGAGGGCGAGGCGCGCAGCGAGTGGTGGCGCAGGGGGCGGCGCAAGCAGTGGAGCGGCGGCAAGAAGAACGATCGGCGGCTAGGGTTTGCAAACCCTAGCCGCTGTGTTTTAATGCTCGCAAAGCAGCCGGTGCAATTTTTGCCAAAGAGCCAGAGGCCCAAGAAGCCGAGAAAAGAAAAAAATCGCCCAAAGGCCGGTTCGCCGAAAAAGGAAAAGAAAAGAAAAGAAAAAGAAGAGAAAAATTGCGTAAAAATTGCGTAAAATTTTGAAAATTGCCGTAAAATCAAGAAGATTTATTTGGCTCGCTTTTAATTTTTTCTTGCTCTATTTCTCTGCTTTTCGAATTTTCTTTATGAATTTTGAATCCTTTGCTTTATTTTATATATTGCAATGCATATGGATTTATTTTACGCAACTTATGCTTTTTGCAACCTTTTCTATGAGATTACACGCAGAATCTAAAACCGTAATTTTGAAATCATGCGATGTCCGCATTGTGAATCGTGAGTTTGAAGAACTGGCCCCGACGGCCGTAACTACCTCACTTGGGCATCGGACGAAAGATTGTTCTTGGGGCAAGAAGTCTGCTCAATGATTGGTCTAGGTCCTCGCAGACGCAAAACCTACCAACGAGCGTAACGATCAAGCTCGCATTTTCCGAGGCACCACCTCTTAGCCACTCTAAAGAATGAATATATGGTCGAGGAGAGTGCACTTGAGCTTTGGACCGCACTTCGTAAGCGGTTCGAAAGCTCAAGTACACCATCTTGCCCCAAGCACGCAAGATTGGGTACGCCGAGGTTTGCGACTTCGTATCAATGGTCGAGTACAACTCGCTTTGCATGTAATTTGTACCAATCTCTCTATGTGGCAAGAAGATCACCGATGAAGAGAAGATTGAGAAAACTCTCTACCTTCCACCCTAATGCTATCCAGAGTGCACGCACTATCGCAGACGCATACAAGGAGTATAGCGAATCGATTGATGTAATGCAAGTTGCGGAATCGCAAGACGATGTTCTACGAAAGAACTATGTCTCACCACCACTGACGAGGCAATCGCATCAAGTCAATGCCAATAGCTACAAGGTGAGAAAGCCCACTCATAGAAAGAAGGGCAAACAGGGTGGAAAAGAGAGACCCCAGGCCAAAGGAAAGTCCAAAGCCCCGTGAAGAGGGATGACAAAGAAAAGATGCACGCCAAGCCGTATGGACAGCAGTAACTGACGTGCTTCAAGTGTGGCACTTGGGGACATTGGTAGAAGATATGTCGAGAATCCAAGGAAGAGATCAACTTATATCAGGCTAAGAAGAAGGCAAAGGAAAACGCCCCCGCAGAGGCGCACTTCGCCAACATCGGTGAAGATGATGTCATGGATGTTGACACCCCACTTGCCTCATCCTCACGAATAGCCTCGACATCGATGTCGCAGCCATGATTATGGCAAATGAAGAGAAAACTTCGCAGATGATATAGAAGGTAAATTAATGCATATTTTATGATTCGCTTAATGCATTTCTTTTAGTTTTTGGTTGTTAGCATTTTCTTTGAATAAAGGGTTGTAAGCTCTAGAAGAGCATACTTCTTTCTTGAATAAATACGCATTTTATTCTTTATTCCAGTATACTTCTTTCATGAATAAATACGCAAGTAATATTTGGATTGTTTTGCCTCTATCTGATTAGAATTATATTTCTTTTATCTAGAAATCGTAGCGCCTAAATGGAAGAGATATGCATTGTTGATAGTGGCACAACAAATACCATCTTAAGAGAGTCTAAGTATTTCCAATGATCACGAAGAACGCTGAAAGATTACTACGATCGCAGAAGCGACTCATATGTAATCGCTCAGAAGAGCCACTATTATATTGCCTATGGGTACAACTTTGTTAATTGAAGAAGCCCTTTGTACCTCGAATCAACACGCACTCTCTTAAGCTTTAAAGACATCCGCGCCAATGGTTTTCACGAGAAACCAATGAAGAAAATGGCAAAGAATACTTGTGCATTGTGAAGCACGCGCATGTGGAAAATGGTATTAGAAAATGTCCTCATATGAATCGGGTTGTACTACACTAATATTCATGCACCAAGTGTATACTTCCTTGAAGACTGCTTTTAGAAGCTCAATTATTTTCTTTATGGCATGGTAGATTAGGTCATCCCGGTCTTAGAATGATGAGAAATATAGTGAACAACTCACAAGGTCATGGCATTAACGTTAAGAATTTTCCAATCATGAAGATTTTGTGTGCCCGCATGTGCCACCGGAAATTAATAACTAGACCTCTGTCATGAAAGTGCAAAGTGAAATCCCGCATTCCCGAACGCATCCAGGGGATATTTGCGTCCGATTCAGCTCGCCGTGGCCGCTTCGATACTTTATGGTGCTCATCGATGCTTCTCAAATGGTCGCATGTATGCTTGTTGTCAACAAGAAACCATGCTTTTGCAAAGTCGATCTCGCAGATCATAAGAATTAAGAATGCTTTCCCGATCATCGCGTGAAGTCCATTAGAATGGACAATGCCGAGAATTTACTTCAAAGGCATTTGATGATTATTGCACAAAGAACAGGATAGCAGCTTGAGCACTGCATCGCACGCCCATACGCAGAATCGGACCAGCGTACACTAATAAAGAGGATTAAGTTCATTGCCGCACCGCTTTTGCAGAGTTGTAACTTGCCCAACACTTGTTGGGGACACGCAGCTCGCACGCAAAGAACTCTTATCAATTTCGCATCGCCGCCTACAACATCCATTCTCCTATGCACTTGTGCACGGATCATCCCAAGATCTCCCATCTTAGAAAATTTGGGTGTATGGTATATGTACCTATACCACCCTCCTCGGATCGCAATGGGCCCTCTCCGCAAGTCCGGGATATACGCTGGTTATGAGAGTGCATCCATAATCGTATTTGGAACCCATGATCGAGACTTGCATACACCGGTCACGATTGATCTTTGACGAGGATCGCTTCCGCCATTAGGGGAGGAAATCAACCTTTGATGAAAAATGCCAGAAATCATATGGCATTCCACCGATCCCCGCACATGACCCCGAACTAATGAAGCAAATCAAGAAGTCCGTAAGATAATTGATTTGCGTAATTTAGCAAATGAATCGCTCGATCATTTTTGTGATCCGAAGGCGTGGTTAAGTCGCATGTACCCGCAAGGAATGCACCGTAGAGGGTGGAAATACCAAAGAAAATAGAAGGTATCCTCAACCTGCTCAGAGGCCTCAAAGGAAAAGAGCAGTAACTGCCTCAAACCCAAAGTACCCGAGACGCCTGGAGAAAATCAAGCAGAGGACTTACCACAACCAATCACGAAAATGCCCTAAGGAAAGAAGGGGAGCCGCTTGAGACTGCACCGAAAGAAGCCAACAGAAAGGCAATTCTGACTTGAATCTTCCATCGCAGAAGTCACGAAATAATGTGTGCGCACACATAGGCGATGAAAGCTAAAGGAACTTGCTCTCGCGATAGGGAAAAGCAAATAAGAGCAAGTAGAAGTGCATGAAGCACCCCATGAAGAAATGGCCATAAACTTTGTAATAACAGAGAATCCCTAATAGAGCAACAAACCAACGTTGATGCCTACTGCAAAGAAGATTGCCTCGATCATTGATCATGATCCCGAGCCCGCATCTCGCAGAGTGCAAGAAAAGGCTAGATTGGGAAGAATGGAAAAGGCAATCATCGCAGAGTTAGTCTCTCCAACAAGAGAGAGGTGTTTGCTCAGATACCGCACACCTCCCCATGTAAACCCCGTGAGGTCACAAATGGGTCTTTGTTCTAAGAGAAATGAAAACAACGGTTGTAAGGTACAAAGCAAGGCTTGTAGCTCAAGGTTTTACTCAACGCCCGGAGTTGATTATGAAGAAACCTATTCTCCGGCCATAGGAGGAATTACCTTTAGATATTTGATCTCAATGGCAACAACTTGAAGTTGAGAATGAAGCTAATGGATGTTGTCACAAAGATACCAGATGGAAACTTGGATTCGAGATATACATGAAAGTACCTAAGGAATTCCTATCCCAACCAAGATGGAGCAAATAGAAACTCGCATAAAGGTGAAATTGGAGAAATCACCGTATGGGTCAAGCCAGAAGAATGTGGTACAATCGCTGAGTGACTTTCTCTCGCAAGAAAGGCTACACAAACAAATAAGATTGTCCATGTGTGTTTATACAATGATCCCCGAATGGATTCTCAGATAATCTCCGCTCTATGTAGATGACTTGAACATCATTGGGACTGATGAAGAAATTGAAGAGGCATGCTCATACTTGAAGTCCGAGTTTGAAATGAAAGATTTGGGTAAAACCAAGTTTTGTTTAGGCTTGCAGCTTGAACATGTCCAAGGAGGAATCTTGGTACACCAATCAACCTACACGCAGAAAGTGTTGGAAAGATTTAGCTTTGAAAATCATATCCCGCAAAGACTCCAATGGCTCAAGGTCACCCAAGCGCATCTAGACCCATACTGCACTCCAGAGAAGAGGGGAGGAAGTCCCGGGAGCAGAATTCCATTTTTGAGTGCAATTGAGCGCCATGTACCTTGCAAATAGCACTAGACCTGACATCGCGTCACTGTGAATTTGCTAGCTCTCAGACAAAGGCGTAACCCACCAAAAGGCATTGGAAAGGGATCAAGGACATCTTCCGCTACCTCCAAGGAAGCAAAGACTCTGGCCTGTTTCTTTAGAAGAAATAATGAATTGAATTTGGTTGGCTATGCCGATGTTTGGTACCTATCGACCCAGATACCGCAAGTCCCAAACCGCTATGTTTTCCTATGTGGAGGAACAGAATTTCTTGGAAGTCGCCTAAGCGCACTTTGTCTCGACGCCGACAAACCACTCGGAAATCATTGCTTTGTATGAAGCATCGCGTGAATGTGCATGGCTCAAGAATGGTTCACCACATCCGTAAGTCATGTGGCTTGAACATTGAGCAAACTCCCACGATAATCTATGAAGATAATGCACTTGTGTTGCCCAAGCACGATGGGTTATGTGAAGAGCAATCTCACGAAGCATATCAACCCCAAGTTCTTCTATGCTCATGAATTGCATAAGATGAACGAGATCAAGATATTGCATACTAAGTCATGTGAAAATCTTGCAGATTTGTTCACTAAATCACTCCCAAAGATCTACCTTTGAAAGGTGCGTGAAAGGAATTGGGATGATGAGACTTAGAGAAGTGCAGATTTCGTGGGGAGATATGTCACATACTCCCACATGAATCTCGAACATGAATTATGAATACCCAACATAAATCTCAAGATTAGCAATTGAAGTTGGGAGAATTGTACTCTTTTCCTTAGCAAGTTTTTCATGAAGTTTTCTTGTAAGGTTTTAACGAGGCAATTCAGTGCAACATAGTAAGCGATGCTATGTACTCTTTCTCCAAGTATTTTTCCCACTCGGGTTTTTCTCGAGTTTTAATGAGGCATATGCATCTCGCAAGCAAAGGGCCCAAGGGGAGTGTTGAGAAACCCCGAAGCCCACCAAGGCCCATGTGGTCCCTTATGCCAAACCCTAGAGAGCGCTTATAAAGAAGGAGGGGTCCCCTATGTACGTAATTCATTAGCAATAAAGAATTTCCGCCGCTCTCCCTAAACACGTGTCTCTCTCTTTTGTTCTCCACTTCAGATCTGTTCGGGAACCCCGGACTATTCGATAGCGAGGTTCCTCAACAAAAACAACCGAGATTCTACTGTCGCGGAACAGCAGCGTTTCTTTGCCACCAGTAGTCAAGTGGCATTTCCCTCTCACTGGTCATTTCCGTGTGGCCCCATCGAGGATTTGCACCCTTGACGGTCGCACCGCACGCCTCTTGTCGCAATGTCGCCCAGTCGTCTCGTCCCACACCGCCCGTGCATGCCTGGCGTCGCCTCCCCACCCCCCCCCCCAAGAGGTGGGTGTTGGGCGTGTCGTGTTTAGGTCTAATGGGTTCCAGATCGTGACGTGATATGTCTGTTCGGTACAGCCATCTCATCGTGTCGGGGTTATGTCCGTCATATTCGTCTCCAAATATGTCGTGCTGGTTCAGATCCTGTCCTATTAAATGTGTAGAGTCATGGACGTTGTTATCGTCGGTTTGTCAACGTGGACACTACCAAAGACGAGGAGCAAGCGTTGACCGTCGGTGAGGATTCGATACACATAATTATTTGGCGATAAGGAACTAAAATTTATTCATTCATCGATACAAATACAAAGTTATTGCTTCGTTAAAAACCTTACGTCCTAGATTGAGATTCCTCTGGTAAGAAAAAGAGTAAAATAATAACATACGTACATACATACATACATACATACATACATACATGGCGGGCATGACGACGGAGGTGCGCGAGGGGCTAGCGCACTTCTCCGCCTCGCCGCACCCCGTAAAACCACATAGCATCATCGCCATTTTTTGCTGCTGTGCGGTGGCAGAGCACTAGTTACCGACGGCGGACAGGAGGACTGAGGAGGACGAGAGGAGGAAGGGGAGCAGGAGCCGAGCCAAAGAAGGGAGCGGGAGCCAAGCCAGAGAAGGGAGGTTGGTTCGGGTCTGACCGTAAGGCTATGGTTGCAACAAATCACACAAGCCAAATAGACACAGTCTCACTTAAACCCAAACTCAAATCAATCCCCATTCTCCGATTCCCCATTTCTCATATCCCTAATTCATGGTCCATTGAGAGAGAGGACTCACCAGGTGAAGAAGGGGCGCCGGGCTTGCCGGCCATCGGGTGAAGGAGGGCTAGAGCGGGATCTACGGGTGGAGAAGGTGCGCCGTCGCCCGTCGGGTTGGGTGGAGGAGGGGCGCCGCCGGGCCGGGTGCATGAGGTGCGCCACTGGGCTGGGTGGAGGAGGGGCGCCTCGTCGACCGCCGCCGGCCGAGTGGACAAGCCGAGGAGGGTGGTCAGCTCGACAGCTCGCCTCGCTAGAGCCTCATCAGGTCTGGCCGTCTGGCCACCGAGGCTGGGCCATGAGTAGGCCTGGGCATTCGGTTAATTCGGTTTTTTCGATTTTTAAAAATTTCGGTTTTTGAGATCTGAAAATCGAACCAAAACCGAATAGACGCATAAACCGAACCGAATTAACCGAACTAATTCGATTCGGTTTTTCGGTTAACCGAATTTTGAACTAGCACATCACACATGAGAAATACATTCACTTCACAAGCGTCCAGGCTGACAACAATGAGAAGCAACTAAGAAGCAATGGCAAGGGCGCAAGGCGTCAAGCAGTGACAAAATACAATGTCCAGCACATCACACATGCAATGAAAAAATAGTTCACGCTAATGTTTGCCAATTTAGTTGACGCTAACAAATTTAGTGAGGCAATACCCTAAACCTCCTTGTTCCTCCTCGCCTAAACCCCGGAGCCATCTGCCAGTAGGAAACACATCTTTTTTTTTTCTGATAAAAGAGAAGTGTATGGTTGAGTTATAAATATCATTTTTGGTACATGAGAGAGGGGGGGAAATGAAGGACAGGATGATAATGTTAGAGCAAAAATTTTGACTGCGTGATGGAGCTATTGGTAATTATTAGAGTGAGTTAAACCTTTTGTAGTTAGGACTCAGGAGTGAGTTTATTTTCTTGATGTCTAAAATTTTGACTACAGCAGAAAGTTTGAGAAGCCAGTGATTTCTTTCTTTACCCATTCTTTGGTAGATCAAAGTGAGTCAAACATATACAGATATCATGTTCTTTGCCCACAAAATTATTTAAATCTCAGTCTTTATGCAGTGTTGTTTAAGTCAATCTATTGGTGAGATTGGAGGCAATATACTAGTTGGAGAAAGAAAACAACCCTAGAAATTATCTCATTAATTGGCCGTCGGACCGCTGGATGTGCCGCACCGAGATCGAGGCCGCCGCCGCCCAAGGACCGTGCGGCCGAGGCTACCACTGCCTCCACGTGTCAGATCTGGCTGACGCCGAGCGCCCGCTGTTGACTCGGCGGTGCTCGCCGACGCAACCTCCACGCCGCCCGCCTCCGCTGCATCGCCACCACAATCTTCTCGGTTGATCTCGTCGCCGAAGCCCGCCGCCTCGCAGACGCCCAAACGACCGTTGCGGGTGGTGCAGAGTCTACGAGGCCGACGAGGGAGGCGTCGCATGGCGTGGAGGTGGAGCTGCGGATGGAGGCCAGGACATGCGAGCTCTGCACTTGGTGATTGGTGAAGGCGAACGAGGAATGGCTGGGATGGGTGTCAATGGTAAGGAATGGGGAACGCCGAACGGGCGAATGGGAAGGACGGAAGGACCGAAGTCACCGATGGAATGGGGAATGCAGACACTCGCTCTGGTGGAGATGTGGAGTCGAGTATTAATCAGTTGGTTGGGTTTTTCGATTTTTGAGAGTCGGAAACCGAACCGAAAATCGAAAACCGAATAGCACTGAAATAAAAACTGAACCGAAAACCAAAAAAACCGAAATAATTGGTTAATTCGGTTCGGTTCGGCTCGATTTTTCGGTTTCGGTTTAAATATGCTCACCCCTAGCCATGAGGGGAGCTAGGGAGGGGCGGGCTAGAGGGTGAAGGAGGGGGTGGGGTGCCGACCGTCGGGGTGGGGCCGTGAGCCTGTGAGGGGAGGAGCCGGCTGGGCACCGGCGGGAGGCGGGAGGAGGCGCGAAGCCAAAGGGATGCGTGGTGCTCGGGAGTCGGGAGGAACCGAGGAAGCAACCGAGGAGACAGGACCGAGTCTAGTCGGCCGAACCAGATGATAAGGTCAGAATGATTAATTAGTAAATTGTAAATACCATGAAATATCACTGTATAATTGCATATAAGATTTTTGGTTGATTAGTAAATTATTCTCTAGTATAACTTATTATAGGTTCTATAAAACGTATTGTAGATCTATAAAAGATGGACAAACAAACCTTGCACAACTATTTTTCGAACAATCCAAGTGCAAGTAATCCTCGAACCAACAAGAGCACAACTCAACCAAACAAGCCTCAGATTGATTTTAATCCAGATGATATCATCGTTGATCCAGCATGTCGCGTAGCAATTGAAGATTATCCCAATGAAATTAGAGATCAAGTGAGGAGGGCATATTTGTTGAAGGGTCCAACTCGACCATTCGGCTATGTTTTTCCAAAGAAAATAATAGATCGTTTGAGATCTTTTCAAAAATCATGGTTCAAGGGATTTGACTTGTTAGAATATATCATGTCAAAGGATGTTGCCTTTTGCTTTTATTGCTTTCTTTTTAAGAGTCCAGCACATCCCAAATATTTTAGCAATAATGCATTCACAAAAGATGGGTTCGTTAATTGGAGGAATGCTAAGAGAAGTTTAAATGATAATGTTGGTGGACCTAATAGTACTCACAACTTTTTTAGGCAAGCATGTGAGGATTTCAATAATCAAAGATTAAGTGTGTCACATAAATTAGAAGCTCGTGGTAAGATGGACAAAATTGCATACAAAATTTGTCTAACTGCTTCTCTAGATTGCGCAAGATTTCTCTTAATGCAAGGTGAAGCTTTTTGTGGATATGATGAATCTTCTACTTCTATCAACAAGGGCAATTTTAGAGAGTTGGTGGAGTGGTATAAAGATAAGAAGGAAGAAGTAAAGAAGGCATTTGATGTAGCTCCTAGGCATTGTACCATGATTTCTCCATAGATTCAAAAGAACCTTGCGAAAGCTTGTGCAGAACAAGTCACTGAGGTGATTATGGATGAGATTGGAGATAGAAAAAATTTCGTGCTTATTGATGAATCCAGAGATGTATCAATAAAGGGGAAAATGGTTATGATTGCGAGGTTGGTACTTGATTTTATATTTTTACGGATACTATTTATGCATTGTATTATTGTCCTAACTTGTATAGCTTGTGGTATGTAGATTTGTTAACAACGAAGAGAAAGTCATGGAAAGGTTTCTTAAACTTATTCATGTTAAAGAATGTACTTCTGCTGCACTGAAGGGTGCATTGCTTGACGTGCTTGCAGGATATGATTTACCTCTTTCTAGACTTCGTGGGCAGGGATATGATAGAGCTTCAAATATGAGAGCGGAATTTAATGGTTTGCAAAGACAGATTCGAGATGAAAATCCGTATGCTTTCTAGGTCCACTGCTTTGCTCATCGGTTGCAATTAGCGATTGTTACTGTCTAAAATAGTGTAAAAGCTATTGCTGATTTCTTAAATTATGTTCCTTTGATTGTGAACACTGTTAGTTCATCTTGCAAGAGGATGGATGCTTTGATTGAAAAGCACCGTGAAGTCTTATTGGAGAAGGTGGAGAATAGCTTGGTTCTCACTGGAACGGGATTGCATCAGGACATTAGCCTAGATATACTTGGAGATACTAGATGGGGCTCACATCACAAAACCTTGCTCCGTCTGTATCAAATGTGGGAGACAACAGAGGATGTGCTAGAAATTGTAAGTGATGATAATCATCAACCGTCTAATTCTGGTGGAGCATATGGTTTGGTAAGAAAAATAGAAAGTTTTGAATTTGTGTTCATCTTGCATTTGATATTGGACTTGTTAGGCATTACAAATGAGTTATCACATGAATTCCAAAGAAAGGATCTGAACATTATTCATGCCATGGGTTTGATTATGGATGTAAAAGAGAACTTGCAAAACATGAGGAATAATAGGTGGGAGTCATTGTTCGAACGAGCAAAAAGCTTTTGTGAAGCAAATGGCATCACTGTTCCAGATATGGATGAAAGCACTCCAATTATGGGTCGAATGGCATGTCGAGGCCATACAGTGACTCATAATCATTTCTATAGAGTTGACATCCTCTATGCTGCCATTGATGCCACTAAGTCAGAGATAAATCATCGCTTCAATGAAGTTTCTACAGAGCTATTAGTATGCATGTCTTATCTCGACCCAAGAAACTCATTCTCCAAGTTTGATGTTGACAAACTTATGCGACTTGCTAAGATTTATACTGATGATTTCACCATAGGTGATCGTATATTGTTAAGAACTCTGCTTCAAAACTACATTCTCAATGTTAGGAGAAGCATATAATTTCGTAGATGTCGTGATCTTACAAGACTCGCAGAAAAGATGGTTGAAACCAGAAAAGACAAAACCTTTCCATTGGTCTATCGTCTTATTGAGCTAACATTGATCCTTCTTGTGGCAATAGCATCAGTTGAAAGAATATTTTCAGCAATGAAAATTATCAAGACAAACTTGCGCAACAAAGTCTCTGATGATTGGCTCAATGATTTGATGGTGTGCTACACTAAACGGGAAATATTTAAAAGTATTGATGATAAAACAATCATGGATCGCTTCCAAAAAATGAAATCTCGTAGAATGGACTTGCCTTCCTATCCTAGTCATAGCTAGCAGTTTTGCGGTACGTTGCATTTCATTTCAGTGTTTGTAATTATTCATGCTTTTTTTAATTGCCTCACTAATTTAGCTACTTTTGTTCTACAGATTTCTACTTACACGCATATCGACATATATGGGCATTCACGGTGTTATATTCGTTACCAATGTATCTTATGTGTATTTACATTTTTACTTTCACTCTTGTCTATTTACATATGAATTTCGATTACGCTAAGTATTTTGAATTACATACATTTTGGTATGGTTTTCTTCTGTTAGCGGACTCCCAAAAGCACCCCTTTTATTTTTATCCTGCGTACGCCACTGTACATACTATCTACTCCCTAATGTTCAGGTCGTTCATGCATTCTGAATCAGCGAGATAAAGCAGGGGTAGAGGAGGGCGAGATGAGACGTCGAAGGCATGAGGAGATACTACGTTGAATGGGTGAGGAGACGAAGGGGAGAGGTAATATTTTATGACAGTTTAGGTCACTAGGGTAAAGTAATTGATGATAGGTTGGGTTATAGATATGATATTTTTTATAAAAGGGTTGTTTTCGTGGTAGACCAGACTAAGCACAGCGTAGTCGATCATACTATGTCGTACTGCCCATTGTATTGAGTTTCTAAGTCTAACATTGCCCATCATTCATGTCAGCACGGCTGAAGACATGTGTATCGTGTCGTGCAGACCGGTTATATGGAGAGCCATCCTAAAAAGACACGCCCGTTGACCAGGTCTACTGTTGTAGCCCGTAATTTTTTTAAAATTAGCCATCGTCACATTTTTTTACATATTTGACCCCTGGACCCACAAAAATCGTGCCCGGGAGGCGTTGTGTCAGCGTTTCGAGTACCAGCGAGTGAATTTTTAAGTCTAAGGGGTCGCGCGCTCCCTCTCCTTGAATGGTTAGACTCAGGAGTCCAAGACGTATACTGGTCCGGGCCGAACGTCCCTACTCCAGTTCGTGTGGTGGTGCTTATATTACCGTGGGTGCATATGACTGCACTGTTTTTACAAGCGGGAGCTGAAAGCTCGAGAGCGTGAGAGCAAGGAAGCCTATTCGTGAGGATCGAGAGCCGGGAGTCCGTCTTTTGCTCGTGCGTGTGTGTGTGTTTGTGCGCCTGAACCTCTTCTTCCCCCTCAGAGGGACCTGCCTCCCTTTATATAGCTCGAGGGGGCAGGTTACATGGGGAGTTGGAGAGAAAGGGATGAAACGACCTACGCTAAGAGCTCTGGTCCTTCGTCTTGGCGATTGGTCAGCGTCTGCTTCGCCCCATGCCGGGTTGGTGGACTTGCTGAGCAGAGCAGCTTGCCGTTTTCTTGGGAAATAGTGCACCGCCTCCGCAAGCCTAATGCACGCCGGGCGCGTTGCCTCGAGGAGCGTGTCCTCACGCCGCGCTGTCTCGACGATGAGATTGGGGCTTGACTTCGGCAACCTCCTCGCCTCCTCGGGAAGGAGCCATCCGCCTCGCGCAGCCGCTCGAGCGCCGTGTCCGCAGGCACGTGGTCGGCGACCGCGAGGCTCGATAGTTGGCCCTCGGCAGATCGCCGGCCTTGGTCGGAGATCGGGAGTCCGACCCGCGAGGCCTGACGCCTATCGGGTTGGGGACGAGCTTGGGCAGCTCGTTAGGTCGGGGTCGATCGTCCTTCGTGACCCCGTGGGGCTTTTGGTCGGAGTCGGTCTTGGGGCGACCCGTTCGTTACTCTGGGCCGTTGGGGTACCCATGGTACGAGTACTCGTCACGTTGCATAGGCAGAGCAGTGGACTGGGGATGCTGCAACGCCCCCAGTCCGACACTTGGCGGCAAAAACAAAAAAAGCGAAAAAAAAAAGAAGAGTGGAGGCATGCAGCGGACTGGAAGCACTGCATGCTACAGTGTTTTCGGGTGTTTTTTTGCTTATAAGAGTAGGCTAAGTATGAAAAAAATACATTTGTATTTTATCATGTTTTATAAATGCATTACAATAGAAAAAAATATACGATGGTTAGTTTTGAAAAAATAATTCTTCGAGTAACATTTTATTACTTTTATTATTGCAAAAGAAATATTATTGACGGTAACATTTTAATTTTCAGAACTTGCCGGTAATATATTCTTCTCTTTTCGTAAAATATCTGAGGACTCAGATTCATGGGCCAAATTACCACAATAATTCTTTTCGTCAATAATATTTCTTTGCAATAATAATAGTAATAAAAAATATTGCCTGTAAAAAATATTATTGAAGGTAATTTGATCTATTATAATGCATTTATAAAACCTGATAAAATAAAAATATATTTTGTTTCCATAGTTAGCCTCCTCTCAAAGCAAAAAAGAAAAGAAAAACACTACAGCATGCAACGGACTGTAGCATGCAGCGCTCCCAGTCCGCTGCATGCCTCCACTCTTCTTTTTTCGCTTTTTTTTTTTTTTGCCGTCACGTGTTAGACTGGGGCGTTGCAGTGTCCCTAGTCCGCTACTTTGCTTGTGCAGCGCCTCTCGGGCGCGGTTTTCACACGCCTGCAGGCCAAATCTGTAAAAAAAATGTGATGATAGCTAATTTAAAAAAATATTTTTTTTTCAGGCTACAACAGTAAACTCTTCTGCGTTCTGCGGTTTTCGCTCGTTTTCCGGGGCATCTCGCGCCCGACCATACCGCGACACCGGCCTCGGCCCTTGCGCGCCCACGGCCAACCGGTGGATGGTGGTATGGTGACCAGCGACCACCTGCCCGCCTGCGCCCATCGACTGGCCTTGCCGGCTTGCCGCCTTCAACTGAGACTGGATTTTGTGAGACTGGATTCTTTTGATAACCAGCTCTCGGTGTTGGCAGTTGGCACCGTTCGATTGCTTCGTTCGCCTCTTGTACACTGCTCCCCGTACGGCCAACACCCATGTCTGGCGAATGGCATGATAAAAGTAACTCATCACATCTCTTTTCTTTTCTTTTTTTAAAGAAAAAACTCATCATTGCTCCTCACGATTATTCGTCGATTTTGAGTTTTGACTTTTTTGTGGGGGCCCGTGAAGAAAGTTGCGCCCTAACCTAACAGCAATCGTGAGGGCTGACCGTTCAAATTAGCCTATTTGCGGCCCAGTAACTAGCACCGATGCTGCAGGTTCTTTCGACATGTTGAAAGTTGAAACGCGACCACTGAACATACCACCATCGCAACCGCCAACGTCAATCGTCACGGCGGCGGCACCATGGACTGGATTGGATTCGTCTCACCGTCAGTCGGCAAGTACGCCGCGCGGCTGTCTCGTGCCGCAAATTCTCTAGCCCACGCGCACCACGCCGCACGCGTTACGGCTTCTGCTAGAGTTCTAGACTTGGCGTGCAATGACGATGGCGCTAGCGTTTCCTTCTCCACTCGAAGGTTTCCTACCTCGTACTGTTTAGGAATTCCTATCTTAGTTTCAGGAGCTGGTCTGACTTCTTTATTCTTGAAGAAACATAAAAATACAGCTAACTACACAAGTGAACTTCCTTTATTTTCTTTGCTACTGCAAGCACAAATGTACAACTCAGTATTATCTATTTAGAGAACCGAGTCTACTTGGCCGGTAAGGAACGGACTTGACCCCTTAGCCCACCCATATTTAAATCCTACATTCGTCTAAGTGTTCATCCCCTCTTAAATGAAATGACAGAGCGCCCGATCAAATTTCAAAAAATGTATTTTCTAATCAAAGAGGCACTCATTTCCATTTTGCACCAGGCAGGGGCGGAACTGACGGGGGCGGGACCCCAAAAATTCTGAAAGTCCAACACCTGGTATTTGTCAAAGCCCATTAGGTCGTCAGCAATACCCCATTTTCTAAACCTATGCTTAGCGTCCAGACTCACTGACTCAACCATATATCCCTAATTGACGTGCGGGTGAGGAGCTGGCGGCGGGCGACGTGGGCGGCGGGCGGTGGGCAACGGCCAGTGGTAGGCAAGGCACGGGCGGCGGGTGGCGGGGGGCGACATGGGAGGCACCGCGGCAGGACCGCAGGAGGCGGGATTCAGGACCAGGAAACGAGGGCGAGCGGCGCGGTCGGTGGCTGGGAGGCGAGGCCCGGCGCCGGGCTTGGGGCCTCGTGCAGCGCCGACGAGAGGTACGCCATGCAGCCCGGCGCCGGGCGCGGAGGCGACACGGGCGGTAGGACCGCAGGAGGCGGCGTGGGCGGGGGCAGTGGCCGGCGCGAGGCCGCTGACACTGGAAGAGAAGACGCTGAGGAACAACACTGACTGCGTCTAATTCCTCACCTCGCCCCTCATCTGCAAGAAGATATACTACCATCTTGGTGACATTTCCTCTATCTATCTCTCTGCAATCTAGCCTGGTTTTCCGGATGACGTTTTGCACGATTGGAACTTAGAATTTTTTTTTTTTTTTGGAGAATTTGGTTTAGGAATCGGGCCGGAGTAGGATTTCTGAGCAAGGTCCAGAGGAATTTCACGGTGCAAGATCAAACCTTTTAGATGATTCATCCCGCATCCACGATATTTTGTGGCGATGACATAAGAACATATTATGATCATCCATCGTCCAATTCCCGAGCGCTTGTAACTCTCACGATGTGACCTCGTCAGGCTCGGGCCGCTCGGCTAGTCGATCGCACATTTGCACAGGCCAGCCTTCGACGGCAGGCAATTTGCTAAGCTGGGAATGAGCCCGTGACGCCGAACGTTCAACCGGAGGACAACACGGCCGGCGGCTGGTTGGCGACATCCAAGTCGCTGTGTCGTACGATATTTTAGCAGAGAAACGCAGCACTCTGCCTCGTGCCGAACTCGCGGAGTGACAGCAACGGCTCGAGTTCTCCGAAGGATCTGACGTGACGTGCCGGGTGCGCCACTGACTCGCCCGAGCCTGTTGCTTTTCCGCAACTGACAAGGAGAGCACGTCGGATGATTCGACCTATTTGTTAGCTTAATCGGATCGTACCGAGGATCGAAGATTTCTTAAGTTACAGTTCATATTCCAACTCTACGGGATTCCTTTCCGTAAGGAAAGATAGTGTGGTAGGATAAAAAGATACGAAATTTTATTTAATTGTTTCGTCTTAGAGAAAAAAAAAGAGAGGCTAAACACGGTATAAGAAATTAAGGGTCTGTTTAATTTGAAGCTAACTTTATCACGTCTAAACTTAAACGTGTTATAAATTCTTAGACGGATGTTGGGTTCGTTGCCACAACTATAACTTACCACGCTTTGTTAGCTCTATGTTCTAGAGCGTGATAGACTTAGTTTTTTGTCAAACTATATCATATTTGTGATACTGAATTTTGTTGTGATAAAAAAAATACAGGGTAGCATACTTGACTAATATTAATTTCGGCAACATTATCGTCTAATCAAACGAACCCTACCTAGCATCTTTTGGACGTGGGACTGAGGCAAAGAATTTGTCAGTCTCTATCCCCGCCGTTGTCTTTTCTCGACGCCGAGCCACACGCCCACACTCGGTTCTTCTCTCCTCCCTCCAACCAACCCTGTCTTGGATTCCTACGCAACTCCCTCCTTCACTCAACCGCGCAAAAAGAGGAAAAGAAACATCGACAGCATAAGGTGCTCGTGCCGTGCCCTTCACTCGTTTGGCCCCCACATATCCAGATCTGCAAGCTTCATCGGTCCATCTTATGGTTGGTTAGATACAAAAGTACACGCAAGCATAAAAGGAAGACATAAAATTTAAGTGAAAAACTCTTATAGAAAAAAATCATAGGAGACAAGATATACTATTTTGTTCAACGATTAGTACATAGGGTTGGCATATATAGCTGAAATAGAGTCCGAGTTTCGAAGAATTGATTCTATTGGTAAGTTAGGATATTGAGGAATTTGAGAGAATCAGAGATTATCTCTAACAAACCTCTCCTTGATTCAAAATCCATAATAAAATTATCAGTATAAAACCCTGAAAGGCAATTAAGCACCATGAATACCAACCAAGTCAAGACAATACTTGAACTTGGTATTTGAAAGTGTCTTGGTGAGTATGTCTGTAGGATTTTCATCAGTATGTATCTTTTCTACAATAACTTGTCCTTTAGTAACAACATCACGAATAAAGTGGTACTTGATATCAATGTGCTTGATCTTGACATGATACATATCATTCTTGGTCAAACAAATAGCACTCTGGCTATCACAATAAACCGTAAAAGTATCATGTTTAATGCCAAGTTCAGAAACTAGATCTCGCAACCAAATAGCTTCCTTAACGTCTTCAGTAGCTGAAACATACTCCTCTTCAGTAGTAGAAAGAGCGTCAATGGACTATAAGGATGCTTTTCTAACTGATTGCAGAACCACATGAAGAGAAGATATATCCAAAAATTGACCTTCTTTTATCAAGATCACCAGCATAATCAGAATCAAGAAACCCAAGAATATCATTTGTCTTCACTTTATTCTTATCAAACTTCAAGCCAAAATTAGAAATGTCTTTCAAATAACGAAGAATTCACTTAACTGCATTCCAATGCTCTTTGCCAGGATTATGCATAAATCTACTAACAACACAAACAGAATAAGCTAAATCTGGTCTGGTGCAAACAATAACATATATGAGATTACCAACTGCACTAGAGTAAGGAACACGAGACATATAATCTTTGTCTTCTTCATTAATAGGGCACTGATTTAAGATAATTTAAAGTGTGAGGCAAAAGGTGTAGAAACAGATTTGCAATTACTGAGATTAAATCAGTCAACTACCTTCTCAATTTAATTTTTCTGAGATAGAAATAATGTATCAACTTTGCGATCACGCTGAATTACCATCCCAAGAATTTTTTTAGCTGGACCAAGATCTTTCATCTCAAATTCATGACAAAGTTGAGCCTTCAACTATTTAATCAGTAACTTGTCATGAGAAGCAATAAGCATATCATCAATATAGAGCAGCAAATAAACAAAATAACCATTTGAAAACTGTTTGAAATAAACACAGTTATCATAATTGTTACGAGAATATTGTTGTGCAATCATAAAGGAATCAAACCTTTTATACCACGCCTAGAAGCTTGTTTAAGACCATAGAGAGACTTTTCAAATGACAAACTAAATCATCTTTTTCAGAGTAGCAAAACCCTCGGTTGTGTCATAAAATTCTCTTCTTCTAAATCTCTATGTAAGAAAGTAGTTTTAACATCAAGTTGATCTAGTTCTAAGCCAAATAAAGCAACAAAAATAAGTATAACCCGAATTGATGAGTAACATACAACAGAAGAAAAAACTTCGTTAAAGTCGATACCTTCTCTTTAGTAAAAAAAAACCTTTTACCACTAAACTTCTCTCCAGGTTGCAGCTTGGCCTCGTCAGCATCGCGCTCACGCTCAACTTCTCGTGGTGGGCCACCGCTGGCATGCTCTTCCCCTGCGGCGGCTGCCCGCAGACGTGGCACAGCTTCTCCCTGGAGGAGTTCGTCGGCTTATGGGAGTTCGTCAAGCTCTCCACCGCGTCAGGCGTCATGCTATGCTTGGAGAAGTGGAGAACTGGTACTACGTAGAGAATACTCATCTTGCTGACCAAAAACCTCAAGAATGTGGTTATTGCGATGGATGCATGCGGCGCTCGGCTGCGAGCATGAGGATTTAGAGGTGGGCGACACGGGCTCATCGTACTTCGGGCCGGAACCGTGCTGGGCCACGTCGGCTCGCCGTGCCGGCCCAGCTCGCTTTCGGCGAGCCCAAGCAAGGCCCATTTACACTTCGTGCCGTGCCGGTTCAGACTCGGTCCATTTACACTATTGCGATGAGAGAAAATGACCTAAATTTGCTTGTAGTAGCGTGCGTACGCGATGCTACGGTGCAGCGAATGTATAGCCACCTTGATCAAAGAAATATGTAAATCTACAATCGAGCAACACGCATGGACAGAGATCCTTGGCAATCACAATAGTGACTGCCCAGTTTGCAGTTGCTAGGCATCCAACTGTCGGATCGAGTGAATCGACGGTCCGGATTAATAAAACGGTTTTGCTACAGTGATTTTTGCTACAGTAAACTTCGCAAGACCCTTGTCCAACACGCATTCGCTTAGATCATCCAAAATAAAGTGGGGCTATGCATTGTGCTAATTAATTAAATCATTATTAGCGAACACGCATTCGTTCTTTTGTGTATCTCTGAACAAATTAGCAAAGTAAGTAAATAAATGACAAGAAGAAATGTGCACGCAAAGCAATGACTAAATGAAAGCATGCAAAAGAAACATCCTGTGTGGATATCAGTATTGCTAGCAATGGACACAAATATTGGGGAAAAAAGAAGTAAATTTTATTAAATCTTGAACATGTACAGAGCTACTGCCTCGTTAAAAACCTTACACCCCGGTGTGGGGTACCCCCGGTAAGGAAAAGAGTACAGTAACTACGTTTATATACATAGACTACCCGAGGCTGAGATTGTTAAAGTCGGTTACCGCGTCCGTGATCTCCTGATCCTCTGGCTGATGTTATGTCCTCTCATCTGCACGCTCCCAGTCTTTGAGGCATGTAATTGCCTCAACCATCTCAGGTGTGAGAGACAGCCTCCTCGGCTCAAGTATCCTCCCCACCAAATTGAAAGTGGATTCCGACGAGACAGTGGACATCGGAACCGTAAGTACATCCCGTGCGAAATGGGATAGCACGGGGTAAATACGTTGGTTATTCTTCCACCACAAAAGCAAGTTAAGTTGATTTTCCTTGTCCATGTCAAGCTCGGACTCCATGAAAGGCGTGTCGAGGTAGTGGTTGATCTCTACCCGTGGATTCTATTGCGGCCTACTTGGCGTTTCGGAAGATGAACCAGACGATTTGCCTTTCAGCTTCTTCCACATGTTTGAAGAGATCGAACTGCCTCGTGCTTGTTGCGTTGTTGAGGTAGATCTTCGTGCTTTACTTCTGGTGCCAAACTTCTCGTAATATTTGTCGAAAACTCTGAAAAACTTATTATAAACATGAGTATAGGCCTCGGAGAAATCAAGGTCGAATGCCTCACCTAATCCCTCGAAGGCGCCCTGCAAGTCAGAAAATCTTCTCCGATGATCCAAAATGACAGCAAAACAGTACAAATGTGGAATAGCTTGAAAATATTTTAAAATTTTTTGCTCCATTGGTTCTATAATGGAATGTAAAACATAATTATCTCTATTTTCTTTAAAAGCATTAGCAATAAGCCAAAGCCACTCGATGACTAAGCAAGAAGTTGGGTAGTACACACCGGATAATTTTTTAGTTGCGTCGTAAATTTTAAAAAAAAAATTGCGAAAATGACTAGCAATTATCCAATCCGCGTCAGTAACCAATACCTCACCATTATTGCAGAGGTGAACACTACCGCGTGCCCTACCCCCGGCCGCGGGCGTGCCACAGGCGTGCTTTGGGCCTTCGTGCCGTCAACGGGCCGGGCCAGCACGGGCATGGCCCAAACGACCGTGTCGCCTGTCGTGCTTTCGCTTTTTGGGCCCAGACGACCGAACTACTAAGAACGAGGCCGACACGAGACGGCCTCTAACGCGTGCGGCGGGCTTAGGCCGTTGCCGCGTGCCCTAGGCCTACCACGCGAGGCACGGCCCATGTGCCCACCACTAATGAGGATAGTTGTCCACGCTTCCGGCACTTGCCCCAGTCCATGAGCTTCTCGCTGTCGTTCTGGCCGTTCATTGTGATCTGCATTTTTTTTAGGTTTTTATGTCTATTATTTTATGTTTGTTATTGATGGATTTTTTATCACAAATTCAAGCTATCATACATGTTATTGATGGTATTCACGTACAGTTCAGGCCATTATACATATTCTTGGCAGACTTCTTTTGCGATTCAGGTTGTTGTGCTTATTATTGGCAGTATTCATGCGGGATTTATCATTGGCGGATTCTTATCAATTTATTCTACGTTTCATCGTCGGTTTCTTTGATATTTCATCATCGATGTTTTTTGACGTTTCATCATCAACTTTGGAGGAAAAAAATATCAGTTGAGTAGACAACTGAATTTGGTGTTTTATTCACCGTTTGGATATGTTGACTAATATGGAAGTTTTGGCAACATTTATTTGGAATTTGATGACACCCTGATGGTAATATTATATTCTTCGGAGTTTTTCTAGTGAAGGTTTTGCTCTAATGTCAATTTGAGATGAATGTTTAAAGTGCAAGGAATTTGTTTCTACATGGATACTACAACATTGTTTTGTTGTCATTGCTCGATATGATATAGGGTCTCGTCCCCGGGACCGATTACTCGAGCTCATGCACGCCAACTCAATTACTGTGTGAATTCGTTCCTCGGCTTCATACTAATATTTTAATGGATGGAATGCTATTTAATTCTTGTGATGATGTCCTTTGCCTCAGGAACTTGGGTGAGGAACCAACCAAGATGAAGGATAGAAGAGAAGTGCACGAGTTCGGTTCAGATTCGACTCCGTGACAGGGCTGACTTGTTTCGGCCGCCACGGCTACATCCGACTCCGTTTTGGGCGTTCTTGTACTTCACTGAAAGCTTATCAAGTCTACTTTCCAATGGATCTGGAATCACATCCAAACTCCTTCTGAGTTGACGGGAATCGTTCAATCAAGCAGCGTCACTTTTCAGTCCAAGTCAAAAGTGGGCCTTTGGCCTTGTAACAAGGAAAGCCCACTTAAGGCTGCACCCTAGGTTCCTAGACGCCTCCACAATAAAAACAGCCAGCCGCTGCCATTAGATGGTGGGTTTTTTTAGATCAAAGATAGCAGTTGCTACTTCTTGTAATCGCGCGTGTTGGCTAAACCGCCCAATTACTTGTCATCGGAAACCCTCTTTGTGATTCTGAATGAACTCGTGGTTTCAATTATAATTTCGATTGCTTGTTCATCTTGTTCTTGCGTGTTCTTCGATTGCTTGCAGGACAAAGGCTCGTGGTCGCTGATCGTGCACCAAAGAAGATCAATAACAACTTCTGAAGTCGGTGTAACGATTGCTAAGGCGATCGTCTGGGACGGTGTAGTCTGATCGCCAACGCCTTCTTCCACCCAATCGAATCTATCCTCTCTCATCGAAAGGTCGGACCTATCCTCCTATCACGTGGTATCGAGCTCAAGGTTGATCGGTGAGAGATTTTTTCCCATCCATTATTTTACCTACACCCGTAAAACCATAAAAAACAAATAGGCGATTAGATCTCCCTTGTCCAAAACAGTTTGTGCCCTTGCTTTTGCTACTTTAGTTCTCGCTTGTTGAATTTACTGTTGCTCCGACGAGTCAAGTTGTCGGTCTTTAGTTTCATCCTTTAGAGTTTCGAAGTTCAGTCATGTTTTTGTCACGCTATGCTCATAATTTGAGTCGATTCGTTAGTAGATCGATCGAGTTGAGTTTGTTTCGCTTCTAGTGTGGGAGATCAAATTGTTGCCGATTTCCTTGCTTTGTTTACTAATCCGCTTGATTCTCTGTGGTTTACCAAAATAAATATCGCTTCCAAATATATATATAAAAAGAGGCCAAAAGTATACAAGAGCCGCACTCAAATCAAGGAGTTAAAAAAGGCAAGTGCATATAGAAAAGCCGCACCAAATCGTAGAAGAAAAAGGCAAGTGCAGGATAGAAAAGCCGCACCAAATCAGAGAAGAAAAGGCAAGTGCGATTTCAAAAGCCGCACTAGATCAATTGCAAATCAAAGTTCGAGAGAGAGAGAGAGTATCTTTTAATTACCTTTATACCCTGGTTTTGCCAAAAGTCCTTTGTGCAAATTTTGTTTTTAGGGTCTCCGAGTTCATCTAAGAGAGTTTGTGACCCTCCAAAAAAAAAAAAAAAAAAACTTGTCTGCTTTGGGCGCTTTGTGACGACGCTTGTGTCTTGGCTCGCCTCTAGTACGGTTCGGGACTAGGACCAGACTGCACCGTCAGAGAACGCTTATTTAGCTTGCTGTGACTAACGTGGTGAAGGTTACTCCTTGTGCTATTTCAGCCACCTATAGCTCCACAGATTGTCTCCTACTGGGTTGTTTGTCTTGTCGGTTGCCAACACCTCCTTGCTAAAGCTTGGTAAGAACAGTAAGAACTTGTTTGAACAGGTTGAGAGTGAGCGATTTGACACTAGCACACCACTTGTAGATAGGGATAATCTTGTTACTTGGTGTTAGCCTTTTTTTCTTTTGTTTTCTAACTATGGCAGGATCTAAGCCGATAAAGGGGACAACATTCACCTCGCACACGGGATCGTGATAAAGACTTCGAGCGCCAAATGAGGCTTCACACCGATGCGCTTGATGAGGACGCTCGTGTTACCAATGACCGCTTTGGTCAATTGGAGGCGCTCAAATTGACACCAACACCAAAATCACCGCTGGAAGTTTCAGGCGCAATCAACACCTCCTTGCAAGATTCTTGCAATGACTTGAGGAGAGGGATCGTGGACGCCACGATGGACATGTGAGCAGCTGCAGGTGAGACAATGAATGTGACTATGCAATGGACACGGGTTGAGGAAGAGGAGGATGATAGGCCACAACGACAGCCTACACCGCAACCGCCATGGTATGGGTTTATACCACCACGACGCATGTGTACGTGAACATGATGACTCCTAGGATCAATCAAATTCAAAGATGCCACCTTTTGATGGGAAATATGACCGATGCATACCTCACTTGGGAACTAGTCGTAGATCGTAAATTTGCTTGCTATGATTTTCCCGAACACAAGAGGGTTAGGGTGCAACTAGTGAGTTTATCGATTTTGCCTCCGCTGGTGGCGCGAGTATCGTAATAAGACCCCAAACAATGTGCCACAAACTTGGGATGCTTTGAAAAGGATCATGCGAGCTAGATTTGTTCCTTCGTATCATGCACTAGATTTATTACATAAGCTGCAAAGAATTGAGACAAGGTAGCAAATCAGAGAAGAATATTATCGAACTACAAACAGCATGTTGCGTTGTGGGTTAGTGGAAGAAGAGGAAGCCGCTATGGCTAGATTTATGGGAGGGTCGACCCGTGAAATTCGTGACATATTAGCTTACAAGGAATACAATTCTATCACTGCTTATTCCATCTTGCTTGTAAAGTCGAAGGGAAGTGCAGGCCGCGCAAGGACTAATGTTTCAGGTCGGACTACATCATGGCATCCACGCATTTCAAAGAAATGCCCCAAACCGCATCTTCACAAGGTACCACTAGCACCGCCACACACGCCCAACAAAACCAATGCCGCAGTATCCGGCAACAAAGGGTCAAGACCAACACCCGCCAAGAGCGCTCGTCCGCTGCATCCACGGAAGAACGAGGGATATTCAAGGCCTACAATGCAAGGGATTTGGGCATGCGAGGAAAGATTGCCCAAGCAAACGTAGGCCGATTGTGCGGATATCGTGAGTATTCTTCGCTAGTGATTTGGATGATGAGACATATGCTATGCTTGCCATTGACCATGCAGAAGTGGACATGAGAAGGAAGAAGAACATATTGTGCCGAAAATGCGTAACATTATGAGAGCCTTGTTGTTCAAGCGCGTGTTGAGTGCCCAAATGGGGAAGGTCGAATGTAACCAATGACATAATTTGTTTCAAACCAAGTGTGTGGTC
Organism: Otatea glauca; assembly: GCA_036346275.1. Taxonomy (NCBI): domain Eukaryota; kingdom Viridiplantae; phylum Streptophyta; class Magnoliopsida; order Poales; family Poaceae; genus Otatea; species Otatea glauca. The sequence continues at coordinate 79,150,460 of CM070715.1, read as the reverse complement.
ATGGAGCGCCATGCCGCGCCATCATTGATGGGGTAGTTGCAATAACTTAGCAAGTTCGAGATGGTTCAAAAGCTAGAGTCAAAACAAGCCCACATCCACACCGCATCACATCCAATGGTTTAACGACAATGTAAGATAAAGGTAACACGATTGGTAAGAGTGCACTTTGCCATTGGTTCAGATCATGACTATATTGATCGCGATGTTGTGCCTATGCAAGCATGTTCTATGTTGTTCTAGAGACCATGGCAAGACGATAAAGACACCTTGCATCATGGTAGAACTAATCAAGACTCTTTTGTGCATAAAGAGAAGAAAATTGTATTACATCCTATGTCTCCCAAGCCATTTTGAGGGATGAAGTTGTTAGAGCCAAAGAAAGAAAAAATCGAAAACATGAGAAGAGTGAAAATCGATTGTAGCAAAGGAATTTGTACAACATAAAGAGGGCAAGTCTAAATCGCTCATGATGTAAAAGATGAGATTAAACTGAAGGGTGCTTGTTTACTTGCTTCCAAATCTGATTTAAATGATTTGAATGATGGCTCAAGTTTGCTATGCTTTGGTTTGCAAAGAAGCTTTATTTTCATTTGAAGATACATCCTCTTCTTTGCCTCCTCACTGCATTAATCTTTGCAGAAAACATAGACATTTTTCCAAAGGAGGTGCCACGGATCGCCACCAATCCGTGGAATTGAGCATCAAATTGACCTCATTCCGGGCCTCCTTACCAAACCGTGCACCATACGTAACCAATCCGTAAGAAACCAAGGAGATACAACGATGTGTGCAAGAATTGCTTGAGAAAGGGTATGTGCGCTGAATCTCTTAGTCCATGTGCTGTCCCAAAGATTTTTAGTTCCTAAGAAAGATGGATCATGGCATGTGTGTGGATTGTAGAGCGATTAACAACATTACAATTAGATATCGTCATCCTATTCCTAGGTTAGATGATATGCTAGATGAATTGAGTGGCTCTCTTGTGTTCTCTAAGATCGACTTATGAGCGGATACCACCGATTCGCATGAAATTGGGCGATGAATGGAAAACAGCTTTTAAAACAAAATTTGGATTGTATGAGTGGTTAGTAATGCCTTTTGACTCACTAATGCACCCAGCACTTTTATGAGATTAATGAATGAGGTTCTGCGCCATTTCATTGGAAAATTTGTGGTGGTGTACTTTGATGATATTCGATTTATAGCGTAACTCTAGAACAACATCTTGATCATTTGCGTGGTGTTTTTCATGCCTTACGTGATGCTCGCTTGTTTGGTAACCTTGAGAAGTGCACCTTTGCACGGATCGAGTCTCTTTTCTTGGCTATGTTGTTACTCCGCAGGATTGAAGTTGATCAAGCCAAGGTTGAAGCAATACACAACTGGCGGCCCAACAACGGTCACACAAGTGCCAAGTTTCTTAGGACTTGCCGGATTCTATCGCCGCTTGTGAAGGATTTCAGCACCATCGCCGCACCATTGCACGAGCTCACTAAGAAGGGAGTGCCATTTGCTTGGGGCAAAGCACAAGAGAACGCCTTCAACATGTTGAAAGATAAGTTGACACATGCACCACTTCTCCAACCGCGATTTCAGAAACCTTTGAACTCGAATGTGATGCTAGTGGAATTGGGTTGGGAGGTGTGTTGTTGCAAGAAGGAAAACCTGTTGCTTATTTTAGTGAGAAATTGAGGGGCCTAGTTTGAACTATTCCATTTATGATAAGGAGTTATATGCGCTAGTTCGAACTTTGGAAACATGGCAACATTATTTATGGCCCAAGGAATTTGTAATACATTCTGATCATGAGTCATTAAAACATATTCAAGTCAAGGAAAACTAAACCGTAGGCATGCTAAGTGGGTTGAATTCATCGAATCTTTTCCTTATGTCATTAAACACAAAAGGGAAAGGAGAATGTTATAGCTGATGCATTGTCTAGGCGATACGCTATGCTTTCCCAACTTGACTTCAAAATTTTTGGCCGAAACGATTAAAGGGCAATATGAGCATGATGCTGAATTTAAAGATGTGTTGCTCAATTGTAAAGAGGGAAAATGTGGAATAAATTTGTCCTCAATAATGGGTTTGTGTTTAGAGCTAACAAGCTATGCATTCCAATTAGCTCCGTTCGCTTGTTGTTGTTACAGGTGAGCGCATGGAGGTGGGTGATGGGACATTTTGGTGTGAAAAGACAGAGGACATACTTGCTAGCCATTTCTTCGGCCAAAGATGAGGCGAGATGTGGAACGTTTTCGCTCATTGCACAACATGTCAAAAGCTAAGTCACGACATAACCCACATGGTTTGTACTTGCCCTCCCCTGTTCCTAGTGTGCCTTGGGAGGATATTTCTATGGACTTTGTTTTAGGTTGCCTAGAACAAAGAAGGAGGGATAGTATCTTTGTTGTGGTGGATAGATTTTCTAAGATGGCACACTTCATACCTTGTCATAAGAGTGATGATGCTACCCATGTTGTTGATTTATTTTTCCGTGAGATTGTTCGATTGCATGGTGTGCCAAACACAATAGTTTCAGATCGTGATGCTAAATTTCTTAGCCACTTTTGGAGAACTTTATGGGCTAAATTGGGGACTAAGCTACTGTTTTTACTACTTGTCACCCACAAACCGATGGGCAAACCAAGTCGTCAATAGAACTTTGTCTACCATGCTTAGGGCTGTTTTAAAACAAAACATTAAGATGTGGGAAGAATGCTTGCCTCACATTGAGTTTGCGATAACCGTCATTGCATTCTACTACTAAGTTGTGCCCTTTTGAGATTGTGTATGGTTTTGTTCCTCGTGCTCCCATTGATTTATTACCTATTCCGCTTCGAGAAATGAATTTTGATGCTACAACGCGGCCGAATCGATGTTAAAATTGCATGAGACAACGAAAGCGAACATTGAGTCTATGAATGAGAAATATAAACTTGCCGGTAGTAAAGGAAGGAAACTTGTAACTTTTGAACTCGAGATCTTGTTTGGTTGCATTTACTAAGGACCGCTTTCCTCAATTAAGAAAGTCTAAGTTGATGCCTCGCTGATGGCCCTTTTAAAGTATTGGAAAAGTTAACGATAATGCATATAAGCTTGAGTTGCTGCAGATTTTGGGGTCTCTCCCACATTTAACATTGCAGATTTAAAGCCATACTTTGGAGAAGAGGACGAGCTTGAGTCGAGGACGACTCCAATACAAGAAGAGGAGGATGATGAGGACATCACTTCTATGGATATAGCCACACCGCAAATATCAATTTATACTCCATTAGTTACAAGAATTTGTTTGTTCATATTGATATTTTTTTAGCAGTTTCAACCATGTTATGGATTTTCAGTAGGCAGTTTGCCGAATTTTGTGTTTCAGATAGAGCATGTCAAAAGTCTATGCTATGTGTTCTTTGCTATCTATCAAGCACCACAGGTGATATCTTGACTTATGACATTTGATGATTGAGTGTTTGTTTCATGATATCAGTTGCACAGACTCAAACTTTATTGGGGTTATGAACTATTCAAAACACAGTTTTCTTCGTCTGCTTTATTATAGCTGTGTGTTTGAATTGACTGTTCCAGTTTTTCTCTCGACCTACTAGTGGTTTACTCAATCTTGCTTCTATTCATTAGAAGCGTTTGGATAAGACTGTTCCAGTCTTTCATACCCTTTGTGTTTTTTGCACTACAAGTACTTGGATAGACTATTCCACTCTTCTTTGTTCATTAATCTTTTGGACTTTTAACGTACTTCGTATTTATGGTGCTTTATTACTCTTTGGGTTTTTCCAAAAACAATTTCATTATAGATTTTGAGTTAAGGGAAGATCTGTTAAAGATAACTCAAATATCTCTAACTACTGTAACTTTTGGTTTTGTCCGAATAGTTTGTTAGTCCAAATCTTTTATAATAGAACTTTTTTTGCTATATAAGTTAATCTCCTGTAGATGTAAAATGCAACATTATAGTGAATTTTATTTTTATTTTTTCTCGTAAGGATTTTTTTTCGTTAAATCTTGTCTTAAATTATTTTATCACGCTAACCCTAACCAGTGCTATCACATCTCTGACCCTAACATCCTACTTCCTAGCTCCGTCAATATATACCGCTCCAAAGGCACCCCCACCTTGAAACTGCTGGTTCTTGCGCCCATCGGGCCATGGATTCGCCGCGAGTTTGATCCGGTTAGCTCTCGAGTTTGCCCGTCCTTGGGTGGTGTTTTTTGCCTGGACGGAGCCGTCGTCCATGGCCGAGGTGGGCCGCGAGGCGGAGGGCGAGCAGGAGTCCACCCTGGAGCAGGGGCTCCTCGCTAGTCCGGAGGTGAGTTGATTTCTCTAGTTTGATGATCATCCGTGCGGTGCGGCTAATCTTTTTGTCTTTATTTCGTTTCTTTATGGATGGACCTGGTGTTTGAAGATGTATGTATACTTCCCGTGGGATAATAGGAGTTGTGTTTTGTTGGGTACTTGGGTGTGAGTCTTAATTAGATAATTAAGTTGGAAACCGGTAGTTTAGTTTACTAATGAAGATTATTGGCTTGGTTGACCGCCGAGTGTCGTGTGTGTTTGTAGATCATGTTTAGGAAACTTTAAGTGGGATTTATAGTAGTTCAGTTTAGTTATGGATAAGGAACATGTAAGGATAGCTGAATCCACCTCCGAGTCTCCGACTGCGCTGAAATTGGAAGGAAATACGTCTCAGTTTTGGTGTTATGCTTGCGCGGGTGGAACTTTGGAATTCCACCTGTAGAGTTAAATTTCTGAAGTTCGTACTCGTATTGTTTCAGTTTATCTCGAGTTAAAGACTGCCTTGTGATTGTGGGTTATTCATAACCTAACTCCTGTACTGAATAAATATGGAAAAAGACATCCTTGTCCCGGTCAGGTTTCTGATAATTTTGGCTACCCATTTTTTCTTAAGCTGATGGAGCTATGAGCCTATGATAGCAGCATACCGCTACAGTCCTTTTCATATGATGAATTATAGTACACATGTTAAAGCCCAGAATTTACTCTGGATTTTTGTCTCACTGAAGCAATACATAGAAAATCAGTGATGCTTTACTCTCTTAAAATTAAGTGATTCAAGTCTATAAAGCAATGTACATTGATTTATAATTAGAGTCAAAATACTCTAATAGTCATTATTACTATTTGTTCGATGACATGTCATGATGAATGCTCGGTTTCAGGAACCCAACCAACTAACATGCACTGGAGATGGATCTGTTGACTTTTCCGGAAATCCTGTGGTGAAGGAGAGAACTGGTAGATGGAGGGCATGCCCATTCATCTTAGGTAATTTTCTGCAGTTATCTGTTGAGTCCATTCTTTTGTTTACATCCACTATAATGTGTAACTAACCATCTTATACAACCTATAGGCAATGAATGCTGTGAACGGTTGGCGTATTACGGCATCTCTACAAACCTTGTTACTTACTTGACAAAGAAACTACATGATGGTAATGCCTCTGCTGCTAGCAATGTGACTACATGGCAGGGAACTTGCTATCTGACTCCCCTTATTGGAGCTATCCTGGCTGATGCATACTGGGGGAGGTATTGGACGATTGCAACATTCTCCACAATATACTTCATTGTAAGTCATCTTTTCTGTGAAGTTTTATGGTAGATCTTGTATTGATGCTTGTAAACACCTCAAATTGAGAGAAGATATTTGTTTGAGCTACGAGAGCAGGAATTCTCATCCTCTTGAACAGAGTTAAAGCAAATATCATATGGCATGTAAATATGGTGTATGCACTATCAAGTCTCACATTAGTTCAACCTGTAATGTATCCTTGTCAAAATAGAGATGTCTTGTTGTACTCTTTCTCAATTACAATATGAATTGTTGGGAAAGGTACATGTGAGTACGCCTTTGTCTTTGTCAACTACTGAATAGGCCTATAATTCTTTTGTGCCAGCCCTTTCTTAGTTCATAGTTGTCCATATGTGAACTGCCAAACTACTGATTCTGATATGACCTGGTTACTTTGTTTATCTTGACATCATCTTTTAATTGCAGGGGATGGCAATACTGACTCTTTCAGCATCAGTTCCTACACTCATGCCTCCATCCTGTGAAGGATCCTTTTGCCCACCAGCAAGTCCTTTTCAGTATACTGTATTTTTTCTTGGTCTTTACCTAATTGCGCTTGGTACTGGTGGAATTAAGCCATGTGTCTCATCCTTTGGAGCGGATCAATTTGACGACACAGATCCAGCTGAGCGAATCCAGAAGGGGTCTTTCTTTAATTGGTTCTATTTTTCAATAAACATTGGTGCTCTTATATCAAGCAGTTTTCTGGTTTGGGTGCAAGACAACTTAGGATGGGGACTAGGCTTTGGCATTCCAACAATATTCATGGGGCTAGCCATCATAAGCTTCTTCTCTGGCACATCACTTTATAGATTCCAAAAGCCAGGTGGTAGTCCTATTACACGAGTATGCCAGGTGGTTGTTGCCTCTTTGCGCAAGTGGAATGCACATGTCCCAGAGGACAGCTCTCTCTTGTATGAGCTACCTGATGGAGTTTCAGCAATTGAAGGGAGTCGGCAATTGGAGCACACCGATGAACTCAGGTTCATCTCTTGCAGAGCTAAAATTCGACAGATGAGAGTGTAGCAAAACACCACAATCCTAAGTAGTTCTTTGACCTGTAAAGAGCTTGGCAAATAGATGTTCCAAATTTATTAGCTGCTGATTCTTTTATGCTGGTTAACATTTAGTTTTAATAAATTGCAACTTAAAAACTTAGATAGTAGTCTTTTACCTTTGTGCTTTAGCAAAATAGATGAAAATATGTCTTGACTCTTGATATCTGTTTGCTCTCTTTTTCCGCATTTGTGGAAAAGCTAAGAGCCTAACATATTCCAACCGACATTTATTTCAGATGTCTGGACAAGGCTGCTACAATTACTGATCTTGATGAGAAAACAGATAGCTTCACCAACCCATGGCGGGTATGCACTGTCACCCAGGTGGAAGAACTGAAGATATTGGTAAGGATGTTCCCTGTCTGGGTGACAACTATTGTGTTTTCTGCTGTCTATGCTCAGATGTCCACCATGTTTGTGGAACAAGGAATGGTGCTTGACCCATCGCTCGGTTCATTCAAGATTCCTCCAGCATCTCTATCCACCTTTGACGTGTTAAGCGTCATTATATGGGTCCCTGTATACGATAGCATCTTGGTTCCGATAGCTAGGAGGTTCAGTGGCAAGGAGAGGGGATTTACGGAGTTGCAGAGGATGGGCATTGGCTTGGTGATATCCATCTTATCAATGTCAGCAGCTGCAACCCTTGAGATCAAAAGGTTGGCGATTGCAAGGGATGAAAACTTGGTGGATCTAAATGTCCCAGTTCCATTGAGCATCTTCTGGCAAATTCCTCAATATTTCTTGGTTGGTGCTTCAGAGGTATTCACATTCATTGGGGCCCTCGAGTTCTTCTATGATCAATCACCGGATGCCATGAGGAGCCTCTGCAGTGCGCTACAGCTCCTCACTACAGCCCTTGGGAATTATCTCAGTACGATTATTTTGACAATGGTTGCATACTTCACAACAAGAGGGGGAAATCCTGGATGGATCCCAGATAACTTGAATGAAGGGCATCTTGATTATTTCTTCTGGCTGCTTGCTGGGCTCAGTTTTCTGAACTTTGTGATATATATCTTCTGCGCAAACAAATACAAAAGCAAGAAAGCAGCTTGAGCTCTGAGGGTCAGGAGTTAGATCGTGTCATCATGGAGATCGCACTTCAAAGTCCAAATCTGTATATATGTTTCGCAATACGGGAACTCTTGTCGAAACGCAGACCCTTAAGAAGCAAACGTTAAACATGCTGTAGTTCTCTTCGTATTTGATGCCAATGTGGATTATGCCTTAATATATCTTTTCATGTAGCCAATGTGGATTATGCCTTAATATATTTTTCATGTATATATTTTATTTACTGGAAGTTGTGAAATATAGCCCATGTCCGGGACTTCTACTTTCCTATTTACGATTTGGTTTCTATTTGTTCTCAATATGTGCATATGTTAACTTTTCAATGCATTTATAAAGTTCAGCATCAAGTTACTGATTGAACATGAGGAGTGCTTAAAACATGCACTCTAGATGAGAGGCATTGCATTTTGAAGTGGAGCTTTTCGAGTATGGAGGATTGGTGAGTTGCAACGGACAGCCGACCGTGGTGCGGCCCCTTTTGAACTAATGTTGTTTTTGTAGCAAATAAATGTCGAGATCTGAATATGTAAATCCGAACTCTCTGTATATACTGCGTTAGTCTATAATCACGTTAGTGTATACAGCGGCAACATAGATGTAATATCACAATCATACATAGGAGAAACATAATAAAAGACTATATTTATTGAATAAAAATACTTGATTGATCTTAAGGTCTAAACTCTAAAAAAACAGCAGCGGAACGAAGAATTTCATAGATGACCCATAATATACCATAGGCAATTGATAAAGTTCGATTCCTAGTAACTCTCCTTCTACTGGTACTCCTTCATAGCAGGTGTAGACTCTTTTTTAACTAATAGATTTGTTGTGGCAAGGGTGAGTACATAAAGCACTCAATAAGTTGTACACATAATGCAAGTCTAATATAAATATATGCAAGGCTTAATATAAAGGAATGACTATCATGATTATTTTGCAATAAAGCAATATTTTTAATTGAATATAATATATATATTGAAATGACAGTAAAACAAATATCAATAATAGTAAAGCTTTCAAGTATTTCTTAAAATAAGAAGGAACACAACCTAGACTAATCTTCATTATTTTCATTGGCACATAGCCTTCATTCCTAAGTTTTATTTTATAAAATCTAACCCTGTGTGAAATTTCCGAGTATTGTCCATAGCTGGACACGGCTATTCAAATAGGCTGACACTCTGCAGAGAATATCCACTTTGCCCACAAGATATGATCAATTTTATATGTCATGCAATTATACACTTCTTCAGGCATATGACAAGATTATAACAAAACTTTTCGAAAACTCTATCCGAACATAGACACTCCTGATAAGCCTAGTCTCCTTATTCCTCCCTCACACAGAGTAGAAGAATAAGAGGGACTCATCGTTGGACTAGGAACAACAACTGTCAAGATGTAGAGCCATTGTAACACACACATTCCCTAACCGCGCACACAACTTGGTTATCCTTCTAAGATATCATATGTCAAGATTCAGTAACTTAGTAAGCTAGATCTGATCTATAATATATATGTGGTTGTATAAATAGCCCAGTTCAATGGCTTACATGATTAAGACCTTAATTGACCGAGGCAAGACTTCCAAATAATCTCAGTAACCAATCTCAATACATTCACATATAATCACCAACCCAATGTCACACAGAACCACTATAATCTCTTGCCACCTACCTCAATCTAAATCATTTACTACCTCAGTTGATTATTGTGCAACACATGCCATCAACAACTCAATATCATTGTATAATAACACATGACACACCCTTTTCTTAAATATGTTTCATATATCATTAGTCAAATTTGAATTTGCACTTTCAAAAAATATCAGTTATTTGTGGCATGGCTAAGCAAACTAAGCATGACTTAACCAACCCATGTTGGCATATATTAGTAACCAAGTAATAACCATCCATCCTATGGTGATAAATACATATGACATAGCAAATGACAAGGTAGATATAATTCAAATGGGTTGAATAACTAATTACCAAATTACTTGAAAACAGTATAACTTAAAATAGTATGTAATAGTTTAAAACAAAATAGTAAGAGTAAAACTGGGTGCAGTGTGATCAAATCATAACTTGCCTAGGAACAATTCTTGATCTTAATCTGGACATTGAACTTGACTCAACTCTTCACCTTCGTACGCTCTAGCACTTCAACGTCTACGTGGAACGAACGACGAAACCAAAATAATACAAAACAGAGAAAAGACGAACTCCAAAAATCAAATAAAATTCACCAAGAGGTAGAGCTTGAATTTCAATGCTTGATGGGCTTAATCGGAGTTCGTTTGAAGGAGAACGAACTCTTGAGAGATCTATCGAACAAATAAATCAGAAAAAAGAAAGAAAATATAATATTCCTAGAATATTCCCTCTTGAGAGGCTCATAAGTGGGCTTGGCCCTTTTTTAAAAAAATGATTTTTTGAATTTTATAAAAAACAACAGAAGCTGACATGTGAACCTCCGATCCATAGACCGAGTCCACACACCGATGACTTTAGTCCACGGTGGACCTAGCTCACAGCAAATCTTACTAACACGTGGGCCCACGCGTGAGAGACATGACTCACGGTAGACTAAGTCTACGCACGAATCTACGCTTGCATGGCATCTGACATGGCACCACGTGGCTACCATATCGACGACATGTTAGCACGGTGGCATAGAGACATATGGTCGATGGCAGCGAGCAAACGGCAGCACTTCAACTACTTTGGGTCATCACATCTGATGATGCGAGTGTCGTAGCCAACGACGATCGGTAGCGATGGCAGTCACCAAAGAGGCGGCGGCGGCGTGGCTTCAACGGCGATGGCGACCTCCAGGCTTCTTCCCGACAACATGATGCGCGCACAAGGTAGAATACGAGACAACAATGCTAATGCTGCAGACCAAGCACTTGAAGACTCACTGACGGCAGTGAAATCCAGTGAAGACCTTCATGTTGGTGCGCTCAGTAAAACTTGAAATTCGGCAAAACGATAGCTCCTCATGGCTTTTAGGGTTAGGGCTTCGGTTGAGGTGCTCAAGGCGATCTCAATGCTCACTTTAAATACCCCACATTGGTCGTGTAGAGTACGAATTGGCATTGATGTCTGCGGCGGATACGACTTGGACTCTGAGTCCACGTCGTGCACGGAGATGATGATCCTAACCCATATGTCAGTGGCTCACGCGCGGCGCGGGCTGGTGCAGCTGCTGGGCTAGGTTTCACCGCAAAAGCTTTTTCTAGAATTGTAAATACTTTTATTTTTATAAAATACAGAAAATACAAATATGCTTCAAATAAATAGCAAATAAATTTAGAAAAATCCCATAAAATTATGTAAAATACTTTAGAGCACTTAGAACCCAAATAAAATAATTTTAATGAACCATATTAAATCATTTTTGACTCGAGAAAATCATAATAAGGTTTAAATTGCAATAAAAATTTTGAAAATTCATAAAAATGCTAAAATACATAAAACCAATTCAAATGCAAAAATTAGGATGTTACAACAAACATATTTGCTTGTGGTTTCGTTTTGGAGTTTGTTATATTATCATGTTGAACGGATGGCTATCTTATTAGAATCATCATGTATTTGCTTGAAGCGGATGAAACATGTCGAAACTTTACTTAGTGGACATCCTAGTTCCAAGTTATTTTTGTGCTACAAACCAAAACGAGCCATGCTATATCAAATCCGCTCATTCTCTCTGCTGAAGATTTTCTATGCTTCATACGTTACACATTGTACGGAAAAGTTCAAAACTAGGCCACTATAGTTCAACTTCTGCAGGCACCCATTTTCTCTGTTTACGAGCTAATTCACCAGATTGATCGAATCAATTCGGTATATCGATGTCCATCCGGTTGCAGCTTGACAATAAACCCCAAGCCGGCCAAGTTTGGCACCTTGTATCTATGCTGTTGGCTGCGTGCCTGCATCTGCGTTCTCTGAAACCTGAACAAGGCTGTATGGCATTGGCACCAAGGCTAGGAATTCGATGATAAACAACTTCCCTTAGCCCGTCCATGTCTCGTGAATTCGCTGCGCATGGCGAACACGATGGTAGACAAGCATATATTTGAAACGAATGCCCGGGTGTAGGTTGAGCTTCTGACCTAGCAGTTGTTTGTTTGTGCAAAGATTGCATAGTGCGGTGGGATGGGGATACTATTACAAAAAAAAGCTATTACAGACGATTAAAAAACGTCATCACAGATGATTTTCTAAACCGTCTATAAACATGTATCAGTGATAATACGGCACATCAAAGACAGTTTATGAACCGTCTGTGAGACACCTATCACAGACGGCTCTTAATACAGAACCGTCTATGAAGAGCCGTCTGTGATAGTCTATTATCATAGACGGTTTGATCTAAGGAATCATCTGAGATATAAGCTTTTTCTGTTTATTGGCTAGCATCAGGAAATGCTAGTCATACCCTCTGAAACAAACAGATTACACATCCACAAGTACACATATATCATCACAAATCAACTTAGATTACATGACAGCAAAAGTAGATTACAGATTACACCAAAGCACATCTATTTCAGAAATCAACTAGGTATATTAACCAATTGAATGTATAAGTACACATATGCCTACCCTCTGAAACAAACAGATTACACATCCACAAGTACACATATATCATCACAAATCAACTTAGATTACATGACAGCAAAAGTAGATTACAGATTACACCAAAGCACATCTATTTCAGAAATCAACTAGGTATATTAACCAATTGAATGTATAAGTACACATATGCCTCTGAAACAAACAGATTACACATCCACAAGTACACATATATCATCACAAATCAACTTAGATTACATGACAGCAAAAGTAGATTACAGATTACACCAAAGCACATCTATTTCAGAAATCAACTAGGTATATTAACCAATTGAATGTATAAGTACACATATGCCACTATAATTCACAAATTCACAGTACAAGTTTCACAAATTAACCCAAATACTAATTCACAATATGTGCAGTACTAACAATAAACAATCAATAGGAGCATTAGACTTTCCACACAGTGAGAAATAAACTAGCAAGGAATTAATGATACGACAAGAAAAAAGAAGAGAAGCATCAGTTCATTTGCATCGAACTTGAAATAATATATTATAGAGGGTGTCCAAAACAAAGTTGCATTACTCTCATCAAATCACATAAACTGTGTAATAAAATTTTACGTGGTTCAAAAAACTTGCTTCAAGTGCTCATATCATTTTCCATGTCTGTCATCATATGTGTCATAGTTCCTGCAACAGAGGTTTTTCGATTCTCCCTGAAGTTCCACAGCTCCGACACAATGCCCATTTGTTTGACACCAATAATTGATTAACTTCCAGTCATTTCTATTAATCCCTACAAAAGTGATTATGTTGTTGTGAAAAGAGCGTATTGGTATATTATCAGTAACCACGTCGAATTAAATACTAGAAATTGATAGAAAGATTATGCCGCAATTGATGGATTGTATTCCAGGGAAGGGGAATTACATATAGAGGGAGAGTCCGGTTGGTTTAGAAAACAAACCGGACTCCTTCCTAGAATACAAAGATATATTCTATCTATAGCCTCCTTCCTAGAATACAAGGATATATGCTATCTATAGCCAAACCTGCCTAACAGACTAGGATATATGCTATCTATAGCCAAACCCGCCTAATGTGCTAGGAGGTGGCGACAATATTCGAACCCCTCATGATCCACAACGTCTAAGCATGGCGATGTTGAGACCGGACCGAAATCCGAGAAGACCGAGGAGGGCAATCCTTTGTGAAGATGTCAAGAACCGTGATGTTGTCGGGACATGAAGAACACGGACATCACCGATAGCAACCTGCTCACGAACGGTGAAGATCAATCTCGACATGCTTCGTGCGTTGATGCTGGACCGGGTTGGTGGAGAGATAAACCGCACTGACGTTGTCGCAATAGACAAGAGTGCTGCGTGTCAGCGGACTGTGGAGCTCCTGAAGGAGTTGGCGCAACCAGCAAGCCTCGGCTACTCCATTGGCGACCACAGACTCGCTTCAAAGATCGAACGAAACCGGTGGCCGACGCTCGACGACCAAGAGACGAGGTTGTCGCCAGGAACACCGCATATCCGAGGTGGATCTGCGTGTATCCGGGCAACCCACCCAATCAACATCAGTGTAGACCACGAGCTCGGAAGCGGAAGATCGACGAAGGAGAAGGCCGTAATCCAGAGTGCTTTGAAGGTAGCGTAGGATGCGCTTGACCGCAGTCAGATGGGGCTCCCGAGGATCATGCATGTGAAGGCACACCTGCTGAACTGCATAAGAGATGTCCGGCCTGGTGAAGGTGAGGTACTGGAGAGCACCGGCGAGGCTCCGAAACTGGGTTGCATTGCTGACTCGGGCACCGGAGTCTGAGGGAACCTTGGCTTGAGTATCCACAGGTGTGGTGCATGGTTTGCAGTCAGCCATGCCAGCCCGCTCGAGAATGTCAAGTGTATCTTGGTGAGACATGAATAAACCATTGAAGCGGCGCTGTATAGAAATGCCCAGAAAATGATGAAGCTGACCAAGATCCTTCATAGCGAACTCCCGCTGCAAAGCAGAGATGGTGCGCTGCAATAACTCTGCGCTGGAGGCTGTAAGAACAATATCATCAACATATAGCAGCAGATGTACCGTCTCTGAGCCGCGGTGGTAGATGAACAGCGAAGTATCGGATTTGGCCTCAACAAAACCAAGGGAGAGCAAGTAAGTGGCGAAGCGGCTGTACCAGGCCCGAGGTGCCTGCTTAAGTCCATAGAGGGACTTGTTGAGGCGCACGAGATCCTACCGAGCAGGTCAATAAATCCGATGGTGACTACAAAAACCGCTCTCGACCAACATACCGTGGAGGAAAGCATTCTTGATATCCAATGATGCATCGCCGCCTCGAAAGAGCGAGAGAGAATCGTATGCGGACGGTGGCGAGCTTCACCACTGTGCTGAAAGTCTCATCATAATCAACACCGGGGCACTGTGTGAATCCGCGAAGAACCCAACGCGCCTTGTAGAGATCCAGAGAACCATCAGCATGTAATTTGTGTTTGAAAATCCACTTGCCAATGACGACATTGGAGTCCGACGGCCGTGGTACCAACTCCCAAGTGTTGTTGGACAGCAGCGCGTCGTACTCTTCCTCCATCGCGCGGCGCCAGTGGGGATCAGCGAGAGCGGCACGACAGGATTTTGGAATCGGCGATAGCTGGTCCGTGACGTAGATGGCGGGCATCCGGTATCCCTGCTTCGCGCGGGTGGTCATAGGATGGGGATTGACCACCGAGCGAACAGGGACTGCGCTTTGGGAAGACGCGGTGGTGAAGGGGACTACGAAGGGAACGCCAGAGGAGCCTGGCGGGGCCGGCGCGAGTACACCCTGAGCGGTGGATCCTGAGAGGCCGCGCGTGGCGTGGGGGAAGCCGGGGCCGCGCGTGGCGCGGGCGAGGCCGACGGTGCGCGTGGCGCGGGAAGAACCAGTGGTGTGGTCGGAGAACCTGCATGGGAGAGTCGGGAACCAATGGGAAAAACCACCGGATCCGACTCAAGTAAAAAATCCAAGTCATTAGTGGGACTGGGCGAGGCAGTGAAGGGAAAGTCGGCCTCATCAAACACAACGTGACGAGAGATCACGATGCGGTTAGTGGAGAGATCAAGGCACCGATATCCCTTATGGTCAGAAGAGTAACCAAGGAAGACACACCGGGCGGAGCGAGGGGCAAGTTTATTGGAGGCGGTTGCTGAAAGGTTGGGATAGCAAGCGCAGCCAAAAACTCGAAGATGCTCATATGAAGGAGGGGTACCGAAGAGGGCGATGTATGGGCAGGGGGCGCTGATGGTGGTGGAGAGGAGACGGTTCAACAGGTAGGTGGCGGTGTGGAGGCTCTCAACCCAGTAGCGTGCTGGGAGGGAGGCTTGGAAAAGCAAAGAACGCACAATATTGTTAGTGGAACGAATTATGCGCTCAGCTTTACCGTTCTGAGGGGATGTGTAGGGGCACGACATCCGCAATAGCACGCCGTGAGTGAGAAAGGACCGTTAGGAGGAGTTGTCGAACTCACGCCCATTGTCGCACTGAACAGTCTTGATGGTGCATCCGAACTGAGTGGACACATAAGAGAAGAAATGTGACAGAGTGGTAAAAGTGTCAGATTTCAAACGTAAGGGAAAGGTCCACAAATAGTGAGAGCAATCATCAAGAATTACTAAATAATATTTATAGCCCGAGATGCTGACAACTGGAGATGTCCACAAGTCACAATGAATTAGATCAAAAGTTTTAACAGCGCGGGAAGAAAAGCTGGGGAACGGAAGTCTAATGTGACGACCGAGTTGGCAAGCATGACAGAGCGAATCATGTGTGCTTTTATTACAAATGATAGTCAAGAACTAGATAATCTAGATAGAGCGGCAAGACCGGATGGCTAAGACGGCGGTGCTGTGGATGGAGACGCAGCAGAGCTAGGCGCAGGGGCAAGAACACACCAAGGAGAAGCGAGATGTGACGGGGTGGGCGGGCTCAGGTGTAGAGGGGCCCGAGCTATTGGACTCGACGATCACGTTCTCGGTAGCAAGATCCTTCACGAGAGGCCGAGAGGTCAAACTCAACAGAGCAAATGATTGTCGTGAGTGAATTGATGAATGTAAAGAAGATTCGAATAATGTCGAGTGCAAAGGATATTGTTAAGGTAAAGGGCCGGAAGAACCGTGTTCTCATCGAGGTGACCGGTAGAACGGACCAGCACGACAATGAGAGAAGAAGGATGCGCAGAATTAGGAGGTCGAAACAATGATATGTTACCGATGTCAGGCGTGGTGTGGTTGGAGGCGCCAGTCCGTAATCCAGTTGGTGACAGCAGGGGGGTTCAGCGTCATGGTGCTAAAGGAATTAGCGAGTGATCACGATCCCACTTGCCGGCCCGTCCAGGCGCCCAGGGGAGGTAGCAGTCGCGCCGGAAGTCTTATTCTTCTTCTTTGTCTTGGGAATGCCGCAGGGGCTGGGCGGTGTGAACGGTGGTCCGACACATTGGGTGGGCGCCGAAGGTGGGTGCATGCACGGCAGGCTGCTTGCTGATGATAGGGGCGCCATCTGCTGTAGAGGAGGGTGTTGCTGCTGTCCTCCCGTAGACGGGCCAGGCCACATGGAGATGGTGCCCGTCCATGGGTTGTAGAAAGTCGGCCAGGGAGCGCCACCCTTGCCGCTCTGCCCGGTGGTTTTGCGGTTGTTTTTGGAGCCGGAGTCGCCGTTCGAGGTGTTGGGGGGGCGGGGCGGCCCGCTGGTCGCAGAGGATGGAGCAGGTGGGGCGGGCGGGCGCTGCTGTTGCTGCTGGCCACCGGGTGCAGCAGCACCGTAGAGAGTCGTGGCAGCCTCCGTGGAGGCCTCGGTTCCCACGGTGATCTCCTCGAGAAGAAGATTGTTTCGGACGGAGTGGAACGTCGGGAACGGGACGCCGCGCTTGAGGAAGGACTTGAGGTGGTCGAAACGTTTGTTCAGACCCCGCAGGACGTTGAGGACGAGGGTGCGATCGGGCACGATCTCGCCGAGGTCGCGGAGTGCGTCGGCCATGCCCTTCATCGTCCGACAGTAGTCGTTCACGTTCAGATCACCTTGAACGAACGTGCGGAAGGTGGCGTCGAGGTGGAGGGCGCGGGTCTCGCGATTCCCAAGGAACTGGTCCTCGATGGCAAGCCATGCATGGCGCGCCGTGCCCCCGTGCTCGCGCACGGTGTCCTGTAGATCAACGGTGATCGTGCCGAAGATCCAGGAGAGGACGACGCTATCCATCCGCTCCCAGGACGGGGTGTCGAAGGCGACGTCGGAGAGCACATGGTCGACGAGGGCGTAGCGCTTGAGGGTGAGAAGAACGAGGTCGCGCCAGCGTGAGTAGTGGGTGGAGAGGGGGTTCAGAACAACTGAAACGAATGAACGTATGTTCTGGACGCTGGAGGCTTGGCGTGAAGGTTGGTGATGACGGCGTTCTCGTAGGCGGCACTGTCGTCGTTGGAGACGATCTGCTCGTCGTCATCCTTGGAGGGTGCCACCAGCTTTTCAGCGACGGCGACTTGGCGCTCCAGGGCTTCGGCGACGGTTTTCTCCGTTTCCAACGCGGCGGCATCACGGACACGGCGCGCGCGCGTCGGCGGACGTCTTGGCGCAGCTTATCGCGAAAGGAGGCGCCGAGCTCCTTCTTTTGGTGGTGGTTTCTTCCTCTGCCGCGCGCTGCAATGGCGCTCCTCCTCCGTCATGGATTCTTGGGAGCTATGGTAGGCGCCAAGAAGCAAGCAGGGCGGCGACGGCGATTCGCTGGCAATGGCGGCGGCAGGAGGCGAGCGCGGCGACAGTCGTATGGCGGCGGCAATTGTTGAGCGAAAGCGATATCTCGTGATACCATGATAGAAAGATTATACCGCAATTGATGGATTGTATTCCAGGGAAGGGGAATTACATATAGAGGGAGAGTCTGGTTAGTTTAGGAAACAAACCGGACTCCTTCCTAGAATACAAAGATATATTCTATCTATAGCCTCCTTCCTAGAATACAAGGATATATGCTATCTATAGCCAAACCTGCCTAACAGACTAGGATATATGCTATCTATAGCCAAACCTGCCTAACAGGCTAGGAGGTGGCAGCAATATTCGAACAGAAATCTTTATATTGTCACTATAAGCTCATCTTTAGCTTCTTCCATTCGTCATGCACTTCTTAATGATGTGTACCTTGTTAAAAGATTTAATATCTTGTGATTTCTCATCTATGTCTTTCAGTTTTTGTTTCATCTCAAAAAAAAATTATTAACTCGTAATTTTCTTCACTTCTGTTCTGCTTCATTACATCAGGCTTTCCCTTCAATTATTCTATCTCTATTTCAAGTTTTTATTTACTCCCTCCGTTCAAAAATATAAGGTCTATAGTTTGAATGATCTTATTCAAAAATATAAAACTTGCATGTAGATTTAATGAGGCTTTCCTACTATATCCATATTTATTATGTCTCAACTACATGCATTTATTCATTACAACCACACACAAACTATTCTCTCAAGGCTCATCTAGCTTGTTAACGTCAAGGCTCATCCTACCTATATCATGGTAGTGAGATTAGTCAATATAATATTTGTCTAAAATAAGTTATAGTAGTATATAATATCTGTTAGATCCAAACATAATATTTCTGGGTTAACCATTTTCATAAAAGCAAGAATAAGAACGTAAGTGGGGTGCTATGCATATGGGCTAGGAGCCACTTAGGACATTACGTGAAATTTGGGTCAAAGTATTATAGATGATATCAAAGCATCAACCTTCATTGCACAGACACGTGTGCGACAGGGGCTAAGCATATGGCGCATAGCGTGTGTGAGCCCAATGGAATACGGCACGGTATATACGCCAGCACTAGACATACAGATGTGTAACGAGGGGTAATTCTAGGTACATATCTACCGTATATACAGTATGTTGCCGATGACGTTACCCTTTAAGGGAGCAATGATGGAATTAGTTCCACGTTACTTATCTAAAGTGAACTGTAGCAGTATATAATACTCGTTGCATCCTAGAACCTGCGGTGTGCCCACGAAGGTGCTGCCCATCGACGCCCCGGCCGTCGCGCTGTCGGAGCTCAACCGGCTCATCGGTAACTTCGGCGACAGGTCGCTAGTCAGGGAAGGCTCGTACGGTCGCATCTACCGCGCCACGCTGAGCACCGGGGAGGCCTCGGCGGTCAAGATGTTCGACAACGATGGCTCCGGCCAGTCAGAGGCTGACTTTTGCGCTCAGCTAACATGGAATCGATAACACGAAACCTGTAATGATCAGCTATGATTAGATAATTATTATGTTCTGCCTTGTCTTCCTAAAGGTGGCAATGCTTGATGCATGTCAATTGTCAATTGTGTTCTCTGTGGATTGTGCATCAGGAACAAATTCTCCTGTGGTTTCACTAAGCATTGACAGTTTTGCTGTATCTGCTCTAGATGCAGACCGGTCACAGGAAGAGTGCTAAAAGTGCAAAGTTCCCCACAGATGTTCTGCTTTCCTTGACTAAGGATGCACGGCTTGCTGCAGTTGACAGGGCAAGTGGTCTAGGGGAAAAATGCACTATTTAATCATGACAATTAGGAAAGTGAGTCGAATAGCCGAGAAAAAAAACAATTTATCTGTTGGACACTAAAATAGTGCGTTGGACGATGCATTCCTGAAAAAGAATTGCTATCACTGTTTTTTTTAAATGGAAATAAAGGAAGTTACGAATCCTATCTTTAAGATGGCAATATGACAGTGTAAAGGGCATCTAATCTGGTTCTTGGCTAAACAAATTCAAGTTGTTAGATGCTAGTAGAATGGGTTCATTGTTCAGAACAAATTGGTGGTCCAACTCTTGCAGGACCATTCTACTGAATAGTTTTTATACATAAGTAGGAAAGGAGAACTCACGTATCAAATTGTGTGCGGTTCTAAGAAAAAAAGCTTCATAGAATTCCATCTCATTTTTATCGTAAGAGTCCCAGCTCAATATCGCCTACCACGTAAAAATTTAACTGCTTGAAACTGGTACACATATGGAAAAGGGGGCATTACAATTCTTCATGCATGGTGGAAGAGGAGGTCAGTGAGGGAGAGAATAAGACATCCTACACCAAGACATAAGAAGCAAGGGCAAAACCACCCGAGGTTAGAATTAAGTCATACCGAGAAACCTAATATATCTTATTGCGCTTTTGACTAATCTGCTCTATGGTTTTTTTCCTCCTTTTGGGACCTGATTAACTTATGCATACCAGAAAACAATCTGTGTACTTGCATAACAACTAATATTTATGCTTTCAAAGGCAACCGAGGAGCAGTCTCACTGAAAAGAAAAAAGTATGTATACTTGCATATTAGCTGATCATCTCTTGGTAGCAAACAGTTATGCAAACAAACAACTAATATTTATGCTTTCTACGGCAACCAACAAGCAATCTCTCTCAAAAGAAAAAAAAAATGTGTATTTGCATATCAGCTGCTGATCTCTTGGTAGCAAACAGTTATGGAAACAAACAACTAATATTTATGGTTTCTAAGGCAACCGAGAAGCAGAGTGGTGCAATAATCATGTTAGCAAAAAAAAATCTGTGTTGCTTGCTAGTTGCGTGGAATAGAAGTTCAGAGAAATACAGAATAGGTAAATTTGTATCATGGAGACCTGGACACTCACCATCTTCATTTAATTTCTTCAAGAGCTATGACTTTGAGTGAAGGGGGTAAATTCCAGCAGAAACTACTTTCCTTATGGCCCAGCCATTGTGAGGAATAAACACCTGAGCATAAGCTACGGACGCTGCATCCCTTAGGGAGTTGCCCCTGAAACAGTACAACATTAACATTTTGATCAAATTTACTAAACATGCATCTAAGAGTAACAAACTTAAGAGTTGACTATAGAAAACTTCCAACTAACTGCGAAAAAAGCGACACCTCTGTTCAGTTCACAACATGCACTTAATCTGTAATCAGTATATGCTCAAATAGAACTTTAGCCATATCAATTCCATGCTTAACCCTCAGTAGATTCCTAGTGTGTTAGAATGACTATACAGACTGTATAACACAGCAGTGAGCGACAAGAACATAAGCAACCAATCAAACCTCCTGCAGCTCCAGCATAAAACCGAGAGTCTGATTTGAAGAATCCAACATATCAACATATGCTTGCTCTACCCCCTGATCGTGATTGCAAAACCTTGACCTGGTGGGTTATTGCAAGAACACCCTAAAGAATATACTACGGTTCCGCATTCTTTAGAAGGAAAAATAATTAAGAAGAACCAAAGAAGTTGCTTGTTGTAGAAAATAAGGAGACAGACCTTGGGAAACTTGTTTGAGGTCGAAAATGCCATTGCAGCGAGAATCTCATTTCCAGAGTCTTGGCCCATAGCTCCTATGGGGAATAGAAAGATGAAAAATCTGAAATTTAAGAAGTGTAAATAATCATGGCTAGATGTTATGTTAGCAAAGCGAAAAAGGCGAGTTGGCACCTGCTGATTTTTGACTGCCTAGCCTCTTGAGGCATCCTCATCTCTATGCTCTTTTAAGGTTTTCAAGATAATCGGAGCCCACAGGCACAGCGTCTAAGGCTGTAGCGGTGCCCGGGTGGGAAGGAACAGGAGGGGGGACAGCGCGTGGGCTAGAGGGGACAGAGGTGCGAGCGGAGCTCATGGGAGGGCGGGGGCGATGAAGAAGGAAGGCGCGGCGACTGAGGTGGCAGTGGTGTCCGGGTGGGAAGAAACAGGAGGGGGGACAATGCGTGGGCTGGAGGGGACGGAGGTGGGAGCGGAGCTCGTGGGAGGGCAGGGGCGACGGAGAAGGAAGGCGCGACGGCTGAGGCGGCAGCGGTGCCCCGGTGGGAACATGAACAAAATCTCGACGAGACGTCGGTAACCGCTTCACTTACTAAGGCCCTAATCTTTAAAATGTATCCTTTTTTACCATAATTGTAGCCACTGCTTCGAGAAATTTTCCTACTGATACCCTTACCCCTCTATAAATATAGGGCCCATTCGTCCGTTATTTTCACGCACTCAAACTCTCGCACCTTCACTGTCAGCTTGATTTCTCCATTCCCTATTTTCAAGACTTCTGCTAATATTTCATTCCATCGGCTCAAGAACAATGGACTCAAACTAGGTATTTATCCTTATGCCCGATAGTAAAAACCAGCTTTACCTAGATCCGTTAGGCAACCTAGATCCATCAGATATCATAGAACATGACATAACTAGGCTTCCTCTTCATACTCCTGAGTACATCATTGGATGGTGCAAAAACTTTAGATTTTGGTCGACGGCTTTGAAAGGTTGGTACGATTGGTATAACAGAGTGGCTGCACAAAAAATACCTTTGTGGGAGCAAGTGGGCAAATCGGAGTGCCTTCCTCTTTCCTTGGTCGATCCAGAAGTCAACGAGCCCTTAGTGGCCACAGCATGCTATTTCTAGTCGGACACCCTAAATGTGTTTATGTTTAGGCCAGGTCCTATCGGCCCAACCTTTTGGACATAGCCTAATTATGCTGCTTAAGACCAGACGACAATGAATTATCGGCTTTCAGCGCCAAGCCGCGACATAAATTGATCTCATCCAAGGGAGAAGGCTGGAGCAAATATATTAAAAACAACAAAGGGGTAGGTCCTATATCGGACAAAGAACATACTACCTTCTTAAATATGTGGCTTGACCGATAACTTTTTTGTGGAGCTTCTCTAGGGCCAACACAAGTTTATCAAGTTATAGCCGAGCAACTCATAGAAGGACATCATATTGCCTTAGGAAAAATATTTTTGGGAGCAGTCTATCAAATGATGCATATCATTAGAAGTCGGCTTTTCATCGGACTTGGACAATATTCTATCGGCAACGTTGGCGTCCGCTGTGGTTTGTACAAGTTTGTCTTTATTCTGCCTTCAGCCAACAATTCCAGATTAACTCATCGGTGACGACCTTATTTTCTTGTGAAGATCATTTAGAGCATCAGGCCAAATCATTCAAAGACAGCCGGTCATTTGGCGAGCGGTTCATCCTTTGCTCGTCGGATACAAAAATGACTCCATCCGGGGCAACCAAGTATTTATCTTCCTTCTTCGAACTGAATAGCTGAGATTACCCATCTAGGGAATTTTTTGGATACAAAGAAGCCAATGGATATCTTTATCCTTCTTTTCTATACTTAACAATCGATAGTTCAGATATGCATGAAGAAACACTGGACTTGTATAACTTTTTTTGTCTCCTTGTGTACTTTCTATCGGATTGCATGCCAAGGGTCGAACATTTCAACTGCCATACGAATTTTATCACCCTTCAGTCTACTCCAGGCAATTTGGGTTCGGCCAAGTGCCCCCCAATTTCTACCTCTTGGATCGGTTACGCCCGAGGGATAGAGTGCGCTGTGAATCAATGGCTCAATTAGCCATGAATCTAGTTGATGACCTCCCAACTGATATCCGGACAAATTTCGACAAGATTTCGAAATTTCAACTGATATCCGGACAAAATTGAAAAAATAAATTTGAAATCTAGAAATTTTGAGACCGAGAGAACCAAAATTTTGGCAAAATTGAATCGGCTATGAAATGATCTCCCAAGGCTAGAAATCTTATCTATTTGAATGCAAAATAGTGAGTATCTACACATAAAAGGCCCTAAACTTAGAAATTTCAACAACATTTCAACTGATTTTCAAATTCTGACAGTTACATTTGACAACAATCAATATATATTGTTATCACAAATGATATACATGAAATAAAATTGACATGCATGACAATTCACAATTCATAAACACTTTTGAATATCCAATACAACTTTGAAATGACGCCGTGTATTCCATCCTTGTATTCCATCCATCACAATTGTTTTCAACATATGTGTTATATAATAAAACAAGTGTGCTTAATCGATTTGGACTGGATATAACCATGAGCATAGCAACTACAAACCATACAAGATCATATACACCACATATATGAGCATATGTGCTTAATCAAAACAAGGGTGGTTAATAAACAAGAGAAATATATGTCGAAGTATGGATGACGCCACAACTCACCGCTCGATCCAAACCACCCAAGAGGTATAATTAAAGGAGTATGAATATGTATTGCAAGAAGATATAAAGTATAACTAAAAGGAATATGAACATATGAAGCATGGACAACTATGCATTAATGTATGTACAACTAATAGTACATGTATGGTGCAACCTGCACCTCCACATTATCAACAATGATCTCGCCACGTTTCCTTTGGTGCGCTTGCTTGTATTCGTTCCGGTTCATGTTACGTGGTAGCAAGGTGGACTTTCAGTGTTCGTAATGCGCTATCCAAGGATTCTCTGACTAGTGCAGGTACCTGACAGGCATGTGTCGTACGTATAGATCGGCGTAGTGATCTGTGTAGTCGAACAACGATGACATGCTCGATCTGTCATGACTCTGACCCTGATCCCCTCCATAGGGCATCGAGTTGTACCCTAACACTTGCTACCCAAGCTGCTCACTGGAGAAGCCCCGATGGCTCAAAGACTGGTTGCTAAACTACGAGTCCATGCCATCCTAGGACTATCTTGCATGCCACCTACCCCCACCATTCGCCGTGCCCTTCCCCATATTATGGATCTGTCTCTGTGAGCCCTTTCTCGGGGCACTTTCCCCTATTGCGATTCTTCCGGTAATTGTGGCTGTGAACAGGATCGGAGGTAGTAGCGGGTATCGTCGCCTCCGTAGTCTGTCGCTGAGCTACTATCGGTGGACTCCTAGAATTGCACCTTCTCGGGGGGCGGTGTCTCTGTGTCGTTGTCGCTGTCACATCCGACTCGTCATCGCTTTGGACCTTTCCTTTTCCCTTGCTGCGCAAGTTGGCTGACAACTTCGCCAACCTACCTAAAGCACTCGCCAGTATGTCCTTGTCGTCGTCGGTGCCAAGCTTCCTCTTCCCTGTGTAGGTGTCGCCGATCGAGAACTCATCCCAATCTAGGAGGCCCTTCCCACCTACATCCAGTTCAAAATAATATTAATATTGTTGTGAGATGCAACACATACATGATAACAAAGTAGAACAAAACATAATTTCACGTTACCTATAGTCTTGTTGAGCTCTTCCCGCGGGATGTTGTCAACCATAAATCTCGCTGGGAGGGACGGGTCGTACCGAGTGTCCTCGTCGAGTAGAGACTCCGCCCTAGACATGGACGAATCGAACTAGTCTGTAATCGGGTTCATACCCCAATGTATTGCATCCTAAATGAGATGATCGAATAGGTCGACATACTAGGCCTGGTGGGTGGATTCGTAGTCCCGTAGGTGATGTCGGAGATTGTAGTGGACAAACAAGAGTTGCTGAAACTTTGTGTAACTTAATCAATTGCTTAGCTACATGTGCACTAAGGCAAATATGCTCCAATTTCGCTTGCAATCGCTGAATGATGCACATTGTGACACTAACCTCATGGCGTACTTCTACAATGTTGGAGTCTCATTCCCGAACGCCAAATTTCGAAATAGATTTTGACTAGGAACGAGATTGCAAATCCCGGCCGAATAAAAAAATTTGAAACAAATTCATAGTAATTTTGAAAATTTCAGTGAATTTAACTTTTGAAGGATTGGATTTGACCGGATTTGGGTCAATACCCCTTAAGAATGTCATCTTCTATGAAAATATTTGAAAAAACTGAATTTTAAGACATTTTATAAATATAACAGAAGCACTATTAGATTTTTTAAAGAATATACAAGTTTGATCATGCTCTAAAAAATTTATAGTACCATTATCATACATAAAATTTTCTAAAATAATTTAACTTCATTTGTTATGTTTAAAAAATGAAAAATTGAAGGAACATAAATGATATTGTAACAGTGTCAGAATTTTATAAATTCGTTCAAGTGCGATCATGATTCAAAATTTTTAGAAGAGTTTAAGCATTGCCTCAGCATCCTTCTCTAAAAGTTATAAAAATTCTAAACCTTTTTTTGTTGCTTAATCAAATCTATGGAAGAAATACATGTAGCACCGTGAGGCTTTTATCAGAACAGTAGCATTGTCACAATTTTTGAAAATTTCTTAGACTCAATCATTATCTAAAAATCTTATGGAAATATTAGTGATGCTTCAGGACCAACCAAAAAATTAAAATTTTTAATGTGGTTTGTACCTTTTTCATTTCGTTGGAATTTGTCGGTCGGCCTTTTATTTGGACAATAGCACTGTCCAAATTTTTGAAAATTCCTCAGGCTTGATCATCATTCTAAAATTTTATGAGAAAATTTTCTAATTCGATTTGAACCATTTTCATTCGTTTGAAATTTGCCGGTCAGTCTTTTATCAGGACAGTAGGATTGTCAGAATTTTAAAAAATTCCTCATGCTTGATCATCATCTGAATTTTTTATGGGAATTTTGCCGAGATTTCAGTAATTTCGACCGAACAGAAATTTTATTTAGAAAATTCCGATTTCAAATTACTTTCAAAATTTTGATCAGATTTCATTTAAAATTCTAATATTTCACTGAAATTTTGGATTTCAACCACCTCCAAAATGTGAACCAAAACTAAATTTCAAACTCATGGACGTCGGACGCTCGGCACGCGAATATTTATTGAGAGGTGCCCTTTCTTTTTGATTGCACAAATATTAAAGCATAAATAAAAGGTAGATGGTGATTACTTACCCTTCGCTTGCTTCAATATTTATTTGTTTGTTTAATCGCCAGAGATGGGTTCCCAAACTCCAAAAGCTAGCTCACTTCACTCCTTGTCTCCCTTCTTACTGCTGCTCCTCCACGGCCACTACTAGCAGTAGCACCAGGCAGGGTTCCATTTATCGTCGATTATCGATTTTACCGGTTCGATTCGGTATCTAATACTGGTCGGTAAACCGGTTAAATTCAAAAATTCAAAAAAAATTATGTGACGTAAATATCGCGATAATCGGTGGATATCGCTCGATTATCGATGAATATCGAGCGAAAATCGCTCACAATATCGACCGCCGAAGAACACAAGTTTGCAAAATCGATCGGGTCGATTTTCGACCGATTATCGGTGCATATCGAGCGATTATCGAGGTATATCGAGCGATTATCAGTAAAGATCATTTAAAAAAAAATCATCAAAAGTTTGCTTTTGAAACCTTTCGATTCTCTACCGATTTTCGACTAATTTTTCCGATTTTCGAAAATCTCGATATTGTCGATTATTGCGATATCGATAATGTGAACCCTGGCACCAGGTACCCTTCCCTGTTCCCTCCCCACCCCACCCCTTCCCTTCCCAGCTCGCTGTTGTTCCCTTCCCTGCTGCGCGTATGTGCTGTGCGCGCGCTGTCTTACCATCTACTTTTCCATTTCTTGTAAACGGATTGTGGTTGCTATATTGGCTTTCTTGGGGGGGCATTTGCTAGAGTGATAGTGATACCAGAGGCTAGTTTTCTTCCCTGTTGATTTTGGGAGACACGAGGGAACCAGAAAATGAGGTTCTTGTTCTGTACATGGTTGTGATCTGTACATGTTTGTGATCAGGGCATCAGGCTTAGCATCATGTACATGATTTTGTGGCACTCCGTGCAGCAAATGGCCTTTTTTGGTAGATTAGTATGCAAGTGTGATGATTCAGAATCCCCTTTTTGGTGTACTGGGTGGCTAGCAAAAGGAGGGTATCTGTCTCTGTTGAGCAGATTTAGGATCGAGGGAGGGAGGTGGTGTTGGTGGTCCATTTCTTGACTTTTCGAGCACCTGGTGTGCCGGGGTTCTTGGTTCTATCTATGTGTCATGTCAATGTCATCCAAATCTCACACAGAAAGAGGATAGAAACCAAAGCAAGGGAAAGAGAAAGGGGCTACAGTTTCTTGATCTTGGCGGGCGCTTTATAGAAATTGAGACCACCCTTTTAAGCTTCATATGCCTTCTAGGTTGTTTTGGGATGATAATCTTGACGAACTAGCATAGTGTGATTTCGACCTCACCGTTTCTTATTAGGTATTTTCCATGCTTGGTGACGTCTCATATTATTTTCCTTTTATTTTTCCTTGATGTCCTAAGTTATCGAGAAGGAAAAGGCAATGGGATGAGATGCAGAGTTGCAAGCAAGGTTTTGGCCTCGCAGTTTCTTGTTAGGTATTTTTCCTGCTTGGTGACATCTCATGTTTTTGCCTTTTTTTTCATGACCTAAATTATTGAGAAGGAAGAGGTTTCATTAGACTACTGACCGGATTACTCATTTATGCAACTTAGAGCTGAAGCTTCGTTCTAGCAACACCATTACTATTTAATTGGTACATTTTCCTTGCAAATTTATACATGGTATTGAATCTATCTATATTTATCTCAGGTGGTCCTTTTGCATGCTATTTTTCAGTTATAACTTAGAAACCTAAAAATTACGGTTGTTATCTTGCATGTGAAGTTTATTCCAGTTTTGTTACAGACGTCCTGTGCGAATATTTTTTTGGTATTTGCTCTTAAACATCTTCATTCAATCAAGGTATGATGTTGTACCTGTCAACATTCCAGAAAATAATTCATGTTTAGTGACTGGAATGAAATAATACACCTGCCACTGGCATTGCAAATTGAGCCAACGAATAAACGCAAACATGGATTTGTGTCGTTCTTGTTTGCCTTTACTTCAAGTTTGGTTTCATAATCGGATTTGCATGCTAGTGTTCTTTATGCTAGATTTGGGAACAGGGTGGATGGCTGGATGCAGAGGCGGCATGGTGCTACCTTACAGCCATTACTACTAGAAGCATGACTCATGAGCGTTTACGATGGTGGTGGATCTCCTAGAAACAGGGGGGAAAGACCTACATGATATTAGCCCTTAATTCCCATATGGGTAAGTATCGTATATTGAGTTTTTGCTTCTGAAGCCATTTATCATCTTCAACTTGACATATGTACCACTTTACCTATAGTGAATCCAACCTCAGTTGAGAATCTAGAACATTTATCACTAATCAGGTATTAAATCTCCAACCCTGGTGCCAACGAGCAGTGGTGTCCTCGACTATTCCCATCTACCCTTAGCGTTCCAGTTGTATCATGTCTTCCATACAGTAATGATACTTATCTCATGGCGTTTAAATATAGCGCCTTAAAACCATTCAGCCCATAGCTGAGTTCCAACAATTTCAGTCCATAGCTAAATTCTAAAATCTCAGTCCATAGCTGATTTCCAATCACTTCAGCCCATAACTGAATCTCAGCCCATAGTTGAGTCTTAAAATCTCAGCCCAAAGCTGAGTTCTAAAATCTTCAGCCCATAGCTGAGTTCTAAAATTTGTGTCCCTCATTGGAACTCCCGGCGTACCCAGCTTCACACGCGCGCCTCGCCACGGTCGCCCTGGCCGTCTCCGTTTGTTCTACCCTTAGACCACAGCCTCCTCCGGCTTCTACCCTAGTCGCCGCCTCCCCCTTCCTCTTCCCTGGCCACAGCCACCGCCTGGGCTCCAGGGCCGCCTCCACCTGCCCGTGCCACCCTCGGGCCATCGTTGCCTAGACTATAGGCCGTCGGTTCCCCCGTGGCACCGCCCCAAGGCTTGGCTCCACCACCTCTATCTCTGTGGCGTCGCTCCAGATGCTGAGCTCAACCCTCCCCTCTACTTGACCCATTGAGATGCATACATTTATTTTGCTTAATTGTTTGATTTTCTATTGAGCTATTATTATGGTTGATGATGATGATTCGTCGTTTGGTAGCTTGGGTTGGTGGTGCTGCAGCGACACCCGAGGATCTCCTGTACATTGGGGAGTATGAGGGGGTCATCGAGCACACACAGCGCCGCCCCTAGTGCGGCCACCCTTTGAGACAAAAGGTTAAACTCTACTCTATCTATTGTTTATTCTAGTTCTTGGCTATGAGTACTCTATGTTTTAGCATGATTCTAGAATGGCAGTGTGGTTACTTGGATGGGGGACGGGGGGGGGGGGGAGGAAATGGGGGTTGAGATGATGTCAGATCTGGCTCGGTTGGCTTGGGGATTTTAGGTGGTTGCTAGCTTGTGGTTCTTAGGGAGCGCCTAGCTTCCTTGCTTCTGATCTCCTGGTCGTGCTCCTAGTTCCCTTGCTCTCGGCCTTGCTCCTGGTTTGGTTTGATGGTCTCCTTGGCTGCTCCTGGCTTCCTCCTAGTTGTGTGCTTCGGTGAGATGGAGGTCTCCTTGCTTGCTTGGTTGCTCTGGTGGTTTGGCCTTTTGTTTTGGATGGCTTGGAGGCGCTTGGCCTAGCTTTTAATGTTCTGTCCTCCCCACGGTCGCCCCGGTCATCTTCGTTTGGTCTACCCCTGGACCGCAGCCTCCTACGGCCTCTACCCTGGCCACTAGCTCCCCTTCCTCTTCCCTGGCCACCTCCACCGGCCGGGCTCCAGGGCCGCCTCTACCTGCCCGCGCCGCCCCTTGGCCGTTGTTGCTTGGCCTACAAGCCGTCGGTTCCCCCTGTGGAGCCACCCCAAGGCTTGCCTCCGCCACCTCTATCTCTGTGGTGCCGCTCCAAATGTTGAGCTCAATCCTCCCCTCTACTTGACCCACTGAGATGCATACATTTATTTTGCTTAGTTGTTTGATTTTTGATTGAGCTATTATTATGGTTGATGATAATTCGTGGTTTGGTATCTTGGGTTGGCGGTGCTGCGGTGACACCCGGGGATTTCCTGTACGTTGGGGAGTACGAGGGGATCGTCGGGAACGCACAACGCCGCCCCTAGTGCGGCCACCCTTTGAGGCCAAAGGTTAAACTCTATTATATCTACTGTTTATTCTAGTTGTTGGCTATGAGTACTCTATGTTGTTAGCATGATTCAAGAATGGCAGTGTGATTACCTGGAACATGGGGGGCGGGGAGGAAATGGGGGTTGAGATGATGTCAGATTTGGCTCGGTTGGCTTGTGGTTCTTGGGGAGCTCCTGGCTTCCTTGCTTCTGATCTCCTGGCTGTGCTCCTAGTTCCGTTGCTCTCAGCCTTGCTCCTGGTTCGGTTTGGTGGTCTCCTTGGCTTGCTTGGTTCCTCTTGGTTTTGTGATTCGGTGAGATGGATGTCACGTTGCTTGCTTGGTTGCTCTTGTGGTTTGGCCTTTTGCTTTGGATGGCTTGGAGGGGCTTGGCCTAGCTCCAGATGTTCTGGTGGCTCATTTGTTGTGGGAGTTGTGTTCTATGGTTGCCCCGTGTTGCTTTGAGTTTACGGTGGTTTGGCCTGCTTGGCTCTAGGAAAGGATGCCTTGGGGTGTTCGGCTCTAGGAAAGGATGCCCTGGGAAGACTTTACCTTCCCTTTTTATCCTTGGTGCTTTACCTTTTTACTATGTGGATCTTATCTTTTTACCACGAGATATTTGGGTACTATTTATGCATGACTACGATTACCTGGAAAATACAAGTTTGTATATACCGGATGATGAATCTCTAACTAGCGAGAGGTGTCAACTGGCCCCGAACAGTCAGATATCTCAATGAGCGATACCAACTCATTCGGATCTGACGGCACACCTAAAATTTTTAAATTGCTTTATTTGCCTTATGATTACATATATGTGAATGACCAACCATTTTCAGGGATTTGAAGCTAAAGGTCATCGAAGCTTAGGTTATTAGGGCATTTTGATATTCTTGTAAGTTTTTCTTTTTGATGTAATTTGATATTTATGTACATTGTAATTATACAATTTGTATTACACTTTGTTAATGAATAAAGTTGATAATCGATTTTTGTTGATTAATTTAATTATGTGTATTATTAATTGGTGTTGATGATCTCATTTGCATGGAATAAAAATCTGGGTTGTTTCAACAAGATTGCACCATGTTTTTTATTTATAACGTTTGATTAGGGCTAAAAATCGCGGGCTGTAATTCCTCACATTGGAGAGAAAACAATGGTGCCATCTGATGTTGAATTATCTTTGCAAGATACATTATTGGCCTTCTCCCCTCTATACTCGATTGTTTTGCATGTTTAGACTGCTTATGAGGACCGCGGCAACGCCCAGGGGGTTCTTGGTTCTTACTAGTTTCTCGGAAAACAACAGCCACATGCCCATCTTGTCTCAATTCTCATGTTGCTGTTGATGCATGAAAGTACAGGAGTGTACCGACTTGTGGCTCAAGATGATGCCCTGGTTGTAGTCCTCATCCTGCACTGATTGTGGCTCCAATATTTCTGGCGGTGCGAATTGGTTGTACTTGTAGTCCAACCTTCAACCACAACAACTTTTGGCTGTTCGGGCAGCAAAAAAAGAACCTATCCCGCCATCATGCAGAAGTGGACTGTTCACCCGCCGTCCTTTCGATATGTGCACTAAATCGCAGGATACTTTGACTAATGCATCTTGAAAAAAACGAAAGGTACGGACGTTAAACTGATTTTTTTATATGAAAAGTTTAATAATCAAACAAAAATACAACCTCTGAATTTTATTTCGAAAATGCGCCCAGGAACCAATGCCACGGTAGGGTATTCCGATAATCTAATTGACGCCATAATCTAGATAAGCCAATGAGTCCACGGTACTTTCTGCGAAGAGGATTTTTATATGCTATAGAAATTTATGTGGAAACCCAATAACGATGCACAATATTAAAGAAAAAACAACCTACTAAACTTTACAGCGAAAATATCATGATTGATCTACGCTAAAAAAAATCCTACATCCATCACAAAATATGTTGCAAGCTGACGCTGACGCTAAGATTATGTGGCTATCAGATCTTTGCCACACTCCTTTCGTCCAAAAATATATTGTGTATTGTTTTTAATGATATTATCTCTACTACTTCTAATTACGACTTGGTGGCAGCGGTCCGTTCTCCATACTCTCTCTTTCCTTCTATTCGCTCATTATTTCTTCACCCTCTTTCCTTCTATTCGCTCAGCCTTTCCTTCTCGCTCAGCCTTTCTTTTTGTTTGCTCACCCTTTTCTTACGCTCGCTCACCGCTTCACCCGATCCGGATTCTCTATTTATAGAAATATTATCGATCACATCTCCTTAAAATAGAAGGATTTTATTCATATCTCTTATAAATGAAAGAGTTTCCTCATCATATCCCGCTTGGATCGAATGACATACTCACCATATTCCATGACATGAAAATTCTATTTGATTGTATCTCATTCGGATGGAAATGCAGATATTAAAAGGCAAGAATTGCATAATCAAATCATGTGTCAATTCCAGATATCACAAGGCACCAGTATCATATAAATTTGAGCACTCACACGCCTGGCTGCCCTCTCCTTCACTTATAAAAGGCAATCTTCATCTTCATCATAGAGGACATACGAAGAGATACAGAAAGAGACAGAGGAGATGAAGACTCATACACACACAGGAGAAAGAAGCAATACAAAAGATTCAAGGGGGTGCAAGAAATGATATGGAAGGAGGCTATGGCCATGGCTCCTCTCTTTTTTTAAGACAACTAAAACTGTGATTAAATTATGAGGATAGAAAACAAAGTTTAAAGTTACAAGGTACAGAAAACTACACTCGAGACAAAAGGGAAAGAAAAAAGAAGAGAAAAGACCAAATTCTTTAAAGTTGCCGTTGTACTATCATGTTGAGGCTTTTTAAAATTATACTAGCATGAATAATTAACTGATAATTTGAAGCACTCTTAATTAGCTAACAAGTTCGCTTCATATATGTCTTTTTCATCAACCAACTTGGCTGTTGCTTTAAAAAACTTCTCTTAATAAGGTTGTTTGAGAATTTTCGTAGCAACGCATGGACACTTAACTAGTCTATAATTATGTTATACTTCACGTTCTAATATAAAATCAGTACGATCCTAAAACAGCCTACATTTGGCATCCGAGAGAGTACAGTAAAAGTGGTTCAACGGCTGTAAATTGTACTGTGCCATTTTACGGTTGGTACGTATGATCCAATATCAATTAATTTTTTACTAGATTTCATGTCTCATTGGTCCGTGCTTACGACAGGCTCACTTGTATCGCGAAACTGGATGTATCATGCAATCCCTGCAAAGACCTGACCACCAAACCGAGCGAGCTCAGACCAACGGGTGAATAGCCTCCGGCCGGCCGGCCCGAACGGTCGCACGGACACTTTTTGAAGGCCACGGCACGGCGACGGGACCAATTCTGAAGGCAACGCCCAATTGCAACGCACAAAAGCTTATCATCTGATCCCCCGCCTCCGATCGATCTCCGCGAGCCCCGAGCGAATCGCACCGAACCAAGCCGAATCGAGAGAGGAAAAAGAAAATCAGGGAGGGGGAAAAACCATTTCTTTTTCCTCGCTCTTTCCGTTCTTACCACACCACCGCCGCCGCCGCCGCTCCGAATATGATGTCCCCAGCCACGGCGGCCGCGCCCTGATCCCCCCGCACCCCCCATGCCTCCCCGCCTCCCTGCCGCCGGATCCGCACGGGCGCCCCACGCTCTCGGTCTGCCGCGCCCGGGCCCCCGCTGACCGCCGGGCCCGCGCGTCACCCACCTGCCTCCCTCCTCTGCCCTGCACCTCCACTCCTCTCCTCTCGCGCCGGGCGGGGGACTGGGCGGCGGCTAGGGTTTCCGCGATTCGCGCGTGGCTACGTGGATTCGTGCCTGCCTACCGGTGGTGCGGTGCCCTGAGCTGCGCGGCGTCTGCGGTTTGGTTTCGCCCTAGGGGTTGGTTCTTGCTCTTGCTGCGGTCGCGCGATTCGGAGGAGCTCCCGGGCTCGATTCATGGGGATTCTCGATGGCGCCGCGCCGCGGCATTGGGCGGCCTCGCGAGTCCCGGAGGGGCTGAAGCTTCGATTCGGTTGATTTGGCTGGCTTTGGGCTCCAACAAGGCGCCGCCTTTAGCTCCTCTGCGGCCTTGGCAAGCGTTTTGGTGGGTTCTGCTCCTGGGTTAGCTGATATTGGTGGGAACCATGGCGGAGAACATCGATCTGGTGCTGGAGTTCCTGCGGAAGAACCGCTTCGCCAAGGCCGAGGCTGCGCTCCGCGGGGAGCTCAATGGCCGGGGTAATTTGAACGGCCCGACGACGCAGAGGCATGTAGCTGAGCCCAAGGAGGATATGCAGGAGGACTCCGAGGTGGGTTCCAATGCAGGGCCAAGAGGTGGTGCGTCGGTGAGGAGCGCGGGCTCATCGAGGGAGTTTATTGTGAAGGAGATTGATGTTGGAGGCCTGCCGAATGGGTCAGATGGGAGGAAGGGGTCAGAGATCGGCCTTCCTCGGGAGAACAATACAGGTGATCTGTATCCTTGGAACTTTTCCATTGCCAACAGCACTGTGGAGCAGTTGGCAGAGCTGCTGGTGTCGGAGGAGGTGCCAAGACATCACCGTGGTGCATTGTTAGCCGAGAAGAGGGATCGTGGTGTTGGAACTGAGCAGCCTGGTCCGGTGCTGGAACAAAAAGTTTCTTTTGGAAGAGGGAAGGGAAAAGTTGATGTTACTGGGAGAAGTGAAATCAATGACTCAGATCATTCCACAAATAAAAATCTGGTTCCAGAAAAAGAGGAGCTTTTGAACGGCTGTGCAGTTAAGACAGTGCTTACATTCTCTGCAGAAAACCCATCATCTAGTTACCATAGTACACACCATGATGGAAATGAGAGGAAAGACATTAAGAAGAGCACTGATGCAGATGGTGCTGGAAAAGCAGCAAAGGGGCTGCATGATCAGGTTGCTGACCGATGCTTCGATCTGCAGCTTATGGGAGATAACCAGCGTGAGGAACTTCCGAAGTTGCCTCCTGTGAGGCTCAAGTCTGAGGACAAGCTAGTTAATATGAACTGGGAGGAAAAGATCAATCATCATGGATCTGGAGCCAAGCATTCTATATCTAGTGCAGACCATGCCTTTATGATTGGGTCTTATCTTGATGTTCCTATTGGGCAAGAAATAACATCATCAGGTATGTTGCTAATGACTTTAATAGTTTTAATTAGAATACAAATTGAAATATACACATTCTAGCTTACCCTCAAGCTGCGCAGCACATTTCTCTACAGAAGTAGCCTGTTCGTTTTTTACATGCTCATCTTACATAAAATTTTGTATGAAACCTGCCACCGCGTTACTCATACCTGCCCCATGGAACTGACAAATATTAATTAATGAATCAAACTACAGATCCATGACTGAAGCTAGAAAGTGGGTAGTGCTAGTGAGTACACTAACTGTAGAGTGCCCAATAGGATTTATTACTTCTGTTCTAGTGTTCTGTGGAAAAAGAAGATGAATACATCGATTTATAGGAGCTAGTTCAAGGCATCTATTTATTTCTCGATGTGTGAACATTACAAAAAAGCTGTAAAATTGTGTTTTCGGATGTGTGAGCACTACAAAAAGCTGTAGAAATTGTGTTTTCTAATTGTGAACACTACAAATTGTCTTTCCAACTGTAGAGTGTCCAATAGGATTTCTTACTATCTAATGTGTTTTCTGAAAGCAATATTTGGCAATGGCTTCCCATGTTTTCCCGATTGATTTCTTGTAAACTTTTCCGTAGGAAATTTTCTTTCAAAACTCATAGGGGATCTCACTTTCATCTTTTGATAGTACTGACATGCAAAGTTTTAATAGTGAAACTATATCGAGTGTTTTTCCATACTTCGGAGACTTGCTAATGTGTGGTGCCACTTTATTTTAGCTTGGCTAATTGTTTGGCACTTAAGTTTTGACATGTTTGTAAAAAAAAAAAAATCAGGTGGAAGACGCACAATTGGCAGTAGTTGGTTGTCTGTTAGTCAAGGTATTGCAGAAGATACTTCTGACTTGGTATTTGGTTTTGCAACAATTGGTGATAATTCGCTCGAATATCCAAATGAGTATTGGGATTCTGATGAATATGACGACGACGACGATGTTGGCTACACCCGACAACCAATTGAGGATGAAACCTGGTTTCTAGCACATGAGATTGACTATCCTAGTGATAATGAGAAGGCAACTGGCCACACAAGTGGGCCTGATCGTCCTACAAAGGATGACGATGATGACCAATCATTTGTTGAGGAGGATTCCTACATATCTGGTGAGCAATATTTTCACGGGAGGAACATTGCACAGATAAGTACTTCGGAGGGGCCAATGGGACATGGGATTCCCGACAATGATATGATAGCTCAATATGATGGCCAACTTTTGGATCCAGAAGATCTAAATTTGATGCACTCTGAACCAGTCTGGCAGGGTTTTGTTTCACAGAACAGCGAATTAGGCATGTTAGGAAATGGAAAATTCCTTAATGATTCTGAACGACCTCATCCTGATGACCCTTTTGTGGAGGATGATCAGCATGGTTCGGTTAGGTCAATTGGTGTTGGTATAAGCAGTGATGCTGCTGACATTGGCAGCGAGGTGCGTGAAAGCCTAATTGGAGGAAGCAGTGAAGGAGACATAGAATACTTCAACGAAAGTAATCTCAGCTTTGGTGGGAAAAGACATTCTCAGCAGGAAAACGAAAAGAAAAGAGCAAATATGAAAGGAGCAAAACAGGACCAAATGAATTATGTTGCTGATATCCATAAGGGCACTGATGGTGGATTTTCTTTTCCACCACCATTGCATACTGGAAAAAATGTTGAACCTGATGTTAAATCTTCGTGGATAAAGAAGGATGATATGTATTCAATTAACGATCCTGATGACTGCCAAAATGGCACGGTATCAGATGATATGCTTGCCACGTGGAGGAAAAAGAATAGCGAGTCTTCTCTAAGGAGTTCTCGAGACGAAATGACTTCTGATGCTGTTAGATCAAGAAATTCAAGTGCGTCATCTGCTTTAAATAATGCTTACGATGAAGCAGAGGACACAATGAATGCTAGGCATCACAAACTAGATGAGGCACACGAAGAGGACACTGGAACCACCTTAGATGATGAGGAAGCAGCTGCATTGCAAGAACAAGTAAGGCAGATAAAGGCCCAAGAGGAAGAATTTGAAACTTTCAATCTGAAGATTGTGCATAGAAAAAACAGGTACTTTTTCCTTTTTGCTCTTTTTATTTCTTAATCTGGGCTAAAGCATAAAATAAAATAGCTATATCCGGCCATAGTTACCAGAAACGCGGTTCGTCTGAGTCGCGGCACGGAATTCGGGTTCGTAGTTCGCCATTTTTGCTTTCAATTTCCACTACGAATACTAACCTTGTATCCTAATGTGGCGACCCGTATAATTAACCCCCAGTAACGATTGTCACCTGGAGTTAACTATACGGACGTCAGCACAGTAACTAGCAAAACATCGGACTTTTCGATGCTTTATTAGTTACTACACTGTATACAGAGTATTGCAGCAGAACAATAGTTAGAGACAGATAATGAAACTCCTTATTACATTCCATTAGCCACGTAGGGCTATTGTCCATTACCTTAATTTACATAGACTTTAATTACAGCAAAAGATATAGATAACTAATACAACCTCCTACTCCCTGAGGGCCTGCTAGGGTTGGGATATGGTATACTAGCCCCCCCTACTACTACTGATAGTAGTAGTAGTCGTCCTCCGATATATCCTGGTCCTACGCACAGTCCTCACCCTAGGCCTCGGAAGGTCGTCCATGTGACTCACCTTTTAAGCAAGGGGAGGATTAAGCAAAGGTGAGTACAAGTACTCAGCAAGCAATAATATATGAATGCATAAATGATTTTTCCCTCCCATATTAACCACACCTAATCTAACTTCACCCGAAGACCACCTTCCCTAAAATACTCTTTCTACAGAAATTAAGTTTTAGTTTAAAGGTTGGTTGATTTTATATTTTTAGAAAATTCTTCTAACACTGTATATGAGATAGCCAAAGCTTCCATAATTTCCAATCCAAGAGACTGGCTTGAATTCAAGATTTTACCTACGCAGGTTTGTATCACTTTACCCATAGTGACACCCACAAGAGATGCCTCAGAACGTTTATCGCTACTCTAGTATTAGTTCTCCACCCTGCACTTCGAGTTTGTGACACCTATCTCAGGCTGCTACACAACTCCAAGGTACAGTTGTACTCCTCAACTAGGGGTACACCTCTGGGCTTCAAAATATACCGCCCCCAATGGCATCGCCTTCTGGGCCTACTGGCCTTGCCCAGAAGCACCATGCTATCCTTACCCGTTGTGGAGAGCTCTAATACCTTTGTAGGACAACCTTTTCTGGCCGATTTCACACACCATGGTTGATATTGATTTTACGGCTCATTGCCCAAGTGTTAGTTTGTTGAAACTTATATTATAGCCTGTGTAGAGGACCTCGCCGGCATACATCCTTCTCATCGGCATCCTCTACCATCCATATTACACACACACAAATCCACCCATTAGCTAGACCTATAAACCCAACACCACTTTCATTTTCCAACCATCAAAACAATTCCAACCCAACAACTCATCCTTCCAAACTATCTCTCAGAACACATCCATTTTAATAATTCCATTAAAATTAAGCTTTCCCATGCAGTGAGAGTAATGATAATTAAATAAAAGCAATTAAAACCTTTTAATAAAGCATGATGGGGGGGGGTGTTTTACTTGCCTGGAACATACTCTGAAGGTTCTACCTCGCTCAAAAATTGGTTCTGATTGTCGAACGGGTTCTGTTCTTGTCTTGAAAATTATAATCTATTAAACTACAGTAACTTTATTAAGTATGAGTTACGGTGTCCAACCGGTCCAATGCTGCATTTTCATTATATGCGTTTGTTGATGATCATTTTAGATGCCATGCATATTCCATTTTTATATTTAACTAATTAGTCACTTAATGCCACTAATGCTGTTATTTCATGGTTTTTATGCACATGCATATATCCAATTTTATAATTAACCAACTAATCACCTAATGCAATTGATGCTATTCTTGACGAAACTATATGCAAATAATCTACTCATTTTCCAACTTTCCTCATTTTTCTCCCTTTCTTTTCTTTTCTCTTCTTTCCTTTTCTTTTCTTTTTTTTCTTCCCTTTTTCTTCCTCTCCCTTTTCTCTTTTTCTCTTCTCTGCCTTCTCATTTTCTTCCTGATCTTAGTCAAACCCACTTCTCCTCTGCTTATTCGGCCAAAACCACTCCTGGCTGCTCCTCCCTCGAGCTCTCCTTCAGACCGCTCGGCTGCACCTCCCATGGCCGCCAGCTGCTCTTCCTCCCTCTCTCCCGCCGGCTGCGCCTCCTTCTTCCTCTGCTCGCAGCAGCCGCTTCCCCCTTCCTCTCTCTCGCAGCTACATATTCTCACTATTGCTGCCGTAGCCGCAGCTCTACCCAGCCGTTCTAGGGTTTTGCTAGGCTTGATGATTTTGAGGTAAGTCTAGGTCCAATATAATAGCAGATGTGGTGATTCTAGGGTTAGCCTACTGAGATCACTTCTATTTTCCCCGATCCATTTCTATTCTATTCGATCTAAAGCTTTGCTATCCAATCTACTGCTATACTGTTGCTTACTTGTTCTCCTGCGAATGTGGTTTGGTTCTGGTGGTGAGAATGATGGTGGTAAAGTAGTTGAAGCAGAGGTGGCCGAATCCTCTAGCTTCTCCCTTGCTTGGTTGATGTCCCTTCTGAGTTCACTTCTTGGCTGAACCCTTCCTTTGCTTGATCTTGGATCTGCTGCTCCGTTCTGATGCTTGCTTCTTGTGCTTGATTGTGGGGATGACACAAAGGAAGAGTGGCTAGGCTTGGGTTGCAATGGACAAGGGGAATGAACCCTAGATGTGCTCCGGATGTGCTTCGGTTTGAGGAATGCGGTAAGGGGAGTAATGCACTGGCTGGTCTTGTTTCTGGAGAAATGAACTGAGGGGAAAGCATCTCTCACTGGCTGGCATTCTTATCTCTTTACTGTGCTCCTCTTTACCATTTTGCCCTTAGCCTCCCTCTTGCAACCAAAGGGTATGTTGGTCCTTTCTCAAACTATGCATGCATACAGATATGGTATTTTGATTACATGCTGATGCACAACATGAAAATGCCTTGATGTTCATTAGATTGACTGATGCTCATGCTTAAGAATAACTATGACGATGATTATGCTATGATTATGGAAGGGTTAGGGGAGGGTACTCACACCTAAACCGGTTCTGGTTCTACGAATCTGGTTCACGATTCGCAGGGGTTTATAGCGAGTCCGGTAACTATGGTCCAGCCCAGTGCTCTATTTATGCTTATGGTGTTTGTGTTTACAGTGGGATGCAATAATTCATTTCTCTGAAAAGATGTTTATTTATTCTGACATTCTCTCCTGTTAACAATATAACAGAACTGGCTTTGAAGAAGACAAAAATTTCCATGTTGTTCTCAACTCTATTATTGCTGGACGTTACCATGTCACAGAGTATCTGGGGTCAGCAGCATTCAGCAAAGCTATCCAGGCACATGATCTACACACGGGAATGGATGTGTGCGTTAAAATCATAAAGAACAACAAAGATTTTTTCGATCAGAGTCTTGATGAGATCAAGCTTCTGAAGTATGTTAACAAGCATGATCCTGCTGACAAGTACCACCTTTTGCGTCTGTATGATTACTTCTACTATCGGGTAAATTTGAGCTTTTACTTTCTGTCCATCCTTTTCTAGTGTTATTCAGTTTCCATGGAGCTTTGAATTTATCACAAGTCACAACTCTTCTACTATGTCAGTGAGTTTACTGAAGCAGAAGGCATCCACATTGCATTATGGTATATTTAAGATTTTGATGTTTCTACATGAGGATTTCTTAGAAACATACTTTGACATTCAGTGTATATGTTGATCTAGTTTTAATGTTAGTTTTGCTATAGATTATTTTCATTTGTTGGACAATTTTAGTTCTATTTCTTATTATAAACCTTTCTTATGCAGTTATCTTGACATTAATTCCAGGCCTTGTTCTGTAGACTGACAATTCATATTGTCATAGTTTCTAGACATTAAGGCAGGATTGGAGATTCTTCTACAAATTGATCCATTAGAAATGCTGCTTTTCTTGGTGTTTTCAAGCATTGCTGTTTGACAAATATAAGTTATTACATCCTGTAACAAAGTCTGTCATGTTTGGTGTATCACTTATTTCAAGCATTATTTATTTGCTGATAGTGTGTGACTTTCTGCAAGTTTAGCTTATTTAGCATAAAAAAATGCTTCATGATTCTTCTTCAAGTTGATCCATTAGAATGGCCGGGGTTATTTTTTTCTAGGCATTTTCAAATATGATATTTGTCAAATTTAGGTCATGACATTCGATAACAAAGTTGTGTTTTCTGTAGCACTTATTTCAAGTATTTGTTTGCAGGAACATCTGCTGATAGTCTGTGAACTTCTAAAGGCAAATTTGTATGAATTTCAAAAGTTTAACAGAGAATCAGGAGGCGAGGTTTACTTCACAATGCCAAGACTTCAGGTATTACTAAGCTATAAGATCCACTAATGGTGTTTTAATGTTTTCGTGTTCAGTAACTGGACATGATATTTCAATTTTTCATGTCGGAAATTGATATTTTCCTTTGGCGTACCCTTGTGCAGTCAATAGCCATTCAGTGTCTGGAGGCACTGCAGTTTCTGCATGGACTTGGTCTTATTCATTGTGATCTCAAGC
The DNA here is from genome assembly GCA_036346275.1 of Otatea glauca. NCBI lineage: Eukaryota > Viridiplantae > Streptophyta > Magnoliopsida > Poales > Poaceae > Otatea > Otatea glauca. The sequence goes on along the minus strand of CM070715.1, from coordinate 79,107,637 downwards.
CAGAGAACATATTGGTAAAGAGCTACAGCAGATGTGAAGTAAAGGTCATTGACCTTGGCAGTAGCTGTTTTGAGACAGATCATCTATGTTCATACGTTCAATCACGATCTTACCGTGCACCCGAGGTTATATTGGGCCTGCCTTATGACAAAAAGATAGATATATGGTCACTTGGGTGTATACTAGCGGAACTTTGCACTGGAAACGTAAGTGGTTACTGCATGCCAGTTATTACAATTCTTAACATTTACAACCGTGCTCATTGTGGCCATTTCGGTTATGCATCTTTGTTTCACAATCTTCTGGCAATAATGAAGCCCGCGATGCAAATGAGGAGTTTACTAAAAAATGAAAATCTCTTTCTGATTGTTCGCTGTCTCCCTTTGTTATATGCTCCTTATCATAGTAAGATACAATTCAATATTCATTGGTCCATGCTGATAACAACAGGAATGGGCTTGTCTAGAGAAGAAGGCGATTAGAAAGCTATGTAACTCATCAATAAGCATTTTTTTATTTTATTTTCTTGTTTGTAGAAGATTTTTGTATTAATCCATTTCTCATTATACACTTATTGGGTATGTTAGCTAATCTTTGTGTGCTCAATGCTCTTCACTTCAGGTCCTTTTCCAAAACGATTCTCCTGCGACATTACTTGCACGTGTGATGGGCATCATTGGCTCCATAGAACAAGCTATGCTTGCACAGGGACGTGATACATACAAATACTTCACAAAGAACCACATGTTGTATGAAAGAAATCAGGTTTGAACTCTTCAGTGTGTGTTCTTTTTTACATTCCCTATCACAGACATAACTTTTTTTAGTAAATGCATCCTTAAACTATTATGCATTAGACCGTTATGTAGTAAGCTTGCAATTCATTGTGTTTCAGGAAAGTAACAGGCTGGAATACTTGATTCCGAAAAAGACATCTTTGCGGCACCGCCTGCCCATGGCTGATCAAGGTTTCATTGAGTTTGTTGCATACCTTCTTGAGGTAAATCCGAAGAAGCGACCAAGTGCCTCCGAAGCATTGAAACACCCGTGGCTTTCTTTTCCATATGAGCCAATATCTTCATGACATGGTTGCTATTGGATCGTGATGTTTGCACTATATTGAGTGCCTTAACATTTCTCTTGGCACCTAAGCACCATGAAGTTTTGATGGGTCAAGATGAAATATCTTCTACCACAATCACCCCACAGCATCGATCGAAATCCAAATGCAATCTTGATTCAAACCGATCATGGTGTGGTGCTGCTAGGGATGGTCTTTCGCGCCTTGTACTACCAATGCCTGCCCTGTGTTGTGCTGTAATATAACTTCGGTTTTGTCTATTTCAGGCCCCACTGTAACAGGCCATTTGGTGAGATACTTTTGAAACGCAATTTCTAGGAATAGGGCTGTCATGTTGTACATGGTGTGATTATTGTTGAACCATGTGCCATGTTGTTCCCTTCCATTTATGGTTCTAACCCAAGGTTCTGTACATCTTGCACTGTCAGGTGCTCAGGAAATTGTCCTCCAAGGCTTTGTTGCAGAGAAGCATACGTTTACACATCATGCTGCCATTTCGTGAGTCCATTTGTACGGACTGTTTCGTGAGCCCACGATTCTGGTGGCAGTTTGTGCGTCTGAATGTTCTCATTTTCCCTTGCTGGACGGCACGTATCACATCGGCTGTTGCTTCTGATCCAAGCCGTACAAATTCCATAATCCTTCCATGCTATTTCGTAATTTTTCAGTGTGGAATTGTTCGGGTACCAGTAAACCGAAGGCTCAGCCAAATCGCCGGCCACACTTCCATACTACTCCCACGCTACCCTTCCTTTTTATCACAGAGCTTTGCAGTAAACGGGTTAATTTCTACATGGTTTATATGGAATCCCCACGCTCCAAAATGGAGCCTAAATCATGCCGTTTCCATTTAACTCTGTCCATGATATTCCCTGCGACTGCGTATGGAACTCTTGTAGCGGTGTCTTGCGTGCGGTTGTGCATCACCGCACGTACGCCCGTCAAGTTACACAAACACAACCCGCAGACGACGTTCAGTGCGACGCGTTTCTCGGCGGATGCATGTCAACACGCATACATGCAGGCACAAATTTTTTTTGCGTGGAAGAGAGCAGCAGATCGGATCGTTCGGTACATGGATTCGTCAGATGGTGTGTGCCAGTTACGACGCGATCACCTCGTTGTGCGGCTGTGTCTGCGTGCAGCCGCTCGTATAGTATCTTCCTCAGCGTACGTGAAGCGCACGGCGTCCTGGTTCTTCATCAGCTGCCTGCCTTGGACAGTTGGACACAACCGCTGGCTGCCGCCCAGCCAGTCGGATACGTCCTGAGAGCACACCGATATACTCCGACGTATATCGTTCATTCAAACCTGACGACTCCGCCGTGCGTGCCGGACTCGTTCGCGGTCGCCAGCCGCCGAGTCCATTTCGCTGATCTAGCCAGCAATGTAGTACAACTAGGGGTGGCAACGGCGCTATTCTCAACACCATCACCATATCCGTTTAACTATTGGGGCAATATTCCTTCCGTCTCTATTCTCGGTGATCCTAAATTCAAATAAAGTTATATTTATTTTTATAAGTTTATCGCATACTTATAGTATATAAAATGGTATAATAGTACTAAATGAGTTATATATTATAGATTATAAAAAATATATAAGGCTACATGCAAGAAAAACTCATGTTTTAAACAAATAGATATATTAATTTGTACATAAATAGATACACATCCGGTGTGGTGAGAAACAAGGACACGGTGAGAGCATCTAGGCTCCCCATTTGCATAAATTATGTTTACAATATAGGTTTTGGTGTTGATGACTAAAAAGATACTCAGTAAAAATTGACAATAGTTAGATTTGATGATCAAGGCTAAGGTATTTTTTTTCTAGTTTTTGATTTGGGAGTTGATTCAAGCCATATAGTTAAAATCATCGTACTATTAAGAGAGATTATACATAAGAAATAATCTTGGTTCATATGCAAAATCACTAAGATTATTTGGAGCACAGGACTTTTCATATTTCTCACTCAAAAATCCAAAGTTTTATCTTGTTAGCCAAAACAATTCTCTCGAACCAAGCTTCTTTTACTCAGATGCTCAAAGATCCTTAGTTCAAAATTCCAACCGAGCGTACACCATGTACGCCGGTCCGATATTTGCAGTCCGACGCTTAGAATTATCTTTACCGAGCGTACTCCATGTACGCCGGACCGACTTTTTCAGTCCGACGTTAAGAGCTCCTCTTTGATTCTTTTCAACCAATTATAACTATTATTCATTGGACCAATCTGAATTCTTTCTTAAATATAGTCCGACATAATGTTATATATTCACTCTAAATAAAATTCTAGTCTGTGTTAAAATTTATTTTAACCAGAAATATGAAGTCTGTTACAGACTAGAATTCCATGTACGTCGGACCAACTTTTTCGGTCCGCGCAAACTTGTTTAACTGTGATAAAACCATTCGTTTTCTCTTGTACGCCGGACCAACTTTTTCGGTCCGGCGTAAACGTTATTCGCTGGTACTAAGTGAGAACAAACCATGTGTACGCCGGACCAACTTTTTCGGTCCGGCGCAAACATTGTTTGCCTGGCTAAATCAAATCATATGACCAACGTCCGGCAAACATTGTTTTTAAATCAAATCATATGCACGACGGACCAATTTTATTGGGCCGACGCAAATCTTCTTTTTGCCAGTGTAATCCTCTGCTCTCTTCACATGTACGACAGACCAATTTTTTCGGTCCGGTATGAATAGATCTTTCTGAATTCAACAATGCCTCTCAAAACTATGTATGCCGGACCAAAAATTTCGGTCCGACGTGTGTATAGTGTGTCTTATGGCTCATACACCGTAGAAATTCTTACACAAAGGTAGCAGTTGACCTACCCCATCTACCCTACCAACCCCCAACGGGCAAAAGGGAGGTGTAACGGTTATTTCTGTTCAGGATCTATATTTAGAATGCATGTGTTCACAAATTGATAGATAGAGCTTTGCACATTCACTTCTTCTGAGATCCTGAACATCTTTTCAAATCATATACAACTCTTTGATCCTTAGAGTTCCTGAGCTTCATTCTATCAAAGAGTTTTGAGCTTCAACTCAGAAAAATCACAAACATCTATTCTGAATTTTAGAGTACTTGCTCCATGTTAAAATCTAGTTGAGTCTAGCTACTGAACCAAGAGACAGGGCTTGTGGATAGTCTATTACTCTTAAAACTAGCTGTTCCTAGACGGTTGGAGAAGTTGTTGGTGCGACCTGTCCAACAGTGACTGTGGAAGGCCATAATTGCTGTGAAAGGTTGAGACTCACCTCACTGGAGTAGTGAAAGAGTCAAGATAGTGGAAAACCAAAAGCCATTGAGATTGGTTGTTTGGTGGAGCAATACTTCTGAGGAAGTGCTCTAACGGGGATGTAAGAGTAATCTCTGAACCTCGGTGAAAAATCATTGTGTTCTCCTGTGTTTGTTTTTATCTCTCTTTATTCTCAATATAGTTTCTCTTTCGAAATTCCCCCTTCTTACAAAGTTATCTTGAACAAGTGTTGTTCTGGATTTTTATTTTAACTGCTTTCGTTTTTACGTTTTATTTATTGAGAAAAGTTTTTCATAATAGTTATAAAAAGTTTTTTAAAGTTGTCTATTCACCCCTCTCTAGACCAACTTGATCCTTACATGGAAGACGTTCTCATCCTCATCCCCATGTTGTTAGGAATAATTTGCCTTTATCCTTGTCCTCTAATAGAGGGTTTCTCATAGGTTGACGAGGAACGGGACGCCATTGCTATCCCTAAATACAACAGCTACTAGATGGGTGATTATACTACCTCTCTCCGCTGTGTTTTCGTGTGGTCTCTCTCCGGCTGTCCACCGTGAATCCATCCAATCCACGATGGGTCGGACGTGTCCCATGCACACAACAAAACAGGTCTTGCGTTGTGGGAGAGGTGCTACATAGTACCGAGTGCCATAGAATTTTTTTCCTGCGCAGGGCACACATCAACGGTAACTGTCACGAGTAGTCGTCGCATTCTTCTCTTGTCTTGCGTCCCTATTCCAGCACGGATGCGACTTCTTTTTTTTCTAGTTTAGCTGAGGAGTGCTTTTATGTATCGCTCCTCGATACAAATTGTATAAATTTTGAAGCAAGCGGATGGTTAAGTAATCAATGTCTATCAATTATTCATATTTTAATATCAACGTAGCTTTTAAAAAATGATGCATACAAACACCTCTCAATTTTGTTTCTTCACGAGGAATTCGTAGAGTAGTATTTTGATCACAGCGCTAGCAAACGCGATCATTGGACAGTTGTATTTTGCGCAAGGTTGCTATCACTGATAATGGCCATCATCACTAGTACAGTAGTACCATCTTTGAGGCGATATTCTTCCCCTTTTGTTTAGAGTTTTGAGTATGGCTAACAAATAAAACAAGTCTAGTTAAACTCAAGTTTATTGTCTCATGAAGCACGAGAAGCGAATAAACTACCGATCAGAGAGAGAGAGAAGTGGAGACTTGACCTTCCCCTTTTGTTTAGAGTTTTGACTATGGCTAACAAATAAAAGAAGTCTAGTTAAACTCAAGTTATCACATGAGAGAATACACTACCGATCAGAGCAAGAGAGAAGTGGACAGACTTGAATAAACTGGCCTCGCACTTTTTTTCCGAAATGCCACATATCATATCATGAACATCTACGAATAAACCTACTCAAAACAAAATTAATGAGATTTGAATCGTGACCATCGTACCAGATGAGCTAGCCATCAACGGGCAAAATTGGCATATCAAATCATGAATATCCACGAATAAACCTACTCAAAAGAACAATTAATGAGATTCGAATCGTGACCCCATTAGCCACAAAACATGGTACCCCACGAACTAGTCATCGATGGCCAAAATTGGCTTCACCCTCTGCCAATATATCTCACTTAGGTTTACAGTACGGTGAATTAAATACAAAATCTTTTGCGAAAGAGTTCGGCACTACTGTATAGTCTAGATCACAAATAAAAACGGTGGATGCACAGACGTAACTATCTCTACTACTTCTAATTACGACTTGTTGGCAGCGGTCCGTTCTCCATACCCTTTCTTTCTTTCTATTCGCTCAGCCCATCCCCACCCCCTTTTCTTCTGTTTGCTCAGCCTTTCCTTCTCGCTCAACCTTTCCTTTTGTTCGCTCAGTCTTTCCTTCTATTCGCTCAGCCCGCCCCCCACCCGATCCAGATTCCTTCTACTCCCTCTATTTTATGGAAATATTACTGATCACATCTCCTTAAAATGGTAGGATTTTATTCATATCTTTTATAAATGAAAGAGTTTCCTCATCATATCCCGCTTGGATGGAATGACATACTCACCATATTCCATAACATGAAAATCTTATTTCATTGTATCTCATTCGGATGAAAATGCAGAGATTAAAAGGCAAGAATTGCATAATCAAATCACGTGCCAATCCCGGAGATCACAAGGCACCGTATCATAGAGGCTGACCACTCACACGCCTAGCTGCCCTCTCCTTCACCTATAAAAGGTCACATTCTTCTCCATCATAGAGGACATTCGAAGAGACGCAGGAAGAGACAGAGGAGAGGAAGGCTCATACACACATAGGAGAAAGAGAGAAAAGAAACAATACAAAAGATTCAAGGGGGGCGCAAGAAACGATATGGAAGGAGGCTATGACCATGGGTCCATGGCTCCTCCTCTTTTTTTTAAGACAGTTAAAGTTGTGATTAAATTATGAGGATAGAAAATAAAGTTTAAAGTTACAAGGTGCAGAAGACTGCAATTGAGACAAAAGGGGAGGAGAAAAAAAAGACCAATTTTTTTAAGTTGTCGTTGTACTATCATGTTGAGGCTTTTTAAAATTATAATAGCATGAATGATTAACTGATAATTTGAAGCACTCTTAAGTAGCTAATAAGTTTGCTTCATACATGTCTTTCTCATTAACCAACTTGGCTGATGCTTTGAAAAACTTTTCTTAATAAGGTTGTGTTTGAGAATTTTCGTAGCAACGTATGGGCACTTAACTAGTATATGTATATCCCGTAAATCTAAGCTACGGTCTTCTTTAAAAAATCCATAACTTGGATATACCGTATATTGAACTTAGCATTCCAATCCAAGAAGTGCTTCAAAGGTGTTTTTAAGTCGGACAGTGTGCTATAGCATCATGTATTCCCTTAGGAGTCAACCTTAGAATAGTCTAGCAGTGCAACACCTCGTCTCGCTAGATATAATAACAAGAATTGGATTTGCACCAATCATAGGTTAAGTGTGTTATTTTTGTGGATTTTTCACTGTAATTTACCGAACTTTGAACATGGGATCTACGGGCTGTGCATCTTAAAAGGAGCGCAATACCCGATTGTTCGCATAGGAACTCAAATATTCAATTAAGGACTTAATTCCTCGATACAAGCAAAAGTTTTTTTTATATGTTGTTATACATACTTTCACAAACTCGCAAGCACATATGCAAGTATCAAATACTTAACCAAGCTTCAATGCTTATGTTTTGACACAATTTTTGTCCATGGTTGCAAGAAAATACCACGTATGATCATTTACCGCCTTAGAGCGGTATTAAATGAACGGTATGAACTACTCCATTCCGTTGTAAATACACATTGTTTTAGGATACATGCAATTAAATTTTAAAAAACTTTGGATATCTATATCTTTTTAAATATTTCGATTAGATACATGAAAATCATATACATAGATTTGTCTCAAAGAATAATTTTATAATATTATAACTTTATTATATTTATAAATATATTATGTAAAATTTAGTAGTTAAAGTTATATTTTAGGGACCGTATAGTGGAAGTGATCCATTTAGCCCCAAAATTTCATTTTTTACAAATGTGTTCCTTTTTTTGTTCAAAATTGCAAAATAGCCTCCTTGGTGAACTCAAAAGGCATGGCAGGTGACGTGTGTCCCTTGCAGCGCCATGGGAGCTCAGAAGGTGGACGATGCCGTGGCAGGTCGGATGAGCACAAAAGGAAGCACACGAATGCGGGAGGAGGCAGGCTGCCACAGTAGGAAATTGCGCCACATTGGGCTCGGTAGCGACATGGGTTCGGCAGCCTGTCGGCTAGCCTATCGTGTACTCCACTACCTTCCAAGCTACCTGACTACGGCAGGTGACACGCATAACCTATCGGGTCTTCCATGCTCCGACAGAGGGCCAACATTAAAATCTCCTCAACACAGAGGCTATTTTTGTGAAAAAAAATATGGTGGCAAGAAGACTAAAAAAGCAACAACAAAAAGCCGTGTATTTACTACTGGAGCCCGTGGACTTGATTAGAAAACAAACAAATTTGCCACGTCCACCACCCAGGTGTTTCACTTTTGGTCAAACATCGCTCAAAATTTGTGAAATTCGCTCGTACAGCTCCGGTTAAAAAAGGATTTCATTCGGTTTACCGCTCAAGTTCAAATTCAAATTCGAAAAAATTGAAAGAAAAATATCCAAAAGTTCCCTAAAATTAGTATTAATAGCTTTATGACCTCTGGCGTGAATTTTTTTTTGAAAAAATGAAGTTTGAAATTTTACAATATTGTTTGAAAATGTTCCCTATTTTTTCAACCTCTCGCCGATTTTCACGAAAACTAGTTTTCGACATTTTCGTTCGAATTTCGCTCTGCGGTTTGATCAGATTTCAAATTCGTTTGACTTTCGAAGCTGTTTGGTTTTTCACGAATTTCGGTACCACCGTCTCATCAAAATCTGAGATCGAAACAGTATTGTTAACATTGCCACTACCAGCTAGAAGAGCAGGAGAGAGAGAGGAATGAACAAACAGGGCACGCCTCCCTCCACGAGACTATCTGCAGCAAACACAACACCCCCGAGATCTCGGGGCAAGTAGAATTAGGTTAACCGAATCTGGCTGCTTGTTGCACACGGGTTCACTCATCTGTACTAGGTATACCGGTATATAATTCCCCTTATCCAGAATAGGAAACACTAGATAAGTGATCGCGGCGTGCCACGTCACGACCGCCACTCCCCACACGATCAAATCGTGAAAACACACGACTGTCGCTCCCTACGTGAGCAAATCGAGGAAACACGCGAAATGGTTGAAAGGATATAAACGTAATTGTGTTTTTTCGCATTTATTCGGCGGGACGGTTGAAATGATATAAATGTATCTGTGTTTTTTTTTCATTTATTCGAGGTCCTTTCATGAAGGATTTGCTATTTCGCTGAAACGAAAGGTCCTTTTCGAAAAAACGGTAAAAACGATCTAAACGGAACTATTTTTTTCGGTATTTAGTTGGGGTCATATTTCTGAAAAAGAACTTAAACGTATTTTTTCCTGCTCGGGGTCCTACTTTTCGTAAAAAAATGGACAAAAGGACCTAAATTTAATATATTTTTTTTCTAAAAAAGGACCTAAATGTAAAAAAAATTCGGCTCGACTCGAGCCGGCTCAAACCGGCCTAGTGCCGGGATTTCTTCAACTTTAGAAAAGGTAGTATTCTATATTATTGCAATTTCATTGAAACACGTCTATGAAAAGACTACATTACTCCTCTTTACTATGTGTTTAGATAGCATCTACAATAGTAAATGACAATGGAAATAATGAAAACAGAGAAGTATAGAAGGAAAAAATGATAAAATATTACCTCAAAATTGTAAAACAATATGTATTTAGAAAAAAAATTGAAACTTAGAATGACATGTTGTCGGCGTTTCGAGCACCGACGAGTGAATTTTTAAGTCTAAGGGGTCGCGCGCTCCCTCTTCTTGAATGGTTAGACTCAGGAGTCCAAGACGTATACTGGTTCGGGCCGAACGTCCCTACTCCAGTCCGTGTGGTGGTGGTGTTGTATTTCTACGGGTGCAGATGACTGCATTGTTTTTACAAGCGGGAGCGGAGGGCTCGAATGGGTGAGAGCAAATACAGCCTATTCGTGAAGATCAAAAGCAGTGAGTCCGTCGTCTCTCCCAGAGGATCCTGCCTTCCTTTATATAGCCGGAGGGGGCAGGTTACATGGAAAGTTGGGAGAGGAAAGGGTGAGGTGATCTATGCTAGGAGCTCTGATCCTTCGTCTTGTCGTTTGGACAGCGCCTGTTTCCCCCCACGCCGGGTAGGTGAACTCACTGAGCAGAGCAGTTTGCCGTTTCACCGGGAAATAGTGTACGTGCCCTCTGTAAGCCTGTCAGGCGCTGACGTTGCCTCGGGAGGGAGCGCGCCCTCATGCCGTGCGCGTTTGGACGATGAGACCGGAGCTTGACTTTGGCGATCTCCTTACCACCTCGGGAAGGAGCCACTTGCCTCCGTACAGTCACTCTGTGCTATCGTATCCGTAGGGCACGTGGCTAACGGCCGGTGGAGACTCGACACTTGGCCCTTGGCGGAGATCGCCTCAGCTTGGTCGGAGATCGTGGGAGTCCGACCTGCGGAGGTCGGACGCCCTATCTGGTCGGGGACGAGCTTGGGCAGCTCGTTAGGTCGGAGTCGATCGTCCTTGTAGAATCAAGGATAACCGACTAGAGGGGGGGTGAATAGGAGGTTTCTAAATTTTTCGACACAAATTAGAAAATACAAATGACGCTATGAAAATGAGATACAAATATGAAGAACACACTAAAGTTTCTAGCAATGCTTAAGATGCTATGGCAATACAAGAGAAGCAAATATACTTATGAGCACAAGAATTATGAAGAGTATGGTATTAATCAAATGAAATCTCAACAAAACAAGAAAGTCAAGCACAAATAAATAGGAGACAAGGAATTTAACCCGTGGTCTCGGAGACTTGCCGGTCTCCCCTACTCCACGTTGAGGTGACTTGATTCTCGTCAAGCCGGCTCCACTTGCTTAAGCCTTTCTCGATCACTAAGGTAGTTCTTCCCCGCTCCGGGTAGGCGAACTCCGGCCTTCATAACTTGTCGGGGCTTCTCACAATCTCCGTTGAGAAGCTCACCGAGCACGATCGCCTTCAAGCCGTCTAGGAAGCGGCAACTTCCAAGAGTAATAAACCTTGACGCTAGCTTGAGGCCGAATGTCGGTGTCTAAAGGCTCAATCACTAAATGCAACACCAAATTTTGCTTCTCACACTCACAAATGGAAATTGAATGCACACAAGAGTGGAGAACACTTGCTAGAGCTCAAATATCATCAATGAGGACCAAGAGATGCTCTAGAATGCAGGTGGGGAGGTATTTATAGCCTCCACCAAACTTTCTAGCCGTTGGAGCTCGAAATCTGCAAAGATCTGTTTTTCCGGTGCTACCGTCCATGTGGGACCGGTAGCACCGGGCTCCATTTCAACGGCTAGAACAGTGCATTTAATGCACTTGCCAGAGACCGTTACAGGAAATCCGATTCTACCGCCCAACTAGGGCCGGTAGCACCGGGCTCCATTTCTTTTACTTTCTTCAGAAACACACTTCTCTGGAAATATAGCACCGGGCTGTTGAGCCGGTGCTACCGAAGGTCCGGTAGCACCGGGTTTCCAAAAGGCTTAAGAAAAGTGTTTCTCTGGAATTTTTACACCGGGTTAAGGTCCGGTGCTACCGAAAGTCCGGTAGCACCGGGCCACTATGGGCGGTAGCACCGGGCCACCAAAACACCCAAAAACACACCCTCGTGATTTTCACACGGGCTAAAGTCCGGTGCTCTGTGATCCCGTAGCACCGAGCCGCCTTTGGCGTAGCACCGGCTACAAAATCGCCAAAAGCCCTTCTCTCGAATTTTCACACCGGTTGTTGAGCCGGTGCTACATGCACCTGTAGCACCATGCACGCCATAAGCGGTAGCACCGGATTTCAGAGACTTGAAATAATTTAGGATTTTTCAAAGATGGAACTTGTCTAAAACTTAGGCAGCTAATTTGAACATACATATTGAGCCTTTAAACCCCTAAATGACATCAAGATAAGCATCAAGATCCCTCTAAATAGTACGGCCCTAAATCTAGTAAACCGATCTTTCTTCCAAACTCCAAAATCGTCAGAATGACTAAAAAAAAGAGCCTTATAAAAATACCTTTGCATGATCTTGACATATTCTTGATTGGCTTGAACTTTCCTTGGTATTTCCATGATCATTAATCTTGGAATCGACCTACTTTCAATATCCTCAGCAAAAGCATTAGATCATATAGCAACGTTGTCATTAATTATCAAAACCAAAACATATCGGGTGCCTAGATGCATTCAGTCCTTCGTGGCCCGTGGGGCCTTTGGTCGGAGTCGGTCTTAGGGCGGCCCGTTCGTCACTCCGGACCGTTGGGGTACCCATGGTACGAGTACTCGTCACATGTATTTGGAACATAGTTAGTATTTTTTTGTTTTGGACGTAGACAAATTATTACACAATTGTTGGTGGCGGAAAATATGATGAAGGACTGATCAACTCAAACATACGCAAACACCGGGTTTAATTCTGGTTCGTGGTGTGACAGCCGATTTGATCCTGCAATCGGTAAGATAGATCGAAATAATTGCTTTCACAGCCGATTCGCTAGTATGATCGGCTAGATAGATCTAAACAACCTTTTGAGCCGATTAGATAATAGGTAAAGATCTGTTTTTTTTTCCCGAAAAAGCGATGCGCAATAAGATCGGTAAAAACAAACGTGAAATAATTAGAGTAATCAAAGATGATCAACAATCGGTGATGCGCAACTTTATTGATCAAAAATAAATTACAAAAGGAATATTCTAAGTTACAAAGGTTATTCCTAGTCAACAGGAAAGTAAATAAAAGTATATGCGAGTTGATTGGTTGGCTCTAGGCACTTTTTCTTCTCACCTCTAAACCTCTTATATAGCACTTAAGTCCATCGTATCCTCCGCCAATTCTTGCACAAACACATGATTCGTATTAGCCGCATCTTTCAAAAGATAAACTTCTCTCTGAGCCGATATCGGTTAAGACACTATCCATATTTAACCTTATCTTCTAAAATCGACTACACTTGCCAAATCTTGGTGACTCCTCAAGATCCACAATGTATATCGATAACTTCTGGAAGATAAATTACTCTTTGAACTGATATCAATTAGAGTTTTTTATCCATATTGAACTCTATTAGACTCTATTTCCTAAACCGACTGCTCCGACCAAATTCTAGTGTGAACAACAACTTAGTTTGAAGCACTAGTATAGTCGTATGTGCTGATATGCTCCCGAAATTTCTGGAGTCGTCTGCCCTCGTCCGTTCGTTTCACAAACGACCATGCGATGCGATGCTAACAAGGGAAAAAAGATATCGGAGCTTCGGAAGTGATAAGGGACAGCGAGCGATCGCCTGCTACCCACACTTGCACCCTGGGCCCACCTCCCGCGACGCACTGCACGGTCTCATATACCGGCGGCCCCAGCCGCTCCCGAGCCGCCACGCGTCCCTTCGTTTGCCCCCGTCCACACGTTCCGCCGCGGTGCGTGGGGCCTATTCCCGACCGCCACGTGGGGCCCGCGCGCGCCCTCTCGTCGCCGCGGCGAGGCGACGTGGCTTCCTCGCTCGCTACGCTAGTTCGCTTCGTCTTGCCGCCTCCGCCTCCGGGGCGGGGCGGCTATAAATAAAGCTCCGCCTCCGCGCAGCGGAAACCCTACTGGAATTTTTCTTTTTCTGGCGCCGATTAATCCGCTGCTTTTGATATATTGTTCTTCGCCTTCGCTGTGAGATATAGATACCACCGCACGCCACGAGAATCCGATTCCAAGCCGCCGTCTGAAAACGGCAGGATAATTCGATTCACAGCACGAACGCCTCTCTTTTCTTCTCCTTGATTCTTTTTCTCCTTTTTGCTGTTGCTACGGTTGGAGAATTTCGGTGGAGGAGTCCTTTTTTAGGGCGGTGCCGGCCGGATCGATCCTCAATTCGGAGCTTTTTCTAGAGCGCGGGAGAGGAGCGGCAGCGCCCACAACGACCAGACCGCGCCCTGCGCCGCCGCGTGCATCGGGGAGGGATAGGAAGAGGAGTAGGAGGCGTCGGTGGTTGTGAGGATGGCAGGCAGCATGCAGACGGCGGAGGCGGCGGGGCGGCTCAGCGCGCTACTGTCGCTGCTCGCGCTGCGGCGGCTCCTCGCCGTGCTCCAGCCCGTGGCCCTGCTCCTGCTCCTGCCCTTCCGGTGGCGCGCGCAGCCGGGGGCCGCGGCGGACGCCGTGGCCGCGTCTGCCTCCGCGACGAGCGGGAAGAAGGGGAAGGCCGTGGTGCTGCGGGTGCCGGCCGGGTCCCCCATGGCCGCCGCGCGTCGGCAGGCGTTGGCGCGCCGGGAGCTAGCCGTCCGGCGGGCACGGGAGGCGGGGCGGGAGTACGAGCTCATCCTCACCCCGCGGGGTGAGACGTTGTTCACGCAGTGCTGGTGGCCCCACGCGTCCTCAGCCATCAAGCCAAGGTGTGAGAATCGTTGATCTTTATACACAGAACGAGAAGGAAAAAATATCACGCGCTCGCAAATTTTGTTCCATCTTTATCTTTCCCCCCCGCACAAATCTTGTTTTATTTGTGCTGATCATTTGTCCTTTGCTGCCGGTGATGAGTGGTGCAGGGCGCTCCTTGTGGTCATGCACGGGTTGAATGAGCACAGGTAAGAACGGTTTCCGTTCCTCTCCGCCATTTAAAACGGGTGGTTTGGTTTGACTGGGCTGGTGGTTGATGGTTGGCCTGCCTTTGATTGATGGTGTGGCAGTGGGCGGTATGATCATTTAGCGGGGCGGTTGAATGGGATTGGCATCAAGGTTTATGGGATGGACTGGACTGGTGAGTTCTTTAATCCCCTCAACGCTTTACAAGTGCATTATTGCGTGAACTGCCTATGTTATGTCTGTGCTCTTTTGATTTTGTTTCCTTACTGCTGAGTCTCATGGTGAATTGGATGGTCATAGGTTCGTATGAGGCTTGGAACTGAGGACAGCTAAAATTTCTAATAGAGCGTTATGAAATCTGCGAAATATTTAACAAAAAAAATGGAAGAAAAGGGCTCACTTGGTTTTGTTAAGTAATTTTGGTCTTGAATGAACTACATAAATTGGTGTAAATTTGGAGTAATGATGCAGTTAGTGAGGTAAATTGGTGTAATTTTGGGCTTTACTTTGGATGTCTAGTCCAGTGTCTCTGTAGTTTGGTGATATTTTGCAGGCTTCATATTGCATTTTATTCCTCGGTTGATCTAGATACTTTCACACTAAGCCGACTCATCTTTTGATCACACCATTTCAAGAACATTTGATGGATTTTGAGGTTCTGAATGACTATATTACTTTAAGCCTTAAAAGCCTTCGAAGTATATCCCTGACCTTTGTAAATACAGATTGGATGGTTTGTAAGCTGGGGGCTTAGTTATAATTTGTGCATCAGTTACTAGTTCCAATTTGTGGATTCTTAATTAAAAATCGCAATAATTCAGAAGTCGAACTACTTGTTCTAGGGAAGAGAAGAAAATGATGTGGAGATTAATTATTTTTATGAGAGATTGGCAGATACTGGGGTACTATTCAAAACATCATTTTAATCCCTGTGACCAATTTTGCCTTTGCCAGTTTAGTTTTACTTTGAAATTAGACAAACAACCTGCTAAATTCAATTTTGCACTTCGTTCTGATATTAACCATGTGGATCTTAAACTTTTTTGAACTACTGAACTCTGTAAGAGCACACATTGATATTCTAGTAACTAGAAAGTAGGAATCAATGATAATGATAAATGCAAGAAACAATTTGACTAAGCGCAATCAGCTATTCAGATTTTGTCAAATTGATACTCACTAAACTGTAGGTTGTAGTCAACTTTGATGGGTTGTCATCAAATTTGGTATGCCTTATAGTTGATTAGTCCATTAGTCTTTTATAACCTGTAGATTATTCTGTGATATAGGCCATGGTGGAAGTGACGGTTTACATGGATACGTGCAATCTCTTGATCTTGCTGTCAATGATTTGGTACGAACGATTGAACATTTTTGCGTTGTCTGAGACCACCTGTATAAAATCTTATTCCAAGCCTTTTGTTCAATGTAGAAAATGTATCTCAAGAAAGTCTTGGCTGATAACCCTGGTGTTCCTTGTTTCTGCTTTGGCCACTCAACTGGTGGAGGAATCATTCTGAAGGTAACATCACTGGTACCATATGAATTATGTTAGTGTGTTGTTAACTGATACATTGGTGTGCTTGTGCATTCGTGCGCACCTTCATAAATCTTATAGTTTTTCATTCTTCGTAGGCTGTTCTTGATCCAGAGGTAGAGACTTGTGTTAGGGGTATCATCTTGACATCACCAGCTGTTCGAGTTCAGCCTGCCCATCCGATCATAAAGGTATGCTATTTGTCGAAATATAGAATGATTTGTGAAAAAAAAATTATGTGTAGACTTTGGAGTATCGTGAAACAGTAACCAGCTTTTGTGGACAGATTTGTTCTCCTATCATCCCTTCTCTGCTGCTCAAAAATATTTTCTACTTTCTATCATAGGTCATGGCCCCAGTTTTCGCCCTCATAGCGCCAAGATACCAGTTCACCGCTTCGCACAGGAACGGGCCACCGGTGTCCCGAGACCCTGAAGCCCTGAAATCAAAATATTCTGACCAGCTTGTGTTCACCGGCTCGATCCGAGTTAGGACAGGCTACGAGATCCTCCGCCTGACATCGTACTTGCAGCAGCACTTACACAGAGTCACCGTCCCCATGCTGGTTCTACATGGCGCCGACGATCTGGTGACCGATCCCGAGGGTTCGCAGAAGCTATATGAAGAAGCTTCATCCTCGGACAAGTCCATTAAACTTTACGACGGATTGTTGCATGATCTCCTTATTGAGCCCGAGAAGGAGAAGGTCATGAGTGACATTGTGGATTGGTTGAGCCCAAGGATTTGACGCTGGTCATGCCGGTCGATTCGTAGGATGCAGTTTTGATCATCTGCAGAGCATGAGGGGGTGAGCATTCCATCCTCCCGACGGTGGATGACGTGGTTTGATCATCTGCGTTGCGAGGAGAGCGAGCATCCTCGCCTCCTCGCGGTGATAATACGAGCGCAGGAAGCTGCTGCTACTAATGTGTGATGCAGTACCGGGTGATGGGTCGGCTAAATCACTCTTCGCCTCCCAGTGTATCCCGATATTTTTTTTTGTCAGGGATACGTTAAGGTTTTGTTTGCCTAGGCCATGATCCCGATACATCATGTGGATGGGACGGTATTTTAGTTCGAATTCCTGGTCCACCAACGTGGATTCTGTTGGAAATGAGGCTCTAAACAAGGCCTAAATGGTTTCGTCTCTACCTGTGTAGCTGCATGTGTGGTGCACGTGTGGTGTCCAATAATTTAGACGCCTTTTCGCTATTAAGGGTGACATTTTCTGCATTGCAATCCAATCAGATTTGCAGTAGGATTGATTTCCTTGAATTGCCTGCTCTGTATTTTTGCACCATGTCGGTGGTGCCTTCTATGTCTGACTGTCAGCATGAAATCGAGTTGGATGTGCAAGTGGCTCAATTCTGTGCCAAGAGATTTATGCGTCGGTTCACGTCTCGTGTACTTCCTTTTCTTCTTGTGCTACTGGTTTACTGCTGCAGTGTTGCTCGAATTGCTTGGTGGAGATTTTGGCGAGTGGCACAGGCTTTGGTCCGTAGTAAGCATATGATTTTTTTTCAATTTGGTGAGAGCGCTGATATTCACTTAAAGAATGTGCATGAACATATAAAATGTATTGTCGTACGAAGATTTATGTGTGTTAATAATGCAGAAAAAACTTTCACACTTATTTTTCCCTATTCTACTGGTTCACTTCTTCGTCTTCTTCTTCTTCTTCGACAATTATACTGTTTCTTCTATCTCTCTTGCGCACGCAACACAGAGACGGTTCTACTCAGATGTCACACTCCACGAAGGTGAGAGCTCAAGAGTTCACACTTCCAGTAGGCACACAAAGTTTCTTTTACAAAAAATTAACCGGAAAAAGAGGAGGGTCAAGACTCAACACCACCGATTCACCTTTCTGTACCATTCGATCTAGTATTAACGGCCCCGATACTTGATACTTCCTATTGCGATGGTGAGGTCTGCCATCGACACCAACCAGTGACGTCCACGCCGTAATCCGGCAGGCCGTTTGTCCCTTGTAGAAAGCTCCACATCACCTCTTCCTCGCCATCCACGTCACCACAAATTATATAATATTTTTTTAAGCTTAGACTATAATTTTTTTTTAAATATTTAAATTAGATACATAAAAATCATAAAGTTAAATTTGCCTGGACTAATTGTATCCTTTTTGTTCCCATCGAGCTTTCTTGCCTAGTGACTAAGGATTTTCACACTTGTTGTCTCTAGGCTGCAAAGATTTTCTCATAAAACACTAACTGAAGTGTTACATGGATTTACTTTCGATAAGAATCCAAAAGCAAGTTCCCTATACTACCTTCTTTCCCTCCTCTGTTTCTGTCTTTAAGAGGCAGTGCATCCGGCAGGAATGAACCTACTTTTTGACCTATTTTGCCTTTTTAGGTTGGTGGACGCTTTCACCATTCAGGCCGTAAAAATTAGTAGTGAATTTTGAAAAGAGAAGATTACAAAAAGGCTCGTAGCATAATCGTTAGTTAGGAGTAAGAGGGGACGGGCCAAGCTCAAGACCTTTCGATAGTCTCTCGGATTCTTTCTCCTAGCCATTGGGAAGCAAGCCTTTGCAGTGCTCGCAGTGCTTTTTCCAGGTAGGCAAGCAAGCCATTGGAGTGCTTCATAGGTTGTGCTTTATCAAGGCAAGCTTCTCTTTCTTTCGCCAATGAAGTTCATATAAGCGTTTAGAAAGCCTTCTTTTGATAGTATTTCCAGATGTCTGATCAGAGTACTCAATGAGGATGACATGTAACATTAGTGATCAACTTATGGCAAAAACCAGTCCGGGAAAACACTTAGTTTGGCTCGAGTGAACGAGGATAGATATGTTCTCTTCATGTCCACTTCCACATGTCTTAATATTATAATTTTATCAAATTTTATAAAATATATTATAATAATAATTAGTTGTTAAAGTTGTATTTTTTTTGGAGACTATCGATATCCAAAGAGATATGTACGTGTGATCGGAGGGAATAGACAATCTGAAACAACAATATGTTACTATGTAATCAACATAAAGAAGTTCTTTGACCCATGAAATTAATTATATGACAAGAATCATCTGCCCATCTATCTGAATCTCTGTTTCTCTGTTTCTTTCTTTTTTTAAAAAAGGAAAATTTGAGATTACCGAGAAAATTTGGAACACAGCTCGTAGAAGTCCACGATGAGGAGTGGGACTGTGGGAGTTCTACCAAGAGGGGCACTGCCGTAATTCCATTTTGCCCTTTTCCGTGGACTGCTAATCTGCGTCTATAAAATGATAAGCCGCAACTTCCCCTCGAAGAAGCAAGGGAAAGCCTACAGGAGAGGCGACTTGCTCCGTACCGCTCGCCGCTTCTCCCACAATCTCTGTGCCCCTCCTGCGCCGGCGATCGCTGGAGCCGGCTCCACTGCTGTGATCCCCCCGCGGCATGGCCTTGCAGGGGAAGAAGCTCATAAACGATCCCAACGGTACCCGCCCCGCGCCCATTTCCGCCCATTTCCCACTGATTTTTGGAAGTTTTTTTTTCTATTCCTAGGGTTTAATTGCTTCCGATGGTCTCGGCGGGGCGTCGGATTGGCTCGCTTTTGCAGATGTGGTGACGGAGTTCATCGAGGGGCTGGTGGAGACCTACCCGGGTCTGCAGTACCTGGACGGGTTCCCTCAGGTGGTGATGCTCGTGAGAGAAAAACGATTTTGAAGTTGTTTGTCGATCACTTTGTGACAAAATTCCCCTCAAATGTGTGCAGATTAAGGTTGTTCTTCGTGCTGATGTAGTGCGCGGTGCCTATGACAAGGTTGCGGTCATCTCAGGTACCGCCTTGTTGGGAACTGTGCTTTGTGAATGTGACGATTGATTGCTGTGCAAATATCTGAAATGCTGTCGAATTGCTCTCTGTTTAGAATACAGTATATGGTATGATCTAGCTTGGAGATCTGCTTGTAAATCACCATGTGGTATTTTCAATTAATAATTACTCTCTCCGGTGTCGTGAATCACAAAAATGATTTTTGTGCATCTTGAATCGCTACTTTTCTGCTCTTTTATTCAACTTAAATAGTAAGGAAACAACAACTAGTAACTCACCCACTAAGAACTAGAAACTGCCCTAAGTAAAAGCAAATTAGAAACTGCCCCACTAAGTACTAGAAACTGCCCTAAGTAAAAACAGCAAACAAATGAATGATGCCTTGATTATGTAACAATCTCCCCCTAATACTAGCCGATTCGCCCGCGAAGTTCCTGGAACTTAACCCTTCCGAGCAGCTTCGTCAAAATATCCGCGAGTTGCTCCTGATTACCCGCGAACTCCAAGCCAATTGCCCCGCTGTCAACATACTCACGGATGTAGTGGAATTTGGTGTCGATATGCTTACTCCGATCGTGTAGAACGGGGTTCTTGCTGAGAGTGATTGCGGACATGTTGTCCATCTTCAATTTCGGTGGAGACGACTCGACGCCGATCACATCGTTGAGTAGCCGTCGAGCCAAACACCTTGGGCAAGCGCATTGCGACTCGCAATATACTCGCCTCGCATGATGACAAGGCGACTACCACGCTTCGCGGATCGCCAAGTCACGGGTTATCGCTGAGGAAGAAGATGATGCCGGATGTGCTCTTCCGGTCATCTACGTCTCTCGCCATGTCATTGTCATTGTAGCCCACAAGATCGAGCTCGGCATCGCCTCGTGTACACCGAGCCGTAGTCGATCGTGCTGCGACATACGAGCAAGTGCTTCATTGCCGCCATGTGCTCTCGCCGGGTCCTCCATGAATCGGCTCAAGTATCCCACGCGAACGCGAGATCGGCCGAGTGTGCATTAAATACCGTAGGTCGCCGATGAGATCGCGATACTCGTTGCGCCAATCGCCGGCGATGAAGATCGCTTGGACAACTTGAGGCGAGTCTCCATCGGTGTCGCGCACGGATTGCACACCGCCATGCCTCCTTTCTCGAGCAACTTCTTGGCGAGGTAGCTTGACACGATTCGATCCGCGCCTCCTGTTTTACCTCGATACCGAGATAATAAGAGAGGTCCCGGATCACTCATCTGGAACATCTTCATCATCTCTGCCTTGAATGAGTCGATTTCGTCGGCAAGCTCCTCTGCAATAATGAGATCGTCGACGTAGATGCCCACAACAAGGCGAGATCGCTTGATGCCGCGCGTGTATAGCCCATGCTCACACACGCTCCTGGCGAACCCGAGCGTGTGTAGGCTCGCGTCCAGTTTGGCGTTCCATGCCCGTGGAGCCTGTCGCAACCCGTACAGGGCCTTGTGCAGCTTCAACACCTTGCTCTCGTGTCCGGCGGCGACAAACCCAGGCGGTTGCGCGGCGAGACCTCCTCTCGCCACCTCGCATTAAGAAATGCGGACTTAACGTCCATGTGGTGCACGAGCCAGCCACGAATCGTGGCCACGGCTAGCACCACGCGCACCGACTCCATCCTTGCAACAGGGGCGAACAACTCCTCGTAATCGATCCCCTGGCGCTGCACGTACCCTTTTGCGACGAGGCGCGCCTTGTGTTTCACCACCTCGCCGTGTTCATTGCGTTTAAGCTTGAACACCCATTTCAAGCC
Organism: Otatea glauca; assembly: GCA_036346275.1. Classification (NCBI taxonomy): domain Eukaryota; kingdom Viridiplantae; phylum Streptophyta; class Magnoliopsida; order Poales; family Poaceae; genus Otatea; species Otatea glauca. The sequence goes on along the minus strand of CM070715.1, from coordinate 79,085,920 downwards.
GATGGCGTGCTGCCCAGGAGGCAAGCTTACCAACGACCACGTCTCGTTTTGCTCAATGGACGACATCTCCTCCAACATCGCCTTGCGCCATTCACCACTCTTCTTTGCATCCTCCACGGATGTAGGTTCGTCGCCGATCGCCACCATGAGCTCTTCGGCAAACTCACGGTTGGCATACCCCGGAGGCGTCGCCGCACCAATGACTTTGTCCAGAGTGCGAAATCGAAGTGGCGATCATCATGATCATTATCGGATCAAGTTCCCACTTGGTGGCGACACGAACTCAACCGCGGTGATGTTAGCGGTGTCGCGGGGCTCGGACCAAGACGCTGGCATCGCCGTGGCCGGAGTCATTGGCGGTGTAGACGTTGCCGGCGTGTCGGTGTCACTCCGTTCTGCAGGCACCGAGATGTATTCAACGCCGAATGGTTCAAAGATCATCACCGCCCGGCCTTTGTCCTCCCCAATCCCAACTACGCTCTTCCTCAAACACGCGTCACGTGAAGCGTGGACACGACGCGAGCGGGTTGTAGAACCGTGACGCCTTGGTCCTCGGTTCGTAGCCCACAAACACCTACTCACGTCGCCGAGCTTGGAGAGGTGCTTGCCGCCGCCTTCACATGTGCAACACAACCAAATGTGCGAAAGAAATGCACGGTGGTCGGGAGCCATGCCATACCTCGTCTGGTGTCTTCCCATCAACACTTTGGGCCTGAGCGCGATTCAACACGAACACCGCCGTGGTCACCGCCTCCCCAAAACCACCGCATAACCATCGCCTTCATCATGCTTCTCGCCATGCCCATGCGATTTGGTTGCGCTGTTCCACCACGCCGCTCTGGCGTGGCGTGTACGGCGCGATGAAGTGCTGTTGATGCTCGCCGGCGCAATAGTCGATGAACGCACGCGCCATGAACTCGCCATCGCGGTCGGTGCGCAGCGCTTCACCTTTCTCCTCGCTACGCCCGACTCCGCCGAACCGAACGAACGCCGACGATGCTCGATCTTTCGAGCCCAGCGGCGCGAGCCACATGTAGCGGCTCGGTCGTCGACGAGGAGGAGGAAATACCGTTGCCACTTGGTGTTGCCGCGTCGGGGCCCGCAGATGTCACCGTGGACGAGCTCAAGTCGTTGCGTGGCGTGATTTCGCTTGCTTGAACGCAAGACTTCGCCGCTTCCCGTGCCGAGGTATCGCCGAGACTGGTCAACGTGGTCGATCCGCGGCGATCCTCGCACCATCTCCTTCGTGCGGTTCACGGTGGCGCGAAAATTAAGGTGGCGAACGCGCGTGCCACCGCCACGCTGTCTTTGGTTCCTTTGCCTCGTGCACACCGGTGGCGATATCCACCTTGAGCACGTAGAGGCGGTTGGGCGACGGTGCACCTTCGCCGAGAGTCGATGGCGTTCATCCGAATCCGAGCACACCACCACCGTCCGGATGTTGAAGCCGTCCTCGTCGAGTGTCCCAAGCCGACAATGTTCGTAGTGAGGCACGGATGTGGTACACCGGTAAGAGCTTGGTGCTCTCCGTTCTTGCTCGTGAAGAGCACGCGATCGCACCTTCGATGCCGACCATCGACCCGTCGTCGAACTTGACGGAGCCGCGCACGCCGGTGTCGAGCTCGAGAAAGCGGACTTGGCGCGATCATGTGGTTGGTGGCGCCGTGTCGAGGACCCACCTAGTGCGATCGCCATCGCTTCTTCTCCCTAGCCGGACGAAGAGACGATCCTCCTCGAGCTCCACCGATTCCTTCGTTGCAGTGGCCATCAATAAAGTAGGCTCCTGATCCTCTTCCGCTTGGGCCACGTGCGCCTGCTCGTCGCGCTTCTTGCGACACTCACGGGCCCAATGTCCCATTTTGCCGCAGTATCGGCACTGGTCTCTAGCGACCGTGCCATTCTCACCGTTGCTGCCAGCCTTGGACGTCTTGAAGTTGCCACGTCCTCCGCCGTCCTTGCCGCGGCCGCGCCCACGACTCCTTCGTTGGCCCGAGCCTTTTACCGATGACTCCTCGCCGGAGAGCTGCAGCCGCAAGGTGATGCGCGCTAACAGCTCGTCCTCAGTGAGGTTGAGCCGGGCGATTGAGCCGCCATCGGCTCGCCGCCTCGCCCGATTCATAGCGCTCCTCCACTGCCTTGAGACGCCTGATGAGCTCCTCAACGGAGAGCCCGTCAACGTCTCAATTGCCATGGCGATCTGCGCATACCTTGGCGGTACTGCCTGCAAAAATTTGCGCACAATTTTTTCTTCGTTGCAGTCGTCTCCAAGCACCGCAAGCTGACTCGCGATCCCGGTGATGCGGACACCGAACTCGTCCACCGCCTCACCGTCGCGGAACTTGAGCGCGTCAATTCTGACGGGCGTGCTCGCCGCCTTTGCGAACTCGCCGACGCCGATGTTCATCGACTTAATCGCATCCCATGCGCTCTTAGCCGTCTCCTTGCTCGCGATGGTGCCCACCATCTCCGTCGGCCTGACTTTCGCGATGGCCTCGAGCCATCCGATCCTCGACGTAGTCGTCGGTGCCGTCGCCATCGCCACCCACGGGCCTCGTGCTCGTAGCATGACGCATACGAGCGCCGCCATCGGAGTAGTTGGTTTTCGTCAGCGTCGGGTAAGACCCGCCGCCAATTTCTCACAACGCTGCGCACAACGACCTCGCGGCCACCGGCATCGCGGTGCCGCGGTCGGCGCGGAGGTGGTGATGGCGAGCGCACCTGGTGCCTCCTCGGAGGAGTCCTAGAACCACGGGCCAAAGGAGCCGATATGGCTCTGATACCAAATGTCGTGAATCACAGAAATGATTTTTGTGCAGCTTGAATCGCTACTTTTCTGCTCTTTTATTCAACTTAAATAGCAAGGAAACAACAACTAGTAACTCACCCACTAAGAACTAGAAACTGCCCTAAGTAAAAGCAGCAAACAAATGAATGATGCCTTGATTATGTAACATCCGGGTCACAAATAGTTGTCATTTTAGACATAAATGCAGTCAAACTTTCGAAACTTTCACTGTCAATATCTTTTTAAATATTTAAATTGGATATATGAAAATCATATGGGTAGATTTGTCTCGAAAAGTACTTTCATAATATTATAAATTTAATGAGTTTCATAAATATATTATAATGAAAATTAGTGGTCAAAGTTGTATTTTGGAGAGCATGTTGATATCCAAAACGAGAACTATTTGTGACCGGAGGGAGTAGTTAATTAAAATGTTAGTAGGATTTTTAGAAGTAGGAGACTTGCCCCCAATTTTATTAAGGAAATTGTTCAAGCTACAAGACCAAACACAACACACGCTCTGAGGATCTGCCGAGTCACATCATCTAGACCGATATAAAATATCTAACATCTGATCCAAACAACCTAACCCTGCAGCACCAACTAAAACTGCCTACCACATGGAATTCGCTACACAAGCCACAAAACTGTTCGTCATACCACAAAAAAACCTATGCTGTCAACCATTCTCCAATCGCTGCACCACATGGCCCCATCCTTGCCAGTTGCCACCCGTTATATTTTCTTGGAACCCGATCAAAGAGACTTGCACATTCTTTCTTTCTGCAAACGAGCCCAAAATCGAATCCAATGTTAGTCCGGGTTACCTCTTTTTCTGGTTAATGACTGACTTGACAAGACCGGATCTGGTTCACGACTAGTCAACTTACATCGTGTAACATCCAAAATTGATCCATGTGGTTGCTTGTCCCATGAAAATTCAGATGGTTAGTAACCTGTTCCTGGTTGAGTCTTGGTTCCACAAAATGTAGTAAAATTAAGTTGGTTTACACCAGGACTGGTTTTTCTACATTGGTTTAATCAGTTAGTCTATGATTCTGTACTTCTTTTTGTAATGGTGTTATCTCTCTCATCTTTAAGTTGGCAGTTTTAGAAAAAAAATATACATGAAATGATGAAATCTAAGCCCTTGTTATTACGGTCCACTTTGTGGTCCCCCCCTCTAATTTTTGCATCTATGTTTTTGTGAGAACATGACATATTGCCTCTGGAAGCATGCATGGGCCCATCTATCTATTTTTAAAATGTAATTCTGAAATTGCCAATGAATTGAGGGATCAGTATGACTTATTTCAGTTTTGCAAGTTTTTGGAGTGATATGATGGTGTGCATACTCTTGGTTGCTTGGGATTATGTTGTACATTAAATGGGAGGTGCATTGTACAGTACAAAACAATATTGGATTCGTGCTTTGAGGATATTGATGTTGGAGGACATAGGACAGCAGTGTATTGCACATAACAGAGGCACACTGCATGCTATGGCATTATGATAGAAAAGGCATGCTGCTTGCCCATGTGAATATGGTAGGTACATCATGGTCCACACCGGGAAAATCCATTATGTTTGTCATGGTGTGCGAACACTGTTTTTCCCATTATGCTCTAGGTTGCCCATCTAAGAGTTGTACTGAGCTGTCCTGTCTTTTTCTTGAACTCCCAAGTTTGTAGCACTCATGGATATCACCATGAGGAATTGAATAACACACATTATCAGATAATAAGATATCCACATGCATTATTGTGATTTGGTACTCTTTGTCCTTACCACTATTTTCTCCATGAGTGCATGTATATATTGTGATGCACTGTACTGGTCTTTCTGCTTGTTATTCCTGTGCTTGAATTGTGTCTAGAACATTATTTTATCTCAAGGTGCTTGCTCATGTTTTAGTAACAGTCTTGGAGCCTACATTCATGAGCTTGTAGTCCGTTAGTTATAATTTTGACACCTGCTCATTTTTCTAATATATTTGATCTAGGTGAATGAAACTGATCCTCTACTTTGATTACAATTGCTAAAAAGTTAAGCCATTCAGTGCTCTGCCATCATAGATGAAAATGATCTACATATGAAAACCTTGTACTGAGTTAACCTGTCATAGTTTAGGTGTCATCTTTAAATATGATACATCGAAGATACAGTTTGAATGCGCCCATTTTGAATATTTTATGTAACTGTTTATTAAGTAAACTCTTTGTGGTGTTATCATGAAATAGACTACATGGAAATGCTATTTTTGTTTGTCTGTATTGATCGGAGGTCTAATTAAAAATGCATCTGAGTCTGCGTTTACTCTAGCCAGCTGTACTTGATCTCCTTGCAATCTCTGATACCAAAGTCCAATAGACAGTTCTATACATATTAATATATTGTTGTTCTTCCTGCATAAAATATCATATCAACTGTTAACTTCATGACAGGAGGTTGGCTAGTAGATTTTATATTGTTCAGGTCATATTATAACATCTCATTATAGCATGCCAATTTTGTTTGTAGGTGGTGGAAGTGGCCATGAACCAGCCCATGCTGGTTTTGTTGGGCCAGGAATGTTGACAGCTGCTGTTTCTGGAGATGTTTTTGCTTCTCCACCAGTTGATTCTATTTTAGCTGTATGGTTCTTTCAATAAAACCGTGCCAATCTTCATCGTTGCTAAGATCCCCTAGCTCACAATTTTTTTCCAACTGCATGTTTTCATTGTAGGCTATTCGAGCTGTGACAGGTCCCATGGGGTGCCTTCTGATAGTAAAGGTACTCTGTGGCCTTTAGCCCTCTACTATAAAGTCAATAATGACATAATAGGATGCAATATTGCATCTGATAGAAGTATGTGTTTATATGCGTATTAGTCCTTTTTATAGGATGTTTTCTGCTAATTGCTCTTGCCTTGTACATGACTACATATGGCCCATTGAATTGAGATGAGTTCATTCCAAAACATGGTATTAGAGCTAGGGTTAGGGTTGGGAAGAGACTGACCTCAGGCTGCCGCCTCCACCTCCTCTGCTCTTCTCTCGTGCCACCCGCTAGCCCTCCCACAGTCTATGCTCTGCTCTCACCACCGTGTCCTCGGTTTCTTGACATTGTTGGATATCGCCACCTCGTCGGTATCCTCCTTCATCATCGGCACCGGATCCGCCGTCCTATGTTGTTGACTCCTTGACAACCTGAGGTCCAACGTCCTCCTCTACTTATTGACGTCAGATCCGCCTTGACCTTCATCGCAGTAGCCTCGTCATTCACCGTGTTGGCCTCATTGACCTCCATCGTGCCAGGTCTGGCCCATCCTTGACGCCGGCTCCGCCTCCCTCGAGCCTAGAAGTGCTCGTGCTTGAAGGAAGTCTTGGCCATCTCCAACCGATCGAAGGATGTCGCTGGGGAGGAGATCGATTGAGTTGATCGGGTCGAGGAGGGGGTTGGCGGAATCTCGGCGAGATTGGAAATTGCTCGGTGGAAGTAACTGGAAGGTCTTCCTCTGGCCATTTAAGCTTTGGTGGTCGCTGCTAGCTCCTCCGTCTCTGTCCCACCCCAGAAGATCGTGTTCAATGGGATGAACTTCTGGGAGTGGTATGTGCACCTCTGGATATGTCTTGACAGCTAGCGCCTTTGGGATCACCTTACTGGTGAGCGGCCTTGCCCGCCTCTACTAGCTCCGCTGGCTAGGTCACCTGTCGGTGTGGGTGCCGCCTCGGCTAATCCTGATGTTGTTGCTGCGTTTGAGAATGTTGTGGAGATGTACCACCGGTCTGACCTTCATGCTTATGAGAGGTGGTAGGGTGATGAAGTTCATGCCATCGCCATCCTCGTTGGGAGCGTGACTGTTGACATCTCTATGGACTTCGCTGAGTTTCCATTGTCATAGCTGATGTGGGAGCGTGTCCGGGCACAGTGTCAGCCAAGCTGTGGTGCCCTCTACCTTTTGTGGTACATCAGGCGCGACTAGAGTTCGAGCTGGTTCGTGTTCACCTACTGGCCTGCTCACTACGCCTGTCTTTGGTGGAGGCACTCGCTTTTGTTCGTTCTGGGGAGACTTGTCTTTGTGGCATGACTTAGCAGCCGTCTTCTATTGCCCTAGCTGCCCATACAACTCTTGTGGCAGTAGTTCCTACTACTGTTCCTTCAGCATCGGTGGGTGCACTGGTGGCTGCTGCGAGTGCCTTTACTAGTGGCCTTCACTACACTTAGAGTCAGCGTGATGCCACACCTACTTGACCTGCTACTATAGGAGGCGGAGATAGGGCCGCAGAGGTGGTCGCTCAGTCAAGAGGTGCTCGTGCTCCTTGCCAGCTAGACACTGCTCAGCAGTTGGTCTCCCTCCTTCAACGTTTGGTCATTAGCCCTACCACATGCTATTCGGGTGCGGCCAATCTTGGCACTCAGCCTCCCGCCACCCATTTTCCCACTTCAGATATATCATGTTCTTAGATCCAGGACTGTGGTGTTTCCTTCCACATGACACCAGATTCCACTCAACTCACCTGATTGAATCCTTCCGATTCAAATTGCAAATGGTACTTCTCTTACTGTTAATAGTCGAGGCACTCTTTCCACTCCTAGTTTCCATGTTCTTACAGTTTCTCATGTTCCTAGGCTTGGTATGCAGCTTATGTCTATGGTTCAGATTACTGATGTTGATTATCGTATTATTGTTGAGCCTGACTCGTGCTGTGTTTAGGACCGTCGCACAAATACTTTGGTTGGTACTAGCCTGCACTGCCTTGATTCTTAGCATCTCTGGGAGCTCAACTGGCTTTGTCTTCCTTTCACTTTCACTGCCCCCATTAGCCAGTTGACCACTACTGCCATTGCCACCGCTGCCACCACTTCTATCAGTTTTGCTCAGTGGCATCATCGCTTAGGTCACCTATGTGGGCCATGTCTTTCTTCTTTAGTTGGTAGTGGTGTTCTTGGGTCTGTTCCGGTGATACTGCCATATCTTGTATGGGTTGCAAGCTTGGCAAGCAGCTACAACTCCCTTATGGTTCTATTGACTTTGTTTCTGCTCGTCCTTTTGATTTGATTCACTCTTATGTATGGGTTTGGCTCCCTTCATTTCGAAGGGGGGTGATCGATACTATGTGATCTTCATTGATGACTACCCTCGCCATACTTGAATTTATTTCATGTCTTCTCGTAGCATGGTTCCTTCTATTTATCAGTCTTTTGCTACCACAGTTCGTACTCAGTTAATTCAGCCATTCGTGTATTTTGTGATGATTCTGCTGGTGAGTACCTACCTACTTTTTCACCACCTCGGCCAGTTTCTCCCTTGGCTCATTCCCCTTCGGCTTCCTTGCTTTCCCACCAGAGGATCCCACTAGCCCTTTTGTTGAGGTCTCATTATTTCCTTTCCACTACATTTGTCGACCCTGTTCTGATCCTTCTCCATCAGCTCTGTCACCCTCTACCTCTACTCTTCCATCCTTGTTGAGTACTACTCTAGCATCTCCTCCATGGTACGCTCTTCGTGATTGGAGTGCGATTCCACATCCTGATCGCTACGTATTTGTAGCTTATGCTACTTCTCTTATTGAGCCTACCTCTTATCGTGATGTGCATCTCATCTTGAGTGGTAGCTCGCTATAGCTGAGGAGATTGTTACTTTGGAGCGTATTAGCACATGGGACCTTGTTTCCCTTCGTGCTTGTGTTACTCCTATCACATGCAAGTGAGTTTATAATATCAAGCTTGCTCTAATAGTACCATTGAGAGCTACAAGGTGTGTTTTGTTGCACTTGGTTTTCAGCTGGAGTATGAGTGTGACTAATATGAGACCTATACTCCTGTTGCTCATACTACTATTGTTCGCCCTCTTGTTTTCGTTTCCTCTATTTGACTGTGGACTTATCATAGCTTGATGTTAAGAAAGCTTCTCAACGGCAAGCCGCGAGAGATGTCTATATGCACTAGCCTCCTCGGCATTCTGTTCTTGACGGTCAGGTTTGTCGCCTCCGTTGTTCTCTCTATGGGCTCAAACGAGCAATGTTCAAAAAAGCGCTAGGCGGTAGGCGGGCAGAGGCCCACTGCCTAGCGCCTAGTGTGCCTAGGCACGCCTAGGCGGACATTGCAAAATGGCAGGCTGTAGCGAATTCTCCACACATATGACTATGAGTATGAGTATATGACTAAGTTCCACACATAATATAGTCACAAAACATAGTCTCACACATAACTAAGTTCCACAAAAGAGTGAAAGACACACATGAAAGATGGAATATGATAAATCACAAGATAAATTGATAGCATTAATGCATTATGCAATGAGCCAATGATCATGAAGTGATCAATCCTCTAAAGGATAGAGCTTTCGTGGCAACACTTCGTCTTCGTCATCCTTGAACTCAACAACCACCTCTTCCTCATTGCCCTTTTCTTCTTCGGATTGGAAATCATCATCATGAAGCTCTGTCACTCTTGCACTCCTACGAAGTTCAAGTTGTTCACTAGTACCCATAGCTTCATTAAGTACTCCCCATGGTATACCGGGCACTACCTCTTCCTCATCCTCCTCGTCCCTAAAAACAATCAATGCATGATTATCCCCTCCCTCATATAGAAATCCTTGAGTTTCGGAAGCATCACAACATAGGAGGACATTAGTGTTCTTCTTTGCCATGATCCTTTCTTTATTGGCCAACATTCTAGCATTGAATTGAATGTAGACTAGACTGTTGAGGCGGGCAGTGGTTAGCTTATTTCTTCTTTTGGTATGTATCTACGAATTGCAAAGTAGATTTAGGCATTACATGAGATTGGGAATTGAGACTTTAGAGTATTGAATATTGGGACTCGAGAGTAGAGACTAACCGATTCAAAAGTGCTCCAATTTCATTCACAACCAGAAGAGCTTGAGGTCAATGAGAGGAGTCTCAAAGCCATCTTTTGTAAATTTGGTGTTTGGTCTCCATAGAGCCTTCACCAAGATGCTATCAATAAGAAAAGGATTGAGCAAGAACAATTTAATATATGTTTACTCGGATTGCAAAATGCCACCACCAAGATGCTACCAAGATGCCACCACCATGCATTGCAAAATGAAGGCATGAATTAAGCACAAGTTTACCCGGATTATAGTCGAAGTTTTGACAACTCCTTGCAAGCTTCTTTCCAAAGGCACCTTCTCTATTTTGAAATTTGAGCAACTCCTGATTTACAACCCGATCTTACTTGTCATCATCACTATGATAAAAAGTCTCAACACAAGACATGAATGATTCCGTAATGTTTGGATCCATGAAGATTGCATCATCAACATAACTATAGTATGGATTCAACATGTATGCACTCAAGTGCAATGGAGAATCAAGTCTACCTTTCATCTTCTTCTCAACAATGGCCATAACATCTTTGTAGTTCTTCTCCACATTTCCAAATGCATCTTTGAGCTCCTTCTTTACCTTAATTAGTTCTCCATATAGAAAAGCCATAGATGGCTTGATATCCCCATCAACCAAACGAAGAACTTGCACCAAAGGCTCAAAACCCCTCAAGCATAGAGCCACACCATTCCAAAAAGCCCTATTTATAGCCATCGCCGTTGCATCCTTACCCTTTTTGGTTTTCACATGACTCAAGCCTTCCCACTCTCTTATCAACCACCATCTTTTTTAGTTCTTCCTTCTCCATCAAGCTTTGCAAAGTAAGAAAAGCGGAAGCAAATCTAGTCAGCCCCGGCCTTATGATATCTCTCCTTTGTGAATTGCCTCATCAATGCCAAGGTCTTGTGGTGCGAATAGATGAAGATAGTGAATGCCTTTGCTTGGTCAAGTGTCTTCTTAAACTTTGGCAAGTTGCCAATTCCTTAGAGCATCAAGTTGATAGTGAGTTGCACAAGACCTCCAAAAGATATTTGGCCTCTTGGCATGCAACAATGCCTTTGCTCCCATGTTGTTAGAAGCATTGTCCGTCACTACTTGCACCACATGTTCCGGACCTACTTGCTCAATTCCTTCATCCACTATGTTGAATATGACCACTTGTGTGTAACACATCCGACATCTCCTTTGATTTTAAAAACTTGTTGCCATGCTACAATGTGTGCACAAATTCATTATGCTCCTCTTCATGTCCGTCCAAGCATTGGTCATAATGGAGCAACCATTGTTTATCTTTTCCTCCTCACGTTCCTTTAGCAAACTCTTGGTTCTCAAGAATTCCTCACTCAACAAATTCTCCCGAAGGTCATATTGGGTTGGAGGTTGAAATCCGGGCCAAATTGACCAATGGCTTCACACATTTGCTTGAACTCATCGTTGTCAAGAGCGTTGAATAATACACCTATCAAAATAATACAAACAAGAGGTTGGTGAGGTAGCAAGCAATGGAAGGTAGAAGATAGAAAGATAGATTTACCATGTGTAGAGAGATTGGCACATTCACCACACAGCCAAAGGCAGGGGTGGCATTCTATTTATATCCCCAAAGGGAGAGATTATAGGGCTATACTAGGCAAGTACAAAATAAGGGAAGCCAAGGAAAGGAAAGCCAGGGAGAGATTACAGGGATATACTAGGCAAGTACAAAATAAGGAAAGCCAAGGAAAGGAAAGCCAGGGAGAGATTACAGGGCTATACTAGGCAAGTACAAAATAAGGAAGGCCAAGAAAAGGAAAGCCTAATATATACCAAAAATACTCTAATACCCTTGTGATCGCGTGGGAGGAGTCCGGACGCAAAGACTGGATCGAAATTCTTGAAAAAGTTGGGTTGGTAGGCCCTTAGTCATGATGTCCACGAACTGGTGAGAAGACGGCACATGCAGGACGTGGACCTCACCGAGGGAGACCTTCTCGCGGACAAAATGAATGTCGATCTCGATGTGCTTCGTCCGCCGATGTTGTACTAGATTTGTAGACATGTAGATGGCTCTGACGTTGTCGCAATACACGACGGTGGTCGAAACAAGAGGAACATGAAGGTCCTGTAGAAGTTGACGAAGCCAGCAACACTCGACGACGGCATGGGCAACGGCTTGGTATTCAGCTTCGGCACTTGAACGGGACACCGTGGTCTGGCGCTTGGAGGACCAGGACACGATGTTGTCGCCAAGGAAGATGCAATATCGGACGTGAAGCGCGTGAGTCCGGCGGCCGACCGGTCGGCATCGGAGTAGGCGGTGATCGAGTTCACCGTGAACACCGATGTGAAGACTGCGTCGAGGTGCCTTTGACATACGCGCAGATGCGCTTGATAAGCGCGAGATGGGGCTCCGTGGGCTATGCATGAAGAGGCACACTTGCCGAACGGCATAGGCCAAGTCGATGCGGGTGGCGTGGTATCGCAATGCTCCGCAAATCCGGTGATCTTGACGGATCAGCAACAGGGGCACCTTCGAGGCCGGAAAGCTTGGCATGAGTGTCCACTGGCGTAGTGGTGGGGTGACACTCAGCCATGCCCGCCCGTCGGAGAAGGTCGACAACGTCTCGTCATTGGGGCAGTCTGAGCCGTCGGAGGATCTCGTGACGGAGATGCCAAGGAAGAAGTGCAGGACGCCAAGGTCCGTCATGGCGAACTTCGAGTGAAGGTTGCTGATGATGCGCTCAAGGAGGTGTCGAGAGGAGGCGATGAGGACGATGTCGTCGACGTACAGTAGCAGATAGGCTATGTCGGTCCCCTGGCGAAGGACAAATAGGGACGTGTCGGAGGAGGATGCGACGAAGCCGAGCTGTCGGATATAGATGGCAAAGTGCTGGTACCACGCCCGAGGAGCCTGTTTTAAGCCTTAGAGAGACTTCTAAAGAAGACACATGGTCAGGGTGAGCAGGGTGCACAAAACCGGAGGGTTGCGACAGTAAACCGTCTCATCGAGAGTGCCATGAAGGAAGGCATTCTTGACGTCGAGCTGGTGAATCGGCCAGGAGCGCGACGTGGCGATGGAGAGAATGGTGCGGATGGTCGCCGGTTTGACCACCGGGCTGAAGTCTCGTCGTAGTCGACGCCATGTTGCTGGGAGAAGCCGCGGACAACCTAGCGTGCTTTATAGCGGGCCAAACGACCATCAGAGTGAAACTTGTGTTTGAATATCCACTTGCCGGAGACGATGTTGGCGCCTGGGGGACGAGGAACGAGACGCCAAGTCTCGTTGTCCATGAGGTCGTGTATTGCCGTCCATCGCAGTAGCGCCAATTGGGATCGGCGAGAGCCTGCGATTGTTGCTCGGGACGGCCGACACGGGATCATGGGAGGCCGTCGGGTTGAAGAACTCCACCGAGTGATCAGCGGCACCGGATCGTGTGACCATTCGTGGAGGTGCAACGGTGGTTCGGCGGTGGTCGACCACGTGGAAGTGGCCGGAATAGGGGTCGAGGTAGACGGTGCCTCACGTGGCTGTCGGGTGTAAACCAGACGCACGGGCGGTCGAGGTGGAATGTCGATGTGGGACACCGTTGCCACCGGGAGTGGCAACGAGTGCTCAACACCCAAAGGTGGAGCTGTCGCTGCTGGGGAGACCTGCAAGTGCGCAATGGTGCAAGGCACTGACATGGCAGGATCATCGACTAGGAAGTCCAAGTCGGCATTAGTTGTAGAAGAGGATATGGGCGCACGATTACTGCTGGCAAACGGAAAAGTGTTCTCATCGAAGACGACATGGCGGGAGATGATGACTTTGTTTGTGGCAAGATCAAGACAGCAATATCCTTTGTGCTGAGGGGGATAACCAAGGAAGGCACAAGCCGTCGAACGAGGAGCAAGTTTGTGAGCAGCTGTGGCGGATAAGTTGGGAAAGCAAAGACAACCAAATACCCGTAGGTGACTGTATTGAGGAGGCGTTTGGTGAAGAATCGTGTAAGGAATAATAACACCGTGCAGTAGGGGTTGAGGATGATCGGCTGTGCGGTGAGCGCTCCGGGGCTGGGACGGAGCCGTCTTCGGGGGCTGCTGCAGAAGCAGCGGCGGCGGCAGTGACTGCAGTGGTTGGATGAGGGTTGGGCACCGTCATGGTGGGTGGTGTGGCTGCGCAAGACAGAGGAGGAAGGGGTGGAGAGGTCTCAGGAGAAGAAATCTGATACCATGTAGAGAGATTGGCACATTCACCACACAGCCAAAGGCAGGGGTGGCATTCTATTTATATCTCCAAAGGGAGAGATTATAGGGCTATATTAGGCAAGTACAAAATAAGGAAATTAACAATATGGTTAGCACCATCGGTGGAAGAGGAAGGGCACCGGTTTATGAGGTAGGTGGCGGTAGCTAAGGCCTTAGTCCAGAATCTAGGCGGCATGTGAGCATGGAGTGTGCGAACCATATTGTTAATTGTGCGAAGCATCCGTTCTGCCTTGCCATTCTGTGAGGATGTGTGAGGGCAAGAGAGGCGCATGGCTATGCCGCAGGAGGCAAAGAAGGATGCGTTAGCATGGTTAACAAATTCGCGGCCGTTGTCAGCCTGAACTGACTTGAGTGGGAGGCGAAGCGTGTCTTGGCGAGGCAGCCATGTCGATCGTGTTGGTGAACGTCGGATTTCTTTTAAGAGGAAATGTCGGCAAAGTGAGAGAAATCATCGACGATAACCAAGTAGTACATCGATCCAGATATGCTAGCCACAGGGGAGGTCCACACATCACAGTGAAGGAGTTCAAAGGGCGCAAAAGTGCGCGAAGTTGAAGTAGCAAAGGGTAGGCGCACATGTTTGCCAAGTTGACAAGACTGGCAGAGCGAGCGGGCTACATTATTACATGCAATGTGCGAACTTTTATTTAAGGCGATGATAGAAGCGTTGCCAGGGTGACCAAGACGCTGGTGCCAAAGTTGGGAGGAGACGGCGATGTGGGTGCTGGCAATGGAGGGAGGCTCGGTAGGAGGAATGGTGTAAGAGGTCGCCCTCACTATTGCAGCGAAGCATCACTCGGTTCGTCTGGAGATCCTTGACAGAAAACCCAAAGGCGTCAAACTCAAGAGAAGCGGTGATTATCACGGTGAACTTGGGAGCAGAAAGAAGGTTGCGAACTAAGTGAGAGACAACTAGAACATCGCGAGAGAAAATTGTGTAGTTGGTGTGTGGAGCAGGAATGACCACTTGTTGGTGATGTGTAAACGGGAACCATTGCCAACAGTGACTGTTGTGTTAGGGGGAGGTTGGGAGGAGAGCAGTATACCGCCATTTGATGTCATGTGGGATGTAGCGCCGTTGTCTACAACCCAGCCACCATGCCCTTGAACCGCCATTTGGTTTAGAGGCGGTGATGAGCCCTCGCCGTCCCACGTTGATGCAGGGAGGGTTGAGGTGAGGCGAACGCAGACGCGCTGATGGTTGAGGTTGAGGTAGCGTGTGGCGAGCGCCGAGCAAGACCGGGCGGTGATGGTCGCCATCGACTGGCCGGGAAGCGACCAGCGGGGCGGCAGGAGGAGACCACGGGTTGAAGTAGAACCACGGGGCGGCCGTCGGTGGTGCACGACCGCCGTGGGAGCCACCATGGCTGGCGCTGCTATACCTGCCGCGACGATTGCGCCCACCGCGACGGCCATCGCGATTGCCGGCGTTGAAGACGGCCTGGGCGGTTGGGGCGGAGGTCGTGGTGGAGCGGCAGCCAGATTGGCTGCAGGAGGAGCCGCTGGTGAGCAGGGTGGTCTCGGCGGCAACCTTCGTCTCGTTGGCGAGGCGCGTCTCCTTGAGGGCAAGCATGGAGCGGGCCCGAGCGAAGGAGGGGAACGGCGTGGAGTTGGCGATATCGTCAGCGGTGTTGGAGAAGCGCGGATTGAGGCCACGCAGCAGATTGAGGACGAGTTGCGAGTCGGAGATGGGGTGGCCAACGTCGCGGAGGGCATCTGCTAGCGTCTTGACACGCTGACTGTAGTCGGCGATGGGTTGATCACCTTGCATGAGGGAGTGGAACTGACTGCTGAGGAAGATGGCACGTGATTCCTTGTTGTCGCGGAAGAGGGCCTCGATTGCGACCCAGAGATCACGCGCAGTTTCGTCATCGGCCATTGCGGAGTCCAGGGTGTCGTCGGCGACGGAGCCGTCTGACCGATTGAGGCGGCGTGAGTCGGCGAGTGTCGACGGGTCGCTGGGTGTCGCGATGTCGGAGCCATCAATGTGGGAGAGGAGGCGAACTTGGTGCACATGGTCCGAAAGAATTTGGACCATCGAGTAGTTGGCGCCTTCATGTCGAGTGGTCGACACGTGAGACATGACGGCGACCGTCGCGATAGGGGTTGAGGACGATCGGCTTGGCGTGAGCGCCCGGTCGGGATGGAGCCGTCTTGAAATTCAAAAGCAAAAGCGTGGCAATGATCAGAGTGGCGATGGTGGATGAGGTCAGGCCGTCATGGTGGGTGGTGTGGCTGTGCAAGACAGAGGAGGAAGGGGTGGAGAGGTCTCAGGAGAAGAAACTGATACCATGTAGAGAGATTGGCACATTCACCACACAGCCAAAGGCAGGGGTGGCATTCTATTTATATCCCCAAAGGGAGAGATTATAGGGCTATACTAGGTAAGTACAAAATAAGGAAAGCCAAGGAAAGGAAAGCCAGGGAGAGATTACATGGCTATATTAGGCAAGTACAAAATAAGGAAAGCCAAGGAAAAGAAAGCCAGGGAGAGATTACAGGGCTATACTAGGCAAGTACAAAATAAGGAAGGCCAAGAAAAGGAAAGCCTAATATATACCAAAAATACTCTAATACCATGTCTAGATACCCATTTAGCAATATATTGCCGCCCTTGATGTGTTCTCTTTCCAAAGCGCCTTGGTAATATTTTGTTGCCGCTTAGCTTCAGCCGTGCTTGCTTTACGATCAATAAGATGTGCAAGCTTGTCCATAGGGCCTAATTTGTTTTGGCCCCGAGCTTCCATCGTCCTCCTTTCCTCCAACCGACGAAACATTCACATCCTCTCTAACTTCGTCATCACGGTCTTGCTTTTGCTTCTTTCGTTTTGCTTCTTCAAGAGATTTCTTGCACTTGTCTTGAGCTTCCTCTGAGGCTAGTTTGCATTTAGCAACACTATTGCCAAATTTGCCAACATGTTGCTTAAGACGATAAATCTGTCCCGAGCTCACATGGCCACAGAAAATGCACTTCACTCTGTCCAAGTTGGACGGATCGACTAGAACCCCATAAGCCCATCCTACGTCATCCAACTTCCTCTTAAGAGCCGCCGTGGTCTCATTAGTTGTTGTCGTCGATCCTGTTGACGACACTCTGTAAAGGACTCTAAGCAAATAAGAGTATTAAGGCAGAGAGCAGAGAGGCACCCAAATGTTAAGCTTGTGATAATGGAGTTCATTGATTTCCTTGATAGAACCAAGTAAAGTCCATATTTTGCAACTTATTTTTGTTGCAAAGTAGTTTAACTCAGTTACTGCCCTTCAAGTGTATTTACGTCTCAGAGCATTGTTAAAGACTTAAAGTTCTCGGCGACGGCGAGAGGTCACCTGAAGGCTGAAGTAGCTTGCGCGGGAGGTGGGGAGGAGCTCGGGCGCTGGCGGTGCGGGAGGCGGGGAGGAGTTCGCATGGCGAGGTCAAGCTCGTGCCTCGAGAAGACAAGATCCGACGACGGCGACCGAGGATCCGGCAGCGGGGAAGACGAGATCCGGCGGTGGCGACTGAGGATCGACGGCGGCGGTGCGGGGTCAGGGGCGCAGCGCACGCTCGCACCCGACACTGCCTCAGCCCCTCTAATCGGTAACCCTAGCCTCCCCTCTCTCTCCCCCTGTTTTCCCCTCTTACTCCCCGCCCTGCACCGCCTAGGCGAGCGCCTCCTCCGTTTTTTCGTTGCTAAGCTCCGCCTACGCTCGCCTATGCGTTCGCCTAGCACCACCGAGCTCCGCCTAGGCGGCTCCTCCGCCTACATCACGATTTTGTGCCAAGGCGAGGCGGAGGGCCGCTGCCGAGCGCTTAGGCATCACCTTTTTGAACCTTGCAAACGAGCTCCTCGTGCTTGGTTTGAGCGTTTCACTTCTGTTGTCATTGATGTCGGCTTCTCCGCTAGTTATCACGACCCTACTCTTTATTCACACCTCTCGTGGTTGGACTCTTCTTCTTTATGTGGATGACATGCTCATTACTGGAGATGACCCTCAGCACATTGACTTTGTGAAGACACGTCTCAGTGGGCAGTTCTAGATGTACGATTTGGGTCCTCTTCACTACTTCCTTCGGATTGAGGTCACCTCTACACATGATTGCTACTACCTCTCCCAACAGAAGTACATCCAATATCTTCTTGATCACGCTTGTTTCACTGATCAACTCACGGCGGGCACTCCTATGGAGCTTCACCTTTAGCTTCGTCCTGCTGACGGTACCCTTCTTTAGTATTCCACTCGCTATTGCCACCTTGTTTGGAGCTTGGTTTACCTTGATGTCACTCGTATTGACATCTCTAATGTTATTCACATTGATTCAGTTTGTTTATGCTCCTACCTAGCTCCACTACAGTCACCTCCTTGAGTTTTGCGATATCGGTACCTTTTCTTCCCTCGCTGCAGCTCCTTACAGCTTCAGGTGTCCTCTGATGCGACCTAGGCTTTGTCGGTCTCTGTCTTTTGTGTCTTCCTTTGTTATTCCTTGATTGCTTTGAAGGCTAAGCAGACTGCAGTTTCCCATTCGAGTGTTGAGGCTGAGCTGCGTGCTTTGGCGTCTGCGACAATTGAGATCACCTAGCTAAGGTGTCTCCTTAAGGACTTTGGTGTTTCATTTTCTGCACCGATCATGTTACTATCAGACAACACTAGTGCGATCAGCATTGTTTGAGATCCGGTGAAGCATGAGCTCACCAAACACATTGGGGGTGTTGCTTCCTACATGTGGTCGCATATGCAGCAACAAGTTGCCCCTGTTCAGTGTGTGCCTTTAGTGTTGAAGTATAAGTGAATTGCCCACCTTTCCTCATCAGCTTAAGCTTTTGGGTGAATTAGCTGGTGCATGCAACTCAATATGGTATCAGAGCCAAGAGGTCTCGAGTTCAAGACCCGGTTGGCGCAATTAAAAAAAAATTGCAGTCCACTTCTATTCCACGTCCTATGCCTGAGGGAGCCTACACGTGAGGGGGAGTGTTGAAGTATAAGTGAATTGCCCACCTTTCCTCATCAGCTTAAGCTTTTGGGAGAACTGGCTGGTGCATGCAACTCAATATGGTATCAGAGCCAAGAGGTCTCGAGTTCAAGACCCGATTGGCGCAATTAAAAAAATAATAATTGCAGCCCACTTCTATTCCACGTTTTAGGCCTGAGGGAGCCTACACGTGAGGGGGAGTGTTGAAGTATAAGTGAATTGCCCACCTTTCCTTATCAGCTTAAGCTTTTGGGTGAACTGACTGGTGCATGCAACTCAATATTTAGAGCTTCAGCTAGCTGACTTCATGAAGGTGTAGACAGGACTCAACATTGCTTTGATCTCTCCAAACTTAGTGTTGTTGATCCACCATGAGTTTGAGAGAGGGTTTTTATATTCGTATTATTCATTTGTATAGGGTATTTTCTACTAATTGCTCTTGCCTTATACATGACTAAGTATGGCCCATTGAATTGAGATGAGTTCATTCCAAAACAACGTCTGATGCTTTGGGTTGAGCAATGTTTATTCGATTATCACATGAAAAATTTACTAATGCTGTCTCCACCTGTTTGACTTTTGTGTGCGCGTTCGTACACAACTACACACGTACACGCACGTGCAAATAGATAGATGGAGAGGGGGACTTGTTTTTCCAAAATAACTCATTAGCTCAGATTTCCGCAAATGAACTTGGGGCAAATTAAATTGTCCTAGTGGTGGTGGTATGCTAAAATCGCTTACATTGTCTTTTTCCAGCAGTAACTGTGGGTTGTAGCTGCGTAGATGGAATTTGCTTGAACAAGCTTTCTTTGTGTGGAGTGTCCAGAGCTAAGACCACCTTAAAAAAATGGTTTTCTTTTTTTTTTTTTTTGGGGGGGGGGGGGTTCAATTATGGATGTTTGTTTAAGTTTTTGGTAATTTTAGTGGGAAAACTCAAGCTCTGTGGTGTGGTCTCCCTCCTGCTCAAAGTGCTTCGCAAGTTTGTTTCATTTCTCTGTTCTACATATCTGTATTTCCTGCTCTCTCTCTCTCTCTCCATCCATTGAATTTCATGTGGTGCCTTAAGAAACTGACTCTGGTAAAAGACTTAGAAGGATAAATTGAGCACCCTTGAGATTTCAAAATACAATCTAATACACGAAATCTTGGACTATTCTTTTTTATTTATCCTGCTGTTGGCACCGCCCTCTGCCTCTTTTTTTATGAAGGCTGTCCTTGACCTGTGCTTAAAAAGAAACTGGGCTACTGGGGCTTATTTAGATATTGATGCATGCTTGATGCAGTGATACTGGTACTGTTTTGCCAATAAATCTGCAGTGCTCATTTCTGTTAAAGTGTACTGTTTAAATCATCTTAGTCATGCTGTATTTATTTTCCCATGTTCGGCTGTTGGACATTTTCAGAACTACACTGGTGATAGACTTAATTTTGGCTTAGCTGCTGAGCAGGCAAAATCTGAAGGCTACAAGATGGAGGTTGACGAGTATATGACATCTTACAGCCTTAATATAGAAGATCACATTAAAATTACCTTTTAATCAGTATTTATTGACCAACTGTAGATGGTTATTGTTGGAGATGATTGTGCCCTTCCCCCACCTCGAGGGATAGCTGGTAGAAGAGGTTTAGCAGGAACTATTCTTGTGCATAAGGTATTTTATTGTTGCTATTGTCTTCTCAATCTTAGATTATCTTTTATGCATTATTGCATTGTGTCAATTACCGGCATGCTACACTATGCAACTTATTGAGCAAACCTCACCTGAGAAAATCCTTTTCCTTTCGATTGATCTACCACTTTTTCATGCATGCCCCCCTTTTCATCTAGTTTGACCACAGCCTGCACCATTCTTGTCTAGAACGAACACATGAAACCTTTTCAATCTAGATGTTAGTCTGCTAATATGGAAATCACATTAGCAGACACTAAATAGTAATTAGTTTGAATAATCTGGTCACGTGGCATCAGAGATATCTTTGTAAGAATAGAATTTTGTCTAATGGAACCATCCTTTTTCCAGCTTATACTTAGAGAAGCTAATGTTATATGTGAAAATTGATTAGTTAGGGAATGCTTTGTTTCTTCCAATCTACATTTGCATGGTGAACAAATTCTGGCCTTGCGGTTCATCAACATTTTTTGGTCATTCTAACTGGAAGGAATCAATGCATTGGTGTATTTATTTGTTGTTGTCCTCTGAGGTCTTAAGTTTGTTTGGATTTTACAGGTTGCTGGGGCTGCTGCCGATGCTGGTTTATCTCTTGCGGATGTTGTTGCAGAAGCAAAACATGCATCCGAGGTTGTTGGTACAATGGGAGTTGCACTTTCTGTTTGCACATTGCCTGGGCAAGTGACATCTGATCGTTTAGGTCCTAAGCAAATGGAGCTTGGCCTTGGAATTGTAAGTTCAAACCACATCAGTTATTGTCCATATAGATTTTTTTAAGGCAAATTGTCCTCATAGATCACGATAACAATTGGCATACTTGGATTTAGTTATTAGTTTTTGTGCATTTGTGTTGTTTTCAACGTACCTGAGAGCTGTAAATTTACTTTTTCCTCAAATAAAAAGCATCTGATTTGTTTCCCAGCATGGAGAACCTGGTGTTGCTGTTGTTGAGCTCCAGCCAGTTGATATAGTGGTAGAACATGTTCTTAAGCAGATATTGTCACAGGTATGTTTGTGATACGCGACCTATCTACTTCTAACCTCGTTATGTTTCTACGTTTCTCCCTTCAGTTGAATAATTATTATTAAAGGTTTTTTTGGATCATTTTTATCCGTTTTGTTTCAGTACCATGAATCCATGTTTTCAATTGTTCATGAAATCTAACACTATGCTGAGTTTAGCTTGCCACAACTTATTCTGAAATGGTGTTCTTTGTTTTTCAGACAGCCCCCTCTTCTTCCTAAATTTCAAGTAAATGCTTGTTTGTACTGCCTAGTTCTAGGCACTTTTGTTTATTCATGTGGTGCTCTTGCATCCTTGCAGGAAACTCAGTATCTTCCTATCACAAGGGGGAGCAATGTTGTTCTCCTAATCAATGGGTAACAGTTCTGAACATTTCTTGTCACTGTATGAGTTGAATAATATTTGCGCTTTCAGTTAGTGATAGATCACTAGGATAGATTGAAAATTTTCTCTTATGCTGAATATACAATGTTAGAATTGAAGCTGGGTAGAAATTTAGCAATCATGAGGGAAAGAATCCATGTATGAAACATTATGAGTGGCTTCAGTGAGAGATTATCTCTTCCCTACTGATCATACCACAAATGAACATGGCTAGAAAGGTGGCTTACTGCGGAACAAAGAAAATATTCCTTCCTTGGAGGGAAAAAAAAATCTAATTTCTGATTCTGTACTGGTGTCATTTCAAAGAGACTTCACTAGGGCTTCTAGGTCCCTTCATTCTGCGGCTAATATAGGTTTGGAATAGCTGGAAGGGGTCATAGAACTAACTCAAGTGTTGTAAGTGTCATCTCTTAATCTAGTTTTGGCATGCCTTGTACATCACTTTAAGCTTGTCCTTCTACCTAAAGTGTTTTTTGTTCTGAATTCTGTTGTGATAATGCTTGATGATCAGCTTTCCACTTTTAAAAGTATGTGTGAGTTTGCCACCATATGTTTATCTTCCATATAAAGCCCTATTTTAAAACCCACCATGATGATCTGTGATATCTTTGAAGAGGTGAATTACTGTATCAGTGTATCTATTTTCTCTGCATTCTTACACTATGACTTGACTACACCATGCTTTATTGTTTAATCCCATCTTTGAAATATAGATTGGGTGCCACTCCTATCATGGAACTTATGATTGCAGCACGAAAAGCGGTTCCTGAGTTACAATTGGAGTATGGGATTGCTGTTGACAGAGTCTACACTGGAACATTTATGTCATCACTTGATATGGCTGGTCAGTTCTTGCATGAATATCTCTCTAAGAGAACCTTAAGCTTCTGCTGAAAGACCTAAAATGAGTCCGTGACTAAGCTTTATGATCATCTCTCAACTTTCATTAAATATACTACATGAATTATGATGATCTATGGTGGTTGCTTGACTATGCAACAGTATGTTTTTTCCCTGACCAAATCTCATTGAATCTTCATTGATTAAGATAGCCACTTTATTTTTCCTCCAACATGATGTTTATATTGTGCATTTTCATCTTCGATGCAAGCGGTAGACTTTTGGCTAATTAATTAACTCATTGTAAGTAACTTACATTAATTATTTAAATTATGTTCTATATGCAGGATTCTCTATCACCATTATGAGATCAGATGAAAACATTTTGCAGCGACTTGATGCTCCAACTAAAGCTTTGGCTTGGCCTGTTGGTTCTGAAGGTAATGCTCTTGCTGGCAGAAGACTAGTTGACTTATCTATTCTATTGGGTTCCACAAATTACAGGCTAAGGTGGTAGGATCCTAGATATCTTCAATGAAACTGAAGCCTTTGCCCTCTCCTCCAAAATTTTTGCAACATTTCCCAAATTTAAATTTCATCACTATGTAGATTCTTTAGCGATGTCTGCAACCTTTAGCCACTTTAGATCAGGGTTATAGGTTGGCCTGATTTAGTGGTTTTCTATTTTTCATACCTTCTATTACTAGCTAACATGTCATGAGTTTGTGGTTTTTATCATTTAGAGGGCAACGCTACACTAACAAACTTTTCTTTGTATAATGTCAATTGGAGGTGGCAGAACTGGGTAGGTGGATGCAGATAAAATCACGTGGAGAATGGCGAGTTACCGAAGTTCTAGATACATTTTTTGTTTTTAGTACATGTTTAGTATGAGATTGCTAGTATATGCAACATTTTCATGGGAAAATATATACACATGCTCAGCTAACAGTTTTAATCTCTTTCACAACTTCTTTGTTACTGAATAGCCAGTTTTCTAATTTTTAGTGTTGATTGTAGGAAATCGCCCACCAGCAAAAATTCCTGTTCCAGTACCACCATCACCTTCAATGAAAGATGACGAGGTAAAAGCAAAATCCTCGTTTATAAGGTCATCCTACTGGGGGTATGTTGACCTGCACTTTTTTATGTGGAAGTATACAAGAACTGCATTTTTCTCGCTGCTGGTTCTGCATGGGTTATAGGTGTCTATTCCAGTTATTGTCTAGTATTGCTCTAGCTCAGTTACTTGATGTCAGAACCAGAGGTGAGGGGGGAAACAGTGGGGATGAAAAAGAAAACTTCGAAAACATTCTCCTATCTAACAGCAAGTTTAATCAAAGATTATTGTATGGAGTTTTTTTACCATACTGGAATGTTCATCAGTTGCCACTTGCAATTTCTCACTATGATGAATTAACTATTGTTCTGCAGATTCTCTCTCAACCTCAGGAGCTAAGCAATCAAGGGTGTATTCTGGAGGCTGCTATTGAAGCAGGTGCTAAAGAAATAATCAATCTCAAGGATAGCCTAAATGAATGGGACAGTAAAGTGGGTGATGGTGACTGTGGAACCACAGTGAGTCTAATAAGGGTTTATCAATTTAATGTTTATGTGATGATAGCTGTTTTAAGATAGAATATTAATTGATATGTTTCAGATGTACAGAGGTGCAACAGCTATTCTTGATGATATGAAAAAGCGGTAAGTTGAAAGCATTACATGTTATTGCTTAGTGATTCCTGGTATCTACAGTGTTCTTGTATTTTATTCTTGAAGGTTAGATAAGAGACTATGATGAGACTGAAATGTGATTAAAAAATATATTAATCCCCACAATTTACTTCCTATCATCAATAAGATTTTAAATTTAATCTTTAGGATAATTTATACTATGCCACTCCATTCGTTGGCACTTTAGAAAATGCAACTCGTTGCCATTGCAATGGGAAGTGCCATTCGACCATTGAGGCAACGAGTGGTATTTCCTGAAGTGCCAACGAATGGAGTGGCATAGTATGAATTATCCCTTTATCTTTTGATTCCTGTCCTGCAGAAATGTCATATGACAACCACATTATAAACTTTTTCAATACAAGTCTGTTTCTTATTAGTAGTATTCCGCTGTGTTTATGGCCTGCCGCTGTCTTTCTGTGTCATTGTGCCTGTGTTTCATTTTGACCTTTTTAAGTTGGCTGGTTTTTTCAGTCACTCATACGAGTTGACCTATTTTTAGTGCATTTTCCTCTTTGCCAGTTACCCTATGAATGATGCAGCTGGAACAATAAATGAGGTTGGGGCAACAGTCCGAAGGGTGATGGGTGGAACAAGTGGAATCCTGTAAGAAATCTGTGCTTGCCTACTCTTTGTTTCATTATTGAAAATATAATTCCCTCAGAAGTACTATTTTTTTTTCTTTCCTACTATGCTCCAGGTATGACATACTCTGCAAGGCTGCATATGCAAGCTTAAAACAAAACACAACTGTTACTGCAAATGAATGTAAGAAATGTGACCATTATGATTGTAGTTACCATCTCTCAGGTAATTTACATACTAAACAAAGTGTGCTGCTTTTCTACAGGGGCTGATGCTTTAGAAGCCTCGGTTGCAGCTGTTAGCAAATATGGGGGTGCTAGCACAGGATACCGCACAATGCTAGATGCTCTAATTCCTGCTTCTACAGTTTTGAAACAGGTTACTTTGCTTCTTAAGTCTACTTGCTCTTGCTGCATTGTTTTTTCGGTACTTATTTGGTGAACTCTTGTGCTTAAAACAGTCTCTTAAAGCTGGGAATGATCCTGTGACCGCCTTTATCGCTTCTTCTGAAGCAGCATCAGCTGGTGCTGAATCCACCAAACAAATGCAAGCAAAGGTACGCTCTTCCACTTGTCCCATCCTACAAAACGTTTCTTTAGCTCTGCAGAACTCATGTAGTTGTAGGGTTGCTACACTAGAATTGCTTCTCTTATATCCTTTTCCTTCGATTAGATTTTGTTCCTATAGCAATGAAATTCGATTGCACTTGCAGGCAGGGCGGTCATCATACATTGCTCCCGATCTTCTGGCCTCAGTTCCTGATCCAGGAGCAATGGCTGCAGCTGCATGGTACCGAGCGGCGGCGCTTTCAGTGAAGAAGAAGGTGCACGCTTCAGAAAGCTAGTGGTATGCTTCATTCATAGACCAAAAGTACCGTACTGACGGCGAAATCCTTGGGGCCTTTTCTCACCCCTTCAGATTTGGTTTCCGCTTGTGCTTTGCATGGGCCGAGAAATCGAGTTCCGTATTCTTTTGCCCTCACATCATACAAAGAGCAGTTCAAAGAGTTTGAACTATACAAGCATAAAGTGAAGCTATGCTTTTGCCTCGTCGATGATGTATTTGCATGCGGTCAATGGTACTAAACGATTGCCATGTATTTTTTTCCTGAAACGCATCGAATCTTTCATTTCGATGGCGAAGTTTGCAATAGGAGCAACGGTCTACGTCGGGCTGCAAAGCTGTTTATACGATTGGTTGTTTGAATAGAACCATTATATTTTAGATGGTGGGATACAGGTTTGAGGAATGTTTTATATAAATGGTAAACCATTCTATTCGTTTAAATCAATGGAACCAAATGGTACAGAATCATCTCATCTCATTCTAACAACCAAACACACCCTAAAAGAGAAGATGTGGTTGAGACCTTTGTGGGATTTTTGGAAAATAGTAAACATCCACCGTCAGTCACTGGTGTGGGATTCCCTACAAAATTAGGGCCCATTGGAATGCATGAATTAAAAAAAAAAAAAAAGAGAGAACAAACAATTCTCGCAGAAGTCGCCGTGTTGTAAACATGATTTTACTGTAAGAATTATGCATTCTAATTGGGGCCTAATTGGTTACGTACCAGTACCGGTGTGGACTGTGGAGTTTGCTTACAAGTCATTTGGAAATTTTGAGGACTAGCATCCAAGATGAATGGAAAACCACACCGACGGGCTTAATGTTACATGCTTCTTTCTGGATGAGAACGTTGCTAGTGTAGTCCAAACCCCCAAGTGCCGGAAATATTTTCTTGGGACTTGGCAGGTGCAACCGCATTAGACTATGATCGATCAAATCTATTTGAAAAAATTGCACATTTGTCATTCGCACTAATTTTGTGACAGTGGTGGGTACCGTTCGACGGTAAACCGAATGTGAAGCCACGAGGAGCCGAGGATCCCAGTTCCATCCACCCAAACAACACAAGTGTCAGCACCGTCCCAGCCAGCAGGGGCGCAATCGGATACGGAAGGATATCGTCGGTTCCTTATCTATTTCATTTTTTTTCCCGTGAGAATCGAAGTTGAGTACGAATAATACCGAATACGGATTATCTCAATCATAAATATGGAGCGAATACATGTCGAGTCGAATACGAATGCCTCAGTCACATATGTTTAGTCGGATATCGAGCAAAAACATAACTCATATGTAACCCACATAAAAAAATCAAACAACCATACCACACCTCCAAAATGTAACTCATTAAGTGTTCAACAAGCAAATTTGACTACAACAATTATATTCAAAAGTAATTTTAAGTTCTTTATGTTCAAATGTATTTTACTAAATTGTTTGAAATTATTCTAAATTTATTTCCTAAATTTTTGGCTTATCTGGAACTTCTGTATTTTCTAAAAATAAAAAACTAATTTCAATATTGAAAAGCCTCGTAGAACGATTTATCTCTCCGGGCTACTTTAGACAAATGAGAGGTTAGTCATGGGCTTCTATTAGGCTGATATTCGAAATATGTTTATCATATATTATCTGATTAAATTATCAGATTACTCTGAATCCGATGAATACTTATATTCTAAATCTGATCTCATATTCGAGAAAACTATCTGATTTCGGTTCTAAATCCGACAAAACCGATCGGGTATCGACTTAGGGTGCGTTTGGTTGGGTGAACGAGAATGAACGGGATGGGATGATACATGATAGATGGGATAATCCTGAATAAGATGGTACGGGAGGGTGTTTGGTTGTCTGAATGGAATGATACATGATTTTGTTTGGTTGCTTGGATGGAATAGTACGGGATGGTACGAGATGGTGTTTGGTTGGATGGATGAAGTTAGTATGGTAAACTTTATCACTAGTGGTACGGGATGGTACATGATGGTTCAACCAATTTAGAGGTACGGGATGATACAGCATATTTGAAGAATATTCCTAGAATCTGTACCACTTCGTTCCGTACAAGATAGTTCCATACACTCAACTAAACGTATGTATCAAAATCTATCGTGTACCATCCTATCCCGTTCATCCTCATTCACCCAACCAAACACACCTTTAATAGCCTCAATTCGCTTAGAATTAGTTTGGTCGGTGTGGAAATACCCGAACCGATGGCACCCCTCCCAGCCAGCAGTCAGCACAGGGGCAGCCTTGTAATCTCACTTCTCGACACGTACAGGCATGACCGCGACAAAGCGCGAGCTCACTTCCCCTGCGCAGAGCAACACGAGGCATCTGCACCGCACTGCACCAACTCCTCCTGCTCCACCTCCGCTTCTCCCCCCGCCTCGGGCGACGGCTCCAGGCCCCCATGGCGGCCCAGGGCAAGAAGCTCATCAACGACCCCAACGGTACAGCGTAACAGCTTCTCCTGTTTCCGTGGAATCCTCGTGCTGCTTCGATAGTCAGATGATTTCCGCCCACTTTTGGAGAAAATTTAGGAATTGGTGGGGTTTTGAGGGTGCAGATGTGGTGACGGAGTTCGTCGAGGGCTTGGTGGAGTCGTACCCCGGTCTGCAGCACCTGGACGGGTTCCCCGAGGTGACGCGGTTGATTTTTGGCATGGGAGCCACCTTTTACCCCGAATTTTTTGTGCGGTTTCTTTGGTTACTTTTGTGCCTGATGGTGTGCAGATCAAGGTGGTTCTCCGTGCCGATTCCGCGGGCAGGACCTACGATAAGGTTGCGGTTATATGTGGTAATCATGCTCGCTTTGCAACTTGTTTTTGGGCTGTTAATTTCAAATTTTGACTGGGCATGATGATCTCACAAGGATCTGATGGTAATTATGAGTCCTATGCCATTTGTTTTGATCTAGATTTGAGTCATGTGTGTGCGTGGGAATTGGGATGGCGGAATTGAGAATTTGTGTTGTTACTAGTAAGTGGGGGAGCTATGTTATGTTATGCACTCGGTGGATATCTTAATTTTCAAGTATTTGGTTTGCAGTTTTTCAGGTGAAGTGTTTAGTTAGTGATGCTATGCGTGGCAATTTCTGGTGTTTAGATATTAACTGGATATTGTGTTAGCTGCCAAAGTGCCAAGCTGTCAAGTATATTGCTCGGTGCTGTTGCTGGATGCAGAACAAAGAATCTTGGAGTTATATTTGTAATGGCATATTCTATAATTGTACAAGAAGCGAGATACTCAATTTTTCTTTCTGACATCTAATTGGAGAGCTGAAGAGTGTGTAAAAGGCTAAGCCTTAGAGATCTTACAGGATGGATGGGATGACAATTTGAGCTTTCGTGTGCTATTCTTGTTTGTGTTATTCTTTTTATACGTAGAACTAAACAGTGATACTTTCTTAGTTGTCTAATTTGACATTTTTCTTTCTTTTCCTATAAGCAATTCTAGAATGCGAAACCAAATTCAGTAACATGTCCAAAAGTTGATTGACAACCCTGTAGTTTTCTATGGGCTACTACTAGTTTGGTATGTTTCAGCAACTTGATTCCGTACACAGGTGGTGGAAGTGGCCATGAGCCAGCCCACGGTGGCTTTGTTGGTCAAGGAATGTTGACAGCTGCTGTTTCTGGAGATGTTTTCACTTCGCCACCTGTTAATTCTATTTTGGCTGTACGATCTCTGAAAAAAACTTGTTCAAGGCCTTTAGTTGCCAGATTTCAAAATTTTCACGTTGTGTTCTACTGCTGTAGGCTATTCGAGCTGTAACAGGTCCCAAAGGCTGTCTTCTGGTAGTAACGGTACTTGCCTTTTACAACCAGAGATATGCTTTACAAAGTCATGTTGAATAAAGTACGAGTTTAAGACGAAAACTCGTAGGAAAACATCAAGTAACACATCTGGGAGTTGCCGCATCATGCTGCAACTTCTACTTATTAAATACTAAAATGAAGTAGTATAAACACTCTTCTGGCTTTATCTTGGGGCAGTTTTCTCTCACCTTCTTGATTTCATATTCTCTGTTAGAGAAATATCCTGTATTTCCATATTGTTAGTTTCCCTTTTACACATTGCCTTGTAGAGGTTGGGCCATTGCCCCCTATATATGTTGGGCCATTGCCCCCTATATATGTTGGGCCATTGCCCCCTGGCATATACAAGTTGCATTCGTAACATGGTATCAGAGCCATGGTTCTCACAACTTAACCCTTTTTTTCATGCAGCTGCTGCCTCCTCCTCCCAAGGACGCAGCCGCTGCCACCCCTTTATTTCAATACCCATTTTTGTAAAATAGAGATTTTGTTTTTTGGGAATTACAGAATTATACGGGCGATCGACTAAATTTTGGCCTGGCAGCTGAGGAAGCAAAATCCGAAGGCTACAAAGTGGAGGTTGCATATCTTCAGTGCCTTCAAAATATCAATTCAAATGAAAATGGTTAATGGATTTTCATTTGTATGTCCAATAATATCAGATGGTTATTGTTGGAGATGATTGTTCTCTCCCACCAACTCAAGGCATAGTTGGCAGGAGAGGCCTTGCAGGTACAATTCTTGTGAATAAGGTAGTATGCTCTCCTCTCTATCTATTTTAGCTGTATGACATTTGCTCGGTGGATATCTGTTACATTATGTAACCATTATTTTCATTTCTTTCTTTGATTCTATCTTGCCTCCTTTGCTTAGCTGCAAATAATATAACTTAGGTTCAATATGGTTGACCAAGTTCTTCCAGAAAATAAACTTGCTATCTCAGACCGCAGTAATCTTCTTGTCAATCGAATGATAGATACATTATAAACTAGGATGTACCACAAAATTTGTAAATGTGGAGGCTCCTCCTTTCATGGGGCAGTTTTCTTATATGCAGTTGATCATGTAATTTCTGTAGTGCATTTTCTTAATACAGAATTTAGTGATGCTCGCCGCTTACTTGTGCGTTGAGATAATGCTATTGCGATATCTGTCTTCTCTGCTCACTGTATATTCTGTTATTTGGTCATCACTCATCACTTTGGTCAAGGCATGTTGCATGACATGATTTAAGAAACTGATCCTCTATTTTATATACTTCAATGATTATTCATTATTCTTTATAACAGAAATTATAGCTCTTGTCAAGCTTGCTATACAAAATCGTTATTGTGAACAACCCTTTTTAAGTTATGATTTGTCTGGTTTTGTTCTAAAATATGGGCATATACTTCTGATTGAGAAATTAGCTTTTCATTCCTCACTGTATTCATTTGATTCAATAAGATCAATATCTGCCTGTCTGACTTATAGGTAGCTGGAGCTGCTGCTGATGCTGGTTTGTCCCTTGAAGATGTTTCTGAAGAAGCAAGACGTGCATCCGAGTTGGTTGGTACAATGGGAGTTGCTCTGTCAGTGTGTACATTGCCCGGACAGGACACCTCAGACCGCTTAGGTCCTGAAAAAATGGAGCTTGGTCTTGGACTTGTAAGCTTACCTCACATATCATTCTCAGCTTATAACTTAATGAAAAATTGAGGCTTTAGAGTTGTACTTTTCTACTTGGGGATATTTACTGTCACATTTTTTTTTACATTTTAGTTCAACTTACAATTATACAAAACTATTACTTTTCTAGAGTATTAAGAATATACTTACACTTTTGACTTTCCTAATGCTGTAGTGTAACTGTATTTTCCAGCATGGAGAACCTGGTGCTGCTGTCACTGAACTTCAGCCTGTTGATGTAGTGGTGGCTCGTGTTCTTAAGCAGATCTTATCACCGGTATCCTAGCCCTTCCAACAGCCTACTTCCTTCCAGATTCTGCTAACTTTTCCTTTTTCTTTCGAGTTTCGTCGCATAAAAGCTGAGAAGTGAGAAGCAAACATGTACGAAAGGATAATTTCATTTAAACTAGTACTATTATCCTCTGCACACTCTTGTTTATCACAATTTAATATCAAATCATTTACAGATATATTAGAACCTCAAAGCATATAGCAAATTGATGTTTGGTTCCATTTTTTGCTTATTGATGCGCGTATATCTCACAGGCTACATATGTAGCATGGAAGGATAATATATTAAACATGAATGTTAACCCCTGGCAGGTCCATGACCTTGCTTCTCTCATTTTGAAAAAAATATACTATATTTTGGCAATTAAGCTGCTCACTCCATCTTTTATTTAGTATTATGAAGCAAATTACTGAGTTTGGTACGTTTCCTGGTTTTCAGTTGAAAGTTCCAACATAAAGGTATAATACTATATACTCAATGGAATTTCCCTAAAAAAAATACAAATGGAATTATCTGACAGTTGATAGGTGGACTCCCAAGCCAGTTCTTTATACAAGTTTATCTGGGATTTTGTAGACCACTGTCCACTAGTCATCTCAGCTTAACTGAATTTGTGATTCACTGATTCAATCAAGATGACTATCCAGTTTTTTTATTGTTATTTTTTGGATGAGAAGGTGCCTCTTTCGATCCAATCAACCCTTATATCTCTCAATCATCACGATCTTTCATTGCTTCGCTCCTCCCACCCAGTCACTTGGTGCACTAATTAGAGGAATTTGACACGCTGACCTAAACTGATGACTTCACATATCTTTATTGTCATTTAACATTAACCCCAGTTCTTGTTAACCCTCCATACATTTGTATTGAGTATTGTTGTGCGGCCATGGAGAAAAACTCAAAATAAGATTTTTCATGATATAAGTTGTAATTTATCCTTTTAAAATTATTATTCAAATGGTTGTAAAAGCTATTTGAATGCCTGGTTATAAATGTACTTGTGCCCACTCTGACAGGAAACTCAATATGTTCCTGTTACAAGAGGCGACAGGGCGATTCTCCTGACTAATGGGTATACAGTTTTTAAATTGCTGTTTTGTTGTATATCCTGAGTAACTTTTCCAAATAAGTGCATGCGATTAGAAAATACATAACTTTCTTGTTGCAGAAATACCATCACCATGCATAAAACAGAAGTATTTCCAAGAAAAGGGCTTTCTAATGAACCTTATCCTTCTACTTGTTATGAATAGCACTTGTATTGAATATGAGGCCAATTGGCCATTATACATACATGTACATGAGAGTACAAAAGAAAAACCTATATAAGGCAATATCTATATAAGGCTAGCAATCTCTATATAGGGCAACTAGCAATCTCTATATATGGCAATAAGAATACTGTCTAACACTACTTTCACCAGAATTTATGATTACTCTAATCTTGAATTGAGGTTTAACATATTATGAAGTTTGGCGATATTACCCATCTGCAAATCTTTCGTATTCTGGGTTTAACACTGATCTAACGTGTCATTCTAATTGACAGATTAGGTGCTACTTCTATTATGGAGTTGATGATTGCCACTAGAAAGGCTTTACGTGGATTACAACTGGAATATGGAATTTCTATTGACAGAGTCTACACAGGATCTTTTATGACTTCACTTGACATGGCAGGTTAGTATATTCAGCTTTTTAATATAGTGAAAAAACCACCATTTTGCTAGAGGAACAGTATACTGTGGAATGACTTACTGCTGAGTCTAATATGAGGAATGAACTATAAACCTGGTATGCAGTTTAGCCTGATTACTGAGTATTTCGATCTCAATCTTTCCACCAGCTTAGCTTAGGACTTCTATGTTTGGTTAGTAACAGTTATTTAAAAAGGACTTCAACTATTGTTTTATCGTTTTTGCAGGATTCTCAATCTCCATCATGAAGTCAGACGCAAAAATTTTGCAGCGTCTAGATGCCTCCACTAAAGCTCCTAGTTGGCCCATTGGAAGTGATGGTAATAAGTTCCTTCTAGACAGTGAATTGGATTATCATGAAAAGTATGCCCTTCCTGTTTCAGCTTTCAGTAATGCATCATAATCCAAAAGCAGATTAATGCTGCCTCTTTAGTTGTGGCATTGCATTTTGTTCCATGTGATATGGCTAGGATTATAGTGATCTGGATTATTCATGCCCCCTTCTAGATAACACATCAATTGTGCACATCACTTTTAAAGTTAGTTACTATATTTTATTATTTTGACTTGGTTTGTTAAAAGTGTGGCAGATATTAATTTAAGATAATATGAAAGAGGCATATAACAGCATCAACATAAAATAAATTTACATTTTGGTTTCCTAAACGTCTGTTTCTTTGACAAAAGGAAGGTGGGTATTATTTTAGAACTGTAGTCAAATGATTTTTTTCTTTTTAGCCAAAAAAAAATGGTTTGGTCTTGTCTAGATTGTTTTGAAGAAGAATAGACCCAGACTGAAAGGAATTTACTATGTGGTGCCTAAAATCTCTCCCTTTTTAATTTATGATTAGTTATCCTTTTAAGGAACTTCTTCCTACCTGATCTATATTTGGATGTGAAGCTAATTGGATATTATAGTTGGAGATCAGATCAGACCACTTGTCATGTTATATACAAAACATTATTCTGAGTTGCTTTTATTGTATTTTCTCCTATGCAGTATGCACATTCAAGAAATTATTGATCCTTAAGATGGATCTCCTTATTTGTGAAGTTACAAATAGTATCATAAACTGCAGGAGACCGACAAAAATCTGCAAAAATTCCTGTTCCTGTACCATCATCATGTGCAATGAAGAGTGATAAGGTAAGATTTCCATAATGAGTACAATACTTTTTTATCAACTCTTAAAGAGACTCTATTTTTCTCTTCCCCTGAGTCTTATATGCTTTTACTATTACGTTCGCTATTGAGAATACTCCCTATGCTTATTTTGCATGGAAAACCAGTTCAAGTACTGGTTTTATGTAGTAACCCGGAAATTAATTAAGCGAGTAAAATTATTAAGCAACTAATCAATCAGATAATCGGTAATTTTGCTTACTAACTAATGTCATGTGTAAGTAAACTAAAATGCTAGAATAGCAAAAAGTAAGGATTTTTGAGAATTGCTGTCAGACACGCAGGCGAGGGTATCGCTCATCGAGATACCTGATTCGCCCGGAGCCAGATCGGCACCTCTTGCTAGACTCGGGTTTCATCATTCGGTAATTAGTTACAAACTTGGTAGGATTGCGGGTATCCTTTGCAAAGCTTGCATAATGACCAATATGCCCCATAGTAGCCAGTAAAGGACCAAAGGGTAGAAAAGTAAAAATGGTCGTAGTAAAAAGAGGATAAGGCCAAGGCACAGCCAGATTCATTTTCCCTTGCCACACCTCCAGTCGAGTAGCACATCCATTCATCCCCCTTTCCAACCATTCCAACCGAGAGCCAGCTAGAGCAGCACATTCATTCCCCTTAGCACTCTCCCAGTCGAAAGCACAGCTCATTCACTTCCCCTGCCCACAATCCCAAACCAAGAGAGCAAGCACCAGAGAGTAGCCAGTCGAGGCAAAGCAGGAGGAAGAGAAGGCCAGGAGAAGAGCAATCGGAGAAGGTCCAAATCAAGGAGGCCACCAAGAAGAAACCGAGAAGGACCCGGAGGCGCAGACCGAGCAGAAGCTCAAGGAACCGACCTTGGATAAAAAATTGCTTTTTTTACCTAAGCCTTGGGGGCTAACTGACGAGGATTAAAGCCCACATTTTATTTTTGGGCTGACAACGGTTGTAAATCATAATCTATTTTTGGGCCAACAACTCATAAAAAGCCTATAAAGAAGAATGAGGCCCACGTTCAGTTAATCGGTTATGTCTCCGACCAATTTGCTGGCGTAGCCTATACATTGCTTCACATTGGTCATCCCCGACTTGTGAAATAGTCACCTTGACCAGTAATACTGGTCGGGGTAAGCAGTTATCTCTGCACATGTCCGTGCGGTTAGTTAATTGATAGGTACGAATAACTACTCAGACGGTATCCTAAAGAGGCACTTTTTGACGAGAAGACACCTCTTGACGAAAAGACACCGTTTGGCGAGAAGACATCTTTCAGCAGTACGACACCTTTTTGGAGCATAACTGCCGCCTCTTCATTCTGTATAAATAGGGAGCCCCTTTGTACCGTCAGGGGCATCAGGCAATCGAATGTTAGATTCTCTGATAGACATTGTAACACTTGTACTCTGTTAAGTCGCTTGGCTAATAAGAAGCAATCTCTCTTTTCCACCTTTTATAGTCTTGATTCCCCAGAAGCTTGCAACCAATTTCATTTCATAAACTTGGTCTAGAGACCCTAGGTCTTAAACATCGACACAAGGAAAAAAGTTTATAGTACAAATATGGAACCATATTTGTTGGTTGGTTGGCTACATCACTGGTTCGCTTGGTCTCCACACAAAGTGGGGGCACATAGGATGGGTTGGGCGTGCTTGTTTGGCCAACGCGTAGAATAAACTATTCTACTCTCGGGTGCAGAAAAGAACTACCGTATATATATACATATATACAAATATGTATATGTACATATACCCAAGGTTATCATGGCGTCGCCTTGCGATGACTCCATGGTGTCCTGTCGGTTGGAGATGCCATGGCCGTTCGCCCAGGCCCCAGGTCTTTAGGCGAGTGCTTGGGATAGAGCTAGGGATGTGGGCGGACGCCGCGCCGAAACGCCACGGCCGCCGCCGCACCCATTGCTCGCCGCCTACCATCTGCGCAGCACGTGCACCGCCGCTAAGCGCCATCAAGAACGCCAAGACGGCCACGATCATCACCCATAGCCGCTGCTCCTCCGCCTACCACCTGCGCCCACACGCACGTTGCCGCTAGCGCTACCACGAGCGCCAGCCCTCACTTCTGTTGTTGCACGCCGCCCCTCCCTCATTTCTTCTTAGGTTAGTCTTCTCCCTCATTTCTTCTCTCTGCTTTTATTTTCTCGTTACTGGCTTGCTCTGCTTCTTCCTCTGCTCTTCGCTTGCTGGCGTCGCTTCTTCCTCTGCTCTTCCACCGTCTAACTATTGCCATGGCGGGCGCCCAGGTGTCCTGGTGCCCCCCAATCGCCGTGACTTGCGAGAGCGCCATGACAACCTTGCATATACCTACATATACATATATACATATGTGTGTGTATATACGGTAGCGCTATTCATGCCCCCACGCGTTCGACCGCGACCCACCTATGTGTGTTCCTAGGCGTCCCCCATGTGATCGTCAATAAAACCGCACGCTTATTGACTTTACCGTCACCCTGCAACCTGTCTTAAATCGCGCCGCTGCCCTACCCCCGTCTTCCACTGCGTCGCCACCCTACCAGTGTGGAACCGACAGTAAAATGTGTTAAGACCGTCTAATACGCCGGCACAGGAGCCCACCAATCGGCAGTAATCGATCATCGTCACTAGGGGTGGAAATCGAGCCAAGTCCTCATTTTTTTCGAACTTTTTCAGAAATTGACACAATTTGATTTATAATAATTTTATTTATAGTTTGGAAGTATTTTTAGAATCGAACTAACGAGCTGAGCCGAGCCGAGCCAGAGCAAAATCCAATTTCATTTGAAATGGACTCATTTCAATGTATAACCAAAGAACATTGTAATTGGAGCAATTTTGAACCGCGCCAATCAGCCCTACCAACGAGCTTTTTTTCCAACCCTGATCATCACCCATGTCATGTAGTTATGCCGCCATTGCAACTTCGCCATCTCCCGTGTCAACGCCGCCGCTGTGTGATGGTGGCAATAAAAATGAACACCACAATTACATCTAGATACAAACCATTTTACATCCAGATAAAAACACTTTTGCTATATTGACGAATTTACTAGATGTCGTTAAGAGTTTACTGTCACACCTAGCTGCGATGTGTGCTGGCCATGTGATGTTGGCTGTCAAAATGGAACTCACATTTACGACTATAAACATACCAACTTACAGCCAAGATGAACCGCGCGACCCGAGGACGCGCCAGATTCGACAGTAAAAATGGAAATCAAATACATTCTGATTTACTGGACGCATTATTAGATTCTACTGTCACCTAGTTGTGGCGCATGCAAGCCATGTGACGGGTTGACGGTGGCAGTAAAATTGGAAACACAATTAAAACCACAATTACATCCATATAAACAATGTTCAAAAAAGAGCTAGGCGGTAGGCGGGCGGAGGCCCACTGCCTAGCGCCTAGCCCGCCTAAGCGGTGCCTAGGCGAAAATCGTAAAATGGCAGGCTGCAACAAAACAAAAGAGTGAAAGACACACATGAAAGATGAAACATAGTCACAAAACATAATCTCACACATAATATAGTCCCAAAACTAAGTCTCACACATAACATAGTCAAAACTAAGTTTCACACATAATATAGTAACCAAACATAGTCCCACACATAACTAGGTTCCACAAAAGAGTGAAAGACACACATGAAAGACGGAATATGATAAATGATAAGATGTGATAGCATTAAATGCAATAAGCCAATGATCATGAAATGATCAATCCTCTAAAGGATAGAGCTTTTGTGGCAACACTTCGTCTTCGTCATCCTCGAACTCAACAAGCACCTCTTCCTCCTCATTGCCCTCCTCTTCTTCGGATTGGAAATCATCATCATGAAGCTCTCTCACTCTTGCACTCCTACGAAGTTCAAGTTGTTTACTAGTACCCATAGCTTCGTCAAGTACTCCCCATAGTATACTGGGCACTACCTCTTATCCTCCTCGTCCCTAAAAACAATCAATGCATGATTATCCCCTCCCTCATATAGAAATCCTTGAGCTTCGGAAGCATCACAACATAGGAGGACATCAGTGTTCTTTGCCGTGATCCTTTCTTTCTTGGCCAACATTCTAGCATTAAATTGTATGTAGACTAGGACTGTTGAGGCGGGCAGTGGTTAGCCTATTTCTTCTTTTGGTATGTATCTATGAATTGCAAAGTAGATTGAGACATTACATGAGTTTGGGAATTGAGACTTTAGAGTATTGAATATTAGGACTCAAGAGTAGAGACTAACCGATTCAAAAGTGCTCCAATTTCTTTCACAATCGGAAGAGCTTGAGGTCAATGAGAGGAGTCTTAAGGACATCTTTTGTAAATCCGGTGTTTAGCCTCCATAGAGCCTCCACCAAGATGCTATCAATAAGAAAAGTAAGAACAATTTAGTTTATGTATATCTATATGAGTTGATTAACAAGTTATGAATTAAGCACAAGTTTACCTGGATTATTATCGAAGTTTTGACAACTCTTTGCAAGCTTCTTTCCAAAGTTACCTTCTCTATTTTGAAATTTGATCAACTCTTGATTTACAACCCGATCTTGCTTGTCATCATCACCTTGATGAAAAAGTCTCAACACAAGACATGAATGATTCCGTAATGTTTGGATCCATGAAGATTGCATCATCACATAACTATAGTATGGATTCAACATGTATGCACTCAAGTGCAATGGAGAATCAAATCTACCTTACATCTTCTCAACAATGGCTATAACATCTTTGTAGTTCTTCTCCACATTTCCAAAGGCATCCTTGAGCTCCTTCTTTGCCTTAATTAGTTCTCCGTATAGAAAAACCATAGATGGCTTGACATCCCTATCAACCAAACGAATAACTTGCACCAAAGGCTCAAAAACCCTCAAGCATAGAGCCACACCATTCCAAAAGGCCCTATTTATAGCCGTTGCCATTGCATCCTTGCCCTTTTTTGTTTTCACATGACTCAAGCTTTCCCACTCTCCATCAACCACCATCTTCTTTAGTTCTTCCTTCTCCATCAAGCTTTGCAAAGTAAGAAAAGCGGAAGCAAATCTAGTCACCCTCGGCCTTATGATATCTCTCTTCTTTGTTAATTGCCTCATCAATGCCAAGGTCTTGTGGTGTGAATAGATGAAGATAGTGAATGCCTTTGCTTGGTCAAGTGTCTTCTTGAACTTTGGCAAGTTGCCAATTCCTTGGAGCATCAAGTTGATAGTGTGAGTTGCGCAAGAGCTCTAAAAGATATTTGGCCTCTTGGCATGCAACAATGCCTTTGCTGCTATGTTGTTAGAAGCATTGTCCGTCACTAATTGCACCACATGTTCCGAACCTACTTCCTCAATTGCTTCACCACTATGTTGAATATGACTTCACTTGTGTGTGACACATCCGACATCTCCTTTGATTTTAAAAAACTTGTTGCCATGCTACAATGTGTGCACAAATTCATTATGCTCCTATTCATGTCCGTCCAAGCATCGGTCATAATAGAGCAACCAATCTTTATTTTTTCCTCCTCACGTTCGTTTAGCAAACTCTTGGTTCTCAAGAATTCCTCACTCAACAAATTCTCCCGAAGGTCATATTGGGTTAGAGGTCGAAAACCGGGGCCAAATTGACCAATGGCTTCACACATTTGCTTGAACTCATCATTGTCAAGAGCGTTGAATGATACACCTATCAAAATAATATAAACAAGAGGTTAGTGAGGTAGCAATCAATGGATGGTAGAAGATAGAAAGATTTACCAATTACCATGTTTATAGACCCATCTAGCAACATATTGCCGCACTTGATGTGTTCTCTCTTTCCAAAGCGCCTCGGTAATATTTTGTTGCCACTTGGCTTCAGTGGGGCTTGCTTTAGGATTAATAGAACGTACAAACTTGTCCATAGGGACTAATTTGTTAAGTCCCTGTATGCACCAACCAGTTCACCCAAAAGCTTAAGCTGATGAGGAAAGAAGGGCAATTCACTTATACTTCAACACTCCCCCTCACGTATAGGCTCTCTCAGGCCTAGGACGTGGAATAGAAGTGGGCTGCAATTATTTTTTTTAATTGCGTCACCGGGTCTTGAACTCGAGACCTCTTGGCTCTGATACCATATTGAATTGCATGCACCAACCAGTTCACCCAAAAGCTTAAGCTGATGAGGCGTGGACAATTCACTTATACTTCAACACTCTCCCTCACGTGTAGGCTCCCTCAGGCCTATGACGTGGAATAGAAGTGGACTGCAATTTTTTTTTAATTGCATCAACCGGGTCTTGAACTCGAGACCTCTTGGCTCTGATACCATATTGAGTTGCATGCACCAACTAGTTCACCCAAAAGCTTAAGCTGATGAGGAAAGAAGGGCAATTCACTTATACTTCAACAGTCCCGAGCTTCCACCGTCCTCCTCTCCTCCAACCGACGAAACATTCACATCTTCTCTAATTTCGTCATCACGGTCTTGCTTTTGCTTTTTT
Organism: Otatea glauca; assembly: GCA_036346275.1. NCBI lineage: Eukaryota > Viridiplantae > Streptophyta > Magnoliopsida > Poales > Poaceae > Otatea > Otatea glauca. Next base: position 79,044,931 of record CM070715.1, on the reverse strand, counting down.
TTTCGTTTTGCTTCTTCAAGAGATTTCTTGCACTTTTCTTGAGCTTCCTCTGAGGCTACTTTGCATTTAGCAACACTATTGCCAACTTTGCCAACGTGTTGCTTAAGACGAGAAATGCCTCCCGAGCTCACATGGCCACAAAAAATGCACTTACTCTGTCCAGGTTGGACGGATCGACTAAAACCCCCATAAGCCCATCCTACGTCATCCGACTTCCTCTTAAGAGTCGCGTGCTCTCATTAGTTGTTGCCGCCGATCCCGATGACGACATTCTGTAAATGGATAATTTTGCAGTTATTCTTGGATAATTTTGTGCTCAAAGTTTCATCCCACATAAAAAGGGCAATGTTTAACTCACATATCATGCAGGAACATGTAGTAAAGACAATCTCAATTCATAATGTACCATCTTATTCTGTTATTCACATACCATCTTATTCACAATATACAAGTTTGCAATGTACAATAGTACAAGCTCAATTCATACATATTATTTGGTTTATACCAACTCATCAAGCAACTTAACAAAATCTTTAGTACCTAACAGTGATCATTGCTTCATATATACTTAACAGCATCAATTCTGGTTTTGCCAAGACCCAACAGTGAAACTCCTTTTATTTCATATGTTCATCAATTCATCCGGTCATCCCCGATAATTTTTCCTCTGGGCTCGGCTTGTTCCACTAGTGTAAAAAAGCGGCAGAGGGCAGAGAGCAGAGGCAGACCTCACCTGAGAGGCGCGGGAAGCTCAGGTGCCGGCGCGGAAGGAAGAGTTCAGCGCGGGAGGCTCGGGCATAGGCGCGGAAGGAAGAGCTCGGCGCTGGCGGCGCAGAGGTAGGGAAGACGAGCTTGGCGCTGGCGTCGACGACGAGGAAGGTCAACCTCGAGCGCTGGCGGCGGCGCGGAAGGACGACCTCGGACGTTGGCGGCACGGGACGACCTCGGACGTTGTTGGCGCGGGAGGATCTCGGGCGCTGGCGGTGCGGGAGGCGGGGAGGAGTTCGGGCGCCGGCGGCGGGGAACATGATCTCCGGCGACTGAACCGAGGAGATCCGACGGCGGGGAGGATCGATTCGCACCCTCAACTCGGTAACCTTAGCATTCACTCTCTTCCCTCCACACCCCCCGGTTTTCCCCTCTTATCCAACCCGACACCGCCTAGCTCCGCTTTTTCTCCGCCGAGCGCAGCTTTTTCTCCGTTGAGCTCGCTTACACTCGCTCTCCAAGCTTAACGCGACGAGCGCCTTTACGCTCCTCCGCCTAGCCTAGGCGGAGCGAACTCCGCTTGGACAGGCTAGCAAAATTGAAAAACCACAATTACGCCCAAATACATACCTAGCCTAGGCGGCAATGTTTTTACGACGGATAATAGCTCTACCATTTTGAACTCGCGATATACATACCATTTATATGATCGACATGTCGTTAGAATTTATTGCCACACCTAGCAAAATTGAAAAACCACAATTACGTCCAAATACATACCATTTTCATTATACACGAGACACTCTTTACTCGTTAGAGGTTATTATCCGTCTCTAGAAAAGTATATAGCCATGGTGCATGATGTTAAAATAATAAATTATGTGATGGTGCCACATGCTAGCCATATGATGGTACATACCAACTTTTACGTAATTTTTGGAGTTGGTTTGCCAAGATGAACTTTATGGATTAATTAAATTAGAAAACAATTGTGAAATTAAGAAACATTCTTGGGCCGATGGTACATACCAACTTACGGCCAAGATGAACCGTGTGACCCGACAATGCGCCGGAATCGGTTATAAAAAATGGAAACCACATTTACGTCTAGATACATAACAATTTACAACCAAATTAAACATGAGCGGGTGGGGATAGTCGGGTCGTGGGTTTGTGGCCCGTAACTAGCGCGAGCAGGTAGAGATAGGTGGGCCACGTGGCTTGGTGGGGGGACGGGCTCGAGTGGGTCAAGGGGACTTGCCGAAGCGTAGAATATCCTATCTACGCTCAGGTCCAGAATAGTCTCACACACACTATATATATATATATATCCAGTGTAAACCTCTCTTACCGTGAAAACTTCGTGAAACCCACGTCTAGAAGTTTTGAAACTTCTCAAAAAATTACCATACATAGGAGAGGTGAGCTTCTACAATGCTGTAAAATTTGAAGACCAAACTCAATTGTATTTGAAAGATATGAAAAAGACAAAAAAACGAGGTGAACAGTGAAATCACTATTTAGGCTGAATTTGTCGTTTTCATATCTTTCAAATGCGATTGAATTTGGTCTTCAAATTTTACAATATTGTAGAAGCCCACCTCCCCTACATATGGTAATTTTTTAGAATTTTTCAAAACTTGTAGACGTGGGTTTCACGGAGTTTTCATGGTAAGGAGGGTTTACACTAGATATGTTGTCATATATGTGTGTGTGTGTGTATATATATATATACATGGGGCGCCATAGTGCCTGGGCACCATGATCCAAAAACGGGTATTTCCCCTATGTATTGCATGCGAAAGTTTTTTGAATTTTTTAGGATGTTCAGTTTAACTAGTTTACTATCTAGTTCAAACTTGAAACAAGTTTGAACTGAAATTCAAACTAGTTTCCTTTTTTGATGATAGTTTAATTGTAGGTATGTGTGATTATATATATAAATCATCAAAGCATGTGATCTAAATTCGTTCAAAATCTTTGAATTCGAGTATATTTTTTCAAAGGTATGTGTTTCATTTGAATTGTTATAGCTGAGTATATACCCTAAAACTGAAATTTTTAAAAACTATACCCAAATTTGGTTTGAATTCATGTATTTGAAATCATGGTGCCTGGGCACCATGGTGCCCCATTCTGGCTTCCTATATATATAGGAAAAATACATTCTACTCCTGGGAGTAACTCCCACCTTTGAAATACCACCTAAATGAACTTAAAATACTCCTTTATCACTTTGGGTACACTCATATACTAATTATAATATATTCTAATGTGAACCACATGAAAATTTTGCAAGGGAATCCATATTTTTAGCATATTTTGCAAATACCTTCGAGCTGAGGTAATGAGTTGGAAATCGAAGTCGATGGAATGAGCCGAGCCGATAAAAGAGCCGAGCAGACGAAGAAACCAAGATGCTAAGGACTTGGATGGATGCAACAAAAGTAATGATGCTAAGAAAGACTCAAAAATAACTAGGAGCACTAGCAGTAGATGCTAGCAGCGGTCGGCTAGGAGAAGCCCGCAGGCACCAGAACAGGCAGGTAGCCGGCCAGTAGAAGCCCGCAAGCGACCGGCGGGCGGACAGAGAGCCGGAGCTCCTGACGACGCGCGGTAGGCGGAGAGGCGGACTGTCTGGAGCCAGGCCGGTCGGTGCTGGAGGCGGAAGGCCAGCTGGAGAAGTCGATGTCGTGGATGAGCGACGAATCTGATGATGGAAGACGACCACAGCCAGAGCAGGAAGGCCATGGGCGGCTTGGATTGGAGTAGGGCCGCGCGGGATACAGCGTGGGGCCACACGAGAAGGTCGGAGGCCGGCGCAATCCGCATAGGGAGGTGGCCTAGGTGGCACCGGATCCGCGCGGGGAGGCGGCGCCAGATCCGTACAGGGAGAGGCGGCTGGAGGAGCCGCCTGACGATGTGGGTCTGGCCAGGAGGAGTCGGTAGGGCGGACGGAGAAGGCGGGGGCCGACGTGATTCGCACAGGGAGGCGGCCTAAGGGCATCGGATCCGTGTGGGGAGGCGGCGTTAGATCCGCACGGGGAGAGGCGGCTGGAGGCGCCGCATGACGATGCAGCATCTCCTTCCTTACTGACCTCGACTGGGCCATGACGAGAGGTGGCCGCCCCCGGGAGTGGAAATTGCTTCTCCTGGGGCAGCGACAGCGGAAGACGACCTTGGTGCTAGAGTTTGAACCTTGGCTCTGATAGCATGTTATGAATAGCACTTATTGTATTCAATATGAGTCAGTAGGCCAGAATATATAGAGTACATGAGGGTACAAAAGGAAAGCCTATATAAGGCAATCATATACATGGAAAGCCTATATAAGGCAGTATATCCTTAACAATACACACATAAAAAGGAGTATGTTAAAAAAATGTACATACCACCTTTGAAAAAAAGTACATACCACCTAGATAATCTTATATATTTGTATACTACACGTACATATCCTTCGTTTCCCGAGATAAGATGATAATTTCGTACTTACATTCATTTGTTGTTGTTTGGTACTTGGTAGGTGCTTCAAAAAAGTCGAGAGCTAACTAAACACGGCTGCATTTTAGAGGCTGCTATTGAAGCAGGTGCTAAAGAAATAATCAGGATAAAGGATAGATTAAATGAATGGGACAGTAAAGTGGGTGATGGTGACTGTGGGACAACAGTGAGTCAAATAAGCTACGACTACTTTTATGTTATATCTATCTATATTTCCATAGCATGTAAAATGTAACCTATTTTTATCTTTTCAGATGTACAGAGGTGCAACTGCTATACTTGAGGATATGAAAAAATGGTAATGATTTAAAAGAAACACGACAGTCTTGCCTGTTGTTAAGTATCTTGTATAGGGTTCTTCTTGCGTTCTTCTTGCATTTTTTCCTACGCTTGTTCATATATATATTTGCCTCTTGGGCCTCTTCAATAAAATTGTGCTTGATTACAAACACCTGCCAAGTGCTTCCTTGGTATACTGGGTAAACATATATCATGGTTTACCTGCTTACTGGGCACTCATTTGCTGGACACTAGAGATTATAGACTGCTTGAGTATCAGCAGACCATGATATATTACTTCGTGCACTTAATGCCCTCACGTATCAGTTGTTTTCCTGCGATAATTTTACTTTCATTGTTACCATGCATGTCGTCATTGGATATGTTCAATTGTTAAATCTGAATCTCCCACTTCTCAGTTACCCGATGAATGATGCGGCAAAAACAATAAATGAGATTGGCTCTACAGCCAGACGGGTCATGGGAGGAACCACTGGGATCTTGTATAATTGCTCCTCTTCTTAAACTTGGTTCCTGTCAACAAGTTATAAAATTCTAATTGAACTTTTTGAAACATAAATTCTAATAGAACTCTTGCTGGTTCTATTCTATATAGGTATGACATACTCTGTAAGGCTGCTTATGCAAGCTTGAAGTGCACTGAGACAGTAGCTGCAAAGGAGTGTAAGCAACTTTTCATATTCTTGCTTATTTCTTTTGTATCCAATAGAAGGCATACGAGGAGATGCTTTGCTTTCAGGGGCTAATGCTTTACAAGCATCAATCGCTGCTATCAGCAAATACGGTGGTGCTCGTGAAGGCTATCGTACAATGCTTGATGCTCTTATTCCTGCTTCAAAAATTCTGAGAGAGGTGGGCAGTAGTTCTCTAGCAATTATATTAACTTGGCCAATATCGGCACTCACCAAGAAATACTTACTAATGAGCAGAGACTTGAAGCCGGGGATGATCCTCTGGATGCATTTATCATATCATCTGAAGCTGCTCTCACTGGTGCTGAATCCACGAGACACATGCAAGCCCAAGTGAGATATTTCAAACCTTTTATTTTGTTCAAAACTTATGTGCAACAAGGAATATGTTCAGTATGGATTCTCTTCTTCAGGAAGTCCCTTTTTAAGGGAAAAAAAGAACTGGTTTTCCCAGATTTGCATTAAATTATAGCCAATCAATTGTTGATGAGATGATGAATATAACTTGAAGAAATTTTTGCTGTTCATGTGTGTGCGTCGTGTTTCGTTGTTGGAAGGGGGCATGATTCATAGTTCATAATATTGAGGTAGTGAAAAGAGAGTCATCTTCTGGCAGATAAAATGCAGATCTGTATGATATTTTCGTCTGTCAAGTGCTACTGACAGAAGCATACAACGCAGCTCTTCTGGCATGATCTTTGTTCTCAGGCATCCAAGATCCAACAATGGGCTTCTTTGCACTAATGGTGTGAAACATAATTTCAGGCTGGCAGATCATCCTACATTGCTGCTGACAAACTGGCATCTGCTCCTGATCCTGGAGCCATGGCTGCTGCTGCTTGGTACAGAGCTGCAGCCCTTTCATTGAAGAGCATGGCATGTCCTTGAGAAGCATAGCTCTGTTTCAACTTCACTTGCCTACCGAAGTATCACAACTGAACAGGCCAGTTCTTCCCTTTTCCCTTCCGACTTCTGTGTGGTGTATATTCTGCTTAGCCTTCGCATCAAAACTGTCACAAACTCACAGATAATCTTGTTGATAATAATGATGCTTCAATTATGAGGTGCTCATTTGGCCAACTTCATGTAGATGAATAAATTCGAGTACGAAACAATATCCCCTGGTGTTCCAAATTAAACTATATATCACCTGGTGTTCCAAATTAAACTATATATCACCTGGTGTGAATTGTTACAAATAAATCTTTAGTTTCCTTCAAACTTGTATTACAAGGTAATAACTAGCCCATAGTTTGAGAAAGCACTGGAACTGTAGAATACTGTCCGAGTGTCCATTTTCTTCCTTGTTCAACTTCTCCCGTGGTTGCAAACTGCGTATCATACATGCCTAGTCCGTGCATCTGCACCCATGGCCCGTGGGTGGCTCTCATAGTAACACCGAAGTGATTGGCCAATCATTTGAAACAAACTTGCTAACTTATTGGCTAATTTATTGAACATTACTTATCCGCTAACTGTAATTGGAACTGATTGGCTATTATAGTATGCTACCACATATGATTGTGCATCGGAATCAATAGATGCTCCATGGAACCACTTGGGCTTGTTATATCCAAAAACATGAAACATAGACATGCTATATCGTACGAATTTCTTTTTACAGATACTATTCTTAACCGTGACCGACAGGTGGAATCCCTTTTCCGAGACCTGTATGTCAGTAATTGATACCGAGTTCCTCAATAAGTTTTGTAGGCAGAGCTTTACCGTTCAAGAATTTATGTTATTTTTAAGAAGAAAAACTCTACCAACTGCGATGCTACTTACTCCAATGATCTGGGTATAATTTCATTTTATATATGTGATTACAAGGTCTCAAGGTAAAACACTCTTTTGGGGAAACATACCAGGCACAACATTTTAGATGTTTCTATTTGTTTATGCGGTATGTTAGATGGTTCAATAGGTTGATGTGTCTACCTAATCTAGGGAACCACAACCGTATTACTTGCTCCATTAAAAGACATATATTCACAAATATTAAAGGTTGCTGTTATCAAAACATGATAGCTAGCATGCCCAGATTTGATGACAATTTATAAAGTTCGAACATATACTGTCATGTTTGTGAAAACAAAAGACGATCAAAGACAAGGGGAATGTTGTATTTCATTAATTCTGTATTGAATATATAAAATTTCATGCACCCATGAGTTCATCTTTTGTCTTCTGTGTCAATGCTTAAGAAGTATATTTGGCTGGAGATTGCGTAGTCCGGTGCCTCTGTATGGCGTTCGGTTAATTACATATGTAGGCTTGGCCTACAGAATACCTCCGATTAAGTTAGGCAACGGTAGTCATCTTTATGTTTATATTGATCGTCCATATGTATGTATTATGTTGGTATAGATGCAGATAGTGAAGATGCAGATGTGATACGAGTGGCTTTGTTAGGCTAATTCCCATTCACGGTATGCCATCGTTGTGTAGATTCGCCATCGTTGTGTAGATTCGCGGATAGGATGACTTTCGTCTTGCCGTCCTGTCTTCATCGGTTCTGACGTGTGTTGCTTTTGCCTCGTCGGTGCCTAGCAACGGGTGTTCGATCCCGTTCGTTTAGGACGTGTTGATAAAGTAGTGATCTTGTCTCGTCGACACTAAGCCATAATTTTGTTTAGTTTTGTCGGTCATATACATTTCGTAATGTCTACGATAAAATGGCCCTTTTTCTGTCGATGTTTAAAAAGATGTTTAAAAAGAATACGCTGATTGCGCGTCTCGACCTTGTAGTGGACGATGTGTGTATGATGCATTAGACGATGCTTTCTTTGAAGCATCGAATAATTCTGCTCCCATGCGAGAGGCAAAAATATCAACATAGTACGATATTCTCTTGTATTTGCATAGTCACATTAGATTTTCTACCACTTAGAATTGAACTATGATTTTCATAGCTAGTTCCGTCGTATTGAGAAAATTCGTACCTCATTCATGTGAACTTTCATGGCTGATTTTATCTTGTTAGGAGAATATAAACTATGATCGTTTTGATCTATAGTCAGTCTCGTTTCAACGGGGAATATGCGGTGCATGACATCGCGAGTTGTAGTATGTTGACAACGACACGTATAGTGGAGATGTGGAGGCGAGGAGAAATGAGCAGTGTTTCGACGCCTTTTCTTTATCCTTCCTTCAACTTCTTTTCTCTACCCGGCACCCGCGCCGGGTGAAGATGCCTTGCGGCACAGGCGTCTCCGTTATTGCGTCCTCCGGCTGTGCGTCGTGCCTGTGCCTGTGCCTGCCTTCGGTTGACCGCGTATTGTGCCTGCTAGCTGGTGTTCAATAGGTGCTTGCATACGTCCATGGCAGCTCTACAGTTGACGATGAACTCAACAATAGGTCATGCGACGGCTCCCTTGTGTGTGTTGTGCCGTCCGTCTCTGCCCCCCTGGACCCTGGTGGATAGTGTCTCTGCCTTATATAGGCAGGAGGCAGGGCAATGGATGGGAAGCAACAAGCAGCCACGGCGCCGCGCGGTTGTTCCGACTTCCGAGTCTTGTGCGAGAGAATCACTTTAGATAGTCTAGTAGTTTAAACTCTCTTGTAGATAGAGTAGAGGTGGGCACTCGGGCCGGGCTCTTTTGAGCCGGCCCTAGACACAACGTTGTGGTCTGATCCGAAGCTCGATCTGGCACGAAGTGGGCTGTGTCGGGTCGGCACGATACTGTAGTACGGGCCGTGCTGGGCCTAAGAACCGGACACGATGGACGGCCCAGCATGACACTATAGAATGGGCCGTACCGGGCCCGATGACCTAGAGCATGAGGAAAAAGCCTAGCATGAAGGTCACCGACTCACAGAGCATGACCGCCGTAGATGCACCCATCAGTATGAATGCTACCCCTGTCACCGACACCTGAGAGAGACAGGCAAACGGGAGAGAGAGCTGAGAGAAATCGAGAGACGGTGCAAGAAACTACTCTCTCTCGCCCGTCCCTCAATCTCTCATCTCTCTCTTGCCCGTTCCTCTCAATCTCTCTCATCTCTCTCTCATCCGTCTCTCTCAATCTTCCTCTCAATCTCTTTCGCCTGTCTCGCTCATTGCCCCCTCAGCACATCCCCGTCGCTCTATGTAACTGTTCAAAAATAAATAAATTTTAGTTCTTTTTCTCATAATATTTGCGTCTACTCTCAACTCCATGCGTCTCTGGCTTCTTTTCTCTCGTTGCAATAGTATAAATAGGTCAGACCTGGGCCATCACGACACGAAGAAGGCACGAAGTGCAAATGGGCCGTGCCTGGACTCGTCAAAGGCGAGCCGGACCGGCACGTCACGGCCTAGCACAGTTTAGACACGAAGCACGATAAACTCGTATCGGACCGGCGGCGTGGCACGACGCTACCTCTAAGATAGAGAGAGTTTGAACAGCCAGCTTTATCTAGAAACTTGCATGCCGGCCGCGTGGTGGAAGGCTAAACATGGTAATCTGGTCCGTTTGCATATATGGCTGACCTGTGGACCCAATTAGATGCTGCCCCTGCATTCGAATCACGAGGACAGTTTGGACACGTATACGCGTGTATGCATTAATTCACCCATGTTTAATAGCATGCCATTTAAAGCTCTAAAGCAGAATAAAAAACAAACGGCTCGATTTTAGAATTCGATTATCACAATTTAGCTCACCCATATATACTAGAATTCATAATCTACTTTATATATGCTTTTAGATTCTAGCTTTTGAAGAATCGGCTTCTCTACAACTATAATCCAGAATCAACTTTTAGAGAATACAAACCTAAAACAAATAGGCACTAAGTGGGTGTGTTTGGTTGCTTATACCAAAGTGGTACATGTATGAGATAGTTCAAGAAAAAAACCATCTATGTGTTTGGTTGTTTGAATGGAACTATCCTGTCCTGAATGGTGGAATACAAATTTGAGAAATATTCTTTATAGATGCTGAACCATTCCATTCACCCAAAACAATGGAACCAAATGATACAAGATCATCTTATTCCATTTAATCTCATTCCACCAACTAAACACATCCTAAGTTGCACGTGATAATCAGGCTCTTGAGCACGTAGCACACTTGTAATTGTTGCATGCATGGGCCATGAGTATTAATTCCTTGCCTCGAATCATTCTCGCGTGTGTATTTATCCCGTTCATTTCCTCAGTAAATCATCCGAGGTAACAACCATGCATTGTGCTGACATGAGCAATCAAGCTGGTCTTTTTGTTTTGTACTTATGTTATCAAATCATCTGAAGACCATATCTTTTGAACCGGGTTGGATTTACGATTCGTTTGAACCTCCGCCCTTTTTATGAAAAATCCTTTCAAATGAGTCTAATACTCTAATATTGGATAGGTTACACATAAAAATATATTCGGTTACACGCGGGCCCACACATCAGTCTCGCTTCAGGAAATTTTGTACGGCACATACTGCTCTTACGTCGTGTATCGATAATTGTTGACTGGCATATGGGTCACTGCCTCATCATTTTATATATTTTTTTCTCATTCATTTATTTAATGAATTTTGCGTACAAAAATTCACCAAACATGTCAATTATTGTGTGCTCCGCTCAACAAAGGCTGTGTAACCGACCTTGAGTAGGTACTAACTATAAGCCTGTATTTTTGGATAAAGCACACAACCATTCAATAATATGTGGACAGGGGGTAAAATGCATTACGATCATTGACGGTTGCTTGTTCATTTGTTTAAAACTAGTACTTCCAATGTATTAGCTAAAGGATCACTGCAAAGTTTGTAATGATATATGAAAAGCGTAGGCAAAAGGGAGGAGAAGTTGGGAAGCAAGATGGTTGGTACCATGAATTATTGTTCTAGGCCGGCCTAAGGGTACAACAGTACAGGCAGGGCAAGGCTGCTGCTTGTATTTGGGTTTGTGCATTATCTAATTTGGATAATGCTGCATGTTCCCTGTCACAATGAGTGCTTCCAGGATTAGCTAAGTTGTACTGGCTGCATGCATGGAAGCGCGAATACACCAGACGAAAGGGTGTCTAGGATTAGCTAATTTGGGAGAACGCTCACGTGAATGTTCCCTGCACAGTAATTGAGTGTCCATAGAATCCTAATAAACCACCTGCCTTATCTCTAGGACACATTTTCTGTACATAATTTCCCCTGTTTATATCCTATGCAAGTTACCAATTGAGCGTGCACCTGATCTGATGTAAAGAACGGTCGGTTTCTACAAAGCAATGCAGATGCTAATGTTGAAAGGATAGAAGACACTGTGACGCTGAGCAATGAGTGTTCTCAATTTCATGGAACGAGATCTCGAAAAGATGCCCGAGCGGCTCGTCTTTTTTTCACCGAACTAATGGCGTTCAACTAAATTATGCATTCTGCAGGTGTAGTGCTGTTCAAATGCTTAATTTGCATACGCAAAAGCACGGGAGATTCTTCTTCCTTTCTTCTTGCTGTGATGGCTCCAAGCCGCCAACAACTCGGTTGTTCGATGTCAACTCTCTTTTTAAAGGAAACTTTGTTCTCCCCTTTCGTCGCAAAATGACGCACATTTTACCTATCATAAAGCGGAGATAATCTGCGCACGCTTTTCCACAACAGCAAATTTGTGAAAAAAAAAACCTCCATCAGCTATTTTGCAAAAAAAACCCTCCTCCGGAAAATTTGCGGAGAGCCCCTGCGCTGGCTCTTTTGCAAAAAAAAAAGTACTGGTTTCAAAATTTTGCGAAGAGCCCTTCGCTGATTCTAGAATTGTGATTACTTCCATTTTCTTAGACTTTTAGGTTTCACGAAATGAAAAATGGCGTCCATCGTAGAGGTTGGTTTTGCCATTTGAGTACTCTATAAAAATTAATTCGGCGCACCGTAGCTCATTGCTCCGGCTAGTATAGCAGATAATCCAACGAATGCTGAGTTTCAAATCTCGTTTTCGGTTGACATCTCAGAGATGGCCGGAATCCGAAATTTTGCTGAGATCTTGGAATTTCGGGCGAAATACAAAAACAAAAATTCAAATCTGTTTTTTTGCACCAAAATTTACGAGATTTCGCCCGGAATTGCTGAAATCTCAAAGAGATTTGCTGAGATTTTGGTGAAATTGAACCTACCGAAAAATAGTTCAAATGACGTTGAAAAGTTTTGAATTTTTTTGTGGAGGGTCCTGACATATCAGTAATGTTCCCGTAAAAATTTCAGATGATTATCAAGCTTGAGGAATTTTAAAAAATTTGTACAGTGCTACTGTCCTGATAAAACACTGATCGGCAAATTTGAACCGAATGAAAAATAGAACAAACCACGTTACAAAATTTTTAATTTTTTTGTGCATGGTTATGATGCATCACTAATGTTTCCATAAAATTTTCAGATGATGATCAAGCTTTAGGAATTTTTACAAATTAGTATAGTGTCAAAGCCTTACCGGCAAACTTCAACCAAATGAAAATGATTCAAACTACTTTAGAAATTTTTTAAAATTTTTGTAGATGGTCCTGATGTATCATCAATGTTTCCATAAAATTTTCAGATGATGATCAAGCTTCAAGTATTTTCAAAAAGTCTATAGTGCTACATCCTGATAAATGCCTGATGATCAATATATAGATTTGCTTGAGCAACTAAAAAGGGTTAGATTTTTTGAAATTTTAGAAAAAGTTATGAGGCAATTATTAAGCTCTCATAACAATTTTGGACCATGATCACACACCAGTGAATTTATAAAATTCATACAATGGTACCATACCATTTGTGTTCCTTGTGCTTTTGATTTTCGAAAGATAACAAATGAAGTTCAATGCATCTATAGATTTGGTTGACCAAACAAAAATGTTTAGAATTTTTAAAAATTTTAGAGAAGGGTTATTAGGCAATTCTTAAGCTCTCCTAAAAATTTTGGATCATGATCACACTCGAGCAAATTTATAAAATTTTGACAAGGTTAATATCTCAGTTATGTTAATTTTGTTTTTGATTTTTTAAAGATAGCAAATGAAGTTAAGTTATTTTGAAAATTTTTATTTATAATTCTACACTCTAAATATAGTATCATTAATTTTTTAGAACATGATCAAGCTTATACAATTTTATAAAAAAAACTGACAACGTTTCTGCCAAAATTTTAAAACGTCTCAAAAATTCGGTTTTTCAACAAATTTTCATGGAATATGACTTTCTTAAGGGTTATTGGGCCAAATATGGTAATGTAGCAATTTATTTTTTATCTGGCCGGGATTTTAGATCCTATCCCCACCAAAATCTGCGATCTCGACTGAGATTTCCGAAATCTCGCCGGTTTTTGGAACCTTGCTGAGCATGTAAGCAACGTAACTTGTTCAACTTCGTGCTTGGCAGTCGGCATTGCTGCATTATCCAAAGAAATCCTACCTCTATTATGGACGGAAGGAATAGCGGGCTGTGGTGCGTTTGAGTTGGCTCGGCTTGAGGATCGAGCTGAGCCGCGAAATTTTTTTTGCGTTCGAGTCTTTTTTCTTAAAAAAATTACGTTTAAGCCCTTTTTCGAAAAAAATGTTATGGTTAGATCCTTATTTTGGGAAAGAAAAATATATTACGCTTATGTCCTTTTTGCGTTTTTAAGCCTTGCGCTCAGGTCCTTCTTCGGAAAATCAAAATTACGTTTAGGTTTTTTTTCGAAAAAAAAACACGGTTAAGTCATTTTTATGAAAAAAATATATACTACGTTTAGGTTATTTTTCCAGTTTTTTTAGCGTTCCGTTTATGTCATTTTTCGAGAAAAAAAACCCGTTTAGGTCCTTTTTCGCCGAATAAATACGAAAAAATGCGATTACGTTTGTATCCTTTCAGCCATTTCGCGTGTTTCCTCGATTTTCCCGTGTGGGAAGCGGCAATCGCACGTTTTCTCAATTTTCTCGCGTTGGGAGCGACGGTCACGCGTGGCACGCCGCGGTCAATTATCTAGTATAATACTAGTTGTAGCAGAATCCACGTGATCTGAGACGAGACGAGCATTAGCTACATGGATAATAGGCACATGAAAGCCATAACCGAGAAAATGTTTATGGATTGTGATAGTTGAAGATCCGATGCAACATTTTAATCAATATACCCACAGGGAGAGAGCTGACGGTTAATTGACTGGTTCGGTTGCCCTGAAGATTCTGCCTGCTGGATGCCTGGATCATACTGCTGTGCATGACTTGAACATGGACGAATTAATTTTGGAGCAGTTGCCAGATTGTTACTACGTTCATAGACAAGTGAAACCCTCTTGAAGATCAGAATCACTGAAACAGGATCTACTGGACGCACAATGCTTGAAGAGAGTTTAAAGATTGGTCTGATTGGAATTTCACATGAAACCATTCTTTTAGGAAGTCTTATGAAATTCCCATGTTCTGAATAGGCCTTAAAGGGCCTCTTATGAAGAGAGTATAAAAATACAGGAAATGGCAAATGCAAGAATAGGAAAAACACGTTAGCGCATAGGAATGCTGGACTGCCGATGCAATCCTATATGAGAACACAAGACAGAGGAATGGTTCAAAGGTGGTGTTTTGGACGCTTCACATGAATTATGCAAGAATTTGAGGAGAGAGAGAGGGAGTAAATGCAAGACACAGGAATTTTTTCGTAAGGTCTAACCTCATGCTAGAATTTCTCTAAAATTCGTATAGAATGTGCCAATCCTTTGTTCCAAAGGGCTATAGGTAGGGAATTTTCCTATAGGAATGGATTCCTTCAAAATTCCTCTAAAAATCCTACAATCCAAATAGACACTAAAACAGTGTGGAGCTACACTTCTGTGTATCTTGTCATAGATGATATCATTGGTAGTTCCCTCTTTATGTTTCATAGGTGGGCCAAATGCTAGCGTATCACGGAGGAGTAAGGACACCCAATCAGGTAGACATTGACCAGTCGTTGAGGACGCGGAAGTAGGACAAGACTTGCCTCCAACTTATCCGCTGTACAATGAGGAACTTATCCGCTGTGCAATGAGGAATGATATCAAAACTCCGTCATGGTTGCAAAAAATATAAAGTATAGAAAATAAATTACCATGCATTTTCAGTATACTAAATAAAGCAATTAATTCAAGATTCATAAAGGATATTCATAAATGCAGAGAATAATGTTGGAAAAATTAAAAACAGAGACAAATAATTTTTTCTGGATTTTCTAGCAATTTTTCAAAAATTTCTGTTATATTATTATTATTTTCTTTCTCTTTCTTCTCCTTTTTTTTCTTCTTTTTTTTGGTCATACGACGCATGGGCTGCACGAGGCCTCTTCATTGGGCCATAAAAGACATGCGGCTAGGGTTCCCAAGTCCTAGCCGCCAGCGCGCATGCGTGCGTCGCCCCTCCACTTCCGTGCGCCGGCTTCCCCTCGCGCGAGACGCCTCTTCGGCTTCGCCGCTTCGTTCGGGTGCTCAAGGCATGGCGGACGGGAGGAGGGCGGCCGCAGCGAGCCGAGTGCGGCGGCGGCGCTTCTGGCGCGCCGAGCGCGCTGGCGGTGGTCGTCTCGGCGCGCGCGCGGTGGAGGGTGAGTCGCGGTGGTGCTATGGGCGCGCGGCGTGGTCGATCTGGCGCACGTGTCTCGGGCGTGGCGCCGGCGCGCAGAGCCGAGGTGCATCGGAGAGGCCGAGGCGGCGGCGGCGCTACAGGCGCGGGAGCTGAGGTACACGGCGACGACGACTTTGAGCGCACGTGTCGGCGGCGAAAACGCTACGGGCGCAGCGTCAAATTTTTTATAGTTGAACAATAACTGCGTGTACTATAGCATTGTACTGCATGTAGCTTCATGCCACGCGACGAATGAAGTACTGATACGTAGGATAGATGCATGCATAGAAACCACAAGCGATTAGATTTAATCGCCGAAAACCCACCTCTCACCTTTCAATCTGTTCACCGGGTAGAGCCTCGTGCTGATAACGTGTTAAAGAACCTCGCTATCGAATAGTTCGGGGTTCCCGAACAGATCTGAAGTAGAAAACAGAGAGGGAGAAAGATGAACACAGAATATAGGAGGAACGACTCTGTAATTCTTTATTGCTTCAATTTACTGTACAATGGGGGACCCCCTCCTCCTTATATAGTAGTCGCCTAGGTTTTGGCTAAGAGGCCATCGTGAGCTTTCCTGGGCTACATGGTTTCCCAACATTAAGGACCTATTTGAAACGCTACATTCCAACGGGATGTGTTGAAAGCATCTAGGCACCCGATATGTTTTGGTTTTGATAATTAATGACAACGTTGCTATATGATCTAATGTTTTTGTTGAGGATATTGTAAGTAGGTAAACTCCAAAAAGAATGATCATGGAAATACCAAGGAAAGCTCAAGCAGATCAAGCATGTGTCAAGATTATGTTAAGGTTTTCTATATAAGGCTTTCTTTTTAGTCCTTTAACGATCTTGGAGTTTGGAAGAAAGATCGGTTTATTAGATTTAGGGCCGTACTATTAAGAGGGATCTTGATGACTATCTTGATGTCAATTAGGGTTTAAAGGCTCAAATGCATATTCATATAAGTTGCTCAATATTAGACAAGTTCCATCTTTGAAATACCCTGATTTATTTTAAGTATTGGAATCCGGTGCTACGCTTATGGCAAACAAGGTGCTACTGGGTGTGCTTGTAGCACCGGCTCAATGACCGTGTGAAAATTCGAGAGAAGGGTTTTTGGGCGAGTTTATGACCCGTGCTACCGCATTATTGTAGCCCGGTGCACAGGACTCGGTAGCACGGACCTTAACCCAGTATAAAATTCCGAGAAGCACCTTTTCTTGAACTTTTGGAATCCGGTGCTACCGCAAGATGGTGGCTCGGTGCACGGATTTTGGTAGCACCGGACTTCACCCGGTGCTATATTTTCAGAGAGGTGTATTTACATTGAAAGAAAAAGAAATAGAGCCCGGTGCTACCGGCCCTAGTTGGGCGGTAGCACCGGACCTCATGTAACGGTCTTTGGCAAGTGCATTAAATGCCTTTTTCTAGCCGTTGAAGCGAGCCGGTGCCACGGTCCTACATGGCGGTAGCACGAAAAAATAGATTTTCTGCAGATTCGAGCTCCAACGGCTAGAAAGTTTGGTGGAGGCTATAAATACCTCCCCACCTGCATTCTAGAGCATCTCTTGGTCCTCATTGATGATATTTGAGCTCTAGCAAGTGTTCTCCACTCTTGTGTGCATTCAACTTCCATTTGTGAGTGTGAGAAGCAAATTTGGTGTTGCATTTAGTGTTTTGAGCCTTTAGACACCGACATTCGACCTCAAGCTAGCGTCAAGGTTTATTACTCTTGGAGGTTCCCGCCTCCTAGACGGCTTGGTGGCGATCGTGCGCGGTGAGCTTCTCAACGGAGATTGTGAGAAGCCCCGGCAAGTTGTGAAGGCCGGAGTTCGCCTACCCGGAGCGGGGAAGAACTACCTTAGTGATCGAGGAAGGCTCAAGCGAGTGGAGCCGGTTTGACGTGGATCAAGTCACCTCAACGTGGAGTAGGGGAGACCGGGAAGTCTCCGAGACCACGGGTTAAAATTCCTTGTCTCCTATTTTATTGTGCTTGGTATGAGGTGCCCACCCCTTGCCCTGTGGAGGTGCCGAGCGATGCCCCACAGCGCAGTCGCCGAGGGGTTTCGAGGGTTGACTCATCGCCTTGCCCATGGTGCTCTGGACGGACGCCCGCCAGCAGGCGAACGAGAGGCAGCCGCGGCGTGAGTCTCCGGGTCGGGCGCCATGGGCCGGGCCGAGGAGAGTGAGTGGGCGCCCGCGCAAGGCGCCCGGACGCCGGCCGAGATAGGCAGTCACAGAGGTCCGACTCGCTGGAGTCTTCAGGCGCCGAGACGATGGTCGAGAGTCCACCGGCCACCAGATATGTTCTCCTCTTGTGTGCATTCAACTTCCATTTGTGAGTGTGAGAAGCAAATTTGGTGTTGCATTTAGTGTTTTGAGCCTTAGACGCGCTACGGCGATCGTGGCGAGGCCGTGCCTACCGCGGTCAGCCGTACGCCAGTCCAAGACGCCCGACGTCGCGTGTTGGAGGCGGTGGAGATCCGCCAGTGGGCTTGAAGAGGCCACGAAGACCCTCTTCGGCGAGCGCTTAGGGCCAAATCTTGAGGTGAAGGTGGCGAGCTCGAGTCCTCCGCGGAGGCCAACGAGGCCGGGCGACGCCGCCATTGTCGCGAGGGGACCGCAGCGTGAGGCAACCGCCTGCGACCGAGCGAAACCTGTGCTCGGCGATGCCGACCGAGTTCGCCCGAAGCGCGATCGCCGTGGCGACCGAAGGCCGAGCCGAGGACTTGGCATGAGGCGCTACGAGGAGGCCGCAATCACCAACTTTGCGCCTGTAGCGTCTCAATTCCTTAATTAAGTATGGGGTGCGACCTGGCTGGCGAACTTATCCAGAAACGCCGCACCGCAGAGGCGCGAAGATCGGAGCGCCGCCGGAGGCGCAGAGAACGGACGAAGGCCAGTGCGGCGCTGAAGGTTGCGAGGACGGTCGGGCCGAGATGGGCGCCAACCGAGGCCTTCGCAAGGCCGTCGGGAAGTTCGCGATCGCATCCTGGAGCCGGCAGCCCGGTGCCCTTGCCTCGTGTTGGCCCGAGCTGTGACTTTCAGAGGAGGCGTGGTCGTCTTGCAGCGGCGCTTGAGCTTCGCTCGGCGCTGTCAACATAGCCTCGCACTATGACGACATCGACTTGCAGTGGTGAGCGGCGCGTAGGACGGAACCGACCGACGAGGAGATCGACAGTTTGAGCTCTCGGTCGAGCCAGACGCCCGAGATCGCCACCACATCCCGCCGCAGTTGCCTCCAGAAGCCGTGAGACAGCCAACTCTCCGTCTCGCCATCGGCCGCCACGGGAAGAATAAAAATAGTTAGTTTTATCCTTTTTAGATTGTAAAGGCTGCTATGTAAACAATCTTGAATTTATCAAGTTCCAAAACGCCTCGCCCTCTTTCAGATTTAGGGTGAGTGTTTGACTAACTATAGCTTTAAGGACCGCAGGGTCACTTAAGGTTGGGTCGCTTTGGGAGGGGCGAGGTGGATTGGAGACTGGCTATGCACCTGCACGCGCACTTGAGAGGATAGGAGTGTCCTAGACCGCCAAGGATCTTTCCACTTGGGCACTTCTTCCGCCAGTGCTACTTAGCAACCATAGCCGCCGAGGCGAGGCCGAACACTTGGGTTGAGAGGGTTACCGCCGGGATGGACCTCATGACCGCCGAGTCACGCACTTCATAAACGCTGGGATAGCCGAGTTCAGGCGGGGAGGAGTTCCTCGCCAACCCAAGGTCACCCCTTCCGGGCACTTCCTTCTTCCGCTGGCGTTACTTAGCAACCATAGCCGGGCGTAGGTCGTAGCACTTGGGTCGAAGGGTTACCGCCGAAGGACCTTGTGGTCGGTTGGGTCATCAACCCGCGCAAGGCCGAGCGAGTACCAACAGGGGCGCCATGGCGTTTCGAGTCGCATGATGGCGTACCGTGTGCTCGGAAGGGTAAAGTAAAGATCATGCGGGAAGAGGAAAAGAGCTTAGGATAGAATCGCCTTAACTTTTCTATATTCCAAGCATTCGGCGATGCGCCGCCGCCGGCCCTGAGTCGGAAGGTGCCCGTGTCCGAGGATCTCCACGACGGTGAAGGGCCTTGGGGGCGGCGGCTTGTGCTTATCGCTTGTTGGTTTGGACCGGCGCAGAGACCGTGTCGCCAAGATCAACGATCCCCCGCCCTCGACGGCTGCATGATAACGCCGCAGAGCTTGTTGATACCGCCGATCGCAAGACGCCACGCCATGCGCTCGTCGGCTGCCGTCGACGGTTTCTTGCCAGCGGCGAGCCTCGAGCCTCCTCGGCTTGTAATCTTGGGGCGCCATACCTGTGTTCAGCCGCAAGACGGTTTCAAGACCGTGATACCATGAAGAATGCAGAACCTGGCCGTCCGGCCGGCGTGGTCCGCAGACTCCTGAGGATCGAGGGTAGCTCGGCCACCCAATACCGAGAAGTGCTTGAGCCGATCAAGATCCGCGCAGCCTCTTGAAGGATCATGCCGCTTGCGGCGACCGACGGCCGTTGGTCCGCGGATGGGCCACGGCCGCCCAATCAACGCGGATGTTGAAGTTATCGCAGAAACTCGAGGAACTCTTCCCCGTGAAGCTGCGTTCGTTGTCTGGTGATGATGGAGCTTGGGACTCAACCAAAGACTATGTCGCGAAGAAGATGGCCGCTTGTGCCGACACGGACGCCACGACCGCTTGCCTCTATCCATTTGGTGAACTTGTCCACCACGACGAGCAAATGAGTAGCCCCTGGCGCTTTCTTTGTTTGTTGGAAATCCATTTGATCAATACCATCTCTTCATAGTATTTGTGCTCATAAATAGCGTGCGCGCCGCAGTCCGAGGTAGATGGGCGTGCATCGATGATGAAGAGGTCATCCGCAGTTTCTCCCGCCCGCATGTCTGAGCCGGCACCCGAGCCGACACACCTGGCTTGTGGCCCTGTATTTGGCGATGTTGGTAGGCGCCCGAACTGGCAGAAGTCCGCTTTGGCGGATCCTGGGAAACGCCCGCGTCCAGACCGTCGGGGCTCGCCGCGATGGTGGTGTCCGCCCGCATTGTGAGCGGGCGGCTCCTCCGCCATCTTTCTTCGCGCTCAAGGGTAGCGCGATGTCGGTGGCACCACCGAGGCGCCGGCGCGCCGAGGCGCGAGGCTCGTGGCTGGCGGGCGGCGCCAATGCAGCCGGACCCAACCGCCTGCGGCGGCGGCACGGCCCTGTGACGCAGGTGGCTCCGAGCGACAGAGCCGAGGCGCATGTGCTGCGACGCCCGCTCTACCGGGCCCCGAGGTTTTGATAGTAGGCCTGGCTCCGGTCGGCCGGCCCGGAGGCCTCGGCAAGCAGATTGCAACCGCGGCCACGTTTTGGCTTGTACATGGGGAATCGAGGACCGCCTGACTCTTCCGAGCTGGTGTGCTCGACACGCGTCACAAGTGGCCGCCAGTGCACGCGGCGAGGTCTTCCTCCTACCTGTGTTGGCTCGAGCTGGTCGAGTCGCCTCTTCGCCTCCAACTCTTTGAAGGTTTATTACTCTTGGAGGTTCCCGCCTCCTAGACGGCTTGGTGGCGATCGTGCGCGGTGAGCTTCTCAACGGAGATTGTGAGAAGCCCCGGCAAGTTGTGAAGGCCGGAGTTCGCCTACCCGGAGCGGGGAAGAACTACCTTAGTGATCGAGGAAGGCTCAAGCGAGTGGAGCCGGTTTGACGTGGATCAAGTCACCTCAACGTGGAGTAGGGGAGACCGGGAAGTCTCCGAGACCACGGGTTAAAATTCCTTGTCTCCTATTTTATTGTGCTTGGTATTCTTGTTTGTTGGAAATCCATTTGATCAATACCATCTCTTCATAGTATTTGTGCTCATAAATATATTGGCCTCATTTGTTTTGTCATAACATCTTAAGATTTGCTAGAAACTCTAGTTTGTTCTTCATACTCGTATCTTAATTTGGTAGTGTTATTTGTATTTTCTAAATTGGGTTAAGAAATTTTAGAAACCTCCTATTCACCCCCCCTCTAGTCGGTTATCCTTGATCCTACAAGTGGTATCAGAGCTTGGACTCTCTTTGGGGCTTCACCGCCTAGAGAGTAAGGATGGCTAGCGACGGGTGTCGATAGGCAAGGCGCCATTTTTGATGGTACAAATTATGCTTATTGGAAAATTCAGATGACCGCTTATCTTAAGGCCATGAGTCCAAGCATATGGAGAATTGTAGTTGAGGGTTTCACCGGGTTAATCCCACACTCACAAATGACCAAGAGGAGCGAAACACTCATCTTAATGCTCAAGCTATGAATGCTCTTTTGGAGCCTTGAACGCGGATGAGTTCAATCGAGTGAGCAATCTTGAAACCGCTCATGAGATTTGGACGACCCTCTCGGAAATTCATGAGGGGACATCCTCGGTCAAGGAAGCCAAATTACATATGCTTTGAATCAAATACGAGAGTTTTATTATGTTGCCTCATGAAAACATCAATGAGATGTATTCACGATTGAACACCATAGTAAATGAGCTCAAGGGCCTTGGAGCATCACTAACCGATTTTGACATTGTTCGTAAGATGCTTAGGGCTCTTAGGAAAAATATGAGACTTTGGTGACGTTGTTTCTCAACTCACCGGAGTTGCCAAGAATGACGCCAACGGGACTTCTTGGAAATCTCATAACCAACGAGCTTTACAAGAAGGACAAGGAAGAGCTTTTGGAGCAAAGCTCTTCGAAGAAGAAGAACATCGCCTTCAAGGCAAAGGCGGAGTCAAGTGATGAAATGCTTAATGACTCCGATGATGATGAAGATACCGAGGAGGAAATGGCCCTTCTCGTAAGAAGAATGAGAAAATTCATGAAGAGGCGCTCAAGTGGAAGTGGTCCCCAAAAATTCAAGAAGGGACAATACTCTAGCACCAACCGATATGCAAACATTCGGTGCTATGAGTGTGATGAAAAGGGACATATTGCCTCAAAATGTCCAAAGAAAAGGGACGACAAAGACAAGTCCCCTTCAAAGAAGAAATTCTTTCATGGGAAGAAGAAGCTCTTCAAGAAGTTGAACAAGGATGGCAAAGGCGAGGCTCACATTGGAGAATGGAACTCCGAGGAAGAATATTCGGATTCCGACTCTTCCGAAGACGACACATCTCCAAAGAAGAAGGGTCTTGCCGGCATTGCTATTGATGAGACTTCATCTCCTCTAAACACTCCCTTGTGCCTTATGGCTAAAGGAGATTTTAAGGTAATCTCAAATGTTGATGAACCCTCATATGATGAATTAATGGATATGCTTGAGGATTTGAATGAGTATCTTGGAAAAGAAAAGTCCAAACATAAGGCTTTGAGAAAAGAATATCTCTCTCTCAAAGACTCTTATGAGGAGTTAAAGGAAGCTCATGAGACTCTTCTTGCTAAAGATCATTCAAAATCTCAAAATGATATAGGAATTAGTTGCAAAATTATTAATGATGTATCTTGCTTAGAAATTGATTCATATAGTATATCAAAAATTAGCACATCTACTTCTTGTGATGATTTAATTGATACGCCATCAATGTCATGCTCTAGTTCTTCTTCATGTCATGAAAACCTAGTAGTAGAAAATAATGAACTTAAGGAACAAGTAAACAAACTTAGCAAAAGTCTTGATAGATGTTTTAAAGGCAAAGACACTTTAAATAAAATCTTGAATGGTCAAAGATGCTCCTACAATAAAGAAGGACTAGGATATATTCCTAAGAAGGGCAAAAAGATTAATAGCAAAGCTCCTCACTTTGTTAAATCAAACGGAAGTTTTGTTACAAATGTCATGAGATAAGGCATCTATCAATTAATTGCCTCTTAGATAAAACAACTAAGAGTAATATTTATGACTCTTGCTATGTGCTTAAGAAAGATAGCTTTGGTAAAATAATTGCTAAATTTGTTGGTACTCCCATACTTGGTCGTAAAAGAATGCCATTTGGGTGCCCAAAGCCTTGGTTACTAACCTCCAAGGACCCAAACAAATTTGGGTACCTAAAAGAACTTGATTCTCTTTTGTAGGTGAACTACAAGACCGGAGGACGGCATTGGGTGTTGGATAGTGGATGCACTCAACATATGACCGGTGACCGGAAGATGTTCACCACCTTTGAAGTAGGAAATGGGCAAAACGACAAGATCACTTTTGGTGACAATAGCAAAGGAAAGGTATTGGGTTTAGGCAAAATTGCTATCTCAAATGATCTTTCTATTTCAAATGTTTCCTTGGTAGAAACCTTAAATTTTAATTTGTTATCGGTTGCTCAAATTTGTGATCTAGGTCTTACTTGCATGTTTTCTAAAAATGGTGTAGTGATTTCTAAAGAAAATGATAATTCTTTAGTATTCAAAGGTTTTAGATTTGGAAATTTGTATTTGGTCGATTTCACCTCAAATGAGTCATGCCTTCAAACTTGTTTAATTGCAAAAACATCCCTAGGATGGTTATGGCATAGAAGACTAGCTCATGTTGGGATGATCCAACTCAAAAAGCTTTTCAAAAATGATTTAGTTGTGGGCTTGAAAGATGTGAAGTTTGAGAAAAATAGACTTTGTAGTGCTTGTCAAGCCGGAAAACAAGTAGCTAGCTCTCATCCTTCAAAGAGTATCATGTCCACATCTAGACCATTAGAGCTCTTACATATGGATTTGTTTGGCCCAACAACCTATAAGAGCATTGGAGGAAATTCTTATTGCTTAGTCATTGTTGATGATTTTTCAAGATATACGTGGGTTTTCTTTTTAGATGATAAATCCGAAACCTCCGGTATCTTTAAAAACTTTGCAAAAAGGGCTCAAAATGAATTTGATTTTAAAATTAAGAAGATTCGTAGTGACAATGGTTCCGAGTTCAAAAATACAAGAATTGAAGATTATTGTGATGAATTTGGAATAAAGCACGAACTTTCCACTACTTACACTCCGGAGCAAAATGGAGTTGTGGAACGGAAAAATCGAACATTAATTGAAATGGCAAGAACTATGCTAGATGAATATGGCACCTCCGATAGTTTTTGGGCGGAAGCCATTAATACCGCTTACCATGCAACTAATAGGCTTTATTTGCATCGTCTTTTGAAAAAGACCTCTTATGAGCTTCTTATTGGAAGAAGACCAAATATTTCTTATTTTCGAGTTTTTGGTTGTAAATGCTATATCTTGAAAAAGGGTGTTCGACTTTCAAAATTCCAAAGTCGTTGTGATGAAGGTTTCTTGCTTGGATACTCCTCAAATAGCAAAGCTTATCGTGTATTCAACAAAAATAAAGGTTTTGTGGAAGAAACTTGTGATGTTGAGTTTGATGAAACTAATGGCTCTCAAGAAGAGCAAGAAAATTTGAATGATGTAGGTGAAGAAGGTCTAAGAGAAGCAATGAAGAACATGACACTTGGAGACATAAAACCAAAGGAGGATAAACAAGATCCACCTCATCCACTAAAGTTGAACCCACTACTTCCGCTCCATCAAGCCAAGTTCAACCTATTGATGTGGATGAAAAGGAGAATGATCAATCAACACAAGCTCTACCTCAAAGAATTCATCATGGGCTCTCCAAAGATCATCCAATAGATCAAATATTGGGTGATGTTAGTAAGGGTGTTCAAACTCGATCTCGTGTTGCTTCGTTTTGCAAACATTATTCCTTTGTATCTTCCATCGAACCTACTCATATAGATGAAGCTCTAGATGATCCGGATTGGGTAAATTCAATGCATGAAGAACTAAATAACTTTGTCCGAAATGATGTTTGGACCTTAGTGGAAAGACCCAAGGATCACAATGTAATAGGCACAAAATGGGTTTTCCAAACAAGCAAGATGAAAATGGTATTGTGGTTAGAAATAAGGCCGGTTAGTAGCTCAAGGTTTTCTCAAATTGAAGGTTTGGACTTTGGTGAAACCTTTGCTCCGTGGCTAGATTAGAAGCCATTAGAATTCTACTTGCTTTTGCATCTTGCTTTGATATTAAATTATTTCAAATGGATGTAAAAGTGCTTTTCTAAATGGAGAAATTTCCAATTGGTTTTGTTGAACAACCTCCGGTTTTGAAAGCCCTAAATATCCTAACCATGTTTACAAACTCTCTAAAGCGCTATACGGTCTCAAACAAGCTCCTAGAGCATGGTATGAGCGACTTAGAGATTTTCTACTTTTCAAAGGGTTTAAAATTGGGAAGGTTGATACAACACTTTTTACAAAAATCATTGATGAAGAATTCTTTGTATGTCAAATCTATGTTGATGACATTATATTTGGCTCTACTAATGAAGACTTTGCAAAGAATTTGGTGACATGATGTCCAGAGAATTTGAGATGTCAATGATAGGAGAATTAAGTTTCTTCCTTGGACTTCAAATCAAGCAACTCAAGAATGGGACCTTCGTGAGTCAAACCAAATATGTGAAAGACGTGCTAAAGAGATTTGGCATGGAAGACTCGAAGCCCATCAAGACTCCAATGGCTTCAAATGGGCATCTTGATCTAAATAAGGAAGGTAAACCGGTAGACTCAAAACTTTATCGCTCTATGATTGGTAGTCTACTTTATCTCACCGCATCTAGGCCCGATATTATGTTTAGTGTATGCATGTGTGCTCGCTTTCAAGCTTCCCCTAAAGAATGTCATTTAATAGCCGTTAAGAGAATTCTAAGATATTTAAAGCATTCCTCAAATATAGGGTTATGGTATCCCAAAGGTGCTAATTTTGATTTAATTGGATATTCGGACTCGGATTATGCGGGTTGCAAAGTGGATAGAAAAAGCACCTCCGGAAATTGTCAATTTCTAGGTAGATCTCTTATTTCTTGGTTCTCAAAGAAACAAAATTCCGTAGCTCTATCCACCGCCGAAGCCGAATACATATCCGCCGGTAGTTGTTGTGCTCAATTATTATGGATGAGGCAAACTTTAATGGATTATGGAATAAATTTTAAAAATGTGCCTCTTTTATGTGATAACGAAAGTGCCGTTAAGATAGCCAACAACCCGGTCCAACACTCAAGAACTAAACATATAGAAATCCGTCATCATTTCTTGAGAGATCATGTTAGTAAAGGAGATATAGTAATTAGTCACATTAGAACCGAAGATCAATTAGCGGATATCTTAACCAAGCCTTTAGATGAAGCTCGGTTTTGTAAATTGAGGAATGAATTAAATGTCATAGACATCTCTAATGTGGTTTGAGTTTTTCTTCGAATCTTGCTTGAAGATTGATTGGTTATTCCTTTAGTTGTTTTGTTGAAGATCTTACAACCTTTTTTAATAGAGCACTTGTTGAAGAGGGAGTTCCTTCATATGATTCTCACACCTTAAATTATCAAAATATGTAATAAGGGTTAAATCTTAATTAAAATATAGATCTTGAAAATCTATAAAATTTGGATTCAATTATATCTTACAAAATACATATTGAAGTTGTATTGAAAACATTGAATTCTTTGAATCTTTATCTCTGCTTTATTCTGCTTTCCGGTAGCACCGCTCATACAAAGCGGTAGCACCGAGACCGTGCAACCGGAAAATCCATGATAGCACCGGATTTATCGGGTTCAGGGGTTAAGTCAGTCTTGGTGCAACCGTTGTTCTCCATATCCTTCGCACCACACTCCTCTTCTCTCTCTCTCCCTCTCTCTTCCACTTGAAATTCCCCACAAAATCCTTCAATCTCATCCGAAGAAATCAAGATTCCCTTCAACCATTTTGTTCCTCACTTGATCCTCCATCAAAGGTACCATCTTTTGTTCAAAAATCATCAATTTTTCATGCCCTAGCATCTTTTTCATTACTTCTTAGGGTTTTGTGAGAAAATAGCAAAATGTGTAGGAGTTTATTGAAATTTGTGGTTGAAACGTGTTTGATGAAGGATATGCATTCTATTACTTGACATTTCCTAAATCAAACATGTCAAAATCATAAATTTTGGACATACTTGCCCTAACCTGCATCTAACCGGTGCTACCGGTCTCTCTGTATGATAGCACATACTGGTCCGTGCTACCGGTTTTGCATATCATGATAGCACCGGATTTGGAACAAGCGCTTACAATTTTGTTTCTTTACAAAACTTTAAGCTTAGGGCATATCCTTGATCTTAATCCTTGAATATCTCTTTTGTATCTAGTAATCATGCCTAAGACTCGTGGCTCCGGGTCTTACATTAAAATCGCTGCAAACCGAGGGCGAGCTCCTTCTTCACTCCCCTCTCAAGATTCAGTCAGCCAAGATGATGTTCCAATAGCTTCAAGACATCGAGAAGTTCGACAGAAGGTTAGACAAGAGACTGGTGACAACTCCAAGAAGTCCAAGGGCAAACAACATGTGTCAGAGACTGAAGAAGCTAGTGACTCTATGGATATAGATAAATCTCAGAGTGGAGAAGAAACCGAAGAAGAAGAAAATCTTGATGACTTCGATCCTTCGGCAAATTTGAAGACAATCAAAGGTGACACATATTTCTCCTTGAGAACAAACAAATCAATATCATTGCCTAGGACCGCTTGCGAGGATAAATTCGAACCTTATTTCACAGAAAGTCTTTTATGAGATTTACAAAGAAAAGGAATTTCTTGATCATAAGTGGATTAATTGGGATCATATCAGAAAAATTCCTTTGTTTGTGGGAGTGCCAGAATTGTTCCATTGGGGCAGGCTTGTCTGACTTTGTGAGCAAGCAGTGTGACTACAATGAAGATCTAATAAGACAATTTTATGCTACATTGCATGTGTCGAATCATATGAGAGCATTACTTGGATGCCAGATGCGCGATGCACACAAATACCAAGAATGAAATTGAGGAAGCTTGGGGCATTCACCACAGTGGGTATCCCAGAGTGCACAATGACTGAGTGATTCCCCTCGCCAGGAAATTTGATTTTTATGATCCTTCAGCTTCAGTCAAGCGTCCAGGAAAAATGGCGCATCTTCTTCCGTCTGCTAGTTTAATAAACAGAATAGTCAGAGTAACCATTCATCCCAAGAGCGGGAATTATGATGAAATCAGAGGGTATGCCTGGAATATTATGAGCAAAATCATGAACAAGCATAAGTTTGATGTAGTGGATTTCATGATCAGAGAGATGGCTTCTTCTGCCTGTGACAAAGGTAAAAGAATCTACTTTGCTCCATTCATTATGATGATAATAAAGAGAGTGGTTGGCTTTAGAGGAGGATGTGGCGGTGTCCACAAGCCTTACAGACCTCGTGAGGCAGCACCTCAGGCAATCTCTCAGAGAGGTCAGTCATCCTCTCATCAGCCACAGACTCAGGAGATCCCAGTTGCCTCAGAAATTCCCCTAGCTCAGCATGATCAATTCCTTGACAGTCTGAGGAGTGACCTCATGAGCAGCCTGGCTAGCATGAGAACTAACATGATGAGTGGGTTTGCTAGGATGGAGGAGGCTCAGGCTCAAACACGGCAGATGGTTGAGGAGGTTCGAGGGCGGCTAGACTCAGTGGACACTTCGATCTCAGAGCTTCGCTCTTTTCTTCCTGTTGTCTATCAGCGTTCCGGATCTCGTGCACCTCCATCTACTTCGCTTCCTCCTGCTCCTTCAGCCCCTTGAGTTTTCTTTTGGTATTTGATGCCAAAGGGGGAGAAGTGAAAGTGAACTGAAGACATTCTAGAATTTTATGTTTTATGTTTTGGTTGATACCTTTGTTGCTATGTGATTTATGTTTTATGTTTTGGTTGATACCTTTGTTGCTATGTGATGCCTTCTGGATAAATTTGTAAACTTGATACTATGTGTTTGTCTTGAACTTGTCATGGTTAATATTTGTAATATATTGATTATATCCTCTTTTATTTATCCACGGGCTCAAATTATTAAACAAAACTCTGTCAAAATTTTGTGTAAATGAACAAACCATCTACTTAAAATTAGCATGCACATTTTTAGGGGGAGTATTTCTTAATAATATATATCATGGTTGATACTCCCTTCCTGCTTCGAAAGGCAATTTGGTTCCTAATCTCTTGAAACAAAAATTTCCTTTTGTTCACCTAAAAACAATTTCAACTATCACTATGGGTTGTCATCAATTACCAAAAAGGGGGAGATTGAAAGCATCTAGGCACCCGATATGTTTTGGTTTTGATAATTAATGACAACGTTGCTATATGATCTAATGTTTTTGTTGAGGATATTGTAAGTAGGTAAACTCCAAAAGAATGATCATGGAAATACCAAGGAAAGCTCAAGCGGATCAAGCATGTGTCAAGATTATGTTAAGGTTTTTATATAAGGCTTTCTTTTTAGTCCTTTAACGATCTTGGAGTTTGGAAGAAAGATCGATTTATTAGATTTAGGGCCGTACTATTAAGAGGGATCTTGATGACTATCTTGATGTCAATTAGGGTTTAAAGGCTCAAATGCATATTCATATAAGTTGCTCAATATTAGACAAGTTCCATCTTTGAAATACCCTGATTTATTTTAAGTATCTGGAATCCCGGTGCTACCGCTTATGGCAGCGCGGTGCTACCGGGTGTGCGGTAGCACCGGCTCAACAGCCCGGTGTGAAAATTCCAGAGAAGGGTTTTTGGGCGAGTTTATGACCCGGTGCTACCACCCATTGTAGCCCGGTGCTAACGGACTCTCGGTAGCACCGGACCTTAACCCGGTATAAAAATTCCAGAGAAGCACCTTTTCTTGAACTTTTGGAATCCCGGTGCTACCGCGCATGGTGGCTCGGTGCTACCGGACCTTCGGTAGCACCGGACTTCAGCCCGGTGCTATATTTCCAGAGAGGTGTATTTACATTGAAAGAAAAGAATAGAGCCGGTGCTACCGCCCTAGTTGGGCGGTAGCACGGACCTCATGTAACGGTCTCGGCAAGTGCATTAAATGCCTTTATTCTAGCCGTTGAAGCGAGCCGGTGCTCTGGGTCCTACATGGCGGTAGCACCAAAAACAGATTTTTCTGATTCGAGCTCCAACGGCTAGAAAGTTTGGTGGAGGCTATAAATACCTCCCCACCGCATTCTAGAGCATCTCTTGGTCCTCATTGATGATATTTGAGCTCTAGCAAGTGTTCTCCACTCTTGTGTGCATTCAATTTCCATTTGTGAGTGTGAGAAGCAAATTTGGTGTTGCATTTAGTGTTTTGAGCCTTTAGACACCGACATTCGACCTCAAGCTAGCGTCAAGGTTTATTACTCTTGGAGGTTCCCGCCTCCTAGACGGCTTGGTGGCGATCGTGCGCGGTGAGCTTCTCAACGGAGATTGTGAGAAGCCCCGGCAAGTTGTGAAGGCCGGAGTTCGCCTACCCGAGCGGGGAAGAACTACCTTAGTGATCGAGGAAGGCTCAAGCGAGTGGAGCCGGCTTGACGTAGATCAAGTCACCTCAACATGGAGTAGGGAGACCGGAAGTCTCGAGACCACGGGTTAAAATTCCTTGTCTCTTATTTTATTGTGCTTGGTATTCTTGTTTGTTGGAAATCCATTTGATCAATACCATCTCTTCATAGTATTTGTGCTCATAAATATATTGGCCTCATTTGTTTTGTCATAACATCTTAAGATTTGCTAGAAACTCTAGTTTGTTCTTCATACTCGTATCTTAATTTGGTAGTGTTATTTGTATTTTCTAAATTGGGTTAAGAAATTTTAGAAACCTCCTATTCACCCCCCCTCTAGTCGGTTATCCTTGATCCTACTTGTGTTTTGCTTCTACCATGTGAAACAACCCAGGAGATTATTAGTGCAGTTGAGATCATCATCAAGAATTAATAACACATATAATTAAATTAATCAACAAAGATCGACCATCTTTATTCATTAACAAAGTATCATGCAAATTGTATACATTGCCATGTACATGAATATTGAATTACATCAAAAAAGGAAACTTACAAGGTTGTTTAATTGCCCTAAAATCTAAACATCTGTATCTTCGTCTTCAATCTCTGAAAATTGTTAGCCATCCATATATATATATAATCGAAAGGTAGATAAAGTAAAACTCAAAAATATTATTTGAGTTGCTGTCAGACACGAATGAGTTGGTATCGCTCATTGAGATACTTGACTGTCTGAGGCCAGTCGACACCTCTCGCTACTTAGGGTTTCATCATTCTACAGAAAACAAACCTGCATTTACCGAGTAACCATAGTCATGCCCAAATAGTGCCCACAAATATCACATAGTAAAAATGTAAGACACAAAGTAAAAAGGTAAAAGCACCCTTGTTATATACTGCGTTTTGTTGTTAATGCTTGCTGAGAACTTCTGTACTCACCCTTGCTTAACTCCATCTTTGCTTAGAAGCTGAGTATTATGGAGTAGGAGGACTAGGTGGAATAGTGGATCATAAAGTAGCGACCGTCGATCCATTAGGTATTTAGCATTATGTAAATTATCTATTGATGTATTATATATGTTATGTAGTATTTGATTTCTCTACACTTGTAGCCTACGTGGCAATGAATTGTAATAAGTTTTTATTTTAGTCTCTAATTATTGTTCTGCTGCAACACTCTGAATACGGTGTATTAACTGATAAAGTATCGGGTGCGCCTGATATTTTGTTAGCTAATATGCCAAGATCCGTGTGATTACCTCAAAGTAATGACGATGTTACCGTCGTTACCCTAAGTTAATTATAGAGGCCGCCACACCATGCACCATAGCTAACTTGTTAGCAACCCAAAGAGCGAGTTCTAGCCAATATCATATCACTTAATTTCCGGTTATTCCTATTTGAGGTTTTAACCTCAATTCCTTGAATCATCTTACACTAACTAGTTTTTAAAGGGCAAAACTATTTGTGATTGTCCAAACGCTGCCCGTTGACGCGTGCTACCGCTCTCGCTTCACCACCGACTGCCATCGCTAAGGTGCGACCGCGCCGCTGAGTACCGCCGTCGTGCCAACCATGACCAGGGCGCATTCGACATCATCCTTCTCCTTCTTTTTACGTTCCTCATTAATCTATGCATCTGATTGTGTGCATAGGAAGTGACGAGGATCTTGACGGACGTGGTGCAGGAGTTTCGGGAAGTGTGAAGGAGCGGGGAACATGCAGGGAACACGAAAGATTGACGTTTCGATGAAACTTCGGAACGCGGGTATAAACTCTAGATTGATGTTCTTTGTGTTGGGGTTGTATTGGAGCGATCTCGTGGTCTTAATAGCTGTATACGGGAAAGTTGGAGGGAACCAGGAAGGTGTTTTGAGTTTATCAGGATTCGGTTAATAGTGGTTCCTATTTTTGTAGATAATTATGAAAAGTGAAGATAATTTTCTAAAGTTTCATTACAGTACAAGAACATTGAATTTGTTTAAGCGGTTAGAAAGTTATAGCTCATAGAAGGTTGTTGTCTAGAAATCAGCTGTTGTTGATAGTAGTCGTTTTAATTTGCTTATTACGACTGGATGATGTTCGAATTAAATTATGTCCATAACTAGATAAAGCAATATAATTTTTCGTAGATTCCAAAGATGATATAGTTTGCTATATTTGACTTGTATAAAAATATATACGAAATTGTAAAGCTTAATGTCCAGTCAGACAACAAAACAGGCTTCAGGGCTAGAAATGAGGGGTTGATTGAATTAATTCAAAAATGTGGCCAACTAGAAAATTATAGGTAATCTTGTTTAGTTTCATAACATATATGATTTATTATGTTTGGGCTCTTGAGTTAGAAGTTATGTTTGATGTTATGTATTGTTACAGCATGTAGTTGAGTTAGTATTATCTGTTAGGAGGTGTGACTTCAGGTTTGGCTTCAACCACTCATCACTCTGTCTCACGTGGTTAAAAGACAAGTGCATAGTAGAACGGTAAATTGTTAGTTAAATTGTTATTTAATGATTATGGATGATCTATTATATTAATTTATGAGTACTTTCATATTTTTTATTATTATTGATGATTCATCCATAACAACTGAATGGCATAACATGAGATTGATGATTTATACATAGAAAGATAAATGAATGTGGCATCCTATGCATCATGAGATAGAGATAGATGGCCTAAGTAGCATATATAGCCTACTATGTGTAGGCAATCGTTAAGGAGTGGGAAGAGAAAATGCCTACTAAGGTAGGTACTCCGACAGAGTGTAGATAAGGACCTCGTGTGAAAGAGAAAGAGCTTAAGGTCCCCGCATGAAAGAGGGCAGGCTTGAGTCAACACCGACGAGTGTTGCACTCCACTATACCGTATATGCTAAAGAGAAAGACATATGTGCATGAACATTTGCATTTCAATAAAGAAAGATGAGATTTACATTGAGTAATGTGGAGGATGATATAAATGAGATAATGGTGATGATATTGTTAATGTTTACTGTTTTATTATGCATTTGCTAAGTCGTGAACTCACCTTTGCTTCTTTATTGTTTTTAGGTGAATAATGTAGGCGACATGCATGGGATGGGAGTAGAGCCATCACTTCACTTGTCACGTCATCCACCTCATTTATTTAGAATTATTGATAAATCTTGGATTAATAAAGTGTCTAGTTAGTTAAGTTGTGTAACTTCATACCATAATAATAGTCATGTGAACTTAGTTACATTCATATATTATTTGAGAAGTTTAGTGGTATAATAATAATCTTATTTCTTCGTCACTACCAAAAGGTAAATATTGCTCCCGAACATATCTGATCCGGACGTTCTCGCACGTGTGGACCCGAGCATTCCTAAGCGCGAGGACTTAGGAGTTCCCGAGTGCGTTATCTCGGATGTGCTTGAGTGCGTGGTTTTAAGATTATTATTGTTATTGTTCCTATTCATGTTATCATGCATATTCTCGTTAATTTTGTTTATTAGTGGAGATAATTGTTTAGAGAAGTATGCTCAAATTGTAGATAAAATTATGGTAAAAGTAATAAAAATATTATATGGTAATATCTTGAGTATTTGAAGTGCTGGGATGTCAAACTAATTTTGCAAATGGTTTTCACTAGTAGCTTACTGACGACGAGATGAATAAAATGATATAAGTCTCACTGTTAAATAGTAATTTTACATTTGTAATGAAATTACTACATGTAAAACATGACATTACTACATATACAACATGAAATTACTATATCTCCAGCATATTCTGCACAGATCAATTATTCGACGGTAAAGTCCATAAAAACTATATGTACAAGCTTTGAAAAATTCTTAAAAAATTACCATAGGTAGAGAATGTGAGTTTCTAAAGCCTGTAAAATTTGAATACCAATCTCAATCCCATTTGAAAGATATGAAATTGACAAGTGCTAATCAATGATGAATAGTAAATTTGTCATTTTCATATCTTTCAAATGCGACTGATTTTGGTATTCAAATTTTACATGGCTGTAGAAGCTCACATCCCCTACCTATGATAATTTTTTGAGAATTTTCCAGATCTTATACATATGTTTTTCATGGACTTTTACTGCCAAATAACTAAAATCTATATGTAAAAATTCTCAAAAATTCTCAAAAATTATCATGTATAGGGGATGTGAGCTTCTACAACTCTGTAAAATTTGAATTCCAAACTCAGTTGCATTTAAAAGTTATGAAATTGACAAGCGCTTATCAATGATGAATAGTTAATTTATCATTTTCATATCTTTCAAATATGAGTAAATTTAGTATTCAAATTTTACAACACTGTAGAATCTCACGTTCCCTACTTATGGAAATTTTTTGAAATTTTTTCAAAAATTATACATATATGCCCCCTTCATTTCAGCTTCTGCTTAAAAAATAGATTATTTGCCGAACGGAAGGATTCTGGATAGCTTCTCCCATAATCAGAAGTTGCCCTCTACATAGAATCAGAATTCGGTTTAAACCTGATTCTCGCTGGCCCGATCCGAACCTAGAAGTCGCAGTTGGCCCAACCCGATTCTCCTATAATCAGAAGCAGTTTCTCCTATAATCCAAAAGCTGAAACAAACTGGGCCATAGTTTCACGGACTTTTACTGCCAAAATAACTTATCTGTATAGTACCAGTAATTGGATTTTACTATTATATTGTACAGATAAATCATTTTGATAGTGAAATTTCATGAAACTATATGTACAAGTTCTGAAAAATTCTTAAAAAATTACCATACGTAAGGATTGTGAGCTTCTAAAGTTCTGCAAAATTTGAATACCAAACCAGTCGCATTTGAAAGATATGAAATTGATAAGCGCTAATCAGTGATGAATAGTAAATTTGTCATTTTCCTATCTTTTAAATGCGAGTGAGTTTGGTATTCAAATTTTACAAAACTGTAGAAGTTCACATCCCATACTTATAGTGATTTTTTGAGAATTTTTTCGAACATGTACATATAGTTTCATGAACTTTTACTATCAAAATGACTGATTTGTGCAGTATCAGTAATTGGATTTTACTATTATACTACACGAATAAATCATTTTGGCAGTAAAAGTCCGTGAAACTATATGTACAAGATTTAAAAAATTCTCAAAAAATAACATACGTAGGAGATGTGAGATTCTACAGTCCTATAAAATTTGAATACCAAAGTCAATCGCATTTGAAAGATATGAAATTGACAAGCGCTAGTTAGTGATGAATAGTAAATTTATCGTTTACATATCTTTAAAATGTGATTGAGTTTGGTATTCAAATTTTACAGAGCTGTAAAAGCTCATATCACAAACCTATAGTAATTTTTTGAGAATTTTTCAGAACTTGTACATATAATTTTTACAGACTTTTACTGTCTGTAAGTTCAAGCTCCATTAGTTTTGGTGATTGGTTTAATATTAATGTCTATTCATTGTTTAATGACAAATCTAATCATTATGAGACTAACATGTTTAATTGAGCCTTATCCTTATTAGTCTCATATTTGGATGGAAAATAGAAAACCTAAGGTATGCACTTGTATTCACTCTATTGACTTAATGCATACTTAGGATTCAAGTTAAAGTATGAACTCTTTCATTGCTTTAGTCCAAATATGTGCATTATGTTCCTAATTCATATATTACATGAATGCACACATCTAGGGGGAGTTTATAATTTAACTTGTTGTTTCAAAAGTATTGATCCATGTCTTATTGCTAAATAACATATAAAGGATCAAGACTTTGAAACAATCATTTGAGTATATGAAACTTGTGTAGTTATATATATATTCCTATCAATTTAAATGAAATTTAAATTGAGTTCGATTGTCTTTCAATCAATAAAAGGACATTTCATCATGTGTTGATGGCGTTCCTTGTTGATTAAAGACAAGCAAAAAGTATAATGAAGCATTAGTTGCATCAAAGTACTCAAGACAATAATTAATCATTCAAATTGATTTGGGTTGTGCACAATCGATCTTGGAGGCATCCATTATGTGTTAATGGAGTGCGGTGATGATTGAGAAAACCGTATTTGTTGGACTAACAATCTTCTACGAGTAGTTGTCGGAACCCGTAAAAGGATACGGGCCCAGCTGTGTTTACCTGTACCAGTCCCTGGATCAATAGCTAGTACACACAGATCATAACAATATGAAACATAACCATGCGATAAACAAAAATTGAATTCAGAGTACTGGCTGACATGGCCCATTATTACAAAAGTTGGACCCGTGGGTCATATAGCAGCGGAAACATTAAACTGGCAAATAAACTTGATGAAGCGAAGTCCAAAACACCACAGGCAAAGACTGGAGAAAACGCAATCCTAGACGTCTAGATAGTCCTCCTCTTCAAATCCTTCATCACAGATGTTGAACGGGGGGATGCAAGCTCTTGGATAGCTATCTCTGATCTCCTGATCTGCTTTATGGAATAAGCAGCCTCGCAATGAAAAGCGGGGGTGAGTATGCAACATACTCAACAAGTCCGGAAAGAAATGCAGTATGTAGTTTAATTCAAGGGAGGGAATTGGTTAATTTGCCAAAAGCCAATTTTTAAGATTTTATCCCAGAATTTTGAAGAGCAATTTTCAAAGCTATTTTCTTTTAAGAAATAAGAGCTTCAAACTTTTCAGGACACGGCTCCAACCGTGGGAAAAACAAAACATAAACCAACTCACGGCATTTGCTATGGTTTTATTTTAAGAATATCTTTCCACAGCACCAACCGTGGTTTTCCTTTGAAATGTTTTCCTCGTGGCTCCAACCACGGACTTTTATCAAATCAAAACATTCGCAGCTCCAACCGTCTTCATTTTATCAAAAACTGATTTTGAAACCAAATAGGGGAAATCTACCATGTGACAACGCCCTTTGTCTACCCTTGACCGTGGGTACGGCTATTTGAATAGTTTGTGTACTCTGCAGAGTTTGCACGCTTTACCCGTGAGAGATATTTCACTATATTTGGTCATACACTTCCTTTGGTATATAACCCTAAGTGAAAATCACAAGGCCATTTCTCTAGCTACATCTTCACTAAGTCACGCCTGCTGAGGTTTCACCGCCAAATGGCTACAACCATAATGGAAGCCCTCTCTTGCGCCTGTAGGACTCCTGTGGCTCCAACCACGCACTGTTATACATTGTTTGACAATCACAGGGACCGGTCCTTAGGGTGACTAGGGTGGTACATACTCAAACCCGAGTCTCGTGCATTCTGCACCCGCCTTGCAACCTTCCACCCTATTCAATTTTTAAAATACCAAATCTTTTCTTTTATTTTACCAAACTGGCGGCACTAAGCGCCCTTTTAAATAATATTTTCACTCAATCATTTAGAATTTCAAGTAACAAGCCTTCAATTAAACATACATATAGTATTTAGCATAACTAAGCACTACTATTATACTAAACAAGGTGTCAAGCCTTTTATAATATAATTAATCATTCTAGGGCAGCCAAAGAACAGATGGATTAATATGTAGCAAATATACATATTAACAAGGTATTTAACTACAATCTATCATAATATAATTTTTTAATCAACATAGCATGCAAGTTTGTAAATCTACAAAGCATTTCAAAACATGGACCAACATGCTTCAAGGAGACTTGCCTTCATCGATAAAGTGCGCTGCGCTGTTCTGGAGGTCTTCTCCTTCGTCGGCGACGACGACCGCTTCTTCGACTACGCGCAAAACGGTGCACGAAATGAATAAAATAAAATAAGTAAAACTAAAAATTATAATAAAAATATTTGAAGGTAGAGGATGAATTTAGATAAATTTATCAATTTGAATCACTCTATTCGGAGTTACGACGGAGGAGAAACAATTGTTTGAATTCACAATTTGACCTTTCGCCGGGCTTAGAGGAGAAATGATTGCTGACAGAGCTCTGGTATGAATTTTCAAAATATGATTTCACATGACGTAGATAACACCGATAGGAAGCTCCAGTAAAATTTTGAGAACAAATGGAGGTCGGGAGCAGCTGGGAGAGCTCACCGAACGTTCGCCGGAGTTCGGAAAGAATGGCTTGCACAGGGCGATCTGGTGGATGGATTGGAATAACTCAAAGCTAAGGATATGAGGAATGAGAAGG
The DNA here is from genome assembly GCA_036346275.1 of Otatea glauca. Classification (NCBI taxonomy): domain Eukaryota; kingdom Viridiplantae; phylum Streptophyta; class Magnoliopsida; order Poales; family Poaceae; genus Otatea; species Otatea glauca. The sequence continues at coordinate 79,005,795 of CM070715.1, read as the reverse complement.
GGAACTTGGGGGTCAATTTATAGGACAATCGGACAAGAGGATCGTCGGGAAACGCTCGCCGGAGTTATCGTCGGAACAGTAACCGAGATCGCCGGAATTTGAAGAGCTGAAACAACTGAATAAATGCGGGTCGGGTTGCTTGAGTACTGTAGCAACGGGTATACTGTAGCTTGCGGGCGGGAAGAGAAACGGATCGGATGAACAGTAATCGAAATTATTAATTCCGAAAATAATTAATTTTCCACTAAAAATTCGGATTAAATTCGGAAAAATAGCAATTAAATCATAATAAATTTGGGGATTTTTATAGACAACCGTTTCAGAAACTAAAGCACTAATAAATATTTTTGGATAATATTATATTGTTATTTTTCTTACAGCAATTAATATAGTGCTAAAAATTAAATAGTTTTGGGAAAATAGAAAAATGGTTCTAAAAATTTGGAAAAATCTCAAAAATACTTTAGAATATTTTTAACCTAATAAAATTAGTTTCAGAATTTTTAGAGAATTTTGGAATTGCATTTGAATTTTGGATTTCAGGATGAAATAGAATTTCCGGACGCGAATGGAATAAATTCCATTTTTGGATGGAAAGGAATGCCAGGTTAACTAAAATTCCAAAGAAAACCCAAATCCTTGAATTAATTAATTTAAATTAATTTTGAACAAAAGAACCAAGAATGGGATGTTACAGTTGTGAAGTAGGTTGAGTCCAAGATAATGAAGATTCGGGAAGAAGAAGTCATCATGTGTTGATGAGCTTCAAGAGGTGATCTCAAAGTAAAGAGAAGAGTTAGAAGGTTCATCATGTGTTGATGACCAAGAAGAAGAAGAGGTGATTCTGGAGAGAAGATGATTGGAAATCATAAAAGCTCCAAGTGGATCGCTAGAGGCAAAGGTATAACTAGCTAGGGCTAAGAATGTGTTCCTAGTCTTTTACCGGTCTCGATGTTTGGATGGGAGACCGGGTTACTAGTTAGGTTGCTGTACTATTAAGAGGGGTTGAGTCTTTTAGCTTGAGCTTCATCATGTATTGATGAACTCGATCCGGTTCACTCTAGCTCACTCTCTTGGTTTGGTTTTTGCGTTGAGCTAACCATTTGGCATGTGTTGCAAATGGGTGAAGCTCGTGCGTTGGATTTTGCATGAGCTAAGTATTTGCATGTGTTGCAAATAAGGGAGCTCATGCTTGCTTCTTGATTGAATCTTATTTGGTTTGGTTTTTGCATGAAGCTATGGATTTGCATGTGTTGCAAAATGGGAAATAGCTTATGCAATATTGTTTATGTGGTCATTGCTTGGAGCTAAGTTTTACATGTATTGCAAAAGGAGAGAGCTCAAGCAATTTGGTTTAAAGTGGTTGCATGGAGCTAGAGATTTGCATGTGTTGCAAACAGAGAGCTCATGCACTTGAATTCGTTGTGGTTGTTTGTATGGTGCTAGAGATTTGCATGTGTTGCAAATAGGGAGCTCATGCTTTGGTGTTTTAGCTTGTGATTGGGTCATGTGTTGATCATCACAAGGCTAAGCTTGGTTTAGTTGCAAAATGTGTTTTTGCAAAGTGTTGACTTATTATTTGCAAATGTGTTTTGCAAATAAGCTGGAAGTTATGAGGTTCGATCCTAGAGCATGTGTTGGCATTTGCAAATGTGTTTTGCAAAGTGTCGAGATTATGTGTTGATCCTTACATGACTAAGAGGATTGATTTTATAGGTTCGTGGTTTATTTGCGAATGTGTTTTGCAAATAAGTTGGAGTTGTTATTTGCAAATGTGTTTTGCAAATGAACTTGAGATTATGGGTTTCGATCCTAGAGCATGTGAATAGGGTTTGCAAATGTGTTTTGCAAATTGACTTGATCATGTGTTGATCATCACATTGCTAAGAGAATTGATCTCATAAGTTCTTGGTTTATTGGCAAATGTGTTTTGCAAATAAGTTGTACTTAATGAGATTCTTTGGAGTATGTGATTAACATGTGCAAATATGTTTTGCATAATGTTGTGATCATGTGTTGATCCTCACATAGCTCAAAGAATAAATCTTTAATGGTTTGGAGAAAAGTTTTTGTGAAAAACCGTGTTTTCTCCTTATGACTGATCGTACCGCCCATGTAGGGCCAGTAGCACCGCTTATGGGAGCATGTACTGCAGGTCGATCCGGTGCTACCGCATACGCGCCGGAGGTCCTGCTACGCCCCGCCGGTGTGAAAATTCCAGAGAGGGATGTTTTTGGGCGGATTGGCGGTCCGGTGCTACCGCTCCTCTGGCCGGTGTGAAAAATCCAGAGGAGGTGTTTTTGTGTTCGGCTTGGGTCCGGTGCTACTGCGGTGAAGGCCGGTGCTACCGCCCGAGCGGTAGCACCGCTCCCAGTTGGGCGGTGCTACCGGATTTCCTGCAACGGCTAGTTTTGTAGCCGTTGGCGAGGAGGCCGGTGCTACCGGGCCTAGTAGGGCGGTAACACCGGGTTTGCTGGACTTTTGCCCAATTCGTCCCCAACGGCTAGTTTTGGCTTGGAGGCTATAAAAGGAGGCCTTGGGGAGCAAGGGCTGTAGTTGTTGCTGTTGCTAGAGCATTTGGGTGTTTGTAAGAGTTGAGTGCATGTGTTGCCCTCTTCCATTTGCTTCTTGATCTAAGAGTGAGCCCTAATTGCATGTGTTGCAATTAGGAAGTGGATTGAGAGCCTCTTGTGCATGTGTTGCACTTGAGGAGGATCCTAGTGCATGTGTTGCACTTAGGAGGTCACCGGAAGTGCATATGTTGCACTAGGTGAAGTTCAAGAGAAAGGGCTTGATTTGTTACTCTTGGTGTTTGTCGACACCTAGACGGTGTAGCGACGTCGTGCACGGCAGCTCTCAACGAAGGTTGTGAAAAGCCCCGGCAAAGTTTGTGAAGGTTGGAGCTTGCCTACCCGAGAGGAAAAAGGAGCTACAACTAGTGGATTCGAGGTGGGTGCTCAATTCGTGGAGCGGTCCAATTCGTTTGGGCTAACCTCAACGTGGACTAGGGAGACCGCAAGTCTTGAACACCGGTAAAAGTATTGTGTCCCTTGTGCTTGCATTGTTTTCATTATTTATATTCAAGCAATTTATATTCATAGAATTAAATTGATTGATTGCTTGTCTTTAGAATTGCAATTATTGTTAGAGACATAATTAGTTAGTGCACATAGTGAGCCTAGTTGATTTAGGCTTTAATTATCAAAACATTAGTTTATCGCTTCCCATTAATATTTGTTAAGGTTTTGGTATTAGGATAATTAGGGGTGAATTGCTTTGTAGAAATTAACGAGAAAATTTTTAAAAGCCGCCTATTCACCCCCCTCTAGTCGGCATCCTCGACCTAACACTGTCAAATGACTAAAAAACTATATGTACAAGTTATGAAAAATTCTCAAAAAATTACCATATGTAGGGGATATGAGCTTCTACAGCTTTCTAAAATTTGAATATCAAATTCAGTCGTATTTGAAATATATGAAATTAATAAATCACTAATCAGTGATGAAAAGTAAATTTGTCATTTTCATATCTTTCAAATGCGACAGAGTTTGATATTTAAATTTTATAGGGATGTAAAAACTCACGTCCTCTACGTATGGTAATTTTTTAGAGAATTTTTCATAACTTGTACGTATAGTTTTCATGGACTTTACTACCGAATAACTGATTTGTGCAAAATATACTGCAGATGTAGTAATTTCATATTGTATATATAGTAATTTCATGTTGTATATGTAGTAATTTCTGTTACTAGTCAAAAAATTACTGTTTAATAGCGAGACTTATATCATTTTATTCCTCTTATCATCAATAAGCTAATGGTAAAAACCATTTGTAAATCTGAGTTACCAATAAAAAGATATGGCTAAAATAAAGAAGAAACAGATTCATATATTAGTAATTCATTCGTTGTTGTACTGATTCGGTAGTAGCTTCATCCATGTTTTACTAGCGATTGGTTTAGTCTACACAGATCTACTCTGGATGGTTTGAAGCATCACAGCGGTATGGTCACGCGTAGAATAGCGTCATCGTGTGTATATATATATATATATATATGGTGGATCATTTTGGTTGCCTCCGCTTTCTGAAGAGTACAATAAACATCTGGCAAATGCGCTAGACTGCTACTAATATTTTCGTTCAGCTGTGCTACATGAATAGAGATGTATACTATTGATGAGTGGTGACCAAACTCAATCCTTCGAATTTTCTCACCGTGTTTGTTTGTTCTACCAGCTAACTGTCAATCTCTGTTTCAGCCACCGAAATGAGCATACGACTGTCTGCAATTAATCTGTTAGGAGGTCATTTTCCTCTCATACCTTTTCTCTCCATTGGATGTGACCTTCACACACCACTCTCTTTCTAGCTTAATTTATGCAAGCCTCGTTGATTTGGACTGTTGGAATGTTTGCATCATATGTAGGGCCCCCACAAGCACACACACGAGTAGTTTAAAGCTGTTCAAAGACAAAAAAAAAATGAGTGTGCAAATGTATGTTTTAGCATTAGAATAACACTAGGAGCTAGGCTGGGGTTGGGATAGGATTTGGGACTCACCAAACCAAATCATATATAATTCATCTCAGCCAAGCCAATGCAACCACTGAGACAAAAGCTTGGGAACACCACACCACAGCATGCACTCCCCCAACTCCCAATCATAGCATTTGGTGTGTGGTCGATTTAGCAGTAGTTGACCTCACACTCACAGGATGCTTTATTCATCACTTGCTAACCTAATGCAAAATCCCAAAAGCCCTAATGGAAAGTTGAAGGGAACTAATCAAATCATCAAATGATATATCAAAGGATTATTATTGTGGGCGTATGAATATGATCCTTGGATAGGCGCCTTTCGGGTAGCTTCATTAGCTGCGTTTTCCGCATGCATAAAAAGCACGGCCCAGCATCTTTCCGTTAAGCCGGACGGATTGAAAAATGAAAAAACAACTTGGAAAAGCCTCTCCCGTGGCTCATGAGCAGAGCCCAGAAACCGGGCAAAAACCGGAACTAGGCCGGTTAGCGGTTTCCGTGTAGCAACCGGTCGGTTTCTATATCTTTTGGTGAACTCTTTTTTCGAGTTTTTCAAATCCTAATATTTGAAACATAGTACATAGCACTGATACACATATTCCACTAGTAAGGCTCAGTAAGGACCGGTCGATATTTTCAGAAACCAGTGAGAGAACCGTACCGGTTTTCAGAACCCTGACTGAAAGTCTGTGAGAGCAGATTTGTCATTATCTTAATCAACTTATGCATGTCATTGAAAGAACTCCAATGGTACTAGCTACTACTCAACTAACTCAAATTAACTTTGCAGATGAGAACGCAGTGGCCACTGAATGCAACAACTCTGGTTGCTTTTATTTGTGACGAGGGGTCAATAACAATTAGAGCATGACAGTAGTTATGAGCTAACTGCAGAATTAGACACGAGCAAAACTCAAATGAGCAGGTTGATCATGCAAACCGAATACCCGGCAGTGATTAGAGAACATATACCGTTCTAACGGTATAGCAACAGGATTAGTTAAGTTTCAGGAAGTTTCATCTAAACATTTGAAAAGTTTGAGGTTTCAGTGAATTGCATGCGTTCTTAGAAGTTTCTAAAGGGTTCCAAGAAAGTTTCAAGTCAAAGTTTCAACGAGTTTTAGATTTTCAAACTCAAGTTTCAATAAGTTTCTGCCAAAAAAGTTTCAAGAAGTTTAGTAAATTTCAACAGATTTCATCAAGCTTCAATCCAAAAGTTTCACGTTTATATATCAAGTTTCATCCAGAAGTTTTAGCAATTTTGACAAGTTTCCATCAAAAAGTTTCAAGAAGTACGAACAAGTTTCGGCAAGTTTGGATGAGCTCACCGTAGCTACGACAGCGGCATTGCTTATGCAAGCCTTGGCCAGCGCCGCGCTGGTGCGAGGAGGGTGAGGAGGCGATCATAGCCATAGGCATCAAATTAAAGGCGTGCGACGACCTGTCGTTGCTGCTGCAGATGGTGTAGGTTGTCACAGTGCTCACCGTATCCACGCCTGTGCGCACCCTCCCCCCTCCCTGCGCCGAGTCCGCTCTACGGTCGAGCCAGCTTGGCCTGGCGCACTTCCCTCCACGATTAATGGCCATGCATCCTCTCGAGTCACTCAAGGCCGCTTCATGCATGCAATCACGTACGTACGCCTCGCTCCCGTGAGGCAATGCCGTGGCTTACGCTAGCTGCTGCTCCTGCGACTAGAGAAGATCAGAAGTAGAGCTGATGTGGATGGCTAGCTAGCAGCAAATCGCCATTAGAGAGGATGGAGGATAAAGCAGCTTCAAAGGAGGAGAGAAGATTGCGTCTGCGTGGTTGATTTGGGACGACTATGCTCTTCATTTGGAGAAAAGTCATTTGTGTATGCATATGCATGTGGGTGAAAGAGGGGAGGATGCATGTCGGGTACGCTTCTTTAGGGTCACTTTTTGTTGTTCTGTTGGAAACGCACCCGTGGTACATCATCCTCTAGACTTTTCCTAAAAACCCTGGCTTTATTAACCAGCCTTTTTTTCTTCAGAATTGCTAATTTAAAGTTATCTTCACCAAAAATTTTATGAGGACGTGATCTCGTTAATTATGACATGTGACCGTAGTTCCTTCCTTCCATCACTTCCAGTCCCTCAAAGACTTTCTCCACTTGGCATCATCCCTTTCCTCCCTAATATTCTCTTTTCCTCAAACTCAAAAGGTTTTTAATTTCCAACAAGTTTTTAATAGGAAGTATTTTTAACCATTTTGAAATTTATGTAATCAAAATTTCAAACTGAAAGTTTTTGAATCGAAACTATTTGAATGAAGGTTTCTTGATTGAAAGTTTATAAACCGAAAGTTTCTTGAGTCAAAACTTTTCGAACCGAAAGTTTTTTGAATTAAAAGTTTCGAATCAAAAGTTTTTGAACCGAAAGTTTTCAATTGAATTCATCTGAAAGTTTCGAGTCGAAATTTTTTGTGTTAGAGACGGAGGAAGGAGTGAACAAGGGGAAGAGAAGAGAGTGAAAGGAAGGACACCATGTAACAACACCTAGATGTATCCTCACCAAAAAATTGATGAGTATAATCTCAAATTAGCAATACTTTTTTTCTTTGTTGGCTCGGGCCTACACGGAATCAACCGGTCGACCATGGCTGGCCACCGCCACACCCGTACTTGCTGCGTAGAAACAGCGACTGCATGCAATCATGCGATCCCAGGACCTGTTTTTGTTATATATATATATATATATATGCTCGATGTCCACCCTACACATTTCCTGTGATTGTGCTAGTACTCCGTGATAAACTCTTAAACCCTCTCTAGTAGGAACCTTCTCAGACCGTCGCATGCACGCCAGGTCTCCAAGAGAGCAACCTAACGAGCGAGCAAGAGTGTCCGCTCATGGGAGAAGTCGCCGCGGAGTTGCTGTACGACATGCCGTCCTTGCTGGCCCGGTCCCGCGCCGGCATGGAAGCCGGCAGCTGCGGCGCCCTGCTCGCCGAGCTCAAGGTGCGCCTTCGATCTCTCTATTTGGTCGCCAACCGTGCATGCGTGTAGTGCTATTGCTTGAGCTGTGATTTGATATGCGGAGAGCGCGTGCGTGCGTGCGTGCAGCAACTGTGGGGGGAGATAGGCAAGTGCCGGGAGGAGAGGGAGCGAATGGTGCGCGAGCTGGAGGCGGAGTGCACGCGGGTGTACCGCCGCAAGGTCGACGAGGCCACCGGCGAGCGGGCGCTGCTGCACCAGTCGCTCGCCGCCAGCGAGACTGAGATCGCCGCCCTCACCGCCGCCCTCGGCTCCGAAAACAGCCCACAGCTCAAGGTAGGCAGGCTGCAGGCAGCAATCTAGTTCTCCTTTTCTTGTTTCTTTTTGTTTTTCCTTTTGCCTACAGTACGTATTTCGAAGAGTGGTGCTGATACATACAAGGTAAAATATCTTTATTTCCAGATTCAGTCAAGTCTATATGTATTGTGTACCTCCAATTTGTGAATTATGGCGGTTTATCGATGCTGCTCAGAGCATTGCAGTGATCAATTTGGTTACTGAAATGCTTATATGTTTGGTGAAACTTAGCTTACAGTATAATAGATCACTTATTTCAGGCTGGTATACTATTTTCTGGTGTCTCCTTCATTAGGTGAACAAATGGACCATGTCGTTGAGCGAGCGGGTGACGTCGGCGACGGCTCTGCTGGAAGAACTGAGGGCGATGAAAGCAGAACGGAGCAAGCAGTTTGCTGACACACGGTCAGAGATCGAGAAGATCACCGCTGAAATCGCAGGGAGGAGCAACGGCAATGAGACTTCCCCCAGGGCCAGCGAGGTGGATGGCCATGATCTGACGATCAGGAGGCTCAATGAGTGCAAAGCACGCTTGTCGAATCTCCAGAAAGAGAAGGTACTGTGGCTGTTACCATCCTGTTTTAATTTGCCAAGAACATGGTTCTGAATCTTCAGAATTTTACTACAACTTTTCATTGGTTGTAACTGGTGAGTGGTACAAGAATTAAAGAAAGTACGGCGCATATATTTCCGACAGACAATAGACTTAGTTTTCAGAAAGAGATAGCCTGCAGGGACTGCTTAACATAAACCCTTCATTAGCATATTTGATCAAGAATTGAAGAAACTACGGTGGATATCTTTTCCGACAAGACAATCGAATTAATTTTCAGAAAGAGATAGCCTCAGGGACTGCTTAGCATAAGCCCTTCATTAGCATATTTAATAAAGAATTATAGAAACTACGGCAATTATATTTTCTGACAAGACTGTAGAATTAAAGGGCCGCTTAAAATAAGCCCTTCATTAGTATATGTAATGTTTAATTTAGTATTCGACAGACCTGTCAACAACTAGGCAGTAGGACATCAGTTTAGTGCCTGTATTGTACATGTTGTTAGTTGGTTCATCAGTCGATTCATACATGCTTTCCTAGCTATTATTGTAGTGATTTTAAAAACTTGCAATATCCCAAGGATTGGGATTTGTGTCTCTCACAATGAAAAAATATTCACGAGCTCTTCTAAAATTTAGTTGAATATATCAACATGTAAGGAGGTGCTTCTATGATCACTATTTAAAAGTTTTATAAATATTAAAGTATGAATGAAGATTGGATAGTGATTAATTATCCCTTTGCTTGCTTCAAAATTTATGCAACTTATATTGAGAGAGTGATGTATAGAAGCACTATTCTACCATGTAGCATCAGTTAATCACTATCTCCGTCAGTCATCTGCAACATCCCATTCTCACCACACACACGCGCACAAGATCCTGCGCATGACGATCACAAACTGAGTAACGATCGACCATGCCTCTGTGCTTGCAGTCCGACCGACTTCACAAGGTTCTCGAGCATGTCACCGAGGTGCATTCCCTGTGCGACGTGCTCGGCGAGGACTTCATAGCGATCGTGAACGAGGTCCACCCAGGGCTGCACGAGACGGATCCCGGCAAGCCGACCAGCATCAGCGACAGCACGCTGAGCAGCCTCTCCCAGGTCGTGGCGATGCTCACGTCAGAGAAGATCAAGCGAGCAGCCATGGTATGCACTTACAATTTTCCCTGCTTCTTCTAATCTGTTGTTGTACATGGCATGCATGCAGTACCAGCTGCTTATCAGACACTGATCAACATGTTCTGCATCGCAGCTGCGAGAAACCGTGGTACCACTGGTCGAGCTGTGGGATCTGATGGACTCGCCTGAGGAGGGAGGCGGTGCTTCAGAAAAGTGACGGCCATTCTGAAGCCTGGCAAAGAGGAGGCTTTGTCTTCCAGTGTGTTATCAATAGCAACCATAAACAAGGTACAGTAATTAACTCTGTTGTCATCAGTAGTACTCAATGTAGTATTGCAGTTGCAATGTCAGTACTGATGGGTTCATTGTGTCGCCTGCGTTGCGAAGACGGAGGAGGAGGTTGACAGGCTGACGAGGCTCAAGGCTGGCCGGATGAAGGAGCTCGTTCTAAAGAGAAGGCTGGAACTGGAGAGCATTTGCAGGAGCATGCATGTTGATCCTGATACAAGCACTGTGCCGGAGAAGTCCATCGCGTTGATCGATTCTGGTATGAGTTCAGGCAGAGTTCTTGTTTACTAACTGAAATGCATTTCAGATGGACCCTTGACTTTAACCATATCAACGCTATTTCTAATGTTAGTGTGACATCTTATTAGGTCTTGTGAATCCTTCTGAGCTCATGGCCAGCATCGACGAGCAGATAGCGAAAGCCAAGGAAGAGCAGCAGTCTAGGAAAGAAATCATGGACAAGATCGACAAGTGGCTACTGGCGTGTGACGAAGAGAAATGGCTCGAGGAGTACAACTTGGTAGGTCCAAATGTTACAAATTAATGTGGATTTGAGTGCACTGAACACTGACTTCTTGGAGCTGAAAACAAGGGATCTGCTTTTTTTTCAGGATGAGAGCAGATTCAATACTGGCATAATTGCACGTCTGAACCTGAAACGCGCTGAGAAAGCAAGGCTTATCATCAACAAGCTTCCAGGTAAATTTCAATAAATATACAACAAGTTAATTCAGAACATGTCAAGGGGAAACAATTCATTATTCGTTAATCTGCAGCTATTGTTGATAACTTGATGAGTCGAACACTCGCATGGGAGAGCGAAAGAAAGAAGCCTTTTCTGTACGACGGGTAAGCTTGTTTCAGTTCTACTACACCAGCATAAGTCATAACATCTCATAGAACTATAGAAGTTGATGAATTGTTGTATTTCTTACCGTATCAAGGCTTGCCTAGTCGCCGTCTTGGAAGAGCACAAGCAAGCCAGGGTAATGCAGGAAGAGGAGAGGAGGCGACTCGGGTAAATAAACATAGTACTTCTTTCTACTGCATTTGGTCGGCACTTGCAAGAACTACTAATGAACAACACTACAATTCACATGAATTCCGAAATGACCGGAAGTAATCTATTTGTTGCAGGAGCAGAAGAAGCTGCGCACTCTGTTCAGCGAGAAGGAGGCGATGCCTCACCTGAAAAGACCAGGCAGCAGCTTCAGCAGGGCGGCGGAACCGTGCAACATGAACCGGAAGAGGGTCGACGCCGACAGGTTCACGTGCCCCGCGCCGTCGGTGCGCAGCAGCGCGTCCAGTGGCAGCGGCGGCGGTCGTTCCGCAGCCGAGCTCGTCAGGCCGCGGGGGGCGGGGCACTGCGGCGAGTTCTTGAACGGCGCTCGGCGGCTCTCGGCGGCGCCGTTCAACTACGTCGCTGTGTCCAAGGGGGGCGGCATGTCTTCTTCCTTGGCGCTGTCCTGAACTCACAAGTCGCAACTGCATACGTACATAGCAAGGTGGTCGTGTTACTCGTGTAAAGTCTAACTGTTGCCTGCCTATGCTCACTTCTTACGTTCTTTTACAGAGAGTTTTTCTAAGAAAGTTCGTGCGTGATAGAAAATTTGTCTATTTCGAAATGTTGTGTTGTTATTGGACAATGTCAATATAATATATTATTTGAGAGTTTTTACTGCACTTGAGAGGTACTATAGTTACAGGTACATTCTTACCAAATTACTCTTAAATTTGTGTTATCTATTACAAAATGCACGGCAAAAATATAATATCAAAGAAAACAAAAATACGAATTTTACGTGAAAAACCTTTTTAGGAAAAAAACCTTGGACGTACAAAAGATATATCATCGTATGAGAAGATATTTATAATGAAGCTCTTACTCTTCCTATAGTGTTGCAAATAATACCCAAAAATAGAAAACATGAAACACGAATTTTACGTGAAAAATCCTTTAGGGAAAAAAATTATGAGCACACAAAGACAATTACTATATAAGAAGATATTTACAATAAAACTCTGTTACTTGCTCCGATTTAATGGAAATCAGTGAAGTGCAAACCAGAGAACCTACACATACATATGCAATTTCCAGAGTATTGACCAGGAGAAAGAAAACAAAAGAAACTTAAAAAAAGCAGACGTGGTCGGCCTTTATTTTTCCACATTGCTGATTTTCAGCATCAGCAGAAAGTTGCTAAGAGCACACCGATGCCTACCATTAAGCTACTAAGGGTCTCATAGCTTCATGTAAACAGAAGTGTACTAAGAATCATGCAAGGAGACTGCTTGCACGAAAAGAATACGTCAAAAGATTTCGGCCTCAATTCAGCGATTTTGACTCTTGACTTTGTTTCCATCTTGACCCTATATTAAGCGTTGATTTACGCTCAACTGGACGACTGTTCTAGTGTCAATTTTCGCCAACATCAATGCCCGCGTCGCCTGGCACCATACCTAGGCGTCATTCTATGCTATCTTCGTCGATAATCTTCTGCTACAGTAGATCATCGTATTACTTATATTAGAGGTGGATTTCATTGTAAATTTAGGCCATTATGCCTATTATTGGTGGCATCGCTGTGGGATTATTGGTGATTTCTTCGACCATCCATCATCTACTATGAGTTACTACGGTAAGATCGGCATATATATAGTTTAAGGTGGTTTTTTCAAACACAATGAGTTAATTTGAGCTATGCTTGATCGAGGTGACTTTAAGAAAAACACAAAGAAGGAGACAACTGAATTTGGTGTTCAATCACTATTTGGATATGTTGTAATTTTGGATCGCTTGCACCACCATTATGAAAACTTTGGCAACAATAATTCATAAGAATTGGTTGACACCTTGATGGTAGTTAGTATTATACTCTCTAGAGTTTTACTGTTTAAAAGTGAAGGTTTTACTCCAATATCAGTTTGAGATAAGTGATTGAAGTGCAAGGAGTTTGCTTCTACGTGGATACTACGACATTGTCCAGTTATTATAGCTCAATATAATTGGTCTACTGCAATTTATACTCCATTAATAGCACGAGAGTTCCTTTCATCTTGATAATTTTACGGGAGCGGTTTCAAACATGTCATGAAGCTTAATTACCTTTGAAGTCGGCAGTTTAACGTACGTGACGACTACACGTGCAAGTTGCTCTTTCAATGAGCATTGTTTGCCGAATTTTGTGTTCCAGGTGGAGCATATGAAATATACATGATATGAGTTCTTCGCTAAAAATCAAGCACCACAGGTGAAGTTTTAGATTATGAAAAGCATTTGAATAAGATTGTTCCAGTCTTTCTTTTTCAGATTAGTCCTTTGGACCTTCGGCACACAAGGTGTTCATGATGATTTGTTTCGAGGAAATTCACGTTATATTTTGGCTAAAATAGGAATTCATCGCAAGGTGGAGATTGTTGAGTTTGAGTGTGATACGAATTCGTTTACTACTCTATCTTAAATCTATTTCTACACGAAGTCTATTATGTACCACTATAAACATGTTCTTGTAGTCCATAGAAACTGCAAGAGTTTCATTGTAAATATCTCCTCATATAGTGATATAGCCTTCAAGTGTTCGTGGTTTTTTCCAAAATGGTTTTACACATTAAATCTATGTCTCCCATTTCCTTTGATCTTATATTTTTGCCGTGTGTTTTCTCCCGTTTCTTTTGATTCTATATTTTTAGCTGTACATTTTGTAACAAGTGATATCAAAACTTAGGGTTCAAGATCCGAACTGCTGCCCCGGGAGGAGGCGACTCCCATAGGCAGCTATAGCATGGCATCTGCGGTACACATAGAATCGACATACATGCGATAACATTATCCTTTGGTACCTCCAATTTTTGGGTTTTTTTTTGTAGTGCTATCTTAATAGATAGCTTGGTACTGCAATGATGATAAAAGGTCTTATGTTATTTTATCATTGACTAGTATAGTGCACTGTGCTAACGCTCTGACATAAATACACACCTTATCAATTAAATGAGAAGATAAGTATGAATACAACACTTAATAATAAAAGAGAATTTTAGAATTTTATATGAATTTAGAAAGAAAAACGGAACTAAATGGAGGTCGAATGGCAAAACGGCACCCAAAAGATTTTAAATCAAGAAAGAGAAAGAAAAAGAATTTTCGATTTTAGATTATTTTTTGTAGCTTCCACAGAGAGCACAGCGTGCTCTCTGGCTTAACCAGCGCAAGGGGAGGAAGGCCGGGGTGGCGGCCGGTCGTAGTGGGTCGGCCTTTGCAGTGCGGCGAGATCGCCGCACCGGCGGCGCTGGGAGGAGTCACGGTTGCGGTGAATTTCGTCGGGAAAGATGACGGTGATGGCTTGGGTTACCTCCAAAATCCGGCGATCTTTTGCAAGAGGAGCACTTGGAGATTTACGCAATGCGATGGGGTGGAGGAGAGCTCGCGGCTTTTATAGCCCGAAACAAGCATATTTATGGAAACCATAATTTGGGATCAAATCAGTTGGGAGGAAATTTTGGCAATAGAGCACGAAATTTGGGAATTAACATCATAGATGGAAAGAGGAGATTTGGTGCGGGATTGATGGAGCTTTGGAGCTTCTTTCTTACTTTAATGGAGGAGGAAGAGAAGAAGCTTCTGCAGTGCAATTGCAGACTAGAAGAAGCTACTGGTGAGTTGCCTTAATTTTTTTAAATATAGAAGGATTTTGAAAAGATAGCACATTAGGTTAAAAATTCTAGAAAGATTCTCAAAAAACTTTCGATTATTTTGTACTTAATAAAATTATTTTCAAAAAATTAAATTATAAATTTGCGAGAACGGCGGTCATGAGGTCGTGACCGAAGAACTCTCGCCGCGTCGGCAAAGCCACCGATGACGACCGTGGAGCCATTGCGGACTTGTGTTCTCCGCATGCTGCCCCATCTCGGTTTCCTTTTTCAAAGACGTAATGTATGGTCCTTTCCTTTTCGAGACGTTTGTTTCCTTTTCCTTGATTCCAAGACGTTTGTTTCCTTTTCTTTGTTGATGTTGGGGCGAGGAAGGTGCATTGTGGGCTACAAGCATGATTTCGGAAAAATATGGGAAAATAAATGCGCTCGCCACCATTTGGATCCGCAAGGAAAAGAAGATAAAATTAAATGATGCTTTCGCCGGCATTGGTTTCATGAGAAAAATTGAAAAAAATTAAGCAAATACTCACAGACGTTGGTTCCTTAGATAAAAATAAAACAAAATTCAACGCTCTTCGTATGCTTGTTGAAATTAGGCTCTATGGGGCTAGATCCGTAAAAAAGTCTCGAGAAGGGTCATATTCGGAAAAAAATACGATCATAATGCCAGGATAATAAAAAATTTAAGTCTTGTTTCTTTGCATGTGGATCCTCTCTATTTATTTCCTTGTTTGATTCACCCTCCTTCCAAATATGTAGTACGTACAATTTTGGCAAGTAAAAAATTCAAGTCTGGTTTTCTTGCATGTGGATCCTCCTTATTTATTTCCTTGTTTGATTCGCTCTCCTTCCAAATATGTAGGTGGGGGAGGTCTGTTGTGGGCCACAGGGATGATTAGACATACTAAATAATGGTCATCGGATGTGGGTGAGTAAAGCGAGGAAAGATCGAGGCGTTCATTTTGATGAATGCAAGTTTCTGGGGACGTTTTGCTGGGTGGACGAACATTGGGCCATCTCTAATGAGGTGCATTATTTAGGGTGGACGTAGGAAAAATTACTTAGGTACATTATAAAGGGGTATAGATTAGTGGTACTAGATATTTCCACTGTACGTTACAAATAGGCGAAATTGCACAGCTAGGCCCATCCAGTAGCCATGCGACATGGCGCGTCCCGGGACACGGCCCGCAAGCAACGGTCACCTCGTGCGAAGCATGGCGGCCACACCTAACTAGTGCGAGGAGCGGGGTCTTAGAGTTAGCATGGCAAAAATAGGAGATACAAGATTGAACGTGAAAAAACTCTTATAAAAAAATCACGAAAAATAATCTACTATAATAGTTTAAACATTACATTACAGAGTACGGCTTATAGAGTCAAAAGAGTCCTAGTTTTTTAAGACTTGAATTAACAACCTATTTAGATAAAATCAAAATATATGATAAGTTTAAATATTGAGTTATCTCTAACAAACCTCCCTTTAACTCAAAATCCGTAATGATATTGTCTTCGAAAAACCTCGAAGGGTAATAATGCACCATGAATACAAGTGTATTAAAAGTCAAAAGGACTACTAAACAAAGAAGATTGGAACTGTCAATCCAAACACTTATAGTGCAAAAGACAAAGACTAGAACAATCTTATCCAAATGCTTCTGATGAAGCAAGATTAAGCAAACCGCTAGAAGGTAGTGAAAAAGACTAGAACAGTCAATCCAAACACACAGCTATAAAAAAAGCAGACGAAGAAATCTAGATCTTCAATGATTCAAAACCCCAGTAAAGTCTGAGACTGTGTAACTGACGTCCTGAAACAAACGCTCAATCATTAAACCGCATAAGCCAAAACATCACCTATTTTGCTAGATAGATAGCAAAGAACACATAATATGAACTTTTGACATGCTCCACCTAGAACATAAAAGTCGGCAAATTGTCTACTAAAGATCCATAACATAGTTAACATAGTTGAAACTGCTCCTCCAAAAATATCAATATGAAGAAAAAATTCTCGTGCTGCCAATGGAGTATAAATTGCAGTAGACCCCTTATATCAAGTAAAGACAACAAAAACATCGTTGTAGTATCTACGTAGAAACAAACTCCTTTTTGCACTTTAAACATTCATCTCAAACTAACATTAGAGCAAAATCATCACTAAAAAACTCCGAAGAGTATAATACTACCATCAAGGTGTCATCAAATTCCAAACTAACGTTACTAAAACCTCTATAATGGTCGCGCAAGCTATCCAAATTGCAACACATTCAAACAGTGATGAAAAACCCAAATCAGTTGTCTTCTCAAGTGACATATTTTTTTCTTCTCCAAAATAGACGATGAAACGTCAAAGAAACCGATGATGAAACGTCGATAAATTGCCAAAAATCTGTCAATGATAAATCTCATATGAATACTTCCAATAATAAGTACAATGGCCTAAATTGCAAAAGAAATATGTCAAGAATATGCATAATGGCCTAAACTATACATGAATTCCATCAATAATATGTATGACAGCTTGAATTTGCGATGAGAAATCCGTCAATAATAAGCACAAAATAATAGGCATAAAAGTCTGTATCTGCATTGCAATGAAATACCGCCAATCATATGGCCCAAGAGCCAAAAATAGAAGCTTAAGTGCTAGATGCCGGAGTTGGAAGCTGTAAGCCAGAATTCTAGATATCAATATGGCTATGAGATCTATTTGGATATGATAGCACTTGTTAGGGCTCTCATACTACTTGTTAGGGTTAGCGTAGTAAAAACAGGAGACACAAGATTTAACGTAGAAAAACTCTTGCGGAAAAAAACCATAGAAAATAATCCACTATAATGGTTCAAAGATTACATGTACAGGAGTACGGCTTATATAGCCAAAAGAGTTCTGTTTATTGATGATTTGGACTAATAATCTATTTAGATAAAATCAAAAGATATGATAAGCTAAGATATTGAGTTATCTCTAACACGGGACGACTTTCCC
The DNA here is from genome assembly GCA_036346275.1 of Otatea glauca. Taxonomy (NCBI): domain Eukaryota; kingdom Viridiplantae; phylum Streptophyta; class Magnoliopsida; order Poales; family Poaceae; genus Otatea; species Otatea glauca. Next base: position 78,988,328 of record CM070715.1, on the reverse strand, counting down.
TGTCTTCGTGGAGACCAACGCGCGGTAGCACAAGACTTTCGGGTTGCGGCGACGGAGAGCCTCGTGCTCGGTATCTTCACGAACGGCGTACCAAACCAACCCCTCCCCCCGGCCAAGCGCGGCGGACTAAACCGGACAATGGCGAAGGACGCCGACCGCATGCTCCGTCGCGCTACCGCTCGCCAAAGCAATGGCGCAAACGTCCTCCGAGTTGCGTTGCGCGTAAGTGCTTGTGCTCGATTTTGCACGCACTACTATAGAAAAGGCTGTCACAGACGGTTCGCAAACCACATCACAGACGGTTTTGTAAACCGTCTGTATCAAAGTGTCAGTGATGACAAAGAGTCATCATAGACGGTTTTACAATCGTCAGTGAAAAAACTTATCACAGACGGTTCCAAAATGGAACCGTCTGTGATGAAGTTATCATTCCAGACGGTTCTAAGGAATAACCGTCTGTGAAGATCCCATCATCACAGACAGTTCCGTTTGAGATGGCGACCTCATCACAGAAGGTTCCAAAATGGAACAGTCTGTATCAAAGTGTCAGTGATGACAAAGAGTCATCACAGACGGTTTTACATTCGTCAGTAAAAAAACTCATCACAGACGGTTCCAAAATGGAACCGTCTGTGATGAGGTTATCATCCTAAACGGTTCTAAGGAATAACCGTCTGTGAATATCCCATCATTACAGACGGTTCCAACATGAAATCGTCTGAGATGGTGACCTCATTACAGACGGTTCCAATTAGGAATCACTGACGGTTCCAAAATGGAACAATTTGTTATGGTACTACATGACAGACGGTTCCAAATTTGGAACCGTCTGTGATGTTAATTTTGTATTTTTTACTAAATTTTAATTTATTGTCTAGCCTCAAGAATTGCTAGCCATGCCCTCTGAAACAAAAGGCAGCACACAGCAACAGCAGCATATTATTACGACATATATTTAAAAAATGAACTCCAACCACATGTTACACCACATACAGCATATCCATTTCATAAATTCAGATCGCACGTTATAACATATGTACAGCGTATCCATTTTAGAAATCAACTCACATATATAGTAACTATTTGGATTCAGAACTACAAATGACAAATTCACAACATAAGATTCACAAATTAATTAATTCTGAATGCATGGTAAGTAACAAATTTACAACTCATCAGTTGAGCCCTGAGTAGCATCTGCTCTTTGCATGTAAGACCTCACGCAGCAAGAAAGCAAAGAGGTGTCCTCGAATACTTAGCAGGTTAGCCTTTTCCAATGCAGATTTAGCGCATTGCCAAACCTGTCGATGAGAAGATTAAAATCTTACGTGAATATAAATTGATAAGTGCAGACAATTGTTACATGATTGACAGATCTCTGTATTATTAGTATTGTGTGAATCAACGAGGAACGGCGGAACCGCGGGGTAAGTGGGCGCAAGCTTGCACGTAGTGCATGTATTGTGCGCTCAGCTAGCCACACTACGATTTCTTACAGTCGTACGTGTACCTACGTCAACGTGTGTTATCCTCTCCAAATGGCGGCCGGTCAGGGTGGAGCGACGATGGAAAAGGAGCTAGGTCCTCGATCTACTCCTGGCCGTAGGAGAGCAGCGGTGCGCGTGCGGTGGCGCTTGCACTAAGGCGCATGCGGGTAGTGCTGTCGGCCAACGTCATATTTTTGATATTTTTCGGACAGGACTTAGTGTGCTGTAGACTTTGGAGGTGCAAGAGTGATAATATGCAACGGATAAACAGGTAAAGTTACTTGTGCTCGGCCAGTGTTGGCCTATGTTGCAGAAAAAAATAACCGTCCAAGTTTTCTAATAGCCATTTTTTTCGTTGCATGCTATCGTTGGTTGAAAGAGGGATTCGTACCGTCGGCTTGCCTTGCTCCAATCATACTACCTTTATTATATTTGTCAGGAGAGCTATGTCATGTCGGAGTCTGTGTATAGAGCACCCCGGTGAAATTTTGTTTTGCGTCTGGGTCTTCGTTGCGGCGAGCTCGCCACGCCACGGTCTTTTCGGAGACTTCCACGCTGCGCACTGTCCTTAATTTATTTATATAAAACTAATAGGATATCCGGCCTAAGGGGGTGCCATGTCAACGGCTACGCAAAAAAGTCTCTAAAAATTGAAATTATGTTTAGATCCTTTCATCAGCTTTTTTGAGAAAAAAAATCCTCATAGTTTCACAAAATCGTTTATGACTCCGAAAATTATGTTTAGGTCCTCCCTGACTCTTTTGCATGAAAGCCCATGTGGTTTGCATCAATTTGTGAAGAGGCCCTACGTATGTGATTTAACATGGAAGCCATACGGGTTTCGGTAATTCTCAAAAGGACATGTGTCCTCTAGCAATTTTACACGTAATCCCTTGGGGTTCGAAAATTTACAAAAGGTCCTTCGCGATTTTACACGAAGACCCGGAGTTTTGAAAATTCGACATATGCCGTCCGACGCGACGTAGCTCGTAAACCCATCTAGTAAAGGCTAAAGGCAATGTATATTGGTTCACGAGAAAAAGCAAAGAGGTCGGGACCAGTAAATTAAATGTTATATGCATCGTCTCTCGATATAAGTTACATAAATCTTATAGCAAACGAATAAATAAGTAATCACCGTCTACTATTAATTAATGCTTTAATATTTATGTAATTTTTAGAAAATAATACATGAAAGCACCTCTCCGAGAAGAAATGTAATAAACCATTATTTACGTGCCGAAGCGCTCGATCGGAGCCATCTTTCCTGAACCGGACGGATTAGATAATTAGATTTCTCCAATAATAACGTATTGTGCTCCAATAATAACGCAATGGCAGAGGATAGATTCCCCAAAAGAGGTAACTGATGGAACTATGGAAGTCATCAGACGAAACCACTATTTTCCAATATAAAAATCAAAGTAGAAACTCTTTATTTAACAATCCACTAGAGCCTGGTATTGCATTCAACGAACCAATTAGTACGTGCACATCGAACTTTAAGAGCATCCTTGGCACAAAGGTGGCGTAGAAACTAGTACTAGTGAAATTTGAGCTCTTAGTCATCACTAATTGTCTGTGCTAACCGGAAAAACAAATAGGAAAGAGCATAGATGGACATACACACAGCACAATCTATTAATTGAGTCGCATATAATTGACAAAAGGCACGTTACTGCAATCAAGACACATTAATTGTAGAAAGGACTTAGAAAACAACCTTTTTTTTCCTAATTGATATGTTCATAGAGAAGGGATATGGGTATATTGGCTATACTAGTGCAAATTAAAATTTTCACCACGTAAACCAGAATGCTAAGTAAGTGAGAGATTATGGATCGTTACCATCAGACGCATAGTGGAACGAAAGGAGAGTTGAAGTAGCCCGATTTAACGTAGCACATGTCCTGGAGTAGTGGTTAAACGTGCTCGAGCAATCGTCCCAACCAGCGCCGCAGTAGCAGCAACGTCTCTACCGAAGTCCACATGTTCGGGAAAGAAATGTCATACGTCGGTGTGCTAGCACCAAGATGCACAACATGGCCTAAGCGATGACAGTTAGGGTTTTCGATAGGTGCAGTGATACAGCCGTTGCATCCCTTAGCCTCCCTTTATATAGTCTCTCGGTGGAACCCTACGTTAGGAGCCTAACCAAAGTGCAAAGCCCACTTGACCCATTAGTGATGAATCCAGTCCGAACCAATGTATTCTAACCCATTAAGTGTGTGATTCTATAGGTTCATGCATATTCGGCCATGGCCCAGAAGCTCGTTTTAGCCCAAAAGTCGACAGCGGCCTCTAGTAGGGTATATCGACTTACAAATATATATAAAGTTCATATTGAACGAACCTATATAGTGCTCATGTACCGATCCATTTGCCTCACAATACTAGATCGAACTCAAGGGGAGAAACATGCCATCCTATGATAGCTCGATCTTTCACTCGTTCTATGGTAAATTACTCAGTTGTAATTGACTCCTCAATGGTATTTGGTATGGTCATGCACTTCCTTAATCCAACCACATGGTCCACATCGAGAGGCCCATAGATATCTCTCCATTTATATAGCAGGGACAAATTTTATGTTGATCGTTCATATTCCTCTGTATGTTTTATAGTAAATTCGAAAGCTACCTTTATGACTACCTAGTTACGAAGTAGCGTTTGGCAACATCTAAGTATACTATTACACATGTAGGAAACTATGGCAATCTCCGGTCTAAGGATCCCACATATACTATGTATGAGACCAACTGATGACACTTACGGAATATAACAATTACCACAGTGTCTCATGATGGATCACTCCAACACTATATTCTCCAACATGTGTCCATATTATTAATTTTGATATCCCTATATCTATGATCCGTAAAACATGATTATCAATCAATATATATGCTGATCTATAAATTACAATTATTTCACATGATGATATAAAGTCAAGAATAATTTAAAATAATATCAAAATATGAATAAGGAATTTCACAAATAGGTCACGTAGTTGTTGATCAATACTAATTATATTTATGAGACACAATAACCATATTATTCAATAAAACATAAATACGATACAATGATCTCTGCGACTGTCTCAAGAACATATCACTAACACGTACACACATTTAGGCACCAACTTATTCATCGTAACATGGAGCCACGAAGAATCCACACTTACACATCCATCACATCCGTGAGACGATCGAGTAAAGCAACATTGCGTAGGTGCGTTACATGACGGCCGTATATTTAGGACTTCACGAGCAGTTGGCCCCGGCCGCGGAGCCATTCCGGCCGCAGTAGTTGAGGAGGAGGGGGACGTCGAGCGACAGGTTGATGGGGATGCCGAGGACGTTGAGCTTGATGGCGGCGCACAGGCAGCCGACGACGTCGAGGTCGACGAGCTGCCCGAGCAGTGGGCAGCACTTCTGGTTCGACGGCACGTTGATCTTGAGCTTGAGCAGGACCAGCACGTCGGCGCACACCTTGAGATCGACCAGAGCGTTCGTCGGGCACGGGTTGCCGCCGGACGGCGGCGCCGGGCTCTGGCCGCGGGCAACGGCGAAGAAGAGGAGGTTCAGGGCGAGGAGGACCGCCTGAAAAGCCGTAGATTTGGAGGCCATCTTTGCTGCAAGTTCAGACGTGGCAGCGTAGCTCCGATCTTGTTCGATCTGTGCTGAAAGTTTGGACGTGGTAGTGCAACCCTGATCTTGTTTTAAGTGTGCTTGCTGCTTGCAGGCTGGGATGGTTCTTTCTAGTATGGCTGGTGTGGAAAATTTATAGACGAATCCATCTACATGTATGGATTTGATGGTGGTGTAAGCTTAAGGTGCCCACAAGATATTTCTCGCTAGCTCCACTGGTGCATGCTCGTGTGTACATGAAACGAGTAGAGACGGCAAGTTTCTGCAAAACAAAGATATCTGGTCTATAACAGTAGATTTCACAGAGCTATAGATTTTTTTAGAATTAAAATTATCTAAAAACTATAGTTTTTAGCTTCTATTTCACATAAATACAGATTTTATGATAACTTTCATTACAAAACTACAGGTTTCAGGATTGATCATTTCTTATAACGGGTTTGACAGTGTAAATCCACGTAACAACCTTACATGCGAGTGAAACGGGAAATAGGAGCATGTGTGACTGCTACAGGGTTTCAAAAACTAACGATCGCTCAAAAATCGCGGTTTTCGACCTTACTGCTGCAGTTCGAGATTCAAAACCGGTTGGTAAACCGGTCTAATTAAAAAAATTAAAAAATTTATGCGACATAAATCGCTCGAAATCCGTTGAAAACCGCTCAAAAACCAGCTTTAAGGAACATTCAATTGGTCATTTGATCGGTTGGTTTTTCGGTGAAAACCGAACGGTTTTTATTTTTTTGAATTTTTTTTTCAAAAATTTTGATTTCTTAACCTTCGGTTTCTGACGATTTTGCAGCGGGTTTTCTCGATTTTCGAATTTCAAGCGGTTTTTTCAAAAACAGTTTTTTGAACCCTGGACTGTTATATGGGTTCATGCTGTCAGATCCGTTATAAGAAACGGTTAATTCTAAAACCTGTAGTTTTATGATATAAGTTCTCCTAAAATCTGTAATTTTGTAAAATAAAAAATAAAATATATAGTTTTCTAATAATTTCTATTTAGCATGGTTTGGTTTTCGCAGACGGAGTATACTGGGGAACTTTACAACTCAACGAGCACCGCATGCCAAAAGAGGGCCATCCAATACTGACAGCTTTCCGTTGTAGGTACATACGCTGCCGCACAAACACAACGTATGGTTCGTTCCAAAGCAACTAGCCGACATCCTGCACAACACAACCGCGTAACCACCATTTGTTTCGGGGCTTCAAAAGGTGAATTGATTGCCACTGATCGATCGGTGTGATCAACCGAGACCAGATTCCCGTTATAGCCAGGAAAGTTTCGTCGAAGGATAATCGAGTGGATCGCAGGGTTTATGATGTGATCAAATCAGGGGACAATCTTTTTTGACATATATTTTCACCTAAGTAAATCTCGTCTTGTATTTCTCTAACACCCTGGTTGGTTCGTAGAATTGAGCAAGGAACTGAGGAATTTGAATTAGTCTTACTCAATTTCAGGCGTTTGGATGCTCTTTAGAATTGGAATTGGAATTGGAATTGGAGTCCATTTCCATCGAATTGGAGGATAACTAAAACAGTTTTCCTACGGTTCAAAGGGGTTTAGCTCTAATCATTAGAAACTGAGAACACAGCTCTCATGAAACATATCCGCCTCCACTACATCTCCTTTCTTCTCTCAGGCAAGACGGCGGCCACCACTGCCGTTGCTGGCTGCGAAATCCCGTCGCCGCTAGCGAGCTCCCACCGTCGCTAGCCTCATCCCATCGACCACTACCACCACCAGCAAGATCACGATGACTGCCACGGCCAGATCCACGATCATGATCCACCTGCGAGACAACATTTGTCGTCGGCAAGCTCGCAATGATACACATAGTATTTACCAAAAATATGATACATATAATTGAATAATGTCTTACATGCATACAAGATTACAAAATATGTGATTAAAATTAGAATTGTATTTTACATGTTTTCATGCCCTCTTCACTAACCTTCAAGAAAACATCTTGCTCAACAAATATGACTAAACAATCATTTAAGAATTGATTGCTTATATTATTTCTTAACAAGTTCTTCACAAGATTTATAATAGAAAATATTCTTTCAATACTACATTTGTCGCCACCTATAGGAGAAATACCAATTTGAGAAGTAAGAACAACAATTTGTAAATTACATGCTTTTTGGTTTCAACAAGTTTAACAGAAAGCAAGAAATCACCGTTCACCAAATCGGAATCAACTTAATCAAAAGAATCGAGCCATCGAGAAGGTCAGGGCACAGGAAGACTTATTCACTTACAATTTACATTTCTCGTGCCTCTACCGGTTTGCCTGTCTGCCTCACGAGCGACTGCGGTGCTTGACGCCATCGTGCCACGCCACGTGCTCGGCCCGCACCGCATGTCCACACCACATGCATCGCGCCCGCGCCACCTATCGTGCCTCGTGTCCGCATGGATTGGGGAATTCTTGGGATTGGCTGATTAGGGTTTGGGGCTGAGGAATGAGGAGCAAGCAGGCCTGGAACTAGAGAGAGCCGAATAGTGGGAGTAGTTGGATTTGATAGGCTGATCTTGAGTAAGCTTTTGACAGGCTAAATGGATAGCGGTCCACTAAATATATAGTCTAATATTATGATCTGATCCTACAGAGTTTTCATAATTTTTAGGGATTCTGACACCCCCTCAGTTCGACCCATGGTCTCCACTCAACATCCAGATCCGGAAGCCCTCCACCTCACACAACTCCCGTGAGATCTGTTCCTTCGCCGGCGTCCCCTTTCCTGCTCATCACCCACAAGTATCCTCATCACCGGCAAGTCAAGGGAGCAACGGGGAGGAAGATGAGTTCGCTGGAGTCCGACGAGGTCGAATCCGACGGAGGTTGACATTAGTGTTGTGGATGTGAAGAGGATCAAACAGAGTTGTGATTCCGAGTGAGAAGTTTCTTTGGCAACCAAACGTGAATTAGAATTGCCATAAGAGTTACAATTTCAAAGTTACGAAATCTTTGAAAACAAAACCAAAAAAAAATCGAATTGTAGCTCAATTCCAATTCTACCTGAAATTGAATTAGGACAATTTCACACGTCATATTTATCTGCTTGAGCTGGGTCGCCACACTCCACACCAATCTAGCCCAGCAACCACACGCGTACGACCGCGTTGGCCCGCTTTGCTTTTCCTTTTTCAGAGGACGTTAGGAAGCTTTACTCGGCCGATCTCCGCTGTTCGACCTCGCCGCCCAAGATGAACAAGTGGGCAGCAGCAACAACTAAGCCCACCAGATCTTTGGTTTTGCCTTGGTACTATCCAATGTGAGTGCAAAAAGTGCACCCTCTTCCAAACACGAGGTAGATCAATCTATCGTAAAAAATTGAAATATAAATTCAATATACACAAAGAGAAATAAAGAAGGCAAATCCTCCTGAAAATGAAACCGAAAAATAGAAAGAGAAAGATAAACGATAGAGCTACTATTCATTAAAATTTGTCTTTTTTTTGTTTCTACTAATATACGACGTCGCACTTTCAGTTAGAGTTTTGTAGCATGCTTGATTGCGTCATAACTTACCAAACCAATTTTTTCCTTGAAAATTTTGTGATCATCTGTATCGTGTTTCAAAGAAGATAATGGATGCATCAAAAGTTAGGGCGCACTAGATATACCCTTGTGAAGACATTAATGACTATTTTAAAAATATCTAAATCTCGAGAAAATCTTAAAAAAACTCCTATTTTCAAACAGTCTCTTCCTGATCACGATATTGTAAATAGGCTTGCCGTGCCCTCCTACTCCTATGTGTATTAAATCTGTGGAGGGACCGATATCAAAATAAGAAGACATATGATCACCTTTCGCCTCCTTACTCACCCATTCTCACTCTCTACTTTCCCTCGTATTAATTTGATCCATTCTCGGTCCATGCTGGTCAATCTCATCTTCAAGCAGCACCGACGCAAGGCACATGTAGAAAGAGAGATGGGGGATTGAAGACGACGAGGCTGATGTACAAATTGAGGCAACGAATAGACAATAAGCATCTGAACGGTGACGGCTTATGGCAAGGGTGGCGACATTCGGCAAGCACCTAGTGTTCACATCTGATGCATTATTATTATTTATCGGCATCGATTCTTGTACATAGGTCAACTTGAAGAAATCTTTTCTTTAGCATCGATGTCTCCAATGATTTGAATATGTTAATCTCTACTCAATCTCCATTTAGAATCGGTTTTCTGACACATTGCAGATGATCGTACCTTCGGAGACATCCGATAAAACTGAAGATGGCCTTGCCTAGAATCATGAGATGGAAAAAAAAATAAAAACCGGAGTTATGTTTAGCAACACAAGAATCCCCCTCTGGCTCCCATAGTTCGATCGGTTTCGTTTGACGGGGGTCTCTAGTGGGCCCGAGGTCAAAGTCCCGAGTCAGCCAAAGATCAAAGAGGCCCCGCTGGGCCCCACGCGTCAGTGGGTGTTTCCAGCTATTGCTCTCGACTCGAGGCGCATGCTAGTTCTTCCAAAAATCTGAACACCTTTTCACGCCCCGGCTGGGCCGCACCCCATTCTTGCCCTGCTCTTCCCTTTCATTCCTTCCATTCTCTTCTCTCCATTCCTTCCCTTCCTTCCGACCTGTCAGGATCGGGCTAGAACTAAATCGATCGGCAAGCATGTAAACTGAAGAATAGAAGCGAAGGAGAGGTAGAACTCTACAGATCGATAGAGCTAACAAACTACTCTACAGACTGAGAGTTGTTGGAACAAATTTGATTCCTTTTACTTTTTCTCAGCGTTTGGCTTATAAGCATGTGTCTGTTTTACAGTAGGTAACTCAAAAATTAACTTTACCACCAACAGTAAATGAAAATATAATTACAGCACTTTGTAATTACTAATTGTTTTATAAGCCACTAGATGCTGCTTAACGTTTTCACCATCTCGCATATCTGCCGTCCACTTGATTAAGTGAAGTCGCCTGAGTCTCTTTTCCACTGCCGACTTCTTCTCTGAACAAGTTCTTTTCGACTGAATTCCTGAACTCTGATTAGCTATATTTGAGCTCTTGACATTTCCCCCTCGTTAGCATGTTTCTTGTCCTCAAGGAACGAATCCTGGGAAAGTCTGTTGCATAAATGTCACATCCTCCCACGTAACATCTTCAGGAGCCAAGTTCATCCACTGAACCAGCCATTGTGCAACTGGAACCCCTTTTCTGGGAATCAACCTCCTCCTCAGTACCACAACTGGTTCTGCTTTGATTTGCCCCTTCTCAGTAACCAATGGCACTCCTGCTAAAGGCAATGCTCTTGATCCCAAATGCTTCTTCAGCTGACTAACATGAAACACCGGATGTATGAGTGCATTTTTAGGTAATTGCAAGCGATATGCTACCTTTTCAATCTTTTCAAGCACTCTAAATGGGCCATAAAACTTTGACCTGAGTTTGAGTGAAGCCCGAAGGCCAAAAGCATTCTGATGATACGGTTGTATCTTCAAATATACCATTTCACCTACTTCAAACACTCTTTCTGATCTGAGTCTGTCAGCAAAATACTTAATCCTTTCTTGTGACTGCTGCAGATTCTGCTTAAGCCCTTGAATCATCTCTTCTCTTTGTTTCAAAGTAACCTTAGCTTCTTCTGATACACTGCATGGGATAAAGAATTCTCCCACTTGCGGTGGCGATAACTATAAAGAACCTGGAAAGGAGTACATTTCAATGAGGTGCGATATTTGGTGTTATACCACCATTCTGCAAATGGCAGCCAAACATACCATTCTTTAGGTCTTTGAAATGCCATACACCGCAAATACGTTTCAAAGCATTGGTTTACCCTCTCCGTTTGGCCGTCGCTTTGCGGGTGATATGTTGTGCTCATTATGAGAGAAATGTTCATCGCCTTGACCACTTCGGTGAAGAACTTGCTAGTGAATATCCGGTCACGGTCTATGACAATAGCAACAGGGAAACCATGAAGCTTCAATATGTTGTCTAGGAATGCCTGCACTACCTGTTCCACTGTGAATGGGTGCGCCATGCCGACAAAATGTGCATATTTAGTTAGGCGATCAACCACTACCAGCACAACGTCTCTGCCATGCGACTTTGGTAGAGCTTCTACAAAGTCCATCGAGATGAGTGTCCACGCCATCTTAGGTATTTCTAATGGATTCAGTAACCCAGGAATATGCACATGCTCTGCCTTTGTGATCTGACAAACTGGACACTTAGCCACTAATTGTTCGATATCATTCCTCATTCTAGGCCAATAGAAAAGTTTCTTCACCCTGTGATATGTGGCTCTAACTCCGGAATGTCCACCGAATTTTGATGCATGAAAGTCAGTCTCAATCTTCTGCCTTAAATTTCCCTTTTCTCCCACATAAATTCTTCCTCTATATCTTAACAATCCCGCTCTTACAGTGTATTCAGCATTTGGCCCAGTGGACGTTTGCGCCTCCCTCAACATCTTCTTACTGCACTCATCATTAATGTAGCTATCCTTGACATCTAGTACCCATTCTGGAGAAATAGTAGCTATGGCCTGACAGGAAACTTCTGATACATTTGGAGATTGATCCCTTCTGGACAAAGCGTCAGCTGTCAAATTTTCTTTCCCCTTCTTATACTCAACTTGATAATCAAACTCAAGTAATTTAAGTAATAGCTTGTGCTGAATTCCCTCAGTTATTCTTTGAGTTGTAATGTACTGCAAGCTTTTTTGATCAGTCCGAATGATTAATTTCCCTCCCCAAAAGCAGCGTCTCCACTTCTTTAAAGCTTCTAGGATGGCCAATGCTTCTTTATCATATACAGATTGTGCTGCTGCCTTTGGTCCCAGTGCTTTGCTGAAATATGCGATAGGTTGTCCAACTTGCATCAATACTCCTCCTATTCCTGTCCCGCAGGCATCTATTTCGATCACGAAGGGTTGGCTGAAGTTTGGAAGTCCAAGGACTGGACAACTGGTCATCACCTTCTTGAGTTCCTTGAATGCTCTTGTCTGTTCTTCTCCCCAATCCCAAGCGTCCTTCTTTAGCATATCAAACAATGGTTTGCAAATTTTCCCATAACCCTTCACAAATCGTCTATAGTAGCCCGTCAACCCTAGAAATCCCCTCAACTATGAGACACTTCTGGGTTTTGGCCAGTTGAGAACATCCATTATTTTCTTGGGGTTGGTTGCAACACCTTTTCCATTGATGATGTGTCCCAGATACTCCACTTGAGTAGTGGCAAAAATGCACTTGCTGAGCTTCACCTTGAGATTGTTTTCACTCAATATTCTTAATACTATTTTTAATAACTCCTTGTGCTCACTCCTGTCTTTACTGTACACCAGGATATCATCAAAGAAGACCAAGATTCCCTTTCTCAAGTAATCAGCAAAAATAGTGTTCATTAAAGATTGGAATGTTGCAGGAGCATTAGCCAAACCAAATGGCATTACCAGGTATTCGTAGTGGTTGAAGGATGTTATATGGATGTCTGCCTCCTTCATTCTAATTTGGTGGTAACCTGATCTCAGGTCCAGCTTTGTAAATATCTTTGCTCCGTGAAGCTCATCCAACAAGTCTTCAATCACAGGCATGGGAATTTATTCTTTATCGTCATCGAGTTGAGCTGACGGCAATCCACACACAATCTCCACGATCCGTCTTTTTTCCTGACCATTACAGCTGGGGCCGCATAAGGACTGATGCTCTCTCTGATCTCCTCATTTTCTAGTAGTTGTTTGATAATACTCTCCATGGCTTCCTTCTGGTAATGGGGAACTTTGTAAGGTCGGAGATTTGGAGGCTTAGCTCCCATCTTCAAGTGAATTGAGTGGTCACACTCCCTCTGTGGTGGCAGTCCCTTGATCTCCTTTGAAACTTCAGCAAACTGTTGCACTATATCTTCAAAGTCTGGTGGAATTGTTCGGTCTGTGTCTTCCTCAACTTCAGATAAAAACTGCACTTGAATTATACATTCTAACACTCCCTTTCTCATCATCTTCTCCAGTTTAACTGCATTGATGTTACAGTTCCTTGATGGACTAGTGTAGTCTTGGAAATGAATCACTTCATTCTTTTTGTTGATTGACAGCCTCCGTTGCCTCAGGTCCAAACTAATAGGGCTATGTTCAAAAATTCAGTCAACTCCCAATATGATATCATAATTCTTCAATGGTAGCAGATTAAAAGAGTTCCTGAATTGAATAACTCAAATCATTTATCATTGCATCACATTGTAACTCTCCCCCTCCAGCTACTGCTACTTTCTTCACTGATCCATACTTCAAAGGCCAATTTGCTTTTAGAGCTAGTTCATAATCAATGAAGGAGTTGGTGCTACCACTATCAATTAGGGCTAAGGCTTTTACCCCTCCAATATTGGTAATCAAAGCAAATGTAGACATTTCCACAAATCCCTTAGCTGCATGTAGAGATATATGCATCAACTGTTTTGAACTTTGCTGCTGAGTTCTTTTTTCAGGACTGCCAGGTGCTATCACAAAGCCATTGTCCACCCCTAGTTCCACGTCCTCTGCAGCCTGCATATCTTCTTCCTCTTCTCCTCTAATTAACAAGGCATGAAGTGCTTTCTTAATTTTGCACTTATGGGAGGGACTCCATGGCTCCTTACAATACCAGCAAGGATTTTGCTCCTCTCTTCATTTCGATTATGGTTGGCACCATCCGCATTTCTCTGGTTGCTTGACTTGTTCCCCAACTGACTAGCCCTGTTGTTGTTACCTCCAAACTTGTTTCTATTAAAATTAGCTGTCAGTTGACTCTTTTTGGCTGCGGAGGATTTCTCATAAACTCTAGCGTACAAATATCCTTCCATCAACCCTTGAGGTCTTTGTCCACTCACATCATGTTTGATGTCACTCCTCAGGCCCCCAATGAAACAGCTCAACAGGAAATGTTCTTGTAAGTACGAATGATCTCTCTTTACCAAAGCAACACACTCTTCAAATTTGTCAATATAATCTGATATTGTTGTCTGTTGTCGTATGTTCTGCAGTGCTTCAACTACTTTGTGAGTCGACATGTCAGAGAATCGATCACTAATCATCGCGCCGAACTGAGGCCAGGTCAGTAGGCAGCTATGAATTCCAACTCCTTTGAACCAAGTCGCGGATCTTCCAGTCAAATGTGCGGAAGCCAAATTAACCCACTGATCCAATGGAGTACCCGATATCGCAAAGAACTTTTCACATTGTTTCAACCAATTTAATACTCCATCACCTTCAAACAATGGTATCTCCAGCCTTGGACTGTTAGTGTTAATCTTGTTGTTAAAATAATCGTACACGTTAGAACTGTGTACACGCATGTGTTAGTTTTAGTTTTGGGTTATCTAGTCGCTTGCATGGTGTTTAGACTAGTTGGTTATTTAGCTTGCATGCATTAGACTAGGATCAAGTTAATTAGCTTAAGCATGCATGCGGTGTCGTGTCCATGTATACGGTGGTGGCCAAGTCGCATAGAAGCGCGGAAAAAGCGGATCAGTTGCTTGGTGGCAAGCGGCGATAGCCAGGTCTTACGGTGGCGTGGAAAGTGGAGCGGCCTGCACACGTCTCGGAGGCAGCGCGAGGGCGTTGTGGCGGGAGAGCGTGCGCGCGTCGTGGGCGCCTGATGCCGTGCAGCCTGCGCATGTGTCTATATAATCATGTACGTGAAAGGCTTCGAGAGAGTAGCTAGGAACATAGAAGAAAGGCACTAACTCAAGTCTGTTGTAATCTTGAGTCGGTAGGTGTCTCTAAGGGTGTGTTCCTTGTATTCTTGGTGAGCTAAGTACGAGAATATATAAGTTATGTGTTCTTGGTGTATTTCTTGTTTGTGTGTCCACGAGTTCACGTATGTTGTTCTTGGGATTTCCAACATGGACCCTTGATTACTGCCTCCATATAATGATTGGTGTTACTGAACTCTCCCATGATTTGATTGGTTTGCCCATCAATCCACTGAACTCCTGGATGATGAGACCTCATTCCATAGTTATTCCAAACATTTACTGATGGTCTTCTAGTCACCTGTGTATCTAGGTTGTTCGGCTGCAAACAGCCCCTGGTTCCTCCCCAGTGTAATTGACCACAATTTGCATTCATTGGTGGTCTGTTCCCATGATTGAGTTCAGAACCGAACTCTGGAGCAGAAGTGTTTTGGCCTCCAGCGAACTGGATCTCTCGTGTTCCTTTGTCCACCCTCCTTTCGTTTTGGGCTGATAACGAGCCAATAGTGTTCTGGTTCGTTACCTGGACTCCCACTGAAGACACATCTGTCGCCACTACACCAGCCTCAGCGTCTTCCATAGCCAATGCGCTCACCCTGTTTTGATTATCATCTCCATTCAGCCGAGGACTCGATCGACCAGAATGACACATCTTCAAGATTTCTTTCATTTCCTTGAATTCATTCTTCAGGGTTTTCAGATCTGCCAAGTCTTCTTTAATCACCGCCATCTCAGCTTTCACCTCCATGAGATCTTCTTTGCTTGCCATGTTGTCTTGCGATCGAGTCATCACTACCATAGATTACCCAATTGCTCTCCCAAATGAATGATCCGCAATAGAAGACTCTCAGTTCCGCCTCAGTGTTGGGATTTTACGGTGACGATTAAGAAATCGCAACCAACCAACTCTGATCGAACTTCAAGTCCAAAGATCGGAAGTGCTCTGATACCTATTGTTGTATCTTCACCAATCAAAGTCTGCTTGTTGATCTTCAACTTGGTTCCTGTTCTCTGTTTCTGAGTCTGAACTTTTTGCGATGATAAGTTCAGGGAAACACAGAGCTGTAACCTGAAAGCAAAACTCAGAAAAAACAGCAACCACAACAGAGATTGATCTTTGTGCTGCAAAACCACCGCAGCGTTTTCTGTTTTTCCATTACTCTTATATAGAAAAGATTACAAGACTGTTTTGGGGATTTCCCAAATCAATTCTTAACAAATATGAAATCTGTTACCTAAACCAAGCAAACTTACCAACTTGACATACTATTCCTAATCTGGCATATGGCCTGGGACTCTTCTCAACAAGTTTAGTCTAACAAATCACCTCCCTAAACTTGGTGTGCAGTGTTCACATCGGTTAGCCCCAGTTTCTGTCGCAATTCAACATGCCTGACGCGTCCCAACGCTTTTGTCAATATATCAGCTAACTGCTCATCAGTCCTGACATATGAAATCTCAACCTTCTCATTCTCAACACATTCTCTAATATAATGATACCTTGTATCAATGTGCTTACTTCTTTCATGGTGTACTGGATTCTTGCTCAATGAGATAGCTGCTTTATTGTCTATCTTCAGTTCGAACTTTTCTGGTTGCTTCTTCAAAAGACTTCCCAACAACCGGGCAATCCATATCCCTTGACAAACTGCAGTTGCTGCTGATATATATTCCGCCTCACAAGATGATAATGCCACAATCTTTTGCTTCTGGGACTGCCAAGTGATCAAATTTGATCCCAAGAAAAATGCTGAACCTGAGGTACTTTTGCGATCATCAGTGTCACCGGCATGATCACTGTCGCTATACCCAATTAACCTCATCCCTTTGCTGCTATCTTTTCTGTAAACACAGCCATAAGTTACGGTACCCTGCACATACCTTAATATTTGCTTCACAGCAGCATAATGTCGTGTGGTCGGTTTCTCCATAAATCGACTCACATACCCAACAGCGAAAGCAATATCCGGCCGGGTATTTACTAAGTACCGTAGACTCCCCACAATACTTCTATACATTGTCACATCCACTGTTGGATCATCACTTTGCCTTTTCGGTTTTAGCCGATTCTCCATGGGAGTCGACACGGATTGCGATTCTTCATCCGGCTTGTTCAAGGATCTTGATTGCATATCCACCACGACACAAAGTAATACCTTGGGCTGATTGCTTCACATCTATTCCCGGGTAATAGGTTAGCAAACCAAGGTCACTCATGCTAAATAATTTCTTCATCGACCCTTGAATTCATGGATGGCATCAAGAGAAGATGAAGTGATTATTAGATCATCCACATATACTCCTACCAACAAAACACCATTGGCTTCATTCTTAACATAAACGGCATGCTCAAATGGACATTTTCAAAACCTAATGACCCAAGGCTTTTGTCCAATTTCGCATTCCATGCTCAGAGAGCTTAGAAGCCCATACAAGGCTTTCTTGAGGTCTCAACACCAAGTGAGTTCTCTTGTCATCAATAAAGCCAGGTGGTTGAGAAACATACACTTCCTCCTTCAATTCTCCATTCAGGAAAGCGGATTTAACATCCATATGATGTACTTCCCAATTTTCAGATGCTGCTAAGGCTATGATTAGGCGTATTGTCTCGGTAGAGCCACTGGAGCAAAAACTTCTTCAAAGTCTACGCCTTGCTTTTGCGCATAACCTTTTGCAACAAGGCGTGCTTTGTATTTCACTATATTCCTCCGAATCTTTCTTCACTTTAAACACCCATTTCAAGCCTATTGCCTTTTGATCTTTAGGCAATTGCATTAACTCCATGTATCATTCTTACGGATGGAACCCATTTCTTCTTGCATAGCCTTCCTCCAACAAGCTTCCTTCATGGCTTCCGGTACATTTGTTGGCTCTTCCAACGACAACATCAACTGTTCATCCATCGTAACTCAACTTCATTGGTTTCATTATATATCTCT